>CM059599.1:177082647-178352647 GCA_030412105.1 Cyclura pinguis
AAAAAGAATTACAAAACAGGAAGGAATAAAACAAGCTTTTTATAATTACTATGTGGACTTGATGGGTAAGATTCCAAAAGGGAAAAGAATTAAAGAAGTGGAGGAATATCTGGATAGAATGAATACAACGAGATTCAGTGAAGATCAAAGATTAATCCCGAATCAATCTATAACTATGATGGAAGTGATGGAAGCCATAAGAAATTTGAATAATGATAAAGCTCCAGGACCTGATGGATTTACTGCAAGATATTACAAAATATGGATCATGAGATCTCAATACCTTTGCAAAGTACTTTAAATGAAATAATAAAAGATGGAATTCGAGATACATGGAAGGAGGCTAATATAGTGCTGATCCCGAAAGAAGAGAGAGATCTGAAAGAGGTCAAGAATTACAGGCCAATTTCACTTTTGAATATAGACTATAAGATTTTTGCTTCAATTTTAGCAGCAAGATTAAAAAAAGTGCTGATTGAGGTGATAGATGAGGACCAGAATGGCTTTTTACCTAAAAGATCTTTGAGAAATAACATCAGGACGGTCTTAAATGTAATAGAATATTATGAAAAGCATAATGAGAGGAAAATGGCCATGATATTTGTGGACGCGGAGAAAGCTTTTGACATGATCAGTTGGCCATTTTTGTTGTTAAGCAGATGCAAGCAGGGGATAAATTCGCTGCATGGATTGAAGCTATATACAGCCAACAACAAGCAAGACTGGTCATTAATGGGGAAAGAACACAAAAGATAGAACTACATAGAGGAACGAGACAAGGATGCCCACTTTCCCCATTGCTGTTTATTATGACATTGGAAATACTCAACAATGCCATAAGAAAAGATAAAGAAATAAGAGGAGTACAGATAAAGAAATATCAATATAAGCTAAAAGCTTTCACTGACGATTTGGTTTTCTTATTGGAAGATCCAGGGAAATGCACTGAGAAACTGACGACTATAGTGCAAGAATATGGAGATTTCTCAGGCTTCAAAGTTAACAAGGAAAAAACAGTTTTCTTAACTAAAAACATGAATGAAAGAGAAGAAAGGGAACTGGTGCAAAAAACAGGATTTAATAAAGGAAAAAAGATTAAATATTTGGGCATTTGGATAGCAAAAAGAAATAATGAATTATTTACAAATAATTATGAAAAAAAATGGTTAGAAATAAAAAAAGATTTGGAAACTTGGACTTCGATGCGACTTTCAATGGTGGGGAGGATAGCTGTAATAAAGATGAATGTTTTGCCAAAATGATGTTTCTGTTCCAAAATCTTCCCATAATATTGAATATGAAGCCTTTCATACAATGGAAGAGAGAATTAACCAAGTTTATATGGCAAGGGAAAAAAACCAGGATAAAATGGAATAATATGACTGATTTAAAAACTAGAGGAGGAATGGGACTACCAGACTTTCAAATATATTACAAGGCTGCGGCATTTACGTGGATAAAAGACTGGGTAGACCTACAAGATAAGAGAACGCTGGCACTGGAGGGAGCAGACCTGAGAATGGGGTGGCATGCCTATATGTTTTATGATAAAGCAAAAATAAATAAAGATTTCACACATCACTATATCAGGAAAGCACTTTTAAAAATTTGGGAAGATTATAAAACTAAAAACATACGGCAGCTTCCCACTTGGGTTTCACCTCAAGAGGCTTGTTTTGGACGATGGACAGATTCAGATAAATGGCTGCGATACGAAGACATAACGGAAAGATCAGCGTCCAATAATTTAAAGGTAAAAACAAGAGAAAAACTAGAACAAGAGGGAATAGCATTGAGTTGGTTCCCTTACAGACAATTAGTTGAAAGGTTTCAGATGGACACTAAAACATATGGAATAGAACATAAAGAGAAAACTGGAGTAATTAAATGGCTGTTTGAAAATCCTCCTCACTTACTAGCTCAAGTGTATCAAGAAATATTACAACAGGAGAGGCAGGATGAAACAGTGAAGACAACAATGATTTTATGGGCTCAGAATATTGGACATACAATTCAATTAGAGTCTTGGGAAAGGAGCTGGCAAAAAACACAGAAATTTACAACAGCTCAAAATTTGAAAGAGAACTATTATAAGCTTTTTTATAGATGGTATATGACACCAGACAAATTGAAAAAGATTTACAAAACAGGTAATGGGCACTGTTGGAAGTGTCAGAAAGAAGTTGGTACAATTTATCACATGTGGTGGACGTGCCCAAAAGCTAAGAAATATTGGAATGTAATACATAATAAAATTTGTGCATTATTGAAAATTCAATTTGTTAAGACACCAGAACTGTATCTGTTAAATATGACTGATATAATAGAAGATGTTGATGTAAAGAAACAATGGAGAATATTGCTTTATATGATAACAACTGCTCGGATTGAATATGCTAAGTTGTGGAAAACTCAGCAAATACCTACAGTGGAACAATGGTGGGGTACACTTATTGAAAATAAAAATGCTGATATGGTCTCTCAGAGACTAAAAGGGAAATCTGACGAAGAGATACAAAGAATGGCAAATGGTAAACGGAAGTGGGTAATTGCTGGGTATACAGATGGAGAATTGTAATTCATGATGTAAGATAAGATATGAGTGGGCGGCAGGATATATATCATGAGGCGGGAATATGGGAGGGAAAGGCAAGAATCAATGAGTAAAAATAGCTGTAAAATGTAGTACAATATTATATATCTGAAAAATAGTATGGTAAACTAGATCTCTGTGGAAGATCAGAAATATGTCAAGCAAACTGTCAGTTACTGTGTATGTTTTTTATAATGTGAAATTGAATAAAATGATTTAAAAAAAAAGAAGTTCTGAAGGACTAAAACCTGTTTTAACTTTTTCCTCTTGATCTTGGTGTCTTCTCTTAATTGCCTCAGTTGACTAATTGCATGTACAATCAATATTTCCTTTGTTGTCCTCCCTCCTGTACCGCCCATGGAAACACTCAGGCCATTTCCGCACTAGACTGTTATAGCGCTATTATTCCACTTGCAACATCCTATGGAATCCTGCGGTTTGCAGTTTCGGGAGGAGCCGGCTGGCTGTTGCAAGTGGAATAATAGCACTATAACAGTCTAGTGTGGAAATGGCCTTTGTGGGTGGGCAGGACAAATATGGATGCCATCATAGTGCTGGACTATGTTACTTAGCCAGGCCTTAGCAAAAACTGATGTGAATGGTCTTCCATAGACATTTACTACTTTCCTCCAGTTCTCTCCTATTCTAATCTGCACCAACACAGCTTACGCTTTTCAGAGATAGGGGCTAAAACTTCAGATAAGTTTTTAAGGAGTATAGCTGACTGTAGGGAGGGGAACGAAAGAAAAAGAGGAAGCTCAATTACATGAATGACCTTCTCCTCCTGCAATCACAGCATAGAACATTCTTTCCTTGAAAAATGTAATATAGTTAATTTGCTACTGTATATCCCATGATTTTGTCTATTTCCCTTTTATATCAATTAAAAACTTAAGCTAATTCTTCAATTCCAGTAAAATAGAGGTGACACTTTTTGGGAGAGGCCTGCCAATCACTCAAAGGCCCTAGCAAATTGCCCTCCCTCACTTCCTTGGGCTGAAAAAAAGTTGTTCTTTTGCAAAACAAAACAAATCATTGAGAGGCTTCAAAATCCCTTTGGGGGGCTATTACATCTGAGGAAGAGGGTCCCGCCAGCACGCGCGCACGCGCGCACACACACACACACACACACAGCCCAAGAGGCAAACGGAAGCAACATGCCCTCACTTCCAGTCAAAGTGGTGGCAGTGATGATGGCCTGCATCTTTCCAGAGTTCTGGAGTCTGGAGCTCACCCACCCCTGCAGCAACTTCATCTACTCTGATACACCAGCATTGAAAATTCATTCAGTGATATTTTTTAAGAAACGAAGGGCAGCTTTTTCCACTTTCCCCCAGAATTAAATGAAGAACCTACAGTCATCCCAAACTGGTCTCTCACCAGATTTTTAACTGAACTAGGCCTGGATTCATATGCATACTTGCATGGGGACTCATCAGTGCTTGTTTCTCAGTGAATGCGGACAGAATTGCACTACAGTTGTTGGAAAGTGATTTCTGCTTTGTGAGAACAGCTTTGAGATATATTAGAACTAAAAGTGATTTTAGGAATTTCCCACCACAAAACAGTGAAACAAACTTTTGAAGTTGAATCAAGAAGCTTCTGAAAGATATTTTAAACCAGACCTTGTCAAAGGTACATCCCCTCTCTTGTTTTGAAACCGTTCTTTCCTTGTAGATGTTACTGATCAGTCTGGAAAAAGTCAATTTAACATAATAATGATAATATAAATCAACATATAAATACTATTGTGACCATGCTTAGCCCTGATGTGTGCTGTCGACTCACTAATCCCTGCTTAACCTCATTCATTTTCTCTCTAAGAACAAAACTCCATGAGATTTGCTCAAGGACCCCGGATTATGTCTCCGCTGTCAGACTATACCACTCACGGAGGATTAGTGATTAAAAACCTCCCAGTCATCTCCAACCCACAGCTGCACAACAACACCTTCTAAAAATTCCCTTTCTGTTCCTGCTGTAGATTTCTTCACATTGGGCCATCCTGCATAGGAAGAGAGGTTCAAGAGATGCAGGTCTATGCAACACAAAGATTTTGTTGTTAACTGCCATCAACTCAGCTTTGGTTTATGGCTCAAAGGCCCCTCCCTGACCTGCAAACCCCAGGATTTCATAGGATGTTGAAAATGGAATAATAGCACTATAACAGCGTAGTGCCGAAATGGCCATAGTTTCCTTATTTTCCTACTATCTTCCACTTTACAAGCATTATTGTCTTTTTCCAATAAGTCACATCATCTCATGATACAGCCAAAGTACAATAGCCTCAGTTTAGTTATTTTGACTTCTAGAGAGAGTTTAGACTTGATGTGCTTCAGGACCCATTTATGTGTCCTTTCACCAGTCCATGGTATTCCTAAAACTATCCTTTAGCATCCCATTTCAAATAAGATAATTATCCTCCTGCCAGCTTTCTTCATTGTCCAACTTTCACATCCATAAATAGAAATCAGAAATATTATGGCCTGGATTGTTCTGATTTTGGTATATAATAATACATTTCTACACTTGCAGATCTCATTTAGTTCCTTCATAGCTGCCCTTTCAAGTCCTAACTTTCTTCTGATTTCTTAACTACAGCCTCCATTTTGATTAATGACTGAGCCAAGGAAGAGAAAACTTTTAACCATTTCAGTGCCATCCACTTGAAGCTATTTAAACTGTCTATAGTCATTATTTTTGTTTTCTTAACTGTTCAATGGTGTGACCCTGCTTTTGCACTTTTTTCCTTGGCTTTCTTCAGTAATCATTCCAGGTCATTGCTATTTTCTGCTAGTAGTATGGTGTCATTTGCATATCTGAAATGGTAGATGTCCCTTCCTCCAGATTTCACACCTCCATCTTTTGAGTTTAATCTTGCTTTATGTATAATTTGTTCAGCAAAGAAGTTAAACAGATACGGTGATAAAATGCACCCTTGCCTGACTTCCTTGCCAATTGGAAACCATTCCATTTCTCTACCATCTGTCCTGACAGTAGCCCTTTGTCCTAACTGCAGGTTACACATTAGGACAATCAAATGCTGTGGCACACCTATTTTTTAAAGAGCAATCCATAGTTTTCCATGATCTACACAATCCAAGGCTTTGCTATAATCTATAAAGCACAGATCAATTTTCTTTTGAAATTCTTTGATGTGCTCCATTATCCAACATAGGTCTGCCATATGATCCCTAGTGTTTCTTCAGTTCCTGAACCCAGCTTGGACATCTATTTCTCACTCCACTTCTCACTTCTTGACTTTTGCCTCACTCATCATCATCATCACCACCACTGTCATCATCATCATCATCCTCTATACTCTACATTTTCCCCAATATTGAGATTCAAGATGGCTTACAAAAATTAAAGCAAATAGAGCTAAAAGCACTTATAAAACATACACTAAACCGTTAAAAGCTATGGTTAAAATGCAATTAAGGTGTCTATAAAATTAAAACCATTTAAAACAAATCCATTAAAAGACAAAAAGACAACAAAACAAAAAAAACTCCAGCAAAACAGTATGCTATCAAAAGCTCTTATGGTCAATTAGGCCTCATGAGATGAGGTAGCTTGTTTTGCTTTTTTGTTTTGTAGTTTTCGTCTACCTCTTATGTCCAGAATATGGAATCTCTGTATATACTGGTAACATGAAAATGGCAATGTAGCTTTCTTAGACTATTTCTGCACTTCACTGTTATAATGCTATTCTTCCACTTTCAACCTCCTATGGAATCCTGGAGTTTGCAGTTTAGGGAGGGGCCTCAAAGGTGAGAAAATGGTGAGAAAATGGCCTTAGGCAGTTCCTTTTGTGATAAAGATGTGTGGATTCATAGGAGCAAAGATGCCTCTCCATGTTTTCCCTTGCAAGAGGTTAGTTTCTGCTCTGGTCTGAACAGCGCACTGAGCCTTGGTGTTCAGATGCTGGCCTGGTGGGATGAGCGGGGTCACTCATCGCCACTGGTAATCTCACAGAAGTAGGTGATTGTGATCTGGGTTACCTGCCTTTCATTCCACATTAAAATGGTTTCATTTGCTGCGGAAAGACCTGGTTTTCCCAACAAGAACATACACATTTTTTGTTCATAATGCCAACATTTATTTATTCGGCCAGATCATGTTTTACTGTTTCAAACAGGACTCCCATCTGTACCCCCAGTTTTTTCCTCTCCCGCTGAGAACATGAGGAGATGGAAAAAAATTTGCTTCCATTGTCAAACTAAACCAGAATTCTATTTCATTATGTTTGAACTTAACCTATAGTTTAAATATTCTAGTTTATTAATAATAAACTATAGTGTAAACTAATCAGAGTTCCCCGAGTTTGAATATAATGAAGAACTATACTCAGTTATAACAAAAGAGGAACTGAAAGTTTCTAATCACCATCTGACATCTGTGCCAGAAAAGAGGAGGAAAGAGCAGATAAGGCTGAAGTTTGTTTAGCAGCAAATTTGGAACCTGCCTTTGTAACTGCAATCTAGGCCATTTCTACACGAGATTGTTATAGCGCTATGACTGCACTTTCAACATCCTATGGAATCCTGGGGTTTGCAGTTTAGGGAGGCTAAACTGCAAACCCCAGGATTCCATAGGATGTTGAAAGTGCAGTCATAGCGCTATAACAATCTCGTGTAGAAACGGTCCTAGGAAAAAAGGCAGTATCTGTTAAACAGAGGCAGAGGCTTTTTGGAAGGAGGATCAGACTGAGTGCAGCAACTGTACAGTGACAGTGGATCTGTTGATTTACACACTAATGATTAAGAATGGCCTTGCACGACAGGACATGACAGAACACCCTCAACAAATCTAAACTGTGGTGAGATCTTGTTCTGCTCTCATGTACAGTAAACTTGATGGTGCCTTTACAAGCAACGGCCACAGGGAGGCATTGCAGAATGCGCTTGTTTAAAAGAGATTTGTGATGAAACAAGCACTAACAAAAAATAATTGTGTCGATATATTTAGTTTTGGACCTACTTCAGATTAATCCACCCCCCCTCCCTCTTACACAAAGGGAATTTCCATGGGGCTACATGGCATTTCATTGTGCCCGAAATCTGGCCCATAGAGGTCCTTTTTGCCACAAGCAGCCATGCACAATGACTGAGCAATTCATGAGCAACTGCTGCCCTGTCAACATACACACAGCCAAAGGAATCCTTGCCTAATTCCTCAATACAGCATAGAAAATGCTTAAAGGTGAGGTTGGGACGGAGGAGCAATATGTTAAAAGTGATCATTCCTTGCCACTGAAATAGTGATTAGAGTTCAGGGTTTGTTTGCTTGCTTGTTTGTTTTGGGCGGTTTTGTGGGGCGGGGGCCAATGGGAACTTGGTTAGACAGCAGTGGTGTAAATTCTGCTGATTCAGTGGTCACCTACACTCAGAACTAACAATTGGATTTAAGCCAACAGAGAAAGGGGAGCTGAAATTAGTACTTACTTATAAGCATGCATGTTTACAGGAGAGATCCAGCAAGGTGTAGTGATCTGAGCATTGGACTACAGCTCTGTAGATCAGAGTTCAAATCCCCACTCAGCCATGGAAACTCACTGAGTGACACTGGGCAAGTCACACGCTCTCAACTTCAAGGGGAGGCAAAGGCAACAAGCCCCCTGAATGAATTTTACCAAGAAAACCCTGTGATAGGTTCACCATAAGTCAGAAATAACTTGAAGGTACACAATATCATCATCATCAACAACAACAACAATGAATACCCTGAAGTCAATAGATGCCACCAGATCTTGGAAGCTAAACAACAGGGTCTGGCGTGGTTTATACTTGGAGCAGGGATTGCCAAGGAATACTATATACAGTAGGTTAAATACAGTAGGCTAAATTGCAGAGGAAAGGAATTACAAACCACCTCCCAATATTCCTTGCCTAAGAAAACACTATGGCCCTTTCCGCACCTTACCGTCTTCCAGTGCTGGGGTGCGAGGATCACGCAAGCAGCCTCCGGCGAGAGGCTCTCACGTCCGGGGTCCTTTGGCTCTGCACAAGCTGCCTGCTCGCATGAGAGCCCTGCATCTTCCTTCCACAGCGCAGCCTGGGACCTTCCCAGGCTGCGCTGGGGTAGGACGCATGACCAGCACGGCTCTGGAGGCTCCGCACGCCAGGTAAGTGTGCGCAGGGCCCAGGAGCAATGCGCGATCACGCACCATTTTCGGCTTCTAGCTGAAAATGAAAAGGTGCGTGATCGGTGCCTGCCGGCCCCTGGAGCATTGCACGATTGTGAGTGTGTCATGCAGATCGTTCTTCACAATCGCGAAACGCTCCAGGCCCTCTGTTGCATGGAAAATACCGTGCGAAAAGGGCCTATGGAATTAATGTGATTGCCATAAATTGACAGGCAACTTCAAGGCATGTGGTGCCAATTACTAAAAACAGCAGAGTGAAAAAAGCACAACTATTGAAATGTTTAAATGTCTTCCAACAGTCATGCAAACAAACAAGTCAGCACACCAACTTTAAAACTGTTTGATGGAACAGACAAAAAAGTATTATTTCTGAATTTCTTCCTCATTTCTTTCTTATCTTTTTTGAGAAAAGAAAAGTCTCTCGTCTTTTCACCACTCCATTATACTGAGGGCCTTTCTGCACTATGTTGTTATAGTGCTATTATTCCACTTTCAACATTCTGTGGAATTCTGGGGACACTGAAAATGGAATAATAGCACTATAACAGTGTAGTGCAGAAAGGCCCTGAGTTGTGCCAAAACAAGTTCATGGGTGGGCAGGCAAGGCAGCAGAATAACATTTTCCACCTTGATTCCAGAAGACACATCTAATCTCGCTGTATGGGAATGTGAGGCCCATTCAGTTCTAGCATGTGCTGAAGCTGGACGAGGTAAGTTCAACAGAGGAAACAGTATGTCCCTCTTACCACCATTTATTTGTCTTATTTTATTCCTATACTGCCCAATATCTGAATTTCTATGGGGCATTCATAAAACAGAAATTAAAACCATAAAGTCTAAGAACACAAGAAAACCTAGCATAAAAGCAATTTAAAAATTATAAACAACTACAGAACAAAACAAAATGAAAACCAACAGTAGAAATAATATGTAGAAGGCACAAAGAACAGTCTGGAAAGTGTGCTTTAAGCTTTTCTAAACTTATTTAGTTGCACACTGCCCTGAGATCTTCAGATACAGGGTGGGGTATCAGTAATAATAAAGGAAGGAAGGAAAGAGGAAGGATAAAGACTATCTCTCAACCAAGTAATCAGAGAGCTTAATTTGTGCCTAATTTTTAATATGGTTCACTCCATAGTATCTCCCAAAACATCTTCATTTCTCAATAGTGAAAACTCTCTCAAGAAGCAATAGTCACTTAGGGAAGTGGGGGCGTGGTGGGCGATTCACCCCAGGTGGCAATGTTTCTGAGGCGTCCCCCCATAACTAAACCACCCTGGCCACGCCCCCCACGCCCTGACCACGCCCCTCATGTCATACCCCTGCCCCCTCCTGCCCCCCCTCCACACACTCCAAGCTCCGCCACTGAGAAACAACCTTTCTGCTTTTCTCAGAATATCTCACTATTTTGTGTACTTGGGATCATTTATTGTGCAAGTCTATATATGTCTTCTCAGAGATAAACCCCCTTGAGCTCCACACTGCTTACTTTCAAGAAAATGGGTGTAATGATTGCAACCGTAGTGCTTTTAAAGAACCGAAGTATCCAGATAGATTCTGTGTATGTGGACAAATTGCTAGACTGTTGCTTTCCCCTGAGTGCAAGTCTTGTTAATGAATAAGACAAATATCCCTGTCAAACATGGGAATAATAGGCTATACTTTCCACTGATTTATCAATAGCCGTCACTGAAAGATATTAAGGCTTTGCTTGGACAAAGGCCATTTCCACAGTAAACTGTTATACTGCTAATATTCCATTTTCAACATCCTATGCAATCCTGGGGTTTGCAACTTAGGGAGGGGCCTCAAAGGTTTAGGGAAGGGCCTGCAAACCCCAGGGTTCCATAGGATGTTGAAAGTGGAATAATAGCACTGTAACAGTCTAGTGCGGAAATGGCCAAAGTTTGTTCAAAGTTTTGCTGATTTGGATGAGTCTACAAATGACATTCTTAGAGCAACTATTAAAGAGTGAAAACGATACCTGAAATGTTGCGTTAATACTAACAACAAAGGTAGCAGCACAAAGACTAACAAAATATGGCATAAGCTTTCATGTACTTCACAGCCCACTCCATCAGATTCACGAAGTGTAATACAGGAAAGCTGTCAGCCTTTCTTTGTTACAAGACACTTTGCCGCCTTTTGCTGTGACAGACAACCCTTTTTGAAATTTTCTTTCCTCCCTCCCTCCTACCATGCACTAAGTAGTGCAAAATGAACAAACATCTATCCATTGCACACAGAATATGGCAATACATTTACCTTTGAAAGTATCAAATAGTTTTTGCCCACAGGCAATTTGAAATAAATGCCAAATGTCTGCGTAAGCTGTAGGGGATAGTGGGCTTGCTCTGGAGGCTGGGGGACCAAATTCCATTTCAGCCACCTCCAGAGTTCCAAAGCCCCCTCCCCGGTTGCACCCAGCACTGTGAGTGACTGGAAGTGACATCGCCTCACTCCTGATGACCTTTGGGGCCTTTTCTAGGGACTGTTTTGTAGTGGAGGAGTCCCCTAAACAGCCACTTAAATGCCTTCTGAAGCATTTTGAAGAAGTGTGCGGCAGGCCCTTATTTCTTACTAGATTGATTTTGGAGTCTAACCCAATAAGGTAGCCTGACACTATCACTTAGGCCATTTCCGCACTAGCCTGTTATAGCGCTCTGATTCCACTTTCAACATCCTATGGAATCCTGGGGTTTGCGGTTTTGGGAGGGGCTGGCCGGCCCCTCCCGAAACCGCAAACCCCAGGATTCCATAGGATGTTGAAAGTGGAATCAGAGCGCTATAACAGGCTAGTGCGGAAATGACTTTAGCCTTACCCAACCCTTTAAACACCACCTTTGTATAAAAGGGCTAGGGTCTAAGTGTTCCGTCAGAACCAGTTAGTCTATTTAAAGTAGCATGTTCTTTTTTGTTACCAGTGACTTTAGACTTTAGGCCAACTCAGTAGTTATAAAACAAACTGTATCCTTTATTGTAGTAATGCTAGAAATAAAGTATCTCCATACGATTCATTAAAGTACAGTATTGTTACATCAAATAGGTCAGACTTCTGACAGTCTATGCTAATAACTCCCAGTCTTAGACATCAGTTCTTTGGGTCTTTTCCTCAGTTGCTTAAGCACAACCCAGTCATCCTCTCTGGCCAAGATCTCACTGAATGCTCCTTTACAAACAGACTGTCTGCCTATCAATCCATAAGCCCCTCCCACGTACACCGCTGGGCTGGGTTTCACTCCTAAGGTACTACTCCTGTTGCCTAGCAACCCACCATCACGTTGCACTTGCATTCAAAATTGCTGACCCCTAAAGCAATTCTGTCACGGGGGCAGGGTGGCTAAAAAATGAAGAGATGCATTCCATTAAAATTTCTTAAGGATGTTGGTGGCTTATGGGAATCAATGGGGCTATCTAGAGACTGCAAAATTCCCACTCCTGCTTTACAGGAATCTTAAGGCAAGGATGGGGGCTGGACTGCTACTACTTAGGCTGTACATCTGTTGCTGCCACAGAACAATCAGATGCTTTGGCAAAAACAAACAAACAAAAAAACCAAAAAAACACAACAAAACAGCCATTTTGGTACAGTGTGGAACACTCTGATGTTCATAGACACAGCTGATTGCCAAACATTAAACTGGCTCCAGTCCATTTGATTCCATTTGGCAAGCTGTTACAAATCTTGCTGAAACACATCAGAGTCATTCCTGGGTGGACTGAACACTGGATTTTCATTTCCAGCTGAGACACAGTCTCCACAGCCTGATGGGATCCATCTCAGAGGCTGAAGGAACTTAATTATAATTCTTTTGTAATGCAGAGGACAACAATACGGGATGGATGCAACATCAAGCTAATGGCTTTTTGAGAAGGAAGAACGTCCAAGCTCTGAAACATTCCCAATATCAGGGCAAGGGCATCTTTCCTGTCATTGACACCGTAACTCTTCAAATTCTGACCTATCTCTGTAATAAGGGACCTTGTCTCCAGTTTAAATCCTGCATTTCTCTGATGGAGTCCATGATTTTATTCTGCATGTAGAATCCACATGACAACACATTTGCTGTACTCTGCTACAGCTGGCAGAACCCTTACAATGAAAGGAAACTGTCCAACTTAGAGCTAAATGAGAGCCAGCACTTGTTGTGGTTAGAGCACTGTGGTCTGGGGAGACCCAGGCCATTTCCGCATTACACTGTTATAGTGCTATTATTCCACTTTCAACATCCTATGGAATTCTGGGGTTTGCAGTTTAGGGAGGGGCATTGAGAATTCTCAGTCAGAGAACTCTTTGGCCTCAGGAAACTAGAAACCCCAGAATTCCGCTGGATCTTGAAAGTGGAATAATAGCATTACAACAGTATAGTGCAGAAATGCCCCCAAATTCAAATCCTCTTCCGTCCAGAAGCTCATGGGGTAATCTTGGGCCAATCACTGTATCTTACCCCAACCTATCTCACAAGTCTGAGGGGGAAATAATAATGACGACAGAATGGGGGTGGGTGGGTGCAGCATCTTGATATGAGTGCTACTTTCTTTCTCAATTCAAATTGCGCATGAGTGCTTGCATACTCAAATACTCCAGCTTCAAATTCTTGCCCCCTTCCTATATAGTTCCTCTGTGTAAACATCTTTTCTGCAGTCTATTAGTCAGGGGAAGTGACTACAGTTACCTCGGGATGACATATCCAGGCCTGTATTATGTAGCACATTTTAAAGGAAAGCTGCACAGTCAGTAGTAGGCACAGAACTCCCATTCTTGAGAATCTGTTTTTTAAAAGCACTTTTCTAATCATTCTGGTTACAGCTGAAAGTATATGGGAAACACCTGCTGAAACCTCAGAAGATAGAAAGGTGGAGACTTGAGTACTTGTCATCTTTTCCATCATTAGTAAAATTAAGATAAATGAGGGGAAATATCACAAAATAGCTGCACAAAATATGCGCAAAATAAGAGAAAGAATGCAGTTTGTTCAAAGTGTATAATCATATAACTTGCACAACCTAGCTTCTCTGAATAGAGAATCTTGACTGTCTGAATGCAGCATCTTCATTTCTCATTTCACTGCGGAGTACATGCAGTTCTCAGTCTCCTGCAGAAGGAACATACTGTTTTGTCTTCTGGGTTTTTTCTTTGTTTGCTATGATTGGTTTATTTCATTTTTTCCCATTGCTTCTGCCTCTCTAGCCAATAAAACAGTGGCAGTGGAAGATGTAGGGATGTTAGGGGCTCCAAGAAGGGGGACAGGGCACATGCAGCCCCCATGACGGCCAGCCCCACAGTAGCAGAATGGTGTCATTGGATACAACCCACAAATGGAAGAGATGTTATTTTCAGCACTCCAGCATCTGCTGCAGATGCATAACAAAGATGGGCAGAAGGAGGGAATCACTAAATAAGCAAAATTAAAATGCTGCAGTTGCTTTTCCAGTAATTTGCATAGCATTATTCACAATGGTTTTTAATTTTACAATGAAGGCTAGTAACTTTTGGCAGCCACTGTGACTTCAGCAAATTATGTCTCATTGTGAGGAACTTCTTTTTTAAAAAAAAAATATCTTTGACAAGAGCCCAGACACAATAAACAGGGCCAAAGAAAGTAGAATAATATCCTATGTCTGTTTTGTATGCAGGGTTTTTTTCCCCTTTAAGAATTGTGACAGTCCCCACTTGGCACATGTGGTCAAAGGCTATAATGTCAGTGATCCAACAAGCTATATGTTAAAAATTTCAAACAGTTTGTCCTGATTTTTTGGACATGTATCAAATCCAAACAATCAATGCAGAAATAAATTCAAGAAAACTAAAATTATCCAAAAGTCAACTGAACAGGCACAGACTGTGGGTTTTTAAAGGGTTCCCCTCCCCCTTTCGCTGTTGTGACTCCTCTGATCTTGTGAACGTGGTGCAGGAATGGAAGAGAATTTCTACAAGAGGAAAAGAGGTTGGAGATAAAAACTAAGAGACTACTTTTAATATCCTACTAATCTCTCTGTCAAAAAACTTGCGTCCCATCAAGATAGAAGACAAAGCTCATTATTTCAAAGAAGGACATTCATATTTTATAGATGTTTTATTATTATATTTATTATATACAATACTTTTAATTATCTTTTTAAAATTGGCAGTGGTATCGTTGGGACTAAACAGAAGCAAAAAATAACACTTCCTTTAGGAACAGGAAATTGTAGTATTGAGAATAAATGTTATTGCTATGGTGACAGTGAAATACAAAGGATATAAATTTTAAAAATGGGTTAGGTTTATTGAGAATAATTTTTATGGCTATGATTAAGCCATTTGTGTCCCACTGAGGTAGGGCTGTCAAACAAAATAGGGGACAGGACTCTTGTCCCTTAAATGGTTGTATAGAAGAGGTGATTTTAGCAGGGTTGCTTGTCACACAAGGCGTGGTGTGGTGGTTTGGGCACTGGACTACAACCCTGGAGACCACAGTTCGATTCCCTGCTTGGCCATGGAAACCCATTGGGTGACCCTGGATATATCACACACACTGTGCCCCAGAAAACCCTGTGGTCATAAGTCAAGAAATTACCAGAAGACACACAACAGCAACAACAACATATTTATTGCTCAACATATTGCTCAATTATATTACTCTTGTATGTAGAAATATTAATATGATAAATCTTTAGAGACCGGAATTTTGTAATACATTTGCTTCTGGTACTGAACTTAAAGTCTGTTGTTGTTAACTACCATCAAATCTACCTTGATTTATGTCAACCATATGGATGAGAGATCTCCAAGTCACTGGCCCTTTTCGCACAGCGTTTCTTAAGCGAAAGGGGCACTTGAGCATCGCGTAACTATGAGGAGCAGTCTGCATGACCGCACTCACATTTACACGACACTCAAGAGCGTGACACGCAGCACATACGCACCTTTTTATTTTTGGCTTTTAGCTGAAAATGGTGCGCACTTGCGCACCGGTCAGGGGCCTGGAGCAAACTTACCTGCCCTGCGGAACCTCAGGAGCTGGGCCGGTCGCACTTCCTGCCCCAGCGCAGCCTACAGCTCCCAGGCTGCACTGCAGAAGGAAGGGGCGGGGTGCAGGTGGGGCACTCACGCAACCAGGAAGCTGCTGTGGAGTCCAAGCAGTAGGGACGCAAAAGCCTTCCTCTGAAGGCTTCTCACGCAAGCACTGCCCCTCACCTCCGCAAAAAAGTAAGGTGCGAAAAGGGCCACTGTCATCAACAGCCCTGCTCAGGTTTTGCAGATTCAGGGACATGTCTTCCTTGTTTGACTCTATCCATCTATAATGCAGTCTCTCTTTTTCACTACTGCCTTCTAACTCACCAAACATTATTCTCTTTCCCAGTGAGTTATGCCTTCTCATGATATGGCTGGAGTACAACAACTTCAGTTTAGTCATCTTGGCTTCTAGGTAGAGTTCAGCCTTCTCTTCCTTTTTGGCTACATATAGTGTCTTCTCGTATTCCTCCCTGACAATGTCGCTGGCTCCACCTGAAAATTCTTTTCGCTTCCAGTCAAGCAGGCTCAGTAGTGTTAACTTATTTTTCACATTATCTTTAAATGCTACAGAGATGTTCTTCAGGTTTTGGCACAGTGATTGATTTGGTGTTTTCCTTTAGCTTTACTCTAATTTTTCATATTAGCAGCTCATGGACTGTGCCACAATCTGCTCCTGATCTTGTTTTTGCAGAGAGAATGAAGCTTCTCCATCTTCTGCTTCCAATTTGATTTCTATATTGGCCATCAGGTGATGTCCATGTATACATTCATCTCTTTAGTTGCCTGAAGAACAAACAAATTGTTGGCCTTGCAAAATTCAGTCAGTTGCTCTCCTGCTTCATTGTTTGATCCTAGGCCAAACTTTCCTACAATCTTTTATTCTGCTCTGTTTCCTACTTTAGCATTCCAACTGCTTGTGATTAACAACAAATCTTGTTTTGGTGTGTGATCAGTTTCCTCCTGGACTCCAGCAAGGAATCTTTCATTTTCTTCTTCCCTCAGTAGTCAGAGCATAATCTTGGATTATGGTTATATTGATAGGTTTTCCCTGAAGTCTTATTGACATTATTCGGTCAGACTTTGCATTATATCCTTTGACTGCTTTTGCTACATCTCTCCTCACTATAAATACCACCCCATTTCTTCTTAGATTTTCTTTTCCTGAGTAGAACACTGTGTAATTATCTGACTCAAAATGTCCCATTCCTGTCCATTTTAGCTCACTCACCCCAAGTATTGCACTGCCACTTCTTGTTTTGCTATCTCTAGCTTCCCCTGATTCATACTTCTCACATTCCATGTTACTATAATATGTGTTGGGCAGCTTTGGACTTTCCTTTCACCTCTGAACATGTCAACAGCTGAATGTCAGATGGATTAGATATGATGATATAATAGAAAAATCAACCGGCAATACAATCAAGATTAAAACAAGAGAAAAATTGGAACAAGAAGGTATAACATTAAACTGGTTCCCCTACAGACAATTAGCTGAAAGATTTCAGATGGACATGAACACTTGCGGAATTGAACAAAAAGAGAAAGAAGGAGTGGTCAAAAGGCTAATTGAAAATCCTTTACAGTTATTATCTCATATATATCAGGAAATATTGCAACAAGAGAGGGAAGACGAAACAGTTAAAACAACAAAGATTGCTTGGGCACAAAATGTCAGACATCTGATTCAGCTAGAGTCTTGGGAACAAAGTTGGGAAAAAACACAAAAATTTACAGCTGCCCAGAATCTAAAAGAAAATTACTATAAAATGTTTCATAGATGGTATATGACACCAGAAAAACTTATGAGATTTTACAAAACAGGAACAGGACAGTGTTGGAAATGTCAGAAGGAGGTCGGTATGATGTTCCACATGTGGTGGTCATGTACCAAAGCTAAAAAGTTCTGGGGAGAAGTCCATAATAAGATTTGTGCAACATTGAAGGTGCAATTTGATAAAATACCTGAAATGTATTTGTTGAATATGACACATATGATAGATGAAACTGTTCAGAAGAAATGTTGGCGGATAATATTGTATATGACCACAACTGCTAGAATTGAGTATGCATGGTTATGGAAAACACAACAAATTCCTACAATTGACCAATGGTGGGCAGCTCTGAATGAGAACAAAAATGCAGATATGGTTTCACAGAGACTAAAAGGGAAATTAGATGAAGAAATTGAGAAAGAATGGCAAATAGTAACAGATAATTGTTGGGTACTAACAGGTGAAAATGCTTGAAGATATTATGTGAAGACTGTATATTAAGACATATTAACATGTGATTTGATATAGATGTGTTAGAAAGTACAGTTTTGATATAGGGCAGGAACTAACAAGTATGAGTTTCATTTATTATTGCAGTACAATTTAAGCTAACATGTTGCATATTTGAAAAATGTAATCCAGTGAGGAGTGGAAGAATAACAGAAACATTACAATGATATGTACAATTATATAGTTGTTTTATATGTTTGAACTTTAATAAAATTAAAAAAAAAACAGCTGAATGTCCAGCTGCGTCATTAGTCATAGTGCTACTGTGCTTTTCCCCAGTAGCTCACTGAGGGCCATCTGACCTGTGAGTTTCATCTTCTGGCACTATCAATTGTTTCATTTTGGATTATCTCATCATAGGGTTTTCCTGGTAAATGATCTTCAAAAGGAGGTTTAGCATGCCTCCCTCTGTACAGTCCTAAGAAGCGTTAGCTATGATGCCACAACCATTGTCTCTGAGAGAAGCTCTGCCAGTGTCACCCCTCCAACAGCTGCTGTCCAGTAGCTGTGTGGCACATTTAGTTTGGCTCCTCAGCAAAAACCTGTCTTACATGGGAGATCCGATCAGCAGCACTACTGCCATCAGCATAGCCTGTTGCTTCACAGTTGTATGCAATTCCACCACCATGGAAAGTTCATGCCATTGGTGAGGAACTTAAAGTAACTACAGGCATAGCTCAGTTAACAAAGCTTCTGACAAAGAAGCTCCTTTTTACAAAGCCCAGCCCAGCCCTCTCTTTTCTTGTCTTCTGCCTAACTTGAAGTTTTGCAGGGGGTGGTGGTGTTTGTTTATTTGATTTCTTGCAGTATTAGCATTTGAAGGATGGTGAAGGAAGCCTGGAGAAAGCAGTGCAAGGTTACAGCAGCGTGTGTGCAGTAAACAATATAATAAAGCTTGACCTGGGAAAGTATGGGATTCTACTCTAGGTGATCTTTATGTAGCTGTGTGTGCTTACATACAACAGGCAAAGTAAACAGCTGCCTACACAATCACTAACCGAGCATGTGTGAAGAACAAAACAGGAAGAAAAGGGGAAAGCAAATTAGCTTGCCTTACCAGCTCCCCTGATGTGTTGAAAAAGTATAGATCTATAAGTTTTGCCACCAAAGTGGAAATCATAAGAAAAGTGGAGGCTGTTGGGGAAAAAAAACTCAAAACAATCCCACGAACTATTTTCGAAGAAAGTCTCTAGAAGATTCAAAATGTTTTTGTCCATTTATGCAAGGTTTAACTGACTCAATTATTTCATTTCACAAGTTTGCTGAAACATGTTGAACTGTTCTTCATTTTTTATAGTGTGGGAACCTAGTCCTATTATTTCCATGTTATTCCTACCTGGTTCCAAAGTTTCTGTTAAAGAAGTAAAGTCCAGGAACATATCTAGTTCATTAACTGAGGTATACCTGTAGTTGCTTCTTACTGCAAAGCATAGATATGTTATCTTCTACTTTCCACCCATAAGCATGAGTTCCCAGATGTAGCTATATTACTTAGAGAATGACTAGTTTCACAGCCTACATTATTCAGCAAACAAAACTGTACATACCCACAATTTTTCATGCTGTTTGAACAATTTTTATTATCCTGTTCCACCTCTATGGCTGAACTGTAAAAAGCTAATTAGCTGACTATAACCATGAGTCATACAAATTAGCACTATTCACCACATTCTTAAATGTGTCATTTATAATAATTTCAGCAATCATCTTGGCGGAGTTAGGGAGAAAGCTCTGTTCTTGCCAAGGAACTAGGTTCCATTCTAACATCTAGACCATAAAGCATAGAATCTGGGCTCCAAAATGGAAGGAGAAGGGACTGATTGCTTCAACTAGTCTCTTGTTTACTTCTCACAAAACTGTCACAAATGTGAGTTAAGGCAGGATTCCACTGTGCTTGCTAATTTGTTTACATTCTCTCTCACCCCACTAGTCTACACTGCAGCGTTTTCCAGGCCAAACTTGCATGCAAGTCCCATTAAGTTCAATGGTGTGGTAAAATGGAGTCTCTTATAGAATATGGTAAAACCAAAGTTTGCTATTTATTTATTTATTTATTTATTTATTTATTTATTTATTTATGGAATACTTTCAAGCTGTGGCTGGCTGAATCTGTGGATACAGAATCCACAGATGTGGAAGGCTGAAGGCTGACTGTATGTGCTGCCAAAAGCCTTTTGTTTGTTTGTTTGTTTCTTAAGGGGATAATGACCTTAGTCCTATTAGATTGTTGTTCCTGTTGTTGTTGTGTGCCTTCAAGTCATTTCTGACTTATCGTGATCCCAAGGCAAACCTATCATGGGGTTTTCTGAATACTCCCAATTAAAGGAGGTCCTATGAAATAAGTGGATTTACATAAACATTAACACCACTCGGCAACTGATTTAATAGGTTTACTGTAGCTGGAACGACTGATGTACATGACTCATGTAGGTCAATACATTATATAGCTATTTCTCTCCCCCTTTCCGCAACTCGCATATTTTCGGCACTGGGGTGGAGTGCTCGTGCGAGCAGCCACTCTAGCTTCCCTGCTCCTTTGGCTCCACACGAGCTTTCTGCTTGCACAAGAGCCCCGCCTCTTCCTTTCGCAGTGCAGCCTGGGATCTTCCCAGGCTGCACTGGACAGGAAGCATGACCAGCCCGGCTCCTTAGGCTCGGCATGCAAGGTAAGTGCGCGCAGGGGCCCGGAGTGATGTGCGACTGCGCAGCATTTTCGGCTTCAAGCTGAAAATGGAAAAATGCGTGAGTGGTCCCTGCCAGACCCTGGAGTGTCACGCAAATGTGAGTGCATCATGTGAACCACTCCTCACATGTGCGCGACGCTCAAGGGGCCCTTTAGCATCGGAAATGCCGTGTGAAAAGGGCCTCTGTGTTAAGTATTGCTACTTCTCTCAAACATAAAACTGCAGTGCCCACTTCACATGTGGGTCCATCTCACTGGGGTTCTTTGTAGACATTTATAGGGTTGCCCTGTAAAAAAAAGTTTCTCCAAACAACACACCAGTGATACTTTTTAGTCAGAAATGTTTCATTTGGCTTTTCTTCACTGTTGTCTGAAACTAATTTGATCTGTCCACACTGGTTTTCACTTCACATTATTTTCTGCAAGACTTCTTTCTTAGGTCATTTCCGCACTAGACTGTTACAGTGCTATTATTACACTTTCAACATCCTATGGAACTATAACAGTCTTGTGAGGAAATGGCCTTACATTCTTGGGATGATCAGATGCCTGTACTACAGACAGCTCAACAGCTGACTTGCACCATAGCTGCAGATCTGAACTCTGCACCTTCTCAGCCAACCAGCAAATTAGCTAGGCCTCTGGAAAAGCTGAGCAATTTGGTTAAAGCTGAGCAGACAGCAGCTTTTTTATTTCATTCGAGTAAAGCCAGGGCCATTGTGACTGCATGCCACAATGGGAAGCTTTCTTTTTCTTAAAAACAACCAAGGGCACAACTGAACATCATTTAACTCTGTAAGCATGAATCCAAGTATGGAAGCACCCACAAAGAGTCTCATAATTTCATACGAATGTACAAATGTGACAAGAAAGAGTGAAATGATTGTGGCCCTTTCCTCATGGAGTTATTAACGTGGGTTACGACGTTGTAGCACTGAGCTGTTCTACACGTGGGAGATAATTAGGTTCTCTTTATTTTCCGTCGTTCTGCATGGAATCCCGAGTTAATGCGCCCCCATGTAGTGGGAAAGTGCTCTATTTGAAAACCGGAAAAAATCCAATTCACATTCTGACATCGAAGCAAATTTGGATTTCTGCAGTGATGCACAAACGTACATTCGCACCAATGAGCACTGGTGGGCAGCGATGGGTGGGCTGTGGGAACAGGAAGTAGGACGTATGGTATTTGCTGGTATTAGACGCACTGGCGTAAGATGCACCAAATTTGCAGACTGCATTCTTTAGGAAAAATTTTTTTAGTACTGCTGTCCCCAATTCTATTCTCCATGCCCACTAGCCACCCCCTCCCACACCTCTCTAGGCCCACTTGCCACCCACACACACCTCTCTGCATGCGCCTACCAGCCCCACGCACCTCTCAGCACCCCATCACCACTCCCACGCACCTCTCTACATGCGCTCATCACCCACATGCACCTCTCAGATTGGGCTGGAAGAAGTGCATGTGGGTGGCGATGGGACTGGGAGAGGTGCGTGCAGGTGGCGATCGGGCGCAGGTGGTAATCTGCCTGGGTGGGGGGAGTTAGGATATTTTCACCCCATTTTCAGAAGGGATTTCAGGGGTAAAAAGTGCCTCTTATACACTGGTAAATATGGTAGTAGGTACCTACATAGGTACATAGCTACATACAAACGTACCAACCCAAAAGATTTTTAAAAAAAAGCCAATCACAGCTACTGGGGCAGAGTGAGGGAAGTTGGGGGAGTGGCCAGTGACAAGATAGTGTGGATGCATGAACTCGCACTCCTCTGCAGGAAAATGAATCAAAATGAGGGGCTGTGTGGAAAACAATTAAGGAAAACCACATTATTTAAATACGGTAAGAAACGGTGCAAACCGCTTCTTTCGCCTCGTGCAGAAATGTCATACAGTGGTCCCCAGAAGGCCAGCCTTACAATTATGCAGACGGAGCTAATGGCCTCAGGCTGTAGATGCTAGTGGGCAACAGCGAGAGACCCCGGGTACTCCTCCTGAACCTTCCCAGTTACACCCCCCACCCCCAATGTAGAGCAGAACTGTGCATTCAAAACAGCCTATATGGCATAATCTAAACTAGCTTGCTTCTCTCTGACATGACAGGATTTATTATCCATTACATTGCCAAAGAAAGATTAAAGGACAGTCTGGTTTGCTTGAGATGGATGGTGGTGCCATCTTGTTCTTTGTCTCCGGTAGCAAAACATCTTGAGCCAGCTGTGCTTCCCAAAGGAAAAGGAAGGGGAGAGAAAGAGACAGAGGGAGGAAGGCTTTTTTCTCTAATCTTTTGGTTAGTCCTCTGGCCTGTAGGTGCCCCTTCAGTGATAATTCCTCCTCAGCGCTGTTTTTGGGCCATCCTCTGCCCCAAATAGCCAGGGATATGTTCTATCAGCAGAAAGTCCCACATCTGGCGGCTGCAGGGATTACTTGGGCAAAACTGACGTTTTCCTGCCTGAATTGTACTACAAAGAGCAAAAAGCAGAGGAGTTCTGCCCTTACCCATTAGATGAGGGGGCAGAAAGAAATCCTTTTAGCAGGCATCCTTCTCAGGAGAAGTGGAAAGAATGAAAGGAGCAAATTTTTGCCAGACTAAGAAAACCCTGTGATTCGCCTTAGGGTTGCTACAAGTCAGAAACAACTTGAAGGCACATAGCAACAACAAAGTGTGCCCTGATACTGATAAGATAATTCATCCTGACACTTGTCAGTTACACATACACCTCATTGCTGAGTCTTTCAGTAGGAAAAAACTAGAAACAGGCTGCAAATTCTGCAGAGTAGATAAAATCTGATGCATGGCCTATATAGCCATTTTTCCTCTAGCTTCAAAAGCTCTGTACCCTCAAACTATCCTGATTTAGCCGGGGCAGTCCCAGTTAATCCTCTTGTCATCCCAGTTTTTCAGCTGCTGTTAAAATGTCCGCACTTCCCTCTCCTCCGCTCTCTTCCCTCCTTTCTAATCAGTTTACTTCAAAAGCTGCAAACTTGATTTAGATCAAAAATTTGAAAAAACAGTTTTCACTCAACCCAGGCCATTTCCGCACTAGCCTGTTATAGCGCTATGATTCCACTTTCAACATCCTATGGAATCCTGGGGTTTGCAGTTTCGGGAGGGGCTCCCGAAACTGCAAACCCCAGGATTCCATAGGATGTTGAAAGTGGAATCATAGTGCTATAACAGGCTCGTGCGGAAATGCCCCAGTGGGAAGAGAGGATAGGAAGGGGTGGAATTTTGCCTTTTCTAGCAGGCTCAGGCGATAGCAGACTGCTGCAGCCTCTGCTAGCTTATATGTTTTTCCCTTAGTAATAGCTTTTGCCATCTTGAGCACAATCTACAGTTGCTTGGCTATATGTCCCCTGGATTTCAGCTGTGAAAGGTTAGAGGGTATGAAACAGCTGTATGCCAAAAATCCTCGTAGGTATTTTTCTTATGAGACCACATCAGGACTTTCCTGAAATCTATATAACTGTTGTGCATAACGACAGGTTCTATATTCATGGCACACCTACGGTTTACTGTCATTGCCAGGATATACTGGATGGAATAGATGAGCTTCCAGCAGCATTTAGCAGCTGTTCAGAGGGCATTCTAGTTGGCGCAGTGTTTGTCATGCCTGCAAGAGAAACTGCACCAGCCAATATTCCACAACAATATGGCGTTACGTACCTCAGGAATCTTCCCAATAACCTCTGCTCTGATCTGTGTCCTTGAGTGTTACCTTTCTGTTAAGGTAGGGGGAAAGGATTTTGGAGAGAAGAGAAAGAGAAAGAGAGGGGGGGGTGGGAGGCCGGGAAAGAGAAGCCTCCAGGCTGGGATCAGGTCTGTGAAAGCTGGTGAAGCACCAGTGAGAGATTCCACGGTGAGGCAAAGGCTCTAAGGTCACCCAGTGTCCGAGTGGGGATTTGAATCCTAGTCTCCAGAAGCCATAAATAAATAAATAAATAAATATTTGGATATTTAAATTTAGATTTAAATATTCAAATATTTATTTATTTATTAAAGGCTTCTGGAGACTACGATTTTGTCCTAGGCAATTTCCGCCCTACAGTGTTATAGTGCTATTGTTCCACTTCCAACATCCTATGGAATCCTGGGGTTTGTAGTTTAGGGAAGGGACCTTTAGAATTTAGAATTAGAGAGCTCTTTACCCTCAGTAAACTATAAATCCTATAATCCCACAGAATGTTGAAAGTGGAATAATAGCACTATAACAGCATAGTGTGGAAATGGTCCTAGTCTTGGGGGTTGCTGGCAACAAATCAAATTTACAGGGGGTCCGTGGTTGTTGCTGTTTTTTTAATAAGGATAAGAACCACTGCTGTAGAGGATGGCAGGGTTGGAATGGAGGAAAAATTAGAAAGACCAAAGCATGAGTGGTTGCCCCTGCCTAAATTACAAGGCAGCTTCAGTTATCACCCTCTAGATGCTCATTCATCTTGCAAAGTTGAGGGAACCTTGAAACTCAGAGCTTGGATTTCCATGCCTGTACCTTGGCATGCGTAAGAAAACTTTAAATCACAGCCTGCCTAGCTGGCTGCTTCACTGAAGTATATGCTAACCCATGAACACAGCACTGGGCAAAAGTACAGTGAGTGCCAGACTGTCCTTCATTCCTGAGACTGTCTATGCAAGCTCAGTAAAATAAATATGATGTTAAGCACTCTTTACAATTATTCCCATAGCTGCCATTGTAAAGCTTTTCATTCACAATATTACAATCAGAAATGATTAGAATGTGCTTTCTTTCCCATAATATTTTGGGAAAGGTCATCAAGAAATGCCACCTGTTTGTAGCATTTCCAGATCTGGCGTTTGATTGGCAGCCTGGATGCAGATCATGAATTACAGAAGTTAATTTCCCTATTACAGTTAACATCTGGCTCTTTGGCACTGCGTAAGAATTCATGGCTCGTACCCTTGGAAATGTACCCTGTTAACAGAAGCAGAGGCGGGGAAGTGGTGGTGGTGATTGACCTTCAGAACACCTGTTTGCTTTTGCCTTCCAGGTTAATTACCATATCCAAGTCACATCTGCCATTTTAAGGGGGTATTATTATTATTATTATTATTATTATTATTATTAAATTATTTTTATTAACACATCAAAAAGACATAGAAAATGAACAAAATGAAAGGACAACTTTTAAAATGCGTTAAAAACTACAAACAACATGTCTGAAAAAACTAATAAGAAAAAAGGAAGAAGAAAAAGAAAAAAGAGGGAGAAGAATAAGTGGAAAAAGAAAACAGATATAGAGAATAAGTAATAAAGAAGGGGGGGGAGAAGAAAGAGAAAGGAAAAAACCATTATATTCACATATATTTGACTTCCAACCCCACCACTTCCAGATTATATTTAAATTTTAATTATACTCCCTATTGGTTCTTCTCTGTTGGTTCTTAAAGTAAAATTATCATTCTCCTAATTAGCAATATTTTGAAAATAAAACACTACAAAGATATCTATCTGCTATTCTAGATTAAAATGCTTCCACCCACATCCAACTGACTTAGTCAATCAAATCCCCTTACAGCTGTCTTCCACCTTCTGATCTGAAATACAGTATAACTTTTTCTGATTTTTATTTATATTTAATAAGTGAATGATCTCTTATCAAAGTTATCAGCTTACTCATTTCAGTCATGTCTAGCAGTTTCAGTTCTCATTTTTCTTGTTTTGATGTTGTGGGTTCCTTTCATTTTTGTGCATACAGTATTCTCACTGCAACAGTCACATCCTGAATGATTTTGACACAGTGTTTATATAACTGATTTTCTCTTAAATCCAGCAAAAAACAGTTGTGGAGTCAACTGAATTTCAATCTTCAACATCTTTTCCATCATATGATACATCATCACCCAGTATCTTCTGGCTTTATGAAAGAAAGTCCCTTCAGCATCTTTGCACTTCCACCATTGGTTAGAAGAACCTTTATACATTTTAGAAAGTTTCTCAGGTATAAAATACCATCTATATATCACATCATAAAACTCTTCTTTCAAGTGGTAGCACAGTGTAAACTTCAAATTTTTGTCCACAGCCTCCCCGAATGTGCTAAACAAATCTGATGACTCACATTCTGGGCCCATTTAACCATACACTCTTTAACTTGTTCTTCTTCCAATTCACATTTCAACAATAATTTATACATCTTTGCAATCAAATGTTCATTGTCCTTACACAACTGATTTTCAAAATCTGTCTTCTCAGTATCCAGACCAAATATTTTTTTTTCCATTTTAAATCTTTCTATTATTTGTCTATAAGCAGTCCAGCTTAATTTCAGACCCTCTGCAGTCAGCACATTATTTGCCATTAATTGCACTTGACCACTTTTACCTTAGATAAATCACCATATGTTAACCATTTACCTTTAAATGTTACCTCTCTTGAAAAAAAAACAGCTTCATGAGCTGAAAGCTACATAGGTACTTTAGGACATAATCAATTTTGATATTTTAACCAGACTCTCAATACAGCACATCTTACAAAATGGATTTCCAAATTTATATTTGCCTTCAAATTACCATACCATAAAAATGTATGCCAGGCACACCCCAAATCAGCACCTTCTAAGGTTAAAAGTCTTTCTCTTTTTAAAGTCATCCAGTCTTTATACCATACCATACAGACTACATGGAAATAAACCTTTAAATCTGGGAGCACAAGACCCTAGGGGTGTTGTTGTTGTTGTTAACAACAATGATGAGGATATTATTATTACAAGCTTGGCTAACTTGATTGCTGTGCTGTTGGGACAAGGATTTGGGGCAGGAGTCCACTTTCTCACTGAACAAATTGAGAAGAGCTCCTAAAGACAAAAGAGCCAGCTGAGAGCATTATGAAGTAAGTGAAGATAGTCATACGTATTACTATCTAAAGATCCAAAAGTGGATAACCTCACTAGGGCCACAGTCTACAATTATGTAATTGCACCACTGGTGCTGTGAATGAGTGGTCACTTCATAGGCCATTTCCGCACTACACTTCTATAGTGCTATTATTCCACTTTCAACATTCTATGGAGTTCTGGAGTTTGTGTTTAGGGAGGGGCCTTTAGAATTCTCAACCAGAGAGTTCTTTGGTCTCAGTAAACTACAAGCCCCAGAATTCCACAGAATGTTGAAAGGGGATTAATAGCATTATAACAGTGTAGTGCGGAAATGGCCATAGTCACTTCATTTAACTCTTTCTTGAAGTCATAAATATATGCACTGGCCAACACTATCTGTAGGTCAAGGGAAAGAATATGTATTGGAGACTTACTTTATCATCATTCAACACCCCTGCTTTCCTCCTGTACACACACATCCAAAAATCTTTCATATATATAGGCACACCTCAATCAATGAAATAGATGTATTCATGGGCATTACTTTTTTAACAGAAAATGTGTACCAGAGGCAGAAATGACATGGAAAGAATAGGAATGGATTCCTGCTTCCTCCCAAAAGAATTGTTGAACATGTTTGAGCAAATTTTTTTATTCAACGCTAACAAGATACACAAATGAAACAAACAGATCAGGTAACCTTTGCATAAGTAAGCCAAAATATTTTGAACCTCCTAAAGATCACTTCGAGGCCTCTTCCAAAATGTATCCAGGGATGACTTTTTCTTTCCCCAGCCTCCTCTCTTGTTATGATTTCCATTTTGGTGGCCAAATATACAGATTTATGTCTCTCTTTTTTAACATTCTAATGCTTTACACATCTGTGAAATGAAACAACAAGATCAGGTAAGCCTTCCATAAGTAGACAAAAATGTTTTTAATCTTCTAGAGACCACTTGAAAGCTTCTTCCAAAATGCATCCCAGGATGGGTTCTTCTTCTTCTTCTTCTTCTTCTTCTTCTTCTTCTTTCCCAACAGTCTCCACTTCTGGTGACAAAATCTATAGATTATTTTTTTCAACCTGCCAGGGTAGCTGGTGAGGCAGGCTAATCTGCTTTCCCCTTTCCTTTTTGTTTTGGTCTTCACACATTCTCAGTACAGGATTCTGCAGGCAGCTGCTGTTTCCCTTGCTTGCTATAGAGAGACAGACACAGCTACAATAGAATTGGCCAGAGTGCAATCTCATTCTTTACTCATTTTGTAGTGTTTACTGAAGACATGGTATTGTTAGGTTGCAAAACTGAAAGAAAGTATTTCTCCAGCCTTCATTCACAATCTTCCCAATGCCAATGCTGCTAGAAAACCATAGAAGATGAGGAAGAAAAGTAAGGGATTGGCACATATTAACAGACTTTGCATCATAGATTCATAGAATTGGAAAAGACCACAGGGGCCATCCAGTCCAACCTCCTGCTATGCAGGAACACACATCAAAGTATTCCCAACAGATGGCCATCCAGCCTCTGCTTAAAAACTTCCAAAGAAGGAGACTCCACCACACTCCAAGGCAGCATATTCCACTGCCAGACAGCTCTGACCATCAGGAAGTTCTTCCCGAGGTTCAGATGGAATCTCCTTTCCTGCAGCTTGAATCCATTGCTCCTTGTCCTAGTCTCTGGAGCAGTGGAAAACAAGCCCGCTCCCTCCTCAACAGGACATCCCTTCAAATATTTAAACATGGCTATCATGTTACCCTTCTCTTCTGCAGACTAAACATACCCAGCTCCCTAAGCTGCTCCTCATAGGGCATGGCTTCCAGACCCTTCATCATTTTGGTCACCCTCCTTTGGACACATTCCAGCTTGTCGATATCCCTCTTGAACTTAGGTGCCCAGAACTGGACACAATATTCCAGATGAGGC
Source organism: Cyclura pinguis (assembly GCA_030412105.1). Lineage (NCBI taxonomy): Eukaryota > Metazoa > Chordata > Lepidosauria > Squamata > Iguanidae > Cyclura > Cyclura pinguis. Next base: position 177,112,108 of record CM059599.1, read on the forward strand.
CTAACCAATGCAGAATAGAGTGGTACCATTACCATCAATAGACACCATACTCCTATTGATGCAACCAAGAATCACATTGGCTTTTTTGATTGCCGCATCACACTGCTGACTCATGTTCAGCTTGTGATCTACCAAGACTCCTAGATCCCTTTCGCATGTACTGCTATCCAGCCACGCGCCCCCCATCCTATATTTGTGCATTCGATATTTTTTTGCCTAAGTGTAGGACTTTACATTTCTCTCTGTTTAAATTTATTTTGTTAGCTGTGGCCCAGATCTCCAATCTGTCAAGGTCATTTTGAATTTTGATCCTGTCCTCTGGGGTATTAGCAACATGCACATGTGTGTGTATGCATGTAAGCTTGTATTTAAGAACTCCAATGACGTGATTGTGTCTTTATCACTTCAGGCACAAAGGCTTCTGAGATTGCCACTGAACCAGAACTTGGGCATCACGAGTACTATATTGAATAACATAGCTTACCTATAACTTGTTACTAGTTGCTTGCGGGATGGATTAACAGGGGAATAACAAAACTACTTGTCAAAAGCAAGATATCAAGGAAGTACAAAGTTAATTTACTGATGTTATGAGTAGCTGTTTCGAAGTTACTTTTGAAATATATTTTAAAGGATATTTTTAGGTATGTTTCAACAGGATTTTTTTCAAGTTTTATGCCATTGTCTTATCCTCTCAAACATGTAACAGAAAATAACAACCAATGCAACAAGCAATGGAATGATTTGCCTTTTCAGCATTAGAAAAAATAACCACCACAGGTTGCATTCCAAGCACTGAAATGATTAATAGGAACCAATGCTTGGTTTTTTGTTTTTAAAAACACTTTCCATGTTCTGCAATGAACCTATATATCTGGCTGAGCAGTGATATCAGCCTGCATGTGCCAGTGTATTTCTCTGGGTCTAAATGAATTATGTATGTGCGCAGATGTGAGTGACAGCCAGGGTGGTAGAGTGGTTTGAACACTGGAATACAACTCTGGAGATCAATGTTTGCATCCTGACTCTGTTATCACACCGCTCACCCTCAAACTATTATTTAATTGGCATGGGAAATATAAATCATATACTGTTATGGCTGAAAAGCCATGCTGGCAAAGAAGACTGACTGAGCACATGTGAAAGTAGATTAGATGGGGCTTCAGAGCATGGCCAAGTTGTATGAATCAGAAAGCTCTTGTGCTAATAGGCTTGCAAATACCCCCTCAACGATTCAACCTTCAAATACAATAGTGCACAAAGTTGTCTCAATAGAGCAACCAATTGTCATCAACCTGTTCCCTATTCCTGCCAAAATTCTCCTTTGTTTCCTCACCTGCCCAGCCATTAAGGAGCTATCATGATTCCCATTAATGCTTTGTCACCCAGTGCTAAGACCATTAGTCCATTCTGGACCCAATTGTTTAACACCTTCCCTCTCCGGGCAGAAACAGGGTATTTAAACCCTGGCTCTCAACCAGACAACTCATAGTACGCTGGACATAAGCCATCACTCTCCTGCTGAGATTCCCATAGTCTGAGCCACATCGCTTCATCTCTTCTCTGTAGGATAGATAAATACCACCCACTTCTCCCTAAACTTCTTGCTGTCAAATTTTTCCTTCTTTTCCTTTGGTTAGCCTTGTGTGGTGTTGAGATTGCTTGAATCTTACGTGTGTTTGTGATTTTTCCCCTATAAAACACTCTTTGAATCTCCAACTGGTGTCCCTGCATTAGTACAGGTATACGTAGGTGGAAAGATCCTATAATGTTATCCCTCTCTCGCAGGCCTCCCTTTTGAGCTAACAATTCCCCACTGTTTCACAGAGGCATTGGCACCATGGGTAGACCTCTGAGTCTCCCATCTTTTGGGGTAACAACTCAGCCATGAAAACCCACTGGATGACATTGGCTAAGTCACACTCTCTCAGCCTCAAGAAGGCAACGACAAACTCCCCTCTGAACAAATCTTGCCAAGAAAACCCTCTGATAGTGTTGTCTTAGAGCCATAAGTCAAAAATGACTAGAAGGCACACAACAACAATGGATATGGGTTTGTATGCATGTGAGAAGGAAGGGGGGGGGGAGACAGAGAGAAAGATTTAAAAATTCTGTTTACACAACCAAGGTCTATAAATATGGTATTTATCAGAACAACAATGAAAAAGATGTTAAGAAGATGGGAATTTCATTGGCTGGTTTCCCAGCAACTATTTGTCTAGTCAGCTAGAGATGTAAGCTTCTTTGCTATAAGAAGAAACATCCAACAGTTATGGGGTGGAACTGAAGTTCATATTAAACCTTCACATTTCAAGTGATCATCATCATTCAAAATGAGGGATACCAGTAATATCTTGCTTTAAAAAAAAAAGTTGTGTTACTTCCCAGTGACTGCTTTGGAAGGCTGAAAGGTTAGAGATCTGCCAGGGATCAAACACAGCAAAGGTGTCTTCAAGTACTAAAAGTTTCCCTTTTGCCCAGAATATCAAGGTGCAGCTTCATAAAATTTGCAGTGTCTCTGTCTTGCCTGTTCTATCTCATGCACTTAAGATCAAACACCTTGTCAAGTTAAATACATAGTGTGCAGCTGACCACCCCCTTTTGATTTACTCACCAGTAAACATGCAGGCCATGGAGCTAGATCTGAACTGTTGGGAGGAAATATTTAAGTCACTCTCATCCCTATTTGGAGGTTGTTTTTTTAAAAAAAAACTTCTACTGATGCCCAAAGTGGGCTTTCTCTTTTCTTTCTCAAAAAATCCCTGTATGGGAGGGAAAATAGATTTGGAAAGTGAAACAGGGAGAAAGGTTTAAGCCCTTTGCCTTGTGTGTAGTTGTTCTGATTCAAATCAGCACTCCACATGTAGACAAATAAAAAGTAGAGAGCCAAGTAAAAGCAGCATACAATCATGGAGCCGGAAGGGGCCCCACAGGCCATCAAGTCCAGTCCTCCGCTCAGTGCATGAAATCAAATTAGAGCATCTCCAACAGATAGCTATCCAGCTTCTTTCTGAAGACATCCAGAGATGCCGATACCTCTCTCAGTAATTGTTTTCATTGTCAAACAGCAGCTGTTACTTTGTCCTTTTCTGAACCTGCTCCAACTTGCCTATATCTTTCTTAAAATGAAATGCCCAGAACTGAATGCAGTACTCCAGATGTGGACTGACTAGTGCAGAATATAGCTGGACTATTACTTTCCTTGTCTTGGAAACTGTGGTTCTATCAATGTAGGTTAAAATATTATTTGCCTTTTTTGCTGCAGCATCATACTGCTGGGTCATGTTCAATTTATGTTCAACAATAATTTCCTAAGATTCTTTTCACGTGTACTGCTGATGAATCATTATTCCCCATCCTTTAATTTTGCATTTGTGTCTGTTGAATTTTATTCTATTAGTTTCAGCCCAATTTTCTAGTTTATCAAAGTTCTTTTGGATTCTTTTCCTATATTCCAATATGTTAGTTGGTCTCCCTAGTTTTGTATCATCTACACATATGATAATCATATTGTTACTGCCCTGGCTAGTCTGAGCTTTGGGGATATTAAGGATATCCTCTTGATATCATAATTCGGCTTCACTTCTCTATTCCTCTCCATGTGCTTGCGAGGCCACCGGACAACCACGTAAACAAGCTCGGCCGTTAATTGCCGCAATATTCCTGGATAATACAGGCAGGCCAGAAATAGCTGACTCACTGCTTTAGGAGACCTCCAGGCAAGTACTCTAATTAAGTATGCACGCTACTTACAAAAGAGCCTCTGCCCCGCAATGGCAGCTTGATGGGTAAACTATACAATACCCAAGTACTCTGCGTTTGCATACTGGCTACTCTATTGAGAACCGCTACGATAACTCAATCATTCAGATTCTGACTTTTCGAAGGCTTTGTCTCCAACTCCAAATCTATTGTTTTCCCCCAAGTACGGCATAGCCTGCAGTCACAATTCTTCTTATAAAAACCCTTGATTCCGAGACCTTCCTCGGAGCGCTCCCGAGTTTCATCCCGCCTTGCTGCCGCTTTGCTTGGCGAGCCTCCCCTCAGCTCCACGTGCTGAGCTACATCGCACCCCAGCCTCGCTCTCTATTTTTCTGGGCTCCAGGACAGGTGAAGTATCACCCAAACCAGCAATCCCTCTAAAAATCCCTCTATACCACTCCAACCTTTATCTTCTTTAGTTATCTTGCGTGAGTGTGTTGCATACGCTGTTTTGCTTGTATTTAATAAACATCATTTATTATTTCAACTTCTGTGTGCTACTTGACTCGACCTGACCCCGTAGACATAGGGTTCAAGATCTCGCTACATTACCCTGCCTCTCGTAACGCTAAGCAGTGCTCTGAGCTAATTTTCCCCAACTTTAGTTGAGCACATTTTGGTGTCCCTCCCGGGACCCCCAGTTCACAGGGTAACAGAGTGGTGGAGCAACGCGGACAACCCTGGTACCCCTAATTTGAGAGGGAGTCGCGAACCTCCTCAAATCAAGTTGGTACTGACTTAGGTGACGGTCGGTCAAGTCGTTAGAGCGCAGTTAGGCAGGAACACGTGTGTGTGGAGTCTGTGCATTTGAGCTCTAGAGCTATTCTATCTGGGTGGAAATCTGTTCCCCTTTCTTGCTTGGTTTGTGTACCGCCCCACCCCGGTGTGGTCACTAGCACTAGGCGGTGAACCATCGTCCGATAGCAAGGGGTGTGCACAAGCTGTACTGGGAATCACATCCCTAACTTGGGGTCTATCGTGGGCTGGGATCCGAAGTGTTAGAGTGTTAGCACAGTAGGAACGGTCTACACTCATCCAACACCATGGCGGCAAGGAAAAATAGCACTTAGGGAAGAAATTCCCCCCTTAGAGTTGTATGCGGGTGTGTCCTGTCCTTGTTAGGAGTTAGAGTGCGGGTGCGTCCCGCTAGTAGTTGTGAAAAGCGCGGGTGCGTCCCGCTCTGTAATTTCGGTGCATCCCGATTGGCTAGCCGACTAGGTGCGGGTGGTGAGTCGGGACCTAGCCTAGGGTTTAGAGGTTTTTCCCGAGGTAGAGGTAGGCGCTCCTCACCCAGAAAACCAGTTAGGGACGGTTCAGTTTTGGTTCCTTGCCCCTTTCTCGCCGCTGCTCGGCCAGGTGGCGCTGGAAGTTCCACTGGGTTCGTTTCCCCCCCTTCAGGCAGGCAGAGTACTCCTGAGGGTTCCCTGGGTCTAAGTGACCTCCCTGTCTCTGAACCGTTTCCTCATCCTTTGGTCCCCAGTGCTGTCGAGGTGGAAAACTGGGCTTGGGAGTACCAAAGTGACTTTGTTTGGGCAGGCTGGAGATAGGTTCCCGTCCCTCTTTCCTAGAGAAGTTCCGCAGAGTTCATTTCCCGTCAGTCCCCCAGGGGTCTAGGTGATCCTTCCCGTCACTCCAGTTCCTGGTCCCGTTTGTGGTTTGCAGTTTGTAGTTTCTGGTAGAGATAGTTGTGGTTTGTGTGGAAAATGGCAGAAGAGTGGTAAGGTCACCATCAAGGACTCATGTTGGAGGAAGAGGTCAGAGGTAAACTAGAGAGATGGGTGTTGGGTAAGGGGAAATGCCCCTGGAAGGACACCATCTTCCAGACGGCCGATCCCTTTACCACACTCTGAGAAGTGTATACCCTGGCGTGTAAATCGAAGAACCCATTCAGGCCGTCTAAGGCCGCTTTGGCCGCTTGGGGACTTTGGCTTACAGCCAGAGATGCTAGTAGTGCCCTGGTAGAGACCAGAGAGAAGTTAGCTAGCGTAGAGAAGGAGAATGCCTGGCTTCAGGCCGAGGTTGAGACGCTGCGTGCGGACAAAGTAACTTTTGCGCCCGTAGCGCAGGCGTCAGCACAGAAGCTGAATAACATCACCGTAGTGGCGCAAACATGGGAAGAGAAAGCACACGCCTTAGAGGCTGAGCTGGATCACGCCCAGTCTGTGACCAAGTTTATGGTGGGGCAAGTGAGGGAACAGCAGGAGGCTGTTAGCCACGTAGCTTGCCAGAAACAGACAGCTGTACTTGAGAGCCAGCTCCAAACGCGCAAAGCCTTAATTTCGGCTGTGTGCCCGGAGCTGCTCCCAACATTCGCTGAGGACTTTTCCAGGGAGGCACTGCCAGAGGATGCTCAGGCAACCGTTCCCCACAATCCTAACTGGAGCAACCCTAAGGTCCCCGTCCACCCGGTAGAGACACAGTCCATGACCAGACTGACCACCCCCCTTGGAGAAGGCAGTTCTGAGAGGCAAGAGATGCAGGAGACGCAGATCACCGAGACTAGGGTCCCCTGGCGTGCTACAGAGGCCAAAGCAATTGCGGACCAATTGGGTCCTTTAAATCGGTCCACCGGCATCATGTGGCTAAACACGGTGATTCACTCTCACTCGACAGCCAATGGTCAGGACCTGACCCAACTGGCCCGGCTTTGCATGTCGCCCTCCGAGTTCCCTACTCTTGAATCAGCCGTGGCGGCTCGAGGCCTGGTTAGGCTCGAGGCCCACGACTGGATAAGAGAGGTAGTGAGGATTTTGTGACCCGGACAGAGTGCAGGTGTGCTCTATGTCATGGAGCAACAGGGTCCTCGTGAGAACCCTGAGGCTTACGTGGCACGGAAGCAGCTCCTCACCATTCTGGCCGAGAAGGTCCGCTTGACCCCCCGTGGATATGACTTTAACGGCCTCAAGTTTAAGACGCTCTTGTATGGAGGTCTTAATCACGAGACCAAGATGGCTTTAGGTTTGGTGGATCCAGCCACCACTAACTGGGAGGAATTTGGGAACAACCTCCGACGGGTCTCCGACCTGCTGCGCAAGGCAGGATCCCTCAAACTTCCCACTAAGACACATAGGAAGGACACCAGGAATTGAGAACGTATATCCGAGGTCACGTACTCGAATTATGGGCCCCATTCCCAACACAGGAAAACGGCGCCAAATTTGGTTCCCAAGGGAAACTGGAATCCGCGCCCAGCTCCCGGACAGGACAACAGGCAGTGGCAGGGAAGAGACTTCCGCAGCCAGTCCAGCAAGGCAGGAAATCCCCCGCAGTAGCCCACTGCCCCCAAACAACTCTCTGACTCGGGCTCTCCTCGGGAGACGTCTGGTGGGTACGATCCCACGCCCCAGACGTACTCCTCGGATAGAGTAAGGGTCTGGAGCATGCTCAGAAGGTTCGGGCTGGATATGAGCCAGTTTGATAAGCGGCCAACATCAGAGCTTTTGGAAGCTCTAGATAAGCAGCTTCAGGTGGGAAGTAAACAGCCGGTCCAGGCCGTGACCGACGGCCCACCTCCAGCTGGATACTATCCTAACCTGGATCTGCAAGCATAGGGGTGCCCTTGGTCCAGGAAGCTTCCCCGCAACGTTGTGGCTAGGTTGAAGCCAGACAGGTGGGGAAGGTTCTGGGTGAAGGCAGGCATAGGGACCGAGAGGGATAAGACTCCTGCCACCCTTCTTGTGGACTCTGGTGCAGCAGTCAATGTGCTGCACCCCAAACTTGGGAGGTACGGTGAACCCACGCCCGAGCATGTCCAGCTTTCTGGATATGGCGGGGGGGGGTCACCAAGCTAGGGCATGGACGGGCATCCCAATGTCCATAGAAACGTTTCGTTTTCAGTTGTGGGCATGCGAGAACCGGGGAGAAGATGACGGCCTTTTGGGCATCGGTTTTCTCTGGGGAAACAGGCTCACGGTTGATTAAGCAAATGGGTTTCTATGGCAGCTAGATCAGGGACCAGTAGAGATTTCGACAGTGCACCGCTGTGCCGCCATTAAAGCTCCTGCACCTGTGCATTATGTGACTAGCGACCCATGGGTGAAAGCATTCCCCGAGGTATGGATAAAAGATAAAATAGAGTGTGGGACTGTAAAGGGAGCCTGCGTCTTGATAGAAGGCCAGGACCCCCCACCTCCGAAACAGTATAAATACCCGGCCGAAGCAGAGGAAGGCATCGGGAAAACCATTGAAGTGGGATGTAGTCACCCCAATGCAGTCCATATGCGATGCGCCCCTATGGCCTGTGCTAAAATCAGACGGCAAGACATAGAGGATGACAGTAGACTTTAGAGCATTGAACTCCGTCACCCCGCCTGTTGCGCCGGTCGTGGCTAAATATAATGAAATCCTGTCCGCCATTGCGGCAGGAGCCAAATTTTAGTGTTCTGGACTTGGCTAATGCGTTTCATTCCATTCCTTTGCATGAGGCGTGTTGGTATAAATTTGCCTTCACGTTCCAGGGGCAACAGTATGTATTTAAACGCACGCCCCAGGGCTTCCATTCCAGCCCAAGCATTTTGCCATGCCCACGTGGTAAAGATGTGGAAAAAGCTGCAGCCAGCTTCAAAGTCCCACGTCTTGTCCTACGTGGACGATATTCTTATATACTCCAGTTCGGAGGAAACGACCCGGGAGATCACTCACGAGGTGCTAGGAATCCTCCGCGACACTGGCTTTAAGGCTAACCGCGAAAAGGCCCAATTGGTATCTACTGAAGTAAAATATCTAGGGCTTTGTTTAGGCACCGAAGGTCGCACTCCTGATGCACAGCGGGTAGAAGTGATCTCAAAGTTGCCAGCCCCCACAGACGTGCACTCCTTGCGTTCTCTACTCAGGACATTCAACTTTTCCAGGGACTTTATAGAGTCTTTCGCAGCCAAGGCGAAGCCCTATATGCCCTGTTGAAGAAGAATGCCCAGTGGGAATGGGGACCGGCACAACAGCAGGCATTTGCCCAACTTGAGGAGGACTTAATGAAAGCACCAGCTCTTGAGCACCTGAATATGGCTAAGCCGTTCCTCATACAACTAGCCACCTCGGATAGGAGTATGGGAGCAGTTCTGTCACAACAACAAAACGGCACCCAGCGTGTGATAGCCTACGCCTCCCGGAATTTGGACCCACACAAGACGAAATTTACCCCATGTGAGAAAACATGCCTCCCACTGATCTGGGCTATAATGCACTGGGAGTTTATGATTGGAGGCGCCCGGGTGACTGTCCAGACCCCCCCCACACACCGCTTAAGTACATCCTGTCAGGAAAAGTCCAGAATGGCCAGATGTCCAACGCCCGGATTGCCAAATGGACTGTTTCCTTGGTGTCACATGGGGTGGATTTTCAGAAACAACCGCAGGAACCACCAGCTCCCTATGGTCTAGTCGTGACCGGAGCTACGCATGACTGCCCTTTACCACCTATGACTACGAGTCAATGGCCAGTGGAATGGGGAGCCACCCTCGAGGAAGCTCAGTTACAGGGCTTTGTTTGCTGGTTTTGTGACGGGTCATCCATGCACGTGGACAGTAGTCCACGGACAGGCTATGGAGCAATCCGAGTCACAGACTCCTTCACCCGGCCACACTCCAGCCAGGTGGCGGAAGTAGAAGCTCTGAGGGCTATCCCGGAGCACGAACCGCTTGACTGCCCCCTGGCCATCTATACCGATTCCGATTGGACTGCCAAAGCAGCCAGTGTTTGGTTACCGATCTGGCTCCAAAATGACCTCAAAACATCTGATGGGAAGCCCATTGCCCATCTCGATAAATGGGTCAGGATCGCTGCCCAGATCAAGGAACGGACTGCTCCTACATGGGTTGCTGACGTCCGAGGACGCCAGAAAAAGAACACGGCCACATGTATTTGGAACACCAGGGCAGACGCCATTGCTTGGGATGCCGCTTTACAGGACGATGGGGCCCCCATCACCGCCATAAATGTCAATCCCAAGGAACCTATGGTACCTCCCATGTTCGACCTGGGAGTGTTGCAAAAGGGAGATTCTGAGATCTTGGAATTGGCCAAGAAGGGCTCGGACGAGTCCGGTCAATTCAAGATCTCCCAATTAGAAGGAGTGTATTGGGCTATCGATGCCAGCGGTCAATGCCACTGGATCGTGCCGCAAGACCTCCGCAGTGACATCATCCAGTTTGTGCACAAGCAGGGACATCAAGGGCGAAGTGTGACTCTGGACAGGGTAAGGGAAACCGGGTGGTGGCCGCAGGTCAAGCAGGATGTAGACCAGTGGGTCGACAACTGCTTGGCGTGCGCCATGGTCAACGCTGACACCTCCGGCCCCAAGGCGCCCATCCAGCACCAGCGCATCGAGGGTCCCTGGTTGCGCATTCAAATAGATTTTATAGGTCCCTTACCTACAACCCCGCGGGGGAACAAATACTGTCTCACCATCATCGATCCCTTCAGCAAGTGGATCGAGGCTTTCCCATGCAGAGATAACACAGCAAGCACGGCAGCGCGCTTGCTCTTTAACAATGTCTGGGCGAGATGGGGAGTGTCACGTGACCTTGACTCGGACTTAGGGGTACACTTCACTGGTGAAGTTACCCAGGAGTTGTGCAAGGCTCTGGGCATTCACCAGCGCTTCCATATCGCCCACCATCCTCAGAGTTCTGGTCAAATTGAGAGGACGAACCGCTCTCTGAAGGGAGCGCTTCAGAAGATAGTGTGTTACTCCGGCAAGGACTGGGATAATAAGTTTCCCATCATTTTGATGGCCTTCTGAGGCACGGTAGCCTCTCATGGCTTCACGCCGCACATGATAATGACTGGGCAGAAGATGATGCTGCCCGAGGCTTTTTGGATAAACACCAGTCTCCCCTCCGATTTAGAGCCAGTGGTTCTAAATAATGAGTGGGTGAGGAACCTAGTGCAGCACATAGGACAAGTACACAGGTAGGTAGCTGCCCAGCTGGGTAAAAACCTCCAGAGGATGGACAAGAGATTGGGATAGGTTCATCACCCTTGCCAGTGGGAGGAGGGACAGCTAGTCCTATATAGAAATTTCTATAAGGATAAGCACTCCCTCGCTGCCAGGTGGGTTGGCCCTGTCCCCATTGTGAAGAGGATCTCCCCTGCTGTATACCAGGTGAGAATCCCCAGGAAAAAGGGAGACTGACTGAAGTTCTTCCACGTCTCTCAACTGAAAGAGTGGAAGGGTCAGCTAGTTGACCCAAAAGACATTGCCGAAACAGACTCGCTTGCGGAAGCTACTGGGAAGACTGCCATTAATGTAATTGCTCCTCAAGGTCTTTAAATTACAAGGAAATTCCTGAAATTAATTTGTCAGAGACGTTTGCATCAATTTACGAAGCATATGATAATGGGTAAACTGACATTGTCTGCACGGGATGGAGAGAGATGGCCAACTCTCCGACCTCCTGCTCATGTACATAGTTCTTGGTTATATTTGGGTGTTCGGGAAGTGGTGTTATTTCTAATATATATATATTGTTTACTTAAATATCCCGTCTGGTTGCAAAAGCCTAATCCGAAGGTGACCAGTCTTCAGGTCTGCCTTTGGAATTCAGCTATATCTGTGGATGGTGGTGCTGCTCGTTCGGGGCCAGCATCGAACCATCGGTACTAGTTTGTTTAGCCGCCCCAAGCCCTCATTGACATCATCAGGCTTGCAGCTTCGGCTTTGGTCTGGGCAAGGAGGATGCGAGCGTGCAGGTCCATGTTGTGCAGACCGGACTGCGAGTGGGACCTTCATAGCTGGAGGTTCCTCTTGTGTGGCTGGGAGCTTAACATGGGCATCTCCAGACCCGTGAGCCGATGCAGGACCCAAACCAGCAGTCTCACTGTCCCTGTCAATGTCAGGCGGTGGCTAAGCAGACACAGAGGCAGGAGCTGAGTTTATGGCTTTAGTGATAAATAAATCAAGAGGGTACATCACCAAAACAAACATCCAAGTCCCAGGAGCAGCAAACTCAAACGGCAAGGTTTAGCCTGGAACAGAAAGCCCATGACACAGGACGCAGATTCCCGGTTGGTAGACGGTTGTTGCCCTGTGCCCAACTCCAACAGCGTCTGTCTTAAATACACAGTCTTTAGCCCAGCTGGGGCTGATCAAATGTCTGTTGGCCCAGCTCACAGCTGGAGCCCCTCAAGACTTCAGGGCCGATTCATCAGACGCTTCTCCCGCAGCCGCTGAGACCTCCGAACCGCCCCCTTCTCCAGCCACCTCTGGAGGAACATGGGGGGAGGGTCTGCTGCAAACTCCGGGCTGGAGTCAGAAACACCAGCCTCTGTCGAGTCAGAAGCACTAGCCTCTGCCTCTGGAGCACAAACATTGGCTGCAGGTACTGGCTCAGGATCCGTGCCCAGGACAGCTGTGGGGTCGCTGGCAGACTCCTCCCTAGACTCTGAAGGAGCCCCCTCTCCTGAAGGCCCCTCCAAGGGATCCTCCCCCGGCTGGGAGTCCAAGTCTAAATCGGAGTCCAAGTCTGAATCGGCAGCACGCTCAGCCTGGCTCACAACAGTCCCGACCAACGGCCACCCTCCGGCTAATACAGCCTTAATCTCAGTGGCTATTTATGTCCCCGTGGACTCTTAGTCTTTTCAGTCATGAGGACCCAGTTTCAACTCATTCCCAGTAGGCTTTGAGCCGGCCATTTGCATTAATGGTATATGTTGGATAATAAACATGTCAGTTCTTCTGTTAAAACTCTAATAGGTCAATTAATCCAGAAGACTGGGAAGATCCCGAGGTTGTACCATCGCCCCCAAGTACCATGGGGGGGGGTGATGAAGAAAGTTGCCGCTCCGTCTGATGGCCGATACTTGGAGATTCCTGGTTCTTCGACGACACCCATGACTGTGAGGGAAGGTGACCATGCAGCCTTCCCTGTGCCACGAACTTTTTGCCATTCTTGCTACCATTTACTGAAACCTATGGACTATTCCAGGCTCCAAATTCTGCAAAGACTCTTTGCTTCTGAACTTGCAGCAAGCTGGGCTGTATCGACTTGAACATTTTGTTGTTGTTCCTGCTCCGTTGCCTGGATGGATTTATGCTTTGCTCACCCGCTCCAGCTAAAAGACTTTTCCTGTTGTGGGGGGGGGGGGTGCCAAGACTTTTGCTTGCACCTCACCTCCCCCCAGACTACAAACTTTCCTTCCACATTGAACTGTGTTACTCCTTGGATTGCCTTCATTGCCAGAACATGCATTGGACTTACTGTATTTCATTGATTGCTTCATTTTGCATTTGCTATTTTACTGCCATTGCTCATTTTTTGACAGTTGCCTATTGACGGGACATTGGACATTGTTTATTGCTTAATTGTTTATTATTGCATTATTGACATTGGTGTGTGTGTCTTTAGGTTTAGGTTTTAGTTAGGAATGTCTTTATGAGATAGGAATCCGTTGCTCTTCCCGAAATTCCCTTTCCCAAGGAGTGATATGGCTACCTACCTGCAAGCCCCTATTCAGCTCTAAATTATTTTTGCTTTTTGATTGGAAAATGTCCGATATTGTCCCCAACATCGCCCATTTTGGGGGGGGGGGATTGTTACTGCCCTGGCTAGTCCGAGCTTTGGGGATATTAAGGATATCCTCTTGATATCATAATTCGGCTTCACTTCTCTATTCCTCTCCACGTGCTTGCGAGGCCACCGGACAACCACGTAAACAAGCTCGGCCGTTAATTGCCGCAATATTCCTGGATAATACAGGCAGGCCAGAAATAGCTGACTCACTGCTTTAGGAGACCTCCAGGCAAGTACTCTAATTAAGTATGCACGCTACTTACAAAAGAGCCTCTGCCCCGTGATGGCAGCTTGATGGGTTAACTATACAATACCCAAGTACTCTGCGTTTGCATACTGGCTACTCTATTGAGAACCGCTACGATAACTCAATCATTCAGATTCTGACCTTTCGGAGGCTTTGTCTCCAACTCCAAATCTATTGTTTTCCCCCAAGTACGGCATAGCCTGCAGTCACAATTCTTCTTATAAAAACCCTTGATTCCGAGACCTTCTTCGGAACGCTCCCGAGTTTCATCCCGCCTTGCTGCCGCTTTGCTTGGCGAGCCTCCCCTCAGCTCCACGTGCTGAGCTACATCGCACCCCAGCCTCGCTCTCTATTTTTCTGGGCTCCAGGACAGGTGAAGTATCACCCAAACCAGCAATCCCTCTAAAAATCCCTCTATACCACTCCAATCTTTATTTTCTTTAGTTATCTTGCCGTGAGTGTGTCGCATACGCTGTTTTGCTTGTATTTAATAAACATCATTTATTATTTCAACTTTTGTGTGCTACTTGACTCGACCTGACCCCGTAGACATAGGGTTCAAGATCTCGCTACGTTACCCTGCCTCTCGTAACGCTAAGCAGTGCTCTGAGCTAATTTTCCCCAACTTTAGTTAAGCACATTTTGGTGTCCTTCCCGGGACCCCCAGTTCACAGGGTAACAATATTTAACATGATATGTCATTTGCCCATTGGGGTGGCATACCCAAGCTGCTCATCACCTTATTTATTTAATTTATTTAGAATATTTATACCCCACTTTTTAGCTATGAAAGCTCTCAGAGTGATGCGCAAATTGTTAATTTGAGAGTTCCCTGCCGTCACACTTACAATCTAAATAAGACACAACAGACAAGGAAGAGGGAATAGCAGTTGGGGAGGGGATTAAGTCCAAATCCATGAGCCTCCCCTGCTATTTCCACCAGACTGAATCTGGATTGTCCAGTTCACAACTGGAAAAGAATTCACCAAGGATGGAAGTGAAGGTTACCCCTAAAACAAAATAGTCTATAACCAGCCTTATCTAAATTTAATAACTGTGTAATTCTAGACCTCAGTCACTCAGGCTCTGAGAAGGCTGCCTATGGTGAGTTTCTTTACAGTCCATAACATTTATATGATTACTTAGTGCCCAGTGAAATGCACTGTTTATATGTTTAGGGATGCTATTCTTTGCTATTACTTCAATTCTTCCATTCATAAGCCTGGGCATGCACAAGACTAGGACTGCCCCCTTTTTCCATGAAGAAAAAAGGCTATAAAATGGTTCAGATTCCTAATCAAATTACTCCACAGTAAGAGTGTCTAGTGGCTTCCATGTCAGTGGGACAACAAATCCAATTTGAATTTTTGTCCAATATAATCTAAAGTGCTGGGCTTTATCTCCAAAACAGGTTCACTTCCTTGGAATTGTTCAATCCACAATGACACCCAGAGCAGATTCTTCACTTTATTGGCATGGGATTCTACTAACTAGAAGTGCTCTACAGCCCTTTGGTATATTAGATAGGGAGTGAGGAACCTGTGTCCTATAGGCCACATATATGTGGGGTTGCAGTGAGATTGGGTGGCAAATTGAGAGAGATATGGGGGAGACTGAATGAGTGTATGTGTGTGTGTGTGAGAGAGAGAGAGAGGGGGAGAGAGAGGGAGAGAGAGGGAGAGAGAGGGAGAGATGGGGAGGGGGTTAAGCAATCTTGCAATGCCTCAAACTCTGGGCCTTCCCACACTACACTCTTAGAGTGCTATTATTCCACTATCAACATCCTGTGGAATTCTAGAGTTTGTAGCTTACAGAGGCCAATAAATGCCCCTCCCTAAACTGCAAATCCGAGGATTCCAGAGGATGTCAAAAGTGGAATAATAGCACTGTAACAGTGTAGGGCAAAAAGCCTGATGTGTCTCTCTCTTCCCACCTCTAGCTGAGCTTCCCACTGATTCTCCTGTCAATCTAGAAACTCTTCTTAAAGAAAACAGCCCCATCCCTATATAATTTGATATAGCAGTTACTTAGTTAGCAGAAGCAGGTTGGACAACGACTAGAGCGCAACTGGCGGAAATCTGGACACGCTATAGAGAATTCCTTTATTCCTATGGAGTGGCAATAGATGCAGCGAAGACTTTCCTCTCTGCACGTATTGCGTCTGCGACTTCTCGTCCTGCAGAGCTGTCCAGGGTGGTAAGGGATCTGACTCAGATACCCACTCCCCTGAACTCACTGTTAGAACCTAGCAAAGCTTGCTGTGATGCTTTGAATAATCATTTCGCAGATAAAATCTCTCAGATAAGAGCCCATTTGGATGCCGCTGTTACTGCAGAGGTTACTAGTGAAGTGTCCGGCAACCCCGTGAACAGGATTATACTGGATCGGTTTCAGTCATTGAGTACCGAGGACGTAGACAAGCTCCTTGGAAATATAAGAAAGACAACTTGCCCTCTTGATCCCTGCCCTTCATGGCTGGTTGTCCAGGGAGGAGTTGCAATTAAGACCCATTTAAGATACACTATTAATGCATCCCCTAGAGAGGGCAATTTTCCACCTTGTTTAAAAGAAGCGATTATACGGCCGCTTCTAAAAAAGCCCTCCCTAGATCCCCTGGATATGAATAATTATAGACCAGTCTCCCATCTCCTATTTTTAAGCAAGGTGATCGAGAGGGCTGTTGGTCTTCAGCTCCAAGCTGTCTTGGATGAAACAGATTATCTAGGCCCATTTCAAACTGGCTTCAGGGCAGGATATGGAGTCGAGACTGCCATGGTTGCCTTAGTGGATGATCTTCACCTAGGAATCGACAGGGGAAGTGTGACCCTGCTGGTACTCTTGGACCTCTCAGCGGCTTTCGATACCATAGACCATGGTATCCTTCTGGAATGCCTGAGAGGGTTGGGGATTGGGGGCACTGCGCTTAAGTGGTTCCGATCCTATCTCTCAGGTAGATATCAGATGGTAATGCTTGGGGACAGTTGCTCCTTGAAAAAGGAGCTTAATTCTGGCTTCCCGCAGGGCGCTGTCCTGTCCCCAATGCTATTTAACATCTATATGAAACCGCTGGGAGAGATCATCAGGAGGCATGGAGCAAGGTGCTATCAGTACGCTCATGACACCCAGATATATCTCTCCATGCCTCGGATAACAGCATCAACCAAGGGTGGCATCTCGCCTCTGAACGAATGTCTTGAAGCAGTAATGGACTGGATGAGGAAAAACAGACTGAAGCTGAATCCAGATAAGACAGAGGTACTCGCTGTTAAGGGCCCTAGCCCAGGTATGGAGGTCTGTCAACCAGTCCTAGAAGGGGTCACACTTCCTCTGAAAGACTGTGTTCGCAGCTTGGGGGTGCTCCTGGACTCGTCACTTCAGATGACAGCTCAAATAGATGCGGCGGCCAGGAGTGCCTGTTATCAGCTTCGGCTCATACGCCAGCTGCGCCCCTTCCTGGAGCTGGAACACCTAAAAACAGTGGTACATGCGCTGGTAACTTCACGGCTTGACTTCTGCAATGCGCTCTACATAAGGCTACCCTTGTGCTTAGTACGGAAGCTTCAATTAGTTCAGAATATGGCAGCCAGGTTGGTCACCGGAAGACCTAAAACTGACCATATAACACCAATTCTAAAGTGTCTCCATTGGCTGCCTATTAGTTTCTGGGCACAGTACAAGGTGTCGGTCATTACCTTTAAAGCCCTACATGGCTTGGGGCCAGCCTACCTGCGGGATCGCCTTCTCCCATACAATCCGTCCCGCACGCTAAGGTCCTCTGGGAGGAATTTACTGCAGCCAGTCAGAACTAGGCTGGCGGCGGTTACCCAGAGGACCTTCTCTTCTATCGCTCCCAAGTTATGGAACGGCCTGCCGGAGGAGACCCGGCACATTACCAGTCTTGACTGCTTTAAAAGAGCAGTCAAGACTGATCTCTTCTGACAGGCCTTCCAAGACTAGCATTTCCACCGCCTCCCATCAATTGTCTTGCTGTTCTTTTAATAGTTGATTGATTGTAGTGTGTTTTAGGGGGTTGGTCTTAGGTGAATTGGTGGGTGGGGAGGATTGGGCATGTTTTTTTAATGTTTTTAATCTATTAATGTATTTAATGTTGTTTGCCGCCTCGATCCAGGTGGAGAGGTGGGATAAAAATAAATTTTATTATTATTATTATTATTATTAATTAGATAGTGAGTAGTTAAGGTGGAAAGAAAAAAGTGCAAACCAAATCCTCCTATTTTCCAAATCCAAACTTCTGGCCCTCTTTCAATGACAAAAACAAACAAAAACCCATCTGCTCTGCTTTGTTAAAATCACTGATTTTGACAGCAGTTCATTATTTTTGTTGTTATCATCATAATCATCATCATTTGTAGTCAACAATGCAATAATACTCTCTTAAAATTTATTTCCTGGAATGTGTTCAGCTGGAATGCTAAGTCAGAGATTGAAGTTTTCATAATGATTTGAATTGGTTTGACAGAGTCTTGCTTCAGAAGACTTGGTGCTGTGACCACATTTATGTCAGTGACTGTAAGTAATTAAAATAAGACTTCTAATGATCTGTTATCTAACTGTACACACAAGGAATGTCACAGACCTACTGGGCCTCTTTCATGGCTTTTTACTGTCTTCCAAAGACCTGAAAAGAAGAAATGAAATACCCCTGGGTATTTTTAAGATACTGGTAATGCCAAGCCCACCTCTCCAGATGATCCCACTCAGTCATTTCTTATTGATGTTATTAAAAGAGCATATCAGACAAGAGAGATCTTTGCAGAAACCCCTTGTAAGCAGCTGGTCATCATAGGACAGACCAACAGTTTCCTAAACTGGGACCCAAGGATATGAGCATACATATAACAAGTTGATGTGGCAGCCAAGAAAGCCAATGTGATTCTTGGTTGCATCAATAGGAGTATGGTGTCTAGAGCAAGGGAAGTAATGGTACCACTCTATTCTTCATTGGTTAGGCCTCACTTGGAATACTGTGTCCAGTTCTGGGCACCTCAATTCAAGAAGGATGTCAACAAGCTGGAACGTGTCCAGAGGAAGGCGACCAAAATGGTGAAGGGTCTGGAAGCCATGTCCTATGGGGAGTGGCTTAGGGAGCTGGGGACGTTTAGTCTACAGAAGAGAAGGTTAAGAGGGGACATGACAGCCATGTTTAAATATTTGAAGGGATGTCCTGTTGAGGAGGGAGTGGGCTTGTTTTCTGCTGCTCCAGGAACTAGGACAAGGAGCAATGGATTCAAGCTGCAGGAAAAGAGATTCCATCTGAACCTCAGGAAGAACTCCCTGAAGGTCAGAGCTGTCTGGCAGTGGAATATGCTGCCTTGAAGTGTGGTGGAGTCTCCTTATTGGAGGTTTTTAAGCAGAGGCTGGATGGCCATCTGTTGGGAATGCTTTGATGTATGTTCCTGCATAGCAAGGAATTGAACTGGATGGCCCTCATGGTCTCTTCCAACTTTGATTCTATGATAGTTGGCTGGGTTCATATAGAAAGAGATATGCATGCTGTAAGGCTGCCTTGCACAACCTGGGGCCCTTTTATGCTGCATAATTTTGGCACTATGGCTCTACTTTAACTGCCCTGGCTGCATATTCGGTGAAATCCTGGGTTTTGCAGAATGGTAAGCTACTACAGAACTCTGTTTGAGAAGTTAGATCCCCATAAACTGGCAATCCCAGGATTCCATAGGATGTTAACATGGCCCTTAAAGTGGACATGTAGTGCTACAATTACAGACTATGAAAGGGCCTATTATGAGTTGAACTGAAACTCTCCCGTTTTCCCCAGCTACTCAGGGGCCATGCTAGCTAGGATAACGTGTGACAGCACTAATCTAATAAGTCTGGAGGACAGCAGGTCAAGAATGGGTAGAAAGAAAATCATGATTCCTGAGGGCTCTAGAACCCTTTTAACAAGGAACCTTTAAAGGGTCCTCTTGTTTTCTATACTGTACACGAAAAGCAGGGACATGAGCATTTAAATTATGTAAGCCAGTTATTACTTTATGGAAAGACTAAAATCTTAAATTTTTGATAACAGAAATGGAAATCATTTTTTCTCCTTTCCTTATTTTTCCCTCTTCTTTCTTTCCTTTGTTGTCAGCGGGCAAATATAACGTAATTTTTTAAAAATTATTTTATTAAACACAAACAGCAAAAAACCCCAACAAACATGAATTCTACAATCAAAACAAAAAATGACAATACTAACAATATTGAGAATACATAACACAACATAACACAGCATAAGACAACATAGCCAAAAGATAATTATAAAAATGTTGGTTCGTGCCCCTTGCAGACAGCCTATATTACTTGAGCAATTACACCTAAGTATTAAATCCTTTCTTTTGTACAATAACTATTCATTGTTACAAATCATTTATCCATTGTCATTATAAGCATCTACTTATCTATCTACTTATTTATTATATACTTAATTAATTTTCCAGTTTAAATCATTATTAACCTGATCTGTATTCACTATTCTGTATTAGTTTCATCAATATAACGTTATCTAATAATAATAGTTATTCAACTAAATGATAGTACTACTAATCAATAACAGTAAACATCAAAAATTATTAATAACCATCCACATAAAAGGCTGAAGATAACCTTTTAAAGCAAAAAATGTAATACATCTGTTAATTCTATTATAACACTTCTCATGTAGTAATATAAACTCAAAATTTTAAATTTAAAAACCTATTATCATCAGATCGCCTTCATTCTTCTTTAAAAAAAATCAATCAACCATTTCCACTTGGACACAACTTCCTTTTGTGCTCTGCTTTTTATTCTGTACGTAAGATTGTCCATTTTCACAATTCCTATCAATCTGCTTAATCACTCATCCGTTGTTGGTAAATCCAGCTTTTTCCCCAATACTTAGCACATATTAGTCTTGCTGCTAACAACATATGTTGGACCAATTTGTGTTGTTTCTTATTCACAACTATCCCTTCTTCCCAAATTCCTGATAAATATAATTCAGGTTTTTTAGGTATTTGCAACTTTAAGCCTCAAAGTATAACGTAGATGTTAATGC
Organism: Cyclura pinguis; assembly: GCA_030412105.1. Lineage (NCBI taxonomy): Eukaryota > Metazoa > Chordata > Lepidosauria > Squamata > Iguanidae > Cyclura > Cyclura pinguis. Next base: position 177,132,686 of record CM059599.1, read on the forward strand.
ATGAAATCTAAAGTGAAAAAATGACTGCACACATCACACCAGCTGAAAATCATCTCCAGACTGCATCCAAGATTCACACAAAGTAGATGGATAGAAACATTTCTCTAGTGGGGCTTTCTTTTTGACAGGAACAGTAGTTCAAGAACACCTCGGCTGGCAGCTCTTGATCAGAGAAACCCCCAGGCAAAATCCTACTAGCAAATGCATTAGTGGTGGGTGAACGTTTTGCTTCTGAAGCAGCCTTCAGTTCAGTGACTTCTAGGTGGAAAAGTTTTATTAAGTGGCATATTGTGCTGGTTTAAAAATAGCTCTTCCCCACTCCTCACCCAAACCACATTCCCTTTGGGAGCAGATGTGAATGCAAAAGGAATCCTGATTATAGGAATGCTTTGGACTCAGCCACAACAGCCTTCTCTTAAATTTCTCTAAAATGGATGCAAATAGAACTGCAGACCATGGCCTGCTCCACAGCTCTGGAAGATTCATGTTCTCAGAGCAAAACGCTCTTCTGTCCTATGAAATAAAATGCACAAGGGAGAGGGAAGAAGGACTCAGATGCTTCTGGCTGAACTATTGCTTTGAAAACTAAACTTTACTTTGGATTAGCAAAACACATGTAAATATTCCCTTTCTTAGAGTTTACTTACAATTAATATAGCTAACCTGTAACAAACTGCTTTATCTGGGTAACAGGGACATAATAAAGTTGTATGTCAACAGCTATTAGTGGGAGTGGGGAAGTTAATTTGTAATGAATGTAATATTCCGTATAATGAGTAATATTTTGTAATTACTTTAGAAGTCACATTTAATAAGAATTTTTGGCATTTTGAAAGGCATTTTTCAAGGTTTATCTCTTATCAATCTGAAGTTTGTTTTTTTTTTTTTTAAAATAAAGGTAGTGAAAAGCAGTAGAAAATCCAAGGGGAGTACAATGAGGTACTGTTTAACTTGATAGCCAGTGATAGCAATACATTGTTTTTTAAAACATTAAAACAAATCATTGCAACAATTAACTCCAAAAAGTAAATTTACAAGCTGGTCTCTTTCTCCCATAAAGGAACAAATGGTGGTCTTGCTGTGCTGTGCTGCATGACCAGTCTCTAAGACTATATGGCTTCTCCCAGCTACGTTCTCTGACATTCTCAGATTGGGCACAAATATCCGTCCAGAAGAGAAAAGCCTCTGTGTTTAATTTCTATCCCAGAGGCCTCCTAGGAGCTGGAGCAATCCATCTATTCGTCCATCCATTTATTTGTAACCTCTCTTTCTCCAAAACTGGGACTCAAGGCAGCTCACAAAAGCCATACAATTACAATAAAAGCAAATGTAGTTAAAAACAAAAACTGAGATTAAAACAATATTAAACTAACAGCAGAATTAAAATCATTTAAATATTACTTTAAAACAAAGTAAAGACAGTACAGCATCCGAAAAACCCTTTTCCTATTAACAATCAATTCCCAAAACTTACTCTAATAGATAGATCTTGATCAGCCACTGAAAAGACAATAAGGAAAGAGTCCTTATTTCTCTAGGGAGGGAATTTCAAAGTGTGGGAGCAGCCACAGGGAAGGTCCTTTCCTATGTTCCCACAAACCATCTCTGTAAAGCCAGTGGGATAGAGAGAAGTGCCTCCTCTGAGGATCTCGGAGTTGAGGCAGGCTCATATGGGATGATACAGTTTTCCAAATAGCCTGGATCTGAGCTCTGAAAGGTTTCATAGCTCATCACCAGCAATGGGTAATGAGGATGCGAGGTCAGGGACAGTCATCATACACAGAAATCTAGGTCATTTCCGGACTACATTCTTATAGCGCAATTATTCCACTTTCAACATCCTATGGAATCCCGGGGTTTGCAGTTTAGGGAGGGGCCAGCCGGGGCCAGAAAACCCCAGGATTCCATAGGATGTTGAAAGTGGAATAATCGCGCTATAAGAATGTAGTCCGGAAATGGCCCTACAAACCTCAGTTTTCACCTTGTAGATGTCGATGCCATGCCATGTTGAGTTCTACCTCACATGCATTTCTGTGTACTGGAATAAAGCACAAGCACACCACGTGCTGCACTAGATGAGAGAGGTGGGTTGCTTTTAAAGTGTGACTTCCAGAATGGTTCTGTTGTCTCATGAATTTAAAATGGTGTCGCTTGTCTTTGCTCGAGAAATACATGAGGCTGCTGCATAGCTATTTTTCCAAATAATTAATCTTTCCAGTGGAATAACTTCAAGCCCCACATTTCCTGTTATGTTATACAGCTCCAATTTGTAACCAGAGATCCTGCACAGTGTTCTGCAGGCACAATGCCAAATACATGACACTTTACCTACAGAAGTGCCCTACACAAATAATCCTTAACCACAAGTTAAACAGTTAGGCACTGTTCTGGTCCAGTGGAAAAAAGGGACAAGGAAGGGAGGGGGGAAGCTTTTTATACAGCTATGTTAAACATCCCAATTTGATGCTCATAATATTTTTGTTTGTAACCTGGGCATCTGGAAATCTCTCTTTCTTATAAGCCAGAATTTGTGTTAGAAAGAAGTTTGGGATTGTTCATATTACAAAATAGTTATTATATGGGCTCCAAGATTTTTTTTTTAAAAGTCTGTTTATTTTGGTAAAGTGTACAGCCTCATAGCCATCTGCAGTCCAGATGTACAGCTACTATAATACATACTGATGCGTCTCAATGATATAAGTAGTAGCCTTGAGCCTGATTTACACTTGCATGTATACACCATCTGATTTCTGTACTCTGAGAACTGTACATGCGTTCACTACCGGCTAAATGTGTGAACTAGCTCAGCTGAAAAATCTTTCATTTGAAATTACCTGAGTAGATAAAACCATTTTATATGCTGCATGATCATCCTGATGTTCCTTTCACACATGCAGGTCAGCCACTTGATGCTGCAGTCATCTACTGAAGACCATATATGTGTAAAATAGCCCTTTTCTGGCTTAATGTACCTGTCTTGTTTCTGTAAACCAGGGAGGGCATGGTCTGTGGATCAGAGGGTTGCACCATTGAATCATAGAGTTGGAAGACACCCCTGGGGCCATCCAGTCCAACCCCCTGCTATGCGAGAACACACATCAAAGCACTTCTAACAGATGGCCACCCAGCCTCTGCTTAAAAACCTCCAAAGAAGGATACTCCACCACACTCCATTGAGGCAGCATATTCCACTGCTCTGACCATCAGGGAGTTCTTCCTGAGGTTCAGGTGGAATCTCCTTTCCTGGAGATTCCACTCCAATTTTGCTTCATCCGAGAGCCTGGAGGGCCACATGGTGTTGCTGCAGCTTCCAGTCAGCATTACTGGAAGTGATTTATGACTGTGTTTTAATTGTGGTTGTTTTAACTTTTGTAAGACACCTTAGTCTCAGCAATATGGAAAATGAATAAACCATTTTTTTTTCTTGGAGTGATGATATTTTCTTGGGGTTGTAGAATCTGGAGGCCAAGGGCTGCACTAGATGTTCTCCCCAGCTGCATGTAGCCGACAAGTTGCACAGTTCTCACTCCTGCCCCAAACTGGAGTTAACACAGACCACAGTTCTGGGTTTGAACATAATGAAGAAACCATGCTTTGTTGGAAACAGAAGTGCAAATTTCCAGTCTCCTCCTAGCAGCAGTGCTGAGAAGGAGAGGGGAGGCTTGCACACATAATGTTTGACCTAGATGATAGTGTACACCAGGCTCACGTGTTGTTTAGTAGGGTTGCCAAAGTGAAAAGTGGAGTTGGTTCCTATACTTCTTTTTTTTTTTTCCTATCATTTGTTTTATTTTATTATTATAAAGAAAAAAGAACAATATAAAACAGAATAAAACAGAATAAAACAAAAACACCATGTGAATAACATAAATGTGAAAAAGAGAAAAATCGCAACACAAATAATTTACATTACTATTTCTCTCCAGATCCTTTATCATCGTGTACTTATTCAACATATTATATATCATATTGATTATCACAGAATCATAGAATCATAGAAATGTAGAGTTGGAAGAGACCACATGGGCCATCCAGTCCAACCTCCTGCCATGCAGGAACACCCTCAAAGCACTCCCGACAGATGGCCATCCAGCCTCTGCTTAAAAACCTCCAAGGAAGGAGACTCCACTACACTCCGAGGCAGCATATTCCACTGCCGGACAGTCCTTATATATTTTTATTTCATGTATCTAAATCTCATTCTCCTCGTACTTATTATTGCTATAATAATTTCATTCTTAAATCTATTCTTTTCAACTATATTTAACCTATTGCTAATACTATATATGATCCTTTTATTAACCATAAACTCTAATCCTAAACGTGAACCCATTCCCAGAGCCAATTATATTTCAGCTTACTCTGCTTTCCAAAATTGTAATTCTTCCTGTGGAGGTGCGACACTTCCCTCTTTTGCTAAAGCCTTTTCCACAAATATTTTCCATATTGCTTCAAAGTCATTCCTTTTCATTATCCCTTTTTCAACCTTGATTCAACATGTTAACTTATCATTGATCACAATTTTCCACACTTCTTTATACCAATCCTTTATTTGAAAATCTTCTTGAATTTTCCATTTTCTCGATATAATTAGCCTTGCTGCAGTTAATAAATCTGTAATTCACTCCTTCATTGTCTGGGTACAATTAACCTTACCAAATATAGATAATAATGCTATACTCGGACATATTTGTAAATCAATTCCTGTTACCTCTTTTATCTCTTTAAACACCATTTGCCAAAATTTCTGTACACCTTCACAATTCCACCACATATGGATATATGTGCCAATCTCTTGCTAAGCCCTCCAACATAACCTTGAATGATTCTTGTCTATATGGTTTAACCTTACTGGTGTTAGGTACCATCTCCAAACCAATTTATAATAATTCTCTTTTATCCTTAAAGATAAATTTTTTAAATGACGCTGATTCCAGATTTGCCCCCCGTCTTGAATATCTATTTTTTGTACTAGTTCTTCCTCCCATATTTTTCTAAGGTATTCATCTTCATCTTTTGACAATATTTTATATATTTCTCTTGTGGTACCCTTCAATATTTCATTTTCTTCCATATCAGCTCTTTGCTTATTTGTTCAAATCTGGTGTATTCTCTAAAATCGTTATTGCTTTTCCAATTCCTTGTCCACTGCTCCAGCTGAATATAATTAAACCATGACATCTTAGTACCCTGCAATCTCTCCTTTGTTCTATCTTTATTCATCATTATATTCATCCATTCTTTTAACTTGTATATTTCCTGCTTTTTAAATTTCTTCTCTAATTCATCCCTCAAATTTATTGGGAACCTTTCCATCATCGCTAGGTTCCTACACTTCTAATGGCTGTGTGGAAGAGGGAATTTCAGCAGGTGCTGCTTGTGGTGCAACCAAGTAATGCTGATACTCCATCAGAGAATGCTAATTTGTTCCAGAAATTTAAAATGTGGAAGTGAGCAAGAGTTTTCCTCTTGTTAAGAGAGAAAGGTGAGGAGATTTCTTGGTCTACAGGCAAAGGAGACCATAGGCAATATTTTGCACAGGAGCCCACAGCAACCTGTTGCCAGCTTGGGAGGAGATTACTTCAAGGTGGCTGGGATGTCGTTATGAGAATGTGCAATGCTTCAAGGAGCTTCAAGTCTGTAGCCATGTTGTCATACACACTATGGCCACTGATGCATTTAAACTCTTTTTGTTATGTTAGTGATTCCCTTTTATTTCCAGGGAATTTGGTTGAAATAAGAAGCAAAATGCTCTCAAATTAATAATATAACACAGTGATCCTTAACTTTTTCTTTACTAGGGAACCCCTGTAAATATAATTTGTTGCCAGGGAATATTTATTTAGGTATTCAAATATTTATTCATTTACTAAAGGCTTCTGGAGACTAGGACTCAAATACCCACTTAGACACTAGGTGACCTTAGGAAGTCACATTCTCTCAGCCTTAGAGGAAAGTAAAGGCAAACCTTCTCTGAACAAATCTTGCCAAAAAAAACCCTGTGATATTACTTAATATTACCTTAATATTATTGTAATTCAGAACTGACCTGAAAGCACACAACAACAAAGTGCTATTGGCAAGCGGAAGTTCTTTCTAGCCATCATCTCTCTCCCCTTTCAAAACTGACTTATGACAAACCTAAGGCAACCCTATCATGGGGGTTTTCTTGGCAATATTTACTGCCATTGCCTTTCTCTGAGGCTGAGAGAATGTGACTTGCTTGAGGTTGCCCAAGTGGGGATTCAAACCCTAGTCTTCAGAGTCATAGTTTGGCTGCACACACACACCTGCCTCCATGTCCCTTTTGTCAGCGATATGCAGGGGGGACTGTGGAAGCCGAAACTACTTTCTCATTTGTAAATGAGGGAGCAGTTTGGGTATACACACAAGCCTGCCACTGTTCCCTTTCCTTAAGGACACAGCAGCAGGGAGTTTGGGCACTGAGGTACATGGGGACAGACATGTGCCCAAACTGCTCCCTCATTTGCAAACGAGGGAGCAATTTCAGTGCCTGCACACACACTCTGCGTGCTGCCACATTGCTGATGAAAGGGACACAATAGCAGGCATGTCCACACACTCAAATTACTCCCTTGTTTACAAACAAGGGAGGAGTCTGAGCACCCACATCCCCTGCTGCCATGTCCCACAGTGGCAGGTGTATCTATGCACCCAAACTGCTGCAACACTTGCAAATGAGGGAGCAGTTTCAGCACCTCCACCCCCCTGCTGCCATATTCCCATTGCTGCCACTGCTGTTAACATCCAACAGCAGGGCTTTATGGACTCCCCCGTGAGGGCTCTGCAGACCCCAGGTTAATAACCGCAGGTATAACATATATAATGTGTATAGGTGAAATGTGTAAGGGGATGGATTTTTATAGCAATTACTCCAGTGTGAAACAATTTCCTTTAAACGTAAATCCCAGTATAACTATGGGCTACAGCACAGAAAAAAATGTTTCCCATATGTTGCCATTATCTAACTAGATCTAGACATCTATAGGTTTGGGTTTTTTACATTCTCAACCCAAATTATTTCTGTCAAATTCTGACTGCCAACTTTCAGCCCAAGATAAGAAAGAAATCTCTTTGTCAAACATTTACATGCAATTTCAGTTTATAGGGGACTGTCTGTACGCCAGACTCAGAATCATCACAAAGATGCCATTGTATTGGATGGCTATGACAATGGCAACTCTTCACGTGAATTGGCAGGCATGCTAGAATTCTGTGAAAGTGAGACCCTCAAAAGCTTAATGTCCTGTCGAAGAGGATATTCTAGAGCACTCAAATAGGAACCTCACATGGCTTTGTGTTGCTGCAGCAGCACAGGCGGTAACAAAGAAGTAGGGTGCCATGAGCCACTGATTTATTGCAGGCATTAGTCGGATATTTATTGTAAACAAGAGATGGCTGCTATTGACTCTGCACTTTGTGTAATGAATGGACTTTATGTTTTCATTATCTCTTGCCTTTTTATGAAATGCCACAGGAACACCATTGTCAAAACCCCCTCCTTCACATACACAGGTTTATGGCCCTTATGGCAATGGTGACAGGCGAGTGCAGAACAGACAAAAAAGAAAATGAAATGCAAAATGAAAGAGTGTAGTAGAACAAAATCTCAAAAACCGTACTGGGGCTCAGTAGGAACAACAAAACAATTGCTGAAGAAGAGAATTTCTATGCTTAGGTTCATTTCTTTCTGGGCCATCAGAAGTAGAAGAAAGGCGCAACCTAAGAAACGTGTGCACACCTGCTTCATTAAGGGAAGCCACAGAATTCAGCCTTCATGGTGAAGTAGGTCACAGAATGGTGGAGAATGTTATTTTTGTTATTTTAACTTTTTCACAAAATGCCCATGCTGGTCCCCAAAGCCTTTTTTGAAAATGTAGTCTGGAAGTGGGCATAGATAACATTGTCCTATTCTTCGCAGGCCCAGAATGCTAAACCTGAGTCCAGTCTGCTCTGGTGCCGATGAGAGAGACCCACACCCGCAGGAGCTGCTTCCCATTTCACTGCTCTACCCTTGTGTGGTCTCTCTATGTAGCAGAACAAAGAGGAGGAACAAGGCCTCTCTGCGGCAAGAATAGCTTAGCATTTCATGTTTGCTTTTGTGCAGGTGTAAACAACTCCTCAATGGGAGGTGACAATGGTGGGGAGTCAGGCCTGGAATGGTTTTTTTCAGCCACTTGTGTGGAGGAGAGAAAGTGAATTAATCATGTGTAATGGTATTTGTAGCTATTGTGTTTCAGTGGATGACTAGGCTGTGATAACAGCTAAAATAAACATCTTACAAGTAGGCTGCCAAAGAAACCTTCTGAATTAAAAAGCACTCAACAAACCATTTCATTAGTGGATGCTTCGGTAGCTAACTAGATGGGGATACTTATCACACAACCACTAGAGGCAAAATTTACAGTAGTTGCCTTGCCTGAAGCAACCAAAATATTGATTGAGCTATAAAACCAGAGGGTTAGAGCAGATGATGCCATTCTGGAAAACAGCAACAAGGGCTTTCGCTAGAGAATGAAAGAAAGAAGAGCAATTCAGAAAAGCAGTCCTTGTGTCAGTGCCGGGAAACTGGAGAAAAGCGTCTGAGTCAAGCTGTCTGGCTGGTTGGAAACTGGCTGATAAAAAGTGGGCCAGGACAACTCAGACTGAAGAGCTAAACAGGAGCAGAGGGATGATCAGCAGTTTTGCACAGGCAGAATATTACTGGTCTCTGTCATCATCTGCAAGGTCAGCCCTAGCATAAGGCAGAATGAGGCAACAGCTTCAAACAGCAGATACAGGGAGACAACAGTAGCCACTCATGAGATGTTCTTCCTGAGCATTCCTGATGTGCTGGAGGGCACTGTACTCCACATGGACAGTCCTGAGCCCCTAAACTAGCCTGATTTCTCAGATGTACTGAAGGAAGCTCTCTGATCAACTGCCAGTCCAGTCAGCTTTTGCACATAAAATTGAGCTGAGGGTGTCATTTTGTCCTTTGCCTGAGGAAGCAAAATGAATTGGGCTGTCCAGCTTACCTCGTGGCTGCAGTACAAATTCAGTCAAGAGTGGGCTATGTGGACAAGTGTCTGGAGCCACTTAGAAGCCAGGAACCAGGAGTCATGACCCAAGATCAATCTGAATAAGAGGACCAAGGAGGGCAGGACTACAGAACGCATTAGAATTCAGGATCGAAGAGCAAGACCCAGAATACAGAATACATCAGAGCTCAAATGGATCTTGTTGCTCCAGGAGGGAACTTGTGAGGCAGAAAACCTGTCTTCAGACCTCTAGGGCGACTCTCTTGCTTTTCGCACACAGTCTGGTTTAAGACTGCAACAGCCTGAGAGAGACCCTATAAGGAGCTATGGAAAAATGGGCAGAGCATGTGTCCTTTATTTGAAAGGTTATTTCCTGTCTCAAGGGTGGACAACTGCACAGGACTAGGGGCTGCTTTAGCCATCCAGGAGACCACGGAAGGCCTACTCATGCCCAAATAAATAAATAAATAAATAAATAAATTTTGCCCCCTCAACGCCTCCAAACTCCCTATAGGAGACAAGGATGCATGTCTTTGGCCCCAGACCCTTACAGGATATTTTGAGCCAATTTTTTTTTAAAATTTCTTTTTTTTCAAAATTTCATTTTGACCCCTGGGAGGCCCAAGAGGGCTCCAAACATGGCAGAAATGTCTCACAACTCTCCTAAAGATATGCTGGGGCATTTTAGAGCAAAACAAAATTTTACAAAGCCTTTTTTTTACCCCTGGGGCCCCAAAAATGGCACTTTCTGCACCCCTGCTATATCTGAAGGATGGTGGGTTCAAATAAAGATGAAGACTAATAGGAAGGGAGAAACCTTGACAATGTCCATTAATAGTGAGCATCTGGACAGCAGTTTACGGAGGCAGAGTAGTTACCTGGTCACAGTCTTCCTCACTGTGGTAAGAGGTATTTATCTTTAAATCAGGGATGGAAAACGTGTAGCCTTCTAGGTATTGCTGAACTTAAAACTTCCTTTCTATCAATCTATATTTTGGGTTCCAGGACCTGTTAACTATGGGCTTTCCTCCCTACACTGTTATTGTGCTATTATTCCACTTTCAATATCCTGTGGAATTCTGGGGTTTATCGTTTACTGAGGGGCCAAAGAGCTTTCGGCTGAGAATTCTCAATGCCCCTCCTTAAACTGCACATCCCAGGATTCCACAGGATGTTGAAAGTGGAATAATAGCACTATAACAGTGTAGAGCAGAAAGGCTCTGTTTTCTAGTGTCATGGGAGCTGACTATGTACCACAGTTACAAACTAGCAGCATATTCAAAGGGTCTGTGATGTCTGGAAATGCCACATGGGACAGAGAAATCACCATACATGCCACAAATACCCACCTCTTCACCACCCATATTTCCTTCTGCCCAGAACCTCTTTTTGCACAGGAGCTATCAACTTGGGAGCAAGGACCTTCCTGCCACATTTCTGAAGAGGATCACACCCAAGTATATACGAGGTAGCATCTTTCAGCTTCCCCAGGTCAGCCAAATTAGGAAGAACCTGCTTCTGAAGAGCCCAAGAGTTTATTGCTCTGAACTGCACCACTGACCTGTTGTGTGAAAGCTGCTGTCCAAGAACGCTCTGCATACATTGTGTTTGTGCATGCAAAGGAACACAAGAGAGAGGGAATGAGAGAGAGAGAAAGAGAAGGCAAAGGGAATCCTGACTAGGTGGTTGGCAGCAATGTGAGATTGCTTGTCCACAAAGGAGAAACATGAATGTGTTCTGATGATGTAGGAAAGGGTCATTTGAGCGTTTTTGTTGATGCAAACGATCAAAGAGACGATAGGTATAATCTGGCTGTCAAGTGTTTCCCCCAAGCCAACCCCCAGAAGCTCTTCTGCTTGTAGATACCAACCCATCCAGCCAGGACACCCACTTTGAAAATTCTTGCTGAGCCCCTGAGACCACTAATTCCTGCCCCATGTGACTCTTACCCTCACATTGTGCTTCACCAGAGGGTTGAATGGGGAGCAGACGGCACTGCATCCCCAAATAAGAATTCTGCCCTCTAATGGAATTTCCTTTGGCCCCCACATTTTTATCATTGCAGTAACTTGAAACTTCAGTTGAGCATTTAGAAATACAGCATAGGCATTCAAAGAAAAGATACAGGCAAAGTTCCCAAGGGACTGTGAACACCCCACATATTTGCTAGCAGGCTAAAGTGTGAACAGTTTTTTAACGGTTTCACTATCTGATATGCTGGAAATCTGGAGAATGAAGGGAAATTTCACAGCGGACTGTTCCGATTTGGGGGACAGTTTCATGCTCATTGTAGCTATGCTCCTGCTGTCCTGCACAGTAAAGGAGGGGAGCACATAGCTCGTCATCTCTTCCTCCTTTTGAGGAACGGTCCAGTAGTGTGTTTGATCTGTGAGACAACCTGATGTAGTAGTTTGTTGGACTAAGACTCCAGGAGACTGGGGTTCAAATGTCTGTTCAGCCATGGAAGGCCACTGGGTAGCCTTCTACAAGTCACACTCTCTCAGCCATTCCTCTCTCAATTTGCCGGCTGTCCTTGCTCTACATGTGAATGGGAGTTACTGTAGGGAGGTTATGCAAGAGGATATTGGGCCCACAGTGGGTGGGCTGCACACACGAAGGCCAACCTTCACTGAAGAACAGCATACCCTCCACACGTCCTGATGCGGCAGTCACAACTGTCCTCCTACTTTCTCACCTGCTTTTAACACGCCTCAGCTTCTCTCTCTCTCTCCTCTTCCTCCTCCTCCTCCTTTCCCCCTTTGTCCTCACTTACTTCAGTTGCGGCAAACTTTAGTTCAAAGCGCAAAAGCAGTTTGCATTCAGCTACCACAGGAGACTGAAGAGAGGAGGGGCAGAATCTTGCCCTTTTTCTTTTTTGTAAACTCAGGCAGAACCAAACTGCCACTCTGTCCTAGCTTGCGCGTTCCTCCTCGTCAATAGCTTCGTCCATCTTGGCCACACGTGTCTGGCTTTGTTCTGTGCAACGCTGAGCATCCGGAACAGGCAAAGGGCACGTGCGAACCACCCCTTGGGAGTGCAGGCTAAGAGGTGCGGTCCCTCTTTTGTCTCGTGAACCATTCCACGAGCCTACTCAGGGGAAGGCATCTCCTCCTCCACCACCACTCCCTTTTCCTCCTCCGCGATTCCCATTTCCGCACTAGGCTGTTATAGCGCTGTGATTGCACTTTCAACCTCCTACGGAATCCTGGGGTTTGCAGTTTCGGGAGGGGCCGGACGGCCCCTCCCGAAACTGCAAACCCCAGGATTCCGTAGGAGGTTGAAAGTGCAATCACAGCGCTATAACAGCCTAGTGCGGCAGGAGGCCCGGGCTTCCAACGCTGCAGGAGGAGGCGGGAGCCGGATCCGGGCGAGGGCGACGCGGCTTTGCTCCGGGTGCTCCTGCGCGGAGGCCGCCGCCTGGTCGCCACCGCTCTCGCAGCAGCTGCTGTTGTCGCGCCGGCAGCCGAGCGGAGCGCGCCTCTGGCAGGGACGGTATGACGCACCCTGAGCATTGGGAGAACACTTCGCCTTCTATTTATAGCCCCTCCGCCGACCGCAGGACGCGCGCTGGCTCCCTCTGTCTGGCTCTCTTGTTCGGTTCGTTCGCCCGGCCTTCTGTCCTGTTGTTGCTGGAAGCGCCGGGGGGGGGGGGGAATAAACCACTTTCTTTGCGGCGCCGGGGGAGCCCGGGTCTCAACTCCTCGATCGCAGGAGATATCGCGGGCGCATATCTGTATATATACCTTCAAGCCGCCTGACCCTATAGATTTCTTGCGGTTTCTTAAGGAATGCTCAGAAGTAGTCGTGCCAGTTTCTTTCTCTGAAATATAGCCCACAACACTTAAGTGCTCCTCGGTGGCCTCCCATCCAAATTCTAATCGGGGATGACCCTGCTTAGCTGACAAAATCAGACAGGGTCTGGTGCCAAAATGTTCCCAAATGTCTGTGAGGTGCATGGCTGAAGGCAGCTCTCCCGCACCATCCCCATCCCCACAGGTCTCCTGAAGAGGCAAAGCGACCGTCCTCTCCGAGACTGCAGTGTCTAGACGCCCCCCATGTACTCTGGAGTAGGCCATTTCCGCACTAGACTGTTGTAACGCTATTATTCCACTTTCCACAGCCTATGGAATCCTGGGGTTTTCAGTTTAGGGAGGGAGACCCTCAAAGGCCCCTCCCTAAACTGCAAGCCCCAGGATTCTTTAGGAGATTGAAAGTGGAATCATAGCACTATAACAGGCTAGTGCGGTCTGTTTCAGTGTAAAAAGGAAGCGGGAAGGCGTCTTGGAGACTTAACATTTATTTTTGCATGAGCTTCCATGGATCTCGCTTTTGAGATACAAGTGATGGTTAGAACGGAGCCTTCAGCTCAGGGGTGGACAATTGCAGAGGGGACCGGGACTGCCTTGCCTTCTCAGAAGACTCTGGAGAGCCGCCCCTGCTCCTGCTTGGAAGCCACATTCTCTGGCCTCTCGCCCCACCCCATACACATAGCTTGGCTATTTGTGAATAGCTTGGTGGTAAGGAAGATGCTGCCTTTGTCCTGCTTTGCTCACCCAGGAGCCAGTCACTCTTTTAATACATTAATCTCCCCCCTTCTTTTTTTGGCTATAGGCCTTGGTTCTGAGGCTCCGTGTTTGCCCTGGAAATGAGGATAACCCCCACCATCACCACCACCTCAGCAACTAGCAACTCTCCATATGCTTCCCCTTCCCCCAAAACAGCATCCATTGGCCGTGAAGCCCAACATAGAGAGACTCTCCACTAGCCCTTTCATACTTTATGATTATATTACTATGATTCCATTTTAACTACCATGGCTGTATCCTCTGGTATCTTGGGGTTTGTCAGACAGGAGAGGAGCTCCATAGTGAAGGATTCTAAAGGCCCTTCCCTCAACTAGGCCATTTCCACACTGGACTGTTATAGCGCTATGATTCCACTTGCAACCTCCAATGGGATCCTGAGGTTTGCAGTTCAGGGAGGGGCCGGTCGGCCCCTCCCTGAACTGCAAACCCCAGGATCCCATAGGAGGTTGCAGGTGGAATCATAGCGCCATAACAGTCCAGTGCGGAAATGGCCCTAGAAATCCCAGGGTTCCATATGACACTAAGGCCATTTCCACCCTACATAGTTATAGTGCTATTATTCCAGTTTCAACATCCTGTGCTTTGTGGTATATTGAGGCCAAAGAGCTCTCTGGCTGCGAATTCTAAATGCTTCTCCTAAACTGCAAACCCCGGGATTCCATAGGATATTGAAAGTGGAAAAATAGCGCTATAACAGTCTAATGCAGAATTGGCCTTAAAGCGGAATCATAGTCCTATAATGAACAGAAGATGGCCATGATATTTGTAGATGCGGAGAAAGCTTTCGACATGATTAGCTGGCCATTCTTGAAGACGGCGGTTAAACAGATGCAGGCAGGAGAAAAATTTGTTGCGTGGATTGAAGCAATTTACAGCCAACAACAAGCTCGACTGGTCATAAACGGTGAAAGAACACAAAGGATAGAACTGCACAGAGGTACGAGACAAGGGTGTCCCCTGTCTCCTCTGCTGTTTATCATGACAATGGAAATACTTAACAATGCTATAAGAGAAGATAAAGAAATAAGAGGAGTTCAAATTAAGAAATATCATTACAAGTTAAAAGCTTTCGCTGACGATCTGGTCTTCTTACTGAATGACCCAGGGAAATGTATTGGAAAATTGATTACTACAGTTCAAGAATATGGAGAATTCTCTGGTTTTAAAGTTAATAAGGAAAAAACAGTCTTCTTAACCAAAAATATGACTGGAAGAGAAGAGATGGAATTAGTACAAAAAACAGGATTCAATAGAGGACAAAAGGTAAAATATCTAGGTATTTGGATAGCTAAAAGAAACAATGAGTTATTTCAAAATAATTATGAAAAAAAATGGAAAGAAATAACAAAAGACTTGGAAGGTTGGACTTCCATGCATTTGTCAATGATGGGGAGGATAGCTGCAATAAAGATGAATGTTTTGCCAAAAATGAACTTTTTGTTCCAAAATCTTCCTATAATAACGAACATGAAACCTTTCATACAATGGAAGAGAGAACTAACTAAGTTTATATGGCAAGGGAAAAAACCTAGGATAAAATGGAATACTATGACAGACTTAAAAAGTAGAGGAGGAATGGGACTACCAGACTTTCAAATATACTATAAGGCCGCGGCTTTTACGTGGATAAAAGACTGGGTAGACCTACAAGACACGAGAATGTTGGCACTGGAGGTAGCAGACCTGAGAATGGGGTGGCATGCCTACATGTTTTATGATAAAGCAAAAATAGATAAAGACTTCACACATCACTTTATCAGAAAATTGCTTCTGAAAATTTGGGAGGATTATAAAACTAAAAACATACGGCAGCTCCCCACCTGGGTCTCACCGCAAGAGGCTTTTTTTGGCAGATGGACGGACACAGATAAATGGTTGCGATATGACGATATAATTGAGAGATCAACGTCCAACAACTTTAAGATTAAAACAAGAGAAAAACTAGAACAAGAGGGAATAACATTAAGTTGGTTTCCTTACAGACAGTTAGCAGAAAGGTTTCAGATGGATATAAAAACATATGAAATTGAACTTAAAGAGAAAACTGGAGTAATTAAATGGCTGTTCGAAAATCCGCCTCATTTACTTGCCCAAATATATCAAGAAATACTACATCAGGAGAGGCAAGAAGAAACAGTAAAGGCAACAATGATTTCATGGGCACAAAATATCGGACATTCAATACAATTAGAGTCTTGGGAGCAGAGCTGGAAAAAAACACAGAAATTTACAGTAGCACAGAATTTGAAAGAGAACTATTACAAGCTATTTCATAGATGGTACATGACACCAGATAAATTAAAAAAGATTTATAATACAGGTACTGTTGGAAATGTTGGAAATGTCAGAATGAGGTCAGTACGATATATCATATGTGGTGGACATGTCCTAAAGCTAAGAAATATTGGACTGAAATATATAACAAAATATGTGCATTAATGAAAGTACAGTTTGCTAAGTTACCAGAATTGTATTTGTTAAATATGACTGATGCATTAGAAGATACTGGTATAAAGAAGTACTGGAGAATATTACTGTACATGATAACAACAGCTCGCATTGAACATGCAAAGATGTGGAAAACTCAGCAAATACCCACATTAGAACAATGGTGGGGTACACTGATTGAAAACAAAAATGCTGATATGGTCTCTCAGAGATTAAAAGGGAAATCAGACGAAGAGATACAAAAAGAATGGCAAATTGTAATGGGTAATTGCTGGGTACCATCAGATGGAAATCTGTGATTCATGATTTAAGATAAATTATGAGGGGGCTACAGGATATATATCATGAAGCAGGAATATGGAGATGGAAATGCAAGAATCAACAAGTAATAATAGCACTAAAATGTAGTTCAATATTTTAAGCACGTTAAGAAATATTGATAATGAAATCTAGATCAGTGTGGAAGATCAGAAATATTTCAAATAAGTTGACAGCTATAATTGTTTGTTTTATATCTGAATTTGAATAAAATGATTTAAAAAAAAAAGAGGAATCATAGTCCTGTAGCTGAGTAGTATGAAAGGACAGTTGGTTTCTGGCAGGGAGTATAGGGTAGGATGTTTCTTTAGCATCATAAGTGAAAGTAGATCCATATTACTGCAATATCCAAATATTCAGGGAAAGAAGAAATAATGCCATTATCCTCCTTCACACTGTTTCTTGTGAAGCATTTCACATTAGTGGAAATAGTGGAGAAAGTGCAGCCCAGGAGTGGCATGCATTCTCCCCACCCGAACTATTTTTCTAGCCCTTAACCTTAGTTGACTTCTCACACCACTTTTTTCTGACCCAAAATAGTGAATTGCCTCTTCAGAAAATGTTCAGAAGCATCTGTTTACCTCCCAAACAGGTTGCAGCTCCCCATCTTGTGCTCTTTTAAAAAGAGATGTAGTTATCTGGCCATTTCAAGTTTTTTGTCTGCTTTTGTGTGTGTGTGTTGTGTGTTTGTGTTGGGGGGTATTTCACTGTTTGTCATGTTTGTTTCCCAGAAACAGAAAATTGGCTTCTGGACCTGCCACAATTGCCCTCTCCTTAGGCCACTTCTACACTGCACTGTTATAGTGATGTTATTCCACTTTCAACAACATCCTATGGAATCCTGGGGCTTGCAGTTGAGGGAGGGGCCTTTGGAGTTCTCAGCCAGAGAGCTCTTTAGCCTCAGGAAACGACAAACCCCAGAATTCCATAGGAAGTTGAAAGTGGAATGATTATATTATAACAATGTAGTAAGGAAATGGCTTTAGATCAGAGGTGGGGAACTGGGGTCGTCCAGAAGTTGTCCAACAAGACTTCTACACTCTACTGGACATTTGGCTCAGGGTGATGAGAGTTAGTGCCATCGTTTCCTACCCTGACTAAGACCAATCAGAGCAGTGGGCAGTCTAGAGATTTTCAGCCTTTTGTCGTGTTCATTAATGCTGTGGCCAAATGTGGTTCTTTTCAGTGGAATATTAAAAACAAAATGCTGAAAGGGAATATGTGAATGCTTCCCAGTTAAAAAGTACCCTGAACCAGATTTACGGTTAATCCATAAATATAATTGTTATTCCCATTTGGAGCCCTATCATCGTGACATAAATATTTACTGGGGCTGGCTACGGGGAGCATCCAACTCTTTAGTTGCAACTGGCCACCAATCTGTTTCTTAGCACAATTCAAAGTACTGATTATGGCATATGAAGCCCTATACAACTTAGGCCATTTCCACACTGGACTGTTATAGTGCTATTATTCCACTTTCAACATCTCATGGTCTCCTGGGTTTTGCAGTTTAGGGAGGGGCCTCAAAGGCCCCTCCCTAAACTGCAAATCCCAGGATTCCATAGGATGTTGAAAGTGGAATAATAGCACTATAACAGTCCAGTGCGGAAATGGCCTTGGAGTCAGGCAGTCTTCCTGTATGAGCCTGCATGGGCTCTATGATTTTTGAAGGAGACCCTTCTCTCAGGCCCACCATCTTCCCAGACACTTTTAGTGGGAACAAAGGAAATGGCCTTCTCGGTGGCTGCTCCCAGGCTTTGAAACTTCCTCCCTAGAGAGCCAAAATGGCTTCCTTCTGCCACCAACAAGTGTAAACGTTTATTGACTGGCTTTTAATAACGAACTGCAAGGGGCTTTTAAATGTGTACTAACTCGTTGGTTCTTATGTTTTGTTTTTAATTGATTTTTAAACAGTTTTGAATCTGTAGATTAATTGTGTTTATACACATACACACACTGATGTTTCTGTATGCATTTTGATCTGTATTGGGAAGAAGCCAGGATATAAATGAACTAATAATGAGAATGATAATAATGCTTTTTGATGGAGCTAGTAAAGTATGTGCCATGTGTGAGTCACCTTAAGCTGTTTATCAACAGTAAGCAGCTAATACATCAGGAGTGGAGAATTGTGTTTGTTGTTAAAAAAAATATGGGAGTTATAGTCCAAGTGGAAGACTGAAGATTCTTTGTTGTGCAGGAGCTTTAAAAGCAAGGGCTTTCCCCTCTCATGCAACAGCCCAGCATGAACTATACAGTTGTTGCATCGATCCAGTACATTCTATAAATATGAAAGAAATGGGTCATTAGTGAGAAAGTCATCATTAGGAGGTATTGAAAGTGGCTCCAATTTGTCTGCAGTCAGACAGCAATAAATGTCAAAGAGGCTGATGATGGTTAGCCTTGGCTGGAGAAGTAACCCAGGCTATGGGGCAAAATGTAGCACCAAGGTCCTTCTTTTATACCCCAAGCTCAAATGCTAACGTTTGATGGCACAGCACATGGCATATTACTAAATAAATTTACCATTTAATATACAGTATTTAATGAAGATAAATCAACTATGAACACTGATTCACTAAACAGGCAAACGTACTTTTTTGGCATGCAGAAGAAAGATAAAAATAAACATAGAACATACATAACATTATTTTCCAAAATTATACAAATAAAAGAACAAGCATCCACATAATCCAAATGAAAAGTCCTCTACATGATACTTAATGAATTATCCGATATTAAATAGGTAATCTACTTGAACAATTCCTCCCTTCCTTTCATGTTGGCAAATGGCCTGATTAACGTTTCAAGAGAGATTTTGACAGTCTTTCTATCAGTTTCAGTTTACTAAAAGAAGGCTTGCTTGATGCATCTGGTAGCAGAATGTGACTAAGCATCTTTATGATAGTGCATGTCTTCGAAAATAAGATCTTCTAGGTCTTTGGTGTACATTTGCTTTACTTTAAGGCAATTAACTTGCATTTCCTGCCACGTGTTTTTTTCCTCCACACAGTACTGGGTTTAGTGAAACAAAATCTGCCAGGGATAGCATTCAGGATGGCAAAACCTCTTGAGATGGATATTGAAGGTCCAGTCCTTCTCCCTCCCACTCAAGTTTGCTGCTTTAACCAAAGTTGCAGTTCTCACCTAAGGAAGCATAGTAGCCCTCCATCATGAATGCTGAGAATAGGCTTTCTATTTGACCCTGGAAGCCTGAAAGTCCACCGTGAAAGATTGGAGGATGGGTACAATTTTTGTATGTGTGCTATCTAACCATAGGAATTATGAACCAACATGTTGAGAGTCCTTAACCTTTTGGAATCTTAGGAGAGCTTGCCCTTTCCCCATGTCCACCCTGAGGTGACCTATATTATGCATATATTAAATGTTTCATACAGTGGCTCTGAATATATTGAATGTCAAAATGAGAAACAGAATAATTATTGCTTTATGCTTATTAAAAACAATGGGTTTGACTTTTTTATATTTTATATAGCTATTTTGTGATGTAGGAAGGTTAGTAAGTCTAAAAATGATGCTAACAAGCCTGCTATGACAGCATGAGTTAGTGTGCTTGCCAGGAGCCCATGTCTACACTGTGCTTATTCTATGGGCTGATAGAACATTTGGAGTTCACACAGTTGCCCCATATTCTGCACATACACCAAAGGTTCCAGCCTGTACAACTGATTTCTAACCTGCTCACCCAACCCACAGAGGGCAATTGCTGAAGCATCCCGGATTGTGAACTCTGCCATAGTTCCTTCCTACTTTCTATACTGGAGAAAAAGAGAGCTGTATAAATCTCCCAGGAATCTCTGTCATTTTTCTGATTGTGGGCTGTGGCATGAACTGGAAGCACAAACAACAGGTGTCTGGACATGTTCTGCAGATAGAAAATGCCTGGAGAAGGATCAGCATATTAATTAAGAGGGGGCTAGACTTCTCCTGGGAAACACTTGTTTACTGAAACCCACATAAACTGAAGGGATGGTGTCTAAAGCTTAGCCTAATGTACCACCTCAGTGAGTAGAGAAAGCATGTGCTGTTAATTCCACTTGTAACTCGCTTCTGGATTGAGTTAGAGAGTATGTAGCTCTCTTAAAAGATGCTGGACCACTACTTCCATAATCCCTTACCATTGGCTATACTGGCTAGAGCTGGTGGGAATTGGGGCTCAACATCATCTGGAGGGTCACAGATTTGCTCCTCTGGTCTCTTCCACAAGTGGTGGTAAAACAAGAGAATCATCACTCATTCTTTCTGATTTGACCACCTCTTACAGTATGCCCCCAAATATTAAAAAAGTATATTTTCCCCTTCCAAACACAAGGGCCTCCTCACCAAAATGTGGCCAGCTTGCTCCAGTGTCCCAAATAGGCCATAGATATCTTTTCTCTCCTCTAAATCAAATAATCAATACTCTAGATAAAATTCCTTTTCAAATGGCAATATGATGAGAAATCCTGTCCAAACTTGAAAAGAAAACAGGAGGCCATCAAACTGAATAGAGCGGGTAGGGAAAATTCTGGCTACTCTGGCTAGGTCTAGGGGGAAAGTTGGTTGCTGTGGACCTGTACAAGTTGGGACTAGAGAGACTTGAGCTCCTCAGACTTTCTGTTTGGCTCCTCCTTCTTGAAGGTATTTTTAAGGCAGGCATCTTGCCCGAAGTGTGAGCTTTTCAGTGCAAGGCTTTTGGCATAAACACAAGGGCTTTTATCCTATGGCTCCTAGCCCAGGGTCATGCCCTGGGCTGCACTGGAGACATGTTTCACCAACTGAACCCAGATGCAGTGAACAGCAAAGCAAGACAAGCTACTTCACATTTGCTTTGGAACCTCTTACTAGGACAGTATGCTGCTTTCTAAATAGGAAAATAAAAAGCTGATCAGGTGGTATATTATGAGACCAGTTTTGGACAAGTATAGTGACAATTTTCCATGCTAAAGCATCTTTGTGTGTATTTTTATTCGGCCAAACAGTTTTTCAGAAGACATGCTACTATGGAGGTATTGCAGTGGAGGTAAAATGGGCCAGTGGAGGAGAAGAAGGGTACTCCTCTGTCCGGTTTACCATCCAACCAACAGATTCCTAGCTCCCCTAGTCAAACAACATCAAGTCAAAAAGTGCTGCTGCTTAATGCCAGGTCAGTGACTGGAAAGAGCTGTATGATCCAGGACTTGATCCTGAGTGAGCAAACTGACATTGCATGTACAACTGAAACGTGGTTTACAGAAGATGAACTTGACCAGTTCTCCTGATGGATGACAAGAAGGAGTTGCAGTGATACATTGTTCATCCACCGCTAACCCCCACCACAGAGATATTTTATTCAATAATCTTCAGTATTTTAACGTGTATATCCGGTAATAGGGCAACAAGACAAGAATGGGATTCTGCTCATGTACCATTCACTCTTCTGCTCAACTGTCTCCTTGCCTGAACTGCTGGTCTTCAAGGTGATCTTGATGCCCCCAAACTTAACTGTGTTGAGGGATTTAACATCTTTGCTGAAGCACCCTCATCAGGGCCATCTCAGGATTTCATGGCTTCCGTGGCAACCATGGGCCTGTATCAATTAATATTTGATCTTTGACGTGTAGCAGGCCACATTTTCATCTGGCTCTTGCCAGTCAGGTTGAGGGTGATGGGGAGGTTGAAAGAACTCTTTTGTCATGGGCAGATCACTACTTGATAAGATTTATGTTTGCTGGGACATGTAATGTCTGCAGTGGTGTGAGAGACCCCTTGAAATAGTATGCCCTTGCACTATCCACCATGGCTGTACCTTTCCATGGTGGTGGGATTGCATGCTCCTCTGAGGCAAGAGGCTATGCTGCTGGCAGCAGTGCTGCTGGTAGGGTCTCCCATGTCAGACAGGCATTTGCTGATGAGCCAGTCTAAATGTACCAAACAGCTACTGGGCAGCAGGTGACACTGGCAGAGGATCTTTCAGAGAAAACGGCAGTGGCACCATAGCTAACACTTCTTAATACTGTGCAAAAGAAGTCTATGATGAACCTTGAAAACTCTATGATGAGAAATTGTACCAGAAGATGAGACTCCTAGGTCAGAAGGCGCTACTGGAGAAGAGCAGGGTACACCTGCAATTAGTGCTGTGGCTAATGATGCAACTGGCCTCAAGCTGTAGTACTTGTGGTACTACTCAGCATTGTAGCACTTGTGGTTAGTGAGCTAAAATAGAAATAAATTGAATATTTTCATTTAAATAACTTCACAGTATTTTAATCAGGAAATGAAAGTCTACGAAGAAATGGAGTGGCTTTAATAATGAAGAGAGATGTATCAAAAACAAAGGATATAATCATATTGATAACACTTCATGGAACAAATAGTTGACCACTTCCCCCCATATGAGCCTACCAAAAACTTGAGCTCCTCATTGGAGGCCCTGTTGCGTGTCCCGACACCTTGCGAGTTTAGGCCAGTATGCACACGTAACAGAGCTTTCTCTGTGGCAGCACCCCAATTATTGAGCTTCTTGACAAAAGAAGGGTATTTTAATGTGTTTTAAATTTTTAAAAGTTTTAAATTTCTGTACTGGTTTAAATGCTTTTATTTGTTGCGCATCACCATGAAAGCCCTCGTGGGCTGAGAGCAATATATAAATACTTTAGATAATAATAAAATAATAGGTCTAGTGGAAATTGAACTCCAACAACATCTAGAAGGCCATATGATTCCTGCCCCTTCTGGACCCTACTCTCTGGAAAGCAAAAAGCTAGCAGCCCTTCTCTCAACCTCTAGAAATATTGCTGTTCCATTCTGAGTGCACCTCTTTTTTTCTGAGATGTTGACAAATGGTGTAGAATGCAAAACAGGTTTCTATTTCGTACTAACCATTTCCAAGACAGCTTTTTCTGATAACTTGTCCTTTAAATGCAGCAGAGACAAGCAGCTGCAGCAATGTGAGGCCACTTGGCATCTGGGTGCTGCACACAGAGTCTTTTGCTTCCAGCTGGTAACTACTCCCACAATGTTTTCCCTTTTCTGTTCCTACCGAGCGCATGATGCATCCTCATTGGTCTCTGGCCAGCCTTTAAATGCTGCCCAGAGTGAAGAGCACAGAAAAAACATCTCATACAACTACACAGAGACAGAGAGAGAGGGGGGGGGGAGAGAGACCGCTCCTCTAAAGTCCTAACAGAATAGCAGTCAGTGGCTGTAAAAGGAGTTTGAACACTATTGTTATGTTACAGTCTGTTGCTACTGTTATTAGACTACACTCTGTTGCTAAGGTGTCTACACCCCAAGATTTATAAGGTCCAGCTACAAAACTTACCACCAATGTGTCAATCATTGTTACATCGCTTTTTTTCCAAAGAGGGTCACAATGTCAATTTGTCACACAAAATACAACAGGGAGTCTTGTGCAGCTTTAAAGACAGCACCTTTCTTATTGTCTGAGCTTTTATGGATATTCCATGCATCTGATGATGTAGGCTCTGGCCCATGAAAACTTGTGCCATAATAAAATAGTTAATCCTTAAGGTAACATGGAATTCTTTGTTGTTTTCATTTTCTTCTTGGACCCCTTCTCCAAGTGTATAAAATCTGCATTCATTTGATAAAAAAATTCTACATTTTTCCTCAGCCCTCCTGCCCATGAATAATATGAAATTCTTATTTACAAGATTCTAGAAACTGAAAAAAAACAAGAAAGAAAAGTGACTTGACAAAGTTACAGAGGGCAAAGCAGCCCTAGGCACAGGCATCAGCAGCTCACGAGGCCTGGACTCTTTGCCTATCCTGGGATCCTTGGCGTACATTGACCTGGATGCTTTCTAGAGACAGTCATGGGGAACAAACATTGGAAGACTGGCTTGACTTTAGGATTTTGGAGTAAGAGATTTGACAAAGTTTGGCAAAGATCTTACTGCAGTATTTTTAAAAAAAAGCCTTACAAAAATACTGGAGAATCATTTGTCATTTTCAATCCATGTTTTTTCTATATTATTTAGATGAAGGTCAAGTTTTTATCACCCGAAGTCTGTGTAAAAGCCATCCAAGATCAAGCATGACATTCTGAGCATTTGCATCACCTACATCAGCACACTTTTCACTGAAGATAGTACAAATTTCTTGGCTGCCTGTACACAGCTACATGTGCATAATTTCAACACATTACTGTACTTTAGAGCAGTGGGTGGAGGAAATGGTATGCGGTGTTAGATCTTAATGGCACATTAACCCATACAAGGTTTATGATGCCTGTGTATATGTGAACCAGGTGAAAAAGAGACTATGTACACCTTCAGTTTCTCATCAATTTATTGACTAATATTCTCACCATTCTAAGTCTGGATACCAGTAATTGTTTCCAACGGCCACTCTTTTCATCTGTCCACAAAGACTCCACTGCTGCAACAAAGAATTTGCAGACAATTGAGTCCAATGGGAGGCAACTGAATTTAATGGGGGAAAAGTCCATGGACAAATTTAGGCAGAGATTGTGTAGAGTGTAAAACTTTTCCAGTGCACTTGTAAAGATGGAAGTAAGAGCAGTGACAATAGTGTGCAGGGGAAGAGCAGGTCGGCTGGTAGTTTCCCTACCATACTGATGATGTTCTTGTTGTGTGTTGGGATGGTGGTGGTGACAAAGCTTTTCCGATCTGTCAATGTGCTTCAAGTAAATACAGAGGGATAGTGGATACCTCCTTACACAAATACAGCCTCTAACATAACCACAAGCGAATCTGGTGTAAAGCCTCAACAGGATTCGAGCCTTAGTTTTAAGATCAATACTCCACAGAATGGAAGAGAAAAATTGAATAATTTTCTTTGGCTAGGCTACTGGAAAGTCAAGACCTGTGTTTGTCAAGCCCATTATTGTGTATTACGTAGGTGAGATTCTTGTTTGTACATGACAAATAACATGGTGGTTTTATACCTTCTAGTCAGAATTAAGCCTCAACCGACTTTAGTTCTACAAAAATGTGTATAGGATTGCACTGTAAAAGTTTTAGCTTTAGTACTGGCTTTTAAGACTCCCTTTTACTTATATATTCAGTTTTTTCCCCCCTAGCAGATCTTTATTAAATTTGACGGCATTTTCAGTGTTGTAATTTCTTATGTCTATTCCAGCAATAAATTGTAGTTATTTATGACTTCTTGCTCTAAAAAATACACTTGTCTCTACTTGATGCCACTTTCAGCTTCCATCTACATCCAACAGTTTCAGAGATCATTGTTTCTGGGGCTGTTTTAGTTCCATTAATGAATCTGTAATGCAAACAGAGAGCAAAATACATAGTCTCATAAATGATCTTTGTAGTAATAATTTTATAAGAGAGGAAACAAAGAAATTGAAAGTATTAATAGAGAAAAATATAGCAGTTAGGAGTTCCAGGCTCAGATGAAGCCATCTCACTTGTATCAGATAGCACTGATATGTAAAAAATAATGAATATTTCAAAATCAGTTTCCAGCATGCACACTTGAACAATTAGTTAGCAATTTGCTTTACACCCATTGCAAATCCCACATCATTTCACAATCCACAAGCCAGGAAAGGGTCTGTATTCTATTTACCCTTTTCTGTGAAGGCAGCAGGGAGTTCTGGCAGTAAAGAACCGTCTGCCTGCCAATGCTCAGTCTCTGGAAAACCGCACCCCCACCTCCATGTACTCTCTCTCTCTCTCTCTCTCTCTCTCTCTCTCAAGCATGCTTTGCTAGTGCTCCCTTCCCTCAGGCCTTCCAGGCCACTACAGGCTCTGAGGCAGCCTATTTTCTCTTTGTGGCAGAGAAAATGCGCCCTACCCCCACATTCCATTTCCAAGGCAGCCCAATTTCTCTCTCTGTCTTTCACACACACACACACACACACACAATTAGAGAGAGAGAGACCGCTAGCTCTTTTTGGCCTCTTCCTCACATCTTCCTCCACCTCATCCCCAGTTCCTTGTAGTGCTTGTTTCTGGACTTCACAATAGCCCTGGGAGACACTTCCCTCTCCGTGCAAACATACATCACTGTTAAGTTTTTGGCAAAAGAAAGCCTTGTTTCTCTCAGCAAGACTGCTCGAATCTCTTTCTTTTTTAAAACTGACATGCACTTTTTTGTGGTCCTTTCCCTTATCTTATGGACATCTTCCCCCTGCTTTTGCCCCCCTTGTATGTTTTTTTAAAAAACATCTTTGCCTGAGGAAGAAACCTGTGAGATTCTGAAACTAATGCAAAGAATTTTTGCACCTTTAGCAAAGGTATCACCACAATATTTTGTCTTACCGTTGGAACAGCTATCCCTTCATTTTAAAGACCTGAGAATATAAAACTTAACTGTTCAGCAGGGAGATCCTTAAAATCTACACCGACCCTCCCTTCCATCTCAAAACAACATGAAGACATGTCCTAATATAATTACTTTCCCCTCCCATTTTCCTCTGCATGTTTCTTTTTAGGACTTTCACCTGAAGAAAGAGCATGTGAAGTTTGAAAGGTAGGGCAATGAATTTTGCAACTTTCTCATTGCACTGAAAAAAAAACAGTATCACCACTAGATGTACTTGGGAAATTGCCTAACAGTCAACCTGGATACTGCTAAGATTTGTATTATCTATCCTACTGAATTCCATTTTTAAAATATTTAAATAAGCTTATCTCTGCCTTACTACTCTATTTCACATGAGACAGATAGTATGGGGCTTCCGGATGATGCTTTTATCATTCAGCTATCCCCAGGGGGCAGCTACTGTAACACAACATGAGTTCCACACCATCCAGACTCCACTCACAAAGGAGCGAGAGAGCAGAAGAAATACTAGAGAAGCATTAGTATAGTGCTGGCAAGTTGGGGTTGAGCCAGCATGCTGTAGTGATTTGCGTGTTAAAACTTCAACCCTGGAGATCAGGGTTTGATTCCCCACGTGGCCACTGGAACCCACTGGCTGACTTTGGGTTTGTCACACATTCTCAGCCCCAGAAACCCCTGGGATAAGTTCACCTTAGGGTCACCATAAACCAGAAACGACCTGAAGGCACACAATAACAACAAAATTGGGGTTGCCTCTGGGAGGGTTATTATTGTTCCCGTTGGTGGGTTCTGCATGGCTTGGGCAGGGAAGGTCACTGCTTCCTTGTGGCAGCAACAGCAGCTACGGCTTCCATATCTGTGGAGTGGTGAATCCAGTCTGGGTTTTAGTCTGAACTTTAAAGGGACTAGCTAAGTGCTGAAACTCTTTGGGGGACCGGGTTAAGCAGTTTGGATCCTTCCTTTGAAGTTCAGACTCAAACCCGGAGTGGATTTACTACGTTACTGATGTGGAAGTCAATATCAATGCGTGGCCCTCTGCTGGAAGTGTTCTGACTAGGGATGGGCCAACCGAATCCTCAGCAAGATTCATGAGATTCACGAATCCGAATCCCTGTGCCAAAATAGGCAAACGAAATCTTTCGAATCCACCATCCAAATAGTTTGTTGGAGACGAGGATGCCTGAAAACCTGGGAGACTAGGCACACAAGGGGAGATGGCAAGTAGGTGACTTTTTCCCTTGGAGTAATAATGGCCTTTGCTAACAAGTTCAGAAATTATATCAGGGGTTGTATTCTAATGTATTTAAATTGAACATTTAATATTTAAGTTCAGCACTTGACTGGAAGATACAGTCTTGAGATTTCAAGGGCAGCTGAAAGATTCCTTTGCATAGCTCCCTTGCAAAGCTCTTTCAGACACAATTCTGGGATTTGTAGTTTTACAAGGTGTCACTGCCTTCTCTGTCAAAGTGTGCTGGTGCATCATCAAACTACAAACCCCAGGATGCCATAAAGAGCTATGCAAAGAAAATCCAGTTTTGACCTGGATTATCTCTGTACTGTAGTATGTGGTCCTGTTTACACAGGCAGGAAAATGTGGGATTAATCACATTTTCCTGACTGTGTAGAAAGGGCCTTCCTGTCATTTTCAATCTGGAGAGATCCTGAGGCAAAACTATGACAATTGTCCTGGCCAGATTTCTTCAGAGAGAGGTTTGCCTTTGCTGAGGCTTTTGCTGAGGCTGAGAGTCTTGCCCAAGATTATCCTTCTTTCTCTTGCTTTTTAAACCCTTGTTAAAAAAAAATTCAAAAGATTCAGGATTCGTGAGATTCATGGATTCCCAGAACCTTCCAGGGATTTGGATCCGGATTCGGAAAATTCTGGATTCGTCCCATCCCTACTTCTGACAGTATTGTGAAAGCTGTTCCTAACCTTCCCACTTCCACCCCTTGCATCACTTGTGCTCCAGAATCCCATTAGTTTCCTCAGTGCCATGGTGGGTGTTTACCCAGTCATGTTCCTGGCAGGTACATGGACATTTTTATATATTGCAGTGGGAACAAGAAGGGCTTATGACCTGTATTGCACTTCTATCTGTATTTTGTTTCTTTCTCTAGGCTTCTGGCTGCAGCCAGGATACTGTACCATATAATTTCTCTAAAACACCATAAAACCATTTGAGGACCCACTTCAGTATCACATGAGGAGGAGAGCTTGTCCCCATGTCCAAGTGGGGGTGAGGAGGATAGCCTCTATTACTACATGCCTCTTTGAAAAGTGACCCTTCTTTTTCAGCTGTAGAATGTGACAGCTAGTTATGGGAAGAATATCTTTTCAGAAGAAGGGGAAGTGAAAGGAAACTGTAGAAGGCAGAGGAAAACACAGAGTGGAGACAGAGTTATTTTACTGAGGAAGAGGAGCATTTGTCTCCTGTTTCAAATAGCTTGAATGAGCTTGGCGACAGGCCAACAGGTTTTTTAAATGGCCAAACTTTCAGAATAACTTGCTGTGCTCTTCAATCATGTACCAAGCTGCCTAGGGTCCCAGTTCTGGGAGAAATCAAATAAATAATGCACTAACAAAGTAATGCTGTGAAGTCCAAATGACTAAGGCCATTTCTACAGTACACCATTATAGTGCTATTCCACTTTCAACATCCTGTGGAATTCTGGGGTTTGTAGTTTACTGAGGCCAAGGAGCTCTTGGGTTGAGAATTCTAAATGCCCCTCCCTAAGCTGCAAACCCCAGGATTCCACAGGATGTTGAAAGGGGAATGAGAAAAATGTACAGAACTGAATTTAAGAAATTAGCAAACTTTTTTACTTGGGAGGCTAATTTGGTTCTAGTGTGATATGAAAAAGAAGATAGCAAAGACTGCCTTTCCCAAAATGTGGAAGCTTTTGTTTACCACATTTCAAGTCCCCTACTATCTTCAGTATTTCAAAAAGGCACCTGAATTAGGGATGTAATACAATGCAAATGTCTTTAAATCTATCTAAAAATCTGCAAAGGTTGCTGTGAACACATACCTGGAGTAGGGCTCAATGAATTCAAGAGAATGTCTGAGTAAATGTGCAGAGGGTTGGTGTGTAAGAATTATTCACTCAGTTGATAATTACTGAAATAACTGACCTCTGTACTAATCCTGCCCATTCCAGATGCTGTTGCAACTCGTATTGACTATGCTGACTAGGACTTATGGGAGTTGACCCAATATCTAGAGGGCCCACTTTGCCCAGTGCTGTTTTAGAGCTTAGGTAGGACTACAGAGATGAACTAAAACAGCCAGTCTGTAACAACAATGCAGGCAACTATTTACTTCTCAGACTTATGTTCAGTACTATAGCAGCTCAGTGGGATATTTAAACAGGATGGAAACAGTAAACAGGATGGAACAGGAGCTTAACTGTTTCTGTAACTTCTGCACTATATGTACACACACACACACGCACCCACACATGTATTCAGCCCACAACCACCTATTATAGCCAGTTTGACCAGTGTTCCCTAACCTGGTGCACACCAAATATAATGGACTAGAACCTTTCTTACCTCAGTGAACATTGCCAGTGGTCATGGGAATAAGTACACACAGGTGGAAGGGACCAGACCAGGGGAGACTGAGATACGATAAAGAAAAAAATCCTAGCACCAAGGGTCGATTCCAGGGATGAGGAATACCTGGCTTTCCAAATTCTGTGATGCCCAGTTTTACTCATCCCTTGCCATTGGATAAATTGGCTACCACAAATGGGAGTGTAATCCAACAATATCTGGTGGGCCACATGTTCTCCATACCCAGGATAAAGAAAACTTATTCCAAAACAAATTGATATACAGTCAGCCCTCCACATTTGAGGGTTTCACTTTTGTTGATTATTCACGGATTATTTGCTGTCACCTCTGCTGCCTCTCTAGGACATTTTTAATAGGGACTGCAAGCCTTGTGAGACTGAGAAACTGAGAATGAGGCTTGTAAGTCTCTCTTAAAAATGGTATGGGGCAGCAATAAGTATGGTATGGGAGGTGGCAGTAAGCCCCACCGGCCCACCACTTCTGCCCTCTGAAGGAACGCTGATGCCTCGAAGGAATCCATGGTGGGTTGAATATGGTGATCATACTTTTTTGTGTGTTAAATATGGTTTGGGAGGGCCTAGAGTTATTCATGATTTTTTCACTTTCATGGGAGTCCTGTGCCCCAAAATCTAGCGAATGTAGAGGGACGGTTGTATTTCTACAGTCTGGCTCCGTGTGATGCTGAAGTTGGTTACCAGTTTCCAGTTCCCTATTGTGGAAAACATAAAACAGAGGTTCAATTCTCAGCTGAGTAAGAAGCCAACATCCATCTACCCTTGGGCCACAATGTAAGCTTGAGCATCCCCCATATCATATTTCTCCACAATTGGGAGGCTGCCACTTTCAGGGGAAGTTAATACTGCTAATGGGTACTTACATGTTTACACTGGGGTTTGTTGCTGTGTGCCTTCAATTGTTGGGGACTGGTGGCAGCCCTAAGGTGAAATTATCACGGGGTTTTGATGGCAACATTTGTTCAGAGGAGGTTTGCCTTTCCCTTCCTCTGAGGTTGAGAGAGTGTGAGATCTTGCCGAAAGTCACATAGTGGGTTTTCACAGCTGAGAAGTGGTTCAAACCCCGGTCCCCAGAGTCACAGTCAAACATTCAAATCACTACACCATTCTGGCTTTCATACACTATACATTGGTTCTCACACTGGGGGTTAGGGATGTATCTATTTTTAGGTCCTTATGCTGAATGATAGGATGCTATTTCAAAGTTGTGCACAAAGGAACAGACTGGTACCTTCAGCACTGGCAGCTTAGTTGGAAGTATACCTATCTATATATATATATATTGCACACAATACCCAACAAAATGCCTGGGTGTAGATGCAGATGCTCAGTCGTTCAAATTTGATTTTTTTTTTAAAAAAAGTAAATCCCACATTGCTGCTCCCACCAGATCTAACAATTACAGTTGAAGATTCAAATGCATTTAGTTCAGATTAGGTTGCAGCGCTGGTGTGTATTTCAGAATGCATATACTCAACAGGAAGAAGCAGATATCACATCTCCCACTAACTACCCTTTATCTCAGAGCTTTCCAAACTT
This sequence comes from Cyclura pinguis, assembly GCA_030412105.1. Classification (NCBI taxonomy): domain Eukaryota; kingdom Metazoa; phylum Chordata; class Lepidosauria; order Squamata; family Iguanidae; genus Cyclura; species Cyclura pinguis. Next base: position 177,164,484 of record CM059599.1, read on the forward strand.
TTCATGTTGGTGGCACACTTTTTAGGCATGCATCATTTGGTGACACAGTAATTCAGTTTTACTAGCTAACCGGAGGTTAAACTAACTTCTTACAAGAGATCCAGGCACATACATAAATTGTAATAACGAAATGTATGGAAACACAACGTGTCTCCTGAAAACTTTTCATTTATATTTTTAAACATATATGATTTATTTATAACATACATTTTCAAGGCTCAGCTGGGGGGCTTGTTCTCGGTCCTGAGAAGTGATACACCTACACCCTTCAGATGACACACTAACTTGCGGCGACACACCATTTGGAAAGCCCTGCTCTATCCCCTCCACACTTCGCGAGGAAACGCGGAGCTGTTTCCCAGTAGCGGAGTTTTTTAGGAGAGAACATCACGGTCTCCTTCTGTAATTACGAATACCCGTTCCGTGATTACGAACACCAGCCTGGCATTGATGGTTTTAGTTTCTCTAGACAGGCGATCACCCACGCTAATTATGAAGGGGAGGGCGCCTGCTGTCTGCAAAGTAACCCGCCCTTCCCACGTGAGGGCGAGACACGTGATTACTCTCGCGCCAACCTAGAAGGCTTTAAATCCTGCTGGAAAGAAACACAACCACGGCAGCTCTCCTGGGCCGCGACTCCCACCCACGTAGAGTCACCTCCTTGCTCCGTGTTCCACTTTCAGCCTCCTATGGAATCCCGGGGTTCGCAGTTTAGGGAGGGGCCGACCGGCAACCCCTGGTGCAAACCCCAGGATTCCATAGGAGGTCGAAAGTGGAATAATAGCGCTACAACGGTCCAGTGCGGAAATGGCCCGAGTCATTCAGGGTTGCCAGATGAAAAAGTGCAAGCAGCTTCTATACCTTTAATGGTTGTGCAGAAGCCTGAATTTCAGCAAGTGTTCTTTGTCATCCAGCCAGGTGAACAACAAGTACTAACATTTCACCTTCTGCAACATAACCACTACACGTGTCGACTTAAAGGTGGAAGCGTCTCCAGTTTGTTTTTCCTCTGGCAAGCCCAGAAATAACAGAACCACGAGGCCTCCGAGGAGGGCGGGAAGCGTCCACGGTGGAGCGGGCAGCGGCTGCTCTCTTATTTTTCCACCCGGTCCCCGAGTCCTCGCGCGCGCACCCCGGGCCCCGCGGCCGCACCGACCCCTCCCGGTCCCTCCCGCCGCCAGCTGAAGAAGGGGGGCAGAACAGGAACACCCCACGCCCGCCTCCCCCCCCCATACCCGCCCTTTCGGCCTCTGTCTTTCCTCCAATTGGCCTGTCCTCTCTTGCCTATCAAACCACAGCCCACACCAAATTGGCCAATTTCGTACGGAAGGGGGGACTGTGCGCGCGCGCGCGTGTGTGGCGAGGCAGGCCCACCCCCTTTCCCTCAACTAGTGCTTTTCTCCCTCCACCCCGGGCGGGCGCCCCTCCGCGCGCCCCTCCGCCAGGCAGCGCTGTCCTCCCCCGCCCTCGCGCCCCGGCACCCTCTCCGCGGCGCTGTCCTCAGGAGACTCGTTATCGGGGAGCAAACGGTGAGCCTGTGGGCAGGGGCTGCCCAGCCACTGGTGGCCGGGGCTGCCACTCAGCGCCAGCCGGCTTGGGCATAGGCTCCTCGGAGAGCGGTGGGCGGGCCTCCCGCTCGGCGCCGTCCTGTGTCTCACTCCAAGTCCGTGAGTCACACAGGCTCTGCACAGCCCCTCGATCCCATTAAATGCCTTGTGCGGGCGGACCGGTGGGCGGGCAGTCGGCCGCCGCCGCCGCCACCACCACCTCTGCCGCCGCTTCTGCCTCCTCCTCCTCCTCCTCCTCCTCCTCCTCCCGCTCTCCCGCGCGCCCGGGCGGCTCTTGTCCCCGCTGGTGTCGCCGCCTCTCCCTCTCCTGCTACATGGCGAGCTGGTTGTACTTGTTACGGTGTCACATCCTCCTCCTCAGCCGCTGTACCAACTTCCCTCCCAGCTGGTCTTCCCTCCTCAGCAGAGGCGACTGCCAAGGGATGGGATAGAGCGGAAACCGCTGGAAGCACCGCGGGCGCCCTCGCCTTTCCTGCCTCACCAGCCCGGATCGCCCTGCCCGTCCTCTCCCGACCCTCCTCGATGCCGGCCCCGCTCTAAGCCTCCCCTTCGCCGCCTGGTTCTGGTTTGTCCGCCCCCTCCCCTCGGGCCCCCTCCCTTCCCCTTCTCTCCCACCCTGCCTGGTCCCTTCCCTCCGTTCTCCGGCTTCAGCTTGTCAACCTGGATTGTTGAAATCTTCCGGAAAGGGTGAGTAGAAGGGGATAAGCAGTGATTATCATTTTTTAGAGAAGCACGTTTTATGTGAAAGTACAGTGTTCACGATTTGGAGTGGACGTTCAGTGTCCTGTGTACAGTGGAAATTAAAAGAAAATGAAAAACCTTGGTGATGGGTATTGCACTGTACCCACCTTACATACTAGTGGTTAATTCCGAGTTGCTGCCCACTGTTTGAAAAGTTTATATGATTTTAAACCTTTCGAAACTTAGGCCAGTTCCGCACTAGACTGTGATAGCGCTATGATTCCACTTTCAACATCCTATGGAATCCTGGGGTTAGCACTGCAAACCCCAGGATTCCATAGGATGTTGAAAGTGGAATCATAGCGCTATAACAGTCTAGTGTGGAAATGGTCTTAGAATCAAACATCCTGGTCGTGCTACACCCCTTTTATTTCTCTCTCTCTCTTCCTAATCTTAAAGAATAACTCTCTGCCCATTCCACACCTCCTTTACATTTACGTAAAATGGCAAACTATGAGCAGTCTTTTGGTTTGAAACAGTTGATGTTCACCTGATCGTACCTATGTATTCATATATGTTCTGAGACCTGAATAACCATGACTAATCGGAAAGAAGTGTGTTGACTTGCTCTCCAATTGATTTCAATGGGATTTGTTTCCAAACAGGTGAGGATCTTTGTAATTTTAGGGGAGAACCATGGTGACCATTGAACATCTTTGGTATTTATTATTTGGAGAGGAAATTTGGTGACAATACATGGTAGATGTGTCACTTTCTTTTGTATGCTCCCTTCAATTCTAAATTGCATTGGGATATTGCTTATGTTCACAATCTTAGATGACAGGGTACGGTTTATGTTGTGTAATTTGATCATCCAGTATGGTTGGAAAGCAAAAATGAATTGCTGTTGGGTGGAAAGAAGTACTTTGTACATCTTGGAGTTCTAAACTTTGCCAGCTCTACAAATCTTTGGAGATATTCTTTAGTTTGTGTTTTCAAGGCTTTTAGAGGGCTGCAAACCCCCTCTGGGTTAAGAGACGGCATGTCACTGAGTAGCAGTTGCTGGTAAGTGCCAATGGGGGAGACATATTGCTTGCTTGTGAGTATCCCAGTGGTGTACGGTCAGGAACTGTGGGAAAATGGACCTAATAGATCTTGGGAGGGATTTGGCAGCAGTCTCCATATGTCCAATCAATAACTGCACTCTTGCCTCTCTGTGCCTTCATTCTTCACATCTCAGAAAATTTCACTTCATGGTGTAAGGCTAAAGTTGTTGATAGAACAAATTGGTTTTATATTGCTATTGTTATTTTTCACTTTCCAGGTGAAAGTGTTGCAAACTGTGGTGTTAAACTGGGTTTCCATTGTGTAGACATGTGTAGCGTGTAGATAAATGTTCATGTGGCACTGAGTGATAAGTAACTTTGATGATTCTTTATTAATTTAAACCCATTTTAGAGACAAGCTGTGTCTGTAATTTTTGCCACACACGAACACAAATTAACAAAGAATCATCAAAGTTACTTATCACCATTTATGCACAAAGCTCTTAACAAAGTCTGAAAATCTGGTAGCTCCAAAAGTGTTATTTAATGGTTTGTTAATGTTTTAACTGATTAATATTAGTTGTATTTTGTTTTAATTTACATTGTAGGCTGTCTTGGGCCCTATGCTGGTAGCAGATTGGGATTTAAGTTAAGTTAAAAAAAAATCATAGCAGAGCAGTTATGCATGTTTGATAGAAAGCTTGGAATAAATCTGACACAAAACAGTCTATGAACCATTTTAAAAAGAATTTTCTCTGGCTATGTTGAAAGGGGGAAAAAGCTTGTTTCTCCATCTGCTTTTTGTATGTACAGTGATGTTTTGTGGAGTTTTCCTAACATTGTAAGAGACTTATTACACCTAGCTAAACTCAGGTTCAACAGTTAGACATTTGCTGATATGTTTTCTCTTCACCCTTCCAGCATGCTACTACTGCACATGTATTCCAGTCTGGATTGCCTTTTTGGTTATACATAATTTCTACTTCAGTTGGTTCCATTCACCTGGATGAGTTTCCACTTTTGATACCTTAGAAGTGTTTGGGGTGGTCCATTCAACAGTATGTTTGCTTAATCATTGTCCAAGTCTAGTTAGCAGAGGCTGGTTGGGGTGATCCAAGGAGTGTTGGATGTTTCTTTTTGGTAAGGAGATGTCCCCATCTCTCTGAAGGCAATGGTAATAAAGTCACATTGAAAAGAAATTGCGTCCTTTGGTGTATTTACCTCCAGTCTTAAAAATTCATTTTCTGGGAAAGAAAACATAGGACGTGGTGGCTATACAGTTTTGGGGACTTCTGGACAATAAAAGACTGATTGGGAGTGAATAGGATGAAGAGCTTGCATTCCTCCAGATGTGGTGAAATCCAGCTCTAAAGACTGCCAAGCAGCATGGCCACTGATGACGGATTACAGAAATGGAAGTTCAACAACATCTAGAGGGCCACTCCTGCTATAAATGATCAGGCTGAAGGCTTGGTTTGGGGGTAGAAGCTGCCTCCGTTTTTCTAGAGATTGCTGTTTGCTTGGAGATCGACCAGCTTTTTAATGTAAAAGAATAAGTCTAGATCAAAAATATGTGATGTTTTGAGGGCAAGGATGATATACATGACACAGTAAATGACCTTATCGTTGTATTTATTATTATTATTCTAATTGTAGAATGGCCGTTTTGTTTCTGTGCCATAGTGAAACACCATTGTGTCCAATTAACTATTAGTTCTTGTTTCTGAAAAGTTTTGGGCACTTAGTACCTCAGTAAGTGATCTTACTTTGTGCCCTTGCATGTGTATAGAGTCAAACAGAAATTCCTTACTTCATGGTTACTGCTGTAAGTAGACAACCTTTTCTAATATAAAAGGCATGTGAGTTTCATGAGCAATATTATGTCCGTGCATAGTAAACATGCTCTGTTTCATTATTATTTGTTCTTATTGTGTGCCTTCAAATCATTTTTGACTTATGGCAATCTTAAGATGAACTTATCATGGGGTCTTCTTGGCAGAATTTTTTCAGAGGGGCTTTGCCCTTGCCTTCTGAGGATGAGAGAGTATGACTTATTTTAAGATCACGCAGTGGATTTCCATGGCCAAGTGAGGATTTGAACCCTGGTCTCCCAACATCCTAGTCCAATGCTCACACCACTACACCACGTTGGCTCCTTTAATGATTATGTTTTAGGTTTAAACCAAGTAATATTCATGATTGCTCAGGAAACATTTAAAAAGCCAGAAATTATGTTAGGATCACTTATTTTAAACTGTGTGGAAATGGGGCAGCCATGGAAAGGATCAGGCAGGAAAACCTTATTGTTCTAACATTACTTCACAATTGTTTGAGTTTGACCTCAAGTCACAGAATGAAGACCTTAAAATGTTTTAAGGAATTTCTTGACTTGAAGGAGTAATTTGACTGTTATCTCATTTTGGCTTCTGGAACCAAATAAATGAAGCACTGTACAGTACTGTATTAAGTATCTCTTTTGAATGGTAGGAACGGAGGACTGTTAAAAAAAAATGGATGAGAGCACTGGAAGAAATTTATTTGACACCTTTCTGCACCACAAGTGAAATAACCCAAGAAGTTTGGTTTTTCTTTCTGCGTATAGATTGTTCTTACTAAGAGGACTGTTAATTATGCTGTATTCATTATAAGACAGCAGTAAATGGAATTTTGCTTCAAGGAATGGAATTATGCTTGGCATTGCTGTAGACCTGTTGTTTACCCAAAGATGAAGTTGTACAGTGGTAGCAAGATTTTACCACAAGCTTTGTGAGAATGGAATTAAGCACGTAGCCTGTCATGCACCCAATCTGATGTTGATGGAAGCTGATATTCTCCATCATGTTGGCAACTCTGGATTGCTGCTTGTCTCTGCAGAAAGCACAGCCCTTGACACATTGTCACAAAGGCAGTCTACCTTACAGAATGGCATTGAGTCCTATTGTAGTGTATTTTTGCATCAATGTATGCCTCTTTTAAATTAAATCTCCTGAAACTCTTGAAGCTCTTGGAATGAAGGGAATTTGTTTGCTACTAGTTTCGTCATGTTTCCGCTTGTTTGAATCATGAGGTGTTCATTGCTATGCTCTGTGTCACTGATGGTAATGTTTTAGTTATTAACATTAATTATACAGACTAGCTTGCTTTTAGGGGCCCTTTGGGTCTTGATATTGTCAAATGTTTTGTCTGGTAAACAAAATTCTTACGGTCTAGGATTCTGGTAAAACTTCACTATAGTAATGAGGAAGTAATTTTCAGCACAGGTGACAAAAAGCTCTTAAAATGCAGCTCTAAAAATATTTCTTGTTCAACAATCCATGAGAGGGAACAATTATGAAACAGGTAGCTGCTTTTCTGGAAGATATATGAATATACCACAGAGGCCTACTTCTGTATGTTTGTGACAAATAAAACAGGGATCCTTAATGTGTTTCAAAGTACACAAATTGGTCGCTTATTTGTGTTTTTGAAACAGAGTTATTCATATATATGTGCAGGTTGGACATTCCTAATCCAAAAATCTGAAATCCAAAATGCTCCAAAATTGAAACTTTTGGAGTCAGGAATAATGGTGATACCAAACAACCACAGATTGTCCACATAGGTGCTTGAGATAGTGACTCCTTTGCTTTCTCATGGTTCAGTGTACACAGATTAGTTTTATGCATAAAATTATTAAAAATAGTGCATAAAATTATATTCAGGCTATGTGTATAAAGTGTATATGAAACCTAAATGAATTTCATGTTTAGACTTGGCGAGATATGTCATCATGGATATGCAAATATTCCAACGCCCCCCCCCCCCCGCCAAAACCTGGAATCCATAATACTTCCATTCCCAAGAATTTTGGATAAAGGATACTCAACCTCTAGATGCAACTATACAAATTAGATAAAAATACTTCAAAACAAACTCCCTTCAACCTAGGTAATTCAACATACATATGAATTCACCCTCCTTCTCTTCTTGGAATGAGACTAATATTACAATCATAAAATTATCAAAATATAACAACTGGGACATTGTGTTTCTCTTTTCTTCTCAAATGTGGACAGTGATCACCTAGAATTCAAGGGACCTTTGAGTAGTCCAGATGTTAGATGGAATATCTAGCATGGGTAGGAACCATGAGGCCCTCCAGATGTTGTCAAACTCCAGTTCTCTGGATTCTTTCCCATTGACTATACTGGCTGGGGCTGCTGGGACCTGCAGTCCAAAAACATCAGGAGAGACACATGATTTCCACCCTGCCCTAAAATATACTTAAAGCATTCTTAACAGCTTCTGTTTGGCTTCCAAAAAAAGGCCATTCTAGAATCTTCTTACATTACCTTTTCCTTGTTCAGTAAAGATGATTTATCATTACTTCAGTTCTACTTTGTTCAGTGTTCCTTCTTGTAGTGACTGTTTCTTACATTTTGCTGCTACTTTCTGTACCCCTTCACCTCAACCATTAGCCATCTTTTTAGCCAAATGAGTCTTCAGAGATAAATGTCTGCAATTTTTGTAAGGGTTATTTTTACGTTTATTACACCTAATTTTAAAATAATTCCTTCCTATTTTATTTTATTTTATTAATAAAGGGGACATCAGTAATTCTCTCTTCCATTTAAAACTGAATCCTCTTCAAATATTGTGTTTCCAAACCATTTTAGATTGTGAAAAAACTTTTATTGAGTAGAATACCCATGTGAAAAGTCACCTTCTAGATGATGATCTAACATAGCATAGGGTGTTTGAGATCATTATATCTGAGATCTGATGTCCTAAGATGTTCCCGCTACAGTGCTCGACCCACTGTTTTACTCCCCCTCTTTCTGACACACATGCACAGAGAGAGGAGGAGAAACAAATTCACGTCCTTCGGGTGTAGCCTAGAAAGATATAGTGGCTGGAAGCAAGTGATCTAAAGCTGATAGCGTTCTGTTCTTGCTTCATATAAGGTTCCATTTTGTCATTGTAGCCTGCAAGTATTGTAAGAGTTACAGTCCTGGGTGGGATGGCACAGGTCATATGAAGTGGGGGCTGCCTGCCTCACTGCAGCTGTGTAATCTTTGTAACATCTAGGGAAAAATAAGAGATGGACTAACCTTGGTCCTGCTGGGGCCTAAAGACTTCATACTTATGTGAGGAAAGAAACTCTTCATCTTACCCATTCAGTGATACATGCCAATGTAAAGGTCACCAACTTGGAAAATACAGAATAAAGTTGATGTTGACATTTCAGAGGAATTGCTTTTTGGGGTGTGGCATGCTCCAGAATGTCTTTTGGGGTGGTGGTTGATGTGTACTCCTCTGTTTAATGTTTTCAGTGTAAGAGGGGGAAAGTATTGCCAGTTTCTCCTTCCAACACAATCCTTTTCTGTCTAGCAAGTTGAGGAAAAAAAGACTGAAAAACAATGTGATATGCTCTTATTAAATAGGCCTCATGTGGATCAGAGGAAATTCTTGATAAGGGACTGTGGTACCAACCTAAAGTTAAGAAGGGCTAGATGGCTACTTAGAAGCAATCCCTGAAAAGACAAAGGGTTTTTAAAAAGTAAACAAGTAAGTTCCACATTAACTTTAATATTGCCTAAGGTCTTCATTGTGATAGCTGCTAAGATCTTGAAGCTATTTCTTTCTAGCACTGCTCAGACCTCTACATGTCCAGCAAGTGATACAATAACAATGACCAGACCTTAAAAAAAAAAGAAAAAAATTCCATGGCCTTTCTTCATAGGAAAGGAACTCCCAAAGCTTGGGGACCAAGGATGGGTGACATGAATGAACATCTTCTGCGCTGTGCTTGAATTGAGTGAAAATATCTATGTAGTATGTGCATATATAGAAGGCAACAAATATAATTTTAAAGAAAAGCATTGCTTGCAACTTGTAACACAGATCAGTGTTGCTGTGGTGTCATCAGAGATTGCATCATGAATCTAAGATGTAAAAAGTTGTGGTTCCCATAGCAACCATTATGTTGTCTTTGAAAAAAAAATCCCTGGCAGTAAGAATTACTGTACATACCACAGATTTTATGCTGGCATGCTCTCCTAGTCCACCTTGAACATGCACACAAAGTGATTCACTTGCACGTGTGTGCTTTCTTCTCAGCTCTTGTGTTTCTAGCTTAGCCAGACATTCTTCTTGGGGCGCTTGTTTGCCTGTCTTCACTGCGCATCTTTCTTTGCCTTATACCTGAGGCAACACCCATTTTAGGGTTCATCTTCAGATACTACACTGATGATTATAGTACCTACCTGGGACAAGTAGAGTATGTGTCTTGTTGTGTTCAGGCAACACTGAGAAAAGTTTTCTAGTGTGCCTAAGAGTGTAGTGTTCTGTGCTTTCCTTCTGTCAAAATCTCTTCTACTGAGCTCAGACTAGTCCTGTAGAAAATATCTTTTGTCCTAAAGGATATTTCCCCCTTGCTATGGTTATATCTCTTCAAGTTGACTTTGAATTAATGGCAACCCTATCCTAGGGGGCTTTTTTTTTTTTTGCCAAGATTATCCAGATGAGGTTTTCTGTTGGCTTTCTCTGTGGCTGAGAGAGTGTGGCTTACTGCTGATAAACAGAATATTTTTAAACGTGCTTCAAGAACTAATAAGATTTTAGGTTGGAGAACTTAAATTATTGTTTCAAGTGATGGAAGCAACTTCCTTTGAAGAAGAAAGCTAACATCTACTGACTGGTGTGTCATGTGTGTGTGTGTGTGTGTCTGTGTGTACACATGCATATACCCATGTATTTGCTACATCTATACATGCCCTAGTGTTTGTCTTGTTTGCTTTTTAAATAGTTTTTCTGGCTCCTTGCCATCCCATAAGCTTATTCTAAGTTTAGAATTTGAATTATTCTAAGTTTAGAACTATTATAATAAAGCAAGGTAAGTGGAGGCTGTCCTGTAGACTCAGTTTATAGATTGGAAGAAGGCAAATATATATATTTTTTTAATGCTCCAAATGAGAAATTACTATAGATACGTTTTGGGAGGTGGTTGTTTTGTTTTGTGTTTTGTTTTCATGTCAGACATCTTTTCAAGATGACTAGCAATTTCTGTTAATAATCCAAAAATGATTAGTATCAAGCTGTCTTGAAATAACAACATGTTATGGAAATGGTCAAACATTTTGTTCATGTGTCTGACCCATTCATTTACAAACTGGGTGGGTATAATCCTTACATTGCTAAAGGAATTGACGGTGGATAATTTTTTACATTGTAAAGTGACCTTGCCAACTGTTGCATGTTTCACCTCTGTTGGGCTTACTTCCAGTCTCAGTTCTGGACTGGAGAAAGCTGCCAGCATTGATACAGCACAAAGGTGTATAGGGCTCAAGGGCTGTGTGTAGGGTGGAGAACGTTCAGATCCCTTCACCTACACAAATCTATCTGGGTAAAAACTGATCTCCCTCCTGCACGCTTTGCGTGTGAATTGAGGCAAACGTCCATATGCAAATAGACCTGCTGTTACTGACGCATGAGATGCAACCCTTAAGTAACATGTGGTATTTTGGGTGGTGTTTTCAAACTTGATCTCTGTGTGGTTTCTGTACTGTAGGAGGGCCATATGGGATTTTACATGCATTCAGAGAAATGGCTCCCAGCACTACTTACTAATCAAAAGGCATTCTATGTCCATTCTGTTTCTCTGCCCTTCGCAGATTTTTCCGTTGCAAGGAAAAAACAATCTATAAGTTGTAACCCCTGCTAGCAGACCCCGTCCCGGGGAGTATAATTTTAATATTAAAAAATCATCTGAGCCAGAGGTGACTGGGCTGGTGGATAGACAGTCAGGCTAATGATCGAACAAAGATCAAAAATCAGAAACTTCCCCTTGTCATCTTTCCACAGGAAACCTCGGAAGGGAAGTACGCACAGGTAATAGGCCATCAGCAACGAGAATACTTTGGGGAGATTGCCTGATGCCCCCAGAATGCTTGAAATAAGCGAGTCATATCAAAACAAGGTCCAGTTACATGTTGTGGCCATCATGCAACCATCAGGCAGCTGTCACGCAACCATTATCCTTTCTGGGAAGGGGTCTGCCCCGAGGCATGTTTCACCTTATGTCTAGACCTCCTTTTTGAGACTCATTTCAGAGTTCTCCCATTCTAGACTAGCAGACCATCATTCTGTTAGTTGAGACTCCCTTCAGCCCCCTCCCTGCACTGAGTTTTTCCTCCACTTGTATTTTTACTCGGCCGAAGACTTTTGGAACAGGTGCAATATCACCCCTTCTACCTTCTTTCCGCTTTTCCCCTATCAATTTTCACCTCTTTCCATCTTGATAGTCCTTGTGTGCTTGTGTGAGCAATTGCCTCTGTGTGTGTGTGTGTGTGAGAGAGAGAGAGAGAGAGAATATTTTCTAATAAAACATCTTGATTGAATGTTTGGCTGGTTTTTGTGTGGTCTGACTCTGCAGACATTGGGTAAAAGATCTCGTTAGAGTTGCCCTACCCTCTGCGTTGTTAAAAGCTAGTGCTCCACTAACTTCCCCAACTTTGACATTTTTTAGAGCAAATCAAGGTGTCCCCCAGGAGTCAGGGTAACAAAATGATGGGAAGATATAGGATAGTTACGAATGATAGAGAGGGCCATCTAGGGCTGGCCATAACATGTGGGAGGGAAGGTGATTGCATAGTAACTGTCTAGTCTCACCTCGTTTAAGCAGCTGCCTTGACATTGTCTTTGTATCCCTCTCTCCATAACAAAATGAGTTCAAAGGTACCAAATTTACTGCAGCATAAGCTTTCCATCAGATGCATGAAATGCTTTCTCAGGATAGGCGCACACACACAGGGATGTACCCATCGAGAGTGGGATTGTATACAGTGAGGCCAGAAGGAAATGAAAGGTAGAACATATAGGCAGCAGCAGCTTTTGAAGAGCAGTATCATTGATAACATCCTGGATGTTTTCATTATCGCCACTGCTGTTTCCTGAATGTCTACCAGTAAGTTTAAGCGTAACTGTGAATGGCCCAGTGCAAACATAGTACAAAATCGTGGTTTAGTGCAGTGAACATGAACTAGAAGAAGAAACCTGAACAAAGCTTTGGGTGTCTGTTACGCTACACAGTTATAGCATTTTGATGCCACTGAGGCTTTATCCTGTGGAATCCTGGGATTTGTAGTTTGATGAGTCACTAGATCTTTCTGACTGAAAATGCTACGTTCTTCACAAAATTGCAAATCTAAGGGGTCCATAGAATGGAGTCAAGGCAGCTAAAGTGCCATCAAAGTGCTATAATTATGTACTAAGATAGAGACCTTAAGTCTCAGCCCCCCACCCCCCGGAGTGGCTAGAGAAAGGACTTTGCCATCCTTCAGCTTTGTTGAACACTAATCCTGGGTTGTTTTTATATCAAAACCAGATAGTGGCAGATCTCATATTCAGATGAATTCTTAAACACCCAGCTTCACAGTCTAGTTTCTGAAGCTGGCTTAGTTAAAAATGCTTAGCTAAAAAGGGGGAAAAAGTGAGTCTTATATGCTAGGAAAGAGGGTACCCGCTGCTGTTAATTTGATATCTTGACAGCAGCTTTGAGCATGACAATGTGGAAAAGCGGCATATAGGTAGCTGTATTAGAATGATTTGATTTTAAATTTGTTACATTTATACCCTTGCCTGTACTCTAGTGAACCCAAGGCAGTGTAGTTTGTTGCCCTCCTCCTTAATTTTATCCTCATCACAACCCTGCCAGTTCAACTAGGGTGAAATTAAATAAGTTGCCCAGATCACCTAATGAATTTTATGACTTTTTAGAGACTAACACCTGGATCTTCCAAGTCCCAGTCCTCCATTCTAACCACTATACACTATGTTGTTTCTCTGAAGTTCTCCTCAACAGCCTTTCCCCTAAGTTGCAGAGTAATTGCAATAATATGTTAAGATTATTTTTTTCCAACAGACTAAAATTTCTATCCATATGGGAATGTTAAAGAAAAACTTTTTTTTTGAAAAAGCCAATTTTTGCAAGAAATGGGTACAGAAAAAAGTATAAGTCTCTTGTACTAATATTTTTGCACCTTTCCTCCTCTCTTCGAAAAGTCTGAATGTCAAATTTTGTCACAGACTGTATCTGAAAAAGTGGCCTATGCACTGGGAACTGATACATGAGAAAGAAACAGTAGCTGTTTCAGGATTTTCCAGTCTCCAAAAAGTAGACTATGGGGTACTTAGAGGCAAGTATCTGTTTCATTTTACACTTTCACAGTCCTCTAGGGTGTCTGGGCAGTGCTGTTACACATAACTGAAAATCAGAGCCCTAATTCAGCCAAAATGGTTCTGCTGCTATGCTCGTGTGTGATATGTGGGATGGCTCTGACTTTATTTGGAAAGTGAAACTCTAAGCACATACATATACAGTCACACTTCTCAAATGTTGTTTAATGAATCTTGCAGAACTGCCACACACACGCATACTCTCCTCTCCATTTTCATTCTTTCCGTGGATTAGAAGTGCCATCGTAAACAAACTATGTATTAAAACAGGCGAGAAGAGGGACACCTTTGACTTCTATTCTCCTACTAACTACTTTGTGTAACATATTTATGTATCTCCTGAAAACAGAAGAATGGTTAAATAAATCTGTGAAGAAGAGAGCAGCAACTGATATGTTTTGCATAATGATAAATGTGTAGATTACACTTTTAATATAAGAAGAACGCAGAGAATCTAAAGACGGGGGGAAAAATGGCCATCCTGCTTGACCAGAATGTTTGATGGGCTGGGAACATATGATATGTGAACTGAGGCTTAATTGAGCAGGAATTGATTTGATGTGAGTCCACCATCATTTAGGGAAGACTGATTTGATCTTCATTTTTAATTGCAGGAAAATTAATGGGACTTGCCTTCTGTGAAATGGGTGTTTTGTGACAACAGTAAACTGTTTCAAGGATTGGTGATTCAGAATCCCTCTTTTGCTTTGTGCTCAGGTTCTTGGTCTTGTTCATGGTCTCTGAACCTTACTACTTTGCATTGGTTGAAGTGGTTTCTTTCTTGCAGTACCATGTCTCGTCAGCGGCCATGCTCTCCCACACTGGTCGTTGTTTTAAATAGCGTTCTCAGCATTTCCTTAAATTTACAAATATGCCCATGGACTCAAAAAGATCTGGAACATACTCAGCGATGTCCTTACCATATAGATGGGGGCTGTGTTAGTTTGATTAAAGCTAATGCCTGTGTTTTTATGAAGTACTGTTTGACTATAATTTGTTTCCATAATTTGTTCCTATAATTTTTAAAAAATTAATATAAATTATATATTATTAACCAATGTTTTAAATATACAGGAAAAGAGATTTTTGTAAGACTTTTCTTCATATTTTCCCTTCACTCTCACCCTACTCTCTCTTCTGCTTTTTGCTTTGTGATCCACTCTGTGATTGCCTGAAACAGAGAAAAGTTGGATTGTAATTGTGAGGGAAACTGCCAATGAATAAAAACAACAACACAACAAAAAGCTTTAAAATAATATAATATTGGAATATTCACTTCCTTGTTCGGTTGGGCTGTGCTTGCTGTCTCTCTTTCCACCCCTCTCCCTGCTGGGCCTCCCTTCATACTGGAATTCTGAACAAGAAAATTGGAGTGTGGCCATCTTGGGCGGCTTCCCTATGTGCCTTTAAATGCTCTGACTACAGCAATGATTTTGTCTGCTGTTTAGCAGACTGCTGCTTGACATGTGGAGGGCTTAAATATTCTCCCTGGTTTCTAGAAGACAACAACACTGTGGCACCAGTTATTCTAATACAGTGTTTGTCTCGTTGTTGTGAAGAGATTTAGCTATGCTTTACTACAGAGTGATTCTTTGCGGCTGTGGAATTGCCCCATACGTACTCCTGTCGGCCCACATTTGAGGAACGGAACTTCTCTCTCCTTCCTTGGTCTTGCCCCCTGCGGATCTGTGTGTGTATGCCTTCTTGTTGTTTAAGTCAGAGGGCAGAAGCTGCTGTTGTTTTTCCTTTTGCTGTCTGCATCAAGTTCTCTGCCGCTTGCTGCTCTTTCTTGGGAGAAGGGGCAGCCCTGAAAAAAGCTCATTAGAGAGATAAAGCTCTTGTTTAAGCCTCTCAGCCTGTGGGTCTACTTTCCTGACATCTAACTGATGGCTGTGATTCCCCGGTTGCCTATCCACTTGGCACCCCAAAGAACCTTTACTTTGTATTTCCTTTTCCAGTTTGCTATCCAGCCTATATGTGAAGTTTCTCTGCTTCACTATTGACTGAGGAAAAACAGAGTGGATCCAGAAAAGGAAAAGGCAACAGTAAAGCATTATGATCTGGAAGATACAGTGTTTCCCATTGCTGGTGGAGTTGCAGTACAACTTTTCTTGAACCTAAATTAACTGATCCTAATTTATATCTAGTTGGTGACTGAAATCTGAAGTGTATTAATTATACAAACTCAATCTGCTATTTTGTGTCAGAACTTGTAATGATACTTTTAAAAAAGGAACTAGTTACTTTACTCACTACTCTGATCACTGAAAGGTCATTATTTGTAAACTTTCTGGAATGCAGTTAACAGTTAACTTATGGAGTAATTCACTATTAACTCATTTAAATTAGTTGCTTTATAGTTCTTTGCTGAATATGGCCTTTCTTAGACTACCTGGATATGACAAAGGGCTAATGTACACAGGGCTGAAAATGCCTTTCAGCCTGGTTTCTAATCTGTGCCATTGAAAAGTACAAGAAACATAACCCTTTGATTCTGCCATATGGTCTATTCAAGTATTGTACCTTGGAAGATTCTGAGAAAGGGTCCTACCTCTGCACTTTCTTCCCACCCAAATGCCTTGGAGTACAGCCCCATCACAGGATCCAAATGGAGATGAGATTCCCAGTTCCTACAATTTTGAGAAGACTGCTGTTTTGAGCAGGCAGCTGATCAAAGCAACCCTGCTCCCTGTGTGCATTCACACTGGCTCTTTTTCTGGTGATGGCATCAGTCTCTCTCATTTTGGCAGAACAAAGGGAGGTAGAAAAAGCAGGCTAACTTTCTTTAAAAGTTTTTTCAGAATCTCCAACTAACCTCTCTGGCACAGCTCATGTTTTCAGTTCGTTTCCTCCCCCCCTTTCTCCTCTCCTTCATCCCTGTTGCTGGCTGCCTTTATCCTCCTCTGCTAACTGTACAACACCCAACAAAGAGGCAGCGTGGGGCAACCACCCCCTTCCCTTGCTCAGACTGAGTCGGAACACCCCCACTAATGGGTAACAGGCAGAAAGCCCATTAAGTTCCTTTGAAAAATAATGAATTACATCCCAGGCCATTACAGGCAGAAAAGTTAACCCCATTTCTCTTCATTACTGCAAAAAAAGAAAAAAGAAAAAAAAAGACTCAGTACCAAAATAACTCATTTAAATTAGTTACTTCCTAGGTCTGTGCTGAATGCGACCCTTTTCCCACTATCTGGATCTGACAAAGGGCTACTCTACAGAAGGCTGAAAACCATTTCTAGCCCTATGTTGATGCATGGTGATGTTTGCTGGCTCCCAAGCCAAACCTTCATTTTCTCCTCCTCTCAGGGGTTAAACTTAGGATGAAAAGGAATGCCTTTTCTTCTGACTGTTTTCCCTGTAAGCCAGTTCATCCTTTTTTAGGTATGGTGTGTGCCCTGGCTTAATCTAATTAATGCATGAGGGGGTTACAACAGGAGAGCATGTTGATATTTTTGTTATTTTTTCATGGATTCTACCATTTTTTCTTTCCAGACAGAGAGTATGTGCACATGTGCACCATAGTACTTGCCTCTGGCTGGTTGAGTGTGTGTGCGGGGGAGGAAATGTTTGTGTTCCCCAGCAAAAACAAATGAGGCAGGTACAAAGGTGCTGCTGCTTTAGGGTGATCAAGGGGCTATCTGACTTGGGAAAATCCATTGCTATAAGTCAGCAGTTAAGACCTTGAGCCTTCCATTGTAACAGCTTGCAAGGATCTGGGGGTCGTTGCTGCAGCTGTTTCCCATATCCAATGTTTGAGGGATGAACAAGGGCCAGGGAATCTCAGTGGGCTTCCTCACACGCACCCTTTTCTCACCAAAATGAAAGATAGCCAGAGAGAGAGAGACTCTACTTGGAATAAGTCTCACTGAAGTCAGTGGGACTTACTTCTGAGTAGACACATATGGGAAAACAGTGATAATGCAAAGGCGTATGTGCAGCTCTTTAAAACAGTGTTTAAAACATAGATAACATAGTACAAATGAACAATTTGACAAGATATTTGAATCATATGCACATATATTAGGTTAATTATAAACAAAAATGTTTCACATATCCACACATGCATAATTTAAAAGATAATGTTGGGGCTGTATCTCAGCCTGATCCATGTGACCAGGACAATACTGGATTCCATGTTAATGAAAGACCCATGTGTATACTGCTGCCCCCTTATATGCTCACATGTGGCTTGCAAGGTATGTTCAGAGTCAGACTTAAAACTCTAGGTGGTATGCTTGGGGCTGACTTGGATCAAAAATAATCTGAAGCAGATTCAGGAGATGCTGTTGTATAGATTATAGCAAGGATCATCCAAGATTCCTCTAGGCTTAAGTAATACAGTACACTGGATGTAGGGTTGTGCTTGAGGAGTTTAGGCAATTCAATTTGTCTGAAATGGCAATGTTTTAATTATTTACAAATGCAGGATTTGGGGAACGTCACATACTCTATGGCATTGATGTATATAAGTCCTTTACTCCAAGTCTCAAGTCAAGTCTCAAGGCTCTACCTTCAAGTCTCAAATCCTTGAAGATACTTTCAAGTCAAGTCTCAAGTCTGGAAGCCAACTTTATACCCCAACCAAAATTCCAGGATTATTGGACAGAGTCAAATAAAGTCAGTTTTAACAATTGAAGCAAAATCAGCCCTCCACATTTGCAATTTTACCATCTGCAACTTTGGACATGGGGAATAGGATCCTTCTTACTCCCCAGTACTGAAGCTTCAAAAGCTTTAGAAGGAAGGATCCTTCCTTCTCAAACCTGTTGCCTAACATATTTGCTGTTCTCCTCTGAGAAATGCACCCTGCACTCTAGGAGCGAGTCTTGTCTTTTGCTGTTAGGAAACATTTTAGCAGGCTCCTCTGATATGCAGCAGGGACAGGCTGCTGAGCAGACTTCAGCCCTGCCTCAAGCCCATTGCCTAACACATTTGCTGTTCCTCTCTGAGAAATGCATCCACATTTTGGGCTTGAGATAGATTGCCATGTGACTAGTAGGCAAAAAGAGATGGAGGCGTTGTTCAAACCTGTAAGGTTGCTAGATGAATGTGTTTGGTTACTGAACCAAGGACAGCAAGTCAGTCACTAAAAATATACAAGTCTTGAGTCGAGTCGAGTCATTGCCTCATTTATTGCGGAGTTGAGTCACTGAAGCAACTGAAGTCCTACTTGAGTCCGAGTCTATCAACTCGAGTCTACATCACTGGTCTATGGCACTTGCACTGGCTACCTTTCTGTTTCTCAGCCACTCCCTCCCTGTCCCCAGATTCTAATATTTGGTCAATCATTGGCTCATGGGCCTGAAAGTATACTTTCCACTTGATATCAGCGTAGTAGAGTCATAACTCTGTGGAGAATGGTTGGTTCATAGGGGAACTCAACAACCCTAGGGGTGTAGAGTGGTCTTTTCTGAATTCTGCAGAGAGGCATGAATTTTCATTTCAAGTGCAGAGGATTAACCATAATAGTTGCCACCTCCTTGAAAGGTTTAGGGGTATAGACTCATCAAACTGCTTCGAGAATCGTTAGGAATATCAAACTTTTTTTTCAAAGAACAGTCACATTTGAAGAATAATATGCTAATTTACAGAGTACATGGTTACTTTTTAAAAACCATCTGAATTCTACAAACTGCTTATCTGTGATACAAAAACACTCTGTTCCCATATATCTCATCCTAGACTAAGCATCTACAGTGAAGCAAGAAACAGCGGTGCAAGTACACTTGAACCATGTGATTTTCCTCCCCTACTGTTTAGTGCACTGGTGGGCAACTGTGGATGGCTAGGGGGCCTGTGTTTGCCCTCTGGAACCACACCTGCTCCTACAGTTTTTTTTTCCTCCAGACATGCTCTGTGGGACATGGGGGATTTCCTGGACCCCTGGAGTATTTTGTGTTCAAAAAGTTTTTAAAAATTCACAGAATTTGACCTGGAGGAGGAGACACTGGGCCTCCAGACATGTGGAAATGCCCTCTATTTCCCCTACAGTTAATTTTTGGCATTTTGAAGGGGGAAAAAATAAAAATGTGATAATGGAAAAAACTATTGAAGAGGGACTACTGATTGGGAGTAATCTGGTAGTGGAGATTCCTTTCTCTAATAAATAAGGAATGACCACATAAAAGTGAAAAAAAATGCAATTTTTCTTTACCCCTGGGGGTCACATGCAGGCCATGGGCTGTGCTTTGCCCACCTCTGATTCAGTGAGATCACATACCTCTAACTATACAAGTAACATTAAAAGTTACAGTAAGACCACAAAAGGAGTGAAATTATTCTTCATATTTTACAGTTGCAATTTTATATGGCTATTCCATGTTTATTAGAGAAAGGAGTCTCCACTTACCCGATTACTCCACATCAGTAGTCCATCTTCAATGGCTTTATCTCCAATTAATTTCCATTACAGATCTAGATCAAACTCAGACTCACTTTCAAACAATACCTCCCCCTTCAGGATAACTATCATCACCAGCTACAGGACATACTTTTGGTCGCAGTTAAAGAAATTAAATGCCCCTTGAAACTTTTTTAGAACGGGGTTTGTTATGGAGGGACATTAAATAGCTCTTCTAAAATATCTCTTGTTCTTGCTTTCTTGATCCCTGTATTATTGTTGTTGTTGTTATCTTTAGTTCTACCCCGCTTTTCTCCCTGAGGGGACTCAAAGTGGCTTACAAACATAAAAAGCACAATTAAAAACTGTAATATACAAAAGTTAAAACGCAGATTAAACATCAGTAATGATTAAAACAATGTTAAAATACATATTAAAAACAGCATACAAAAAGCGATTAAATAACAATTAAAATAACCAGCACCATAAAATAACTACTACTGTAGTAATGTTGGTGCCTTTCATTAGGTCCAGTTATTTAGCTCCAATGGCTACAAAGAACCTAGATTTTTACAGCTTTGATATTAACCCTATTAAGATTAATTTGCCACTCCAGTGAGACCAATAGTAACTTGTGCAGATGTTTTTAATGTCGAATGAGTGGTTTTCAATATGGATTTCCAGTAATGACCTAAATAATTCATGTGTTATTGTTGTGTGCCTTCAAGTTATTTCTGACTTATGGTGACCCTACCATGTGGTTTTCTGGGGCTGAGCACATGTGATGCACCAAGGTCATCCAGTGGGCTTTCATGGTCAGGCAGGGAATTGAACCCTGGTCTCCATGCTGGCTCTCTACCCAAATATTCCCTACCCACTGAGGAATAAAAAATCATGGCAGTTTCAAATCTGCTTTTGTAAATGCACAACAGAAAAATCAAGGCTTCTTTACATGTATTTGCAAGTAATTTGTGGTTGGTTTCACAAGAATCTTTTCAGATGCAAAGAGCATGCTAAGTTAAAGGTTTCATTGTGCTTTGTGTTTGCACATCAGTTTTGCAGGACAAAGAATCTGGAAGAATAAGTAACTTGGAGGTAGATGAGGAGATGGAGTAGTGCTAGGAGACAGGAGATAAAGAAATGGGTAATAATCACAAAGGGTGACAGGAGGGCAATGGAAGAAGGCTCCTGTACATCTAACAGCAGCATACAAAAGAGAACTGTTGCATACCACTGGATAGAGTGATAAAAACTGCATTTTACAGAGATTTCTCTTCTTATAAGGTCTTCTCTTGTTTGGGAAAACCAAAGGAAGAATTGGCAGAAGTTATAGTATAATGGGATAAGAAGCAGGGAGAGTATAAAAGAGAATGTATTTTCTGCTTTTCAGTTCAAGGCAGTATATGTGACTCTTTTTCTCTCTGTTGGAAAATTCCAGCATTCTCTCTCCACCCCGCCCTCTTATTCTAGGGCAAGTGGGGCTTAGCTAGCATAGCATTCTTTTCCTTTGTGTCAAAGCCTGCTGCCTTCTCACCTAAAGTCTCATTCTTGCTCTTTGTGTTATTTAAATGCATGGGTATGGTATCCAAGTGACCAAACCATGTGACCCAGGATAGACCCTGAGGTCACTGGCATTACTTAAAAAAACCACACTTCTCAGACCTCTCTCTCTTTGCTCTCTTTGCTTCTACTTCCTTCCCTCTGACTGTGCTTCGCCTCTCCATGATGAAGATGGTGAGTTAAGAATGAATCAGATCTTTTTGTTAACTAGTTAGAATCTTGGCTCTCCAATGCATATGTAATTGTAAAATTAATCAGTAAACTTTTATAAGTTTGTAACCTGAAACTGCCTGCTCTGTTTTGCTTTCTAAGTCAGTCTCAGTTCAGGGAAGCCACACAGAGATTGGGACTTGCTTTTTCTGCCACTTTGCTAAAGGAAAGCTGATTCTTAACAGTTTTAGCTTTCACAGAATTTCACCCAGAGGGCTAACACCCTGGGAAACTCTTAACTCCCAACACGCCCCACTTATCATCTTTACAACAACTCTGTTGGGTAGATTAGATAGAGAATGACTGATTCCAGCTGAACACTTTAACCAATACATTACTGTGGGGAACTCAACAAATAGGGTATGAAAGCAACAACTCTCCTGCATTGTGCATGTGCATTCCTCCTCCCCCCCGCCATTGCTAACACTCTATTTTTGAAATTGAAGGTACTCCCCTTTAACAATATTATTAAGAGTTTCTTTGAGTGTTTCTTAAAATGTTATTATCTTTTTAAAGGTGGTAGGTGAGATCTTAATACCATGTAAAATTCCTAGTGAAAAGAGCACAATGATGCATCTTTGAAGGACAGTCTTCCCCCACCTTGTACCATGTGCAGTTGTTGTGGACTTGGAGGTGTGTGTTTTATCACCATGGAGGTGCCCTGTATGAGCTGATGTAGCACTCCAAAATATGTTCCAGAATTTTATACAATGTTTGGAAGCTGAATCAGTGCAGAGGGACTGGCCTGAAGGTTTAGAAAAGCCCACTAACCTAGAAACACAGCAGAGAGCACACGTTGAGGGACAAATGTAGACATAGATAGCCAAAGATGTTTTGCTGTTCAAGAGATGACGTGGATGGAAGCTAACTAGATTGGCAATCTTTTTCTTCCATGTTGGCAATAGAAGAACATTCTTCCCTGTACTTTAGGCAGAAGGCTGATTTCAGGAAGGGCAGGGTAGGCTGTATGGCACATGACTGGCTCCACCAGCTGCCTGAAAGGTTGTTCTGCCAGATGAAATGGGTTCATGACCTGGAGGGTGTGAGTATCTGTGGATGGGCCTCAGTTCATAACCTAGATGAAAAAATGACACCTCCCCCACTTTCTTTCATGTTTCTTTGAATATTTCTTGTCATGATGAATTTTAAGATCAAAAATGAGTATTTTCATCATAATTTTTTTTCATTCAAGACTACTTTATATTTGAAGGAAATTAATTCCCAATGCAGTAATGTAAGTTTTATGCAAAAAATTATATTTATATGTTTTTGTGCATTTTTCTGGAGAGGGGATTCTCAGAGGAGTTTGTGATCCCCAAAATGCCAAGAACCACTGGTAATGGCGGGACTGGTTCTAGGTGTATGACTATATTTGGTTGAGAAGTAGAGATTGGATTCAGGGGCTACATGAGTTGCAGAAACATGTGTTAATGAAGACCAATGTGCTATAAGTGGTAAGAAATGAAACTTGATCTGAATAAGATGCAGTAGTACACAATGTGTCTATGTACTGTAGGCTTGTTGATTATGAAAAGTGAGGAATAGCACTGATCTTTTGCTCTCTTTTTCCCACCCTCCCTGAGAATAAAGTGCCTTAATGATCCTTGGTATCTACTCTTCTTAAGGCTTGTGCATTTCTTCTCCCCTCCCTTGGTAGATCTTTGACTTGGCAATAATGGAAACTTGCATTGAGTAATTTATCTGAAGATCTTAAGAACTGTGAATGCAGAAGCATATCCTGCCTTTAGCTTCTGAATGGTGCCATGCATAATTCAGAACTGCTGTTGGAATGATTTGTTTCAACTGTGAGACTAGTTTAAATAGAGCCGCTAGGAAGCATATGTTGCTGGTTCCCATTCGTCACAGAAGTGAAGTCCATTGAATGATGAGTTATTATGAGGCCCCATAGCGAAATAAGCACTCATCATAGTTTAAATATATGAACGGTAGTGTCATTAAACAAGAGGGGCATTGTGTCTGTAAAGCTTAATTCTAAGACCTGGAGTACTGAGCAGAATATTTTAAAAATTGTTATTACTATTCAGGAAGATACAGAAGTGAGTGGAATGGGTAGGTGGCCATTTTAGAATCCAGCGCGGAGGTTGACAGATGGGAAAAAGTGGGTTAAATTAGGAACATAAACAGATGATAATCTTAGTTTGTCATTGTGGATCTGCTACCTTTCTCTTACCTGGCCATCAGTGACTGTGAAGCAACTGGTGAAACATGGGAAGCCACTTGGACATTTCTTATGGCAGTCCCCACAGCCAGATTACTAAAAAAGAAGAAAGTAGACGTCTGTATTGATCCATACCAACTACCAGTTCTTGTAGTTTTCTTCTTCACCAGGAGCAGATCTTCTGTAAAGGTAGTGGATCTTAGGCCATTTCTGCACTACACTGTTATAGTAGTGCAGAAATATTCCTGTGGAATTCTGGGATTTGTAGTTTACTGAGGCCAAAGAGTCTCTGGCTGTGAATTCTAAATGCCCCTCCCTAAACTGCAAGCTCCAAGATCCCATAGGATGTTGAAAGTGGAATAATAACACTATAACAGTATAGTGCGGAAATGGCCTTAATTACCCATTCAAGTCTCAGCCACCCCAAAGAGATTACATTACATTACAACAAGAATAGCTCACAGCAGTGTACTGCTGCTGCAGAAATCACGCCCCCCTCCCTTTACTGCAGTCACTCTAAGGCCAGAGGAGGTGGGAGATGATGCTACTGTTCCTGCTAATTAAAACACACGCGCACACGCGCGCGTACGTATTCAACTTTGACTTTGTGACCCCTGACTGTATTACATTTTAGGTACACTTATAAGAGCGAGCATGGTGTAATAGTTTGGGCTTTGGACTATGACCAGGGTTCAGTCTCCCACTCGGCCATGAAAACGCACTGGGTGACCTTGACTGCATCACACACTCTCAGCCCCAGAAACCCCACGATGAATTCTCTTTAGGGTCTCCATAAGTCAGAATTAACTTGAAGGCATGCAACAAATTGAAACCTTCACTTCCAGGCTGCACTGATTGGTGACTAGTGAACATTTGTGATGTGAAAATAGATAGAGGTGCAGTGAATTGTTATGTGGAAGCAGACACATACATACCAGTTCACAGCCCTAATCAGCTGCTGCTTTGATACCATTTTTAAAACTTCAAATTGGCCTGCTTGTAGCTAGTTAGTTACATTAATTTTCCTAGGAAGTAGCTGATTTGAAGAATGAAGTGGTATGGAAGAAACATTAGGCTGAAGCTGCAGCCAGCATCACTTTGAAACAGTACATGTCAGGCACTTTGTATAGAGTGCTGCATGAATGTGTGTTTGAAGGTTTTGGTGATGCTGAGGAGGGTTTTGAAGAAACTTCCACCCTTTTTCAGGGCTCCTTCTCTGAGATTGGAACAGCAGGGCCAAGGTGTTTTCAAGTTGAGGGAACTGCTGGCCTTAACACTGTGATGTGTGCATGTAAATGGCCAACAGGCGCACTGGAAAGCAGCAGGATCCAGTGAACTGAGGAACCATATAATTCCCTTCTGGATCTAGAATTTCTCACCTGGTTCCTCAGTCTAAGCAGTTTGTGGCACTCACTGTAAGTTAAATGCCTACATAACTACCTGAACTATGGGCCTACCGCCAGCTACACACACACCTCCCCTAGTCTGCACACTTTTGGAAAATTCTTCCCCTTGCCCCACATGGGAATTTACTATGAGAGTAAAGTCGGTTAAAGTAAATTGAATAGACTTTATTCTAGTGCTCTTTCTCCTGTTATTAATTCTAGCTTCCATCTATTTACGCTTTGCTTTTCAGAGACTTGAAAATTTACCAGACACTCACATTAGCTCATTTTGTCTTGTCAAAATGCATTTTTGAAGTTTGTTTTTTTTTCTAAAAAAGAAAATGGCTAGACATTGACTGGTAATATATGCTATTCTTTTTAAAATGTCTGTAGCTCCAGCAAAAATACATAGGCCATATCTCATCTAAATATCATTCAACATACCTATTAATTTGGACTAATTAAGTTTCCCATCTTGTTTGTTTGCCAGTCTTTCCAGTTTACCAGTCAGAATAATCCAATAGGAATTGGGTATGAAAATATTTAGGCATTGACTTGGTATGATTCTTTCCCCTCCCCTCCCCTCCCCTCTCAAAAGCTGGGCTTTGTTCTCCACCAAGAGGATCTGGGTGTAGGCAGAAATGTGATTCTAAGAATGTTCTAATGAGCAAATGCTAGGAAGCTGTACAGAGACACTTAAAAATAAATTGGTGTACATTTTAGGCAATGTAGATAGAAACAACACTGTGGGACTGGGATTTAAAACTGACTGTTGTGAAAGTGGCTTTAGTTTACATTCAAATAAAACTACTTTGTAAACTGAGTCCCTTGTTCTGTGTATTCTGCCTGGCAATAATTCTGTGATATTTCAATAAAAGGTATTTCCTAGTTTTTTTTTAAAGAGTGTGTGTGTGTGTGTGTGTGAGAGAGAGGGGGGGGGGAATAACATTGTGATACATGAGACGTGTTTGGAAAACTTAGTTATTATTAGAATAAAAGGAAAGGGACCTGAAAGGAAACCAGTGGAAGTGTGTAAGGGGGAAACATAGTCTGCCTAAGGGAGAAGATTGGGTAGTAGACCTGATGTAGTAGATGGCTCCATCTCTGGTTCCACCTGGGGTGACCTCATATGCCACCATGTCAGCCCCAGTGGGCATCAGCTAACACTGGTTCCTCTCCCTACCTCTGCCTGTCTTTTTGATAGAGCCCAAAGGCCTGCAGAGCACTGTCATGAGTGCCAACCATGGTGCTACCTCCCCTTCCTCCTTTTCTCCCTTAATAGCTGAAGAATGAGATATGGGGATAAGCCGAAGCTGTCATAGTGTTGCAATGGAGCAAGGGCACGCACGCACAAGAAACAGCACTGTCATCATTGCAGGAGGAAAGATAGGTAGTTTAACTGTCATTTTTCTGGTTGAAAGTTGTTCCTACTAGCCCCAGTTGAGATAGACAGGGAAATGAATTACATGACAACTCATGTGGTGCAGTTTGGCTCTGGACCTACTAGTGAAAGACAGTAAGGGGTGGGGGAATGTAGCCTATGGTCTACCTCCGGCCTCAGGGTCCTCCAGAGCCCAAGTGGAATTCACTTGCTGACCTGATTAATAACTACCCCTTCAGAACTTTGACAAAGCGGTTCTGGTCTGATAATCAACACATGAGAAGCCAGAATAATGTGAACAACAAACTTGAATCACAATAAATGCTTTCATGTCATCAGTTTTTAAATAAAAGGTTTTATGTCATGATATCACATGCCATGAGGAGTCCATGACTAACCAAAATCAAGTTCATGAAATGTAGAAAACTTCAAGGTTTGTCTGTTTTATGGTCAGGTAATCATGCTGGTTAAAAAAAATGGGTTGCTCGATATGAGATGGGAAGAAGATGAGAAGTCCAACCACACACATTTTTATGCCCAGATTAAATTGGATTCTAGCTCATCTATCAAAGGTAATTGTGTGTATGGCGATGCAGTATAGCTGTTGCACATAGAACTGGCTTGACACCAGGTACTGTGACTATACTTAAATCCTTCTCAGTGTGGAGCCAGTCTGGAGATGTCTTAGACGCCCCAGGTCAGGCTCCACACTTCTGGAGGGCTGTAGGTTGGAGAAGTCCATTAAGTAATTATTGTCTCTCACCAGAGTGTGTGGTGAAAGACCATAATAGTGGTCTCCTCTTAATAGTGTTACTTGAGAATAAAGGATAGTAACTGGTAGTTAAGATCTTTGCAGTTAAAATCTTGTTATTTGTTTCCTGCACACACACACACACACACACACACACACACACAAAGGCAGGGGAGTTCCTGGTAGTTAAAAAGCTCAGTCAGGAAGAAAAAGAGAGTAGCAAAAATTTTGCACAATTTTGCCCAGTATTCACACATCCTGAAATGTTTGGGGAAATTACTCCATGTGGAAATGCATGTGAGTTTTTTGTGTGAAGATTGTGGATTGTGAAAAAATCACATTATTTGTGCAAAACACACCACAGTAGCCCCTCCACATTTGTGAGGGTTAGGGGCAAGAACCCTCGCAAAAATGGAAAAACCGTAAATAACTGCCGTCCATGATTCTCCTTCCGTTCCCCTCCAGCTTACCCCCTCCCATTTCTTTGCCTCTGTACCCAGTGTTTCAGGGAGGAGGAAAAAAAGACATCCTGAAAGGTTTACTGGTACTTTTCCCTCAGACAGAAAAGAGTTTCGGAGTTCTAATTACTTCTGGTGGCCATCTTGAGAAGGGAGCACCTGACCAGTCAGCAACCAATACACAGCAGAATGTTCGACCACAGGGCAGAGAGGCCATGCCCTCAGCAGTGGAACGGGGCTTTGTTCACCCAAAATGGAAAAACATCCATTTTAAACACAAGCCTGGCAAGCCTGAGGCGAAGAATGCAAGGGGTGGGTGGAGGAAAATGGCAGGGGGGGGAGGCGGCAAGCACCTGTCTCATGAATAATCAAATTTGCAAAGGTCAAACCTGTGAATGTGGAGGGAGGACTGTATTTCCAGATAGCTACATGGAAGGAGGTTTTTGTAAGATTTTGAGTATTTTGCACAGAAAATAGCCATCTTGAACCCTCCCCAATAGCTGCATTTTTTGTGTGCAAGATTTTTTGAGGGGAAGGAAGCAATCTTGGACCAAAAGAAAGCTACCTTTTTTTGTGCAAGACTGCTTTTTTGTGCAAAAAGAGAGGAACTGTTACTGCCCTGGCTAGTCCGAGCTTTGGGGATATTAAAAGATATCCTTTTGATATCGCAATTCGGCTTCACTGCTCTATTCCTCTCCACGTGCTTGCGAGGCCACCGGACAAGCACGTAAACAAGCTCGGCCATTAATTGCCGTACTACAATACAGGCAGGCCAGAAATAGCTGCCTCACTGCTTTAGGAGACCTCCAGGCAAGTACTCTAATTAAGTGTGCACGCAACCTACAAAAGAGCCTCTGCCCCGCGATGGCAGCTTGATGGGTAAACTATACAATACCCAAGTACTCTGCGTTTGCGTACTGGCTACTCTATTGAGAACCACTACGATAACTCAATCATTCGGATTCTGACCTTTCGGAGACTTTGTCTCCAACTCCAAATCTATTGCTTTCCCCAAGTATGGCATAGCCTGCAGTCACAATTCTCCTTATAAAAACCCTTGATTCCGAGACCTTCCTCGGAACGCTCCCGAGTTTCATCCCGCCTTGCTGCCGCTTTGCTTGGCGAGCCTCCCCTCAGCTCCACGTGCTGAGCTACATCGCACCCCAGCCTCGCTCTCTATTTTTCTGGGCTTCAGGACAGGTGAAGTATCACCCAAACCAGCAATCCCTCTAAAAATCCCTCTATACCACTCCAACCTTTATTTTCTTTAGTTATCTTGTATGAGTGTGTCGCATACACTGTTTTGCTTGTGTATTTAATAAAATATCATTTATTGCTTCAACTTCTGTGCGCTACTTGACTCGACCCGACCCTGTAGATATAGGGTTCAAGATCTTGCTACGTTACGCTGCTTCTCGTAACACTAAGCAGTGCTCTGAGCTAATTTTCCCCACCTTTAATTGAGCACGTTTTGGTGTCCCTCCCGGGACCCCCAGTATACAGGGTAACAGAACCATGCACAATTAAACCTTGTGGCTATCTGGAAACAGTGCTCTTTGCAGAAAAAAAGTAGTGCAGAATAATTTCCTAAAACACTTTGAGATGGTTGGAAACGGTGCAGAAATATTTGCTTTCTCCACGGCAGGAAGAAAAATGTGGAAGTCATTCATCCTCACTTTCTGCTGTGAAAGGGAAGTGGCACAGAAGCAACCAGCTGCAAGCCTCTTCTCCTCTGCAGAGCAGAGCATCTGTGGAGAACCAACAAGTGCCTTTGGGCGAAAGAAAAGAATAATTGTCCTTTTCCCACCCACACCACTATGTCCCATGCCACTGGTGTGAGCATAGCAGAATGTACACAACAAAAGGTGGAGAGCCAGCATGGTGTAGTGGTTTGAGTGTTTGTCTAGAACTCTGGGAGATCAGGGTATGAATCTCTGCTTGGCTATGGAATCCAAGTGGGTGATCTTGAGCCAGTCACTTTTTCCCAGCCTCAGAGGCAAACCAATGGCAAACAACCTCTGAACAAATCTAGCCAAGAACATGATAGGTTCACCTTAAAGACTCCATAAGACAGAAATACTGTAACTTTGAAGGCACAAACAAGAGCGAGGACAAAGTATCATGCATACAAAGTACATTACAATTCCAATCGCAACTTACATCAGAAGAGCAATAATGTGACAATACTAGGAGACCTTTCTTTGAAAGACCCCCAAGTAACTTCCTACTGTAGTTTCTGTCTGCCCTGTTACTGCCAGTGTGGGGATTTCCTGGTCTTCAGAAGAGGAAACGACTTCAGCTGTTCTAAACATTTTAAAGGGATTCCAGTAAGAGTCTGTAGGAGGAAAATACTGGCAGTTATATTTTCATTTTACAACTTTTGTTGCTGTTAGTAAATAACAAGAAAGAAAGAAAGACAGACAGACAGACAGACAGACTATTAAAAACAGAGGTCTAAAACATCTAAGCTTATAACTGGAGAAGCTCATGATGCCAGTTTTTGTTAATGTTGCCACAGTATATTTAAGAAAGTATTTTGTTCTTAACAGTTTACTATCTAGTTTGGCTGTTAAAAAGACATTTGAAGAACTTGGTCTGCTTTGACAGTGGTCAAGACACAACTCTTTCTTTGTGCCTACACAGGCACAAAGCACTATAGCACTATAGACAAAAGAAACTTGTTCTTTGCTTCTCTGCAGCCAAAAGAGGCAGGACACTACTGTCTTCAGCTCGGTGGAAATTGGCAGTGTCCCATCTCTTGTAAACAACAGCCTGACGTCAGTTCATGAGAGGCTGATAGCAGCACAACTTCAGAGATTTTCAGCTGGACAAGCTGTTGAAAGCCTGTGCTTGGTCTTGATAATCTTTGGCTATGCTTTAGAGGACTCAGGGGAAAAAAATAGATTGGCTAATGACAGAAACAATGGGCCAATTCCTGATAATATTATATATTACAGTGAAGTTCCTGTGTATGTGTGTGTTTTGTGGTTAGTGCCTGAGGGTTATTCTTTTTCATGTTTTGTAAAGATTCTTCCATTCTATATCTTTCTTATTCTGTATGATTTAATTTGATTTGCTAGCAGCAGGAATTGGATTCAGAATACTACTTTGAACTTCTGGTTCTTCCTTTTCATTTTTAAAAATTATGTCTTTTTGTCAATTTATTTTTTACTTTCATGCCATCCTCAAATGCAGCACTTCATTAATCAGAGTGGTAGTGAAGTATATATGTGAACCATGTCTCTTACTAAGTTCAGCTAAGTAACTTTGCATTTATTGGGAATTGGTTTCATACATTTTGTTTGTCAGGCAGTTGTTTCATAATCATGCTGGGTGCTCATGGTCTAAACTGGTGAAGATTTGATTCTTGTGCCTTGCAGGATGACTTAAAAATTTAAAAATATTTGAATTTCTGAGTTTCAGATTTTTAACGACACAGTCCCATGTATACTTCTTCCAAACTGACTGTGCATGGGATAGCAGCATTAGGTGTAAAAAAAAAGTCTTTCATTAGGCTGACAGGGGCAATATTTTGGGCATTTTTTTCAAATTAAGGTCCAAAGTAGACACTATTTTTTCAAAAATGCAAATTTGCATTATTCGTCATAGGCGTACAGATTTAATCCTTTCTTGTATATCCTACCTATGTTATTTACATTGTGTAAATGGGTAAACCCCCAACCAAACAAGCAGTGAGGCCTTTTCACATTCAGACTGTACAGCGGAACAATGATTGGACATTGACAATTTTCCATTGTTGTATTTTCATCTCTCCCCATGCTTAATTCTGTATTTCTTCTTCCCCAAAGTAATCCGTTAATACACTGGTCTGGTTTTTGTGAGAGAGGGAAATGTGCAAATGATTCATTTTGCATTTTGTAATCAGGAGGTGGTGTTGTGGGTGTATGTTAGGGTGAGGCCTGGTGGAATTTAATTAATTAATTAATTAATTTCCCACTTTTTTCCCAATATGGGACCCAAAGCAGTTTACACTGTAGGTTAAAAAAAAAGGCTGAAACAATCTGTAGTACAAAAATTGTTACAGGATTAAACAACTATCCAATTAAAACAGTAATTTATAACAGTTAAGAGCACATTTAAAATGTATTGCATATTAAAAATAGCACACCTGTTGCACATCCTTCTACCTGAATCAATTAAAGACTGCCAGCCTGTTTAAATAAGTTTTTTGCCTACTGGTGGGGAAGCAGAGAGACAGACAACTGAGCTTCCCTTCAGAATGAGTTCCATAGCCTAGGAGCAGCCACCAAGAAGGCTTTTTCTCAGTTTTTTTCACTTTCCAGAGTGAGATGTTTTCAATGTTTAATACTGTTGGACCAGCTGGACTGGACAAAATGTGCATAGGGCTACACTACAAATTTTCTACTTGTGTAGACGTTGACAGTATCAACACATGTTTTGTTTCAGCTCATCTGCACCAGTAAAATATAAAGTGGGTAGATCGATGCTTTCATGTTTTGACTCACAGTATGTGTGAAAACATGTGCATACTGAATGATCTCAATTTCCTTGCATTGGGGGTTAAAGCTTCAAGCATAAATTACTGCTTTAAATCAAATTCTTTGTATAGCAACAGGTACTCTGGGTTTCTCAGAAAAGAAATACAAAATACAAATGCCACCTGAAAACCATAAGAGGTATTAAGAGTCTGAGTTGTTATAGCTACGTATTTTTTTAAAGAAAAAAGCAGCACAACTAATTTGAAAAGACAGATGACTTTAGTTCCCTTCTCTTCCTTCCCCCAATACCCTTTTATATCTGTATAGGCTAACCATCTTGTCTTCGGAAATGTGGTATTATTATACAGTGCATCATTGTCATGCTTTTCAGTTGGAACTTGCTTTGCGTGTTACAAGTGGTAGACAAGATAAATGGTGGAAACATATTTAGGGGTTGGCATATTGGCCATACAGTAGAGTAAAACAAACTCCAAAATTCACAAAAGAGTGATCCAAATCTGATACAAAATTTAATATAAAATATAAGCATGTGACTCTAACACTGTACTTTTTCTTCTGATGAAGAAGCCGATGGACCTTCAAAAGCTTGTATGATGTATTTTGTGCATTTTGGCTGGCCAATAAAAGTGTTTCTCTTTTGTGGATTTTGTGTTTTGTTTTAAGGTATCTGTTGTTCTTTTGGACTGTTAAATTTACTGTTGGAAAGCTTCCTGTACCTCATTTTACAGTCAGCAGTGTGAGCATTCCATATATGACAGCACAGAAAAATTGCACACAGTTCAATGTCCTGGGAAACTCAATGTTGATTTTAAAAAAGGAAAAGTGAGATCTCATGCCTTTAGCCTGATGGCTGTCAAGATAAGCTAGGAAGGATGTGGCATGGCCTACTGAATAAATTATACAAGTGAAGACAATATATAAGTTTGTTTAAACATGGTGAAGATCTGGACTTTTCTTTTAGGTATAGAGTACACACAGCACTGATTACTGTTTAATTGTGAGCAATCAGCAATGCCCTCCAGTGTTTGGCAATATTAACATTTAATGCTGATTGAACATGTGGTTCATAGTATAATAAGCAACCAAAAAAAAAGTGTGCAGCAAATGCCTGGGGACTGACAGAATCACCCTGCTGAAGATGTTTAGAAGTATTAATTTTGCAAATATATTGCATCCTATAGCTTAGCGAATATAAGCATTGTGAACAGAGATAAGTGCTTTTTTAAAAAAAAACTGGTGTAGAATATCATGCTCCTAAAATACTAATCTTGAAAATGTTAAGTGTATTACTAGTAAATCCTAAACTCCTAAATAAATTGAGCAGTGTTGTGTTGTTTCACTGATGACAGGCTCTTGAGTACAAAATTCACTCTACACAGGCAACTGATACACAAAATGAGAAAATGAGTCATGTTCCTGTTAAGTGTGGTTAGAAAGTATGCTTCAGTGTGTGTGCTATTCAACAACAACAAAATGAGATCTGTAAATAAAATACCTGACTGTGTAACAGTACACATAGTGCTGGTTCTGTGAAGTTAGTCATAATCAGTTCACTTATATAGCACTTTTTCCATAGATACATTGTGCTGAAAGTGTCCTTACCTCTTTTATAACAAGGTGGCGGGAAGATAGGTTATTGAGAATACTGAATTCATACCCTTGTTCTTCCAGTTTATATTTTTGTGCATGCTTATAGATTATGCTGAGCCATGAGGTATAATTTTTAGTTATGTTAATGCAAATGAATTTGTCTTTCTTTGAAAAAAAAGTATACACCTGTCTCAGAATAAGGCAGTATTTAAACTGAAGTTCTGTCCATATTCTGCTATTGGGAAAATGCTGTTCTCTTGAAAGCACTGGCTTGGACACTTTCCTGCAGTAGCCTGATGGTAAAAGTGAGGGTGGATGAATATTGCTGCCTTTCCTGGAGTTTTAGTGAGGAAGTGTTACATCAGAATTGATTCTTACTGAGAGTCATGGGGTGGGGAGGATTGGAGTTCCTGAATGGATCTGTTAAGGTGTGGCTCATGAACTATACAATGCGATTTACTACAGATTAGAATTTCTTGTAGCACACAGACTTAATGTAGCTACTCAAATAGAATTCAACTTGATTATTTGTTAAGCTTTTGAAGAGAGCAGATTTCCCTTTCAGCCTTGTATTGGCTATTTTATTGCAAAACATGTTTGCTCTAATATGTATCCTTTCTCTGTGATGATATTATAAATTATGTTGCTGCAGAGCAACTGAGGAGTGGGGTCTCTTAATTGTCATCCATGTGGCCCATGGATAAGCAGACAAATCTAGCCCTTGTTGTCTTAGAACCAAAGCCTTCTGTAGCCTTCTCTTGTCATTCAGATAAAACTGAACAATTGAAAGCTTTTGGATAACCTTTCAAGAGGTTAGCAGATCATGTGTAAATAATGTACTTGCCTGCCTAAAACTGAAGATTTGTAAATGTAGGGTGTCCCTCAAAAATGTATACACCCTTAACAGTTTATAATTTGGGATATTTTTTTTGCAGTTTTTTTCAAAAAGTGTATACATCCTTAACAGAATTCAAGATTCCAGTAATAGAGAAGTGTTGTGAAAATACAACAGAAACTTTGAGGTCTGCAGCTCTGTGCTTTGACAGAGTGAGCAGTGCATTGCTGCACAGGGATGATAATTGTAATTTAAGATGGAACTTGTAACTCTAATTACATTATTATAACATTTATTCTTTGTTATAAATGTATTCACTTAACTTTCAAATAATCACCATAGCTACTGTTAGCTGTTGAAGGGTTATACATTTTGGGGGACACTCTGCATTTCATGGGGTTTGGATAACTACTCTTGCTTATACAGTTCAAAGCATTTAATATTTGGAGATCTAGTTGTGGTATCTTTTACCTTTTTGGCATATTTGCAAAGCTTGCCTTTCTGAGAGCTTCAGTTTTCATTCTAGAACAGAGCCTAACTGTACTCTGTAAAATCTTATCGTAGCCCATCCATATTTGCAAAAGTTCAGGGCACAGAACCCTTGCAAAAGTGGAAAAATCGCAAATAATCTCCTCCCATGTTTCCCCTCCTACTCCCTTCCAAGGGTCTGGTACGGGACCCTTCCATCTCCATGCCAGAGCCAGAAGCAAGGGAGTGAAAGGGGGGAGCTCCAGTGTGGAAAAGGAAGGACTATGTGTGCCTCCCAATTGCCTTACCTTTTGCCTCAGCGTAAGTTCTCAGGGCCAGGGCAGAAGCAAAGAAATGGCGGAGGAGAGCTCCAGAGCTCCAGGAAAGCAAGCACACACACACACACACACACACACGTCCCTCCCCACAACTCATTGCCTTACGTGTTGCTTCAGCACACTTGACTTCTTTCGCTATGCAGGCAAAATGCAACAGAATGGGAGGAGAAGAAGGAGGGAGGGACAAACAATCAAATTCACGAGAGTCAAACCTGTGAATGTAGAGGGAGAACTTTCTTACAAAGTTAAACTGCTTTCCAGTCAAAAACAAACAAACAAAAGAACAAATGAATACACCTAGAGGCATACTGTTAAATGGTAAAAATGTTTGCTGACAATTTAAATGGAACAATGAACCCAGAAACAACAAAATAAAATGAAACCCTGGGGTGAAAAAAGAGTCAGCTTTGGCCATCAGAGCCCAAGCTCAGGGAGGGGGGTAGAAATTCCATAATCTTTTACCAGCACATCCATTGGCCTTGCTGGCTCAGGATTCTGGAAATTGTAGTCTAGAAAGTGACATGTCCAAGTTCCAGACCTGAAAAGAAAACTCTTAGTCAGCCTCCTAAATACAAGGAAGTAAGGAGTTTACTACTAGACTTCTCAGCAAAGTGTTCCAAAGTAACTGCAAGTGACAGCCAAACCTTAGTTGTAAAGAGTGATTGTTCCAACTTAGAAACATAAGTGTCATTAGGATAGCCTTCAGCATTTCACAGGTGAAGATTGCGATACATGTAAGCCAAGCAACATACAAGTGTGGTCCAAAGTAGCAAACATTATTAAGAAGCTGCAGCAGTTTGCTTTTGTCTTAACCTACCAGGAAGGGCAATCTCATCTCATAATGAGTTAACTGAGTGCAAACTACTTTTGCATTTTGAACTCAGTTTGCAGCAATTGAAGTAAGCCCAGGATAAAAGGGGAAAGTGAGAGAAGAAGTCAGAAAGTGGGACATTTTAAAGCAGTTGAAAAAGTGGAATGGCAGAGGATTAATTGGCAAATTGGAGGTTATGTATTAGGTTCTTTATGTTATCTTGTGCTGATTTCTGCATCTTGCCAGATGTTGTAACAAAGTGGGCTACTTCATATACTGTTCCCTCTGAAGTAATGCCATTGCTATTCAGTAAGGAAACACACTTTTTGCATAATGTGGGAAGCTCAGGAAAGGGGCTCTTAGAGTTGTATACTTGAATGTAGAACCTTCAGTGAACTGGAAAGGGACGCAGTGGAACCCTGTAGAGGGTATGCAGAGAAATACTGAGTTTCCTATCCTAGAGGAACTCCCATAGTCCTGTCTACTAGCCCTTCTTCCCTAATGCTGCCCTTGTTCCTTTTTGCTATTGGCATTTAAATCTTCTTTTGCTACACAGATGCCTTTAAAATGTTGCTTTCTGTATTGTTCTGAAACAGTTGGCCATCGGTATCCATGGATTTTGTATCCACGGATACAATCAACCACATCTTGAAAATATTTTTAAAAATCCAAAAAGCAAACTTTGATTTTGCCATTTTATATAAGGAATGACATTTTACTACAACATTGTACATAACGGGACTTGAGCATCCATGAATTTTGGTCTCCATGGTGGATCCTGGAACCAAATCCTAGCAGATAGTGAGGGCCAACTGTATATTTTTGCTTCTCAGATTGCTTTATACTCCTTAATTCTTCTTTTCTTCTTCAGTTCTTCTTAGGATGTTCCTCTTGTTTTGGGGGTATAATACTGTCAATCATATCATTAGTTGCTTTAAAGATTTTTTTTTAAAAAAATATGTGAGAATGGACGTATCCTGGCTTGTCCTGCCCTATCCCTTTGCCAGTCCCCCTGCCAGCAGAAAATCCTCTAGAGACAGCCCTCTCTCTATCCTAGCAAACAAGTGTTTTTGGTTGACGTGGAGGAAGAGGGGTTCTCTGTCCTTTGAAAGAGATTGATGAGGGGCTTTCTTTATCGTACACAAAAATTTTCCCCATAGTTCCAAACAACCTGAAACTCTCCAGGTTCCTGTCCGGGAGTCAGACAGCCAAGTCTCTGAATCTAACTCCTGAGGAGGATAGAGGGTGGGTTGTAATGTGTGGTTTCCTGAGAAGGAAATGGGAAACTGTGGCCTCCAGAGCCCATCATCCCTGTCTAGCTACAGTATAAGTCAGTGGTGAAGGATAGTGAAGTAGTGGATCAAGCAACAAAAACCCACCAATCTATGCTGTTCTATAGAGTCTTGATAGGGAAAGTATCCATTTATTTGTGTTTGAAAATTTGATAAACAGAACCTTTGGACAACAGATGGCAAGACAATCAAAACAGAAGACAAAGAAACATTGATCTCATAGGCAGGAGTACTTATCAAATTGACAACCTGGTAAATTTCTGTCAGTATTAATACACAGACATCTACCTCTGTCAACCAGGGGGATTTTTGCCAAATAAAAGACAAGATAATAAGTATGCTTGTGTGCTTGAAAAACATATTTTTCAGTCTTGCAGTTCCCTAGAAAGAAATCATGAAGCATTTCTAATAATCATATTAACTTTTAACTACTGGCGTAATTGTGTGGCATAATAAAATGCCTGAAGGGATTTTTAAAGAAGCTGCCTTGAATTTGAGTGTGTGTAAATTCCACTGTGATTTGGAATAAAAGATCTGAGGCTAGAAGGTACACATTGCGGAGAGGAGGGGAAAATGTTGTCTCAACAATGAAAATCCTTTTCTTAACTTCCTTTCTGCAGGGCAAGTTGCAGAGAGAGGGCCCTGCTGAGGGAGCCAGAAGCAGGAGGAAGAGGAAGAGACAGAAGGCCTACTGTGTTTGCCAAGGCGAGGAGGTTGTGGCTTTGTTGGCTGCCGTGGGGCTGTTCGCTGGTACACTGATGAAAACAGCAAACAGCACATGACAACAGAGGCCCTTTAGAAAGTACGCTCTTGTTTTGGGAAAGGAGACAAATGTAAACAGATCCATTCAAATAAAACTAGCTCTTTGGATATCACTATCTAAAATGAAGAAGGGAGGAAGCGTGTAAAAAGAGAGAGAGAGAGAGAGAGAGCACATTGCCCTGGCTGTGTGTTCAGTCCTCCTGCTATTGGCTAGGTCAGGTTCCTTGTGACCATTTAAGTCAGGGGTACACAGGAGAACATGTGGGGGGTAAAAAAAAAAATTAGAGTGACGGCAGAAAAAAGCATGTATGTCCGTAGTAAGAAAGTAGACAATTCACAGACACACATGAACGTATGCACAGCAAGAAGGAGAAGGGGGGAATCCACCACACTCCTTTCATCTGGCCTTTCTTCCCTCCCTCCCTCATTGCCTCCTTCTTCTTGTCTTCACTCCTTTCCTGTTCTCGCTCCATTCTTCCTCCCTTCCCAAAGTGAGGGGAAGAGAGAGAGGAAGGCACCACACATTTTCTCTTCTGTAATTTCTCTCCACCTTTCTTCCTTCTTGGAGAGCTCACCTGAGAGGTTCTTGTGAGGGCTAGAAAAAAATCAAAGCTTTTTAAAAAGTGAGTATGCCAAAGGTACAATTTCTTTTTTTACAGGTGGGTGGGTGGGTCGGACTGTGTGATGAGAGAGCTGGCAAAGGGACATTGCCGTGCATGCACCTCTTGCTGTCCACCGCAGCGCACCTTTCTCTGCCTCTGGAGCAGACAGGCTTGTGGCAGGTGAATGTGGGGGAAGGATAGGTCTGGGGCTGCTAATCTCGGTTCGGCTCCCTCTGTTCTCCTTTCTGACAA
Source organism: Cyclura pinguis (assembly GCA_030412105.1). Classification (NCBI taxonomy): domain Eukaryota; kingdom Metazoa; phylum Chordata; class Lepidosauria; order Squamata; family Iguanidae; genus Cyclura; species Cyclura pinguis. The sequence continues at coordinate 177,203,692 of CM059599.1, forward strand.
CCCTGAACCTACTTCTGTCTCCTCTTCCCCATCTCTCCTTCCCACTCCATTCCTTCCAGTTCCCCCACCTGCTTCTTGGTGGCTTTCCGACTGCTCAGTAGTGTGGCCCTGCCCAGGGAACTCCCCTCTCACCACCTTTCCCCTATCCTTTCTTATTTTATCTCTAATCAGTTAATTCTAAAGGTGCTGTTAGATTAATCTTTTTCACTCTCCAACCTATCATCATCATCATCATCATCATCTTCAGTGCCACTGAAGTAGTGGATTGATATGCACAAAAGTTCATGCTAAAATTTAGATAAGTTAATTTTAAAAGTGCTGCTAGCTTTATTTTTTCACCCTATCCTTTGCCTTCCTAAGAACAATAATAACTATAATAATAATAACTATTTCTTGCTTTTTAATCCCATTACTAGCCTATTTGTTTACAGTTACAACATATAAATTTGAAATAACAGCAACTATATTAATAATTAATTAATTAATTAATTAATTACAGGCTTTTTGCTAATATAACACAAGTGAAGAAAGGTTGGGAGCCACTGATTTAAGTGAACAGTAATAGAGCCTAAATACTCCAAAGGCACGCAATTACTTCTGGTCTAGGAAGCCAAGCAGGGTTAGCCATGGTTAGTACAACAAATAGCAGGTACTGTAGGTTATATTTTGGAGGAAGGAACTGACAAGACCACCTCTGAATATTCCTTCCCTAAGAAAACCTTATGAAATCCATAGGGTTGCTGTAAGTCAGCAGGCAACTTGAAGACACAAACACACAAAGCGTTTTATAAAAGCATTCTATGGGGTGGGGACTTCTGGAAAGGTGACTGTTTCTAAACTGGCTTCTGTGCCATTCTGGTTCAATCCTAAAAACATACCTAAACTTTGTATTTACTTTATACTGACTTCCCCTTCCTCTTCTTACATTGCCCACTCCTCTTTCTGGCTCCCAAATCCAACTCAGAGAGTTGGGAGATCCCACCAGAGCAAATTTTGCAGGTGGAGAGGGAGGTCTGGGGGGCGAGGTCCATTCTAAGGATGGTGTTTCTTCTGCTGACAACAAAAAAATACTGAATTTCACCTGAGGAAGTGTAGCTGAATCATGAACTTTCTAAGAGCACTGAAACAAGCAACAAAAACCTAGTTTCCTTCATCAAACCACTTAGATTTAAGGTTGTCTGTAACTTGATGAATTTTAATCAACTAGTGTTTTACTAAGCTTATTTAAATTTGTATATGAATAAAAAACAATTCTGCTTACCCTGAAGTTTGAACTGGAGATCCTGCATTGAATCTGAGGGCCCATGAAGGCCCTTTCCAACACTTTGATTCTATGAGCTGAAGATATTTTTCCATGATGGATGATGTGTCCCACAGCAGGCTGGAATTCTGTTAGAGTGCTACTCTAATGTAAATAAACCATTGTGTAAGCAGTTGCACTTTTGCCAAAGTTGTGTGAATGTGGTAGTCTCTGTGGCTAATCATAAGTGTGCACATGTGCACTGACACACATACAAATATACAAATATATACCATACTCCCTTATCACACGCCTGATTTGGTGACTGGAGAGCTAATCAACTGTTGCACAATCAGAGATGCACAGTCAGCAGGAGCCAGAGCAAGAATGCAGGCCTATATTTCTACTGTGCTAAAAGTGTATAAAATCTTGGCCTCAATAAATGCTGCAGTGCTTTTCACCTAATAATAGTAAGACATTTATTTTGGCAAGAATGGTTTTTAAGAGTTGAGGAGTAGAGCCAAATCGACTGTGCTGCTGTGGATACTGAAGATCTCTGTTGCTCTGATAAATGATATGAGAGGTGAGTCAGAAGCATACAGGCTCCCCTGCATCACCCACATCCCTTCCTTCACTGGGCCCTACTTCAAGCTTGAACTAGAACTAGATATGAGGGCAAATCCAAACCTAGCCTAAGCAATGAAGTCCAGTCCTTTCATCCAACACTGGACATGTCAGCTCAGTTTGGAAAGAAGCACTTGCCTGGCCTGGAACTCTGTGATATCCTAAGTAAGGCATGACTTTTTGTGTGTGTATGTGCCTTCAAGTTGCCTGTTGACTTACAGTGACCCCATGAATTTCATAGGAATATTCAGAGGTGGCTTGCCAGTTCCTTCCTCTGAAATATAGCCTACAGTATCTGGTATCCCTTGGCGGTCTCTTGAATTGTCTGGAGGGAATACTTGCTTACTACACAGTCCTCTCATTGTGCTTTGGCTTTCTTCCATGGTTGTATTTTACAAATAGTTATAGGAATAGAGAACTGTGATGTAAGTAGAGATCAGTTCCAAAAGGGTGAGCTGACAGTACAGATCAGACATCTTTATGTATTTCTTTAAGAGAGTTCTGCATGCACCTATACATGTAAGGCACTAACGTAACTCATTTGGTTCATTTAAGATGTCTATGCCTACAGTTGTTCTGTGTGAATGCGACAAACCTGGTTGCATATTACTAGGCCTGTCACGATGTTGTAGTTGGTGCAGTTTCTTGCTGAGTATATGCTCAATGACATGCTTGGATATGAAATGGACCTAAAAAGTGATGAAGCAAAGCAGGGGGATTCCACTGGGCAATGATCTGCCAGAACTAGTTTCTTTTGCTGTTTTTCTTTCCTTGGTAAGCTTGGTATAGATTTGAGTTACCTTCTTTTTGCTGAATAGCATAAAGTACTTACAGTGGTCCTGCCGCTTTTGTGAAGGTTCAGGGCACAGAGTCCTTGTAGAAGTGGTAAAACTGTGAATAACTGGCCCGCTCGCCACTATCCCCTTCCTATTCCTTTCCAGGGCTCCCCCTCCATTCCCTTGCTTTGCACACTGGGGCCAGAGACAAGGGAATGGGAGGGGGAGCTCTGGAGGGGAGAAGGAAGGCCTGTGGAAGCCTCCCCCACATTCCCTTGCCTGTTGCCTCAGTGTGAGTTCTCAGTGCTGGAGCCAGAGGCAAGGGAATGGGAAAGAGAGCTCGGGAGGGCAGAAGGGAGATGTGCGCATGTCTCCCCCCACCCCCATTTCCTTGCCTTGCCTTGTCAGTGCGTTTGCCTCTGCACTTGGCTCCATGCCTGGAAAAAGGCAAGGGAATGGGAGGAGAAGAATGAGGAGGAAGGTGCACGTGCGCCTCCGAAATAGTCAAATTCACAAAGGTCAAACCCGCAAATGTGGAGGGAAGACTTGTAGTTCCTTTTTCTCCCCTGCCCCAAGTCTTTGCCAGCCTGAGTGTAATTCCTCGTGGCTAGTTTTTCAGGCTGACTCTTTCAGCTGTGAATTTTTCTTATTGCTGATTTCGGTTTGAAGCGGTAACGCGTATTATCTTAACTTGGCAGTGAGGCTCAGCTTCCACAAGCAGGGGAGATGGGAAGTAACCCTAATTACTATTTGTAGGTATATAGTTGTATACAGTTTTAACGGCTGAATCTTATGGTCTGTGTCTCTATTTAGAAATATGCCCCACTGCGTTCGTGGTTAGTTGTGATTGGATTGCCGCACGTGTGTGTTCAAATCACTTCCACTGCTTCCGAGCAGTCAGATGCTTTCAGTTGTAATTCAGCAGCTCCTGTTGATCAGTGAAGTGGTTCTCAGTATGATTATGCCAGAGCACAACTTGTTCTTTGGTATTTGTGTAGGGGTCATGGGCGTGCAAAAACCTTCTGCTTTAGTAAAACTGCTGCAGTTACGAAGACAACACAGTTTTTAATGCTATAAACAAGTGAGAAGTAACCCAGAGAAAACGAAGGGGTCTCTTACAGCACGGCCTCAAAGTGGATGGAATGTGGTCTTTTCTGATTTATATTGCAAAGTACCCAGCTTGTTGTTACTCATATTAAAGATCTGAGAAGCTCTAGTTGTGTTCAAACCAAATCCAAGACGGTGTCTGAGAACTTTTTTTGACTTTGTTCATTGGAAATACACAACTCCAAGAGAAAAACCGTTCAGTAAGAAATTGAGGGCTTGCAGTCTAACCTTGAATAGGTTTACAATAAAGCAGGTTGACAATGAAATCCTCAGGACCCTGGAATGGGTACATTTTACTCACTTTGTTTCATGTTAATATACATGGAATTAGAGTTGTACTTTTGTTTTTACATCATATTCTGTGGCTTTACATTGATACAGCTGCAAACAATGTTATGAGATCAGAATATGGACCTTCTTAAGGAGCTCCACAGTGACCAGAGTTTGGGAAGACTACTTTTGGAAGTGACTGGAAGTTGGAAAGACTCCAACTCCCAGAATCCCCCAGCAGTGATGGCAACTTTTTCAAGCTCTAGCAGTGGCAAGGAATAATGCAAGCTCTGTCCTGACTTTGTTTTTCCCAGTGTACTGCTTCTTTCCTGCTTGCTGATGGCACTAAGTGGCTTTGAGAACCTGTGGCCTACTTCCTTCCAGCCTGCTTATGAGCTCTGCCTCCTTCTTGTGATAGATGGGTATAGAGAGACCAATGTTCTCACCCAAACAAACTTTTTTTTAACTTCTCCAAACCTTGAGTTTCTGCGTCTCTACTATTACCCTTGTCTGGGTGCCGTTTTGCCTACATTAAGGATTAGGTCTCATACTAACAACAGCGTGCAAGATTATACTGTTTCATTCCACACTTCACACAGATGAGAATCCCCATTGCATTTGCCCTCTGTATAAAGTTCTAGTTGAGGCTTATTAAGTACACTAGAATATGCCTCCTTCATTGTTGTCACTGTGGGAATACAAACTGTGTTCCCCATTTAGGGAGGCTGCTATGCATTCTGCTAATGTATAGATTTTTTTTTTCTTTCCCAAATTCATTCCTCCATTCACAACAGAATAATGTGAAGAACATGCCATTCCAAGCTCAGTTTCCATTTCCTGAATCTGAATTTGGGTGGATTCTTTATGTGGTGAACAGTAGACAGCCATAACTCAGGAAATAGCAACATTAAAAGTCAGAGAGATGTTAAGCTCCTAAAAAATAACTATAATTTATACAAAGGGTGTTGTGGCCATAATACTGCCACAGCACATTGGGTAACAATGTAATCATATTTTGTTTAACTCAATTCTTTGCTGATGAACACTTGAACAGTTTTAGTTCTAGGCTAGGCTTTTTAATACAGAGAAGTTTTTTCCCTGTATGGATGGTTGTTGATCAATGACCTGTTACATAGACCACAAGTCTAGGGTATTTGGAAGATTGCAGTGTAGTAAACTAGAAGAAGAACATTTGAAAAATACTGGTAATTCTCTCTTTCTTACTCTCTCTTTGACTATGTTTTGCTATTTTCTTAGAACTAACATTATTTTACAACCTAATACTGTTAGAGGTGTATTGGTATGGTGTATTGGTCTGAGCATTAGACTATGGCTTTGGAGACCAGAATTGAAATCCCCACTCAATTGTTGAAATCCACTGGGTGACCTTGGACATGTCACACTCTCTCAGACTCAGAGGAAGGTAAAGGCAAACCCCCTCTGAACAAATCTTCCCAAGAAAACTCTGTGATAGGGTTACCTTAGGGTTGCTATTATCCAGAAACAACACGAAAGTACACAACAACTGCTGGATTTAACCCCCATGCTTACTGTATCTAATAATTAGTAAATAGATCAGAAAAATTCTCTAAAACACCTTCAGTGCTCCTCCCCATGAAGCAGCCGTTGACCTGTTTCAAGAAACAGAGTACTCTTCAAGACAATTATAGCTTCGAAGATACAAAACTATTTACTTTTATTTTATTATGTTTACTAAAAGAACTTGAATTATTTCCTTATGCTTAAAATCTTTCTGTGAATAGTGTTTTAAATCATTTTTCACTCTAAATCTTTGCATAAGCTTTCTACAAAACCAAGTGCTGGTACTTTGCAAGTTAAAAAATGTCTGTTCTGTTCTTGTGAAAACATTTTCACCTTCCTAGTATCTAAGTTGTTGTACAGACATGTTAAAGCACGCACACTTGTTCAGTCAGACCTCCCAGACACAGTGAACGCAGTACAGCCTTATCTGTACGCTGCAAGCAGCTACTTCTGTTGGCATGCTGCCCACGGCCACAGTTCAAAAACAGAATCCAGCTAGAAACAATTGAGTCTTGTAACAGTGCTTTAAATGTGCAAGCATTTGGTATATTTCTTCCTGGAAATGTGTGTGTGTGTGTGTGTTTTGCTGGATGTGTATTTTAAGAGTAGTTGTTGCAATTTGAAGTGGTCACTTGTTCCTTCTGATTATCATTAGCATGATCACAAAAGCTGACAAGTTACAAGCTTGATTTTTCATGGCCCACAAGCTGATTTCTGAACAGACTGATTGGCTGCTCCCACCAGTGTCCAGATTATGTATGTATTTGATCTGGAATATTTCAGGTGATATATCTTCTATACTTTTCCTGAATCTTTAACAATTAGAAGTGGATGTTGCTTGAAATAGCCCTTTTGTTCCAACCAAGATGTTCCCTGGACTTGCTGTAATGCTGTGTATGTGTATGTGCTTTCAAGTCACCTGTCTGCTTATGGTAACACCGTTGATTTCATAGTTCTTCTTAGATAAGGAATACTTGGAGGTGGTTTTGCCAGTTCTTTCCTCTGCTGCATATCATCATTTTAATATTTTTATATAACACTGTCTATTAACAAAAGGGTATGCAAACATCTAGCGTTTCAATATGTTGCCAAGTTTTCTTTAGTCCACAATATATGCTTTTTGTATTGTCTTTCATAGATTGCATATTTTCTGTCCCATCTTATCCAGAAGATAGGCAGTGGGAAGTCTGCTGCTCCAAGTTAGAGAATCTAGGGAATGCTAGGCTTTCACAGTTCACTTTCCCATCTTGCACAACTTCTGTAATGACAGGAGATCTCTAGGCCACTTCATAGAAGCCCACGATGCATTTTCTCACACCAGTTCTGTAATATCAGGACTTCAACCACTTTTGTGTTTCCAGTAGTTAGTCAGCTAGGCCTGGGGTCTGTTTGGTGTTGTGAGTTCTGATAGCGGAAACAGCTTTCAGTGCTATGTGCTACAGTTGATGGTATTTCATGCTCTGCTCCTGTTTTCCACAGCTTTGGCCAAGTCGGTTTCCTGACTATGGCTTTGTCATTCACTAGTCTCCCCATACTTACCCCAAACCATTTCCTGGTGGTGGCAGTAGCAGCACATTAAAGTAAAGGGGAAGAAATCCCTCATAGTAGCTATGAATGTTAGCTGGTGCACTCCACCCTGCAATTAATCTTTTCGATACGGTTGATGGTTGTAGTCAGTATGTCTTTGTAACACTCTCCAGACGTAATTCTTACTGTAAAGAGAACCTAGGTTTTTCTTGCTAACCTGTTATCTGAACCCCATGTTTATATTTGCTCTGCAATGTTATTCAGAGCAAGTTTAGCACAACTCAAAAATAAGCATTTTGCGAGGCTATTCATTCTCTCCAAGTGACAAACTATTTCAGACAGTGTAGAAATAATAGGATGACATAAGCAGTTTCTTAGTGGTTTCAAGGCTACCTGCCTGAATTGCTTTGCTGGATCAGACCAAGAACCATCTCATTCAGCATTTTCCTTCCACCTGTGGCCAACCAGTATGTAAGTTCACAACTCAGGCATGAATGAGATAGTCATCATCACACTGGACCTCACAAAGCAGTGCGTAGAAAGATGTTTCCTGGCAGCTGTACTGGCACGTAAGTCTCCAAAACAGCTAAAAGCAGCCAGGATCCTCTTTCTAGTCCTTTTGTTGCCCCATGCCTGGGGCAGGGAAAAAACTATTGGCAGTGCCATTCACTCATCCATCATCATCAGTGCAACACCTTGGCTTCTTTTTTTTTTTTTTGAGAGAGAGAGAATGAGAGAGAGAGAACAAGGTTCAGTTTCTGTATTCTCTTCAACAAGAGACAATGAGGCACTGTACTGTCTTGGGAGGTACATACCTGGTGGCGTCTCTCGTTCTCCATGGTGTCCTGTAGTGATGTGGCTGCAAGGGGGATCTCAAGGCACACTTGCCTGTAACTGCTTTGAGGATGAGGGGCCTCTCCAGCCATCAAAATGAGCCTTTTCACACCATAATTTGTTAAGAAGAGAGCATACAATCCAGGGCTACACCATAGCCCAGACAAGGTGTAGTCTTTTGCCTTTCTACAGGCAAAAGGATGATGGCATCCTATTTCAGGAATAAAACAAGATAGCGTTCTTCAGCCATTGTCTCATGTTTGTTTGAGAACTGAGTATAACTGTTCATCAGAGGGACGTGTTTGTAGCAGGAGGAGGAGGTTTCATAAGGGATGCTTTTCAAATTTTATGTGTTGGCACTATGCATAATTATTATTTGACTGGACTGTTTTATTTCTCACATTGATACAGAACTTTGAATCCTAAGATGCAATTTCCAGTACATATAACAGTGAAGCAACAATAAATGAAATTATTTATATATAATGTGTGTGTGAGAGAGAGTTTGCAAAGAAAACATATTTAGAGTGCTCAGTATAAACTGGCAATGGGTTAAAGCCATGGAGAAAACAGGCATCTTTTACTGGCCAGAAAGGAAAGAGGAAATGCCTGAAATTATTCCATAGAGCTAAAACTGATACAAGAAAAGGAGGTGGGGAGAAGTCAAGAAATAGACAAGCCAAATTTAGTCAATGAAAAGAGACCAAGTTTTTTTTAAGGTAGAAAAATGTACATATTCTCAGAATACAATAGTTTTGGTATAAAGTTGTTATAAGTACACTGTAAATAAGGGGGGATATAATATAAAAATTTATGCATCATGTGGAGAAAGCTGATAGGAAAAAAAAAAGCTAGAACCTGGGATCAGCGAATGAAGCCAAATCATGACCTTTTCAAGACAGACAGAATGACAATTCTTCACATAACACATAGTCCATGGCCCTCAACTTGAATTACTTCTAAAATGGGATTAGACAAATGAACAGAAGATTGGATTATCAGTGGCTATTGTAGCTACTGGATTATCAGTGGCTACTTGTTGTTGATATAGTGATTCAATGATGTATTGAATCATTCAAGTAGCCAGAATACCTGTCTACGCTAGAAAATTAAACTGTTTTAATCCTTACCTGGAGTTCAGGGTGAGGTCTAGAGCTCTCTAGCAGGGAACTCTAAGTTATCTCACCAGACTACAAATTTCAAGATTCCTTAGGATGGAGTCATGGTCATTAAACAGGTATCTTAACTGGTATACATAGTGCAAATACGTTCTATGACTCCTACCAGACACGAGGAAGTATTCTGGAAAACTGGCCCTCTGCTCTACCTGATATTTCTCTGGAACGCCTTTTTTACTGTGGTGTTGATCTTAGTTAGAAAGTTTCCATTTAACCAGTTGGCTCTGTACAATGGTGAAAGGGTTTGTACCAACTCTTCTTCTTCTGGTTTTTCTTGTAGACACTGATATCCAAACTTCTGTTTCCTCCATTCTCACTTTCTTGTCCTAAGGCTGCTTTCAGTGAAGAGATTTGACATCTGTAGAAGTAGCTATATATGAGGGTGAGCCAACACTGCATGATCAAACGGGTCTCCATAGAAAACCAGTGGGCTGTAATAACTTCAACTTAGTGGGTGGGCTTCTATTCTATGTGCATTATGAACATCCTGTGTTGCGCTTTTTTGGTAAGTATAAAAGAATAAAAAGATATTTCTACTTTTTTAGGTTAAAAACTGGCAAGATATTAATGGTTTTTGGGCTAATTCATCCAGTGAACACAGTTAATTTACATTAGTTTTCTGGACTTCTGCAGGTGCAAATAGGTTCTAATTCTATATTGGAAATGTAGGATCTGGCTGTTTAAAATTAAGTGCAGTACAGTTCTTCACATCTAAGGTTTGTTGTGTTAAACCAATGTAGGCTTTTAAAAAGTTAAGTTACCATGATGTTCTTACACCTAATAACAGTCCATAATAGCAAATTCGGGTTTTCTCTTATTTTACCTAGGACCAGCTGCACAGAATTTGGTGTCTGTTCACTAGTGCTGCATTATTTATGCTGAGTTGAGTGTCTGTTCTTTTTGTGACTTGCACCATATGTTGTCGTTGTGCCACTTCCATCCCACCTGGCTGCCCATGGTGAGGAAACTGGGAGTAGTAATCTAGAAGGTCCTCTCATGTGTCCTTTTCAGATGTTCTTGTGGTGGTGTTGGGACAGAAAGAAAATCCTCCCCCTAAGGGTCTTAAAACTCAAGAAGACCTATATAGGGAGATGTGGTATTTCAGACAGTGTGGACCCAAGCCATGTTTTCATGACTAAAAATGAAGGCAACATCATGTCCTGTGGGACAGAGAAACATGAGCCACATCAGATGTGCATTTAGTAGAAATCAGCCCCATTGGACCCCTTGCTGATACTGAGATTTACTGTCAAGTAAACAGGCATGGGGAAGGCTTCCTTGTTGATTAACCATTTCGTACAGGTGTACAGATTTGATTGCCATAGAGCTTATTTTGATTCTGTAGCAATGTGCTAAACACAGCAAATTATGTGACACAGAAAGAGAAAGAGACTGAAACACACCCTTTTTGGGCACTGAAGTAGTTAGGAGAGACACACAGAAAGGAAACATCTGTTGAGTACAAAGATATCATGTTAAGTGACAGACTGTGCTTTAACTTTTTTCTGACTTGTGTGTAGCAACATACACTGGTATGTGTGTGTTTTATATTTTATATTCCTATCATTTCAGTTTGTGTCATATCTGTGCTTCCTAGAATGATACTTTTAAAACAGTTTATTCTTTCTCATTTCTGCTTAAACCTGCACTCTTCACAAACTTTGCCCTATCATTAGACAGTGAAATAACCCCCTAAGATGGCAGATGCTGGGGCAGCAAGAGCAGTTCTCTCTGAGCCCTCATCATTTCTCTCTCTCTGTCTCTCTGTCTGTGTGTGTGTATGTGTGTGTGTGTGTGTGTGCATGTGTGTATACGTGTCACATAGGTGCTCCTGCATTCCCTGAACTAGCTGGGCCTCAGGTGTTGTGAACATTAGCCAGTTGCCACTGTGGAGGTAAGGTTCAGCTGCCAATCCAGTCAGCTTCAGTATGTGGGAAGGGGGGTCATTTGTCCTTTCCTTTAGCAGTGTGTGTGTGTGTGTGTGTGCGTGTGTGCGCGTATCTGCATAAACCTTTTTGGTGGAGGATTAATCCTATAATTCAAATTTTGTGAATGAAGACCAAAGACCAGTTTGATCAAAATGAAGCCCTTTTTAACAGGGCCTAAGGATTAAGTTGGCAGATCTTATATGCTATTAGTAGGAACCATGGACAAAGCAGTGTATCCAAAGAGTACATAAATTGTTCAGGAGCAAGGATAGAAAAGGGATAGCAGCCCAGAGTTAGGATCTTGGAAGCAGTGCCAGAGCTACAAAAGCATACTTGGTTTTAATAACATCTCAAAACTTACGCTTCTTAATCCAAGAGACATGTATTAAAAGAACTTGCTGCAGTATTTTGAGAGTGAGAGAAAAGAACACATTTTGTAACATATGAGAATGAAACTTTCCCCTTTTTTATAAATTGTATATATGCTCAGTGGTATGTTGAATTCTTTTGTGTATTCCACTATGTGTTCCAGCCCAAGGCTGAAGGTCAAGAAGCATAGTTGAATATAAACTGAGTAATTGGTTAAGATACCATAGTTAGAGAAAGTATGAGGCTGAAGAAAAAGAATTGTCAGTGCTGAGTGGAGTAAGAGGCAAATAGTGTGACCCTGTTTGGGGTCCAGATTCTCAAAGGGTCTGTGGCCCCAAAAAGTTCAAGAACTACTCCTGGTCTGTTGCCACAGAGACAGAATGAAGGACTTTATCAGTCAGTGGGAGCACTTTAGTGACAAACTGCTTGTAGTAGAGAGCAGACTTAACAGTTCTTCTGATAGCCCAGCAATAGAAGTCCCTATTGGTTTTCCAGGTCACCTGAAAGCTAGTGTTTGGCAAGCAACTAGCCGTTCCTTTACTCTGCAAACTGGAGGGACTGTGGTGCTTGAGCCCTGCTATTTGATTCCTGGGGTCAATTCCACTCATGTATTAACAAGGACAAAGAAAGCAAGGAGCTGAAAAAAAGAAGAGGCTAAGAAGGATCTAGGAAAGGGTTGCGGCTGGGCATGGAAGGGGGAATGGATGAACCCTATTTTGTGAGTAGAAGTGTGATTTCAAAGCAGAAGAGCTTGAGTGGATTGGTCTTTCCTTATCTGAAAGATCACATCAACCTATATTTGGCTACCTGAGTTTTAAGATCTTTGGGGGAGGGTTTCTCATGGTCCCACCACCATCACAATCATGTTTGGTGAAACCAAGAAAAGAACTTTCTAGGTGGCTTCTCCCAGGCTGTGGAATTCCCTTCCACAGAAAGCTTGGTTAGTCCCTCTCTATTTTCTTTTCAGGGGCAGGTAAAACCCTTTTTTTTTATTTAGACGTCCTTTTGGTGGTTTCCTGGTTGCCGGAAAAGGGTCTTTTAGTGGAGTCAACTATACTTTTTTTCTTCTTTGTTTTAAACATGCTCTAAGCTGTTATAAACTAGCATTTTAATAGTTTTAAAAATGCGTTATTAGTAGGGTTTCAGGTAAAGTTTGTTATAATCAGTGTTGGGAGGTGCCTTGAGTATTGTGCTGGGAGAAAGGCAGGATAAAATTTAATTAATTAATTATGAAAATGTGAAAAAGGAAATGAGGTTAAAGAGTGGATAGAAGGGATGAATCTGAACTAATCAGCCAAATCCTGGATTTTAGCTCTGAGATGCAGGCCTCTTCTGCGCCACTCTTTTCTCCCAGGTTGCCTTCTGATAATAAACCTTGTCCGAGCTATGATTATCTCTTGCTTTCCCCCTCCCCCACTTCAAGCTTCTTCCCCTTCTTGGGCCTCCTGACCTCCCACTTCTACTCTCTTTAATCTTCCCAAAGAGCTATTGCAAAAGCCACTGATGTTTCCTGCTGCCCTAGATGCTTGCTGTTCCTCTCCAAATCCCTTTCTCTGGCTTCTCCGCTTAGGCTGGTTTCCTCCTGCCTTTTTCTGTTATGCCCCTAGTTTGGTTAACCCTTTGCTCTCCCTCTACATCCAGTACATTGCCCCACAAAAAAAGAGGTGAATCACATCCTTTCAAAATACTTGGTGGAGAGTCTAGGTCAGTGTACTTGTGAGACTGATCAACCATCTCAGAAGTAGTGGGAGCTTGAATGGAATTTCAGAGGCTGTAGATCCTTGGAGATTTATGAAAGGGAAACCCAGAGGGAAGAGAGAGAAGGAATGGGGGAATACTGTGTTGAAATTTAAGGCTAAGCCATGGCTTAGCATTTTGTGAATGAGTCCGAAACTCAGCGAATACTGCTGCCTCTTGTAGTGAGGCTGTGGAGAGATTTCGTTATTGGAACCTTCTGCTTCCATTTCTGACCAACTATAGCTTGTTTTGTGCAAATTCAAACTGCAGTTAATCTCTAAAATGGTTTATAGAAAGAAGTCAACACCATACTGTAATTTCTGATCCTGATTTGTTTGCATAAACTATAGTTTATACAGCTCTGGACTTGCCTAGCTGGTTTACAACTACCTTGCAGCTCATTGTTAGGTACCACTTCAGCACATCCTTGAGCCAGTTTTCTGCTCCTGGGATCATCAGGGAGCCAGAGGGGCTGCCCAGAAAATACCACAAAATTCCAAAGTACCCGAAGTCCATCTCTGATTTTAGAAAATTTTTCAAAAATTGAAAAAAAAAGTTAAAGCATAGTGGAGAGTGTGACCTATTTAAAAGGTAAATCGTTGTCCCTGGATCCAGGGAAGGAAACCATAAAACCATGCAACTGCTGGGCTGGCTGGATAGGCCTGCCCTATTGTAAACAGAGCCCCCACCCCCCAAAAAAGTCTGTTCTCTTCCTTACATGCATACCAGAGGAGGCTGGAGAGATGAGAATATGAAAGCTTAGGGTTTGTGCATACAACAGTAAGTGTAATTTAATGCAGGAGTGGGCCAATGGAGCATGTGTGACCTTTGGAGGGGGCAAGTTTTTCTGTGTAGTCCTGCCTCACCCCACAGGTACTCTGTGGAAACCACCCACATTGAATTTTTTTCCAGCTGGGGAAAAATGGATGAAAATATCTGTGGGGAATGTGATTTTTACCCTAAAGGCTATCTGGGGATGCAAAAGCTAGAAAGGGGGTGGGGAGTCATTGTGGAAGTGACTCCTGGATGTCCAAAAGAATCTTCTGCTTACTGCTAAAGTGATGGAGCATACTGCCAAAGGTTTCATGAGTCCTAAACAGACCCTCAGCATGCACCAGCTCCTGCTTTAAGGTAATGATATGTCAGAACCCAGAGAGAAAAACAAACATGTACATATACCACACATTTGCAATCACAGCCAGTGCTGATAAAGGGAATTTGGCAAACCAATGTAAGCCTCATACATTCTGTTGTACTATTTTGCAGAAAGCTTTTGTTTCCCGTTTCTTCAGTGTAAAAGCCTGCCTTCAAAAATCATCCTTCCTCAGTAAGCTTGCAAACTGCTCAAAAGCATTTTTATGTATATTTAGTAGCTCTATGATATAGAGAAGACCAGGAAGTGTTAGTGTTAAAAGTGATACTGAAGTGACAGATTGAGTGTTCACATATTACTAGTAACACAGGTGCAGTCATGTGTACACAGGACTGTTGATCTACATAGGAAGGGTTTTTCAACATATGACATTCAATACACGTATGCCATACCCAGATTGCTGAAACACTTATTTATGTGTGTTCATATGATGTTTTTGGGGTCCACATCAGTGTTGTAGTATTCAAACTTTTTGATTAACAAATAGCAGAAATACATACTTTGAGGATGTTATGTAATTTTAAAAAAAGCAATTACTACTGTTAACCTATACAGACATGAGTCCTGGAATGTTCAGTGAGGTTTGCATAGGATTGTGCTTTCTAGAAAATATACTGGTTCTGCATAAATAGTGATAAGTAGTTCAGTTGTACAGAGTGGTTTTTTCTGCCTACCAAAGTTGTTATGAAATTTTAAAAATGGAATAAAACTCCAATGAATTAAAAAAAAAAAGGATACAGATGGGTCCTTTCTACATAAGGGTTTTGCTCCTGGATATAGAGTATAAATTAAAATTGATGTAAATGGGGAAAACCAGTTCTACAGGGAATCACTGGAGACTGGGGGATGCATTCTCACAGAGTTGAATAAGCACAAGGTTAGCAATTTTGTTCTTTTCTAAGCTGTCAACCCACCACCAATTTTAAATAGGCTTAAAACACCAGAGCTTACTATTTCCACGCCAGAGAAATATGCAGATGTTTTCCAAAGGGCCCAGAGGAGGCAGCAACTGCTGATCTTAAAGAGACTTGGCTGGGGTGAGCTGGCATGGAGCACACACATAGAGAGCAACTGCTAAGAACTGTGTTCTTCTGCTGTGCAGGCTTGCTAAATGGAGAAAGCTGACTTCAGTTGCTCAACCCTCACCTAAGCAAATAGAGGAAAGCCCTTCCAGCCATACCGAAACACCAGTATTCCAGATTTTTCCCCTTGTTCTCACTCCCTTCTAAGAAGGTGATGGATGCTCTTTCTTCCAAACAGTGGCAAGATTCAAGTTCTTCCTTCCCTTCTAAGCAGACAAAGGAACACCTTCCTTCTAGCAGTGCCAAGACTACAGCTGTTTTCTCCTCCTCCTCACTCCCCCAACCTAGGCAGGTCAAAGAAAATCTCTCCAGTCACCTTTTCTTATTGTTCAGAAATCCACAACAAAATTGCAAATAGCCTCACTCCTTTGTCTTGCCTCTCCCTCCTTGCTCAACTGCAAAAGCACAGTGAGAGAGCTTTGCATTGTTATTATTATCAGGTTAACTTTTATTTGCTAGTTCCTGCAAAGAAATACTGTAGAAACAGCAGTGTACCTCCAGAATCACATTCCAGTTCTGATTTATAGGTAACCTGAGGAAAGACTTCCTATTATTCTATTTGGACATTGCTCATCTGAACAAGTACCTAGATGAAATTGTGTGTGTGTGTGTGTGTTTGCCTAGTTGCTTACCAACTTATGGCAACCCCTTGAATTTCAGAGGATTTTATTAAGCAAGGAATATTCAGAGGTGGTTTTGCCAGTTCCTTCCTCTGAAATGTAGCCTATAGCACCTGGTACTCATTGGCAGTCTCCCAGCCAAGTACTAACCAGAACTGACCTTGCTTAGCTTCCAAGATCAGATGGGATCTGGTGCCTTTAGGGTATTTAGGCCTTCAGCTGAAGTGATACAAAAAAAAACTTGCCTCATTGTTATATTAAAATACTTAAAACACTTCTCACTTTTCATCCAAAGGTACAAATATATCTTCTGGGTGCATGAAGCCATTAGGAGAGCTTCTGGTAACATCTGTATTAAAGTTGCATTTTCTCTAGTAAGCATGTAAAGTGTAAAAGTGAAAGGAACACCACATTAAGGAAATCTGGACCAAACAGATTTCACAAACATATTTGACCTCCACATGTTTGCTGCAGGGAACAGTGTAGTCTCCCACAGCAGTTGGCCTGTGTAATGCTGCTTACTGTAGGTCATCTTAGGGGCCAACATTGTCTCCCTTTGAACTCCAGTTGATTGGCAGTTAGCCTGCAGTGGTAAATAGGGACATTGGTTAGCCTTAACTCCAGATTGTATTGACAAATGATTTCCTTAACTGTTGTTAAAATGGCTTTCCATTTTATGGTATGGTAAGGTAAAATGGTAATTGCTTCAGAGAAGGGATGACAGGATACTGGTCCAGCATGCCTTAACCATGATTAAGGAATACATAATGCTGTGATCACACTAGACTACAGTAAATGGTGGTTGTTTTTCAAAGAAAAGTTTTTGCTGTAGTGCCCAAACTGACATAATCAACAAGAGACACAAATTACCACACAGTCTCAGCCATATGGAATGAGATGCCATCCACAGTCTAAGAAACAATGCTAACATTATATGACAGATTGACAAAAGGGGAGCTGTGGTCATCATGAACAAGTCAGATCAGGAGGCAGAATGACAATTGTTCAACACTACATTTTACAGAATCCTCTCTAAAGATTCCACGGATGAGTATCTGAAGGAACTACACAAATCACTCAGAGAATTCTCCATCAACAGACAGAATCAAATTCAAGTGGACACACTCCAGGAACCCAAACTCTTATATGTCGTATCAAAAATACACAGACAAAGAAGACCACTGTCTCAAGCATTAGAACCCTGACTGTTGGAGTATTTAGATATATGGACTCGACCGTATGCCATCAATACTCCAAGCTACATAAAGGGTGCAACTGATTTCCTGAGGAGAGTACAGTTTGTCTGCACCCTCCCAGAGAACAACATCCTAGCCACTATGGATGTGGAATCCCTATACACCAACATCCCACACCAGAACGGACTGCAAGCCACCAAGAATACCATCCTGAATGAGGCTACATTTAGCAGGTTTTACCTGTACAGCATTGAAAGGATTTTTCCAGGTACAATAGTATAGAGGCTTCTTAAGAAATTCAGTTTTCTCTGCCTAACAAAGGGCAGGTAGCCTCACCCAGGACAGAAGGAGACTGGATCTCAAGGGAAGTTTCTTTTTTTGTTGCTAATGGAGTTGAAATTTTATTGCCTAGATTTTGTGACTCTTGTCTCCCAGTGTCCATGTGGCCTAAGATAGGGTGACCTCTGCGTGCATTGATATCCCTCCAGACCATCTTAACTGACAACAACAAAAACAGCATCTTTACCAAATGTAGAACTATGACTATAGTATTGTAATTTTTTTTCTTCTCCTGTATGATTTTAACAACTTTGCCTGATGAAGAAAGTGGTGGAGCTTAAACATCTTGCATGATGTTGTTTTGTGCGTTTTTTAGTTGGTCCAATAAAGGTATCACTGTTTTGTGGATTTTGGATTTTGTTGTATTTCACTGTATGGCCAATGTGGCTACTCCTGGATATGGATCCTGAACGAGGCTGCACCACACCCAGCCACCAAATTGCCAATTGTACTTCATAACAGCTTCTGAGAATAACATATACCTCTAAGTCAGTAGCACTACCATGGACACCTGCATGGCACAACAGCATGCAAAAATCTTCGGGGCTGACCTGGAACAACACTTTCTCAACACGTGCACCCAGAAACTTTTCCTCTACCTATGATATTTTGATGACATTTTTGTTATCTGGATTCATGGAAAGCAATCACTTGGGAAGTTTTCACCAACCTTTTCAACAACTTCCACTCTACATCAAACTGAATCTAGAACAGTCGACCCAACAAATTCACTTTCTTGACACACTACAACGGCATGATGGACTTCTAAGCATCACACTCTATCGAAAACCCACAGATCATTACACAAACTTACATACTTCCAGTTTCTATCAAGAACTCACTACAAAATCAGCTAAGCCCTCTGGCCCACAAGACCGAGACTTAAAACTTTTGGATTTACAGGATACATTTCCCAAACTACCCACCCAAGGAGAGAAGAAACAAATTGACAAGGCAAGATTAATATTCAGGAATCTTTTACTACAAGACAGACCAAGACCACAAAATGACAGAACACCCCTAGTATTCACCTACAGTCCTCAGCTGAGACTACTCAAATGCATCATCAATGAGCTACAACCAATTCTAGAGAATAATGAGGCTATACAATTACAACTATTCAATTACAACAGGATACATAACAGAGATAAAGACCCTACCACAAACCCAGATGTCAGCTCTGTCCCCACATCTGCTTTGCGGAAGAACATTACAGGGGTCAACAACATCACCCACAATATCAAAGGTATATCTACTTGTTCTTCCTCCAGTGTGATATATGCAGAGGTGGCCAAACTGCACCTCATGTGGCTCTTTGACATATAATGGAATATTACAGGTCACACACAGCATCAAAGATACAAAGGTACAGTTTGCAGAAATATGTTGGCTGAGCTTCTTTTTGCATTACAATTCATCCAAAAGATAAATTTTAAAAAAATCAAGCTGTATAATAATTTAGCAGGTATAAACTGAGAGTCCACTGGATTAAAACATAAATTCAATGGTCATGGTAAGTAACTAAATTTAAGAATTTAAATCCTAATTTTAATGCTAGATTTGAGTCGGGGATTAAAGAAATTTTGGATCAGCAAGGATTACAAAGGAATTGAGCTGGAGAATCAGTATTTGTACAAGCTGACAATATTTTGTGGGTGTGGCTTATGATCATGTGATTGTGTCATGTGTAGTTGTGTTGCCAGGAGTGAAATGAGCAAGGTGGTATAGCGGTCTGAGCTTTGGGCTATGACCCTGAGGACTAGGGTTTCATTCCCCACCCAGCCATGGAAATCTACTAGGAAACCTTGGGCATGTCACACACTCTCAGCCGCAGAAAACCCAATGATAGATTTGCCATAAGTCAGAAATGACTTGAAGAAACACATCAACAACAACAGTTATGTGGTATTCGGCGCTGTAGAGTTTGGTAAAGTTGCACATGTTGGAGCTTATTGTTTCTTTCACTTTATTTTTTTTAAATGTATGTGATTTTCTAAGGTGATATCTGATTAAAATATCTCTAATTTTATTGGTTTACATATTTTCTCCATGTTTTTACCTGAACATTTGTGAAGACAAGTATCATTAAAATATCTTGTTTTTACAGCTTTTATTTTTATTTTTGGCAATCTCATTTAATGTTAATAAAATGCAAATTCGCATATTTTTCTTAGAAGTTTCTGTCATACACACTTAATATAGTTAAAACACTAATCAATCAGGATTTTTAAAACATTGAGTGAACATAAATGTGTGTAATTTGTGATTATTGAAACTAATACAAATTAACAGTTTAAAAATTACATACATTAATAAATATTATTACATCTATCTATCTATCTATCTATCTATCTATCTCATAATATTTATATTTTTTTGTAACAAATCTGCATGTAACAATAACAACATGTGTAGTATCCGTTCGTGTTTTGTGGCTCCCAAACATCTGAAGTTAATCGTATTTGGCTCTAGGTCAAGCAAGTTTTGCCATCCTATGCCAGCAAAGTCCCTCTACACTCTATAATGGACAAACAGGACAGTGTCTGCACAGGAGGACTGATGGACACAAATCTGACATTAAAAATGGCAATATCCAAAAAACAGTTGCAGATCACTTCAACCTCCCTGGATGTACAGTATTGGATTTAAAGGTTGTGGTGCTTGAACAAGGAAATTATAACTGGCGACTAGACAGAGAAACAGCTGAATTGAATATTTACAAATGCCAATCCAATGATAGAGATGTGAACAAAGCAGTGGCTTAATGGCACACTACATATATTAATACAAGAGCCCTTAGCTCTGTAACAAAAGGAATCTTCTCAGAGTAGGTTTTGAACCCAAGAAAGCTGACTTTTAGTAAACAGATTTATTGCTTTCACACATCAACACTAACTGACCACTGTGAAGATCTGAAAGATCTGTCTTACCTTATGCAGCCCTTTGAAAATTTAGGGCAGATGTTATGATTTGCATTCCTCTCCCTTCCTCCAGTGAATGATGGGAATCTGCTGTGTTTGAGTGGGCTCCCTCGTCACAAAGGTAACATTTGCCTACAACACTGTACAAAATGCATCACCATACAATTTCCTTGTTAAAGATCCCTCCCAAATCCCTAGATCTGGTGAGTCATAGGGTAAGTGGAATGTTGAGGAGAAAGTGTCATGTTGATGAAAATGTAGTAATGCAAGTGAAGGCCTATCTAATGGCTATAAGCTTTTAATAATTGGATCCAGTGTGATATAGTGGTTTAGCATTGGGCTATAACCCTGGAGACCAGTCTTTGATTTCATGTTTGGCTGTAGAAACCCACTGTGTGACCTTGGGAGCATCACACACACACAGCCCCAGAAAACCCCATGATAGCTTTGCCTTAGGGTTGCTATAAGTTGGAAGCTGTTTGAAGGCATGCAACAATAGCAACAGCAACAACAACAACAACAACACATATGTGGTGAACATGTGAAACTGCATTATAGCCAGTCAGATTGTCGGCCCATCTTTCAGTAGTCTACTCCGAGCTCTCAAAAAACTTGGGCAATCATCTTTTCCAGTACTGCTAACTGCAAATTGCAGATGTTAAAGATAGAGGTTGAATGTGCAGCCTATTACATCAAGAGCAGTATCTGTGATAGGTGCTATAGCATTTTGAAAGCCTTTTCAATGGCTAATTTTCTAGTCCTCATGAAAAAGCATAATGGGTTTATATGAAATGCTTAGAGAAGTGGTGGCTGGAACTACAAAGTATGTACGTGTAAGGAGGGAATATTTACACTTTTAGCAAAACCCTCAGGCTACCTGCTATATGCCTTCTGAGATTTTGCAGTTAGTGCCATGAACATTTTCAGTCCTCTTCTTTCCCAGCACGTGTCTAAGGTGGAAATAGATGTTATGAATTTCCACAGGAAACCCAAATGTGATACAGACCCCAAACTAGGAATGCATATTAAACATTAGAATATGCACAGTCTACTACGCAAGATATTCTATGTCCAGGGTGCAAAATATCCAGAATGTGTCAAATAGTGATTAAAATAATCTCATGAAAAAGTCTGATATCTAGACATGCCTGTTCATTTGTTAGGGAACTAGATTATTCATTTGTTTGTACCCCTTACCCTTCAATGTCAGAATTTTCGGGAATTTTCTGGAACATTCTAAAAGATCCCAGCAGGATGTGCCTTGTTGTAAAGTGCATGTATAAGATGTTTAAAAAGTGTTTTAGTATTCCTGTTCAGGTTTCTATTCATGTCATTCCAGCTCCCCCCTCCACTTTTTATCTTTTGGCCTCGCACTCTGTGTCTGCATTCTGTACCTACTGCACTGAGCGTGTTCAGTACTTCAGGCTGTTTGGGATCAGGATCCCGTTTATAATTCCCCTCCTCCCCTCAAAGTTTTTGGATTCATTCCAACCTTGGTATTTTACTCAAGCCTGCTGACTCCCCACTTTTCGTTGTAAGGATACAATTTTGCCTACTGTATATACTTGTGTATAAGTCAACCCCATATATAAGCTGAGGACAAGTTTTGGGTCCAAAATTATGGATTTTGATATGACCTTTAAATAAATTGAGGGTCATTCCATAGAGAAGGGAAAGCACCAGCGCTGCCTCAGGAGGCCAGACACCCCTAGTCACTGCTGTCACCATTTCCCCACCTGGACATTCAAAAAAGCTTTTCACCACTCTACTTAGAGAAGGGGATGAGTCGTTTTTTTGATAAAAGTTAAGGTATAATATTAACTCATATATATGTGTGTGTGTGTGTGTGTGTGTATACACACACACATACATACACGAGAACCATCCTCTTCTCTTAGTAGAGTGGCAAAAGGTGAGCGCTTAATCCATCCCAGGAGAACCTAAAAGAAGCACTGACCCTCTATGCTCAGCATTCCCTTGCAGGGAAGCACCAAGATTGCTGGCACCTTTGCTTTCCCACCCAAGTATTCAAAAAGCCCAGAAGTGACACTGCGGTGGAGACAGTAGAGTGAGATCAATGCTTCTTTTAGGTCCTCCTGGGACAGACTAAACTCTCACCTTTTGTCACTGTACTCAGAAAAGGGGATGGTTCCTTTTTTTAATAACAGTTAAGTTATATCTAACTTACATTGACCTGTGACCCAGTTTTGAGGGGGTCAGGGTTTTTTTTACTAAATTTTCTAGACTTATCCATATGTGTATACGCAGTATATGTATATATAGTCACAGTCTAAACACTGGAAATAAAGGAAATGAATATGGTTTATTGTTCCATAGCATGCCTTGAGTGTGCCACCAGTTCCCCAGGAACAATACGGCTAAAACAAGAGTATATTTCTAGCCTGCTCCTATTTGAAAGTTAATCCTGTTGAGCCGAGAATGCTTACTGTAAAGTAACTCTGTACTGGATTTCCACTTTAAACAGATATGAGATAATTTAAAGCAGTCACACTTGAGCCAGCATGGTTGCGGTAAAAGGGGGGGGGGCTAGTGAGTGACTGGGTTTTGTCCAGACTTGCCTACCTCTTCCTAGTGCAGCAGAAGTAATAGTGCTGCCACTAAACCCTTTTTTTGGAGATCCAGTCTCCCTTTCCTTCCCTGGGTCCTGGACAATATAAGGGCTCAACACTGTCTCCCTCTTCCTTATGTTTTTTTTGTGTGAAAGAAAAAAAAAACAGTATTTTACAAGTTCCTGGTAGATCTTGCCATGGAGATGTGTGACCAAAGCTTCCTATTCTCCTTTAAGGAACAAAGCAGGCTTGTTATAAGTGCAAAATTTGAAGTGCTTCCTCAGGGCCCACTGGCTTTCAAAGGCATTGTTTAACCAATCAAAGGGCAAACCAGTGTATGGGAGGGTGGGAACTTCTCCCAAGCAAGACTGAAGTTACAGGGTTCGCTCTGGTTTGCTTGAAGAGAATATGGTAAGCATCCACAAAGGTTTTCTAACATTCGAGTTTTTGGTTGCCTTCTCACACACTCTAGCTTTAGTGGCAGATTGTTTTGCCTGTGACATTTGGTTCTGTCATTCTTCGTTGTCACAACCTGAGTAGTATGGCATGTGGTTGTATGGGAGTGGTAATAAGCCTTGCTTGCTCTTCACCCCCATTTGAGGTCCCATTAAGCGGTACAGGTAGCTTATGCCAAACCCAGGTCAGGGACTCTGGCACATGTCTCGCTCCCAGGTGGCAGGGAATGACACAGGCTTTACACACACACAGACCCTACCACTGTTACTCCAAGGTTTCACCCCGGCAGGTGGACTAGGGCACTGGTGGGCATCAGGTGAGAAAAGGTGGATTATCTGATGGTTCTATTCTTCATGCCAGGCCAGCACTGTACTGCTTTTAATAATAAACTTGTGGCTTTCTGATCCCTAATCAGATTTTATAAACATGTGTTAAGGGGGTTTTATTATTCAGATCAGATAGAGAATTCACACCTTAGCATACAGAAACAAACCACTGTTCATTGTGAAACTAGGAACACTAGGTTCTTCTGTGTAGTATAGGCTGTCTACATAATGAGCACACTAACCATGCACTGGTATCCATTTCTTCCCCAAAGACTTAGTTATGCTCTTGACTCATGTACCACTTCCCTTGTGTACAAATGGTAGCAAGGTACAGAATCTAGCTCAGCTGTTTTCATGCTCTTGGGAGAGTTGGAAAGTACCTTTTCCAAATGCTTTGGGGATATCCAAGCTCTTGAATATGAACTGTAAATGTCACAAATATTTAATTTTAAATAAAATACATGCCAAAGGAATAGATTTTAATGCCTTCATCTTAAGGTTCTGAGTTTTGTATTTGGGCAATAGTAGTTTATGTGTTTCATTAATAAGAGTTTTTTTTTTTTTAAGTATCTCTCTGGAGCCAGCACATAGCAAACCTTCAACTCTGTTGAGTATTTCTACTACAGTTTAGTTAATGGCCTTGACAACAATTTGAGAATTGTATGGCAGACTCTCCTCCCTGCTGCAAGTTTCAGGCACCAGAATGTCTCCCTTGGAAAACCCCTAAACATTCTGTTTCAGCCAAAACTGGATTTAATGAGAGCCTCCAAGAACTTGACAGGACTTTATTTGTAGGACGGAGACTCAGCTCCCCCTCCTACATGCACACAGGTTGCCAGATATATTTTAATTCATCTCCTTTTTTTTTTTTTTTTTGTAAAGCTAGCCTCTTTTAAAAAGAAAAAAAAATTACAGTACAAGGCAAATCCAACAGATAAATTGCTTCAAGAAGCGTAATGGTGAGACAAAGGCTGATGTGTTGCAGTGGCTCAAGGGGGAACTATGTGGCTGGCTCTTTGGTATGATTTCAGAAGTGAATATAGCTGGTTGGAAGATAGATGGGTGCCAGATGCAGTCTGACAGAGATTCAGGCAGCTGTTCCTAGGCTTGGTGTTTCATCAGCTTGCAAGCTGGTGAACAGAATGTGAAGGCAGAAATGTATGTAGGAAGGACAGTGGAGTAATACAGCCTTCTCTCTCTCTCTGTAAGCATGTTTGTGTATGTGTGCATTTGCGTTTGTGTATGCCTAGTCTAGAAGATTAACCCAGTCAGACTTCGAAAATGAACATGCATATAGATGTTAATGGAGCTAACTTCAGCATAGCTAATTGAAATTTATTTGGTTGTTTCTTTAAAATACAAATGCAATTCTTCCAGTAAGAAGGGGGACCTTGATTAGAATTGCAGTTGGCTCTTTGTTTTTCCTTTGTAAAGGCATGCCCATAACAATACCATCTTATTAGCAACAAGAAATCTTAGGCAGGTTATTTAAGTTGTGGGCCTCTTTGGTGTCTGATGAGGTATGTGCTCACATGAGTGGAAGTACGGTCCAATAGATCTTGTTGCATTGCTTGGAAAAGTAGTTAATTCCATTGTTTTTAGCACTGCTCATTACTTTGGGAGGGACTTCTTAGGATTAATAAGAGAATGACATGGAAACTGAAAAATTCCATTCAGGAATACCTTTGAAGTTGTTTAAAAGGCTGTTTTAAAATAAATTAAAAGTAAGTAGAGAACACACAGTATGTCATGTTTTGTTTGTTGTTTTCCCCACTGCAGAGAAATGCAAGATAAACAAATACACTGTATGTTTGTATTTAAAAATTCACTTTTCTTTCATTCCCATTGCTCTTCTGTAAATAAGTTTCCATTCTTACCCTGACAATACAAATAATGATGGTCACTGTTTCAGATAGGTCCTGTTTTATCCAAGATGCATTTGCAGTATAATAAATATGGATGCTGTATAAATATTGTCTGCTTTAAGCTACCAGTATTTGACTGCACTTTTTGCATATGTAGACTTCTGCTTTTGTAGATTTGAGTAAGTACCTTCTAGTGATGAAGTTTTATTCTATACTGGGGAAGTGATGGCTTAATTTAGCAAGTTAAACATGTCTCTTTTATATCTGCCTGTTCATAGGTAGACTGTGATCTAATCATCTAACGATGTAAGCCATTTTTGTAAACAGTAAACTGTGATGGTGGGGGAGAATCAACTTGCAAATTTTTCATGAATGAGCTGGCTAATTAGAAGCAATTTCTGAAAGTGTCAATCAGTGCTCAAATGCCTGGCTTTCACTTCTGGACTGGGTGGGATGGGTGGGGGGAGTGTTAAAGCTCCAAGGGTGGCATAAGCTGCCCATTTTTCTGTTGATACTTGTACTTAAGCTCCAGCTCTTTCATATTAATGGAGAGGGGAAGCAGTTGCACCAAAAAAAAGACTTTGTTTTCACAAGTGACACTAACGTGTGTCACATATATTTGGGGACCATTGTTGTTTTGGAACAGAATAGTGAAGATAATTAAAATTTACAAGATCATAGCCTTTTCAGTGAGCCACATTTCTGGCTCACCTTGACACTAAGCAGTTCAGGGTTGTTATCCTGCTGTTAATCTCACAACAACTCTGCAAGAAATGGCTACAGGAAGTTTAAGCCAACCAGTAAGCTAAAGAAATTTGAACCTAGGTATTTCTGGTCTTCTGTCTGCCACCGCTGCTCTTTCTCTGAGTTGTTATTTTCATAACAAGTCAGTTTAAGCTTCATGTATGAAAACCAAAGGCATATTTTGTGAGAGGAAATCAGCATTGATGCTGCCTGATTAATGAGAGACATTTGGAGTGACAAGTTTGACTGTTTGAAATGTTTCTCAGGCCATTTCCGCACTAGCCTGTTATAGTGCGATTATTCTACTTTCAACATCCTAAACTGCAATCCCCAGGATTCCATAGGATGTTGAAAGCAGAATAGTTGCACTATAACAGGCTAGTGTGGAAATGGCCTATTTGCCATCTTGAACAGCTGAAATTATTTTTGGAGGCCTAACCACTGGCAACTCATTGATTTAACCTAACCTAACCAGAAATATTTCTTTGGCTGCCAAATGTATTTTCCACTTATGTTTACAAATGTTGCATATATTACATGGGAGTTGGAATGCCTTAGAGCCAATTCTATAACCATGAGCCCTATTTAGGTGTTCATAATTAATGCCTGAGGAGGAGAAAGTTTGGTAGCCCAACTGTCTCTACTCCTTTGTCATGTGGAGAGTGACTGTCGGAAGAGGATTTTTAAAAATCAGGTCCTTTTGTTGACATAGGGCTCTTTCAGGTGACACAAATATGACCTCAGTTCAACTGCCATGGCAACATCCTCTAGAATCCTGGGATTTGCAGTTTAGAATGGGGCATTTGGAATTCTTAGTGAGAGAGCTCCTCAAGTGCCTCACCACACTGCAAAACCCAGAGATCCGTAGGATGCAGCCGTGGTAGTTAAATGGAATCATTGTGGTATAATTGTGTAGTGTGCAAGGGCCCACAGAGAGCTTCCATGTGTGGAGGAGTCTCTCGTCTTCAGACCGTTTCTCTACACAAGTGGAAAGCAATGGCAAAGAAAACGAATTGAAGGTTTTCCTCCTCCTCGTGTCCTCATTATGAATGCCTAAATAAGACTCATTATAATCACACGGACTTAACTGGTCTGGATCTAGCGAGTTCTGTTCATTGAAGGGGAAGGGAGGGGAGTGCGATATCTTTCCTTTTTTTTTTTTCTTGCTCTTTTATTCTGTGGTCCCAAAGACAGGGAATATGTGGAAATTCTGCTTTTTTTTTTTAACTGTCCACACTTGTTACGATGTAATTGTGGATGCTCAAAGTATCTTCCCATGACTCTGTGTTGCTATGAACTGCTTACCGATCTGGGTGGGTACACATCATGATTTACAGAGTGGCCCAAGCAGCTTCATGTTGTGACCATTACAGAAAACTGTGGCACTATGACATTTGGGAGAACTAGCTTTATATAATGATTTGAGTGCTGGACTAGGACTCTGGGAGACCAGGATTCAAATTCCTGTTCAACCATGGAAACCCACTGGGTGACCTTGGGCAACTCTCGTGCTGTCAGAGGAAGGCAATGCTAAATCTCCTCTGTATAAATCTTGCCAAGAAAACCCTATGGTAGGTTTGCCGTAGGGCTACCATAAATTAGAGATGACGTGAAGGAAAGCAGCAGCAGCAGCAGCAACATTCAAACAAAACAAAAGCTCATTAATGAATGAATGCCTTTTTTTAAAAAAAAAACAGAGCTTCCAAAATAAGTTATTAAATAAGTTATTTTTCAAGGCCAATAGTTTGCCATTTTCTCTCACACTTATTGCAGCCTGTGATATAAAAATAAATATCCTAATATCTAATATGCTGATTCATGGACACTTCCCACCTCACTCTCACCTATGGTCTTAAAATGGGTGGGAATTGTACAGCCCTCTAAATATTGTTGACTGCAGCTCCCAACTTTCCTCATCAACTGTGTTGACTAGGACTGATGGGAGCTGTAGTTCCACAACATTCAGAGAGTTGCACAATTCCCATCCCACGGGTTTCAAGAATACAAGAAATTCATGAAATTTAATCTATGATGTACAGTCGGCCCTCCACATTTGTGAGTTTGACATTTACGGATTTGATTATTTGCAAGTTTCTCCAACCCCTGCCCCCCACCTCAAGTGCTTCTTTTTGGGGGGAGCTTTCCCTCTCGGTGGCTTCAATCAGGGCACACAGTTCTTTAAAAACCTGCTTCGAGTCCTCCCCCTCCACCACCATCCACTGCCTGGTCATCCACAGTCAGCATAAAGCCTGATTTTGCAACATCACAAGCCCTCTCCCAAAGCTCTCCATATACCCAAGGAACGAGATGGATAAGAGGGAGGAAGTACAGGACCACCATGCCAACCATCTCCTTTCTCTGACCTGGTTTAGACCCTGGGTAACCACTCTCTCCACTCATGCCTCAGTCCCTTTCCTGCAGACACACAAATTTTGATATTTGTGAATTTTTCACTTTTGCAAGGGTCCTGTACCCCTAACCCTAGCGAACGTGGAGGGCCAAGTGTATCTATAGCTTGTAGAACAAGTGGCTGCGAACCTTTTGAACAGTCAAACAAAATGTGTGTCATGGTTAAGAAAAAAACATTACAAGGTTGATGAGATGTGTTAGGAGCAGATCCTAATTCACATCATTATAAGTTTAAAGGAACACAAGTGCAAATGTTCCAAATACATGGGGTGAATCATACACAGTGTGTTTTTCTCTTGGAAAGCTTGATTTGTGGGATCATTCATCCTGTTCTTCTGTATGTTGATGCTGGAAGTTTGTTGAGATGGCAGACACTCTTTGCTGGAGTTTTTGTTTTGCTATAGGTAGATTCAGGCAACCCACTGATAATTCATTTACATAGTGACTACTTTGGTTCTTTCCTCTCATTTACTGAAACTGCTTACAAATTATGAAAAAAAAAAAGAAATGCAGAAGGCATTATGATGTGATCGGGGCCTGTACCTGCACCGGTGCTAGAAAAGAGTTCTGATACAGGTATAAAGGCGTTTTACTTTTGTGCCAATAGTGGGTGTCCTAAGACTTATTAAATGAGTTGTTCAAGGTCAGTAGTTAAAGTGTTTAAAAAACTAATAGGACAGCCATATCATTAGATTTAGATGGTAAAATATTCAATCTTCAGTTCCTGAAGCATTTCAGTGCATCTTCTGGTCACTGTCTTTGGCAGATGACTGAGCTCAGGTGGGTTATTTGTTTGACAATAGTTCTGTGTTTGATGAAGATTATTTGCCTTTTATTTACACTTACACATCAACAGCGATATTTCAGTTTGACTGTAGGTTATCAGGTGAAGGGATCAGAATGTCCATATCCCTAAGAAGACATGTGGTGTCTCAGCCGAGAGAATGTTGGAGATGGAGACCTTGGGAATCTTGTCTTCAAGTCTTTTTTCTCCCCAAAAAGTATTTTGCATGGTCTTGAACAATTATTTTATCAAATCATTTTTCCCAACTGTAAAATGATAAGAAGTATGTCCACTTCATAGTGGTGAGTGTGGAGATAAATATTAGGGGTACTTGGGAAATGTCATATACAGTCAAAACAAAACAAAACCTTTCACATACAGATATGGAAAATCTTTAACATTAGCATGCTTCCTGTATTGACAAGGCATTCCTTATATACCTTTCTTCTTCTCATTAAGGTTTTCATAGGCCCCAAGCACTCTTGTATTTGACTTCCCACTTTGCTTCGGCATACCGCTAGGAACAAAATTTTTTGTTAATCCTGTTTTCATAGGCCCTAAAATTTTCATAGGCCGCAGACACTGTGCCTAAAGTACCTAATGGGGTTAAGGCCCTGCTTTGCTTATCTCAGACTTCTGCCTGTCCTCTTTCTAAGGCCCTACCATTAAGAAAATTGAGGATATTCTGTCAGGCAACTGGTTTGATGTCCCATGAAAAAGAGCCACTTGTTAGATATTCAATTCATTACAGTCAACTATGGTTTTGTAACATTCAAGGATGTGCAGAGATTGTCATGGAATTTTCAGCCTCAAGTGCCAGAAAAAGTTGACCTGTATTGAATACTACTTTACTGCTATGCCTCAGACAGCCAAATGTCTTGGGGTGGTCCCTGCTCTGTCTTTTTAACTGTGCTTTTTTTCCTGGCTAGATCAGTTGCTATGAAAGAACTCAGTTTTTGCTTTATTATAAGGTGTAAAGCAAAGTCACCACTATATATGGCTAGTTGCAAACCATCTGTGACTTGACCAACATTGAAACTGAGTCAAAATGACATTATAGCTGCTCTTTGTAAACACTGAATTGTCAAGCCTCTGCATATCTTATGAAACAGAGAGCATTTCAGCCAGCTTCCTTCTAAGTGGCGCCAGGTGAGTAGTATGAAAAAAGCATTATTGGATCTGTACTGGAACCAGTGATGGCAAAGAAGCTTGTTTGGTTTATAGTTTCCTATGAAAATATTCATACTGTACCTCTTGAGACTGGCAGTGGAATGAAGCACATCTTGCCTCAGAAATCCATACTTTTGGGGGCATCTAGTGTGTTTCAGTGAGGGGGAAGGGGGTACAAAATCATGTGCACATATGAAAAATGTGCACAGGCGTACTATTGTAGCATAGTGCTAAATGAATGCAGAATTTTTTGTATGAGAAAAGTGTATGGAAATGTGCATAACTTTGAAAAAAAAAACACAAAAGTATTTATGAATTTTCATACAAGAAGGAACAAAATGGAGCCACGACACAACGAGAATGCTGGTGGATTTTTGATAAATGCAATAAAAAGCAGTTTTCAAATTCCTACCAGTTCCTAGACCATTTCAGGGTATAAATGAGGAACCATGGGCTCAAAATTGGCTGACAAGGAAGCATTGGTTTTTAAGGGTAGCGTTGGGCTGAGCACCAGTGTCAGGAGCTTCCTGAACCGTAATTGGCGTCTCTGTGCTGGATCTCCTGACCTTCTAACTTCATAGTTTAATAGTAAAATTAAATAGTAAAATTAAATTAATAGTAAAATTAAAAGCTGGTGGCTCCTGCCTTTCTGCTGTGGGAATCCACTGTCTTTGACTCTTTTTCATACTCTCTAGTATGTATTTATACGTATATAATGGTTAAAAGTGTTGGCCTGAAACTTGTGAAATTCAAGATCTAGTCCCTGAGATGTGAAACTTACTGTGTGGTTGGTTGCTGTTGACTTAACCTACCTCATGGGACTGTGTCGAGATAAAGTACAGAGGGGGAGAGCCATGCATGCTGCCCCAAGTTCACTGGAGAAATGACAGGATATAAATGAAAAAAAGAAATCAATTTGTTAAAATTCTTCATGAAGCAGCTGGTGATTCCTGGTATTGTAACCCCTGCTAGCAGACCCAGTCCCGGGAAGCGTAATACTTGATATCAAAAAGTTATTAAGCCAGAGGTTCACCGGACAGGAACATAGACATCTAGGTCTGTAATCTGAAGCATTTTTAGCGAGGTCAGACCAACATGCCTCCAGTCACGTATCCAAGAGGAAAACCTCGGAAGGCATGTACACACACATCAGATGGGCTGGCCACAACTTTGACACCTTGAGAGACTAAGCGTCTCCTGGATAAGGTTAGCGATTGCAATCTTGGGAACTACAAAGATGAGGTCCAACTGCATAACTTGGTTTTTATTCTTTTCTGGGAAAAGGGCTGCCTCCCCCCACCAGGCATACTTTGCACTATAATTGAGTCCCCTTTTGGGACTCTCTTTGGAGAACTCCCATCTTTGACTAGCGGCTGGCATTCTGCTAGTCAAGAGTTCCCCTTTCTCCACTGAGTCCTCTTTGCTTTTTTTTTTCTTCCTGGGCCGCAGTGTCCAGGACCAGGAGCAGTATAACTGCTTTCTTTCCCTCCACTTTTCCCGCTCCTAAGTCTTGCAAACTCAGTAGTCTTTGTGTGCTTGGGTAAGTGACTGCTCTGTGTGTGTGTGTGTGTGTGTGTGTGTGTGTGTGTGTGTGAATTCTGCCAATTCTGATAAATAAAATACTTTTAATTGTACATTTGACTTGTCTCTTGTGCAGTCTGACTCTGTAAACATAGAGTTAAAGATCTCTCAGTGTTGCTCTGCCCTCTGCTTTGCTAAGCAGTGCTCTGCTAATTTATCCAAATCTCTGTATTTTTGGAGTAAATCTGGGTGTCCCCCAGGGACCCCCAGAAGTCAGGGTAACAGTATATCCCTAATAAAAACACTTTTCCCTCTTTGACAGTTTAAGAAATGCTGGTGAATAATGAGCACACCTGCATATACTAGAGTTTTTCAGGTTTTTGTCCTCTTCTGTGGTATCTCTTGAAATTAAAGGTCTGAAAGGGCCTGGAAGGTTAGCACATTGTATGTAAATAGCACTCACATGAATATCAGGTGCACACTCCTGTCTCTCCCTCGTTTGCCCATCCTGCTGGTAACTGTAGCTGACTGTTTCTCATCTGGTAATAAATGATGACAATGTGTTGGCTAGTAAAAGGGAAAAATTAGCAACGAGGACTGGGTTGCAAAAGATAACGTGCACTTTGGAGTGGTGCACCAAAAATACACACAAATTTTGATACAAGAAGGCAAAAAGTCTCACAGGCTCATTTGGAACCATATACATTGTGAGATTAAGTATTCTTAAAAACATATTAATAACTTAATAATAGTTCTTAAAAAACTATTAATAACTTAAAACCAATACCAGTCAGGTACTTTCTCAGAGTTAACAAATTCAAAGTATAGTCATTGGAGAGCAGCCTTACTGTAACCTGTAATTTGGGAGATAGGAGGCATTTATCTTTGGGATGAGAACAAGTGTTAACAATGATACAAGCATTACTATTGTATGTTTGTATGTGCCTTCAAGTTGCCTGTTGACTTATGGTGACCCCATCAATTTCATAAAGTTTTCTTCTGCAAGGAATACCCAGAGATGGCTTTGCCAATTCCTTTCTTTTACACCTCCTGGTATATGTTGGTGGTCTTCCATACAAGTATTAGGCAGAGCTAACCCTGCTTAGCTTCCAAGATCAGACAGGCTCTGGTACCATTAGGGTATTCAGGTCTAAGCATCACTATTACCACATGTTAAACTTATTTGGCAGGTCTGCAGTTTCTAATGCATCTCTCAGACAGGTCATCTCTTATGCCTCTAGATTCTCCAACTTGTTCTGTTTCCGCTATGCTAGTCTTCCTCAATTTATCACAATCCAGATGTGTTGTTTTACAGTTCCCATCACTCTGACCACTTTGACCAGCATGGCACTAGGAGTTCTTCTTCGTGGTCTCTGTGCCTCACACAATGGGATCTTCGCGTGTGCGCAGTAGCTTTTCAGAAAGTTCCAGAGCTGAGCAGCCTGGCGGGAACCCCTTCCCCATCCAGTACTGAGCATGCTCAGTCCCACCAAGCTAACGGTCTCTCCTCAGTTTCTTTTCATCCGCTAACCTGTTAGCAGCTCGGAAGGCTTCCTCGCTGAGCAGTTCCTTGAATTCTTGGCCTTTTCTTCGTCTTTTCATTCTTTTTTTCTCGTCTTTTACAACAAAAACTGTAAGAACTCTTCCCCCTTCTTCTGTCATCTTTATTTAAGTTGTGCGTATCTTGCAGCCGCAAGGTCTGCCTTTTGGACACCCACCCTGAATGTTTGTTCTGCCTCGGGGAGGGTCATAACATTCGGGCCTGGTCTATTTGTAAGGACTTCATCTCCCAGACTCTTAAGAATAGAGCCTCTCAGTTGAAATCCTACTGTTGGGAGCAAGCCCTTCACATTAAAGAGCAGGCATCTTCGAATACCGCTCTTTCCACCGTGTCGGTATCAATGCCCTCCACAACTTCCTCTACTTCGGCTCTGAAGTTATCAGTAAACTCTGGTCCCTTGATATCGACAGCCTCGGTACTGGTACCGACCGCAACCTTGTTGACTTTGCCACTGATTTCTTCTTTACCAAAGGTTCCAAAGCTCTCCAGGATGTCTACTGTACCATCTGCCACTGGGGATGCCACTTCGACCTCACAACAAACTCGCAAAGTCCCTACCTTGGCTGAGCATAAACGTGCCTTATCACACCATTCTTCTGTTTCCTCCAACAAGGAAAAGAAGAAAAAGAGGAAGGAGAAGCACTACTCTCCTTCTCCTGCTACCCGTCCATCGACTAATTGACCTTGCTCTCTCGGTTCCTTACCGACGCCTCCTCCGAAGCAACCTGCAATGTCCACTGTTGTGGAGGAGGATGTTCCCGCCCTTTCACCAGTGCAGGATGCCGCCCAGCTCCCGGTGCTGTCGGTCCCAGCTACTGTGGCTCTCGCTTCCGACTTGGACCGTCAATCCTCACCACTGGCCTCCTTGCCTGTGACCTCTGGCCAGTCTGGAGATGGCTGCTTGCAAACTCTACTGGCCGCAACTCTCTCTCCTGGCCATCCTGAGTTTGACTGTCCACTTGCTTCGGATGCTTCTCGGGCTGTTTCCCAAGACTGGCCTCGACTCAGCGTGGCCCACTCTCTGGGATGTAGCGAAAGGGGTAGATCCCCACATCGTCAGGACTACCGCTGTTGTACTGCTTATGAGCCTTCGTTGGCGAGAGTGGATTTGCCTTTTTCCTCAGCCTCCCATATTGCCAGGTACGGCCACAAACACCTCTGGAAGGAGCAGCCTGGCTCCTACTACTCATGTTCTCCAGCTTACCATGACTGGTGCCATCCCGATGTTCATCGTTGGTCTCCTTAACGCCCTCAACATTCATGATCTCCATCATGATCTCCTTCAGGGTTTCATTACCAATGCTCCCCTCAGTACCGCTACTCAAGATCCCGTTCTCAGTCCCGATCAGCTTATTACCACCGTTCACCATCCCGGTCTCGCCACCAGTCCCGAGACCCATCACCTCATTGTCGGGCCATTTCGCCTCCTCCTCAGGCGACAGCAATGGTGTCATGGCCCCCGCTGGATACTCACCCTGCATCTACTCTACCAACATCTCTGTAGGCCTTGTTGTTGACACAGTCTGTCATTGCAACAATCCCGACCGTCCTACCCATTTTGTCGGCATTGACCTCGGTACCAATTCGCATCCCGGCCTTGATACCAGTGCAAATTCCAGTCTCGCTATCGGCCCCGACTGTTCTACCAACCTCTGCTCCTGCTGCACCTACTGTTCTTCCTGTGATGGGACCCGCCCCACATTGTCATTCTCAATCACCTTGCTCATCGTCTCCTTCTTCTGCCTCTTATGATTCCGATGGCGATTCTACAGATTCCACACCACAATCTCATACTTCCCCACCTTTAGCATTTGGGGACCAGTCTCCCGATTCTGCTCCTGAGGACATCAGGCAGTTCTCGGACATCTTGGACCGGATGGCCACTGCCTTGGGCCTTCACATCTCTGGACCTACTCCTACTGTACAGGACCCGTTTTTCCACTATGTTGATACTCGACCCCCATCGACAGCTCCGATTCCGTTTTTGCCCGTCCTGCAGGAGGTCTTGAAGCACCCATGGGCCCAGCTGGCATCGCTTCAACCAATCCCTCACTGCCTGGAGCATCTCTACTGTACCCAGAAGAAGGACATTGATTTCCTATTCAATCATCCGACTCCAGATTTGATTGTTGTTGAGTCATCCCAAACAAAAGGGGGCAAAAGGGCCCACACGATCACATCTAATCGAGAGGGCGGCCGTTTGGATGTCTTTGGCCATTGCTTTTACTCTGCTTCCTCGTTGATCACCAGGATCTCTAACACTCAAGCTTGCCTGGCGGCCTGTCAACGCAATATCTGGGATAGGTTTTTTCCCATCCTGTCCCACCTGCCAGATGATCACAGGGCCACTGCTGTTCAATATTTTAATGAGTCTGTGGCCCTTTCGAATCAGCAGATTTTGTCCACCCAACATACTGTTGAGGGTGCGGCACGTGTGATGGTTGGTGTGATTGCTCTCCACTGCTTCACTTGGCTCGAGTCTGCCAGTTTGACCAAGGATAGCACAAAACGCATTGAGGACCTGCCCTTTGATGTTGAATAGCTGTTCCATGCCACTACAGACAAGGCAGTGGGCCAACTTGTGAAAGCCTGTTTGACAGCTAAAAGATGGGCCTTCATCCATCGACCCAACCTAGAAGGCCACCTTCATCACGTTCCTCCTGGAGGTGCCCTTCCTACTCTTATAGGTCATGCTCTCCTCACCGCTCGTCTCTACAATCATCTTTACTGGCCTCTTCCCACCGTTCTTTTTGATGTCATCAACCATCTTCCAAGAAATCCTTCTCGACTGCCAAATCTCATTTTTGACTCGCCTTGCAGGTTGCCGCCTCTGCCCCTCTTCCATCTACCCAACTGCCTCTCCAGAACCACAGGACTAGCCCACCACCTCAACATCTGGCGCAACATCAGTTTGGGACTCTTGAGTTTTGACCATAGTTCATCTTGTTTACTCCATCAAGTTTTAAAGTACTCCTCCTCTTGGCGTCTTCTACTCCATCCCTGCCAGTCTGGCCCTCCTTGAAGAGGTAGAGACCCTCCTTCTCAAAGGGGCCATAGAGCAGCTTCCACCCTTGGCCAAATCCACAGGCTTCTTCTCCCGGTACTTCACAGTACCCAAATCGGATGGCACACTCTGACCCATCCTAGATCTGAGGGGGGTGAACTCCTTCATTTGCCCCCGGAAGTTCAAGATGGTCACCCTGTTCTCGATCCTACCTTTTCTGAGGCGCCAGGACTGGTTCACATCCATTGATCTACAAGACGCCTACTTCCACGTTTCCATTTGCCCCCAGCACAGGAGGTACCTCCGATTTGCGATCGACGGCGTGTGCTACCAATACAAGGTCGTCCCCTTTGGCCTGTCCACTGCCCCCCGGGTCTTCACAAAGTGCCTAGCCCCTGTGGTGTCTTACCTCCACATGAAGAACGTTCTGGTGTACCCCTATTTGGACAACTGACTCCTGGTGGCGTCCTGCAAACAAAAGCTGTATGAGGACATCCAAATTGCCCTTTCCCTCCTTTGCGATCTCGGACTCAGGGCGAACCCCAAGAAGTCCCATCTGGAGCCCTCGCGCGTCCTGGATTTCATCGGGGCTACCCTCGACTCCACTTGTGTCAGGACCTTCTTATCTCTAAGGTGAACACGGACTCTGCGACAGGCTGTGGCCGTGGTCCTGCGCAATCCGTCCATTTCCGCCCACAACATTCAACAGCTTCTGGGCTACATCACTGCGAAGACGGTGGTCACCTATTCGTCCCGCCTTCACGTTCGTCCTCTCCAGCACTGGTTTCTCCGATGTTTCGACCCTCTCCTCGATGATCAGTGCTGTGTTCTCTGGGTGCCTCGTCCGGTACGGGACTCCCTTCATTGGTGGCTTTCTCTAAGCCATCTCTTGTCGGGGATGCTGTTTCTAGAGCCCAATCCGACACTCACTATGATGACCGACGTGTCTCTCCTGGGCTGGGGAGCTCACTGTCATGATTGTGCAGTCCAAGGCCACTGGGCTGGCCTGGAGTTGTGTCTCCATATCAACGTGTTGGAGCTCTTGGCAATATTCAAAGCACTTTGGGCTTTTCAGAACTTCGTTGTCGGACAGACTATCAGATCCTGTCGGACAATATGACAGCTGTCTGTTACGTGAACCAGCAGGGAGGCACCCACTCTTCCACTCTGCTCCATCTGGCTCTATGCATCTGGGACTGGTGCATCCCACTATGTGTACACCCCGCCGTGGTCCACCTCGCGGGATGGGACAATGTGACAGCGGACACACTGGGCAGGGACACAGTGTGTCATCAGAAATGGTCCAACCGTCAATCTCTTTGCAACCTACCACAACAGGAAGTGTCCTCACTATTGCTCGAGAGCCGACCTGTGCCCCAGCTCTCTTGGTGATGCATTCCAGTTTCCTTGGAACAGAGAGTTCCTTTACATCTTCCCACCGTTTCCTCTCCTGGGTTGAGTGGTGGCGAAGATCGCAACAGACAAGGCAGACGCCATCCTCATTGCCCCCTTCTGGCCGAGGCAACATTGGTTCAGCCTTCTCCTCGCCATGGCACAGGGCCACACCATGAAGCTCCGAAACGCGCTGGACCTCCTCTCTCATTTGGGAGGTCAGGTGCTGTACCCGGACCTCCCTCTTCTCTGCCTGCACGCTTGGAGGATAATGTTCTAGACTGCCCTGCTATCCAAACTGTCCGCATGGCCGCGAGAAAGGAATCTACTCGTAGATCCTACGAGTATAAATGGAAGAAGTTTGTGGCCTTTGCCATCTCCTGCGATGAGCCTGCTTCTCCGACCTCTCTGTCTACGGTGCTTCATTTCCTCTTGACTTTACGGGATCAGGGCCTCGCCTTCTCATCTCTGAAAGTTTATCTCTCTGCAATAGTGGCCTATCAGCCATGGAGTTCTCCCTCTTCTGCCCTTTTCTGGAATGCTACAGTGAATCAATTCCTCAAGGGCCTGCAACACCTCTATCCTCCTGTCACTCCACCGCTTCCTCCATGATCTCTGTCACTTGTCCTTTCTCAACTCATGCGCCATCCCTTTGAACCAATGGCCGCGTCTGATGACTGCCTTCTAACTAAGAAGATGGCGTTCTTGGTCACCGTCACTTCAGCCAGGCAGGCAGGAGAACTAACTGCGTTCCATTATGATGAGCCATTCCTGGTGTTCCATCAGGACAAAGTGGTCCTGCGTCCTGATCTGTCTTTTCTTCCCAAGACAGATCTCCGATTTCCATATAAATCAAGACTTGATTCTGCCTACTTTCTATCCAGACCCTGCATCGCCCCTCGAGCGATCTCTTCACTCTCTCAAGGTGCGCCGTGCCCTCACCTTTTATCTTCAGCGGACCTCCACCTTCCATCAGATGCCCCACCTTTTTGTGTATTACAATGGGCGTTGGAAAGGTCATAAAGTCTCCTCTCAACGTTTTTCCAAATGGGTTGCCCAGAGAGTTCACCTTGCCTATGAACTTGCCGGGCAACCTCCCCCAGCTTTGCTTCGGGCCCATTCTACCAGGGCGATGGCCTCTTCAGCAGCCCTTCTCAGAGGAGTTGACCTACAGGAGCTTTGCCGTGTGGCTACATGGTTGCGGCCTTCGACCTTCCTGAGGTTCAAGTGGAATCTCCTTGTCCTAGCTACCGCCTTGACTGTAGGGCCCAGCATGACACCCACTTCGGCCGTGCACTGCTGTCTTCTATCCTCTAGGACCTGACCTGCCGTCCAGTGGTAAGCTACTCAGTCTCCCATTGTGTGAGTCACAGAGACCACAAACAAGAAGAACAGGTTGCTTACCTGTAACCGTGGTTCTTTGAGTGGTCATCTGTGCCCTCACACACACCCGCCCAGCCTCCCCTCTTTCTGGTCTTGCTTCAGCAGACTTCGAAACTGAGGAGAGACTGTTAGCTTGGTGGGACTGAGCATGCTCAGTACCAGATGAGGGAGGGGTTCCCGCCAAGCTGCTCAGCTCTGGAACTTTCCGAAAAGCTACTGTGCATGCGCGAAGATCCCATTGTGTGAGGGCACAGAGGACCACTGGAAGAACCACAGTTACAGGTAAGCAACCTGTTCTTATCATTCCACTCAGCTGGAGGGCATTAAATGGGGAGGAAGCTGTGCTGTTTCTGTTCAGAGCAGGCGAAAGTGTCAAGTGGAGGATGAAAGCAAAACTAAGAGAAATAGTTTCTTTTCTGTCAAGGAAAAATAAAAGCTTGACTTGACTGCCTTGGTTTCTACAACAGTTTATAATTTAAAGAACTCTGTGTCTTTATCATGAATAAAGAAAATAGTGTGTCCACACTGCAACTGTATCAGGTCAATAATCGCTTTTAACTGTCATGGTTCCATCCTACAGAATCCTGGAGTTTGTAGTTTGAGGAGGTGCAGCCATCCCTTCACATTCACTAGGGTTAGGGGCACAGGACCCCTGTGAAAGTGAAAAAACTGTGAATAACTCTAGGCCCTCCCAAACCGTATTTAACACACAAAAAAGTATGATCAGCATATTCAATCCACCATGGATTCCTTTGAGACATCAGAGTTCCTTCACAAGGTAGAAGTGGCTGGCTGGTGGGGCTTACTGCCACCTCCACTGCTGCCCCACACCATTTTTAAGAGGGACTTACTGGCCTTGTTCGCAGTTTCTCAGTCTCACAAGGCTTGCGGTCCCTATTAAAATGGCAGAGGGAGGCAGCAGAGGTGACAATAAATAATCCGTGAATAATCAAATCCTCAAAAGTGAAACCCAGAAATGGGGAGAGCTGGCTGTACTTTTAGAATCCTCTGCTAGAGAGCTCTAAGTGCTGTAATTCAAG
Organism: Cyclura pinguis; assembly: GCA_030412105.1. Lineage (NCBI taxonomy): Eukaryota > Metazoa > Chordata > Lepidosauria > Squamata > Iguanidae > Cyclura > Cyclura pinguis. The sequence goes on from CM059599.1 coordinate 177,244,360, forward strand.
GAAAGTGAACTAAAGCTTCTTTGGTACATTAGTTTTCAAATTCTGGTCCACCAGATGTTTAGGGCTTTAACTTGCAGAATTCCTGGCTGGGATTTCTGGAAGTTGAAGGCTAAAACCTCGGGGAAGACCAGAATTTAGGAATCATTGCCGAGTCCCTCATCAGACTACGAATCTGGGTGACCAAAATGGTGAAGGGTCTGGAAGCCATGCCCTGTGGGGAATGGCTTAGGGAGCTGTGTATATAGTCTGCAGAAGAGAAGGTTAAGAGGGGACATGATAGCCATGTTTAAATATTTGAAGAGATGTCATGTCAAGGAGGGAGCGGGCTTGTTTTCTGCTGCTCCAGAGACTAGGACAAGGAGCAATGGATTCAAGCTGAAGGAAAGGAGATTCCACTTGAACCTCAGGAAGAGCTTCCTGACGGTCAGAGCTGTCCAGCAGTGGAATGTGCTGCCTCGGAGTGTGGTAGAGTCTCCTTCTTTGGAGTTTTTTAAGTAGAGACTGGGTGGCCATCTGTCGGGAGTGCTCTGATGTATGTTCCTGCATGGCAGGGTGTTGGACTTGATGGCCCCTTCCAACTCTCTTCCAACTCTATGATTCTATGATTCTATCTATGGGATGCAGTCGTAACAGTTAAAACAATATCACACTGCTATAACTGTGTAGGATAGAGATGTCCCTGTTTTCACAAGGCCTATATGCACAGTCCAGCCATGGTGCTGATGGTGTAGAAGTGTTAAGAATTCAAATGTTTCCCTATATGGTAGAATTGTAAGAAGGTGAAAAGTTATTGGTCTAATATTTACATGTTAATTCAAAAATTTTTAAAAGTATTATGGATAAAGATAGTAAACATGGACTACTTCCTCGCTGTATGATAACAGCTGCAAGAATTGAAAACCTGGAAATAGACTAAAGGACCAATGACAGAAGAATAAACTGGTAAGGTTGCTGAGTTAGCCCAAATTGCCAATGAATGTGGGCTTTGAAGGATAAACCAACTGAAGATTTTTTTTAAAAAGATTGGGAACTGTTTATGGGCATTTTGAGCAAGAAGAAATCTTAACAATGAAATAATCTGAGGCTATGTTTACTAGTAATTCTAGTGGGGATTACTTAGTAGGATCTGTATTGGTAGAATAATATTTTTTTCTTTTTTAACAACTTCCTCCCCATTTCATTACAATTTGGCTGCGTGGGTGGTGGTGAGATCCCTTTTGTGTTTTAGTAAGTTAATGTTTAGTTAGTGTTTTACTTAGTTAATGGTCTATATAGTGTATTAATATTGTGTTTCAGTTTTAGTATTTTTCTTTTTTTAAAATGTCTATCTCTTTGATTGTGAATTAGGTTGTTTTAAAATTAATAAGTAATTGTTTTTTTAAAAAAAGAGTTAAAATGGTCACCTACCTAAAGAAATTATTTGATGAGAGGGTGCATGAATGTGAAATTCATACAACCATACATCAATTGCTGGGTTAGGCTTTTTTTTACAAATACAGTACATGTATCACAACAGCATGTTTGGAATGCATCTCATGTGAGGTAAGGCCAAAGAATCTGGCCAAGTTTAAGTAAAATAAGACTGGAATGGGGGCAGGAATGATAGGAGAGTTTAGCTGCTAAATGAAAGGATTGTTCTGCATCCCACAAAAGTATAGGAGGCAATACAATGTTGAATGTGAACAAACTTGAGACATTCCCATAAGGCCTTTATTTTCAAACAGGAATATATTATTTCATTGCTTCCAGTTGTCATAGCACAGTCCATGTATGTTGGTTACCCAAAATAAAATGTTATGCTAAGGTTGTCCTATATAAAACACAAAACCAAAACAAATTGGCATAGATTTTCTTATTTTTGCATATGCTGCTTTGAGCAGAACCAAGACTTCTGCATGGCCCTACCACTCTGGTCCGTTCTGACCTTCCATGCACTGAAAATGTTGCTGGGATTTCAGCAGGGACTGTTCATGCAAATATTTCAAAGCAAGGAAAAAGTTGTTGAAGTGCAACTCATGGCCTTCCAAGTCAGCATACCCGGTAACCAGGAATGCTTATGAACGGCAGACTGACAATATCTAGGGGCCACATTTTTCCCACCCTTGCCCAAATTTCTTATGTTAAAAAATAATGACTACTGAAATTCTTGAGATACTGAACTCTGTGTGCAGTATTGCTTTTTTTGATTTGCGGCAACCACAAAATCTGGTGACAACCAATTCAGCTGATGCTCGTCCATGCATTTTTGTCTTTCTTGCCATACTCCGACTGTTGGCACGCAGGATAGCCAACACAGCATAGTGGTTTGAGTGCTGGACTAGGACTCCACGAGACCAGGGTTCAAATTCCTGCTCAGCCATAGAAATCTACTGGGTGACTTTGGGCAATTCGTACTTTCTTAGCCTCAAAGAACGCAATGACAAATCTCCTCTGAATAAATGTTGCCAAGAAAACCCTGTGATAGGTTTTCCTTAGGCTCACAGTAAATCAGAAACAACTTAAAGGCACACAAACAACAAAGCTGTTATCCAGTGTTATGGTGGAGGCAGCAACTACAGTTTCGCCAAGCACAGGGACTTTTTGAATAGCAAGGATAATAATATCATCTGCCCTCCTCTTCAAACTTCCCTCTGAGTTTAGCTGGAATCTTCACGGTTGTTTGTGAGTGTTTGTGTGTGTGTGTGTGTGAGAGAGAGAGAAAGAACCAAAGAGAGGAAGAGAGATTGAAGATTTCCCCAGCAATCATGTAATGTTTTCAGCTGTCCCTCCTGTAATGTAAAATGTTTTGATTTGGTGTTAAATGGGCAGTAAAGTCTATTAGCAGAGCCAGCATGGTTTGAGCATTGGACTATGGCCCTGGAGACCAGGGTTTGATATCCAGCTCTGTCATGGAAACCCACTGGGTGACCCTGGGAGTCTCATACACTCTCAACCCCCAAAAAACCCATGATAGGTTTGCCTTAGGATCAACATAAGTTGGAATTGATGTGAAGGCACACAACAACAGCAATAACAACATCAACAACATCCATTAGTAGTATGAACGACGTTTTGCTTGTGGTGATAGAAATTGCCATATCAGTTCTGTTGATATGGAGAAGCACAGCTGCCTACATTTTTTTACTCTCCTTGTGGGTGGGAATATGAGGGCTGTCAGAATGACAGCTGCACTTCAAAAGGCATCACTTTGTCACCAGTAGCATGGACCAGGAGGGTGCTGAGATGACATGCTTGCCCTTCTTATTAAAGATACATGCAGGATAAGGGACCATGAGCAACTTTGTACCTCACATGTGGAGCTGGATGCTTTAGGACACTGCTCAAAACTCAATTCAGATAGCTGATTAAAAGATCACATAGTCTGCTGTTTGAATAGTGTAGGTAATGTGTGTACTGCAGTGACGGTGCACAACTGTACAGTACTAAGTGTGCATAGGAACTGATAGCTAAGTGATACAGCAAGCACTCATCCAACTTGCTTATATTTCTACATGTAGAATTAACACCTTGTTGTTGTTGAACTGCTGTCAAGTGAATCTTGACAGCAGTTCTGATGACCCTATGGATGAGAAACCTCTAAGCCATTCTGTCCTCAACCACCCTGCTCAGGTCTTGCAAATTCTTTTCTACTGCCCTCTACCTTACAGGCATCATTGTATTTTCTAGTGGGCTATGTCTTCTCATGATATGTCCAAAGTCCAACAGCCTCAATTTAGTCATCCTGGCTTATAGGGAGGGTTCAGGCTTGATTTGCTGTAGGACCCATTAATTTGTCTTTTTAGCAACTCAGGCTGTCCGTAGAACTCTTCTCCAGTAGCACATTTTGAGTGAGTTGATTTTCTTCCTATCAGCTTTCTTCACTGTCCAGTTTTCTCAACTATACATAGAAATTGAAAATACAGTGGCATGGACAATCCTAACTTCAGTATTCAATGGTACAACTTTACACTAAAGGATCTTATCTAGTTCCTTCGTAGCTGCCCTTGCAAATCCTAGTTGTCTTCTGATTTTTTGACTGCGGTCTTCATTCTGATTAATGACTGAGCCAAGTTATGAACGATCTTGAACTATTTCAATGTCTTCATTTTTTGCTTTAAGATTATGTAAACCATCTGTGGACATTATTTTTGTTTTCTTAATGTTCAAGTGCTCTTTCTACCTTGATTTTCTTCAATAATTGTTCCAGATCTTTGCTGTTTTCTGCTTGTAGTATGGTGTTATCTGCATATCTTTCTCTAATTTTCACACCTTCTTTCTCCAAGTCTAATCCTTCTTTCCATATGATAACGGTTAAGCTGATATGCATGTAGAGCCTGTTATCAGGGAAAAACTTGTCAACAGTAACAATCTTAATGAGGTATAGCTAGTGCAATAGGTTTCTATAGCTGGGCCTATGACAAAGGCCCAGAGGTTTACACTAACGTTTTGCAGGGTGTTTTGCTCTTTATGCTTTATGTGTAAGGTCTGGAGTGACAGAGCATTGCTGGTCTGTTTTATTCCTCACACGTTCCCGAAATTTCCCCAGAAACCACGTCGGGACCCCCTCTCTGTAGGAGTTTCAGCTAGGACACAAATGAGTGATGCTTCCCATGCAGTATCTCTTCACTGCCCCAGAATCCTCTTGATTACAGAGTGTTCTGGAGGAGGAGAAGAGAGATCTAGATTAAAATCTGAAGGGACAGAAGAATACCCCCTAACATATGCAGTAGTCTCTCACTTCTTCGCCCCTCGTAATGTGAAGGAGGTAGAGCTGATGGATGGGTCCCTTGTTCAAGGGTTTGCCAAAGCCTTGTTGGGAAGTAAAGCCCATTGCCAAGAGATGTTTATGGAGCTGACATCTTGGGAGAGTTTAAATCTTAAGAGAAGGCAGGAGTGGCAGCAGGCAGAGACCTTAGATAGAAAGGTGATCCTTCCTCAGAGAACAGATCACTGTAAGAGGACCCTTCCAAGAAGTAGTGAGTGCTGTTGTCTTTCCAAATTCACAAAGTTACAATTACAAGTGGTGGGTTCCACTGAATTCAGCAGGACTTCCTTTTGAGTAAATATGCATAAGACTGGGTTGCCTTATGCTGATAGAGCAAATTAACTCAGGATTAATAACTATTTTCTATGATACTATCTGTGTGTGAAGACCCTTATTCATGGCTAAAAGCCTGTCAGGCCCTCTCCACCCACATCCCCTTTTTGGATTCAGAAAATAGGTCAGAAAGCTCTTTCTGATCACTAAACACACCTTTTGTCATCCTTTATTTTCTCCCTTATTCATCTGGAGTCATGCTGTGTGCATCATCCATCAGGCAGATAGGAGGAGGAGTTGGGGGCGGATGACACTGCTGCTTTTTGGCACTCCACGCAGGCTGGGGGCAGAGCAAATGAAGCTCCATTACGCAAATACTGGAGGCACCGAGAATGTGCCACATCACTTGTGAGCATGACTGGAGTCAACCATGAATCATGGCTGTTGTTAAGGCTTTGTGTGTCAGCGCAAGTGGGCAGGAACACGGTGCTTTTTTTCAAATGTAAGAGTTGCAGCTAATGAGCTGCTAGCTTGTAAACACTGCAGGTTCACTCACTCTTGTATGTTCTGTGTGTGTGTGCGCGCGTGCATGTGTACATGCACTATCTCTCTCAAGGCCTCTTACTAAGAAGTCAGGAGTGCTACTGTGTCTCTTCCTAGATTTTGAGTTGCTAAAAAGAAACAAAATGAGGAAATTGCTTTAGAGATTTAAAAGTCCCCTTTCAGTAATAACTCTAGAGCTCCCAGGAGCAGTGCTTTGCAACTGTGACAAAGACTGGATTGGGATTTTCAGCTGTAAACCAATGTTTTTTCAGAGGGATTTGCTGCTACCAAGTTTTATTCCCCCTGATTTTGTGTTTTGTGTTTATTTTTTACTCTTATCCTGGCAGCCAATTGCTGTTTACCGAATAAAACTGACTTTGTCTTCTTTGCAAATTTTTCAAGTGTGTGAGTAGTCACTGAGACTGGCTCTTCTCAGTTAGGTTGGTCCAAGTTGGTATTCCTTTTCCAGAGGCTAAGGATTTTGTTTCTGAAAGAAAGATAGGAATCATTTGTTGTTATCTCCTCTGAGTGTATTGCTGCAGATCTTTGGCTACTTCAAAAAAAAGGCTTCACCTTTTTGAATGATCAGCTCAATAGGCAGCTAGTTAGAGAATGCTTTTAATCCATATGCTTCATTCCCTTTGCCCTTTTGGGTGCATAGTGTATAAATTTGGCAATGTGCTAGAATATGTAAGGAAGCCATGCTAATGTATATACTAACCCACCTAAAAGAAAATGTATATATTCAGGGGTAGCTGTCTTGGCCATACAGAAAAATAATACAAAGTACAATATCCACAAAAGAGTGATAACTTTATTAGGCGGCCAAAATGCATCGTGCAAGCTTTCGAAGCTCTGCTGTTTCTTCATCAGGCAAAAGATGTTTAAAAAATCATAGAAGAGAAAGAAAATGAAAAAAGTGCAAATGACACCTAAGAGACGTGCTATTTGCATTTCTCAGATGACATAATGGAGACCTATAAAGGAAGGCTAGACAAACATAAGAGGTCAGAACATATGTTTGTCTTCATGTTCCCCTTGTTTTTACTTGTCATCTGCCTGCCTGTCCTTTCTCAGTGGTTGTTCTTCCACTGTTGCACATTACTAACCGCTGGGCCAAACCATCCTTGAGGTTTTGAGACACATGCACAGCTATTAGAAAGGGAATCTTATGTTCAGAGGGCATACATGGATTGTTTGTCCATGACAGTTTGCCATGATGACTGTGGCATAGTGGCATAAATACACAAGTGAACTCTAACAGTAGTACTTTTATGCTGAAAAGGCAGGCTGTGGACAGGGCTTTGTCCAAACCTCACTGTTGGAGCTATCCTGTTGATCTTGTTGGTGCCCACACCACCATCCCAGCTCCCAAATCTGACTCTTAGCCCCCTCTAAAACAAGAGTGCAGAACTTGTGGCCCTGGGGCTGTATGTGGCCCTTGACTGCTTCTTGTGTGGGCCCCAAAGCTTGGCAAAACACCATACATTTCCTCCTGCAGGCTAGGTGGGCTATGTGAACATATGAGGCAGACTCTTTGTTCTTGGTCTTCTAAGACCACTCTTTGCCTGTTGCTTGTAGCAGCTGGTAAACATTAATCTGGATGTTAGTGGAGGAAGGGAGTGTACTGAGGGGTGGGTGAGGGATGTGTGTGCATGTGTGCATACATGAGTGCATCTGTGGGGCCTTGCCTATGCGTCAGCACTGGGTATGGCTGTCAGTTTGTCCCCTCTGATTTCTCACATAGCCGCCCATCCAGTTGTTGTCTTCTTTTCAGCCTCTTCCTAGCTTCTTCCATCTCGTACTAGTTTCTTTTCCTTCCTCTCCCAACATTCCTCTCTCAAGTGCCATTTGAGTTTCAATGGTAGCATTAGGACCGTCTTGTCTGCATTTTATCCCTCTCATGCTGTTTGGGCCACAGTGGGTCTATGCCAACAAAAAATCATTTATAGGTTATTGTGGGTTTTCCAGGCTTTGAGGCCATGTTCTGTTAGTATTTTCTCCTGACGTTTCGCCTGCATCTGTGCCTGGCATCTTCAGAGGATGCCACCAGATCCTCTGAAGATGCCAGTCACAGATGCAGGCGAAATGTCAGGAGAAAATGCTAATAGAACACGGCCTCAAAGCTCGGAAAACCTACAACAACCTATGGATTCCAGCCGTGAAAGCCTTTGACTTTACATCAAAAAAATCATTTGCCACTCTCAAATATTTTTGGAAATACTGTGAAGGAAACACAGAAGTATGATTTTATTATTCTCCCTCAATAGGTAGAGGGTAAATAAAGCATAAATACAACAACCTGCCACCTATCAAATTGTACATACGTATATACATACAGTAAACAGAGCCTTGAATGAAAAAGTAATTGATTTGTGCCTTTCAGGATACCATTCTAACATTCTTGTTTGCTGCTGGTGCATTAGCAAGATGGGGGGGAATTAAAATCAAATTATCACATGCATATAGCTATATGTGTACGTTTTGACTTAGATATATTAGCCCAAATGATTATTCTCTAATAACAGTTGTTCTGCAGAAAAATCAGCATAGCTCTTAAACATAGTGCCAACACAGACAACTGCTGATTAGAGTTCTTTGAAATTATGACGGGATTTTTGTATGTTTCTTCACTTCACTGCATGGAGCCTATGCTAAGCAGGTAATTGGTCAGCTTTGATAGACAGCAATCTCTCTTGCCAAGATAGTGAGCTAGTTGGAAAACTCAGGTTTCTTTTCCTACACTCTCTCTCTGTCTCTGTCTCTCTCTCTCATATATTCCTCCTCTCTCTGACCCTTTTCCACCACGAGGAGCCTCCTGGCAAAAAACTATTAAACAGGTTTTGCTTCCTGTAACTTTGGGCAATTTAGTAGGGTGTGCCAAAAGGTTGATTACTGGCTCCACAGACCAGTCAGGTTGCAGTTAGCTTCAGAAGCAAGTCTCCAGGTTTCTATACAAGGAAGGCAGCAAATAATAACTCATTATTATAGGCTAGGAGGGTTGAGGGGGAACGGGGTTCTGGGAGTTCTTCTCCCACAGCAATACTGTTTCCAAGCTCTGTTTATTATTCCTAACAGTCTCACACCTATTTAGACGTATCTGAAAAGGTATTAAGGTTCTGATTTACAAATTATCATACTGGCCTTTCCTGGGGATCTTGCCAGAATGGCATGGGTGTTCAGGAGATAAAGTGTTGCCCTTCAGTGGAGATGGTACAGATGTAAACGGCATTCAATACACATTTGAATGAACTGTGTGAACATGGCTTGAGAGGCCTTGGAAGACTTTTAACAGATTCTCAAGACTTTTCTTGAAAGTGTCTCAAGTTAATGGCTGAATTTGTCTTTTGGGAACTCTTAACGACTTAGCATTTTGAGTGTAAACCATTTCTTCCTTGCATGTTAAGGTACAGGAGAAGTTCATCACTTCCTATTTCTAGGTATACTCAGGTTGTTTTGGCCTGAGGTGCAATTCTTTAGTGTTGTAAAAGCCGCAACCTCTGTGGAGTGCTGCTCTCCTCCAAATAATTCTAGAAAATAAGCCGACCTATTATATTTAATCAGTGTGTATACCTTTTCTTTATTTCTGGATGGATTGTTGTATTGTTGTGTAATTTCAAGTCATTTCCAATTTATGGCAACCTTAAGGCAAACCTATTACGAAGTATTCTGGGGCTGTGAGTGTGTGACTCACCCAAGGTCACCCAGTGGGTTTCCATAGTTGAGTTGGTTTCCAGAGTTGTCGTCCAACATTCAAACTATTATGCTGATGGATACATCTTTTTTTTTTTTTTTTGTAAAATGTGGGTGTCGTCTGATAGTGGAGGAGTGGGCAACTTGTAGCCCTCCAGATGTTGTTGGAGTACAACTCCAGTGATTAGTCAGTCTGCTGGGAGCTGCAGGCAAAGAGACCAGGCGGGCCATGAGCTGCCCATTCCTGTGCTGGTGGATTGTGTATGTTAAACAGTGGAAATAAGAAAGAAAGCAGGTTATCTCACTCCGCATTTCAGTGACAGCTACTTCTGTCTCTTAGAATATGGGGACATGTTCAGGGGTTGCTGTGCTGGCCATGTAGCAAAATACAACCAAATCCAAAATCTGCAAAAGAGTGATACCTTTATTGAACCAAGCATTAAAAAGCATAAAATACGCCATGCGAACCTTTTGAAGCTTCACTGGCTTCTTCTTCAGGCAAAGATGTTAAAAATCATACAGAAGAAGGAAAATGATGATGTTCAAGTCACAGGCCTACATTTTGTCTCAGATGTTGTTTGTTGTCTGTTAAGGCAGAGGCCACTCCCCTTCTTGGCCCTGTGGGGACTAGGGAAAAAAGGCAGTACAAGACATGTGATAAAATTGCATCTCTATTAGCAACAGAAAAGTAACTTCCCTTGAGATTCAAGCTGCCCTTGACCTGTGCGAAGCTAACTGTCCCTGTACTGTTACATCTGGAAAAACTTTGTTAGGTGCTGTATAGGTAAAATTTTGGACAGGATTTCAAGCAATTTTGTTGGATTTTTTTGCATTTCAAACAGGAAAGTGTTAAGTCAAAGAAGGAAGGAAAAACATATTTAATGATGCTGGAGTGTTGGAAAAGGTTTCAATGAGGAATACTGTAGCAGGGCAAGTGGGAGGCGTTTGGTGGCTGGGGTGGAGCTAAAAGAGTAGAACTTTGCACACCAGCAGCAGTTGTGGGCTGGGGTGAGAGGGAGACTAGCTGCTTCTGTGCAAAAGGCAGTTGTAACTGTTTGGACAAAAAGGCAAATGCATGCTCTAAAAAGCAGTGTTTTCAGGTCCAGTGTGTGTGGAGAACAAAAAGGCTGTTGTCAGCTATGTAGAAGAGTTGGTGAGAGTTTGTATTCCGCTCTCTTGCTCACTCTTGCTCTCTTTTTCTGTGGGAGTTATTTCCTGTTGTTGACTCCAGTTCTTTATTTAGAACCACCTTAGCTACTCAGCAACTGCTAGTTGGAGAGGGGGAGGGAGGGAGGAACAGTGTGATTACAACTTCTAAAGGCTCAGTTCAAACAGATCTCCTTGCTTTGCTTCATTGAAAAGAAGAAGCTTTACTTAGAATAAAGCGCATTTGACACAAATGCATTTTCTTCTGATAACACCACCCACACATTGAGAAGAACTTAACCGAAAAGGAGAGGGGCCCAAGTAAGACACGTCACGCTTTAGAGAGTGCCAACACTGAACACTGAAGATAAAGAATATTCTCCAGCAGACAGCAGTTTCTTTGGTACTTTTAAAAACAACAACCACACCATACAACCCCAAAGTTCAGGATATCCTAGATATTATAAATAAGCTATCTGGGAAAATAAATGGCTGTCAGTTTGTGTATTCTGTTACTGTAGGCGCAGTCCTTTTCAGCGGCCATCACGGTTTCTTAGGCTACAAATGCTACAGCACTTGCAGCACCTGAAGGGAAGCAAAGTTTCCTTCTTGTGTGTGTATATGTGTCCTTCAAGTCACATGCCAAGTTATAGCAATTCCCTGAATTTCAGAGGGTTTTCTTAGGCAAGGAACGCTCAGAGATGGCTTTGCCAATTCCTTCCTCTAGAGTATAGCCTACAGCACCTAGTATTCATTGGAGGTCCTCCATCCAAGTACTAACCAGGGCTGACCTTGCTTAGCTTCCAGGGGGTTGCCTGTAAAAGCCAGCATTCTCCAGCTGTTGACCGAGGTGTCCAAATGGAAGAGCACACTTACCACTTAATAGCTTTCACACAGTGGTGTTGGTACGTGAGATTAGAAAGTTTGGTAGCTCAGGGATAACTAAGGGGACTGAAAATAGCCCTTTCAGCCCAGAACACATATGGAAGCATACTTCGTGTATCGGTTTAAGGGATCTCTGGAGAAAGTATTGAATGCCATGAATAAACAGACACAACTTTACAGATATATAGATTGGCTTGGTTCACACACAGTGTGAAGCTGTGATTTTTAAAGACATTACAGGACTGTGTTCACATATTGTCCTCTTCTTTCACACATGTGAGGAAAGAGTATCCAAAACTTTTACTTTGAATGGATCACAATTCTGTGTGACAACTGGACGTGGAATTATGGCTTGTTATAACTGTAGTTGTCAAACTGAGACGTAAAACCACAGTTAAATCGTGGTTTATTTTTGCTAACTGTAGTTGAGATAAACCATAGTTCTTTGAGTTTGGGCTTGATGAGAAACTGTCTGTAATACAAAAGCTTATAAACGTTCTCCAAGCGTTTGTAATAAAAGAAGAGAAGTTGTGGTCTTGTGCAGGCTCCTCCCCCTCCTCCCCCTCCCCCTCCCCCTCCACAAAAACTATTGCTTCCTGTAATCCTTGGATCAACAATGAATATGCATTCTGCAAGCAGAAGATGGGAGGAGGAGGGAAGGCCCTATATTCTTAATCGCATCCTTGTTATCTTGATCCCCCATCACTTTTTTTTTTTTGGTAGTCTTTTATCAACTCATATATATGCTTCAAAAAGGCAGTGGGTGGAAAAATGCAAATGAAATATAAAGGAACCGAAAGCTGCTGCAAATTGTCCGTACATGACATGCTGAAAAAAAGAAAATAGAAATCAAAAGCCAGAACATTTTGGATTATTCCTGATATAGCAGTTCTGTTCCACTTTCAAAAACATGTCTTGGCTGTTTCCATCATTATATCCTAGGACATCCCCTTTCCTTCCTGTGACTCTCCAATTGCATTTTGGGAACAGGCTCTTGGCGATGAGAGTATATGAACACCTACAGCTTTTTCTCATCATTGACTGCCGTTCACATAGGTATTTTCCAGTAAGATCTTTGACCCTTTTTGATAAGTTGGAAGGTCTCTGATAACATTTTATCTTTCTGCTACAGCATTGCAAAATTTGGTAATTTGCCTACATTGGAAACCCACTGCAGTGAACTTTGGTAAATAACACTCTCTCAGCCTCAGAGGAGGGCAGTGGCAAACCCCTTCTGAACAAATCTTGCCAAGAAAACCCTATGCTAGGATCCCTGTAGGTCAGAGTTGACTTGACAAAAAAACAACAGTCAAACAGCTTCTTATAATTAGGAATAACTCTTACAGGTCTTTATTTATATCCCGCTTTTGCTCAATGTTGGACAAAAAGTGGGATAAAAGATAAAGATCCTCCTCATCTTGGTTAGTCCTGATTAGCATCAGCCCCAACTCTTTGCAATCAGGAGGATTCTAGGCCAGTGTTGGGTGAAGATAGGAAACATAATACTTCTGCCTCCATGGCAGACTCCCTTAGAAGAGACCCCTTCCGGGGGGGGGGGCTTTCAGGCTGAATCTCATGAAGACGGGAACAATATGAGACAGACCACCAGTGCTGTATCACTCCAGACCATAATTATATATAAAGCATGAGGAAGGAACACCACACAAAGCATTGGTGTAAATCTCTGGGCCACTGAAATTGGCCAAGCTATACAAACTTATTGCATTGGTCGTATGTCTCTAATATTGTTAATATTTGGAATATCACGAGGAAGTGATATATTTTTGCCAATGCACCAAATTGCAAATTTATGCATTCTTTTCCCTTTTGCATGGGAATGGAAAGGGGGGAGCCCTGGAAGGGATTGGGAGGGAAAGCGGGGTGGGGTCAGGGGTGGAGTTATTCACTGTTTTTCCATTTTTGCTAGGGTTCTGTAATTGGAACCTTAGTAAAAGTGGAGGTGCCACTGTATAAACTGATATGGGCTGTTGGCAAATGCTGTTCTTTTGCTAGGGTGCAGTAAACCTCTACCACTGGAGTAGTTTGTGGATTGTGCTTTGATTCTTTGAGATAATTGTTGTAAGGTTATTGCTCATTCTGCCTTGGCAAGGTACAGTCTAAGTGAGCTGTTTTGATGAAATCTAGAAAAAAAAATTATTTTTGTTTTTTATTCTGTATTTTTAAGGTAACACTCTTCCTGAGAGAGAGAGGGAGAGAGATGTACATGCAAGTGTTCAGAATGTTTCTTGCATTCATCAGCTCATTCTAATGGACCTTGCCCTTTCTTGTAGAGGAACAGAATGGGAGTGGGAGTTTAGGCTACATCTCACATTCTCATGCTGATTTCTGGCAGCTGCTTTACTTCTAAATTTGGTGCTGCAGCTCTAATGTTGTGCATTTTTGTGTAGTGTTGGTTAAAAAAAAACTATCTTTCATTTGATGTTTGCTTAAATTAAGCCAGGGCTGCTTATAATATCTGACACCTCCCTCCAAAATGCCTAAATTCTTCTCCAGAGAAAACAAATATTCCATAAAAAAGAAATCCTGATTCCCAACACCGAGAATAAATTACAGAATTCCTAAAAATGCATTTTTTAAAACTAACATTTTTGTTAACATAACATTATCTAAAGAGACAAAGCTTAAAAACTTTGGAAGAGAAGAGGAAAGCTGATTCTTTAACTTTCACTATCGAGATAGCTATGCTGTTGGAAGTATGAATGTCCCATTGAGCTCAAATGGAATGAGCTCCCTGGTGTGTTTAGGATCAAAGCCAGGCTACAATCCTTTGTACAGGTATTTTAAATTCAGTAGCATTTACTTCTAAGTAAGCTTTGAGCTGCAGAATATTGCCCTAAGGGCCTATGAAGGAAATTATAGTAGGGCTGCCATCCTGCTAGGTACTCTTACCAGAGAGTTAGTTTTCTACTGAACATGGAATTTATGTTCACGTGACTGTTCTTTGGGTTTTACAAAATCTATAGTGTGATCTTTGTAAACTGTCCTGAAAAAGCTGCCTCCTTTGTAATGTTTAATTCTATATTTAAATTGTTTTCACAAAGTCCTTAGAACTATATTTTCATTCAAATTTCACCTTTCAGATATAACTTCTGTGCATTCTCTAAAATGGAGTTTAATTGCAAGAGGATCATCAGTTTGATTGATTACAAATCGTTACAGAATATTTGGAGTGTAATACCCACGCCAGTCTTGAGCTGGGTGCTTAGAACTCCTGCTTCTGCTGGAAGGCCTAAACAGCCCCCCCCCCCAAAAAAAAGCTCAACTTTCTTGAACAAAACCCTACAATTCCGTTTTATCCCCTGGGGAGAAGAGAAAAAAGTTGCCCTTCCTTCCCCCATCGGGGCATCCATTGACCATCTGCACCTATAAACTGCGCTTACACTAATTAGTTCGGATTGTAGGTGGCGTTGACAACGGTAAATAGGGCGGGGGGTGGCGGCGAGGGAAGGTTGATATTGTTTACTTCCGTCGTGGTGTCAGATCATCTGCAAAGCACGGGCATCCGCCTCGAGTATGGCCATTTCCGCAACAGACTGTTATAGTGCTATTATTCCACTTTCAACATCCTGTGGAATCCTGGGGTTTGCAGTTTAGGGAGGGGCCCCTAAACGCCAAACCCCAGGATTCCATAGCATGTTGAAAGTGGAACAATATCACTGTGACAATCTAGTGTGGAAATGGCCAAGACCAAGAAGGCAGCAGAGTTAACGGGGGGGGGGCGGCAGGTGGATGAAAAGGACCTCTCCGTGGGCAGGTCTCGGGGATCCCCGTTTCCTCCGCTCCCGTTCCGTCCGCCGAGCACGTCGGCCCCTCCTTTGCTACGTTGGCCCGGATCGCTTTCTCGTGAGCGCCGCCGCCGCCGCCGCCGCCCCCCGCCGTGGGCGGCGGGCCGTTTGCGGTTCCCCCGGGCTTCCTCCCGGCGTTACGCAATGGCGAGGGGAGAGCGCCCGGCTCGCTCACCTGCGTTGGCTGGGGGCGCGGGGGAGGCTCTCCGGCGCCAGGGGAGGGGGCGCGAATCACAAGTCCGGCCCAAGTTGAGCGACCAAAACAAGCCACCCCCCGCCCCTCCAGCTTCACCCTTCCTTCGCTCGGAGGAGGACCCCGGCTGTTGTTCCTTCGCCGCCGCCTCTTGCTGCTGCTGCTGCTGCTGCTGCCGCTGCTGCTTTCAGGGACTCGCCGTCCTGCTCCACTTTGACTTGTTGACCAGTTTCGAGTTGTTGAATAGCTCGCGTGTTTGTCATAGTTGCGGTTTGCTCCGCTCTGCAGGCTGGCTGGCGGCTGGCTTCTTGGGGCGTGCGGGGTGCGTGCGCGCGCGCCCTCCCTCGCCGGCGAAGCGCGTGCACGTGCGCGTCCGGGCAGCAGCCGTCGTTTCGTGACGGTGCGTGCGCGTGAGCTCTCCCTCCTCTGCTCGCTGGCCCACACCCCCTTCCCCAGGCAAAAGTGCTCCCGCGCCCCCCGTCCCGTGCGCCCCCTTGGGCTTTCTTGGGCCGCCGCCTCCTCGGGCCGCCCGGTTCAGCTGTCGCCTCTTGCCCGGGGAGAGTGGTTTAGGGATTCTGCGTGGCGCGGCAGGGATTCCCGCTCCAGGGGCGCTCCTCGGCGCTTTCTCCCGTGGGTCAGGCTCGATCCTTTGCCGGTCGGCGCTGCCGGAGCCGGGCTGCTTCCGAGCAAAAGCGAGCCCTCCTTCGCCCAGCCCGCCCAGCCCCGACGCGGACAATGGGCAGGCACCCGCGCCGCCCGGACTGTGGCGCAAGCTGGAGAGACCGCGGCTCTTTCCCGGGCGAGGCGTGGGCCGCACGGGGCAACGGCCGCGCCCCGGGGCTCGTGCGGAGTGTGGCCCCCCTCCCCCCCGGCCCCGAAGGAGCCAGAGCCGCTCCCCACGGCGCGGGTGCGTCCCCGACCCCGGGAGGGTGGCTCCGGCCCGTCCCCCGTCCCCGCGAGGGTGGGCGGTTGTCGCTCCTCCACCGCGCTTAGGTTGGCGGATCCCAACTCTCATTCTGTCGTGGCCGCCGTGTTCCGGACTAGAGGCGGACCGAGGAGGGAGGGAGGGAGGGAGGACAGCGACGCTGCCCGTGTCCGCCTGTCCCCCTCCCTCCCCCGTCTGTGTGCGTGTGCGTGCTGTCTTCTCCAGAAGCAAGCAGCAGATTTGTATTAGCATAGCTGATCTCCCGGGACAAAGGCGCATGTAAGCGATAGCCGCCGCTGCGGGCTCGGCTCCGCCTCCTTCCCTCGGCTGGCCTAGCCAGGGAGCATGTGTCGCTTGGCCTCCTAGGCCTCCCTTCTGCGGGAGCCGGCGGCGGCGAAGAACAAGCACCAGCACCAGCGAGGCGGCGGCGGCGGCGGCGAGCCAGGGGGAGACGGAGTGCCCGCCTGGGGACATAGGCGGGGCTTCCCCCGCGAGCCAAAGGGCAGGGAGCTTGCAGGAGCCTCTCTCCGCGTCACTCTCGCTGCCTGGCAAGGGCTGGAAGCGCAGGCTGCCGCCGCCGCCGCCGCCGCTCTTCCAGCGCCTGCCTCCCGCCTCCTCGCCTCCTCCCTCCCCCCCGTCCTCCTCCTCCTCCTCCTCCTCCATTGTATAATGCTTCGTGATCGCCGCAGCCAGAGGAGAGCCGAGGCTTAAATCCTCCTCCCCGAGCCGTATTCGCCTCCCCACCCCATTCCACCTCCTCCACCGCACCGACGGCTTCCCCCCAGCCCACCCCACCCCGCCGGGCGAGGAGAGCGACATATGGAGCGGGCGGAAGATTAGGGAGCGGGCAGGAGCCGCCGCCGCCGCCGCCGCAGCACCAGCCGCCGCCGACCCTGATGCTTTAGTTCTCAGGAGGAACTGCATGTGGTAAGTTCAACTCGCTGCTCAAAAGGAACGGTCCGGGCCGGACGGGGGGGGGGCTGCGGCGGGGGGGAGGTCCGCTCTGCTGTCCAGCGTCAGGATCCCGCGGATCTGTCACCTAAGTGTCCGGGGCTGGGTGGGGGCGGTTGCCAAGGCAGGGTCGGTGCAAGCCCTGGGGCGGTCTCTTAATAACCCCCCCCCCTCCAATTATTGGTTAGTATCTACAGGCAGACGGAGAAGCCGCGGCATGGTGAGCGAGGGGCTTCGGCAGCGCCGATCTTCTCCTCTCCCATGCTTTGCTCCCCCCTCGTAGCCCTCTGGCGAGCTACCTTCCCCCGCCTCCAAAGAGCGATGTGCAGTAAAAAGCGGTCGGCCGAGTTACTTTTCTTCCTACCAGACCTTTGAGTCCAAATGTGCAGACGGATCGGAGGCTCCGGGGTTGCTTTAATAAGCAGGTGTGTGTGCCCGTCTCGCTTGATTTATTTGTGGCATAAAACTGTACTGTGTGTGTGTGTGTGCACGTTTCGCTGCTTTTCTTTTCTGCATTGGTGTGGCGTACTAAGAGTTTCTCCGAGCCTTGTTTACAGTGCAACTTGCTTTTGCCCTGATAAGTTTCAGTATGTGCAGGAGACCAAGATGCAGTGGAAGCTGTACCCTGTAATTTCGTTTTCTGATCCTGGAGAAACAGAAAAGGCGTAGGTGTTTCAGAAGTGTGAATCTTTCAACACGAATATGCAGATCCCAATTTAAGGGAGTATCTCTGCTTGTTAGCGAAGTGGACTTTAAGAAGACTTGGCCTGCCAAGAAGGGGAGATGAATGTGGAAGGTTTTATAGTTGATGGAAGGAAAATTCTTCAGCCAGATTGAAAATGTGCGTGTTTTACTGAGTTATTGAAGAACCAGATTCTTCTCTGCTTTGGGGTCTCAAGGGTGGCATTCTGATGGTGGCACTGGAAATACTTCTTAAAAGTTGCACCTCCTGCAAAAACACCATTTTAATGTGTAATTGCAAACCAGCTACTTTTTGAAATTGATTCTTACCATGACTGCTGGTGTATTTTTAGTTGTAGATGCAAGTTGTACTTTGTTGTTTCTTTCATTTGCTGCTGCCTTACGGAATGCTTTTTTTTCCCCTGGAAGACTTTTACCACTGATGCAGGGCTGGTAGAGAAAAAACCCAAATGTCTGTTTTCACAGCTCTGTCTTTTAAACTACATGTCCAGCTAGCAAAGGCCCTTTACACAAAAAAAGTTGAGGCTCTCCCCCTCCCCGTCTCTGCCAGCAATGGCAAGTCAGGCTACCTGCCATCCAGTAGCTCTGCAGAAATCCAGCTGAATACCACCCATTGACATCAGAGGGAAGTCCCTTCAGGTTTCTTTGAAGTTTCTGTAAATGTTTGCAGTGAAGGTCTGTTCCCAGCATCAGCTCCAGTGGCGTGGGTTCTGATTAGTTTATTAGTTCTTGGTTCCTTTGGCCAAAGTGAGAAGGAACTGATTTTCAAGAAAGTCCATGGGCGTACCTATACACTTTAGCATCCAGGTCTTCCTGTCTGTCATAAGAAAAGGAGGAAGGGTAGAAGTGGCATCCTCACGTACTACCCTTCCAACTTGGAAAATATGGAACATTCATGATACAGATTGGGCAGGTCTGCCTTGGCTGTTGCTTGGGCTTTGTCAAGCCTTTCATTGTGGTTCTGCAGCACTGTGTCCAGCCTCACACAAGTGAACGTCTGCTTGAGCAACAGAACTTCCCCTTCCCCTCCGCCTCTAGCACGCCCCCCCCCTTTCCTCCAGAACCATCCAGGGTGCTTTTGGGAGGCTGAAGTGGGGTTTGGCAAGCTGTTCCATTGGTGGGTGGTCAGTATTGGAAATACCCCTAACTTAATAATTTTTAAAAAAATACTTTCATTTTTTTTAAAAAAAAAGGCTTGACTTTTTTTAATATATAGTGATTCCTTAGAAATGAAGAACTTGGTATACCAATGTTGTCAAGATTTTCTCTCAGGTAATTCATTGAATGAAATTTCCTGGAGATAGGTGATAACATTTTCCTTCCTTTTGTAGCTGATAAAACAAACTGGATTTCTAAAATAGGCCAATTTTTTATTGACGAGCTAGTATTCTCTAGTATTCTCACTGACATTGTGTACTGAAGATGGGAGAAGGATTAGCTGCTTGTGGTGCCAGACAGGTACCAGGGTCTGTATCCTAGGGAACACTTCCATTGTCCAGACGAGTATTGTAACATCTAGCATAACAGCTGCAGGGAGTTTCTTCCTTTTTGTGTCTGATCTGACTTCAGTTAACTCTATAACATGTCTTCAGGGGCAACAAAACTGAATGTTTTAAAAAAACACAAGCATGCCTGTTAAAATCTTGCAGTAGATACGGCTTTTTTAAAAAAAAATCATAAGCTGTGTGTACTTCTGTTTAATGGAGCTTGTCTTTCTTTGAAGTTGTTTAAATAGATGTGAAAATTGTTGTTTTAATATAACAGTGTTTAGATAAGATTTTTAGGGCAAACCATATCATAAGACTACCAAGCTGATGCTGTCAAGCTGCAGTCTGATTAAGATTTACTTAGAAGGAAGTCACACTGCTAGCAAGAGAAATTACCTCTGAGTAGATATTCATGGGGATTGTATTGCATAAGTAAAAGTGATTCTATTTGGAGAAATAACAGGCAGTGAAGGACACTATGTATAAACCATGGAAATGCTAGATTTACTAAAGCTGTTTTTAACTCTCTCTTTTTAAGCATAACAGTGGTTAGTTTACATATCAAAACTCAGAATTCCCAAACTCAACTGGTATGAAAAAGTTTGAAATTTCATATGCAGCACATGTTATTTTAATAGCCAGTTAAAAGTACTGACAACTAATGTGCTTTCTTCACCCTTAGTGTGAATCACTGGTATGAAAAAGAGTACAGAGGTTTAGTTTATATTTTGTACGTTTCAGAAGTAGTTGGACTGATACGTGGCGAGTGTTATTTAGTAGTTGAGAGTGAGCCTTGCCTTTTGTGTGTATATGTCTTTATGAGAATGCAGTGCATCAGAAGTGATGTTATATTATTTTTAAAGTGTAGCAGTCTTCCTATGACCCACTTATAAGGGCTCTTCAGTGCCTCTTTTGGAAGTACAGTTTCTGTCTAAAAAGATAACATAAATGGAGACAGCTCCAGTTGCAACAGCTTCTTGGCCAAAAAGAGGAAAGGGGGAGGGGCAGAGGAGAGACAGAGAGAAAAAAGAAAAGAAATTGTGCCAGAAACAGCAGGCTCTGATTACAGAGTCCAAAGATCATTTAATGCAGTAAAGCGGGGGGGGGGGGGGAGAGCAAGGTCCAGTTTAAGCAGCTGTAGGCTAGTAGTAGTTCCAGGCCACAAGTTCAACAGATCCTACTTCTCCTATAATCACTTCCCCATTGTGATACTAACCCTCCCTGAGGGAGGGGACTTCCATTTGACTGTGCCATGGAAGTACAGAATGAAAGAAGGGGTGGATGGGTGGGCCAACCATGCGTTGTGAGGTTGGATCAGCCAGAACCTCCAGATGCAGGTGGCAGGGAGACAGCGCATACTGAGCATGGTACATTGTGGCTTTGTGAAGTGTTGCCTAAACAACTGACCAGTCAAATCTGTTCTGTGTAAAAGTTGCCTTCAGACGAACCTAAGAATGAAATGTGCAGTGCAGTGCAGTGTGTGTCTGTCTGTTCAGAAGTTGGATTCAGTAGGGCTTACTCTCAGGATATGAGGAAGGGCTCTCAGACTAACTAGCTTAAATCGTCTGCAATTAGATTGTCCCACAACACACTTTTCCAAACACTGCTGTAACATTGCTAACAGACAGGTGATAAGGCTTTCTTTGGAGGAACAGTTGCATAGATATATAACAAATAAATGTGTACCACTTTAGAGGTCTGAAAGCATATGGATGGTGGTTTTCCTTCCTACGGTGTTTGTGCACATTCTTTGTCTCACTGATGCCTCTGATCAAACAGGCTTTACAGGGTTTTTGAAGCAATACCAAAAACCTGTTTACCAGAGATCATGATGGAATGAGACCACAGACAAGATCCCTCATTCACCTTCTTGGAACAGTTGGATCATCTGCTTCCAACCCTTTTGGGATCTCATTTCAGTAGATGTGTTCTCCCCCCCCCCCTTTTTAAAAACTCAGAGGGGTTTGCCATTCTCATCTTGCCACATTCTGTTACTGAAGCAGAGGCACTGGGGGCCCTTTCACACTACACAGTTATAGTGCTATAATTCCACTTTAACTGTTCTGGTTCTGTCCTATGGGATCCTGGAATTTCCCTTGTAGGGGCATTTAGAATGCTCTCTGCCAGGGAGCTCCTCTGATGCCTCTGACCAAACTACAAAGGCCTGGATTCTGTACAGTGGAACCATGGCAGTTAAACTGGAATTGTAGCACTATAACTGTCAAGAGAGAAAGTCCCTGGGAGTGCTCAACAAGATGGGGTTCCAAAGGAACAAAGAACATGTCAGAACCTGAGGGTGGCAACTGTACATTGGCATTCTTTTGGGTAAAGCTGAGTTAAATAAATGGCAAGCGCCTGAAACAAACATGAATGAAAAATCAGTCTTGTTTTAACACATTGCAGAGGTTCATTTGAGTATTTGGAGGGGAGGAGAGAGCAAAAACTATTAGAGAATGTATTTGATGATTCTCCAAATGTCAGTATAAATCTGGAATGTCTTTACTCAGGTTTATGGGGCTGGTGTCTTCATTCTTTCTGAAAACTCATGGCTGACTGAGTCATGTGACTGAAGATCAGGATGGCTGTTTGGTGAGTGTCAGCTATTGTTGCTGACCATGTGACAAAGTAGTCATCTGTTACACAGCCAGATCCATTTTCAGCCCATAATGATGTCAGGATCCCCCCACCCCCGTGGGTGAAAAAAAAATTGGCTCTGGTTGACACACCATTGCCCATCATATTGTATGAGGCCACCTGGCCAGGGCAGATTTTAAATCACCTGATCCAGTCTTTATTGGGGCACACTGAATGCACAAAAAAAAGTGCAGTGTTAATCTGGTGGTGGGGACTCCTGTTGAAATTCAGAATGCCCCAAAATGCCAGAAGGGAGCCTTCTTCAGATAAGATAGTGCTAGCAAGACCTGTGATAGGGTGAAGAGATGCTTTTGGAAGGAGGTCCACTGTGATTCTGCTGAGCACTGGATTTTAGACAACAAGCACGTAATGCTGAACTGTCTTTACCTTTTCCGCTGTTACACTTTAAATCTGGGCTGGTGATGGTTAAATAAGGGACCAGGTTTTTATCTGGACATATGAATAGAGTTAGAAAAGAGTTTACAGTAGACCCCCTGCATATATGAGTGTTCAGTTCCAGGACACCTCCACCCTGAAAATAGCAAAAAATGTGAAAGATTGTGTTCCATATTATTAAATTATGCATTTTATGTATAGGAGGTTCCATGTTTAGTCAGAATCACAGATCGGGAGGTTGCATATATGGAGAGCCTGTTGTACTTATATTCAGGTTTCTGGGTGGCTAAACAATTAGGACTTTAACAGCAGTAACACATAGCTTCTAAGTACAGTTTATATATACTTGTGCCGTTTCTAGGAAACTGTCAATGTTCTGTGTTTGTATGAAGTAAAGGAATTATCTTATATCTTTTATTTCATTTTAAGTAAGGCTCATTATGTGGGAAATAAAAAGACAGGATCCTGTATATCTAATCACGCCTGTAAAATCTAATTAATTTACAGCCTAATCCTATAGGTGTTTATTCTCACATTTATGACTTGTTTTTAGTGGGGTTGGTTCCTGGGTTGCAGCTGTAGAGTGATATTTCAAGGCATCAACATTACAAGAATTTGGGGGGAAAAGTTTCAGTCAACAAATTTAGTATACTTTTTGCCATGTTGCAGAACATTCAGTAGTATGAGATAATATTTCTGAGAGCAGGGCAGTATTCTTATGAAGAGAGTTTTACTAGATATTGTTGTTCCAAACAAAATTAATAAATAACTTTTTAAAGACAAAAGCCAATGTTGCTATTTTCGGGTTTGGGGTTTTTATTTTTATTTTTTCATCTAACTACTGTATAATGTTAGCAGACTGGATTGTACCACTTGGGGTGATGCATTTCTCTGGGTTTCCTCCTCTGCTAGGCAGTCAGGCAAGCACAACAGCAGCCGCACAGCTTTTCTTCCCAAATTTCCTTGGTTGCAAGAGAGAGCTTTGTATGCCATACAAACTGTCCCAGGCCCCCTAAACTAGGTTTTCCTCTTCAGGTGTGAAGGAAATTGTCCCATCTCGAGTGCTGCAAGGTTAGCAGCTGGTCCAGAGAGCTTCAGTACAGGCAGTGTTGATGAACTGCCATCATATGTTTTGCCTCAAGCAACAGAATGTCTTGTTCTGGCCCATTTTCATTAATTCCAAGGAGCAACTTTTTATCTGAACTGAACAAAAATTGTTAGATGGGATGTTTATGTAAGTGCCAGATAGTCTGCTGAATCATTCCAGTAAGTATAGGATAGCAACAGGATCATCATCAGGTGGAGGCAGGTGTGATGTTAACCATAAAATATGTTCTTTCCCCTTCTCTAGGACTCTATAAATGAGCAGTACTGTAATATAGAAACACCCATGATTGTGGGTAAACTATGCGGATATGTTGAGGTGGAACAGTGACGGAGGGGGGGTTGAAAGAGGGCCTACTTTAAGGAGACTGTATAACTAGTCAGTCAGCAGGTCTGACTAGTTTTGAAATGCCTGAGGGCAGGTTTGTCTCAATAAAGTGCAGGTAGCTGTGAAACAAAGTTTTCAAATCCACATTTGTTAGTATGGTACCATTATGAATTTTTTTTCTTCATCAAAAGATTTTGGGGGTTTTTGGGTGAAGGTGGTCAAGAAGAATTTCTCTCTTTAAAAGCCATACAAAATAGCATTTCCCATGACAATTTTTAGTTTTCTTATGTTTGGTTGGTTTAATGCTTTGAATGGTGGGCATCATCTTAAGTTCTGCCTAAAGGAGCATGCACAGTTGAAAATACAGTCTGACCCTGCTTACTAGAAAGGCATTGCAAGACCCTGAAAACATGCCAGATGATCCGTGCGTTCTGTCTTCAGTCTCTTCAGAAGTATCAGGAAGATACTGTCATTTGGTATCTCACAAAAGTGATCCACTGCACTGTGTAGTGTTTAGAGTTTCTAAGTTCACTCACCCCACCCCCAGCATCTGTGGCCAAACCCCCTCCCCCAAAATAAACCAAGGCCTGATTTGTGTTCTCTTCAGCTCCTTGGGAAGCTGGTAGCTTGGGCTGGATTGCCTTCTCCAGACCAGAGTTTCAATGCGCAAAAGTCCCTGAACCAGAAAATATCCATCATTTTTATTTTAATTTAGTTTTTGCCTTTAAATAGGTGCCTTTAATATCATAAATGTGGTGCACTCTTATGATACTGTTTTCTAGTTTCTTTTTCTTTCTCCCCCTCCCTTCCACTATGCCTTGAAACTAAGAGTTGATTCATATAGTTGGAAAAAATAAAAGGAAAGAGAAAATAGGAGGGGGAAAAGTGAATCATTGCTGTTGCTGCTCTCTGACATAGACTCTTATGGTAGAATTTGCATATGTCTTAACAGAGAAATGTACCATAGGATCTTTTGTTCTCCTTACAGCCATAATAGGAAAGTTACTATTCCAGATTTCATTACCATTACCATCGCCATCATCTTCATCACCTCTTAAACAAGAGTGATCCCTTATGAGCTGCTGTTTTTACTGTTAATAGAACAGACAGTCAGAATGGTGAAGAGAACTTCCGTCAAGCAGGTTCTTCAGTTTTTAGGTCAATATGCAGTAGCATAGCTGGATTGTACAATAGGTGGTATTCTGGATTAAACAACAGGTGATGCTCAGCCTCACAGCAGTCGTATGAGAGAGAAGTTAGTTTTTGCAGGCAGGGAGCTAAGACCTCCTATAGTACAGCTTGCCCCAGATCTCAGGCATGACTGGCTTGGATACTTAACCTAATTTTTTCTGTCTCAGGATCAGCATTCTGCTTTTTGACAAACAAGAAGATAACTTAAGAAGCCAAAGAATTAACTATTTGGTTGAATTTCACCCCATTACCTCTATTTTTCTTGGATTTTTTATTTTTTTTAAATGTTTTTATTGAAATTTATAATTGAAAATAAAAAAAGCCCCCTCCCTACTTCCAAGCTTATTTTCCAGTTGAATCTGCTTGTTTCCATAGCATTCATTCATAATTACTACTTACTCAAAAGACAAAATGTTCGTACATTGTTACATCTTAGGTTATTACATTGTTACATTATAACATTGTTACTTTGTTACATTGCCTTATTACCTTGTTGCTTTACTTTACCTACTTGCTTACTTTATTCCTTTCCCTTTCTTATACTATGTCTTTATCCAGTTTAGAACCTTTCTCCATTCCCTTTCAAAGTTCTGGATAGGTTTATTTTTCAAAGAGAATGTTAATTTTTCTATCTCAACCATATCCAGGACTTTGAATTTCCATTCTTCTATATCAACATATTTCTTTTCTTTCCAATGTTGCGCATATATCAGTCTTGCAGCAGTTATCAGGTATAACATTGTCTTCTGGTGAGACCTTATTTCTCTTTGTTGCCCTAGTATATTTAACAGATAAAACTCTGGCTTCATTTCAAAATTTAGATTATAAATTCTTTAAATTTCATCATGTATTTCCTTCCAAAATTTTCTTGCTGTCTTACAGGTCCACCACATATAATAAAACGAGCCCATCTTTTCATTACATTTCCAACATCTTGTATTTCCATTTTTAGTTATTTTTTGCAGTCTTTCTGGTGTCATCTACCATCTATGTAACATTTTATAAAAAATTTCTCTTAAATTTAAGCTTGGTGTAAATTTTATATCTGTTTTCCAAGCCCTCACCCATGTATCCAGTTCAATTGGATGTCCAGTATTTTGTGCCCACCTATATTATCTTTATATTTTTCTTGGGTTTTTTAGATTATTGCTTGAAAGTAATTTTGAGACATCTTCAAGTTAAATGACATTCAGTCCAAGGTTTCCTCTCACCCAAAAGTAATGAAAAGTAATGAGTGACATAAGAAGAAGTGTAGTGAGTTGCTCAAAACAACGAGAGCAACCACGTTGGTGTGAGTAATGACAGTAGGCCACTTTGCATCTGCTTTAAGAATAACAGGTACAAATAACTTCAAAAAAATAATGTTCCAAAGCCATTTTTTTCACCTTCAGCCTTCAAGCCCTCAAATCTTGCTTGCCTGAAATTCCTGTTCATAGGACTTTTTCCTCTTCTTTCCTTAGACTCCCACGATTTTCTCTTTGGCCCCTTCGTCCCTTTTCATCTGTTCCACCCGCCGTTCCTTCAGCATATCTTTCCATTGCTTACTCTATTCCTTTTAGCTTTTCCTCCTGTTGGGCCTCTCTCCTATTTGGTTCTCTTGCCAGTTTTTAGCTAAGCTACTCTGTGGTGATGGTGGAAGTGGAGCCCACAGTTTTGCTGACTTGCCTCTAATACAGTCATGAAGCACGAGAGCAGGTAGCATGGGGGATGTTCATAAAAAATGGCCTCTGAGTGAAGTGAAAGCTCACTTGGGCCAGAACCAAAATCCTATACCAGCAACAGGAGGAGATGTTGTCTAGATAAAACAGGTTAAGATATGGCCCAGAAGATAGGACAAGTAAGAGGAAGGAAACCAGGAGGGTAGTCTGGACAAAGGAAACAGACAGAGTTGACTGAGATATAAAAAGGAGGTCAAAAATACGTGGAAGAGATGGGGAGTGTAGCAGGGGTGGGTAAAGTGGGGCCTGTGGGCAACATGTGTCCCCCCAGAGGTCAAAAACAGTTTTCTGGGGAAAAATGGATTTTTTTTCCTTGGGGTATTTCCACCATTTCCACCTTCAAAAACAATTTTTGCAAAAATTTCATTCCCAAAAGTTCCAGAATGTCCACAGTGGCATAGGGCACATCACTACATTTTGCAGCCTCAGGGCCCATTTAGGCTCAGAAGAGGCCTTTAACCTTACCCATGGCCATTTGTTCTTCACTGCAGATCCCTCAGGAAGTTTTCCAAATCCCCTGGCATCAGGTCCATGCTCAGGCAAGTCAATAGTGCCACCTTCCCCAACTTTGTGCCCTCAACCCCAGCCATAATGGAGTGGTGGTCCATCATACTTGGCGGTTGTTGTGTCTGTAGGATCATTGTTGGCCCCCAGTTGGGGAAGGATGAGGATGGGACACGTCTTAGGTGAGTGGGTATGTTTTATCGAGTCCAAGGTGGCAGTCACCTGCTGAGACCCAGCTCAACCACATAGTTATTCTTGAAGACATAAGGCCCCATTCTAATTCATACTACTTAACTCTAGAAACCAGTATGTCTTCACATCCAGATATTTGTACTCAGTTTGTAAACCTCAGCTGTTGTAGTTCAGTTCTAGCCGAAGCTGTCTATAAGAGTTTCCAAAATGTGTCAAGCAAAATTGCAACTGGACTGTAGTTCAAACAGTGGAAAAGAGCTGCAGTCACTGAAGAATTGCTCAGTTGTCCATTTATCATTACTTAACAGTCGGATAACATTTTTTTTCTTATATGTTCTGCCTCAGTTCTTGTGTGCACATTCAGGTCTGGTGCTTACAAGTGAATAGAAATTTCTCTTCTTGAAATGAGAGATGTTTAAGTAAAAATACTTATTTTTGTAAGCTTTTTTTTTTTTTTTAAAAAGTTTGAATTGTTGTTATGGTTGTGTGCCTTCATGTTGTTTCTGACTTATGGTGACCTGAAAGCTAACCTATCACTGGGTTTTCTGGGGCTGAAAGTGTGTGACATGCCCAAGGTCGCTCAGCGGGTTTCCAGGGCCAAGCAGGGAATCAAACTCTGGTCCCCAGGGTCGTATTCCCTAGAAATCAGTGAATGTTCCACAGTTTACTACAGCATGCTGGAACACAGGTCTGTCTGCAAACGTGCATATACTCATGCTCACTCTTAACAACAGAGGATTGTAATGAACTGGTGAAGCATACTGGGGAAGAGCTGAACTGTTATACTGTGGACAGACAGCATTGGAAATCTGTGAGTCAGTCTCCCAATTTTTTTACATTTCTTCTAAAGCAGCCATAGGTTGAATTGGGTCAGGAGTGTGATGTTAGGAAAAAGTGTGCATGTTTTTTAAATCTTGTAATAATCTCAACATAGACACCCCTCAGGGGCAGAGTTTGGAAAGTTATATTTAAAACAGTTACAGTTCCAACCCCGCCCCCGCCCCCCGAGTTAACTGCTGCTACTTTTAATAACTTTATAGTCTGTAGTAAAAACACACTCTCTTCCCATCCGTGTAGTCCAGTCCCCACAACAGCACATGTCCCAGTACTTGAATACTGTGGTGTTCTTCCATGACCATGCTCCTGTAAAACTGCAGTTGGCCCTCCACTTTTGCAGGTTCTGCATTCATGGATTTGATCATTTCTGGATTATTTTGTTTATTTATTCATTAAAAAGTTCTTACTGTATTTACCCCAACCACAGAAAAAATATGTTCTCTCTAAGAATCTCCTGGTCGTCTAACACAATTCTATAGTCCACTTCTCCCAGAAGTTGGAAGCTGACCATAGAATCAGACCAGAGTTCCTGGAGATTCCTAGAGAAGTGTTCTTGAGTTTTAAAAAATAGCATTTGTGGTTTTATTTTTTAACATTTTCATGGGAGTGTTGTGCCTCTAACTGCCGTGAAAGTAGAGAGCTGACTGTATTTGAGAGTTTCTGTTGTTCCACAGAAGAGTGAAGTTGCACCATGTAAATCGGCATACTTGATGTAATGTGGTTATACCTCAATTATTGGGGAAAGTAATAATTTTAATTACTTACTATTGAGGTCTGCCCAGATTATATTGACTGCGAATACCCATATATTGTACTTAATGAGACAGATAGCTGTAGGGGAATACCAGCAAAACAAAAACTCCTAACTCCTCAACTTATGGTCCCAATCTATTTAGGACCTGTGGTTTATTTTTCTTTAAAAACAAAAAAAAACCAAAACTTATTTTAAATTACAATGTGGGTTACTGTGTCCCCTGAAGTCTTGTGCAGTTTGGTCCTAAAGATCATAAAAGTTTTCTTGGTTTGCACCTCATCCCAGTCCCAGTCTCAGTGACATGGCCTTTGAAGCAGTTTGAAGAGTCTGAAATGGGAGAGTATCTGCAGCAAGTCTGGAGGCTAATTTTTTGCCCTTGGGAGTCTGCATGAGCTTCCAAAAGTGTCAAACTCCCCAACATTAATTAATTAATTGATAATAACCTTTCTGCTGAATGAAACCCAAAGTGCTTCACCACATGGATTAAAACAAAGTACATGAATTAAAACAGAGTAATAAAGAGCTCAAGATCAGTTAAATAAACTACCATATTAAAACATTAATATTTTAAACCGGTATAAAATCATCTAAAAATCTTAACAGTCACAATAAAAATGCAGCTCCTGTGTACACGCCCACGCATACGCGCATACACACACACTACTAAAAGACCTTTTTGCATAGCCACTTAGCGCCAAATGCCTTTTCAAAGAAAAGAGTTTTTATTTGCTGGTGGAAGGAAAGCAGAGAGTGCTCCAGCTTAGTGTGTGGCAGAGAGCCTACAGCGGCAGAACAGCCACCAAGAAGACCCTGGCCATTTCCACACTAGACTGTTATAGCACTATGATTCCACTTTCAACATCCTATGGAATCCTGGGGTTTGCAGTTTCAGGAGGGGCCAAACTCAAGCCATTTCCGCACTAGACTGTTATAGCACTATGATTCCACTTTCAACCTCCTATGGAATCCTGGGGTTTGCAGTTTCGGAAGGGGCCAGCCAGCCTCCCCCGAAACTGCAAACCCCAGGATTCCATAGGATGTTGAAAGTGGAATCATAGCGCTATAACAGTCTAGTGCAGAAATGGCTCCTCTCCCATGTCCTCTGCAAATGTGAAAGAGTGCCTCCCCTGAGGACCTTAAAATTTGGACTGGTTCAAAAAACAAAACTCCTGGAAATGGCAAGAAGTCCAACTCTGATTTTTTTAAAAATGTATTTTATGTCATTAAGCAGTGCAGGGGGCCTTGCAGCCACTTTAAAAGGTGAATTGCTGCTCCTGGAGTTCATCCTCTTTTGGGACCAGAAAATGGTTGGTCCTTGGAGTCTGGAGTGGCCGAAGGCTGCAAAGGCAGTTTTGGAGGGACCAAGAGCCACATTTTGACTACATCTGCACTGAAAGCACTACATACATGATATTGTGTATTAGAAACTGATGAGTCAAAAGGGTCTTTACCCTTTCACTGGAACAATTTGTTCAATAATGCCACTACAAATTGCAGCTAAAGGCAGGGATGTTCAGAATGACCCCTGAAGTGTCAAAGAAAAACAGAATGAAAATGACACCCTTGGAGACATTTTCAAGGGATGCAGAGGCAAAAAATTAATCTGAGCAATAAAATTTATTAGAGAGCTCTAAAAAGGCTTGTAACTGTTACAATTTAGCTCAGCCTTGAGGGAGCAGGATCCTGTTACCTTTCTGGCTAATTGGTACTCTGATCCCTGATGCATTTACTTAGTACCAAATCCCATAAATCCATTGGTTGAACTTTTTTTGTTTGGATGAATAATTGGTTTTAGTTGCAGTCATGGTCAGACTTCTCCACCCACCCACCCACCCAAAGCTATAATGTGCTGTTCCAAAAGAGCTTTGAGCTTTCAGCCTAAATGTTGTGTCAGTCTTGCTCCCCAGTGTATTTTCTTAAGGGTCTACAGAGCAAGGGGAAAAACAAGGTACCTTCAGGGAATGGATTTTCCACACAGTTGAAAATAGAGGCCCCAGCCAAGTTAGTATGAATGATGGGTGGAGGCGGGGTGGGGGGCGGAATCAGCTAATACAATGCAGAGGGAGATTGGGGAAGGCTCAGGTCAAAACTATGATTAATTCTTATTTGAAATGCATGTCTGGAGGGGAAATAAAGCTTTAACATCTGGAGATTGTTGCACGTACAACACAACAGCAACCAGAAAGTGACACACTCATATCAATAATAAAGATACCTCTAGTTGATCAGTATAACCTATTGGTTAGTAAAGAATAAAATTCCAACTTAAAAATTTTCTAGCATTTTGTGTCCCACAGACAGTTTAAAAGCCAAAGAATACAGTTAGATTAGATGGTTTTGCCCATGTGGGTTGTCTCACAGATCTTCCAGATTATTCATTTAATTTGTGATCGGACCACTGCTTCCTGCTAAGTTTCTTCCTTAATTAAAAAGAGTGCTTCATGGCTGTTTCACTTTTTCCCTCTGCATCATTAAACCATCACACTTTCAAACTTTTTTCTACCTGCAGGATTTCTGTTGGTCACCAGCTTTTTAAGAAGTGCCTTAAAATCTCTCTCAATGCAGCATAGAATTTGTGTTTCATATAATTTGTGTGCATGCATAGTTAAGGGTTATTTGGATAAATGCTGTTAGTTCATCTTTAGTGTGACTTTTTATGCAGTAATACTGGCATTGCCATAATAAAAAGAAATAGCATGATTTCCATGAAGTCTGGATTCTATGTAAGCAGCGTGGTCTGGTTTGCTGTGATCTTGGCAGGCATCTTCCTTTGCACTGACATATGGTACATCTCACCCAACAGAATTTTACTATTAAGCTTGGGGTCTTATACCCAGCAGCTTCCTTCAAAGGGATGTGGGATGTGGTGTGTATGTGTGTGATCTGCAGTCTCTACTCTAGCATTTTATTAGACAAATGCCTTTGGAGGTTCCCTGTGGGCAACCTGTTTTTTATGCATCCCCCTGCAACACTATAAAAAACACTTTTGGGGTAAAAAAGGTGATCTGAGTTTTTTTTTCTTCCTTCTAACACCAGGAAGACAGTGGTCCTCAGCAATCCAGCCTAGAGGTTTGCTGGTCAAGAGCCAGATGCAGGGCACTTTTATGAGCAACATGAAGTGGGAAAATCTTACTTTTATTTTGTTGTCACAGTAGCATTTCTCTGACTTTCATATTCAGGTCACAGGCCATTTCCACCCTACACTGTCACAGTTCTGTTATTCCACTTTCAACATCCTCTGGAATCCTGGGATTTGCAGTTTAGGGAGGGGCCTTAGAACTCTCAGCCAGAGAGCTCTTGGGCCTCAGGAAACTACAAACCCCAGAATTCCACAGGAGGCTCAAAGTGGAATAATAGCACTATAACAGTGTAGGACGGAAATGGCTACAGTTTCAAGACTTTGGATTATTCTTGTGCAGGATAGAATACACATAAAAGAGATGGTCTAGAAACTGATTTACTACAAAATCAACTCCCTGCTCCACTTCATTTTTCCCCCGTGTAAAATAATTTCTTTGTGTTCCAATGTTTTGTTTTTACAAGCTCCCACTTACTCTTTGGAGAAAGATGTAACCCATTAGCTGTTTAACTGTTTGAGAGTTACTTGTTGTTGATTTCAGCCTACTTAGTAGTGAATTTTTTTTTTTTTATCTCTGTCAGCCTACAGGACCAAAATTCTAATTAATCCAGTATAATCTGTAATAGTTTAACAAGCTGAGACAGGAAAGTCTGGTTGCACTTTGTGTAAGAAAACTTAGCATTACTCTTTGAATGTAATAAACACGCTTACGAAGAGTTGGATCCTTGACTGTACACTTACAGGGGATTAGTTAATGAGGTGGTAATTTATTCTAAAGGACGTATTTAGGGAAGGACTTCTCAACTTTATTTGACATAGCCCAGTCAGGGAAGCCCAATTTGTCAAAACTGTTAAACAAGCTCCTGTTCTTTCAGATGAGAGAAGGTTACCCCTTCGGCGAACTGACTATCCTAGAAACTGCTTCTGATTTAATAGTAGCACATGCTTCCTGCAGAATGTTAGCAAGCTGCACGAGTCACAGGACAGCTTGGACTCTGGCTTTTCCTGTTTTGTTTTGTCTTTTTTAGCAGAGTAAATCTTGTTGGGGAGGGGAGCTTTTCTTGGTTCAATTGGGAGTTTCTGTAGTTTTATGATTTTCACCTTGCAGAAAAGACAGTGATGTGGGAAGAGTTGGAGCTCATCTTCTCCCTTCCTCTCCCCCCCACCATGGCCCAGCCTCGCAGTGCAACGTCTGATCATTAATAAACAGCAAGCTCTCACTTTGCCCTCTGGGCCTCAAATAGTACAGTGTGCAACAAGGGAGTGCAGGCAAGGCACGAGGATGGAAACAGTAGTATCGAATTACAGTTTCAAAATATCACTGGAGCACGTTAGCTGGCTTACGCTGTTGACTTGCTGTATAATTATGTTGCTTATTTGTTAGGAAAGGCTTTCCCCCTTTCTTTCCAATTAACATGGATGTTACCTAAGACCTTGGAACTCCTGAATTGTTGTTTTTTTATAGAAACTGCTGTGAAGTGTACGTAGTAGGGCAGTAATGCCTTTATTAGGGGGCTACTGAGCTACCCTTTGTATGTGGAAAAGTTAATATGAATCAAATTTCTGTTAAAATTGGCTGAAACAGTGGTGTCAAAAAGTTCAGTGTATGTGAATAGTCTCAACTTTTATTTTATTTATATGTACAGTTATATCCAGGCCTTCTTCCATTGTTGAATTTGGAATCAGAGTGGAATGAATACAAACTGAAACTTTTATTTAGAAACATTTCACCACAATCCAGTTAGTACAGAGGAAGGATTGAGTCCAGGACATTGTCAAGCTCTATCCTTGCCACTGCAAGAGCACCTCCAAAACACATGCCAAATTGGCATTGAGAACCTCTTGGAGTATTTTTAAATAAATTAATTTTAATTTCTTGTGGCTTGATGTCTCATTTCTTTAAATGACAAATGCAGTTTCAAGCAAGCAAGAGCTATTTTGGCATATTTAAGGTGTATGGGTTTTTTTTTTTAAATCTAGACTTTTGGTGAAAACTTCGAATCACTAGAGCTCTTCCCATTTAGAGATACTATTGGGATCAAAGGAAGGAAGTCTCCAGTGGAAGGGGAGGAATTCAGTTTTTTCTGATTCTCCTTATCCCATAACCACTCCCCATTTCAATGAACCCCTCAGTCATCTGCAGCAGACTTTCAGGGAGCATTAGGAGTTGTGTGAGGGGAAGAGAGAGTATTGTTGAAAGTTCTTCCTTCACTTGCAGGCTTGCCTTTGAATGAACTCAGTCCTTGAGTATTTCTTGAATTTTATTTCATTTATTTGCATGAGTAAATTACTGCGTGTAACCTTTAGCTCTGCTAAGGCCTACACTTGCTGCCCCTTCCACAAACAGCCCTGAAGAGTGACATGCTGCGCTGTACTTGTGCCTGCAGAAAGTATTCTTTGAGGATTAGAAGCTTGTTCTATGTATTTGTGGGCCTCCTAACTTCAGTTTGATTAACCTGTGCTTCTTCCTATCATTCACACTGAAGCACATGGTGAAAATAGGTTTGCCTTAAGTATAAAACAGCAGATCTTTGCAATGTATGTTTTTTGGCAGCACTGACATCTTTGCAGCGAAGACCAATGAACACTAAACAAGCCTTTGTTCTCTGGCTGCCTAGTTATTTCCCAGAACTGAAAAGGAGCCAATTTTGATGTCATAAAAAACCAGATAAATAATGCAACTTCCTTGCTGAGAAAAGGCAAAGCACAGAATATAGAATTTGTTTATAGTACTGGAGGAAGAATACCAGAAATTGGGAAAATCCTAGTTTGTATTATACCACATCGGTGTTGGTGAGTAGACTAACTTTAATTCTGCCTTTCATTTCAGTTTGTATTTTCCAGTACCCAGCTTGAACATGTCATATTACATGTTATTGCATCTATAACATGAAAGCCCTACATGGATCAGGTCCAGGTTATTTGAAGCACCATATTCTCCCTTATGAACCAGCCCAGGCTTTGAGATGTGCGGGGAGGCCCGTTTCTCTGTCCCACCACCCTCACAGGTACATCTGGTGGGAGTACAGGCAAGGGCCTTCTCAGTGGCTGCCCCCAGGCTCTGGATCTCCCTTCTTGGGGAGATTACACTGACACTCTCCCTAGTTCTGTAAATGGGTGAAGACTTTTCTGTTTCAACAGGCCTTTGAGGACTGATTGTTTAAATGAGATGGAGCTTGTACAATGTTCTGGATTTTCTGTCTCTTATTTTGTTGCGCTGTTGTCGATCTTGTATGGCTCATGTTTTTAACTGGTTTTATTTATTTTTTTTAAGTCTAATGCCTTTTTAACTTCTGTGTTTTGTGACTTTTTTACTGTGTTTTTTTTCCTAATCTATTGTAAGCTGCCTTAAATCTCGACTGAGAAAAATGTGGGTGGTGGTGGTGGTGGTGGTGGTGGTGGTAGTGGTAATGGATGGAGGCAGTGATGAAAATCACAAGTAGTTCCTGTAGTACTAGAATTGATGTCCCCATACATACATACAGTCTATATGGTGGAGTGAGCAGCTTCATTGTGTTGAGTGCTGCCTTTATTGGCCCTAAATCTCCTCTCCCTTCCCCTGCCACTGCTGCAATTTCTGTAGAAATTGAGTGGCAGCTGCAGCAGCTCTGAGATCCTGGAGGGTGTCAGGCCCTGTGTCATGCAGGACAGAGCATCACCAGGGCCATTAAAGGAAGTGACAGGAAAGATTTTCCCTCAAACATGGGGGGAAAATCTTGGCAGTTTCTCATGACCAATTTGGCAGCAGAGGACAGGCACACCAAAATAGGATTCCTTTAATTTCACTTGCCAAATATTGTCCATACTTTACAACATCCTACACAAAAACCCCACAACAATGAAAACAAATTCTTGCCAACCATGTAGATTCAGGGTAAGATTTATATGTTTTGTTGTTTTAGCTGAAATCCCTTAATGACTTTAAATCTTTGATCTTTACTGTTTCAGAACTGCCAGGACCCATTCCCATTCTGTATGATGTTGTCTGTAACAAATGCCCAGAATGTGGTTACAATTTATTTATTTTATTTATTATAACTATTTGCACCTCATTCTTCAATCAAGTTCTCTGGGCAGGTTGCAAAATCTAAAAATACAGTAAAAAGATAACTATTAATATTCTAATAAATAATCACATCTAATAAAGCAGCAGAAGGCAACCCACAGACATTTTAAATTCATGGGAAACAAACAAAAAAATCTTATGCCTAGTGCTGAAGGGAGACTGAGTAGACATCAAGAGAACCAACTTGAAGAACATTCTGCAAATGGGCAACTATATGAAAGCCGTTAAAACCACCCACTGTACCCTCAGATGACAGACCCGTGTAGCATGTAAGCAACTACTTGAGGAGAGAGTTCCTTCAAATACTGCTTTCCTAAGCTGTGATAGACTTTAAAGCAGTTTGATTTGAACTTTGAAATGGTCATGGATCTAGCCTAGTTTTGGGAGCACCAGCATAATATCCTTGTAATGTCATTCTCAGTCTAGGAGCTCCGTGTTGTACTAACAACAATTTCTGAATCATCTTCAAAGGCAGATTCCCCACTACGCTGCATTAAAGTAGTCTGATCTGAATGTTAAGGGTAACTGAGGTAAGATTGTCTTTGTCTAGGTTAGAGATGCAGATGATACAACCAACCTGATCTAGTAAGAGGTACTCTGTGTGACAGAGGCAACGTAAACTTCCAGAAAAAAAAATAATGAGTTATGGGGCACCTCTAAATTACAGTCCTGTTCCTTCAGGGATGTAGAACTCTGTCTAAACCAGGAGAAGTGCTGCTTTCCCAAACCACATGGCAATAGCGCCTCCATCTTATCTGGGGTAAGCTTCAAGGCATTGGTCCTCATCATCCGTTCTGTTACTGACATCTGGCCCTCACTTGACACAGCCACTGCCTCACCTGAATTAGATGGAAAAGGTAAGGAGAAATGGGCCTCATCGACATCTTGATGATAAATGTCTGCAATTCTCCAGATGGCTTTCCTGAGCAGATTCTGTAGATCCAAGGCACATAACTTTGAACCCCTTTTGCACTGCTAAAAGCCCCTCCCTCTCTGCTAATGGTTTCGTACAGATTGCTTTCACCTTTGTTGCTGCTAGTTGTGAAGAAAAGATCATCTTTATAGAGTGATTTTGAAAGGGACTGGAGATTCTTCTTTGTGCCCTCTTAAGGATGCTTATACAGATCACTCTTTCCAAGACGGTGGTGGGGGTGGGTAGAAAGACTTCAAGCATTCCCTCCTAGCAAGGAAAGAGGACTGATGAACGGATGGTACATGAACACACATGGGCCCTCAGTGCTTGAGCCAGTGTTACAAGTGGTACTCAGGGCCAAAAAGCAAATACTGAGTAGTAACAGGGAGGACAGAATGCAAACATTTGGGCTCCCTTAGCCTCAGCACCATGTCCTGGAGTCAAGGAGGCAATGCACCGTTGAAACAGGGTCCTCCAATTTCCAGGTAGACAGCCCATCCAGAGGAATACCATGGTATCAAGTCACTGACAATTCCATAAGAATCAATAGGGTTGCATGTTTTCCTATCTTTTGATATAGGTAGTCTATCAGGCAGATTGAGGGTCAATACCAGACCTGAATTTTAGGCTCACTAATGCATTGTACATCAAGGAACTCTGATTAAGCCTATATTTCAAGACACATTTAAATATGTGTGCGTTGCCCATGCTTTACATGTTTGGTGTGGGAAACATAGGTATGCACAGAGAAAATGTTTCATTGCATAAATATCTGGAGGTAGGACTTTTTCCTCCTGTTCATAGAGTAAGGGCAGTGGTCCCTGGCAAAAAATAGGTTGGTGACTCACTTCTTTGTCATCTCAGGGTTAGTAATGGTGGACCCTAGGATGGTCAGTAAGAAAGCATATTATTGAACAGATTTTCATGTTGGGAGGGAAGCTACCCACTATTTCAAGACTGATGCTTTCATAGTTACACAGTGTATATTTGAAAATGCATCCTCATTTGTGTGGCAAAAAATGGCAAAAATAAGGGAGCAAGATCCACATAGATAGCCAAGCCATCTCTGAAGCCATCTCTAAGATGACACAAGGTGGGGGTTTCATCTGGTTGGAAATGTGTGAATACAAAATAGGAGGTGTTCAGGGCAGGGGTCTTGTATGAGATAGGGAACTTGTAATGAAACATTGACACACCACCTCATGTGGAAATCCTAAGCCAACTGCAACACATTCATGGACTCCTTTGTACTAGCAGCTCCAGTGCATGAAGAATCTTATTTAGGAGGGAAGGTTTGCTTTAGTAGCGCGAACAGGACTGTTTGTGAGCATAAAGCAGACAGGAAAGGAATTTTACTCTGGGCTTCTTTACAGTGAGTTTAGAAACATTGTTGAAGCCTATTCTGACTTTCTCAGGCTAAGCTGGGATGTATAGCTATTGCTTTTCCTTAATTTCTAGACTTCGGACTTCTAAAAGCCAGAGATATCTGACTGAGTGGGACATCCTGCTTCCACTAGTTCAGATAAGAGTTAATTTTCCTGTTCCAGCTCACCCACCCTTCCTTCTGTTCTCTGGCCATCTGGTAGACCTGGGGTACCAGAATTAAGTGTTTATTTCCTGTTCCATAAAGCTGCCAAGCCCCCAGGCCTCTGAAGGAGTTTCCTTTGAGTCTATCAATGGTATCATATGGGTTTGCACCATTCAGATCAGGGATTGCTGAAGAGAAGGGGATCAGAGCAAGATCATGGATAGTACTGTGTCACTGAGTTTGTAACCTTTGGTAAATCCAGCATTTTATTTTAATCAAGAGCAAAACAGAACAGACTCAAACATTCTGCTTGAATTAGCTGGTCATTGCTGTGAAGTCCATTTTATTAAGATCACCATGTGCTGTGAAATACTTCATATAATGTGGGCAAGTTCATTTAGAATGAGGATTTTGTTTACATTAAGACTGGATCACTGCCAAGTGTTTGGGAGACCTTGAAGGGTTACACTGAAAAAAGATTGCATCCAAATGCCCTCTTTTGGGTGCAAGTGACTATTATGCCACAAGCTCCCACACACACACACACACACACACACACAGTCCCTGCCATACAAGACCTCCCTGGAAACAACTTCCTGTTGAGAAAAAAAAAGGCCTTGCCTGAATCTAAAATTCCTGGGAGAAATGCCTGTAGAGGGCATTTCAGGACACCGGAACAAAAAATGTGAACCTTTGGGGCCACATTAAACCCACTGCCCGCCCTCCCACCACCTCCAATATACGATAATGTAATGGTAATGATAGTTTTAAGGCTAGAATCCTGTATTGTCTTACCTGGGAGTGAGCCCCATTAATCTCAGTGAAACTTCCTGATGAGGAAGCAGTGCTTATGCTAGAATATTAACCATTATTGGGAGAGGAATATTCTGTTGAGTGAGATTGGGACTTTATGATGAAATATTTTTCCATCTCACACTAAGCAAGTTCTCAAAAAGATGCATCAGTGTGAGGAGAGGTTCAAGTCCTTGTTTTATATTTTTCATGAAGGAATTGCTTATTTTTAAAGAGTTTTTACATACTGTGTTACAACATCAATCAAAACCATATTACAAACAAGTGAATCTCGTCAGATGTATATTGTGATCTCACAAATGCTTCTTGCCTCCAAAAGGTCTGAGCCCTTTTTGCTCTGCACTTGCCTTAGTGGGACACAAGTTGAGTAGGCCTGCTTTGTTTTTTATTGTGGCTTGTTGTATGTTTTGCTTTGTTTCCTCTGAAAAGCAAGTCTGTGAATTTTGTGAAAAAGCTTCCTTCCTGTAACTTTCCCAAAGTGCGGTAACTTGTGCTGCACAGGATACCAGTCAGGAAACAGCTACAGCCAGTTGCTGCTTCCAGGTCTTGTGTTCTGCACAAGCTGCTTTCTCCCTGCTTGGGATAGCCTCCCTCTTCTTCCTAAGTTGATTTGTACAAAAAAAAAAAAAAAAAGGGCTGCTGAGGAGTTGTTAGAGTTGAGACAATCTTTTAAAAGAAAGTCCAGAAATACATCTGAGAAACACAAGTTATTCTTTAAACATGTAGTACTTTTTAAGAAATGTGGAGATTGTGCAATCACAATGTAGTGTGGAAAGTCTTCTGATTGAACTCTGTTAGCAGTTAGTTAGCAGTTACATTTCTATACCGGTTATCAGTGCAGAGCACTCCCTAAGTGGTTTACAATGTTGTAAGCTAATTGCCCCCAACAAGCTGGGTACTCATTTTACTGACCTTCAGAAGGATGGAAGGCTGAGTCATCCTGGAAAGCTGTAGGGTCGAACTCACAATGTTGTGGCTGCAGTACTGGCATTTAACCACTGCACCACTAGGACTCTTGGTATTGGATGGTATTGGACCACAAGCTATGTGGAACTTTAATGGCAAAGATGTGTCACCTTAGTGTTTCTAGAGAGACAAAGCCTTGTATAGTGGGGACTATATCACACAGGGTTGGAAAGACCAGTAAATTAAGAAATAATCCAATCTAGTTACTGCACATGGGCCCAATTTTAAATGTGTAGCCCTGTGTAGGTCAGTTGAACATGTGCCCCTGCCAGCATTGTCTGTGCTTAACATCTCATTACACACAGGTTCCTTTGCCTTCAGAAGAGGTCAGTGGCTCAGGCAAGAGCTATACAGGCATGGCTTGCTGCCATAGTTCCACAAATTGCAGCCAGACAGATTACGGTGATGATTCCAGGTGAGATATACCAGAATTGTCCCTGGGCACATGGAAAGTGCAAGTGTAATTTGTGCCTCTTCCAAACAAAGAAAAGAGCGTATGGAACAAGTGGTGTAGCTTTTCCATAGGCCTGAATCCCTTCACTGCTTCTTTTGGAAATTATGCCCAATGCACAAACTCGTCGCCACCATTTCTCTTGTAAGTATCCTGTGCACAACCAAAGAACACAGCTGTCCTTTGCAAAACAACAGAGATTGAAACTTGGTTTCCCCCCTACAACTCCAGTGCAGCATTTCTTCATTCCCACGTCACTTCACCTCCCTGTCCTTAGGCCTGCTTTTGGTTCTTTGCACCCACACATCTACACATGGCTTCCTAGACATAGTGCAAAGAAAAGAAAAGGCCAGTAAACACATGATTTCCCTCTTGTAGTGAAGTCCACACCAGGTTCTTCTTCTTCTTCCCTGAAAAAAAAAATGATTCATCACAAACTAGTTTTCTGTTTGTTTGCTGCTTGCCTGCCCCCAAGACAGCTCTTGGATAGGAGAGAAAGACTGGAGGAATGAGGTGGCATAGACACGTTTTCTCTTTTCTGAGAGGTAAGCACAGGCAAGTGAGAGAGTACACTCTGTCTCAGAGGAGAAGTCTAGAGAAAGACTGGGGAAGAGAGAACTCAGTTAAAATGGAAAGTGGGATGGCAGCAAAGGGCATGCTTAGAAGTGAAGTATAAATGGTTTTTTTAAAGCTACCATCATCATGGCCTTTCACACAAAGTTCACGCAGCTTTGTGGAGGGGGAGGTTGTTTGTACTGTTGTTAGCCAAGTGGAAGTCAAGCCCTTGCCCATCTATCTTCTGCTTACCTTTCATGCATACCTATTTCACTCTGGCTTCAGGTCTGGCTTTTGGAACTGAAACGGTTCTGGTTGCTTTGGTTGACAGTTTTTTCAGGGAACTCGACAGGAGGAATATGTCCCAGCTGGGTCTGTTGCACCTTTTTGGATTGACTCATGAGGATGAGTTTGGGAAGGACCGTTTAATTGTTTCTAGAGGATGATTATAGTGAACACCTGCTCCAGACTTTAGCTACGGCTACATATTGTTCCACAGGGATCAATTCAATCCTAGTCAGGAGAGATCTAGAACAGGAATTCAACCTCTTAGGTGGAATAATATTCCCCTTGGAAGAACTGCTTACAATATGCTTGTGCTCCTGGGTACTCAGTTAACAATTATAGTCACAAGTGCCTTTGTCCAGCTTAATCTAGTACTCTAACAGCATCATTCTTGACAAGCTCAATCATGGCCACTGTGACATGTGCCTTAGTTATGTCTCAGTTGGATAATTGTGATGGGTTCTATGTGGGGCTATCTTTGAAAAATCCGTAAACTCTTTAGTTGCTTCAGAATATGGCCATGAAGATAGTAGCTAGTGTTGGCTCATGAGGTCGTAGTTGAACAAGTCTGTTTCCAGGCACACTGCAGTGTTGGTGATTCTTTCACAGACTGAAGTATCAAAATGGCACTACAAAGAATCCATTTTAGTGCATGAAGGTCAGCCCGGAACCCAGTTTTGTTCTTGGTCTTCATCCAAAAGTTCTAGCATTCTAGATCTTTTCATCTCTTATCTAAATCTCTTATCTTCACACAGCAGGCAGTTTGTTCTTTAGCAACACCATTTTTCTCTCCCCTCTAAGTTGCTTGGTGTTACTGTATTGAGGGGAGAAAGTGATGAACAAGGGGAGAAGAGACACTCAGAACTTACAGCCAGCACTGACATCCTTTTCTATAAATGGTAAATGTACCACTGGATGGGCAATAGGCAGCACTAACAAGATCTCTGAACCTGAGTCCCATTTTTGCATTAGTCTCTTCCCCCACTCCGTCTCGATGTCATTAATAAATATTCCAGTTCTAATTTATATAGGGTGTGTGCAGAGGAGGGAATGCTTTGTGCGTGCTTGTCTTTTCTGCTTTGGAGTAAGTCCAAAAAGAACGTTTGCAGCTGCATTTCCAAGGACGATGTACCTTACTCACTGAGGTCTTAAGTAGTTTTTGAAAAGCTTTACATCCCAGAGGCTCTTGCTACTACAGTTGCAATAGTCAAAGGTTAGGAGAAATTCCTGCATGTATGAAGTGTGCAGTGGCATTTGAGATGCAACAGAAAGTCACTGTCCTTTTAGTTGAATGGACACACAAGTGACCTATTGCAAAATCTTTTGTTGTCCTCTTGGTTAAACATTTGTGTCTCTGGTTGGGCCCCCTATATTACATACCCAGGCCTTTTCATTTAGGCTTAACCCAAGTGTTGACAGTACAGATGAGTGAGTTCTCAGTTCGCATTTTGGAATGCATTCAGTATTCCTCAGAAGTAGGAAGTGAAGTGTATGTGTGAATGGGGGGTGTTGAGAGAGCACACAATAGATTCAGAAGAACAGGAGTCACACTGTGGCCACCTCACTTGCAGGGCCTGCATATTTGTAAACAGTTGTAAGCCCTGGGAATACAGCAAGCCTTAGCATTAACAACTCTTGCTGTGCCCTTGTTTTTCAACGAGTACACACTCCAGATCACTACTTTCTTTTTCAGTTGCAGGTATCACATTGCAAAGACTTCCAGTCTACTGAATCCTCCTCTGTTTTGTGTATTCAGAAGAATATAAGAATCCTGAAGCAATTAAATTCCTAATTCTGCAATTCACACATCTAGATTTCATATTGGCATTCAGATAAGCACCTTAACATACTTAATTTTTGTTCGTTTTTGTCATTTTTGGCACTTCTCCTATACCCTGCAGAAGGGGGATTGATGCTCATAGAGGATCCTGAAAGTGAAATGGTTTTAAATGGTTTAGCAAAAGTAAGGGCTGTACCTGTGCCAGGTAAAGACATGTCACCCTGTGACTATCAGATTGCTATCAGTCTGGAATCCCAGACTGGCTTAGGAGAAACCAGTTTCTTCTTCAGCATTCTCTCTATAACCTTGAGAGCTAGAAACTTATTTTTCTTTAAATGAACACCCACTAGTAATTGGCAGAAGGAATGAGGGAGTAGGCTAACTAGCAAACTTTAAAGACTTTCTTGCGTTTGTAATTTGAGGAGTTTTGGCCGTCATAATAAAGGCACTTCCTGCTCTTATTTCCTCTTGTGTGACATTAAATAAAACCACAGTGTTAGATCTAATATGTATTTGTGTTTGAAAATGGAGACCTTATTCTCTTTTGCGTGTTTCTACTGTACAATTGCCTCGTGTTCTTTTAAGGTCACAGGAACCTGTCTTTCGCTGATCAACCTGTGACTGATTCATCTGCATTAAAAACTGCTGTTTGTATAATAAAGAAAGGTACAGTGACATGGGGCTTACCGTTTGGCTGGTTAGTATTTCAAGGCACATCATTGATGGTCCTCTGATGGAGGCAGATGCTAAAGAGCCTGACTGAGAAAGTGGGTCTTCTCATTAGAATTCACATCATCTGTTCTAAAGCAGTGCTACTTAAAGTTGTGGCCTGTGGTCCAGTGCTGATCCCCAAACCATTGTCTGACAGTCCGCAAAGAGTTTTCAGGAAAGAAACAAACATTTCTAGCCAATGGGCAGAAATAGGGTACCGGTCCCCAGCACACCGGAAAAAATAGAATTGCTGGTTTCCACATCAGACAGCTTGAGAAGCACTGTTCTAAAGAACTGGGGAATGTACGTGCCTGCCGACCTGCCTGTGAATCCTTCATATCAAGACCTAAGACTGGTGATACCAGAATAGTGGCTGAATTCTCTCTCCATCTTTTCCAAAGCTCCTCATCAGTTTCTTATTAATGAATGACTGTGATGTCTTTGGATCAAAATGTTTATATCCCCCAGCAGCTATCTT
Source organism: Cyclura pinguis (assembly GCA_030412105.1). NCBI lineage: Eukaryota > Metazoa > Chordata > Lepidosauria > Squamata > Iguanidae > Cyclura > Cyclura pinguis. Next base: position 177,288,991 of record CM059599.1, read on the forward strand.
GACCCAAAGTGTTGCTTCATCTCTGCTTGTTTTCCTGACTCAAATTTGATTGGAATTGAGGGGTAAATTCAATTTTAATAATGGAAGGTATAGTTAAAGGCAACAGGGGAGGAAACCCTGCAATAAGTAGGATTTCTTCCTCACCTGTTAACTCAAGGTAGCCTGGAGTGAAAACCTGGTCTGGGGAACCTGTGGTCCTCCCTCAGTTGTCCTGGTTCCCAGAAGCCACTGCATCCTGGATATGAAAGGGTGACGTGCCTCTTGTTCTCCTTGCCAAGGAAAGAGCAGAGTCTGCCTGATACCCTACCTAGCAGGCTGTGAAATAAGCATAATCTTCAGCAGAAATTATTCTATAGGGCAGACTATCTTGTGCCGAACCTGTATGCTTTGAGGTAAATAGCAAACACATGTCATTGTTACTTAACATAGTGAGGGAGTGGTAGTGGTGCAGCAACTGCTTTGATACAGATTGCTGACTCCAAAATGTGTAAGATGGAAGAGAATTTTCCCTTCATTAGATGAAGTTCCAAATGCCTCACCCGTGGTCACCCTTCTTGTAAAAAGATTGATTTGTGTACTGAGCTATTCCCACATAGTTTTGGGACTGTTCTGTTTGGAGGAGATAAGGAGAGAGACAGAGAGTAAGTCTAATCGGTTGTAATTTTCTCCTCTCCTTTGTTTTCAGATATATGTTGGGGAAAGGAGGAAAGCGGAAGTTTGATGAGCATGAAGATGGGTTGGAAGGCAAAGTGGTGTCTCCAACTGATGGTCCATCTAAGGTGTCTTACACCTTACAGCGCCAGACTATCTTCAACATTTCCCTTATGAAACTTTATAACCACAGGCCATTAACAGAGCCAAGCCTGCAAAAGACAGTTTTAATTAACAACATGTTGAGGCGAATTCAGGAGGAACTCAAACAGGAAGGCAGCTTGAGGCCTGTGTTCATCACCCCTTCACAGCCTACAGATCCTCTGGGAGACAACTTCCGAGAAGTTCAGCCTGCCTTTAGCCATCTGGCCTCTCCGCCAGTCCACCCCGCTGACTCAGCAAGCACTACACCACTGGAGTCTTGCCTCACCCCTGCCTCTCTGCTTGAGGATGACACTTTTTGCACTTCCCAGACTATCCCCCAAGATGGTCCTACAAAACTACCACCTCCAATTGTCCAACCAGTAAAGGACAGTTTCTCCTCGGCCTTGGACGAAATTGAGGAGCTCTGTCCAACACCTACCTCCACTGAGGCAGTAGTAGCTGCAGAAACAACAGCATCCAATAACTCTAAGGAGAACGTCAGTGAATCCAGCATTCAGAAGTCTGAGGGACTACAGGAGAACAGAATAAATGAACCTAAACTGATGGACTCTTTACCTGGCAATTTTGAGATCACGACATCTACAGGTTTTCTTACAGACTTGACCTTGGATGATATTCTCTTTGCTGACATTGATACGTCTATGTATGATTTTGATCCTTGCACATCTTCTACTGGGGCTGCCTCAAAAATGGCCCCTGTCTCCGCAGATGACCTCCTAAAGACTCTGGCTCCTTACAGCACCCAGCCAGTAACCCCCAATCAGCCTTTCAAAATGGACCTTACAGAACTGGATCATATAATGGAGGTGCTCGTTGGGTCTTAAAAAATGGCAACTTCTTGAAATATACCAGTATAAACACTTGGTAGTATTTTCACAACCACCCCTCTCCTTACAGATCTGCCCTGCCCAGACAGACACACACCCACATACCACCATGCATGCATCTTTGCTTGTCTTTTTTTTTTTTAAAGGATCACACTAGTTTTTGCTTCAAGCAGAGTTGGAGTGCCTTCATCCATGTATGACCACTTTAAATATTTTTTTGAAAGTGGTTCCTCAAGGGAGACATGAAATCCTGATATAGGAGAAAATGCATATTGTAAACAATATTGATATGTTTGACAGAAAAAAAAATTGTAAAAGCTAAGCACAAGGATTACGTTGGGGAAAAGCTGTAAATTGCATGTGCATATTTGTCTATTTTTTCTATAAGTTTTATTGCAAGAGGTTAAAATATTATTTAGATAATCGCAGTACCTTTTTGGATTTTAGCCCTCTCTAGATTGACTTAGCAATTCAGCCTTTTTAGAGGTATTAATTATTCCTCTTTAAATGTTGCATTTACATGGCTCTTTAGAAACTGCTACCCAAATTTATTTTATATTTTTGTACAGATTCTGCAATTTATGATATTGAGGGGTCTTTTCTTAAAAAAAAGAAAAAGAAAAAACAAAACAAAATGCTGTTTATACTCTCTCTCTCTCTCTCTCTCTCTCTCTCTCTCTCTCTCTCTCTCTCTCTCTCTCTCTCTCTGACACACACACACACACACACACACACACACACACAGAAAATAGCTATTTTGGTAGGATTTGTTCACCCAGTTCCTGCATATACCTTCTGATGTACAAGAACTGCTTGTAGTTTTATACAGACTTGTAGTGTTTTATACGCGTATAATGGTGCAAAGAGAAATTTGGATCAAACCAGTCTGCAGTTGGCCTCCCTAATTGAGACACACACTTGAAGGAAAAGGCCAAGGGCTCTTCCCCCTACAAGTTTCACAAATATTTACTCCCTGCTGCATACTACTGTGATTAACAAAAACCTTAGAGCCATGTATATTCCAACACTGATGTCAAACAGTTGGCAGGAAATAGCTGTGAAACTTTATTATGACTAAACTCCCTCCTCCTTTCTCCTATCCCACAATTAGCAAGACTTCTGTTCTGAAACCAGGTATTTTTTAAAAAACAGAAAAACAGACTTCAGCCACAGTGCAGCACAAAGTTGAGTGCCCCAAGCATATCTTGGCCTGGATCCTAACTTTGCTTCCTTTCATGGCAGGAGAGTTGCAATCACAGAAAGACTCTTTTTTGAATGCAACTCTTTTTCTCTCTGCAGCAGGAAAAGTTAGAATCCAGCCTGGAGAAATCAGTGGCCTTAAGCATACTTAACTCTGTATTGGGATGCGGCCATTGTATTTGCATCTTGTTTTAGAATGTCATGATACAGCAAACTGTAATCTGATTTACATGTCAGCATAAGTACAATATGGCTGTAGGAATTAATTTTTGTTTTTGTTCTGTGTTTTGTTTCAAGCAAAAATCCCATTTCCTTTTGGGCCGTGTATTAGCTACCCTTACTTAAAAATAAGTTGCATTGAAGTCAGTGGAGCTTCCTTCCAAGGAAATGTTGAGGTCTAGGGGAACTCTGTCCCCTCTTTCTAATGGTGTAATGCAAATATACCATATTCCTTTGATCTAGTCTTACGATTACCCTTACCCTTTTCTCAGAACATTATTGTTATTATTACTACTCACTGTGTTGACAAGTGCTGAAAAAAAAAAGGCAACTTCAGTATTATTGCAGTGAAATCATCTCTTAGTGGCACTGGATGGACTCACTCAAGTATCCATTGCTGTCAGAACTGGAGCTGGTCACATTATGAACACTTCGTATTTTCTCTGGGGTTGGTTTCTTGGCTCAAGTGTGTTACCTGCTTTACACTTTACAAGGCCTGTTTTACAATGTGGAGACAACTGCAACTCTCTATGCATGTTTCCTTCCCACTGAAGTCTTCTAATTGCTGCACCCATTGCCAATTTTTTTCTCTCTGTATTCATTGTGATGTACATTTGTTTTAAAGAAAACTTGCAATGTTATCATGCCTGTTGCCGAAACTGCTATGGCATTTGAATTTTAAATGGTACTTAATTGAGTGCAGGTTACAAACTATATTGTTGATATGCATATGGCTTCTTTAGGAATAACTTTTATATTTATTTAAAAAAATTTAAATTATGTTTTATGTAATTTGGCAATATTCAGTCAGTTCTGCTCACTTCTTGTCATGGATAAAAAAGATTGGGTCTTGTCTGCCTCCAGGAAGGCAGCTATATAAAACTGGCACTTTAGAACAGGCCATATCTATTTATTTAAATACATGTAATGTATTATGTGTAAGGCACACACAGCTCCTCATTCTTGTACAGGCATCCATGCAAATTAGAGAATTACTTGTCTAAATTAAAAGTATCAGCAAAATTCTCATCAGTTTTTTTTTTTTTTGGTCTCTCCTCCATCTAGCAGCATGCTCACCAAATAACTTGTTGAAGTTCTCTTTCTTAGAGAGCCATGTTTGTCCATTTTCAGTGTTGGAGGAGGGTGTAGCAGAGAAAAGCCAGAGCTCTTAATCACAAGGTACAGCAGCTTATATAGACTGTAAACCGGTTTGTGCAGAGACTGGTTCTGCGTTGTTACTTTGGAAAGCCGCATGAATGCAGCTGATGCTGTACCAATCATAATTATTAAACAGCCTGTCATGTAAGAACCTTATAGTCGTGCAGTTCTCCCTTGCCTTTTCCAAAAATACTTCCTCTCATACCGGTCTTAATAATGTGCAACACATCAGTGATTTAAATGGGAAATAAAAACAACTCGCTTCTAGTATGCAGAACAACTTCTGCGAGATCAGTTGGCAATGATACTGAGGGGCAAGGGCCCAGTACTACCTTGGGTACTGATACTAGAAGGTATTTACCTACAGTATTAGGTAACATCAGGCTGTTACACAGGCATAGCTCATGACTGTCCCAAACATGTCTTTGCTGATGCTGTCAGTCATTTGGGTTGGACTAAAGTCCATGCACTTACAAGAACTGTTAAGAAAAGAACAGTTAAAGCAAACATCATACTTTTACTATCATTAGAAACTGATTTTACACTTAACTTAGCAACAACTGCCCTCTTCTCTAGACTTGCCAATTGAGCATTTAAATAAGGACCATATGTTGGGCAAGCGTTCAAATGAACACCATTTTAGAGCAAAGCAGCCAGTTGTTTCTCAGGCGCTAACCTTAACTGTGCACAGTAAATCTATTTGGAACGTTGCAGTCAGTCATTTTAGAACATTATTTGGGGCAAACTAATGGTAATTGTGGCATGCAATGCAACTATTTGATAGAATAATATACCAGAATTGAAATTTCTCCTCACCCTTCCATCCCAAAATACATGAATGTTATGGAAATGTTATTGACACTCATGTGCAATGAAGTGATGAGAAGAGAGCAGAATTAAAATGAGCTTTTTTTGAATTTGAAGTGATTTTTTTTCCATTTTGTTTTTCATAAGTTATTTATTCCTTTTTATTTTCCTTTTGTACATATATTTATTTTATTGTGAAGCTAACAACATCTGGATTGTAACATGTACAGAATGTATGGTAGGAATGTATTCTCTTGTAGGAATGTAAATCCTTTCAAGAGGGATGTGAAAGATTTGGAGATATTAACTGGGTTCTGTTCAGGATACATGCCATTCGCAAGATCACTCCCCTCCCCACATGTCCACTTTTCTCTCCTGTGAGTAGATCTGGTTGGATAAAACTTATGCAAAAGAAGTTTATAAACTTAGTTGTAAAAACAAAGCTGTTTTGTATCATTGGTTACTTTTAAAAGGGCCAGATCCTACTTTGGCCAATAAAGTATAGCCTTTATTTTAATGACGGTCACATCACCCTTCGTCAGTGCAATCCTATATCTAAACAGAAACAAGTCCCATTGAATGCAGTGAGACTTCCTGATAAGTGGTTACAGGATTGCAGCCTTAAGCAAACTGTTCTCAATAACTGGTAGCTTGAATTGGGGGGGGGGGGTCTACTAAAGACAGGCTGGGGATGTTTATTCTTTCTCTTCCTCCTTCCAGGAACTCACGCAAACAGATGAGGGTGCCATAAAAAAAAGGAAGATAGAGCAAGACGCTGCAGAACCATCTGGCTTCCTGGTCCGCAAGGCCATGTAGGGCAAGCAAGCAAGTTTCATGCCAGTTTTCAATCCATGCAGTTAAGTTAGTCATTGTGACAAAACAATCATGTTCCAGCTGAGCAAAAACTACACACGTCTCTGGAGTCATTTGAGATTAGGAGACTGCTTGCCCCCTTGCTGGATTGCCACCTCTGAGGTAGTTTTGTTTCCATTTCTCAATTTAATCTCAAAATGCCGTTATTTATGGTTGGGGAGTTAAATTGGGAGAGGGAATTTTACCCCAGTTTATCTTCACACGTAAAGGCAAGCAAGTCGGTGTGCCTTCATCTCCTCTTGTCCCTTTCTTCTGAGGGATAAGACAGGATAACAAACGTCACTTGACCTGCAAGTTTAGGCTGTCTTGTGTCTGCGGTGGCCTGCTGTTAGCACAAAACGGAGCGATGCAAAGGCCAGGGTGGAGAAGGGAAGAGGCATGGCACAGGGATTCTGAGATCTGTCCCCTGTTGAGTGGGACTAGAAACCTTCTTGGATCTGTGCAGTTCACAGAGATCAGCTGTCCCACACCTGTGTAACACAAAGCGGGCTTGGGGAGCAATGCTGGAGACAGATAGTTTTGAACAAAAGCCATTTCTGCAAGCAAATCATGTCTCATTTCCAAGCATGAGCATTTGCCTTCATACTGCCCTGCCCTCCCTTCACTTTCAAAAGAATTTGCTAATACAAATTCTGAGTTTGTTGATGCAAGTACAGAGAACTTGACAAAATTTCCAGAGATTTACAAAAGCATGTCTCAAGGCAGGATCAAGCAGCACTGCTGAACATAACCCCATTTTTTTAGAAAGGTATTTGCTAGTGGCTTGAGAGTAAGTTGATCTTTTCTACCTTTTAAAGAGCAGTTGATCAGAAAGGAGACAAAAAATGACAATTGTGTATTTACATTAAAGAATCTGGTTTTACTAAGGTGTGTGAATGTGACACGTGTATATTCTTCCTAGAGAAATGATTCCCTAGAGAGGAAAACCATATTCACGATCCTCAGCACAGTATAGTTTGCAGGATTCTATAGGGGAAGCCGTGACAGCTATATTTGTACCTATACCCATCTGTAATATAGGCCTGGCCCCTGAGCCACAGAACAAGCGTTGCCTTCAGACTTACACCCAAACTCCTGTGCTGAAAAGAGAAGTGAGGGCCTGCCTGGAACAAGTTGTGCAGATTCATTTGTCCACTGTGCTTAGGCATGCTAGACTGTTGGGCACAAATGTGGCATTCCAGGGACTTTGTCCAATCATCATAGCTGGTGCCATGCAGGACGGAGGCTCCAGCACATAATGTTTGGTGCCACAAACGGCCTTTACTGGCTCTTGTGGCTTATGTCTACACAGCAAGACACAATATAAACACTATTCAAAGTTACCAGTTTGAGAATAAATTGCACTGTGATTTTTCCTGCTGTCTTATAGAACTTGACATGTGAATTGAACGTTTACAATTAAAAAAAACAAAACACACAAACCTAAAAGCAAATGTAAATCCACCTCCCTGAGAAACATGGTCATTGGCTATAGAATGTAATTGTGTCTCTAAAATAACAACAAAAGCCAACAGGATCTTGCTTTTATTATGATTTCAATGCTTATAATATTATGGTTAAACTTTTATTTTGGAAATTTAAATTCATTTTATAGCCTTTTGTTTTCAATGTTACATGAAAAATAATCCTAACATGAATTTTGGATTTTTTAAAAATTAAATCTTGTAGATGCTTAATGGTGTAATCCATACTAGACTCTCTAAAGGCTGAGATTCTGGAGGGGTGGGAAAGAGAGAAAGAAGGTGTAAATAGTCTGACATGTTTGGTGCATAGTTTTAAAACAGAAAAAGAAGGCTGTATTTTCTCCCATCCCACCCTTTTCCCCTCTCCCAACCACAGACCTTAGAGCTGTGCCTTTTCTATGCAATATTACAGACATATACATCTGAAACCAGATTACTGTATTCACTTGTAGGTATGGGCTGTAATCAAAAATACAGTTGGGCAAATTACATGGAAATGAGCAGTCTTACTTTTGTAGTTTTATATTATACAATAAACAGTTTAAAAAGAAACAAAGCTGTCCCCTGTTCAGTTTTTAAGAAGCAATTTCCACGAGGTAGGACTCAAAGATGGACCACATGAGGATAGCCTACACATTCGGCATACGACAGACACTGCGATGGGAGGGAACTGAGGGCGAGAGATGGGGGGTAGAACTAGCCACAAATACACCAAGGCATCGTCTCTGAAAACTGGGACAGAGAAGTGAGCAGCTACAGCTGCTTCAGTGTCCAAAGATAGAACACATTCATACAATATATCCACGGTCACCAAAGAGACAAGAGGGTGGGAGCAGGGTCCTGCCTGCTATGAGCCTTACCCTCATCGCTGTTTGCGTGCATTCTCTCTTCTGACTTTGTAGGCAGAGCCTAGAGAGGAAAACTGAAACCAGTCACAGGCACGGTTCTGCCGGGTTTAGCTCATGCAGAAAATGAACAAGCAAATGTTAACATGTGAGTGGTCAGAGAAATGGCCATCAGGGGCAAGTCTGGGCCAGCAGGCACCATCTTGGGCTTTGTCCACACCATTACAGCACTTTGATGCCCCTTCAACTGATGTGACTCCATCGTAGGGCATCTTGGAATGTGCAGTCACTGAGAGAATTCTCTAGCCCAATCCCCTGAATTGCAGCACAAGAGTTCTCTACTTGAGAATACTAAGACCCTTCCCAAACTATAAATCCCAGGATTAAATAGGAGGGATCCATGACAATTCAAGTCGTATCAGTTCAGTATAACCATATAATGTGGACACACACCCTTGCTCTCCTCCCCCACACCAATATTTTTGTGCCCATCACTATAATTCATAAATAGGATTTTTACCTTTTCAGGCATGCACATATACTACCATGAGGACCGTGAACATAATTTTCAAAATTGCCTTTCTGAGCCTGACTATGAACTTAACATATTTAGCTATATATGAACTAGGTGAGTAGTGAATGGGTGGAGTACAAACCTAACTGAAAGAAACAAGTTTACCTAGATGCATCATTCTCCAGTCAGTCAGTCAGTCAGTCAGTCAGTCAGTCAGTCAGTCAGTCAGTCAGTCAGTCAGTCAGTCAGTCTGTCTGTCTGTCTGTCTGTCTGTCTGTCTGTCTGTCTGTCATGTGGAAATAAAAAGGAAGGCAATGTCACACATTATGGTAAAATGGAGCACTGATCCATCTATTTCTGTCACGGACCAAGGTAGCACAAAAATTTTGCTGTGCTCTGAGACTGTCATCCCACTGAACGCAGGAGGACTTAGTTGCCAATAGATAATAATATCATCTTAGTGCCCAGACAGTCTCATAGGGGAAGAAATGGTCCTTTAGACAGCAGAATCTGAGCCATACAAGGCTTTATAGATCATAACCAGTGCTTTGAAGAATGTTAACAAACGGTCTGGTTGCCAGCGGAGCTCGTTTAACAAGGGAGTTGTATGTTCCCTTAACTTGCCCCTGTATGGCTACAGCTGTTTGGACCACATGAAATTTCTGAGCACTTTTCAAAGGAAGCCCCACTTTGTGCATGTTGCAAAAATCTAGAGTTGCGCTCAAGTGCAGGACTGTTTCCAAAGTAATTTAAATTTTTATAATATTCTGTCACATATAGAAGAGAGGAGTCTTGCAAAAGATACAAGATCTCCATCTTCGTATTCTCATTTTTCATTAACTTGTGAACAAAATTGCTCATAAATTCCTAAAATTCCAGACTGACATGCTTGCTATTTGTGTGAGACACATGGTCAGAAATATTAATAATTTGCTAGTTAAGAGCCTCTCCAACAGCATTTCCAATAAAGCTGCTGAGAATGATAGGAGTTATTGCCCAACATACGTAGGCTCAATGTTACAACTCAGGTGTATTCTGATACTATCTTTCAATTTCTTTTCTCATGAAAATAAGAGAAGAAGACTGCATATTAAAGCTTTAGAGTTTTCAAGGTTCTTCACACTGCTTATTGGAGGAATCTTTACATTCTTTCCTTATCCCAGCAAATATTTCTGTTGAAGTTTGGGACCAAATGGCAAGTGTCAGGATGTTTAAGAAAATCACTGATTCAGATCCACTTTTCATGGAATTTGGTGTGAAATAAATTTTAATGACTGTAGGTGCTAGCAGTCAACCCTTGTTTCATTCAATCTAAACTGAATCAACTTAGGTAGCACTAGGTAAGTATTATAGGTTCAATTTTTTTAAAAAAGTGATCCTCTGCAACAGAATGTTGCCATGTGAGCTACTGCTCTTCAGGGTTCCAGTCACTGTAGGTTCTCTCTTCATTTTTTCCTACAATATGAACCATTCCCTGACAATAAACCAATGGCCGAGTCCAAAAAAATTAGATGGTTGTGCTTACAGTTGTTGTTTCCATGTCACTTCTTCCCTGGCCAGCCACTGTCTTCAATGCCTACTTCCATGCATTGCTTGGTTTTGCTGACTCAAACTGCCATATGGCCTGAGATCCTACATGGGAAGTTGGAGCACAAAGGTCTGACCAGCTGGCACTCTGCCTTGTCTCCTTTCTCTGTTTTTACATTTATCTTGAAGAAATGTCCAGCTATGTCTCTATAGAAAAGATGCACAACAACAAAGGCATCATCCAGGACCCCCCTCTGGGTTTTTCAGAGGTCATTTTTATCATGGTTGTCCGTGATAAGGTCATAGCTGGATTCTCCTCCACCATCCTCCAATGAATGACCTTGTTGGCCCTATCCAGGAATCATGTAAGTTTTAAGGGGGTGTGAGGGCTGTTGCACAAGGGAAGTGGTGAATTCTTTCCTCCACTGTAACCAGAAAAGGACAACAGTGTATGTCACTATCAGGATGCTAGCCCTTATACTTAAAATTCATAACTGATACCAGTCAATAATAGTGAGCAAAGAACCCTAACTTCCACCATGTTTTCTACTACTAATACTTGTATCTAAGATTCTGTTTTTCAACTTTCCACCAGGTCCTTGGAGATCAACTGTTGGGCATTAGGAATAGTGAACTACAATAATGTGGTTGTATCGGCCACTAACACAAGGTTTGCATTCATGAAATATTAAATAGTCAGCCAATGCTCTGGCAGCACTAAACATCGTTAAAAACAAGACATAAATTGTCAGCATCATCTAATGATGTGTTAGGGCTCTCAAGCCTTGTATGCTTATTTTACAGCACTGACTGAATATATGATGTACCATTTTCTACAATGAAGGATGAGGAACTTTCTTTTAAAAGGCCAGCATGTATATTGCTACGTTAATTTGAGAAAGTTGATGGAAGGAAAGTTTTGAGTCCTTTCTTCTTTCCTACAGCTAGTTTTCCTTCTCCAGAGGGAAACCAAGAGGCCCTCCTGAGCAGTGCAAGATTCATCTGCAAGGCAGGAATGCACAGGCCCCTTGACAAGAGAGGAAGCCATCCAAAATCAGGTAAACCTCCTTCCACCAAAATTTCCACATTGTTCAGGAGGGGCACCAAACCTGCCCACAAGAGCCTTTTCAGGGATACAAGGGAAAGGAGGGGAACAGATTTCCATTATCTTTCTTCAAAGATTCAAAGCATTTAATTAAAATTAAAATATGTTTAATAGCAACAACTAGCTTCCTCTTTTGGAGTTAAGTGTCTTCCCCATGCAAGCTGGTTCTTGAGCCAGAAAAATTCATCAACATGCAGATAATCTCTTCCTAATGCAGAAGTTTTCCTTAGCTCATTTGCATCTATGGAGTAGTACAACTACTTTGGGAGTGGTACTACTACTTTATTTTCCTTCCACTCAGCTTCTGGACTGCTGCTCTTGTAGGTCTGCAGCCTTAAATTCACAAGCAGCAGACAGGCATCAATTTACACCCCCCCCCACCCGCCACAAGCAGTAGAACTTGTCTGCTGCAGATGTACAGAACTCCAGAAGCCAGATTTTTTAACTGTGCAAGTCAACAGAACAACGTACAAGTTATGACAGGTTGAGTCTGCCATTTAGTCGTTGAGTTGTTTCAGAAATCCAAACTGGACCCACAGTTGTAAGCTTTTGCCCACATGTCTTATTGAGATAAGCAAAGTCCCAGACAAAGAACCAGGAGCAGGCAAAGCCGACTTGCTAAACAGGAAACTCGGATTTTTAACTATTTATTTATTAGCAACTCCGTATCTCCAACTGAACTGCACGTCTTTAAAAAAGAAAGGAAAGGAAAGGACAGGAAAAAGATTAGTGAGAACTACAGTTTCCCCACTTACTTCTGATTATTGCATACATAGTCATGTCCTGCTGTGTGAAATGGATTATTTAGTAGTGATCTCCCAGTTCAAAGGGAACTAACAAAATTATCAAAGTTTTTGTACATTATATGGTGATCCAAAGGAGGGATCAGTGTAAAGAGAGGGACTGGAAGAGTTAAAAATGCTTTTTGATCTTGGCCTATCCAAAGAAAAATGTTTTTCATTTTTGTAATACTTCCATGAAACAGACTAGTTAACAATCCTGATTTTGGTGAATTTGTAACAAGATAGGAGATGCAACTGTAAGTTTCCACCTTCATCTTTGCAAAAAGCAAAAGGAAAGGGCAGGGGGAGAAAATGTACTCTTTCCCAGCGACCATACAGAATCTTACTGGATGGATAATTGAGTCTTCCTTCCACATGGAGATTGCATGCTCTGCAATGCTGAAGCGCAACAGGGGCCCAGCACAGAGGAGCCATGAGAGGTTGTTGTGAGGCATACACAGTTTGGCCCTCCAATAGAGGGGGAATAGCTTGGATAGTTCGAATAGCTTCTCCTCCTCAGCATCTGACATCTGAAGTAATCAGCACCCACTCTGCCTCATGGTAGAGCAGGCCCTGTGAAACATTTAAGCATATCTAGAAAAAATGGGATTTGCCAACAGCAGGCATCAGATCCAGCTGAAACTAAACAGATCTCTCTTTTTTTACCAATTGACATGTTCAGATTTAGGTTACAATAAAGCATCCAATAATAAATTGTCACTTTACATTTAGGGGTCCCTCTATGGAGTGGAGATTGTGCCCAAACCCCCAGTGTGATCCCATATTTATAGGCCAGAGCTCTACTCTGGAACACATTGTTCTTCTCCCCGTTTCTTCCATTTTAAGAATAAAAGGCCAGAAATTAAGACTGGAGAAGGCACTATGTTGTATTGCATTTCTCCTACTCAGCCCAACTAAAAAGTCTTCTCGATCAAAGATGCCATGAAACAAGGCCTCCCTCTCTGAAGGGGGTAGTGCCTTGTACCAGCACTAAATACACAAAGAAGCAGTACTGCATGACAAGCGAGCCTGTGGCCTTCCAGTTCTTATTGGAGGCCAGTTGCCAACCCCAGCCATCCCAAGCAGCGGTGAAGATGTTAGTGCCCCAAGATGCTCAACCATCTGGATCTGAGCAATGGAACTGGGAAATGGTGGGTTCTCTGTCTTGCTTGACCATCCTCCTCCACCTTCAGTCACATCTGTATCATTGTCACTGGAGGCTTCTCCAGTGGTCAGAAGAGACTACGAACAGGTCAGTGCTAAGTGTGGGACATGAAGACAACATCTGCCAAAAGCTAGTCAAAATAACAGGGGGAGGCAGTTATATTACGTTTAACTATGTTGTATTATGTTTAACAATTATAGACTAAGAAGACTTGTCATGCGGGCTGTGAGGCTATTTCCACCACTGTCTCCTTTCAAATCCTAGTCAAATCCTCTCCTACAAATAACACATATGCACTATTTTAATGGTAATTTGATTCCCCTTTAATGTTTATTTGCATGTGGACTATGTCTTCATCACCAGTAAAAACACTTTACCGCCATTGCTAACCCCCATTTCCTTCATTGCTTTTCTAATGCACAGAGGCCAAGGGTAAATACAGTGGCTTAGTCCAGGGATGGGGAACGCATGGTTCTGCAGACGCAGACAGATGGTAGCTCCCACCATCCATTTCAGTTGGATCTCCTGACAAAGCCTGATAGGAGGGCTATATTACTTACTCCTGTCTCACTCCTGTGCTCTTCAAAACCCATTCTGAAGGGTTGTGGGCCACTTTTGAACACAGAGGGCTGACAGGGAAGGTGGGACTTGCTCTAAACTGGACCGGAAATCTTCCTGTGAATTTCCTTCAGATCCATTATATGAGCTTCCACTTATATAAAGTGCTTCTGTATGTCTGTACCTGCTTTTCTGGTGTACTTCACATTCGTTCTGTAAGGAGGCATGTATCGTGTGAGGCTGGTCAACCTGTGCCTTCTCATATTAAAGTGGGGACACGGTCAGGGCTGAGAGATAGATTGCCCGAGGTTCCTGTTAGACTGAGCACTGGAGCAAGGACTTCTAGGTCCACGTCCCGTGCTGTTTGCCACCACGGCTCACTAGACTGAAAATTCCCTAACATCAGCTGTTGCTTTAGCAAGAACAGGGAGCTAGTGAGCACATCCGCTTTCTTCCTTGGTGTGGAGACAAAGACCTAGGACAGGGGTAGGCAACTGTGGAAGACTAAGGGACAGCCCTCCAGGAGCTCCTGCATGCCACACCAGCTCCTGCAAAATAAACAAGTTTTTGTCTCCCAATGCCTCCAAACTCCCTCTAGGGGACATATGGCATCTTCTGGGGCTTTCCTAGGCCCCTAGGGCATTTGGGGCCAAAAAACCCTGCAGTTTTATTTTGATCCCTGGGAGTCTGGGAGGGAGGACTTCAAAGGACGTGGAAATGTCCCAACACAGCAACCAAGTATTATTTTGAGGCGTTGTGGAACAAACAATTTTGGACCCCCTGGGGGCCGTGGGGCCCACAAAAATGGCCCTCGGGTGTCATGTGACCTACAGGCCACACTTTGCTCATCCCTGGTCTAATAGCGCACCATTCCCCTGACTTGCCTAGACAGAGTGCTACACACAGTGGGCAAAAGAATCTTTCTGTTTAAGGTTTTTGCTATTTTTTTTTTATGTTTAAATAGGGCAAAAGCATGGCAACCCTTGACCCTTCCACCTCTCCAACACTGCCCTCTCACACCTCCTTTTTGACATACCTCTACTCTCCTAATTGTTATTAATCCTACAACATGCAGTTTGCGGACACAGACAAATACATGGTCCACTTGCCAAGAGCTGACAGCTCCACCACTTCCAGACACTGAGCTTCTGCAGGCCAGGATCCTTGTCTGCCATAACGTGAAGGAACATGCCCATCACTTTTAACAGAAGAAACAAAATCCAGTTAATATAACCAAGGTTAACAAATAGCCACAAGCAAACAGGTCAGAGTTTTTACAACATCCAACCAGGCCGAGCGACCAAACACAAACATAAGCAGGCTGATATGCAATTAACAGCAACTACTAGATTTTCAACATGGGACCCTAAATGACAGGATACACATCTATAGCTTTAATGAACACCAAATGCTAATTTATTCCTGTATGTTTAAAATCCATTAATTGCTCCTCAACAGGAGGCCAGTTCAGTAAGCCATTTACTGCAAGCGCTTCATCCTCAGAAAAAGGGATTATCACTTAAGAGTGACAGAACAGCATATCAGCCATTGGTGTGCTTTGGCTCTCTGGTTATTGTGTGGACGGGATGATCACCGTGGCTTGGCCTTGAAGCAACAGCAGATCAGTTCTAGATTTGATAGAGGAATGTTAATGTTTCTTAATGGTCCAAAACAGCCCCTTGATACCTCTGGCATATTCAGAATATGAAAGATATTTCCCCCGGCAGCTGAAAAGGGAGGGGTGGAAACAAAAAACAAGGCGCTTTTGAGACTAGACTAGAGATAAGACTGTGCAAGCCTCTCCCACAAAAATTTGATTCAGAGGCCAAATTTGGCCCTGATTCAGTCCAGATCAATTCAGAACTAGTCCAGTGTGACATGGACTCCAATCTGAATCAAGAGTCAGAAATCTAAATCACTAATCTTCCCACTGATATGCATGGGGAAACAAAATGTAACTTTTCTGGGTTTTTTTTTTTCACACATCTGCATTACATTTGCGTTATGGTAAATTCTAAAGAGAGAGCCTGTGTGGTGTAGTGGTTTGAACATTTGGCTATGACCCTGGAGACCAAGTTCAATTCTCCGTTCAGCTATGGAAACCCACTTGGGTGACCTTTGGCGCATTACACACTCTCATGCCCAGAAAACCCCTGATAGGTTCACCTTAGGGTCACTGTAAGTTGGAAACAACTTGAAGGTGCACAAAAACACAACAGACTTTAAAGAGAGCATTAATCCTACACAGTTGCAGGCAGGAAACTTTTGGGAGGGGTTATATTAGACTTTGCTTCTCCCCTATACAAAGAAACCCACAATTTTTTTAAAAAAAACCTCATTTGAGAGCTCAGTCTTGTCAGTTTCTGTCAATCTTGAATATTTTTTATAAATGATTTAGATGATGGTGTGGAGGGAATACTTACCAAATTTGCAGATTATACAGAACTGGGAAGGGCAGCTAAGACATTGGAAGATAAGAACACAATTCAAAAAATCCTTGATTAACTAGAAAACTGGGCTGAAATTAACAACATGAAATTCTACAGAAACAAATGCAAAACCCTACATTTGGACTACAAAAACCAAGTCAACGGATATAGGATGCAGGATATTTGGCTCAGCAGTACTACACATAAAAAGGACCTTGGGATTATCGTTCATCATAAATTGAACATGAGCTAGCAGTGTAATGCTGCAGCAAGGAAGGCAAACGCTATCTTAGCCTGCATTAAGAGAAGCATAGTTTCCAAGTCAAGGTAAGTAATACTTCTATATTCTGTGCTGGTCGGACCTTATCTAGAGTACTGTGTTAACTTCTGGGCACCCCATTTTAATAGAGACAAGTTGGAACAAGTTCAAAGATGGGCAATGAGACTGATAAGGCATACAGAGGGCAACTCATTGGACAGGTAATGGAGTCTCCTTGTTTGGATATTTTCAAAAAGATGCTGGAGAGCTACCTGTTGGAAGTGGTCTAGCCGGAGATTCCACACTGAGCAGGGAGCTGGACCTGATGGTCCATAGAGCCCCTTCCAACTCTAGCCTGCTACTAGCCTCATATTGAGGGTACCTTCATAGAGCTTTTAGAGAAACATAATGGATAGCACTTGGCTGAGGGGAATCGAATTAAAATCAAAACCTTAAACCACTGGATGATTCCCCCTCCTGCTGTGTTAAAAGGGGCATAAGGAATAAAACTGAGGAAAAAGGCTTAAAGACAGATAAATTGAAATCACACATAAAAGCCAAATCTGATGCCTAACAACACCTAAGACAAGGTGGGGGGAGAATAGTTTTCATTGCCTAAAACACAGAGACTCACAGACATCAGGTTGCTACTAGAATTAACCTAGAATTAATACATTAACACAGGATTAAGCTAGGCTACTAAGATTAACAAAACAAAATTTTGGGAAATGAACTAAGATTCAGACAACAATCACCAAACAATCAACAGTCACCAAAACCCTCACCACAGCTCTTTCAAAGATTTGTTACCAACAGCTAAATCTAGCAAATGAATAAAGAGCTGCATAAGATAATTGATTATATCTCTACAATTACCTTCCCCATTAACACTATGATTATCAAGTGCTGGTGAGATTTGCATGATAAATCAAAACCTAAATCCTCTCCTTCCTTCTGCATCGCTCCACCCTGATGTTTTCCTTATATGGTTGTGCTGGAGCCAACTTTTTCCAACCTTTTTTTTTTTAAATCATTTTATTCAAAATTCTCTTATAAAATATACAAATTTAACTGTCAGCTTAATTGAAATATATCTGATCTTCCACATTGATCTAGATTTCATTTTCCAGATTTCTAAATGCTTTAGGTACTGTACAACATTTTGCTGCTAGTTTACTTGATAGTTCTTACATTTCATTCTTCATATTTCCGCTTCATGATATATATCCTGTAGCCCCCTCGTAATGTATCTTAAATCATGAATTGCGTATTTCCAGCTGTTAAAACCCAGCAATTACCCGTTAAAATCTGCCATTGTTTCTGTATCTCATAGTCTGATTTCCCCTTTAATCTCTGGGAGACCATGTCCGCATTTTTATTTTCAATAAGTGTAGCCCACCATTGTTCTATTGTGGGTATTTGCTGAGTTTTCCATAACTTTGCATATTCAATACGAGCTGTTGTTATCATGTACAGTAATATTCTCCAATGCTTCTTTATACCAAAACCCTCTACTATATCAGTCATATTTAACAAATACAATTCCGGTGTCTTAGCAAACTGACCTTTCACTAACGTACAAATTACATTATGTACTCCATTCCAATACTTCTTAGCTTTTGAGCATGTCCACCACATATGATATATCGTACTGACCTCCTCCTGACATTTCCAGCACTGTCGGGTACCTGTATTATAAATCTTTTTCAGTTTATCTGGTGTCATATACCATCTGTGAAATAGTTTGTAATAGTTCTCTCTCAAATTTTGAGCTACTGTACATTTCTGCGTTTTTTTCCAACTCTGCTCCCAAGACTCTAATTGAATTGAATGCCCAATATTTTGAGCCCATAAAATCATTGTTTCCTTTACTGTTTCTTCTTGTCTCTCCTGCTGTAATATCTCTTGACGGATTTGGGCAAGGAGGTGAGGTGGATTTTCAAAAAGCCATTTAATTACTCCAGCTTTCTCTTTTAGTTCAATTCCATATATTTTTATGTCCATATGAAACCTTTCTGTTAGTTTCCAACCTATTTTTGACATCCAAATCTTGGGATCAGGTCAAATTGCTTCAGATGGTGCCACTGCACTCTGGAACCAAATCAGAGCACTCTGGATCTTGCCTAAATTGGCCTGGTTCAGTTCAAGATTCAGGCCATTTCCTTACTAACCTGTTATAGTGCTATTATTCTGCTTTCAACATCCTATGAAATCCTCAGGTTTGCAGTTTAGCGAGGGACCAACCGGCCCCTCCCTAAACTGCAAACCCGAGGATTCCATAGGATGTTGAAAGCGGAATAATAGCACTATAACAGGCTAGTGCAGAAATGGCCTCAGTTCATCTTATTGCATGCCCCTAGTAGAGACAAAAAAGGCTGAAAGCATGCTAGAGTACAAGGCGTCTTTCTCTCAGGGTCTGCCCCAGGGTGGGGCAACTGACTGCAGGAAGCAGATGCTTCAGGAAGAAAGAGAACACTCAGGAGAAATTCTCAACCCTGTTCCTCAGTAAGAAGACACATGATCTGACCTACACACCCTAAACTAGTCTCTTGCCTTTGGGAGCTGTGGGAGGATGCTGCCCTATCACCATTCGGAAGCACAAAGCTAGCACAGCCGTCTAGTTGATTCCATGATCTGGAAAAAAGGAAACACCTTCTTGCCTCTGCTTCAGGCCACAAAACATTTTGGACTAGTAGTTTTCGTCCAGTTGCTGAGTTGTGAATGTGCTTCCTGTTCAGAGTATGCATTTACTAGCCCCAACGTGTTCTCTATTTTAACTTTACATCTATTCAGAAGTAAGCACCATTATCTTCAGTTGGGTTTTACTCAAAAGTAACTCTAACCAATGGGACTTATTTCTAAATAGACATGTATAGGAGTGCATTGTTTATAGCCTACAAATTAGCAGTGAGCAATATATATGCAAATTCTAATGCTCTTAAGATCACTCATTCAAAAAATATTCTTATAGCAATGTAATTACCCAGGCATCTTGATCATCTCCAGCAGAACTAACAGGCAATGTAAATGTGAAAAAAGTAGGGGAATACAAAGGTGGAGGGGGGGCGGGGAGAGTGTAAAGCCAAGATTAGCAGCCAGAGGCACAGTTCTCAGCTGACTTTTAAAAAAATGCTCTCATCCTAGAGGAAAGCTCAGAAATCAAAACAGACAAGTTACAAGGCAGTTTCCAGTAGAGATCTTGCAAAATTTTATCCTCCAGCCTTCCTCTTCCTTTGTGACCAGCATCATTTAGAGCCTAGGAGTTTCAGCCTGCGCAAATCTTTTGAGGACAGGAATTTGGCCATATTCGTTCACCAGAAGCGTAATCTTTTTGCCCTTGCAGAGACAAAGTTAACAGCTTGTTTTCTAGCATTTAACCGTGGGGCATAGAAGAAACAACGTCTGGAGTAAGTTGTTTGTAATTTCTCTGCAGCTACATTGTGTGAAACATAGATGAGGAAAGTGTCGTTTTCAGCTGTTCAGAGACTTCATTTCCACCATCCCTCATCTTAGCTAGTCTGAGCAGGGCTGCAATTTGGGAACATCTGGAGGACTACACATCCCCAGGTTTTTGTGGACAATTTTATATCTCGTGGAGCAGAACTGGTAGATTATGGGGGGATACCCATTTAGGATTAGCTTTCAACAGTCTTGCTTCAGTTATTCTTTTCTGCAAATGTAAGGGCCCCCACAACAACAAAACAAAATCAAAACACTGGATGGGCAGGTTACATATCCAGGATCTTTTGTCTGGTGTTAATAGCACCTTGTAGGAGGAATTGAAAAAGAGAATGATGTCAAGGTAACAAAAATTCCATAAGTATTTGCCTCCATGGTGATTCATGAAAACAAGATACACCCATCCTCTTTAGGCTCTCATTGCCTCATTCACAAAACAGGAATAATATAGCTGTCTCCTGTTTGGCAGGAATGTTATGTCTGCAGATAAAAGACGAGTGTGTCTACAGTGTAGACTTGAAATGGAGAACTTCACTGGGAAGAGTGTTAGAAAATACACACCTGAACATGCACACTCACACCAGCTGGGACCTGCTGGGCACAACTCCTTCCCTCCAAACACTGGCAGGTGTAGTATTCCTAGACTTGTTCCACATGATCTTGAGCATGAAGAGAAAAAGGAGCAGCCTCTTCTCCGACTTTGAGAGTAGCTAGAATGAGATCAAGGCCATTTCCGTACTAGACTGTTATAGTGCTATTATTCCACTTTCAACATCCTATGGAATCCTGGGGTTTGCAGTTTAGGGAGGGGCCTTCATTTGACATGAAGCAATGTGTGATTTGAGATATATCGAATTGGTAGTAACTAAGCAAATTAATTTTAAACTAGTGCATCCCTGCCATGAAAACCAGTTATCTATGAGCTTCTGGCAGATTCTAATTCTCAGACAGCTGTTACGGATTTGGGCTTCCTTATCACTTGCACCTGCAAGGCCTTGTTTTGCTTTGGTCAAGGCCATAATCAGACTTACCAGTTTGGAGCATTTTTTCCCTAATAGATTCACATTAAAAAAAAAAGTAGCATAAAGTCAAAGTGCTGGAAAATTCTAGACTTCAGCTCTCTGACTGGCTATTTGAGACACTTTCATCATTGTGAGTTACTGGCATAAAAGTAGCTTTTGTTCCTTGCTTCTTTTTTCTTGCCTCACACCTCCTGTTGTGCTGTTTAAGCTTGGAGTTTCTGAATGTTTTGCAGTACCGTTTTTCTTGGGTTCTTGCACTCCTGGATTCCCTCAAGTGAGGTCATTCGCTAGGTATAATTAGCTCAGATATATTTGTTATTTTCCCTAGTTATATAATAGTTCTAAAAGAATTATTCTGTCTTTATATAGCTATCACTGCTTTCCCTCTCTTGTAGATAAATTAGTTTGGTTGTTTATGTGCTTTATCCTGGAGGTTGCCCTTGGCACTAATTCCAGGCCTGGCCAAGGGGCACATGCTAGTGTTTTAAGTTATTTCTCTAAGTTTCTGGATGGGGGGAATAGGTTATCTCCATTGGTTCTTGGTATGCCAACTCTAAGTTCCCCCAGCTCAGGCTGGGATACAAGTTTAGTGAGGGTCCTACTAGTCTCAACTACAGTAGACCTGTCCAGTCAATGGAGTTTGCATAAGTGTTGACTTAGCATTGAACAGTTGATTCAATGGGTCTGCTCTGTTTGGGACTAGCTATTACATTACTTTATTACATTCTTTACAATGACTCTTGCAGAAAAGAATTACTGCCCAGTTACCAGTCAAGATGTACCTCCGGACACACCCTCGTCTGCTTAACTGAGCAGGGAATTTCTAAGCCCTGCTTGCCAAGGATCCTTCCCTGCAGCCCAACGCCAGAAAACAATAAACAGAAAGGTACTTTGCATTGTCTTGCTGAAAACCCAGAAACACAAAACTTCACAAAAAACTTGTGAAAAGTCTTAAAAATGCAAGTAGTGGTTTTGCACACACAGGGTCCTTCAGGTATAGAAAGTGGTTTTAGCGAAAATTCATATTTAAAGCAACACACCCAAACTTTCTTTTGTGGGGAAAAGAAACAAGAGAGAGACAAAGTAAGGCAAAAAAAATACAAAAATAAAATACATTTAAAAATAAAAAATAGACATAAAATAAAAAATCGTAGGATCTAGAATTCTAAGTAAAATAAAGTCAATTTAACTTAGCTGACTACCTGTTACACAGTTCCGTACTTCATAATACTTTGTAGAGAGGAAAGTCTGTAAGAAGGTACCTTGACTTCCAGTGAGATGTTAATAGGAGGGCAGAGAATAAGAACAAAATCTGACTTTCAAAGGAATCTGACTTAAACAGAAGCCAGCTGCTTTGTGGAGACTGACATCCTGTACAGTAGTATGATATCCACAAATTCTGATGTACATGGTCATCTAGCCAACAAATAGAAAAATACTGTAGTTTGCAGCTGGATTTAGGACTGTAAACCTGTATCTTAAAAGAACTGGCTGGTTGAAACCTGAAGTGCCATTTTTCAAAAAGAGTTTAAGGATGTATATTCAAAGTCTTAAGCACAAGATTTATGTTTAATTCAGACTGCCCAGTATAGTGTCACCTTAAGCAAACACTACAAAAGACAGGCACTAGAGGTGTTAATTCCCAAAAAAAGAACCTATGTCAAAGCTCAGACAATCAGCTGGACATAACAGCACACTCTCTGACCCTGAATTTTGTGGAATAGAGGACCTGTGCTTTTAATTGTGGAATAAGGGAACTGTGGATTTTGTGGAACAGAGGAGCTGTGCCCTTAATTGTTCTTCTCCCAGAACATTTAAGAAGCCGAACACCTCTAGAACCTTTCTACGTGCCACACAAATTAATGAACCACTTTCAGAGCTAAGAAATCAATGCTTTTTGGCCTTCATCAACATAGATTTACAAAAAATGCACTGAGTGAGCTCAGGATGCTTTCTTAGCCCATGGAATAACCAGGGTATTGAGAGTTAGGAGGAAGGTTAGAGTTAATACATCTTACACTTTAGTGTCTACAGAAAAGAGGGCCAACCCATCACAACCAGAATGTGTCACTTCTGTACACTACATTTTGTTGGTTGGAACAGGAAGGTACTACAGTGGCAAAGAGGGATGATTTTTATCTCAAGCTTTTTTTTTGTAAAAGAAGCTGTACATGGCAAGTGGCTGAAACTCAAGGATGCTTACAACTCTTCAGTGAGAATGTTGTAAAATATGTACC
The DNA here is from genome assembly GCA_030412105.1 of Cyclura pinguis. Taxonomy (NCBI): domain Eukaryota; kingdom Metazoa; phylum Chordata; class Lepidosauria; order Squamata; family Iguanidae; genus Cyclura; species Cyclura pinguis. The sequence continues at coordinate 177,312,256 of CM059599.1, forward strand.
CCAAAAGTCTATTAGTTTGTGAATTCTACAATAAAATATGATTCTAGGGGATTTAAATGTACAACCCAAGTGGATGAGGGTTAGAGGACCAAAGGCCTTATTTGGCCAATGTCTGCTATGTATCTCTGACCACCACTTTCTAGTGTCATCTCATGTTCTTCACTGTGACATGGGCTAGACCGGTATGTTAACTTCCCTGTTTTGTAGCTTCTTCCCGTGGCTTAGAATGCAAGGCATGTTAAATGTTCCTATAAAAATTTCCTTATGTTCAAGCTCTTAAATCTGTGAACAAATCAATTTTCAGACTATATAAACAGCAACAACAATAAAATAGCCATGCCCGTGAGAAAAAAAGGGATGGGAAATCCACAGCCAAACAATACCTTCACAAGGACCAAACAAAATATGATAAAAGTGTGTGAGTTTTTGAGTCCTTCAGAAAAGGTGAAACAAAAAGCTGGGTTTTATTTGAATTCTAATCATGCCATTCAGGGCCTGTTTGGACAATTTAACAATACATTAATGTTATTGCTGCTGTTCTTTTATTTGTGCTGTACTATGAAATACGTGTCTACTTCATATGGTTTTTCATATTGAGATGCAGCAATAATTCTGCCTAATTTGAACCATATGCAAATCACGTATCCTGATTTGAGAAGCTAGAATACGGCAATCCTACCCAGTTCCCAAAATGAAGATTTGCAGACCAAATTTATTAGTCACTTGTGCCTATCAAAATACACCTAGTGATGCACTGGGGGATACAGGAACAGTGTCTGATACCCATTTCTGAAAACAAAGGCCAGCTCCATCTGAGATGGGTCCCTTGCCTTGATAGAAACATACTGGTTCCCAAGTCTACACAGCACAGGAGTCGAGAGAAACATGACAATCATGTTAGCAAATATTAGCAAAATACATTATTACATCAGGAAACTTCTGAATAGGGCCCATAATGGAAGAAAATGGATTCTCATCCATCAATGCTATGAAAACCAACTTTTAATAAGATTTTATTGGAAAGAACCATCACAATTAATGATTTTGTTTAACACAGTGGCTATTGACCATGCAAAAGTGGCTAATTTTGTCCCACATTTCTTGTTATCTCTTTATGTCTACAAACTTAAATTTTGCAAATTAATTAAAAATGCAGCTGTTTGCAAAGTATAGTGCTGGGGGAGAGTTGTTTGATTGCATAACATGTTTTTATTCTGTTAGACCCAAGAGTAGGTGTTTGGTCCATTTATTTTGTTCCCATTGACAGATACACTGTCCTTTCCGACTCTGATTCCAAAAACTCCATATGCCCCGTACCCTCTCATGGATGCTGCCCTCTTGGCTTTTCTGCTTTATTTTTTAATTCATTCTAAGCTCTTGACATATGCAGCTGTTGTCCTCCTCCTCCTCCTGTTTCCTGGCCTGAGGCAAGCAGGCGAGGCCTAGGAGTGGGTGGTAGGGCATGGCAAAAATGCATAACTAGAAAGAGATCTCAACTGGTAGGGAAATGGGTGGAGCGGGTCAGAGCTATGCTCCTGCTGGATTTGCAGCCCAGGCTGACCTCTTTCTCAAAATTTCTTACAATAATCAGGGGTGGGAATTGTGTGGACCTGTGAACTGCAACTTCCACCAGGCTTACCAATACAGCCGATAATAGAGAATGCTGGGAGTTGCAGTCCAGTGGCATTTGGAAGGGTACGTCATTTCCACATTTGGCATACAGCATAACACAGCTGTTGAAAGCATGAGCTATACACCTAGGACACCCTGGCTTCTGGTTCTTAAGATTAGCTCTCTAATTTCACCAGATTTTCCTGACTGTAATATGGAGAAGATAAACTACACTTGGAATAACATGTAGTCTTTTTTTCTTTTTTCTTTCTTTTTTTTAAGAACAGCAAGGGCATAGTGATATTGGCTGAAATCCTACACCACATACATAGTTATGAATAGATAACTAGATATTATCTCCTGATCCAGCTCTTGAAACCTACCTTAAATGCCAGCAGCCTCATTGAGTGATGGAGGTCTATTCTACTGGTAATTGGGGCACAGCAGGATGATGGTCCCCTCCTCTCCTGCCAGCGGTGCCTGGTATGACAAGGAATTGTGACAGAGATCCTGCTTCTGATTGCCACACCACAGTCTGCTGAACGAAAGAGGTGGAAATGTCACCCTCCTTCTCTCCAACCACCAGCAGAACAGACGTCTTGTTGCTTGCTGTGGCTGCTGGCTGTCAAGATAGGCTGGGGGAGGATTTGCAATTGTGGCAATAGTGCCACAAATGTGAACACGAATACCGAACAGTTATGAATTTGTAAGTCTAGTTCACACAGCTGTAAATGCTCAACAGAGGGCCAGCCTTATTTTTTTAAAAAAATAATGCAATAACTGACAATGACATTACATTCTTGCATGCAGTGGTTAAGATGTATGCATTCCTTGCAGGGGGTGAACTAAAATGTTTTGTTGGGGCATTTAGGGGTTCTTGGCCTCCAGTTCTAAGCCATATATTTCTAGTCAACCTTTGTGAACATCTTGGGCATTCTCCTTTGTTGGAAGTCAGGCTTCTGAGTGTCACATGGTCTATCCTGTCCTCCTTACCTCTCAGTGTAATGGAAAAGCATTGCCTCATCAACTGGTGCTGAAGTAAAATTAAATTCCCAGTCCACTCTGCTTTTGTGCATTGAATTGGGTGGAAGGAATGATTTTTTTTTCTTTGCTGTGCAACTTGTAGTAATTTCTTAACTTAAAAGATGTACAGGTTTATCTTAGTTAACAAAGCAGATGTGTTCCTGGACATTACTTCTTTAACAGAAAATTTGGTGCCAAGGATCGAAATATCGAAAAGTAGGGATAGGTTCCTATACCACAAAAAGAGTTTTTATTCATAATTAATGGTATACAGACATGAAACAAAATAATCAGGTCAGGTAAGCCTTGCATAAGGAAACAAAGACATGTAGAACCTTCTGCATTTGAAAACTTGTTCCAAAATGAATCCAGGGATGACTTTTTTCTTTCACCAGTCTCCGCTTTTCTTATGGTTTCCATTATGGTGGGCAAATGCAAAGAATATACTTTTCTAACATAGGGGTAGCTGGTGAGGCAGGCTAATTCACTTTCCTCTTTCTTTCTGTTTTGCTTTTAATGCATGCTGAGCAAGGGATTCTTTGCCTCTTGTAGGCAGATACAGAAAACTAGAATAGGATTGGCTGAGTACTACCCCATTCTCTCCCAGCTCAAGCTTTATTGCACTCTTTACTGCAGATATCCTGCTACAACTTGGCAACTGAAAGTCTGTGTTTCTCTAGTACTTCAGCACTCTTTCAATGCCAGTGTTGTTTTTTAAAAAAACTTCCAGCTAGTCTTCCAGAGGAGGAAAAAACGAAAGGCTGAATGGGCAGGAAATATCTTATAAAGAGGAGTTTCTCTTTGAGATGCTTTGTTAACTGAATATGTCTATATAACTTGCCTTTCCAAAAAAAAAAAAAAAAAAATGCTGGTTACAGCATTTAAACAAAACCCACCAGGTGACTTCATCAAGAAACACTCTCTCAGCCTCAGACGACAAAGGTAAGAGTAAACCCACTCTGAACAAAATTTGCTGAGAAAACCCTGTTATAGGTTTGCCTTAAGATTGCTATGAGTTGGAAATTACCTGAAGGCACACAAAACTAAACGCACCAATAAGAAGTAATAATGTAATCCAACAACTAGCCCTGAAGTCATTTTCTGGCTTATGGAAACTGTAAGATGACCCCCCATCACGAGGTTTTTTCCGGCAAAATTTGTCCAAACATGGTTTAACATTGGTTTGCTGCTGAAAGCATGTGACTAGCTAAAGCTTATCCAGTAGATTTCCATGGCTGAGTGAGAATCTGAACCCCGGTCTCCCAGAGATCTAGTCCAACACTCAGATCACTACATCACACAGGTTCTACATCCAACAACTGCCAGATCAAAATTATCCAGCAAACTTCAGTCACCTGGGAATAAATCTACTAGAGGGCTTTTTGTAATAAAGATTCAATCTCTATTGAACAGGTTTTTGTTTATTTTGATTAAGATTGTTCTAAGCAACTGCAGGCTGCAAAACCAGAGAAGGATTTGGTTTTCCAGTCACAAAATGCAGCATCTCTCTTTCCTACTTCCTGTAATGCAGGTGCAGGTTCTCTGGGTGGACAGAGAAATCAGAGGGATGGATTCATTTTCCCACAGACACCCTGATAAGGTTTAAAAAGCCCTCTGTGGCAGACCCTAGGGGGGATAGCTATCCTAGGTGTCAGAGAAGCCACTGAGCAACTGGTTGCAAGCAACCAGAATAGCCACTCCAGGGAGAAACTGAGCCTATTAGTGGGAAAGAGGGGTACAAGGGCTACGAGGAAGAGACATATATAGTAGGCACAGTGATTAGATTTTAGAGTCAAAATTCCAGAAGAGGGGCTGAGAGTCACTCCTTCAGCCAGAGAGTTTCTCAGTAAGCCAAAGGGGAGTTGAATGAGAACTCAAAGAAAGCCTAGAGACAGAGGCAAAAGAGAAAACAATCCACTTTTGAATTTGGCCAGAGAGAGTGACCTAGATTTGGGAACAGAGCTTTTGCCAAAAAGGGTAGCCAGAGGCCTCTGTGTGTGAGAGACCTGTGCCTTTATGCTGTTGTGAAGATATATTTTAAAAACCTGTTTAAATGCATTCTGAAGATCTGTTTGATCTTGGACATACATACAAAACCAATACTTTATTCTGTTTGTCATTGTAATAAAGGTTATAGTATATTTTTTATAAATATGGACTCAGTTGAATGTTTCTCAGTAGTTGTATAACCAAGTAGAATCTTGCTACCATAAATTCCAAAGGGGTTCTAAATAACATTGGAAAGGCTTTAGCCTTTATACACAAGGGTGGTGTTTTTAGGGAAGGCCAGAGCTGTATAACATGGCAGGGTGCTTTAGCAGACTGGAGGGAGAGGAAAGCTGCCATACCAGTCTGTGAGGAGAAAAAGCAGGCCTTCTCACAGCCCCCAACTGTGACTTACTGGGTAGTAGTCACTGCGAGCAATGAGGGTTTTTTCTCCTGTCAATTGAGATGCAGCAGACTGACTTTCCCACCCACTCCCTCCAGAAATCTCTGGTATGACAGAAGCAGGATCCCTGTCACAATTCCTTCTTGCACTGGAGATCAAGAAGGTGGGTGAGTGACAACATCAGTCTGATGCATCCCAATTGACAGAAGAACAGATCCCCCTTGCTCACAGTGGCTGCTGCCTAGTATATCAGGATGGGGGTGGGTTGGCTGGGAGTTGTAATTTAGCTACATAGCCAAGTATTTGGTCTAAAATATCAGCATAAGTCTTTAGCCCTTGTAGGAGCCAAGATGTGGAGCAAAATGTGGAGGCATTCTTTTAATGAAATTATTTTGCAAGAAACAAGTGTGACCCTGCCTTTCAGGCAGGAGGAAAGGGAAAGCAAGCTGTGTGGGTAAGGGAGGGATGCATGAAAAGAGGTGAGTGAGGGAGCATCAGGGAAGAGTGGGCGGAGCAAGTGGCAAAGCATAAGAAACAAGTGAAGACATGAGGTGAGGAATGCAGCAGCAGGGAACAGAGAGTGAGTGGTGTGAGCTGTGGAGTCCAAGAGGCAAAGGAGAAGCCCATAAGGTAGGTTTGGTTAGTGATGGCCCAAGGTCACATGGTAAGTTCTTTGTCCAAGCAAATACTTGCGCCTAGCTCCCCCTGTTCCAAGTCCAGTGTTTCAAATGGGACTCTGTATTGGTTCTTTCAGATCATTGGTGTGAAGGCTGAAACATAGTGGAAAAAAATGCAACAATTTTAATGTGGCTAATCTGCATAAATCATATGGCAGATTGGATGAAGTGGAATATGGCAACCCAATGTGACATGGAACATGTGTATACGTGCACACACGTGGAGTATACTAGGCTGGCCAGATATGAGGGGGAGCACTACATATCTCCATATCTGTGGATTCTGTATCCATGGATTCAACCACCCACAGCTTGAAAATATTTTTAAAAATTCCAAAAAGTAAATTTTTATTTTATCATTTTATATAAGTGACACCATTTTACTACACCATTGTACATGTTGGTACTTGCGCATCTGTGAATTTTGAATCTGTGAAATCTGCAATGATCGCTGTTTTATCCAGTTATTGGTGAAGGACCCCCTCCATGTCCCCTGTATCTCACCACTTAGCAATTGTCCCCTTCATATTGTTAGATGTTAAGTGGCGCTTAGGTTCCCATCTACCAAGAGCAATAATAGGAATCTACAATTCCATAGGAAAATATTAAATACTGTAAACTGAATTGATTGTGTAAACTGAGAGGGACTATTGGTATACATTTATAATAGTTCAGATATTGGCCAAATTTTAGGTATTGTCTTGTCCCAGATAAATCACAAGCCACAAATTTCACTCTGTGGTAGATGGTAGTTTTTATCTGTAGCAAAGCAAGCAGCACAACACACTTCTTCCAAAGCTGCTGTGACTAAAGTATACATGGAGTTGTCAGTTTTTATACCCATAAATTCAAACACTGAGCTTGCAAAGCTGTGATGGGAGAAGATCATAAATTTAACATCACTTCATATCTTTAGGTAGCTTTCAGACCTGCATTTGTTTTCCAACTTTTTATCCTTGGGGCAGGAACATATTTCCTGCCTCTTATCTTAGACACTTTGGGTTCTCAAAACACTTCTTGAGGCTTTTGTTTTTGCCTGATCTCCCCCTCACTGGATACATTGTAGGAACAGGCAGTCAGGCAATTAACCATTGATACTTTTTGCAATACACAGGCTAACTCCAAATGAATCCATTGTTGCAATCATCAATTAGCCCTGGATACTTGCTAGCATTACTAGCTTAACTCTATGAAGGCCTACAGCATTATATCTACATGGACTACAATATGCTATTTCACTCTACATCCAACGGACCGCAGGGGCTCTGCATCCTGACAGGTACATTCTGTTCATACAAAAGCTTAGCTATTTACCTCCATCTCTGTCCTGTCCTCCAAGGCTACACATGTTGTTTGTCTTTTGATACTCACAACAACTTAGTGAGGTAGGTGAGGCTGAGATACAGTGCCAGACTTCCATAGAAGCTATAAAAACTAAAGTTTACTTAGGCCTCAGGCTGTGTGAGAGTCTCTATTTTTAAAAAATTATCAGCTTTTATATCATTGGTAGAATAATACAACTTTTTGTTATTTGGTAAACTCAACATAGTTTAGGACATCAGCATCTTAATCCAGTCCTGCTCACCCTGAATTAAGTGAAGTCCATGGTTAAGTGGAGATTTCCAGCTAGTTCTCCCTGGTTGTTGTCTTATTTTCCAGCCACTGCATACACACTGACCCTCATATTCACAGGCCTGAAGTCTGTTGCTGCTCCCCTATTAATAGGACTTAGCAATGTGTTCACTAATCGTTCAACAATTGATTCAGTGGGTCTACTCTACTCTGGGTTAACCAACAGAATTCAAATCAGTGTATGCAAAGGTCACACCAATTATGTTCTGTATGGAATTGCCCTTTACCTATTTAGATTGTGACATTTTCAGGGAAAGTTTCCACCTTGCCATTATTTATGTAATAATAAGGGGAGCTGAGTGCTTGTAGTGGGCGACTCTCTATTTGGGATGGGAAACTTGTGGCCCTCAATATGCTATATAATAAATCAAATGTGGTTTAATAATATACCGTAAGAAAGTAAGCAAAGCTAAGCCATCCTTTGGGTGGGGAAGGATAGATAGTCTGTTTAAGCAAGCAAACAGTGTAGGCCTAGAAAACACACACATACACACACACACAAACAGCAAGTAATACAAATGGAAGTGAAATTCTGAAATTACTTTTTGTTTTGACTGTTTCTCACAATTCCAGGAGAAACGCGGCCTACAAATACAATAAATAAATACTTCCGACGTACACTAACCAATCCAAAAGTAACACAGCAATGAAATATTTCATCTCTTTAATGTAGAATTTTCAGTTATTATAAAATGATCCCCACCCTCTTTCGTTGTAAAACCTTGCAAAACATACTTATAAACCCACAAATACTCCACACTTCCTTCATCAGTCACCTGGCCACAGTGAAACAGCTCCTCAAATTACCTGCAAAGAGTATACTGCTCAAGGCACAGACTTGGACTGGTTAAGGTTCTTGCACAATGGGAGTTAACCCTGCATTTTCAGGTTCTGTCTGGCTCTCCAAAGAAGCTTCATATAGGTTCACTACACCAGGAAGAAATACACAGTTGATATGTAAAGCCAAGTACCGTACACACAAACTGGGGTAGAACAACTCCGTTGTCTCTTTGAAGCCCCTATGGCTTTTTTTTCTTTTTCCTCTGTCCCCTACTCAATCCCATTTCAAAGCTGTGGTGATCTGAGGGGTCAAGGACAGAATCCCCCCCCCAAAAAGGGCCCACCTTCTCTGTTGTTCTAGGAGTGATCTGAGGAGCAAGCCGCGACAGTGCCTCCTCAGTGCTGCTGCCTTCTTGTTTTGACTGACCAAAAGAAAATGGAGCCCTTGCGGGCAGCGAAAAGGAGGGATGGCAAACTGAGAAGGGTCCCGCGTGTTTGAGGCGAAAAAGAGACGCTTTTCTTTCCAAACAATTTACCCTTCCTTACAATTTAAAACCCCGATCATCCTAGACATCAGGGATGGGCTGCCTATGGCCCTCCAGATGTTGGACTGCTGCTCCCACCACCCTGATAATTAACTGTGCCAGTGAGGATGATGGGACGTGCAGTTCCAGCAGCATCTGGACAACAGGTTTCCCATTCCTTGCTATATCCATATATCCATCATAACAAAACAATATACTCAGAGAAAAGGAAGCAGGCAAGGAGCCATAAAGCATAGTCCTCAGCTTTTTCAGATCTGGGAAATACCTTTAACTCAAAACGCCTTTGCTGATCAACTTCTTAATTTTTACCTCATATCTGTATAGGTTGGGGCGGACAAAGTGCTGCCTGTGGGCTGCTTGAGGACCCTTAACAGGTTTTTTTTTTAGAAAAGAAAATTTTCCAAAATGCCCCCAAATGTACACTGGGGCCAAGGAAGACCTTAAAACATGATGAGAATGCTCCCCATGCCTCTTAGATGGCATTTGGGGTTCTTTGAAGGCCATTTTTTATTGCAAGTTGCAGTGAAAGACCTCCTGTGCCCCCCGCCCTCCCCCCTGTCTTCAACTATTGCCCAGCAACCACAAGAGAGGTAGTCACCACAGAATAGTGCGTGGGGGTACCTTTCAGGGGTCAGAGTAGGATCATATTTCCGCTCCTCAAACCCACCAGGACTCAATGATGACAGCACTGCCAAAATTTCACACACAAAAAAATGGGGCTCGTTTGCCTTTAACTAAACCCCCTCTGCACTGAAAACAAGATGCACGGGGAACACGCCAATTGTTCGGGGGCCTTTCCTAACATGCAGTGATGGTTTATGGCCTTGCTTTAGCAGCAAGGGGCCGTGTAGGGATGACATGAGAAAGGCAGGCAGCTGCATGTGGCCCAGGCCCATACTAAGGAGGCCAGATCATTAGCTGAACACCAGAAGGGCACGATGAGAAACTCTCCTCAGCTTATTGAGGTGTAAGTTCTATTTAAGTGTTCCTCCAGTATGCGGAATACATGCACAAGGGGGAGTTTACTAACTGCTGATAGACTTTCTCAACAGGAGAGCCCCCTACCGCCCGTGGAGAGGTTCTGCCCTATTTGGAACCCTTTGGAATTTGGAAATTCCCCCTCCACCTGTGCAGGGGTGGTGTTGGGAGTGGGAATGGTAGAGAATGGGAAAGCTATGTCCCCTCTCCATATTCGTGTGCCTTAGAAAACACCTGAACGAGATTACAGCTCCAGCCTCGAAGCTCACAGAGGCCCGAGTCCTTGGGTCAAGATTTGTCAAGGCAGCTCCATCATGGCGTCTATGCTTAGGTTGAGCCACAGACTGCTGTTCTGCTAAGTCTCCAGATCCGTGCAGAAGAATCTGGGAACAAACCACTTAAATCCAAGTGTTGTGCTCTAAGTGAACATTTCTAGCCTCAGTCCATATATAACTCTCTTCTTCAACAATCATCATCGTTGTTTTTGTGTGTGTGTGGTTCTCTCTCATTTTATATATTTTACACAAGAACTATCATTCTTGCTGTTCTCAGGGACTTTTCCTTCTTGGGAGGGGTTGAGAGGAACGGAAGGGGAGAAACATGTCCTCCATTTACCTTCCACACAGAACACCCCCCCCCCATCCTTCAAAATGGAAATGTTGAATTTTTCAGTTTTAACAATCACCATTTTAAAGGTCATAAAAGCTCTACAAGCATCTCTGTGATTACAGTAAGATTAGGGATTTGTAGATATTGTAGGCTATATTTCAGAGGAAGAATCGGGCAAAAACACTTCTCAGTATTCCTTGACTTTTTAAAAAAATTATGGAATTCACGGGATCAAGTCTACAGACAACTTGAAGGGATGGGTTCACATACACACACTAACCTCATTGGCATATATGAGAAGTAGCTTCTAATGGAAATGGGATTTTCATTACATTAACTGAAACAGAAAAACATAAATTACTGAAGACCTGAGGCAATATAACTATTTTAATTCTTTTGGTACCTACCTTAACAGCAAGCTGTATTTGGCATAAGCTTTCATGGGTTGCAGCCCACTTCATCAGATGCATGGAATGTAGCCTCATCTGACAGTTATTTATACGCATGCTGGCCAAAAGAATGCAAATACAAAATGTACGACCTGATGACAACCTTAGCAGCAATCCTTTACCAGAATAATTGTAAAACAGCATAGTGGGGGGGAAAAACCCCTATGGGTTTCTGCACCTTGTTGGACATGAGTTCTTATCAGCCAGCATGTTCAGTAGTTAGGAATGAGGAGAGATTAGGGCCTTTTCCGCACGAGGCTGTTATAGCGCTATGATTCCATTTTCAACATCTTATGGAATCCTGGGGTTTGCAGTTTTGGGAGGAGCCGGCTGGCCCCTCCCGAAACTGCAAACCCCAGGATTCCATAGGATGTTGAAAGTGGAATCATAGCACTATAACAGCCTCGTGCGGAAACGGCTAAAGTGCAGCAGCCTCTGGGACACCCAGAGTTTCCCTATCCCTAGTGTTGTGCTTTTAAACACCAATTATGTGGTGTGTCAGTGCTACACGCTCTCCAAGCTTGTTTTAAAGCAACACGCAGTCTCTCAGAATTGGATTTCTTCTTGCTTCAAATTAATAAAAATCTCACTGGATTTTTATTTTTTGGCTACAAACTGAAAAATCGCATACATTCCAGCATATATTTTCACTTTCACCCGTAAAGATGAAGAGAGAGAAAAGTCACAGCTGAGGTCTGCTCTGTATATAAGTCAAGGATTCTATAGTGGGACAGGAAAAACTCAGCAGTGACTTTTGCTCTAGAACTGTTTTAGTAAAGACTTACTGCGCACTAAGGCCCCTCCAGCTTCCCAGATGAGGAACATTCATTAGAGTGTCTCCTCATCAGGTGAGAATTAAATATACAATAGGAAAAGCAGAAAGTGTTGTAATGATCAAGGAAAGCTAGATAAGATAGCAAGTGCAAAATTTGCCTCTGGGGTAAAAATCTGATGAGTACAACCTAAAGCTTTAAGACGGTGATACCTGTTGCTATTTCTCTAAATTTGGGAAGCACGTTATGGAAACAATTAAGATTACCCACTACTGGAGGGTATAGAACAACTCCCTTTTGCAGAAGGCTGACAGTGGCTGTGAGCAACAGAGATGAGATTATCACTACTCATGCTCTGCATAATAAAATGTTTTTCAGCACCTGTGGATTTCTATCATTTTATGTAATTCCATCTGACAGCTGGAGCTGGGTCTTTTTGAGCCAAGTGCAAAGCATACAAAGCTAGGGTAGTAAAAGAATGTGCCAGATGGGGGAACGGAAGTGGATTCAGATCTGCAAAGTACGCTGGAATAAGAATAGTCCTTTTCTTCCCAGCACAGCAAATTAACAATCTTCCCTCATCCTGAGATTAACTCCTCCCACTACTTTGAGAAGAATTTTTCATTGGCGGGTTACATCCTTCCTCCCGATTGGCTGTCTGGCCAACAATCCTATTGGCCCCGCAAGAGCTATAATTAACAACCCAGTCAGAAAACACCTGGGAAGTTACTGCTTTCTCTTGGGTAGAGTCACCTGGGTGTTGTGAATTAGAAATGGGGAGAACTAGGTTCAAATCCCTAATCAGCCATGAAGTTCACTGGGTGTTCTTTGGCCAGCCATGATGTGCCAGCCTCACAGACTTGCTGTAAGAATACAACAGATGGTGTGGGAAGAACAAACTTCTTAGAGGAAAGGTGGATATATTGTTTTAAATAAATGCTCCTCTAAGTATCATACTACTGTGTCTGGATTAGGCTTTATCTTTGAGGCATCAGTTTAATTTTCCACAATACAGTTGATGTCCGGTGGCTTTTTATTTTAAGCAGAAGGCCATTCCTTAGGTCAGCTACCCGACTCCTCATTTCTCGTTGTGGACCAATTGCCGGTCTCTCCCTTTATTTCTATTTTGTCTTTGTTAGCTTGGGAGCTTTCTATGGAGGTCTTGCGCCATTTCACCCTGTTCATAGCACTGAGCACCACGGATCTGAAATAAATGAGAAGCGCTGGTCCTGGACTGGATCATAGGAAGCATGGCTGGCCCCACCATTAATCATCCAACTCGGTTACCTTTTATAAAACAGTCACCTTCCACCTTCTCTTAAGAATGAAGGACCACATATCTTATTCCTACGGTTGCCATGTTACAGCTGACAGGGTTTCTCTGCTAGTAAGAGCTGCCTGACAAGCAGAAATAAAACAGTTCACATCTGACACAATGCCAGAAAAACCCTCAACTTTCCACTTGCTGTGCAGCTGTTAAAGGCACAGAGTCCCGCCAGAAACAAAAGGAAAACTGGCAGGCTGCTTCTTTATTCCAAAGTCTGCTCATAGTTCCACAACAGACAAACCTGTTGGACCAGATCTTCACACGATGAAAGGAAGCACAGCGACTGAAGGCAGTGGAGCTCTGTCAATTGTTACTCATTTAATGGTGCAGGCTAACCCATTTGGCTGCCCCAGTAGTAACAGTGCACAGTAGCACAGCCAGGTCAACAGAGGAGTGAGGTTGCAAGTGGAATCATTCCAGTGGGATGGATCTCAGAATGTAGCACAGAGATGAACAAACTTATCCGCTCAGGGAGAGCTGTGAATCTGTTTTGATATTTTACACACAAAGGTGACTTTTATCACATTTAACATATGTTTACCCCTTTATGTCAAGCAAGGGAAAAACAAAACATCAGGAACAATGGACTCCTATAATGTTTAGTTGTTTAAAAAAACCTAACTTTTAAAAACGATAAATACTAATTTGAGAAACATTTTGGATTTCTCTTATCCTTTTAAAAAATCTCTTCAGTATTATAAAATTTGGATTAGGGCACCCTGCTATTACAATATATACTCATGTACAAGTCTAAGTAAAATCACTGACCCCCCAAAACTGGGTCAACTTGTCTATAGGTCAATGTAAGTGCTTATCAAAAGAGGAAACATCCTCTTCTCTGAGTAGAATGGCAAAAGGCAAGAGGTTTGTCCATCCCAGGAGAACCTAAAAGAATTCCCTCTACTCTCTCTGCTATGGTGCCACTTCTGGCCTTTTTGACTACCTGGATAGAAAAAGGCACTTCTCCTTCCAGAAGAGCAAAGACAGCAGGGGGTCGGTGCTTCTTTTAGGTTCTCCTGGGATGGACTAAACTCTTGCCTTTTGCTACTCTACTCAGAGAAGGGATGATTCCTTTTTTTGGCAAGAGTTAATACTGCATCTTAACTTTCATCAAAACAGGAACCATCAACTCCTCTGAGTAGAGTGGTGAAAGGCTTTTTGGAATGCCTGGGCAGGCAAATGATGATGGCAGTGGCCTGAGGCAGCACTGGGGCTTTCCTCTCTCTGTGCAATGACACTCGACTTATCCATGGGTCAAATCAAAATCTTTCATCTTGGGTTCAAAACCACTCTTCACGAGAGTGACTTATATACGAGTATACATAGTAGTTTCTTTAGCTTGTTACACAACAGTATTTCATCTCATAAAGACATTCTATATCATAGTTCAATACAGGTATATCTCAGTTAACGAAGTAGATGTGTTCCTGGGCATCCTTTTAAACAAAGAATTTGGTAGCAGGCCAGAAGTAAGATGGAAAAACTAGAGATAGATTCCTGTATCACAAAAAGAAGAGCAGTACAACATACCTCAGCAAATTTTTATTCAAAATAGTTTGTGTCTATGAAATGAAACAACCTGATCGGGTAAGGCTTGCATAAATAACTATATTCTGAATCTTCAAGAGATGACTTGAAGGCTTCTCCCAAAATGTATCTGGGGAGCACTCCTCCTTTCAGCAGCCTCTGCTTTTGTTATGATTTTCATTTTGGTGGCCAAACTTACAAATCTATGTTGCTGTTGTCATTTTTAACACACCAGGAAAACTGATGAGGCGAATTTATCTGCTCTTCCCTTTCTTCTCCATTTTGCCATTCGTGCAAGGTCAATAAGGAATTCTGGAGGCAGCTCCTTTTTAATATTGCCTGTTGACAGCTGGCACACAGCGACAGAAGGACTGGCTAGAGTAGACTCTGACTCTTTACTAGCTCAATTATTATTGTATTGTTACTCCAGACTTGAAAGTAGCTTCTCTCCAGCCATTCTTCACCATCCTTTCACTACCAATGCTGCTAAAAACCTCCAGCAAGACAGAACATGAGAAGGAAAAGAGGGCTGGGCAGGCATAAAAAGAATTTGTAAAAGGGAACTTCACTATCCGAGATATGCCTGTATAATGTACCACCATACTTAAGTGTAACTTATATCTTCTAAACTCAGACGCACTACGTTCAGGGTAAATAATATTCTTTTCCTGGGCAAACAGGGTGTTCTTTTGACTCATATTGCATAATTCGAACAGGACTCAAGGAAACAATCATACTGATGATTGCCAACAAGCTGCCAACTTTCAGCTTGCCTTGCTTCATAATGGAAACAATAAGGGGCTTTGCCAGCCATGGGTACCACTAGCTGGGATGTGGGGTGGATGGGGAGAAAATTCCTAGCTCTACCTTCCTTCCCAAGCCTGAGGAAGAATCATCTCATGTGGCCTCCTGCAGGAAAAGCAGGCCTTCCTTTTACATGAGCTCACACTGCCAGCCTGCTCCTTGGTTGTGCCTCCCCACCCTTTTCCTTCTTCCAGCCAAAAAGAGGGCAAGGCACGAGGAACAGTCAACTCCAGATGGATACAGAAAACACAGAGAGGCCAGAGGACAGGAAGAGGAGGAGGGAAAGTTGAATACTGGAGTGCTTGTTGACAGAACTGGTGGCTAGATTTGACAGAGCTCCAGCTTTTACTCAGCAGTGGAGCTTTAAGTCTGCCAACCTTACAACAGTACATGTGATACCACATTTAGATCAGTGGCTGGACTGCCAGTCTCTCTCTCTCTCTCTCTCTCTCTCTGTCTCAAAATCTCGTTGAAACTATTTCAGTATAGGTTGGGCAAAGGGGTAATTTATTGTCCATGTTAAAAAGCCATTCACAAAGGATGAAACTATTTCCAGCACAGTAATATGATCATAGAAAAGAATCAGCTGAAGCCATGTTGCAGTGCAACTTACTTTAAGATATGCTGTGTATACCTAACAGGCTGCTGCCCCTCCATAGGTGCACAGTAGGCACCCTTCTTCACCACGGACGGCTGAAAAGGTAGCTCCTTTGCAGGAGCCTTCTTCCAACTGTTGTTCTTCACATACCACTCCCACCATCATGATCAATGCCAACTGACTGGGGGCGATAGAAAATTAATCTAAAAATGGCTGGAGGGCACCCAGTTGAGGAAGACTATTCTACACAGTAGTCCAGAAGTGGTCCAATGCTACAACCTTAAAAAGGTGGTATGCATGTGTGAGGGAGAGACCTTGCCAAAAGAAATATCTTGGCCTCCATGCAGAGTACCCTTCTCACACATTACTTTAAGCATGGAGAGAGGGAGAGGTATGTGCCCACTCTTCCCAGTTGTGGACGGCAACTGAATGTATTACACGCGGCAGCAACATGGTGAAGTCTATGCACAAATATTAGCTGGTTTTGCACACAACTGGGGGCTCTTTTGAAGTTTTCACCACTAGCAAAAACGTTATTTTACACACATGTGCAACGGGATTTTTTCACCTTCTTCATTAAGTAAAGATTGATAGCAACTAACATCTGACATTAAATGACAAAGCTCACCTGCTAGTCATACACAGGCTACACATGCACAAAAATACAAATTAACTTTTAATCAATCTCAGTTTGAATTATAAAAATATTAAAACTTACTGTACTGAAGTCAGGGCTTCTTATACATTTAGGATTTACAAATCTGCTCAACCAAGTTAATGGACCACGTTTAGAGAGTTTCAGTAGCCTTGTGCAACAAACGATTAAACTCACAAAGGATAGGAGAGCTCTTTCATCGCTACGACAGTTTGCCTTTCAGAGCTCAGTGCTTCTGGCCATTATGGGTTTTGCGTTTCTCACAGAAGGAACCTGAGTGGAGGTTTTTAGTGACTCTTTCACTTTTGGAGCAGAAGGGCTCTTGGTCTGACCTAGAAGCACCCACAAATGTTCACAGAGCTCAGACCTACAAGCAAATTTCAGATGGCTGGCATGGCTCACCAAAACAAGAGATGAGCATTTTAAGTCCCACAACACTTCTCTAGTGTGAGTGGGAGTTGGAGCAAACCTATCCCTAGAAGGTTATCTGGAGAAATCCCTCTACCACCCTGTGTGTGTAATTGTGCCATTCCCAAGTATTCCAGGCTGCAGCTTTTCAAACAGCCCCCTAGCAGACTCAGACTGTTTTTGCTAGAGAGCTGCTTTGAAGAACTGCCAAACATGGGTGAAGGGGAAAACACACCATATGAAAAAATATTGGGGTTAGATGTCCTAGGACAGCCCTTGAAAGTAGCCCCTGGCAAAGTCAGAAGGAACTTCTGCTTTGCTTCGCTGTAGGCAGTGGCAAGGCTTGGAGTGTGTGTGGGGGAGTGGGAGTGGGCGAAGCCACCCAGGGCAAACCACCATCCCCGTCCCTACCTACACGACTGGCTGTAGGCTGATGTAAGAAGTTGCATAGACTGGAAACAAGCCAGGTAACATTTAGGGGGTGAATATGGTTCGGAGTATTTTCAATCCATGCTGGTGAGAGCCTGGAGACTTTGTCTATCTCTAATCTGACCAAACTACTTTCTTGAAAAAAAGTTGTGGAAGGATGACGACTAAAAAAAGTTGCACGCACTGGCTACACGGCTACACCAGCACAGCAAGTCACTTAGGAAAAAAGCATAAACAGTTTTAAGTACTTTAGTATAAAGTACATTGTTTTAATTGGTGTCTCACTTGGTATAAAAGCACAAGAGAGTTCAGTGATTAAATGTTAGTGCACAAATCAACTGGGAAGATTATGTACAGGCAAGACTTCGAGAATCAGAATGAGAATGAGACAGACGGGAAGACTATACAAGAGGAAGAAGAATCTAGTACAGCTTAACATAATTTGTTTACTCTCATAGACAAAAGGAATCTTAAAGTCAAATACTAGGTAGGCCAAATATCCAAAGAACCATTTTATTCATCTTTTTAAAAATAAAATATTTATTACCTCTCAGCCTGCCAGGTTCTAGAGGCAATGCCAGTAAATAAAAACTGTATTTTAAAATCCAGTTTGAAAACACACACAGAATTAAAATAGTAAAAACTTAACCAATTTGAAGGACCACAAGGCACACAAAAAGTGGTCTTGTCTCCTCACCAAAAGTTCAAAAGGGATGGAACCAGTCTGAGTTAAGAGAAAGTTCCACAAGAGAGCTACTGCTACAGAGAAAGCCCTGTCTCATGCACGCATCAGCTTACTCTCTTGGTGTGGTGAGACACACAACAAGGTGTTCACCAAGGATCTCAAATTCTAGGAAGATATGGGAGGCGGTATCTTGGCCCCAAGCTGTTTAGGGCTTTACAGGTCAAAACCAGCACTGTGAATTCATAAGCTAAAACCATAAAAATAGTTACATCTGCCCAAGGGGATCTATGGCTTAACTGAAGTTCCAAACACTACATGAACATGTGTGGAAAAGAGTAAAACAAATCCCACTGGGTATGTATTAAGTACTGCAGGAGCCCAGAAACTGAGGAGAGTTTCATGAAAATGCAACATTTAAAAGAAAAATTTTCTTTATCCCTTTCATGTGATTTATCCCAGACAAGCAATATCATGTAGCTTTGCCAATTACCATGTTAAAAGCATACAAACTGAATCAAAGAGAAAGTGAGAAATATTTTTAAATCTTCAGTTTATCATGAAATTGAACGGTCAGATATTTTTTACTTTTTAATTTTTTTTGTAAAACACGCAGCTTAGCATAATGACAGCTGGAATCATGTTGGTTAGTCTCAACTAGAGCAGACCCATTAAATCAGTTGTTCAGTCAATACAAAGATAAATCCAATTTATCTAGTGGTTTACTAATGACTAGACAGTGATTAGTCTAGTGAAGACTAACAATTGTCAACATATGAGAAGGATGAATTCCACTCACCAGTTGATTTGGTGTGACTGATTTCATCTTAAAAGGACGGGAAGATTTCTTTGTCAGATAAAGAAGTCTAAAGTTACATGGCAGTATACATCAGATAACCCTGCAAACAATAATTGTGTTGACAGTACACATAGCAGTCACACTTGAGCACATGTTCTTTGTTTAGACTTTCTTGTGCCTTGGCGGAGATGTACCAGTAATTAAACGCTAAGATTAAAAAAACCAAGTTAAAGCAGAAGACAGCACCTTCAATAGATATGCACCCTGTACCATGAAAGTAGCATAATCATACCCTTACCATTATGGAAAACCAAATAGTGAGGCAGCAACTGTTAATGGTCACTGCACATGGGAACAGCATATTTATTTGTATGATTTAGTGAATTCTCCACTGGCAACCTCAAAGTTAATCAAGGGCAAGCTAGATAAATATGCCTCTCATGCACAATCTCTACGAAAACTCTCTTGTGGGACTAGAAACTTGTCTCAGTAATACAGCAGGTGGCACTGTTGTCATTCATGCCAACAACAACTTTCTTGCATGCTGTATTTTGGATAGAATGTGAGGGGGGGTGAGCTGTGAAAATAGTAATTACGCTTCCTGTGGCACTTTCACAGCATTATTTTGTACCTGAGCATTTTAGCTAGATAAGAATCTGAATGTGCAAAGATTTTGGTCCAAATGCCCTTTTCTCTCTCTGCTGCAGACATCCACACCACCCACCCACCCACCCACCACCCACCCACCAGCTTTTCAGAGTCTGTGAGTAAATAATTAGGCAGAGAGCCATGTGTCTGTTTATGATATAGGTCTGAAGATTTTAGAAGACAGAACAGCCGTATTTGCACTAGATTGGAGACAAAATGAAATGCAAGAAAAATACAGTGCGTGCATGCATCTACGGATTTCTGCATCACTTTTACAAAAGGCAATACTTTGAACTGCACAAGGAATACATGACCAGCTCCACTCATTGGCTCACAGCTACAATCAAAGGGATCCTTGACTTCCCAGAGAGGGGAGCAACAGAAATGTGGCGGATACCTGTCATTATGCTCCCCCATCCTATGTGTGAATCAAGACAATGGAGGTATAGACAAGAGAAGAACCATGGAATCAGAAAAGCAACACATCCAAGACTTGGTTTAGGTGCATTTTGCCTGTTCCTCAAATCATACATGATTAGGGGATTATTTTTGTTCCAGCAACTTCAAACCAGCATTAAAGGATCAGTAGAGAGAAACTGCTTATTCCTTTCCCCTCCTACCATTTCACTCATTCAATATTGCCTGTATGTCCCAACCCCGCATTTCCCTTTTCTCTCTCAGAGCGACTGATATGTGGACCATGTACCTTGAATAGCCTATGTGCTTGGAGGCATAATAAAGACATGTTTCTGAAGGCCTACAAGAGAAGGGAATGGGTTGACAAGCTCTGGCCTTTGTTGCTATTTAACTGGGAAGAAGTAGCTGAGTTATATAGGAAAAGGAATTTCTGGAAGTGTGTGCAACTGAGCTCTTGGGCTTCCTATGCCCTCTATCTGGTTTAAGCACAGATCAAGAAGTATGGCAAGTCTCATTTTCAGTATGTGTGTAAACCTAAAGTGCTCTGTACAATATAGAAGATCTATAGCCAAGCTTACAACAAAAAAAGGACAGTAATTATCATGATTTCCGTACTAACAGAGGGAGAGGGGCTTAGGTGAATTAGTCACAAAAAATGAAGAGAGGGCATGTAACACCACAGGGAATACAAGGTAGGAGAAACATAATACTACAAATATAGATTGTTTTAGGGGGATCAAATTTAGATGAGACCTTGGTAAATCTTCAGAAGGATAGCTTAAAAAGCGGGTAGTAGACTATATTAAAACATGAGTTGCCTGTTTGAATCTTGACTGTCAACCAGCCCTTTGACACAAAAGCTATCTACCTGTTTTCTTTAACAATATAATGAATCCTACTCAAAAGGTATTCTACAATACAGAAGTTAAAAAAAAACAGCTCCTTTGCAAGTGTATGCTGCACAACAGAATGATGTTACAAGTGGAAAGGGAAAAATGCTAACAAAGCATTGACATGAGATGCCCAACAACGTGTTAAAACAGATGGCTCTTTACAAGAATGATTCCAATACCACAAGAGTTTCCTGCATTATGACCTTGTATAACACCGCCCTAGTGGTCCAAACAAATTAGGCTCTGTAAAATATCTTTCTATTAAATTCTAAGTGGCTAGTAAGAGCTTATTTCAGAATGGCTTACTCATGCACAAAGATATTGTGCAAACAAGGAAAAACATTTTAAATCAAGTTTTCTCAGTAATGACCATCGGAAATTTTTGAAATTTAGTTCACATCGGGGAACTTGATGGTCCATAGTCTGATCTAAACTTTTGGAATATCAGTTAACACATAAAGCTAAACATTTTTGATAACTTTCAGTAACTTTTGAAAGCTGCTCTCCAGTTAAACATGGATAGTAAGTTCACAGTTCATCTCAACGCATGGATGTTACCCACTTGTGCTCTTTCATCTGGGTCAATGCAGTCATATCCAATATGACTTGGATAGATTTGTCTTAAGCTATACCTTCTGAAAAGGGTAAATGTAAAAAAAGAAAAAACTTCTTGAAGAATTCAATCAACTGAGGTGGTTTGATTTCTTAAATGTAGGACTCCCATACCTCTTCATATGGCCAAAAACCATGCAATACACATCAGTTTATGTTCCTGCTACCTGAGAAGCCTCATCTCACAGCTCACAATCCTTTTGGATGAATTACCCTAAAGTACTGTTAATTCTTCCTCCTCCTGTTCATTTAGTCTACAGATGTGGTTAATAAAGAAAGCAAAGAATACCAAGTTTCTTTTGAAATCTTAGATTGGAGGCATTAGTAGAAAGCCCCCCCCCCCAATTCTTTACTTTTTCTATTTTCCAGAATGGGAAAGGTTGGCTTTTTAAATCAATCAGCAATTCCTCTACAAATACATGCCTTTGAATAAGTACTATAGGTTTGTCATTCAGAAAGAGCATTTCCACAATAATTTCATCAAATCAGAAGTGGGTTAGACCATCAGGGTCATCTAGTTCAACTCTCTTCCTAACGCAGAAAAATGCACCAATAGAGCATTCATAATAGGGAGCTATCCAGCCCCCATTTAAAAATCTCTAATGCAGGACAGTCCACCAAATATCAAGGCTGTCTGTTCCACTGTCCAACAGCCTGTAAGAGCAGGAATCTCTCCCTAATTTTCAGTCTAATCCCCTTTATTGTAAACTGTTGGCACAGGTCCATCTTGTGTGTGTTGGTTTATAATACTGTTTTTCTGGTTCTCTCTGCTACCACATGGAGGCTGTCCCATGCACATCAGTGGAACCCTTTCACCTACCAGAGCAAAGTGGTGATGAGAGATTTAGTGGCTGTTCGCACCATTTTGTTATACACGTTGCCCTTACTCTTCTTGGTGGTTGTGCTTATTCCTGGTGCTTGAAGAATCCAAGGCCATACAGACTCCAATCTTACCAACCAGGTAAAAACTGCTCTGGAGCATCATTATAAACTTCAGCCAGATTGCTTCAAAACTACATAGAGAGATACTGTGCAGTAGAAGGAAAGCATTTTCCCAATTTGTCATCTGGACATTAAAATACATTAATCTCAACATTTACCGTGTATCTTTCAGTGAAGTAGATTGTAAAGTTGTTGCATCAAAGCTTGTTTTTCCTTCTAAGCAGGGAACAACTGGTCTTCGTTTTTGCTTTTTGGCAGTACCAAAAGTATAAGATGAACACCAACATTACTACACACAGTAACAGACTATATAACTTTATTTTTTTATTTTGTGTAAGCTAAGAGGAAATTTATACACTGAAATTTCAAAAAGACCTCAGGCATGCACATAAACCTTGAGAGGTTGTTCTACATAGCATTCTCTTTTTCCATAGGAATTTCCCCAAACATTTACAACCCATAGTTTTACTGTACATACAGCCTAAACCATAGCAATCTATGATTATGTCAAATTTACACTGTGCAAAATCAAACATAAGAATAGTGGTACAACAAAAAATGTAACAGGTATATTTCACTGTAAGATACTCAGATAGTTTTGGTCCTTCCAGCCCAAATCAAATTGACTAATACATAGATTCCAAACAATTCAGTGGTTAGGCAGTGATCTATCACTTAACTAAAAAGAACCGATAGTAAACCTCTTGGAAGGCAAAGATGAGAAATCCATACCATTAGAAGTCAAAAAGCTTTTTTTAAAAAAAGACCCCCCAGTCCCCAAAAATGAAAAAGCCACATCAGATGAAAGCCGCCGAAAAACCTACAATACTTAGGCTTTTTCAATAAAAGGGTTTTCAGAAGTGAGTCATCCTGGGGGAGAGGAAAGGAAAAACTGACAGAAATTTCATGAACAGCAAAGATTGGAACTTTTGATTTTTAAAAAATATTTATAAATTTTTCTTTAAGAAGGACATTACCAGTGTATTCCACAAAGACTAATGTTTACACCCCAGCACAACAAAAAGGGATAAATCTTCAAAAAAAGTTCAATCTTCCCCAGTTATTTACAGTTTTTTTCTCTAATTATAAATTTAGGATTCCAGTATGTAAATAAATATACATAACTATGTATACCATTCTAGTGCTGCTTACCAACAAATCATCTGAACTTTAATTTTTAATTAAAGCAAGATTATTTTATAGGACCCAGAAAATGGAACTAAGGGGGAAATATCAATAGAAATTGTCCAATTCATTTCATTTTAGTCTACCTTCCCTTGGCAACTTGTTGAAGGTGTTAATGTGGCTGGGAACATCAACACCTTGGCATGCATGAAAGATAAGTCAGGAA
This sequence comes from Cyclura pinguis, assembly GCA_030412105.1. NCBI lineage: Eukaryota > Metazoa > Chordata > Lepidosauria > Squamata > Iguanidae > Cyclura > Cyclura pinguis. The sequence goes on from CM059599.1 coordinate 177,335,814, forward strand.
GGCTAGAAATCACCTTGGCAGCTTCTTCACTGAGTTGTTCTTCCTTTTTGGGCTTTCTATTAAAAAAAAAAAGTTAAAGAAGAGTTACTCAATATTGCCTGAGAAAAATCTTCTGCTGTAATGAAACTGCAATGAAAACCCTTTACACATGCTGAATTTTGTGCAAATTCAGCGCATCATTCTGAACTTGTTGATGTTGAGAGAACTACGCCCATAAGTCATAGTCTGCAAAATGAACAAGTTTCATTACCCATTAACAAAATACAGAACTAAAAATCTCAAGATTCTGCATCCAGATTCGAAAATCCATGCCAAGGTTCTCAATACTGATATCTGATACTTCTACTCCAGATTTTTTGATGCAGCATTCATTTCTACACATGTGCTCTGCACATGTTCATTTTGGTGATGTAACTTAAGTCTCAGCAATAGCCTATTTCAAACTTGTCAAACGTTCAACAAACATCAACTTAATGAAACTCCCTTTCTGTACATTGAAATCATTGTATTGAGCTGCCTTGTCTTGCCTATAGCTGAATAAGGACAGACAGAAGTCATTACTGCTGATATATGTATTTATTTTATTTATATCTAGCGTTTCTCCCAACACTAGGATCCAAGGCAGATCACAATACTATTAAATGAAAAAGTGAGGATAAAACTAGGAAAAGTTATATTAAAACACAATTAAACAGCAATATTAAAATACAACTGAGGAAAAAGCAATTTTAAAGCACATGCACAGAGAAAATTGAACAGCCACCAGTTAAAAGTCCTTCCTCAGTGACCAGATAATTGGAAAAATCTTCTTGAATAAAAATGTCTTTGCCTCCTGGCAGAAGGACTAGAAAGAAGGGCCAGTTTCACCTCACTTGGAAGAGAATTTTACAGCACGAAGCAGCCAGTTTAGAAGTAGAAACCTACTTAATGGATACACAATTTGTTCTACAGCAGACCCAGGAATGAGGAAAGACGATTGTAGAAGTATTTCAGCTTCTACAAAGATGAGTAGTGGAAAAATTGTTCTTTTTCACACACAGCCTTTAAGTAATACTGAGCTTTTATCAAATGATTGCCCTCCACTCTTGAAGTGGAATTTCATGAAGACTAAGCAGACAGCATATATTTGCTGTGCCCAAAACCAAAGTATCAACCAAAGTATAAAAATGTTTCTTCTTTTTGTTTGAAACAGTGGTCACACATGCGTTAAGAATTAATTTATCCTGTAAATGAATTGAAGAAAGAACACTGAAGACCCTGAAATATTAATGCAAAAGCTAGGTGGTGAAAGGGCATATAAAAGCCAAGAGGAAAAAAAAAAGAGCAGCCAAGTCTCAACATTTTGACTTTAAGAAACAGGCAAGTAATTAATATGTAATCATTATTAAGCAAATACCGTAAAAAGAAACTCTACTAAATATGTGAGGAAATACTTGGATTTATAGAGCTGTACCTATTTTTGGTTAGGGTCTCATATACCAGCCAGAAGGAAACATAAATTTACTCTATATTATAATTTGGAAATAGCAACTGCTGCTCCTGTTACTGCAAGGGAAAAGTGTCAGCCATAAATAAAATGGATATCTGAAATGGCAACAGTTAAGCCCAAGCAACATCAAAACCTGCCCCTGCAATACATCTTTCAAAGCAGCTAAGCTAGGGGACAAGGGACCTGCAATTAAACTTCTCCCTGCCATGTTGATTTTCACAGCATTATTTTATCTGCCCCTGATTTAAAAGGGACTAATCCAATGGATACAGGGGGTCTGGGCTAAAAGACTGTCCCAGGGGAGCAAAAAGACTGGCCAGGCCTCAACATGCTGCTTCAAAGTTAACCTCTTCTCTCTGCTTTTCAGTCTCCTTGCTGTTTAAGGTCCTCATAGCAAAACTGCCTCCTCTCTTCTGCCATTTTCTCCACTTTGCTTGTCTCAGTCATATAGGAGTATGGTGGCAAATCTCATAAGGCCAGGGCATGTTCTGAACTATAAGGCAGTAGCCCAGCAGTAAAGAGTCATATGTGCCCACTTTCTAAGCAGCACAGAGCAAGCAGAACAACTTAACCTACTTCCAACCATCCTTTAAAACTTAGAGTGTGCCTGCAACATCAAGTCCCATACTGATTGTACTGATGTTTAATCAGCCAAACAACAATTTGTCCCAAGCCCTGAAACCCTGTGTTAAACAGGATACCTCTCACATCACATACAATTGTAAAACTGGAAAAACAGCCCTCCCCACATAAGCCTGGATGGTGCCAGAAGTTCCCTTCAGGTTTAAAGAAACACTTCCAGCTTCAATCCTTGTTTGATTTTTTTTTTTTTTTGGTGGGGAAAAACAGCCTAAGGACCTCAAATGTTTCCTACCCTGATTTTATTTAAATAAAGTATCACACCATAAAGTGTTAACACTTGTTCTAGCAATATCTGAGTTTTTGTCTTTAATAAGAATGGAATACTTTTTCACATAGCAATTTGGGCAGATATCTGGGGGAGAGGTATATAAGGAGCACTTGCACCTGGGGAGAAGTTTATCATGTTTACTACTAATCATCTTTGCATTTTATATAGCATAGTATCTAAAATACATAGATGTTTTCAATCAAGCAGTTTCTTATAATGTACAGTATTACATAATTTTGTCTACTACAATTTAAGTACCACATCCTTTCCCTCTCTTAATTTTATTCTGGTGTGATATTCCAAGCTCATTCTCATTCTATAATGTATGCAAACATTCAGTTACAACTAAACAAATGTCACATTGCCCCAACATGACTTCAAGCTGGAAGAGCCAGAAAAATTGCAGACATCTAAACTTTTGGTGTTGCTGCCTAAGAATATTCATTTTGTCCTATTCCTGTATAGTGTTGCCAAAATAAACTTCCAGTGAGGAGGCTGCTGCAATCTTGCGGCACCATATAGATCCATATAGATCAAGGGAATGGGAAGTGTGGCCTGAGGGTTACAAGCAATGGCCAGGGCTGTTTTTCTCCAGGAGCCCCCTCCATTTTTTGCCCCAAAATGGCTCTCTACGGAATGTGGGAGGCAATTTTCCCACTTTCTGAGTCCCCATAGGTTGTGTCAGGCCCAGAAGAGATCTTTTTAGAGAGACCTATCATATCCTGTCGTCTCTTTTCCAGGGTAAATACACCTAATTCTGTCAATCTCTTTTCACACAGTATTTTTCCACATGACATCAAAGCTTTTGCCCTCCTACAAACTCATCCCAGATTGTCTGCATATTTCTAAAAGTGTGCCCAGAACTGAACACAGTGCTTCAGATGTAGTTTGACTAGTGCAGAATAAAATGGAACTATTACTGCATCTAACTTGGAAAACTATGGTTCTATTGATGCAATGCAGAATTCCATTAGCCCTTTTTTTTTAGCTGACTCATGTTTAACTTGTGACTGAACAATTCAAAGATGCCTTTCTTATATATTACTGATAGGCCAGACTTCACCATACTAACAGTCTTATTTGAAAGCCCCAGCATTGTCTCACCGTTGTACAACCCTTACACACCTCCCTTAATTTAGTTGAGAGCTTTGGGCTTTCTGGGTTGCTTGCTGGGGGACTTAAGGAGGAAATCAGTAGAGAACAGGACATCCACTTGTAACGAAGGTTCTTGCACACATATTAAACTGTGTATGGAATATTGCATCCCTACTTACAGGATGCTTACTACTTACAGGAGGAAGTTATTTTATTAGCTGCTTGGAATTCACCAAGCATTCCACATGAAAAAGAAGAAGGAAATGAACCCTTATTTTACCAACAGTACCCTCTACAATGTGAACAGGACTTATCTTCCTGGGATCTGCAGCAAATCAGCCTCTAGAGACAAGATAAATGTGAGCCAGACCAGCATGTCACCAGTTCAGCACAATAAATATTACTGGCACTAAATGAATGAAAGTACTGAACCAAACTGAAGCCTCACAGAAATGAGGATGATACTGTGTGCATCTGACTGGACTGCTAGCCAAGCCTCAGCCTATCCTCTCTCTTTTCACTATCAGCTTAAAGTGAGCTGATCTGATACAGTCAATCCTGAGGCAGGTGGAAGAACATGAGCCTGGAATCTAGCAGAAATGCACTAGAAAACCTCAGGTTAAAACTGACTACACTAAAACTTGTGGAGGAGAATATTCACAGAAGTTAAGGGTCAGTGAAGTAAACCCAGTGACAGTCAAGCGAGGTGAGAAATGGATAAAAGATTTTAATATGTGTAAGTATGGGTAGGTGGTGGCTAGGTGTAACAGGCAAAAGAGATACCGATGAGGAGCACAAAGCTTTCCTAGCTATGTGGGTATATGTACCTCTTTTTTTCCTCGTGTTTTGGATCTAGGAGATAGACTGGAAAGGTGTTACTTAAAAAGGAAGTTGCTCTGGTGATTTCTGGCAAACCTAATACATCAAAAGGCTCTTTGGTTATGGATATGGAAATCCATGGAAAAGACTTGGGTCTTCTATGTGGATGCCACCTATCTCAGTTAAGATCATGATATGCAGGGCAGTACCACACTCTCTTTCTAGTTAGAGATTACTTTGTTAATTCCAAAGGTATGTTTAACATAATTTTTTAGATAGCAATAAGTTAAAGTCACTGCTTATTCTGGCCAAAACAGCTCTACGCCATAGGGCTGTAATGAAGCTGAAAAATATTTTTAAGGATCAGCATGTTCTACGTGTGACCTTATATCCCACATTTTTACAATCTCTCTCTTAGTTCTCTACCTGAGTCACAATTAGAAAATGCAATGTAGGCACTACCTTATTAGCAAATTTATTTCCTAGGTGCTCCTTTATCCTGAACTGCATTTTTAGAAATAAATTACTTATTTATAATTAGCAGATAATTTAGGTCAATCAAATTTTTAATTTTACAATTAACATTTCTATTGTGCAAGACATTATGTGCCTCATACCAGTACATTAATGGTGTCTCTGGCATCAGCCTCTGGGTGATCAATGCTACTCAAATTAGTGAACCACGGACTGATGCCAGTCTATGAGCCACTAGCATCCAGTCTCTGGCAAGTCTCCAGGAAAGAAGGAAACAATGGTAACCAGTGGGCACAAATATGGTACTGATCCCTGGTACAGTGGGAAACAAACCTGCTGGTGCCACACATCAGATAGGCTGAGATGCACTGATTTATAACTTCATGTGCAACTGAGTCAACAAAGCATCAGAGACCACACACATATCATGACTTACTCTAACACTGATGAAATATAATTAGGCCAACAACGCAATCATAATCACAGAAAGTGTGAGCTGTCTTCATCCAAAGTGGATATTTCCAATTATCCATGTGTATAAATATATGTGTGCATGCAAGGTGTTAGTTGTAAGAGAAGCAGACATGTGGGTGGAAAAGTTTCTGATATTGTATTGCTCTGTGGAAAATTTTTCCACCATTCCCTGCCCCACATTTATTCATACTTGTGTGGACTATATATGATATGAAATTCTGGTTATCTCTCTAAGGAGACAAATGGATGAACTCTAACACTCAGAGGAATACACTAACAAATGAATGCACTGCTAAGCTTGTTTGTATTTCTCAAAATCTCTTGCTCCTCAATCAGGTACAAGTACAAGCAGTCAAGATGAAATATGATGCACTGCTTGTGCCAACAGACTCACATTCAAGTTTAGTAAAATCCAGTATTCAACTAATTGTACTGAATTTGTTTTTCTTCAGCTTCAAATGGAATAAGTGAGTGAAGTTGAAGGTACTACAGTTACACTTCAGCAAAAGAAAGTTAAACTGCTAATATAGGAGGTACAGGTCTCTCTAAGTGGTTGTTGCTGTGGGCCTTCAAGTCATTTCTGATTTATGGTATGGCTACAGGGAATGTATCATGGAGTTTTCTTGGCAGAATTTCTTCAAAAAGGGGATTGTCCTTGCCTTCTTCTGAGGTTGAGAGTGTGAGACTTGCCCACGGTCACCCCAGTGGGTTTCCATGGCTGTGCAGGGATTCAAATCCCGATCTCCCAGTGTCCTGCTCCAAACTTAAACCCCTATATCCCACTGGTTCTCCCTCTTTAAGTATGTCTCCTTAAAAATAGTGTTTTTTCAGGTGTGGTAATTTTTTGTTAAACATAAGGGAAATATGTGCTATTCTCTTAATATTATCACAAATATTTCAACAAAATAATTTCCACATGAAGTTTTGAATGTGTTTGAATGTAACATTTAAACAAAACATGTTAAATGATTATTTAGAGCACAGGAAAGAATTCCAGTTCTACTTTTTTGTGGAAAATCCACATCATTGATGAGAAAGAGACCAATCTGCAGTTGCCACAACACTTGCTACAGCTGTACAAACTTATTTTTAGAGATACAATATTGATATAATTTTGGACGCAGCTACTTAATTCAGAATTATAAATTTCTACTATTTAATGCATAATTTTTGGATTGAAAAATGAGATCAGGTCAAAAAGCCAACACACACATAATAAGATATGCCAGACCCTCTTCCTGTTGGAGCCTCTTCCATTCCCTGACAAGTCACTCCAGAGGGTTAATGGACCCTCTGGAGTAGCTTGCAGTACACGACAAGTGGAAGAAGCAACAGAAAACTGACATTCTGCCCAGGAAAGAAATGCCTTTGGAAAACATCATTTTAATAAATGATATTTAGGGTTTTGCTACAAAAATACTACTGTTCCAGTATTTATAACTGAGGGAAAAAAAACAATTATGACTTTTCTTCTGAAGCGAAATGCACAGCATGACAACATTGCCCAAAACACTCCTTTTAAAGACCAGCAGCACATGGCTTCATTTCATCCTACTTCAATCCACGTAGAGCTAGAGGCATCAGGATAGGCAATTTTTCTTTCTGCTTTACGTAATGCTTTCCTGTCTTTGAACAGACAGACTTCAGAATAGATTTCTTTCTCCACCAGGAGTTGTGGTTTAGAGGATAAACATTAATTCAAAGTGAGTATTTATTCAGCAACTGAGATGTGCCCAATGTTGGAAACTTCTATATGGTTCCAGCAGTTGAAAAGTTACCCACTCACTGCCAAGCTGACTACAACCATCCATAAAAGGTTTCAATATAGCCTCAAATCTTCCCTGCTCAGCTGTTACAAACAAAGGCAGGAACTAACCATTTTCAGCTCCACACTATCCTTCAGTTGCCATCCTGTGGAGGAGCCATTATCATATGCAACCAGGGCTACAAATAGGTTAGACAATGCATCATGAAACATGCTCAAAAGAAGCCACACCACACTCATGGTACTACAAGTTCTTGTCTTTCCTGATATTTTTGTTTTAATTTATCTTTTTTTCTTGAGATGCCCTGTCACAGTCTAGCTCCTGACTCTGATCTTCTACTTCTAATGTCTCCCTCCTGGCCTATCTCATTTCACCAAACTTGTACTTACTCCTTGTATTTACTCTTTCTGAAAATGCAAATGCTACTCAATACCAAATCTAAAGCTATAAATAAGATGAACTACTCCATAAGGCAAGTGTGCTGTCAACCCACCTGTTTTTAATCAAATGCCTAGCTATAAATATTTGTTTAAAACCGCTGTAATTTGCTCTTTGACATTTCAACAAATAATGAGTTGAATACTTATTTATTTATTATATTTTATTTGTATGCCACCTTTCTCCTAGCATGGGACCCAAGGACACCAAGACATTATGCTTACAAAGTGCCCACCAGGTCAGGTCAGCCAAGTCAGTGCAAATCTATGTAGAATCAGCACCAATAAAGAGTTCCTCAGTTTCCTGTGCATTTAGCAAAAGCATTATGAATGTAAATGATACTTTTTGAGGTGGGGATGTTAATACTTACACTATATATACAAGAGCAGTGAAGGCAAGGGATGTTCAGGCATTAAAAAAAACCAGGCCATTAGTTTATTATCCTGATAGCTACACTAAGAAAAAAAAACTACAATAAAACAATTGACCAAAAGTTTAAATTGTGTTAGAAGACAGACACACCAGATTTTCACTTTTCTTGCACCAGAACTGAACCATTAAGCTGACATTAACTGAAGCAAAGGGTTCTGCGCTCCCCCCAGTGGTGAACTGTTGGACTAACATACTTAGTTGTTGCCAGTTTGGAAAGACTTAGCTTGCAGAGAAATAGTTTTGAAAACTCTGAACACGATTCCTGCTAAATCTTTTTTTATCTATAACATTAACTTCAGAAAAATCATCACGTATTACCGGTATATCTGCACATGTTTGTGACTGGGTGAGTTGTGTACTGGGCTTTAAATAACACTGGTGTCGGATTTATCCCTTTTACACTATAATAGCCACAGGCAAAGAGTAATTCTTCCAGTCACGACACTAAAGAGAGAAGCACTGGCCTCCATCACATTACTGCCAGCCCCACCTCATCTACTTCCCTTTGCTATTTTTGCACTGCCACACATCCATGGCAATTGCCCTATTGCTGCTTCTGTCTGTCCTTCCCCCTTAGTACAGGTGGGACTGTCACGCAGAGAGCAGCAGTGACTGTCTTGCTCTGCAAGACTGAGGATCCCTCGGAGGCAGGCACGGATGGGGGTCATCTCTGCTGCTGCAGCTCTCATTGCATTTCCTCTGGTAGTTTAATTAAAATAATTATTTCTTTCCTTGCTGAAGTGATCAGACACTGGCATCCACCAGCTACAGAGAACCACGGAAAGCAGCAACAGCCTTCTGAACTGGTGTGGGTGGAGACAGTGATGAACCTATCCCTCTAGGTGGTCTGCTACTGGATGCCACTGCCTCATTTTACCTAATGGGAGGGCCACCCCTGGGACTGGGGCAACAAAAGCAGGTTTGTTTCTCTCGTCTGATCATTTACTTGGCTAGTAAGAATGACCAAAGTTGCTACCATTATTTAAAAGAGAACTGAAACACACTGTTACATACTCAATGTGGGCTGAGTGGAGTCAGCTCCTGCATAACTGGAGACCATGGTTTCTACAGCAGAAAACAACTATTCTGAAACATTTGAAGGTAACAGAAGATAATTTCTCAGGTAGCTGTGGTAGACAGGTAACAGCAGCCACTAACTTCTTATACCGAGATGATATGACATAAGCATCATCATAGCAACTGCTGTTTTTGCAGATGCAAATTAGCTCAACTGAAGAACACTGTTTCAGGATTTTCACATAACCACAACTGGCAGTGTATGTATCTTTCACATCACCACTTCAGAAATTACTAGAATCATCAAGTAATAAATATGGACCTGTAAACCAGCACTGAAGTACTCACCAATTGTCTCACTGCAAGGATCCATACAAGTAGCAAGTACCTAAAGCACACTCACACCTATGTAGGAAACTTGCACTGCCTATTTATAGCCTGAAACTTTGTGCTATACCTTGTACTCCAGGATATACAGACTTCCTTTCTTACCAGAAAGGCTGGATACGGACATTGAAATAAACTGGCATCTAAATAGCATGTGATTTGCATGACATATATGAATGAACCATGAGCACAGAACATTATCCTACATGCAGACTACTACAAACCAATGAACATTTCTCCACACCTTAAAATGGCTCTTCTCCTTTACTTGTACAGAATTAGACCATATTTTAAATAGGTCTAAATTGTCAGCACAGCAATTCTTAACAAATAATGGCTATTTATTAGGCAACAAAGAAGGGTATCCCCTGAGTTAAGAATGAAAGGGGTGTAACACAGTGGAAACTAGGAGAGAAATGGGATTAAAGAGTAGCTTCCAAATGTATTTAAGAACAGTAAACATGTAGTTAAGTAATCTCTTCACTACTAAGTGCAAACAAAATATGAACTTTAGTTAGAACAGTATAGAAAGTATATCCATATAGGAAATATATATGACAGGGATGGAGATGTTCCAATCAAGTCCTGACTAGCTTGTTAGCTGGCCCTCTTACATCCTGACCTCTTCACAATCATTGAGAACTGTTCACACAAGGAGGTCCAGGAGGACTTTATGCACAAGTGAGATGCCAAATTGTTCACACAACTTGGGTTATATGAGCAATGTGCCCCACAAGAATCCACTTCTTACTATAAGAAACATGTAAGATTCACCTGTGGTCACTTAAGTTTCAGCTTTCAAGAATTAAAAGAGTAATTAGGTATAGTAACTTACTTTGTTGATGAGCTTGCTTTCTCCACTGTAGACATTAGCTTTGCAAATGCATCTGTCACTTTACTAGTGGTATTGGAAGTTTCCAGCTTGGAAGTTGTCAACTCGTACAATTCTGGATCCACACCTTATAGCATAAAATCATAATGAGTGATTGATGGAAATAAGTGTGAAATGTTTGATCTCAGTTTAGGAAATTTATACTACTCCCATATTCTGTAAACATCTGAACTATCAAAACTTCTTGTAAACAAATCAAATACAACTTGTTAATTCTATCATACACTGCTGACAGAAAATTAGACATAAGAGATAAGGCATATTAGGTGTCAGCCAAGAGAAAACAATAATGTTGAACAACTGTTTGCTTCTGAAATAACATGGAAATGATTTCTGATCATGAGAGCATAATATATGGTGTGGTTAAGCTTCCATTTTCATTCCATTGCCTCTATAGAACATACAAGTGTAAGTTAAGTTCTCATATCATTTCCTCCGCTTTTTCAATAATGTATGAACATTGTTTCAATCTTCTGTCTGATTTCTCATCTTCCATTATAACAGATTTATAGTTAAAGTAAATTTTGCGAACAAAAAAACCCCCTCTCAACAACAACAACAACAACAACAATGATTAAGAAGAAGAGAAAGCTTTATAAATATCTAGATGAACTTTAGTATTCAATCATTTAAAAACCTGGCACACCTAGGAGTAAAAAATGGTGACAGGAGCGAGCGAGAAGGCTTAATTTTTTTGATAATTCTGACAATGAATCCAAGGAAAACAGCTCAAATATTGTCTGCTTTTTTGTCGAGATGCAGTCTTTCAGTTAAGCCAAAAACGGAGTTAAGTATTGGCATCCCAGCTTCATTATAAGCTTTCCACTGAAGCTTTCCTATTCCACTGAAAATTTTAAGTTCAAATGTCAAGATGAAACCAGCACACTTTGTTTTATAAATACTGTCAGATGTTTACAGAACCTGTAAAGACATAAAAGGCACAGGCCTTCTGAGGACAACATATAGAATAAATACAAAATAAAGCTTCTGAAATGCCCAATTTGATTTGTAAAATTGTAAGTAATAGCGATTTTAAAAATATAAAACAAATATTCTGTTATGTAAAGGGCCTATAACCTTGTACGATGTTGCAAATAATATTTTCAAAACATTTGTCAAATACAGCATCATTTAATTAGTTGATACTGATCAGCTTAGTATATGATTATGAAATTATTACTAGCTGTAACACTGCTACTATTTTGCTAAATTTAACAAACATCAAGGTCTTGTTGAAAGCAAGAAAAGACATTTAAAAGGGTATGAAGAGTTTTGCTGACAGTGATACTGATTTAAATATTATTTTAATTCTCACAGGAAATTTTTACAGTGTTTGAGTAGAAAACGAGCATATCAGAAGCCTTAATTAAAACTTTAGGAACAAAATTTAGACCAAACTCCCAGCTTAGACGCACACATACATAATTACACACATAGCCCACAAACAAACCTCCAGGCTAGAAGCAAATGACTTTCCAAGAAACAAGCCAGAAAACCTACAGGCAATGCTGTGAATTAGATGACAAAATTCTAAAGAGAACCCAGAATAAATGATAATGTGACTTCAAAATGATCACTTTCAGACAGATGTTTCAGAAGTCAAACATATTTTACTACCTGCCAAAATTGCATGTACTAATAATGATCATACTCTTGAAATTAAAATGCACTGATGGATTTAAAGATTTAAAACTACTTTGTGAAGTTATACATGACTACCATACATAAATCATTTCTACTTTTCATTTCCAAATACTTGCATATGATCACCTTATCAATCCTTTCTAATTAAAGTTAAATTCTGGCTTAATCATCTTAAAAAATAGAAGGAAGACTTCACAGATAAAAACGCAAGGGCATGCTCTTTTCACCCATAAAAACATTTCCATGGAGTATAGCAGAGCTCCGTTCTCCCTCCCCCTCACAATGTACATATGCATATGTAAACAGGTCTGCTCTGCTGATTGTGCTGGAGTGGGTATATGGGAGACCTTTTATTCTCCCTAAAAACAGAATGGGCAGGGAAGAGCCTTCTCAACCATACAGCAGTGCTACCACTTAACAGTTAAAGCTCTTTACAATTCAGTTTCTCTACAGATTAATCTTTCAAGGTGGAGTGAAAGGAATCTATATTTTTCAAAAGGAAGAAACTGAAGCAGCCCATATTGTGAAAGGGTCTAGTGTCTTACCAGATTTTTCCTGAATGTGAAGTTATTTTTACATTTAACATGAAGCAGTTTAAAGTAATTAAGTGTCATGTAGAGCTACGATAAATTTATCTAGATGTGTCTAAAACGTCAATTGCACAGTTTGCTACAAAGGAGCTATGTGCCAGTTCTTCCCTCGGAACGCCATTACTGCTAAGTGAAGTTGAATGTATCTTCTGCTATCCTCTGTGGATTTTGAGTACTAAGACCAATGAGACTTGCTTCTAAGCAATGTAAAGATCAAGGCCTGAAGATATTTTCAGAAACGCATATTCAGCTATATTTGTCTTTTGTTCCAATGGCATTTTAAATTGTGATATATTTCAAACTGAAGTCTTTTGTTCAGGTTGTTCACATTTCTGCCACTTTAAAATTAGTAAAATTCACTTTCTGTTGTATAGTACAGGTCAAGTTGTATTAACTATCCACTGGAGACAAAACAACGAAAGAGGACACTGTTTCAAAGTGGGCATCTTAAAGGAAATTAAAGCACAGATATTCTTGTTTGTAGGAAAGTCACACAATGCAGTTCATGCTTTTAGTAAGAATGTTAAAAGTTTAGATTTGCAGTGCTTAGGACTCTGCTGACCTGGGATAGTGGTGGCGGTGCTAGAGCTACTGTCATCCACGGGCCCAAAGAAATCAAGGTTCAGAAGAGTGGAACCTCCACTAGCTTGAAATTCAGTGACCGTGTTGGTAGGCAGCCATATAGAAGGTAAGCCAAGGTAGGGATTTATGTGTAAAAAGGGGGTAAGACACACACTTGAACATGCCAGTTATAATTAGTACTTATTACATAGTGTTTTTATAATTAACATATATAGTGCTTACAAGATTAGTTTGTAGTTTCTAAGATGTTAACAAGTCAGTGTACATTGTCATGTACATGTGCAACAAGTATTCCATCACTAATAACTTAAAGCTAGCCCATAGTTTTTCGATAAAACAGACAGAACCAGAGAGATCCAGAAAAGATGTGCCCAATTAAAGGGAAACATTCAGAACCATTCTTCAAATTCAAAGCCACATTGAGGTCCAGAGATTACAAAATTAAAGATACTGACAAACTGATTTGCTAGTTTAAAGTAGTAGAATTGTCAGTATGTTAGCAAAACAATGAAAATAAATATTGGTCACAAAGATTCTTGTTAAATCAAACTTCTCAGTGGTAAATTATATTGTTCCCCTTTAATACTGAAACAGAAAAATCAGAAATAGATACATTTTAAAGAAATTGTTATAAGAAAGCATGATGAATTGACTGAAGTAGTAAGACACCAGACAACAGCAAAAGAGTCCATCCAGGCTTTCCTTCAGCACTTTGATATGAATTAAAGTTCTTATAGCTTTAAACACTGTATAGCAAGTTTTCAAGTCTCTGATGTGACCAGTAATTATGACAAGTTCAACTGCATTTAAAAGAAGAGACATCTAAATTATGTTACTATCTGCTAAACAACTGATTAATTTAGAAACATTTAGATTTTGAAGTGTTGTTTATGATGTTGGCAATGAAACCAGAAAAAACAAAACAAAACATACGAATATAATTAGCAAGATTTATCTAAGTAGTAAATTTTTATAGCACACATGAATGAAAATTAAAGTGGACTAGTAATTCAGTTTCTATAATATTTGTACATTTTAAATTAGTTTTTTTTAAATTAAAGTGCACCCTTTGCAAATAGAGTTTGTTAAAAACTGTGCTTGGAAGCAACTATCAATACACGCTTGATTTCTGCCATTTAGAACTTTACCAAGAAGTCTAAATAGATGGGATTTTGTTGGGAGAAGAGTTGTAGTGTCAAGTAAAAATCACTTAACTATTCCAATCTTCAAACATGTAATGCAGTATTTTATACAACAGGTATGTGTATGCAACACAAACTCAGCAAAACAATGTCTTACCTTGCTCTTAAGCACTACAACTTTTTTAAACTGGGCATAGCTAAAAAGAAAGAAAGCCTGAATTTCCAAAGTTAAGAAATATATATATAGTATATATATTTAAAATATCAGCAGAGAGATGTTTGTCTGAACTTTGTAGCTTTCTTAACTCTAGCTCTGGTGCTAGAGGCTCTACGGAGAGACGTACCATCTAAAGGGTTAGTAAGGCCACTGCTACTCCAGTCAAACTGGACAGGTGGAAGAGATTCCTAGAGTTGAAAAGTCAGAAACCAGATTTTATAGTTAGGTTATAGCATAATAAAATGTCTTGTGAAGTTCTCTTTTGCATGCAAGCAAAAAGGCAACATTTGAACAGCCAAAACACAAATTCTGCATTTATAATGAAGTCATAAAGATTAGCCTCTCACGTAAATTATAAACAACTATGGCTCATAGCCTGTTCCCAGAGCTGCCAGCCCTACAAATGCATGTGGAGCATGGCATCCTTGCCAAAATGCAGAAACAAGTGATGATGCTACACTACCACTGCGGGAATACTGTATATCAGGGTGGCAGATAAACAATCGTCCTCCACCAAAACACATTTATCAACTTTTCAGTTTTGAACATATAAAAGGGAGAAACACCTGCAATGCAATTACATCAACACATACAACAGCTGGGTAAAAAAGGTAGAATGAAATGCTCTTTAAAGAATTATTTCAAAGCAACTAGCAGTATTTGTTTACACTTCAAACTACGGAGGCTAAAGATCAGTAAGCTTAAGGGCTCCTAACTAGACTGAACAGTTAGTACGCTGGGCTAGATTATAGAGACCATCATGGTTTTAAGTGTGGATGCTGTAGCCAGCCTCAAGCTTACAAAGAAGAAGCTCACTAAATAATAATCTTAGGTATGACCTCTTTTTTTGTTTTTCCCACATAAGGCAGGAGACTCACAAGTTGAAAATTTATGTCACCTTCTCTCTTCATTAAAAATTGGTTTGGACTGAGACAGCCCCCACCACAAAAGGATGTTCCTTTCATTTACGGAGGGTACCAGGATCCAGTGGAAGCTTTCTGCTACAGGAAGGAGGCAGATGATGAAACTTCCAGTCTAGCCCCTTCTCTCTTCCAAGTGTCACCTTCTGGACTATCCTGGAATGTCACCCAACCCTTTTAGAGAAGCTTTTCCAGAGAAACTGAAAGGTGCAGGAAATGGAGGAACTATACTGAGGAGGTGTTTCTCCCTACTCTTCCTACTTGCTCTTCCTCCAGCCTAAGCTGAATTCTTCAAAATGCAACTCTGTATCCAGCACAGTGGCAAGAGCCCTACCAGTATTTGCTTTTGAAACAATCCTTTTGGATCCTAAGGAGGTTTATTCTGTGCGGAAAAACAAAAAGTTGTACTGGTTCTTGGAGATTTTAAATCAATTTTATTTGCAAACAGACAAGACCATCTTTAGACTAATGATCATCTTTAGACTCATCTTCCTTCAGGTGTTTGTGCTGCCCTTGCTCCACCCCACACTGCTTTTACTATTTCTGCTTTAACATATTTATAGTGAAGTACACATCTCCCTCTCACAATGAGGCTGCATGTACAGGCAAGGCAGAATCAAAGTAAGGCAGCAGATTGTTCCAAGAAATTTCAATCTCTTTTCTTATTGCACTGTAATTATAGCTTGCAGAACAATATGAAAACAGTGCAGTGGACAAAGACAAATTTGTTCTATTCCTGTACTATTTTACAAGATTTCAAATATAACTGACTATATTCAATGGTTTGCTTTTCAATTTATTCTACAATCTATCATTACAAAATAGTAGAGTGCTACACACCAGAGGAACATAAACCCTTACATCCAGCAAGCTTGAAGAGAAACCTCATCCTGCAAATGCACTCACGGATGAGGATCTTCTGACCTGCCCTCTGCCGGGAGGAGCATGGTTTGGACAAACATTTCACTAATCTACCTACTTGACAGACATCTGGTGATTGCTCTGACAGCTTCCATGCCAGCATCACATATGTTTGAGGATATCCAGTACTGGCACTGAAATTGTCTACTACTTTTATTGTGAGGAAATTCCAGACAACATGGTTTTGCAGCAGGTAGCAAAGAATAAAGTTACTTCCTATGCACAGTTAGATGTCAGGATTTCTTTAAAATACTGATACTTCTATTGGAGATGACTGTAATGTTTGTTCAAATTAGAAAGGAAACAGAAACTAGAAATTATCTCACTAGGCCAATATCTTGTGGGATATGTTCTGTCTAATTAAAAATTTGTATGCTGCTTTGCCAAAAACAAAACAAAACATCCCTGATTTAATCACCTACTTATTTTGAATACGTTGCTATCTAGATACTCAAAGAAAACAAGACGCAAAATAAATATCCCACAAACCACAGGAAAATCCAGATCCATTACATTTTTAGTTCATAACCTCAGAAGTATATTACTGATGCATTCCTCCCTTTACTTGTTCCCACTCACCTTGAAATCTAAGAAATCTGAATCTAAATATTGGAGGAACACCACACTGAATATGCAATTATAAAAACTGATGGTTTATAACTGAAATACAGCTTTTCTTTCAAATGCCAAAAGTAGGAATGTTGAAAAAATATTATAAAGGGTAAGTCTCTACATGTAGTTTCTAAATTATACCAAGAGATTTAAGGCAGGAGAAAAGACAATTATTAAGAGACTGACTATGAGAAATTATGCTGTCAAGATTCAGTGCATGGTGAGAGCAGCTTTTTCAATACTGTACTGATTATGAGGAGGCATCTCTCTCTTGAGGCAGAAAAAAGGTGCAGGGTCCTTTATAGATACGTGCCCCCACCCCACTTTAGGAAGGCAACTCCAGACTCTGACTAGAGTTAGTTACATGCTATCCTAAGACAGCATTCAGGACAAAATTTTGAAAAGAAAAGAAAAGGAAAAAGGGACACACACACAGAAAAACACACACAAGTCCAAGAGAATGACCACAGGAGAAAATATTGATATTTGCTAGACATATACCCATAGCCCATACTGTTTATGACGTTTCTCTCTCTCTCTCTCTCTCTCTCTCTCTCTCTCTTTTTACCTGGAATTGATCAGGTGTACATATATTCATCTCTGGTGACACAGGAGGAGTCTGTCCTATTGAAGCTATTTTTTCTGCCGCAGATATTGGTTTCAGGGGTTCCTTAGTAGGCTCTAACATACCCTAGAAATCAAGATATCACATTGCAAGTTTTGTTTTATTACCATGCTGTTGTAACAACACTTAGTTAAACCTTTAAGCAGCGATGGGAATTTATACTGCCCTCCAGATGTTCCAGCGTAACTCTCATCACCACTAGGCAGCACACTGTGAGAGGATGGTGGGAACTGCTATCCAACACCAAAACACTCACACACGTCCCATTCCTTGGTAAAGAAAAACCACCCCTTCAAAATAAAGCTATCATCTGATCCACTGGGAAAACTTCCTTTGCTGATTGTTTAGCATTTTTAAAGCCTGGAAAGTAATGTTAGTGTTATCTCACCTGGAAAATAATGTTTGCATTATCTTCTGAAGTTATTTTATAAAGTAGGGAGAGAAACATTTGCCAATTATTGCTGTCTTTCGTTTTGTTTTGGTGTTTTGTTTTATTTTGGGACAGTATATAGTATGTAAATAAAAGTGACAGTGTTTTCTATGAAACAGAAGCTATTTATATTCTATACTATGAGTATGTTCAGTTAACATCTTTTTTCATACCCCTCTGCATCAAATGCACTTTACTGTAATTGTTGCTTTTATGTTGCTGAACAGATATACAATGAACCAGGCCCAGAGGTGCACTGCTTTGGCTTTGTAAGAACTTCAGAGGAAAAGCATAAATACACACCAGTACAGCCAAAGGCAGAGGTTTTTTTTCAAGATGTAAGAAACATCCGAACAGACAGGCATGCCATTAATTTGCAATTGTTCTTAGCCTCATCTGAATTGCAGGAGTTAGTTATCAAAATGATCTGGCTGAAGGTGGAATCTAATTTTACCTAATCAGAAAATGCTAGCCTGATTCATATATGCTTCTGTCTCCTTTCCCCTTATGTGCTCTTATTCCTTTTCTCACTTTACAATAAATATGGATTGTCGCCTCCAAACCAGAACTGGAAATCCAAGTTAAAATATGGGTTCCAGTTTTGCCTAGAGGCAAAACAGCAGTAATCATTATTTGTGCTATTCAGATGCCAAGACAACGTATACACACTATGAACAAGGACATGGGGGGAGAGGACTAGAATGTGCAAGTGAGAAACAGGCCTTTGTTATAGCCCCAGATGGAAAATATGGTTTGGTTGTGACAAATAACTGTGTAAGAACAGCCTTACTGAATGAGATCAAAGCCCTATCTAGTCCAGCATTCTGTTCCCTCGGTAGGCAATCAGATGGCTATGGAAAGCCTACAAGCAGGATATGAAAACAACACTCCATTCACTTTTTGTCTTGCAGAAGTATACTGCAGCACGCTGCCATAGCGTAACCCTATCTTCTAGAGTAGAGTAGAGGTGGTAATCATGCAGTCCAATAAATCCCTGATATATCATTCCTTTATATTTTAATGGAGTGTAACATGTCCTTTAAGGTTAGCAACTGTACCAAAAACTGCAATCATTTCTGAATGGAAAGTACAATGGAATGGAATTGAAATTCTAAGTGGAAACTGGAATATTTTAAATAGAACTGCATAAAACACTTACCAGTCCTGCTGCATACATGGGCACTATAACAGGTTGCTTCTTGTTGCCTGTGAAGAGCTAAGGTAAAAGACATTTCCAAAGAATTAGTGAAATTATCTTAACTGTACAGTTATCTAGTTAATCTGGAAAAAGGGTTGCTATCATTTGTTTACTTATAAAATTTTATGTAAGAATAAGACTCTTAGGATTAAAATTGCATTTTGATCTGCATAGTAGTAAAACAATGGAAGGAGAGTGAAAGAAATAGCGGCTTTACTGATAACTCACAATGTTTCTGGTGTCAATTCCCAAGGAACAGAGGAGCTTTTTGTTGCTGTGGGAGCCTCCCCACTGATATTTCAATCCATAAGCATCATGTATATCCTGAAGCTCTGCCCACACATCAAGCAGTTCCCTAGAGAGTTAAGTTGTAAATCCAGTGAAACAGTGAAAGGGAAATGGTGGAACTTAGCAGCTTCAAAGACTTTATGCTGAGTCTTTAAATGACCAGCCTATTATGAAGTCCCAATTAAACTCATGCCCTAACCCCAAACCTCAAAAGGAGGTAACAGTGGTGTAAGTTCTCAGAACAACTGCTATTCCGACTTATAATCAGAATGATGTCCTCTTTGAATTAAAGAGCTCATTTGTACACCACTTAAAGTATGTAAGAAACCACGAAAGACATTAATTTGTGACAATACAAACAATACTTTTTTACAATCAATAAAACATAAGCAACTAAAAATGTGTTGAGATTTGGATTCACTGAATACTTCTGCTGTAACAGCTCAAAAACAGGAATGAAAATGTACACGTTTTTCTCTAGGTATCTGTCTTATTGAACAAAGCATACCCTTCTGACAAGGTCTCCTCTGGTCTCCAAGGCTTCCTACCCACTTCCAACAAGAGGTTCAAGGAAGCGATCTCTTCTTCCATTTCAGAAACAGGTAGAGATGGAAAACAGGCTTCAAATATTCGTTCTAGACGATTTAGAAGCACTGCCTGCATCAAGACACACAAAACCAAATGGTTGAAAATTATGCAGATCAGTGTGTTTTTACAGTTAAGGAAGATGGGAATAAGAAATGTCAACCATGAGGTATTAATTTGAAGCAGAGATTCAATGATTACAAAAACAGGTAGTTTAAAATAGCAACTACAGTAAAAGCAAAAAAAAAAGCTTTAGGAAACTATAGTCAGTGGCCCATAATTCTTCTTGCTATAATGAATATTCCACTGTTCTCTAGAGGAAGGTAATAAAAAAAAATCTGTCATCCTCTCTACTTTGGAGCAAGAAGTGCTCCTGCAAACATATAGCAGCAAGAAGTCAAGTCCAACTACAAAGAAGATTCTTGTCCCCACCTCCAGTTCCAAGCTCGAAAGGACAGATAAGGGTATTGTTTGATGCTGGGTTGAAAAAGATGTTACTGCCAAGGTAGCAACCTAGCCTCAGACCACCACTACCCCATGCTTCATACCTGAAATGAAAGAGGGGTTGAGGATCATTCTGTATGGTTATGCTGAACTTTCACAACTACAAGAGTATTCCCTGCCCCTCTCTCCAACTCCAAACTTGGGGCTAGAGAGGAGCTTCTCCCTGATCACGCACAAAGATGCAACATGAGCTTAGGAACAGGGAAATAGGCAGAGTCTCTTCCGTGTCCAAATTCTAGTGGAAAAATCTATGTGCTGTGTGCTTCCATTGTATAACCTTAGCTTCTTGTTAAACTGTTTTTCTGCAGACAATACTTCAGCAAGAATTCTGGACCATTTCATTTCTTGCAGAGATGAGTACGAATATAAGCCAGCTGCATGCCATTGATTTAAATTCCACTAAAACCATTTTATGAAGAAATAAGCTCAACAGCTTTGATTATTTAAATCCTTTACTAAAGTAACTTGCTGGTTTTATGGCTTCAGTCATACAGAGAACAATCAGAGATGTATCAGCTTCCTAAATAAGCTATGTCTACTGCTATAGGAGCTGAGAAAATGCCAGTCTAAGACTGAAGTTTATCACACATCTTTCTATGGGGAAATGGGAGTAACATTACTAGAACAGAGTAAAAAGTAGATCGGTTGCAGTGGCTGCTATAAGACTAGAAGTTTCACACTTACATTGATCACTTTGAAGCATTATGAGAATCTGAGCTGTAATTCTGTACCACTTTCCCAGGAGCAAACTCCACTGAATACAGCAAGGCTTACTTCTGAGTAGATATGTATGACTGTGTATACTGTAGGTGGGATTCTACTGATTAAGAAGAGATTTGCGTTATCCCTTTAACCAGAAAATCTTATTAATTCCATTCTGCCCAAACAGCCAGTGTTGTACTCACCACAAACATTTCCCTACCACAGTCAGTAACTTCTGCCTTTACCTTTTATTTAAGAATGGGAAAATTCAGTCAAAAAAATAGGCATAGTACTTTTAATTTCGCTGTTCCAACATTCTGTACAAGGCTCATTCCAATAAATGCCTCAACTCCATAAAATATACTGTACTTGCCGTTACAGCTCTGAACAACAAGCAAAAAACAAAACCGAGCAATAACTGTGATCAGCCACAATAATGTTATTTTTCAGAGTACTGGACTTCATAATTGTATTTATGCAATGCATCCTTTAAGACAAAGGTGGTCATTTTGCCACCTTCACTCTAATTACAAAGCCCTCTTCCAGCAATCATTTCATATCTCTGATTTGTCCTTCCCCATCAGCCCTGTGGGTGGAGAGGAAGTCCGAAGGAAAAGAGTATCGCTCTGCCAACACGGAACCACCAGCAGATTACCCCTGTGGGTATGTAGCCTCTACCATCAGAAGGGTTGCCCACCTCTGCATTGAGAGCAGTCATCTCAATGAGGAATCAAAGAAATGCAAACTATTATACTTAAGAAATAAACAAAAAAGGTTCCTTAGTCCTTCTTCTCCCAGCCAGTTCACACTGTGTGCCAAAAATGCTCATTTGAGCATTAATTCAGCTGTCAAACTGGGTTACTGGGAAGTCAGGCAGTGAGAAAAATCACGCAGAAACTTTTCCTTTGAATGAGATAGAAGATGCATTCTGCCCAGTTTTCCATGATTTCCTCCTTACCACCTATCCCTCACGGCACAGCCCACCTCGGCTACCAACAGCATGATGGCAACTCATGGGTTTTTGCCAGGGATGATTTCTTTTAACATACATAGGTGTTCCTGAACAATTAGGTTCCTCTAATTATGGAACAACCATCACCTCTTTGTGGTTGGCCACGTTTCATGTCCACATGAACTGGCACCTGCCCATCTGAGTTACTCTTGACAGGGACAAGCAAGACCTTGCAGTACATTCTAACCAACTCACAGCAGAGCTCCTCTTCAGCATTCTTCTCAGTCAGCCATAGATTCAGTAGCTTTTGTCTACTGTAGGGGAGGAGGGTTTTTTGCCCTGAAAACCAGTTTAAAGCTGCAGAAATAAACTGGTTTTCAGGGCAAAAAAACTCTCCTCCCCTAAAGTAGATAAAAGCTATACAAACAGGACATTCCACACCCTACCCACTGCCATGCCTTGCCTTCTTCTCCAAATGATGGCCAATGCTGTCACTACTGAACATGTGTCAGTCCCCTCCTGACTGCTTTATGTAATGCACTATAAAGATTTTATTTTTTGATAGAATCATAGAACTGTAGAGTTGGAAGAGACCACAGGGGCCATCCAGTCCAACCCCCTGCCACGCAGGAACACCCTCAATGCGCTCCCGACAGATGGCCATCCAGCCTCTGCTTAAAAACCTCCAAAGAAGGAGACTCTACCACACTCCATTGAGGCAGTACATTCCACTGCCGGACAGCCCTGACTGTCAGGAAGTTCTTCCTGAGGTTCAGGTAGAATCTCCTTTCCTGCAGCTTGAATCCGTTGCTCCTTGTCCTGGTCTCTGGAGCGGCAGAAAACAAGCCCACTCCCTCCTCTACATGGCATCCCTTCAAATATTTAAAGATAGCTATCATGTCCCCTCTTAACTTTCTCTTCTGCAGACTAAACATACCCAGCTTTCTAAGTCTATCGTCATAGGGCATGGCTTCCAGGCCCCTCACCATTTTGGTTGCCCTCCTCTGGACTTGCTCCAGCTTGACTATGTCCTTCTTCAATTGGGGTGCCCAGAACTGGACACAGTATTCAAGATGAGGTCTAACCAAAGCAGAGTAGAGTGGTACCAGTACCTCCCTCCATCTAGACACCATACTCCTACTGATGCAACCGAGAATTGCACTGGCTTTCTTGGTTGCCGCATCACACTGCTGACTCATGTTCAGCTTGTGGTCTATTAAGACTCCTAGATCCCTTTCATACGTACTGCTATCCAGCCAATAATTGTACTTTTATTCGTCATAATTTTAAAAAATCTTCTTAGGGACAAAAGGCAAATTCTGTATAAAGTAGGAGAACTTTTCAGATAGTAAATACTCCCAGCACCACAAACCTCAACATTCTTTACTTTCTTTAGTTTCATATGTGTGCTGAAAATCCTGTCTTCTAACTTAGTGGCTAAAGAGGTAGATGTTTACATAAAATGCTAAGGCCTTTCCTACTTGATTACCTTAAAAAACAAAAAACACAGTAGCAACTTGTTTGGCATACACCTTTGTAATGAAAAAAGCAACAATCATTAATGAAGCTCAGTCTAATGCTTTAAAAAAAACCAGAGCACACAATGTAGATGAAGAACTTATTCAACAGCAAGCCAATTAAGTATGTTGTACAATGTGGAACATTTTCAAACAAGAAAAATCAAGCTATGGCCATTTCCACACTACACTCTTATAGCGCGATTATTCCACTTTCAACATCCTAAGGAATCCTGGGGTCTGCAGTTTCGGGAGGGGCCGGACAGGGAAAAACAAGGTGAAAAACAGAGCAGCCATGCAGACAGAGTTGATAAAGAGATGGCTCAGACATCAGCAACAATATTTTGAGTTTATGTGTGTATGTGTTTCCTCTCTGCTTTTGCAACTGACCATGCACAGGTGTGCATGACAGAGAGAGTAGGCTAGGGAGGGAAACAGGGGCCAGGTGATCTGGCTGGCAGAGAAGGTGGTGGTGGGTTGTGCTGGCAGAGAGAAAATGAGCAGACTGAAAATTCGCTGAAAAATAACTTATTTGAAGCAGATACTATGTGAGTAATGAAAATGTGAGAAATAATTTGTTCTTACATTCTTATTAATTTAAGGAAACATATTTACTGCTTTTAGGGCATGCAGAATGCTGAACACAACCTCGCTTGTATCAGCAACACTGATTGTCAATGTGCTTGCAGCTTCAGCTATACTGCTGGTTTTACAATCTTTAAAACAGAGGCAGGGAACCTACACCTTCCAGATGTTTGCCCTATGTTTAAGGGAACTGCTCTTGAAGATTATGAAAGCTACCTGATTCTGAAGGAATTCACACACAGGTAGATGCTTTTCATAGTTGCAAAGGCTTCAACAACTATTTAAAAATCCCCATTTCATAACAACCTGATGTAGCTATCGAGAAAAGTTCCCTTTTCTGCCCTCTAATCTTTACAGACTCCTTCTGTTTGCATCCTAAGAGTGATTAGGGTCATGAATAATCCTGTGTGATGCACTACAGGTGGTCTGTCCCTTCCCCCAACAACTTCACAATGTCCTAGTTATATGACGTCTTACTAGTCTAATGAAAACCTTCTTATTAGGGGGAAACCTCTTTATTTTCTATCACTTTTAAATGCTTATTGTCCAATAATTCCTGGCATTTTAAAGCTATAT
Organism: Cyclura pinguis; assembly: GCA_030412105.1. Classification (NCBI taxonomy): domain Eukaryota; kingdom Metazoa; phylum Chordata; class Lepidosauria; order Squamata; family Iguanidae; genus Cyclura; species Cyclura pinguis. The sequence continues at coordinate 177,360,597 of CM059599.1, forward strand.
ACAGTAAAATGCAATACCATTCTGCACAGAAGAAAGCCACACTGATCTCAGTGGGTCTTACCCACCATACAGAAGCATACAGATATTCTAGTTTCAGTCTTAATCTGACGTAAACTCGGCTGAGAAGAGACTGTGTGCATGCACACATAACAAGGACAATAGCCTAACTGCAACAGGGAAGAAGGTTACAGTGGGAAGACACAGAAAGTGGTGCTGCTTCCCAATGGAGGGCTGCATATGTGTACATCAGCCCAATAATGTGCCTGACAAATGTGGCCAGGAAATGAAGCTAGAGGACCTTGCTAATGAGGTAAAATGTAACCAATATTGGAAGGGAACATAAGGAGTGAGATAACAGAACACATGCTTCTAAGAAGTAACTGCACTTGTTTCAGATTTAAATTGTTTCTTTCACCACATGAAGGAAAAGCTGATGCTGATGGTCCTAGGGCATGGGAATGGCAAGCAAAGATTACCAATGATAGCATACAACATGTGAACTGCAGATGAGAACACCAGTATACTATCAGGTACAGATACTGTAACTTTTGCCCCATCTGGGTATCATATTTTCTTCAATAGTGTTTTGAAAGGGCTGCAAGACACACCACCTTTGGAACCTTTTTGATGGGCAACAATTTTCTGTGGATGTTTTACATTGCTGCTGCTATTAGCATGTGCCGTTAGTTTTTAATTTCTCTCCAATATGAACCTCTTTGTGTGTTTTTTTTCAGAGAAACTGTAATATAGATAAGAATAATATAATTACATTTAAAATGTTTTATACCTCAGTCTACCATCCTTTCATTTCTACTTTAGAATCACCAAGCAGAAGGCTTACCATATTTTAACACTTATCAACCTCAGAGCCTTCTAGCAGCATTTTACTCAAATTAAAGTTTAATTAAAATTGCACAATATACTAAAAAAAAAAAATTACCATCAATTTTGTAAACTATCATATATATTCAGTTTACAAAACAGTTGCATTATATTACTATTACACAGTAATAGCTTGCAAAATTCTTGTTACTTCATGTAGTGTATGTTTGTGTATACACACACACACATATATGTCTACATACGGGGGCGGGGGGGACTCTGATGATCTTGGCCAAAATTTCAACTCACAGATCAGGTAGACATGAATGCTAGTTTCCTGCCAATGTTTAAGGTCCTATTCAGCTGGATGGAACTTTCTAAAATATCAGCAAATTTTTAAAACTGGCTTTTACTGATCCTGTATATAAGCAACAGATACATTCAAGTAGGTGACTATGGATACTGAACTTAGTGATGAAGTAACTGCCATGAATAAAATGTGTGCGTGAGCAGCTTTTCCTTCGGAAATGCTTTTCACACCTTAAGTACAATACTGCCTATATTATAATACCAATGGAAAACATTAACAGTGAAATTCCTGATACCCTCACTTGATTATAGATGGGCTCTTTCTGACCAATTGAAGCGTGGTATGTAAGAAATAGTCTCAAGTCCAAAGGCATTCTTCTCTTTCTACCAACTTTGTTGCAAGACTCGGCACAAGTTCTTTACAAAATCCTTATAATGGCCTAATAGACTATAACTCTTTAAGAAGGCTTGTGTAAGAGTTCACAAAATAACCTCAATGTATTTTTGTCTTTTCAGCATGTTCACTGAATTGAATCCACTGGTTTTGTGAGAGAGTATGAGACCTCTTGCCCTTACTGTGAAATTTACATTAATCAAAATTCTCCTTTAGATGCAGTGGAATAGATGTAATTTCTACAGCACATCACTTCTGTCTCCAATGGCTCTCACATAAAAACACGATTAAATTTTAACTGTTATCTGCCAGGCCTTTAGATATTGGTAAGTTTTCAGTGAAGGTAGTATTCTTATCCATTGCAAATTAAACCATATTCCTTTCCATCAACTGAAGTAGAGGACGGTCAGGTTCCAGAATAGGTAAGCACTGTGAGGAAGCACATTCCAACAAAACACTGAAAGTCAATCCAGTATTATGTTTTCATCTCAAACTTCTAAGTATCCATGATAAAACATGAAGGCCACAAAGATTTGTCACAGCTGTTATAAGAGAAGCTAAATTTATTCTCATCAGCAACTTAAGTTGTCCCAAGAATACTTGTATCTAAAGGAGTACAGATGGGTTACACTCACAGGATAATGCTATATACATGCATCTCGCAGTAAAGCCATACAACGCACTAGCCATAATTCAACTGATTGCACTTCATGCACATACTAGGGCTTTTCTAGATCTACCTCTAGTGCTGCCCTTCATGGATTCTACCCTGTTTTGAAGTCCCTCTTGATGTTATGGGATTCACTAGAACTGCATTTAATGGGCCAGTCTCTATATCAGAAAGGCATTTGATGAGACAAGAGGGGATTCAATCAGACAAGAAAACAAACGTCCCACCCACTTCCAACTACGTCAGCTTTCAATAAACACATTCATACCAGGGAGATGAAAGCCTTGCACAACGCACAAGGGTGTGTGTGCTGCTTTACAGTAGCTAAATTAGGCTCCCAGAAAAGAAGAGTAGATTGTTTGATAGTCCATACTTCTAGCTCTGAATAACACTGAAAAGGTCCCCCTTCCCCTTCCTTTAGGAATACTGCAGATCTGGCTGGCGCGTTGACAAAAAGGAAGGCAAATGTCACATCATTCTTTATTTCTCCCTAGTGGTGCTCAACTTATTTCTTTCCCTTGCCATGTGGAAAACTGCTCTCCCCACGCAGTCTCTTTTGCTTCTTTTCTGAAGCCTCCTGTATCTTTCTGTAACTCACCAACAACTTCACATTTCATCCTGAAAACATATTCCTTGTAGAGAAACTACAAAATTGCAGTTAATAAGGTCCTTTTCGTTCTCTTCAGACCTTCTCTGTTTCTGAGCCATTGTGCAACTAATTTCACCCTAACTACACCCCACCTTCGAAATCTGAATAGAGGAAAAACTCTATTTCCTTGGCTTTGTCCTTTGGAGGTTGATTACTAACAACAGACTGAGTTGTGAATGGGAGCTACTGCAGGGAAGGAAAAAAAAAAAGGAGTGGATTTCTCTACAAGCGAAGAAAAAAATTGTCTTCTATTCTTTTTAACCCTGATTTTGGGAAAAACAGTTGCTGAGCTGTGAACATTTTTCAGAATCAGCTCTGCGGGGCACTGAAGCCGGAATCTTTTTAGCTTCACTTAGTTACACTACCACTAGAGGTGAAAACAGCAGCAAAATGAAAACGGCTGTGGGTGAGAAAAAGACAAAAGATTCACCAGCAGCAATGGGGAGAGAATGCACAGTACTCAGGAGGACTGCGCTATGAGATATGCAATTGTCTAAGCCACCATATCGCAGAGTGCTTCAGTTCCAAGGACACCCCTGGCAGCTAGGTTTTTTGCAAACAGGTGACTCAGTCCACTTGGAGATACAACCATCTAAGATCTTCCTCCATGTATGAGCACAGAGAAATTGGAACCATTAGCATGACACACTGTCATATAAAAACAGAAGCGTAACAGACCCAACAGAATTCCATCCTCTGGCTCATAAGGAACAATGTGCTATCAGCCTTTTTCCTGAATTCTGTGAGAGACTACACTACAGTACACTTGAGAAAGGCTATCACGTACTGTGAGGGGGAAAAAAAAGGTTCTCTGCATGTATTCAGTGGCACTTTTGCTACATAGTGATCCCTCTGCATCAGTGGGTTTGACTTTCACAGACTTGATTATTTGCAAGTTTCTCCAACACCTTTCCCTCTTCACCTCAGGTGTTTCTTTTCCAGGAGAACCCTCCCTCTCCATCGCTCCTATCAGCCCCCACAGACCCTTAAAAACCCGCATCTGGTCCTCTTCCTCCACCAACTACTGCCTGGTCAGCTAAGGACAACTCACAGCCTGATTTCCCAGGACCAGAAATCCTCTCAATACCCTCCGACACACCCAAGGAAGGAGATCAGTGAGACAGTGGAAGTATTGGGTCAGCACACCGATCCACCCCCTTTCCCTCTCCTTTCCCTGACCTGGTTTGGACCCTGGGTGCCCATTCTCCCCACCATGCCTTGCCCCCCCCAAGACACACACACACATTGTGATATTTGCTATATTTCCATTTTTGTGGGAGTCCTGCACCCCTAACTTTGGCAAATGTGGAGGGCGAAATGTAATAGTGTTAGCTAAAACAAAACTTTTTTCTTTTTTTTGCTACTAACCTGTACATAATTTGTGGACGTCTGACACGTGCATATAGAAGGTCTACGTACAAGGAGAACATGGATCATAGGAGGAGCCTCAAAGTAAACATGCACAGTGGGCTACAAAAGCAACAACCTAAATACATTGAAGTATTTAAATTTCTCCTGATAAAAGCCAATTGTGAAAAACTTATCATCATCATCGTCAAACTATGGTAATTACCCGAGCTGAAGTTGGCAATTCCTGCAATTGCCCACTGCTACTTCCATGCAAAGATGTTGCAGAAACACCGTCGGTCATTTGACTCATTGAATGTTCAGCATCAGATGTTGAGCCTGTCCTATGTGAAGGCCACCCATCTTTTCCACTATGAGATTCTACCCCCTGTTCATCTTCAAACACAGCCCATAAGCAGCTTTCTTTTTGATCAGCCTCAAAAGCATTCCACTCTGTACCTTGGTCACAACCAGCAGAACTGAAGTCTGAAAAGTCATCAGAGTCTGGAAACTTTTTTGTTACTGAACCAAAGTCCCCAAACTCACTGTCATTTCCATTTTCCAATTCAGAAGGAGATTGTATTTTCATACTAGAACCAGCATCAGCTGTTGGACAGTCTTCTAACACAGTGCTTGAAATCTCATTTGGTGGAGAAGGTGCTGCCTTTGTTGACGGCTGATGAGCATTCTCTCTGTCACCACATTCACTACTTGGTTTGCTGATGTTTTCATCTGGGATTTGAAAATGTTCTTGGTGTGCAGAAGCTTGAGCACTATCAACAAAAATGTGCGATCCATTACTGACTGCACCAAAATCGCCAAAATCATCTTCACTTAAGCCACTGCATGATGTATGTCCTTTGTGACCGTCACCATTCTTAAGTATTTCAGGAACACAGACTGTCTCTTCTGTAGGAAGACTGCTAAGAATTTGAACTCTACTTACATTAAATGTTAATGTACTTGCAGTATCAGTGGTCCACAAAATATCACGCTCTTCATTATTTCCAGTGTTATCCTCTCCTCTTCCTTCAGAAGCTGCCATTATGCTTACTGAATTCACATCTGTTTGTAAGGAAGAGGCAATGTTATGTTCCAATGTTATACAGTCCTCCTCAGCTTTCAAGCCATCAGTGACTACTAAATTAATTTTTGAAATGCAGCTCTGTTCACCTTCAGTGAAAGTTTCCTCTTCATATTCACAGCTTTCATCTGAAGTAGCTTCCTTCATAGACTTCCTCTCTCCAACTCTATTAATAATATTGTTTTCCTGTACACTTAGTACTTCTCTTTCATTAGCATTTTTGCATATTTTATTTCCTGTTTCTTCTACCTGGGTCGTTTGCTTATTTGAGAATGTGGCAAAATCTGTAAAATCCTCTGCTGTGCTGGCTATAGAATCTAAACTTAATTCAGTACTATGAGTGCTAATTGTTCTTAATCCCTTTGAGCCACTGAAACTGTCCAGATCTTCTACTCCCTGAGAATTCGCTGTGTCCGGTGTTGCAAATCCATTTGTTAGAACTTCTGAGCATGGTCGTCTCTCACCGTTACAGCTATCTACTTGCTGGACCTGACTTGGTGCTTTCATATCAGTTCTAATAATTTCAGGGAATGGTGACTCTGGCTTCCCAGTTTTCTTTACTTCTGCTGGAATAATATCAAATGATGTATCCAAATCTCTGCACTCATATTTCTCTTTACTACTGTAGGGAAGTCCTTTAACAGAATCAGGAAGCTCTGTAATGCCTTCTTTATCATTAGTATAGTGAACAGTAGTAAAGGCTATAATGCTATCTATTTTGCCTGAGTAATCAGAATTATAAGAAGTTTTATGTTCTTCCTTCGAACTAGAGTAGTCTGATGTGAAATCAAAGCCTACACTGGTACTTCCAGCAGCAGAAAAATCTCCAAAATCACCAAACTCCTCCTCTTCCTCCTCATCGGCTCCATTGTCTAATGGTGGAGGGGACGAAGAGTACATTCGGATGATATCTGGTTCCATTGTTCAGTTCTTTATGAAGGTTAATATACACCTATAAGGAAAAAAAAAAGAAAATTACAAGACCATTCCCTTTCCAAACTGACCTTATTATCTGTTTAATTTTTTTTAACCTAACAAATAGTACACCAAGTAATTCTGACAGACCAGTCTTATAAAAGTTAATTCTCAGAGTCTCACCCTGTCACTCTCAAAAAAAAAAAAAAAGGAAAAGAAAAAGAAAAAAAGGAACTATCTCTATAAATGAAGAGACGTGCTGTTTTGTGCTGTTTTACAGGAGAGCTACTCCAGAAATGTGTGTGTGTTAAAGAGGACAGTTGACCTACGGCAGGGTCATACTCTCTCAACCTGAGAGGAAGGCAGTGGTGGCCCTTCTCTGAACAAATCTTGCCAAGAAAACCTCATGATAGATTTACTTTAAAAACTGCCATACATTGAAAACAACTTGAAGTCATATAACAACAAAACGTATCTGTTAGCTGCTAAAAAAGGTTTTTGTATTCCATTCCTCCATCCCTAAAAGTTATAACATCTCTAATTGTATAACTCCGAATTTACAGTCATAAATTGTGCTCTAAACAAGAGTACCCACATATGGGTATGGGGAAGAACTATGAAGGATAACAGTCTTGTTTCCATTGACTTATACCCCTAGCATATGCGGTGTGTGTCAGTTCCAAAGTTTTCTTGAAAGTTTGGGCCCTACAAGTCCAAAATGACCTCCCTTTTCTCCTCCTAATATATTATACATAATTCAAAACTACTAACAAAAGAAAGGAAAACCAGAAAACAAGCAAAAGACAGTTATATCACAGTTAGGTCAGCATGACAGAAATAAATGCATTCAAAATATTTTCCCTTTAAGGCAACAATATAAAAATTACTTGAAGTTTGGAAATTTTCTACATAGTTTTTTGTAATAATTTATGTTTAATTTACATAATCTGAGCAAAGGTTTTGATAAATATAACTGCACATAATCCTTCTTTGTATATAAAAATGAAGTTATGCCATACTGCAGGTATTTTAGGTCTACCCTAACTAAGCTGATGTATCAGTTTTTCTACCATGGGTTATTTGCCACAGTTACATAAAATGAACTTCTCCAAATTCTTCATGCCTTTGAAGTTTACTGTAGCTATTACTCTATGAGTAATCTTAAGCTTCCTTCACATAATGAAGACATCTAGACTGGAGGTTTCAGTTGGATCTGCTTGTACTTCTTGGCCTTCTCCCATGACTTCTGAAGGATGGTGCCTATTAGCTTTTAAGGGCATTTTCTATATTAGATTTGTTTTACAGATTTATTTTTAGGATGGTTTGAGTTAATACATCTTCAATTTTTAAAAAGCAATTTGTACCATTTCATGGTTCATATAAACTGCTTCTGTGATACCTTGTGGCACCAACACATTCCTGCTATTATGTTTGTCTCCACAGATTATATCCTTGATATCATAGAAGAGCCTGAGCAAAGACAATTATGTTGGCATACTCAGCATCTGAGGCGAAAAGCAACGAAAAGAATTTTATACATTCACTACTGAGAACTACTTGAGAAATAAAATGTCCCAACACTTAAGCGGTAAAGAAAATGAAGAACTGTTTGAATCTGAATGCCCTAACTTGAAACTCTAGCCCCAATGCATTATTGTTACAAAAGCTGAAACAAAATAAAGACTATAATAAGCAATAGCTAATCATCACTCAAATAAAATAATCCAAGTAGTAGAATTTTAAAAGTGTGAGTTTATTTCTGTATCATGTTCTACTTTTTTTCAGTGCTTCTCTTGTGCAGGAAGAAGGGATGGAGAGAGAAGAAGAGAAAGCTAAGTCAAACACCAGATATAATTTATACAATGACCAGCTGAGATGCAAACAGTTCAGGTAACCAGATGGAATGGATGCCACTGAAGGGGGGAAGGGACTAAATGCAGCCAGTTTCTCAGATGACGAGATGAAACACAGTCTTAGTTTTCTTATTTCCCTCTGCTCTGCAATCTCAATTTATGCAGCAGTATGGTACGCTACAGGCAGCAGTAGTTAGAAAGATAGTGAGCTGAGAAAGAAGAGATTGCTACTGTTAAGCAGCTACCTTGGGGGGGGGGGGGAGCAGGCACCGTCACTGGAAAATGCTGCAGAAGAAAACGAGCTACTAAGGCAATAGAATGCAAGCACGTGGCTGGCTAGATAATCCAGATATGGCTGTGAAGTCAGCTGCTGACATGAGGCTCCCTTCACAGTACCCTGACAGAGAGAAAGAGGGCCTGAACACCATGTGCGAATGAAGCAGAAGGAGTCTGTAGCTTGCTGCTTATGCTATTACCATCATCATCCCAATCCAGAACTCAAGCTGGCTTATTATACAAGTTCAAACAGATACAGCTAAAAAAAAAATACATCAAACAAAATTTAAAAATAAACTTTCAATAAAATTAAAAACATAACCATTAAAAAGAAGGAAAAGAAAAATAAATAACACAGCAGATGAGAGCATCCTTCCCCTGAGTAGTCAATCCCCTAAGATCTGCAGAAACAAAAAGATCTTCGCTCGCCTACAGAAGGATAGCATGGAAGCAGAGAGCCAGAGAGCAGCCACTGAGAAGGCCCTTTCCCATGTTCTCACAAAATCTACCTTTCAGGGTGGTAAAACAGAAAGAACAGCTGTCCCAAAAGATCTCAAGACATAGGAAGTAACATATAGAGAGATATGGGCCTTCATACGCCATCTCTTCCTTCACTGTAGGATTCCTTCCAGTTGTCGCTTAAAAGTTTCCCTTCCTGAGCTAGCTGGAGTAGTTTTGGGGTGGTGTTACAGACCCCCTTGTAATGATGAAGAATTTCATCATTTACACTGACACTCCCATGGCAGGAATGGTTCAGGACTTCATGGCCACCATGACACTGTCCCAAACAGTACATGGCCCCACTCATGCTCCTGGGCATGCCTTAAGGAGGCTGTTGTAAGGCCTCTGCTAAATGCTGGATGGGAGGACCATGATCTGCGAACTGAGGAACTTTCTACAGTTCTATTGCCTATTGCCATGGCCAGATCACTGTCTGCAGCGGGTTTACACTCACTGGGTTCCAGATGCTTAAATCTCCTCACTTATTGAACAGACTAAGTGTGTAAAGGCAGCGATTACTGCCTTCTTACAGTAAACTTGTTGTAAAACCTCCCATGGAAAAAAAACTTCCCTGTATCCCATTACATTTTTGAGCAAGTTACTAGAATGTGTGGTAGCCACCTAGCTCCAGGCATACTCAGATGAGAGATATTATCTAGAGCCATCTCAGTCTAGCTTCAGGCCTGGCGATGGGGTAGAGATGGATTTGTGGGCCATCTACACTGGGGACTGGGAAGGAGTGTGTCCCTGTTGGTTCTCCTGGACTTCTTGATGGCTTTCAAAACCATCAACCATGGTAATCTTCTAGGCTACCTTGCAGGGACGGGACTTGGCAGCACTGTTTTACAAAGGCTTTATTCTTTCCTTGAGGAGGGAGCCGAGAAAGCAATGCAGAAAGATTCCTACTTTCTTCAAGGTTCTGTGTTGCTTTCCATGCTGTTTAACATATACATGAACCCATTAGGAGAGGTCATCAAGAGTTTTGGGGTCAGATGTTACCAATATGCTGATGACATGCAGCTCTATTATTCCCTTCTACCTAATTCCAATGAAGCTGCTTCTGTGCTAAAATGATGTCTAGCAGCAGGAACAGACTGAATAAAGGCAAACAAGCTTAATACAGACAAAAGAGGTACTTCTGCTCAAAAGGCAGATCAGGGAATAGTGATTCAGCCTGTGCTGGGTGGGCTACATCCCACTGTAGATGCAGTTTTGTAGTCTGGGTGTACTCCTGGACTCAGCTCTTTGCTCAAAGGGCCAAGAGTGAATAAGTACAATTAAAACTAGTGTGCCAACTTCACTTGTTCCGAGAAATGTCTGATCTGACCACGATGGTACATGCCTTAGTTACATCCTGTTTGGATTACTGTAATGTGCTCTATGTGGGGTTATCTTTCAAAAGTACTCAGAAATACCAGTTGCCCAAAGAGCTGCCACCAGTTTGTTAAATGGGGCTGCCTACAAGGAGCATGCAACCTCCATGTTGCAACAGCTCCACTTGCTGTTCATCCACTTGCTGGCACAATTCAAATTGCTAGTTATGTCAGTAAAGCCCTATATGTCTCAGGTCCAGACTATCAGAAGCACTGTATCTTTCTATATGAGTCTGTTTGGGTTCTAAGATCTTTTGATCCCTTCTCTCAGGCGCACAACTTTTTCAAGTTCAGTTTAGTGGGAACATGGTAGAAGGCCTTTTCAGTGGCTGCTAAGAAGAACTCCCACCCTAGAGAGGCTAAGATACCTCCCTGCCTGTCATTTCGTCAGCAACCAAAATCTTTCTATTTCAACAGGCTTTCTAAGAAATGACAGCAAGGGCTTTTAATAGTGTGACTGCTGATTTTTATCTTTTGACATTTAACAAATCTGTGCTAAAGGGTTTTAATTCTAAGTATTGTCTAACTGTGTATGTTTTACTTCTGTTTTGTAACTGGTTTTAATTGTATTTAATTTCTGTAATACACTAAAGGCCCAGATCCCATCTATCCTGGAAGCTAAGCAGGATCAGCTCTGGTGTACTAAGTGGGAAATCACCAATCAATACCAGCTGTTGTAGGTTATATTTCAGAGGAAGGAACTGGGAAAAAAATCCTACAAAATTCATGGGACACTGAAAGTTAACAGGTGGCTGAAGGCGTGAGTGCGTGCACGCACGCGCGCGCGCGCACACACACACACACAAGCTCCCTTGGGTACCAATATTATGAAGAGAATGGGATATAGATTATGATGAGGATGAGGTAAACACCATGGTGCTTTAGTTTTTTCCAAATGTCACTTGGTTGCAACTATTCCTGAATTTCTATCCCAGCTGTCGTTAGATGGGAGACTTTAAGCCCACCCTACAGGTTTCCAGAAGCACTGCACCAGGGGTATTAATATAAAGGTTTGGTAGAATTTCTTTTTAAAGTAAACAATCTATGCATACTTAGTCTTGATGAGGAAACACACAACACTTCCAGATGGTGATGGGTAATACAAAAACCTCTTGTGAAACATTTTCTCCCAAAACGATAAAATAGGCTGTTTAAAACAGTTGTACTACTGCAAATCTGAAGTACAAGATCTAAAGACAGCACTGCTACTGATGGCAGGTTAGGTCCTCTGCTAGACTGAATTACTAAACATGCAACATGCTACAGACTGGATGCTGTAAAAACGTTTTGGCCCTGGATTCAAAATCAATTACATCACGGTTAGCTGTACTGAGGCAGCTTTTCCTAAAGGCAAGTTGTTTAATTTTCTTTTCACTTACCACAACACTGGTACCTGAATTATATCTAATTTCTTCATTCCTGCAGCTGGAAAGACTGTGCCTCAAACCTGTCAGAGAGCCCTTCCCAATTTGGTGCCCTTAAACAGCCTTGGTCTACAACTTCAATTATCTCCAGCCAGAATGGATGCTCCTCACTGAACTTAAGGAAATTGTAATCCATATAGTAGGATGGCATCAGGTTGGAGAAGCCTGGTCTAAAAGAGCATGTATTTGACAAGGTTGGTGACAAGAGTGTGTAACAATTCACATTGTCGATTTAAAGTTTCTGTAACAGAAATCATTCCTCAAATCTCAAATACATGTATGCTTTATGTATCTCTTGTAAAAGTTGCAATTGCAATACATTCAGTTGGCCCTCCATATCTATGGATTCTATATCCACAGATTCAACCAACCACAGCTTGAAAATAAAAATTTTAAAAATCCTAAAAGCAAACTTTCATTTTGCCATTTTATATACGGGATGCCGTTTTACTACACCACTGTAAATAATGGGATAGGCATTCACAAATTTTGGTATCCACCGGGGGGGGGTGTGTGTCCTGGAACCAAGCCCACTATATTCAAAAAGAGTTATTTTACATGAGAATTCAACAGATGTAAGACTTAGTTCTCAAGAATCTATATTCCACTTTCAGCAATGAAAAATATGACAGCAAGATAAACGTATCTACTGAGAATGGGTGTAGGAGCTGTATTGGAACCTGTTTATAACTAGAACATAAATCCAGTGCAACTGGATCTGAAATGTATTTGAAAAAATACAAAGTGATTCAAAGTTTGGGGAAGGGTAGAGGAGGCCTGAATAGGAAAAGCAGCTGTTACTATGGTTTAAAGGTTGAACTAATCTAGGTTTCTGGCAGCACCACATTTTTCTTTTTAATTAAAGGAAATGGAATTTGTCCTTGAGGCTGTTCAACCTCTAAATTGCTTCACCTTCTTTTTTTAAAGAAATGTGTTGTTTTTTTACATTAAATTTGACACACAAATGTTTCTGTTAATTATTAGAAATATTTTCTTTTTGGACAGCTCCCATTTCTATACTGACAATGCCACTGTAAGATAATTACTGTGCTGATTTGTAATGATGGTTGAACTTAATAAACAAACATATTTAAAAAAAAAGAAAAAGAAAAAAAAAGATAATTACTGCAAAGAAATTTCAAACTCATTCTGAACTGGTAAATAAACACATATTAACATATACTTCTCCATGATTTAAAGAAAATTAAATTTGCTTCCGATAAACACTATGCTACACTGAACAAAAACATAACTTTTTTCGGTAGATCTCTGTTCACATGACCGAACTTTCTTTCCCCTCCATAGCCTGTCACTTTCCCCAATCTTCACTAGATAGTCCTTTCAAAGCAGATTTTGAAGGTGGGAGGGTAAATAACTTCTTCTCAGTTCTGCATACAGAAGGAACAGCATAACTGGGTTCTACCCTGTTTGTGTGCTGTGGTAATTTTCACATACAACCCAGACATATATTTTGAAAATATCTGAAGTTATTTTCCACCAAAAAAAAAAACCCACTCAGTAGTTTTAGGTAGTGCCTTTAATGTGGTATTAATATTTGGCCTCTTGCAGTTTTTCTCTGGCTAAAATACAGTAAGTAATGCTCAAACTTTAATACTAAGTCATTTGAGCTGCTGTTAAGTGTCATTTGATGTTGTTCCCTGCCTCAACTGTCAGGGAGAGGTCAGTAAGAAATCATCATCATCATCATCATCATCATCAGACAGATCACAAACAAACAAGTATACAAGACTTTCTTTTCATGTTTATTCTGTAGCTTAATTTCCACCAGCTATTAAGCTACACTACACAGCTGAATCTCTATCAGCTATTAAACTGCACTGAAGAAGTTTACTGTGGCAGAGGAAACAGAATGGGCTCCCACTGTGAACATACAACTGCTGAACCTCCGACTCAGAACCATAGTGTATTATACCTATTAATTCAATCCTCTAAACGTTTACTTAGAGTTAAGCCACAGTGACTTAAATTCAACTTAGCATACAACGGGTAAATTTACATACCCACCAGTGGCACTACTTTCCATGGTGCTGAGATTACATGTTCCTGTGAGCAAAAGGTTATGCTGATGGCAGCATAATAAGACTGATAAGGTCTTGCATGTCATATAGGGTGTTTTTTTGTTTTTGTTTTTTTGCTAAGAAGTCATTGTTATCCTGATTACTTTCAGTTTAGATTACTGCAACATGCTGCTATGGTACTGCTTTCCCCTTACTTGTCAGTCAAAATATTTCACCTAGTGCAAATATGATGGCAAGAACACTATCTGAAATAAAGCCTAATGACTAGATTGTCCCATGTATCATCTTTCATTAAATCCTAGTTCATTTATGGTCTCAACTGAAAATGCTAGCTTTAATCTACAGAGCCCTTTGCAACTTGAGTCACGTTACCTTAAGGACTGCCTTTTTTCCATATGGGTCAATAATATGCACCTACAATCCTTTGTGATTATACAATGATGTGCATACTGAGATCTGGTGAGGAGCCATGCATGAACAGATCTTTATATTTGTAGTTCTACTTGTGGAATATTTTCCCTAGAAAAACTTCCCCAACGCTTCTGCTTATATTCTCTTCTTTTTATCTGCAAGATATTTAACTTGCTACATGAGGTGGCAGGTGGGATTAAAGGCGACATTTTAACTCACAACACCTACTATGGAATGCACTATTTAAAAAAAAAACACAACCAAAAATGTAAATAAGAAACAACCAAGGGAGGGAACCTCCAACTCCTCTAAATCAAAAACTGCTGCTCCTAGAAACCTCCAAGAGTAGCCAAACCCCATTTGTCCCCCTCTTTATTCTTTCCAGAAGTCAGCGGCCATTGGGAGTTGCAAATATGCCCTTTACAGGACTCATCCCTGGACAAAGTTTATACAGTTTATACATCTCTATTTTATTGCTTAACTAAGTTCAGATCTACGGGCCAATATTCTGCCTCTGATCAGCCAAATAAACTTACAAAAATGAAAGTAGAGGAAAAAATAGAAGCACCTTGAAACTGGACTTCTAGCTTTGAAAAATGTGATTCCCTTTTTTGCCAGAAAATGTATAGCCTAGGGAAGCCGTCAAAGGCTGCAAAAACACTTTTGGGGGCAGCACAAGGCCCCAGTACTTCAATTTGTCCACATCCCATTAAGTTCAAGTATTTTAAGTACAGGAGTAAGAAAACAAAACATCTGAATTTCAGACTAATGACCAACACTGTATTCAACTATGTATCTGTTCGCTGAAACATACTACTAAACCACGGAGGCATACATCAGTTAACAAAGCATCTGACAAAGAACGTATTTTTTACAAAGCGTTTTTATGACAGCCCAGCCCAGCCTCCTCACTCTTTCTGTCCAGCTGGAAGTTTCTTTGCAACACTGGTATTGGGAGGATAGTGAAGGAGGACTGGAGAAAGACAGATGTTCAGTGTTGAGTTGTAGCAGTGTGTGTGCAGTAAACGATGCAATGAAGCCTGACCTTGGAAAGAATAGGATTCTGCTCTAGGTGATCCAGATGGAGCTGTGTGTGCTTACATACAACAGGCAAGGTGAACAGCTGCCTCTAGAATCACTTAAGTGAGTCTATGTGTACAGAGCAAAACTGAAAGAAAGGAGAAAACAGTTTAGTCCACTTTACCAACTATCTTGTCATGTTGAAAAAGCACAGATCTATAAGTTTCACCACCAAAATGGAAATTATAAGAAAAGTGGAGATGACTGAAAGAAAAAGTCATCCACGGATGCAGTTTGAAAGAAGCTTTCAAGCAGCCTCTAAAAGATTAAATTATTTTTATTTATGTATCTGATTTGGTTGTTTCACTTCATATGTCCATAATGTTCATTTTGAATAAAAAATCTGCTGAAACACATTCAAGCTGCTCTTGGTTGTTGTTGTTGTTATTATTACTATTATTTCCAAATTATTTCTATCCCTGGTACCACAGTTTCTGTTGAGTAAGTAAAGCACAGAAACACATCTGCTTTGTTAACTGAGGCATACTTGTGGTACCAAGAAGAAAACCACCTTTATTTGGATACATTGAATGGCAATCTATTCTAGCAATGTCTTGTTGGCTTTTTTTTAAAACTATAAACTAAGGAGGTTACCAACAACTCTACAACAAGCATTACTGAAAACATGCTGGGAAGATTGCTGGCCTATCCTCAGCTTAGCACTTTGGAAAAAATATTTCCAAAAGATATCCAGAAGCTCAAACATATTTAAGAAACTCATCACAGCAAGATAATTAAATGGTATTTCCCTGGCAAACCAATTGTCACTCTTTTCAGCACCATTCATACCTGTGAAACAAATAATGATATGCTGCCTGGTCCATTCTGGGGCAGTAATTAGTTTGTCCTATTGAAACCATACATTAGCTGGAACAGAATGCCTGCTGTGACTGGACATCATTTATCACTAAGACGTACAACTATTTCCTCCTTTGGGGCAGGACAGGGGTGTAAACTGGAGTGTACAATATATTTCCATATGTGTACAAGAGAAGAACACCCTATCTAGTAATCTATCCCCAAGCCCCATCTACTAAACTGGAGGGATTCCTTGAACTCCAAAAACACTGTTTTAGGGGGCAAGGGTCTGTGGTAAGAAAAAAGAGCTGAAAAACTCCAATGCCCATGTGGAAAGATGTTTGCCACTGTTGGTATCCAAGCTGTTATCCAACTAAGAGCCTTACAACATCCTAAAGATAAACACACTCATCACAGTGTAAGGTTTTGTGGGCTAGAGTCCATTTAATCAGATGTGTAGACTCATACTCTGTTGGCAGAGAGTACAGGAATGTAGAGGGGGAATGTATTAAAAGGTAGAAAGTAAATGACAATGAACTGTCAGAAGTTGCCTGTGACAATTCAGTTATAGCATGAGTGTATATAAAACATAAGGGTGATTTGCAAGAGCATTAACTGGCATTAACAATGCTAGCATGTTTACACAGTGATGCGAACTGGCACCTTTTGAGACAGAAAGCAACTGCTTCTAAGGAAATCCAGACAAATAGAATCAAAGTTAGTTATTAGTTCACACCAGCTACTTCATGAGTCTCCCTCTGAAATTCTTCATGTAGAATGTTGAATTATCAAATTTTAGGTCAGCAACAGCATCTAGGCAGAATGACATATTCTAACACAGGTTGCTTTTGAAGTCTGGTTAAAAACTCAGAACCCAGTTCACAACATCGAGACCAAAAATTCTCTGAAGTTAATCTGGATTTCTTAATTCTGTCAAAGCCAATGCCCATCTAATCATACACAGTTTCTCATAGTGGCCAACACAGCATATTAATAAAAGAACCCTGTTCTTCCTCCAAGAAACTGATATTCAGATGCATATTTCCATTTATCCGTTAGGGCTAAAAGCACTGGATAGGCCTATTCTCCATGATTTTTTCTACTCCTCTTTTAAAGTTATCCATAAAGTCACAATCTATCATCACATCTTGCAGTAATATATTCACTAAAAGCTTCATGTTGAAAAAGTGCTTTCTTTTCAAAGTTTTGAACCTATTGCCAACCGATCTAACTGGGTAAGCCAACATGTAAGCATTAAAGAATAGGGAGAAAAAAGTTTTCTACTATAATTCACAGTTTTACACACACAGTTTTGCAAACCTAACATGTCACAAATTTGTAATTCTTCTCAACCGAAAAGCTCTAATTCTTCACTAGACCCAAAGCTTTCCTTGTCAACTTTTCACTGCTGATTGAGACCCATGTGTATGAACATGTATGCAAAGACCTTTTTGTCTGCCCCATCTTCACTACATTTTTTTTTAACACAGCAAGGAATTTTCCATTTTGCTGCTTATTCATGGACCCAGCAGATATATTTTGGAGCTCCCTACAGTTTGCTTTGGTTTTCACTTTCCTGAATAATTTGGTATAATCTGTACATCTGGCACAATCTTGATTCCATTTGACTTCAAACACATTAAACAGGACCGTATCACTACATTCTTAAAAGAACAAAACTGCTTATTTTCCTCCTGTAGGGAACTGACACTTTCCTCCTTATTCTCTGCCCTTTAAATACTTTCTTCTTAAAGGAACCAAGAGCACTGAATTTATCAATACATTTGGTAAACAATATTGTTGAAAGTTTTCTGATAATCTAAATCCAGAGATATGCCCGCAGAATTCTGCTCATGGAATAGGGCATTCTCTTAATTCATTCCCATGCAAAGGAATTTGACATTTTCCTTGAAGACTCCTGAATACACACTCCAACAAGTTGGGAAACTCTCCCAAACAATGTGAGAGATACTTCTGGGAGCTGTGTGGCAAAGGAGTAAGCAACAAACATCATCTTCCTCAATTCTATTCACAGAAACCTCTGTTGGATTCAAAAGAAATAAACAATGTAAAAAACAAATATTACCTTTTATCAAAGTGCTTAATCACCCCAAAATCACAGTCCAGTATATCAGGCATTTGAAAATGTATTGCTACTGCACAATGACTGAAAAGCTTCCTTTGATAAAAACCACAAACCAACACTGATTTCCCAAAATATTGGAAGTACAACAAGATACACCCAAAAAACAAGTCTGTCTGTGCTTCGCTTCACCTGCATGGGCTAACATCATCTATAATGTATCACTGAATTCTCTTCTAAGAACACTATGGTATCTGTATAAATTGAAGTGCTGAAATAATGACCAGTGTCTTCCATTCACTTCTAACTGGTAACATGAACTCAAGGGATTACATTTCAGACACTGGTTTCAATTCACTATTGTTCCAGCTCCAAGTGAAACATCTTGCTGAATTTTACCCACATAAACTCCATGCATACAGAGACCATAAGAGCACACTGTATTGCAGAATTAGCTATACAGCATGAGAAGAAAATAATTAGCTTGGCTCTATAGCATTCTTTTTTTCAAGAGGTTGCTACTGAAGATATTTAACAAAGGATCTGAATTTTTTTAAAAATCACAATGGTCAAATTCATCCTGTGCTCTTAAAAGAGATATTTTATTTATTTATTAAATTTACAGTCATCCCTCCACATTCGCTAGGGTTAAGGGCACAGGACCCCAATGAAAGTGAAAAAACGCAAATAACTCTAGGCCCTGGCAAACCATATTTAACACACAAAAAAGTATGATCACCATATTCAACCCACCGTGGATTCCTTTCAGGCATCAGGCTTCCTTCCCAAAGCAGAAAGTGGGCGGCTGGTAAGACTTACTGTTACCTCCACTGCTGCCCCACACCATTTTTAATAGGGACTTACATTCCTCATTTGCAGTTTCTCAGTCTCATGAAGCTTGCAGTCCCTATTAAAAACGTCATAGGGAGGCAGCAGAAGTGACAGCAAATAATCCGTGAATAATCAAATCCGCAAAAGTGAAACCCGCAAATGTGGAGGGCTCACTGTATACCCAAGGAAGTTTACGACAATCTAAAAAGATACTGCTATAACATTTAGTTTACACAAGTTAAAAAGGAATTAAATACTCCAGTTATTAAAATATGCTTAAAAGCAGTTAAAACACTTAAACAGATCTAAAACATTATATTAAAAAATTAGAAGATACAGCACACCACTTTACAGACATATGTCAGCTCCATAATTAAAATTCAAGATCCAAAACCTTGCCTAAATAAAAATGTCTTCACCTGCCAGCGGAAGGAGAGCTGGGAGAGGGCCAACTGGGCCTTCCTGGGAAGGGAGTTCTGCAGTCTAGGAGCAGCCACAGAGAAGGCTCTTTTCCAAGTCCTCACCAACTGCACCTGCAAAGGTGATGGGACTGAGAGAAAGCCCTCTCCTGCAGATCTTAACACTCATGCTAGTTTATATGAGAAGTTACATTCTTTCAGATAGTCTGGACTCAAACTGTTTAGCGCTATAAAGGTTAAAATCAGCAATTTGAATTCTGCCCGGAAATGCAGCTGTTGTAACAGTCAATGCAGCCCTTTTTAACAGAGGAGTCATATGATTCTAGTAGGCAGCTCCAGCCAACAGTCCGATCTCAACATTTTGGATCTGCTGAAGTTTCCAAACAACCTCCAAAAGCAGCCCTATATAGAGCATGCTACAGTAGTCCAAACTACAAATATAATATATTTAAAATTTTTGCACAGCATGGGCCAGCATAGTGTAGTGGTTTGAACACTAGACACCAGGGTTCATTTGCCCACTGGGCCATGGAAACCCAGTGGATGACCTTGGGTGTGTCACATAGCTTCAGAAAACCCTGTGAGAGGTTCACCTTAGGGTCACCGTAATCCAGAAATGACTTGAAGGTACACAACAACAACAATGAGGGGAAAAAACATTAAGTTGTTTAACTTTCTATGCAGTGCACATTTTATTTGTAAGAACAGAAACCAGGGCAAGTTTGGCGTTTAATCAAAGCCACCAAAACAAAAACATCACAGCAATACTGGTCAGTCAATAAAATTTCCTGGGGGAGGTCTCCTCAAGTTACCACCTGAATTCTGACAAGATCTTGCGTCCATCCTGTCTCTGCCCCATAATATGAGAAAGAAAACAGCCTTGAACATAGTAGATTTTCCCCCCTATTAATATTCCCAACTCCATTATTCACTTGAAACTGGGAACTCCCAACAATCTAGTATGTTATGAACCTCACTGAAAGAAAGAACCAATGTAGTACCACTATGTAACCAAGTCACACACCCACTGTGTCCTGGATAGACAGATGGCCAGCCAGGACATTATATAAAGGGCCAAATTGTTTTTCCCTTGATAGCCTGCTTTCTGGAAAACCTGAATTCCCCACAAAGCATCACACTTTTTTATTTTAAAACATGTTTTAATAGTTGGACACAACATAAGCTATATCCCTGTATGCTCAAATAGTTATAACGCTGAGTTACCTTATCTCAATAGATTTGTGAAAATGAGTTCTAAACAATAAAACTGAAAAAACTCTGCAGTCTAGACTTGTGTTAATAAAGAGTAACAGGAAACTATAAGGAAAAATGAAATATCCAGGGCAGAATCACAATAGTGTCGGCCTCATGGTCCAATGCCGCACCAATCATGCTGGAGCCTCTTTATTCTGTCTTAAAAATGAGAACATTCCTATAAGAAGCATTAAACATAAAAACACAAAGAAGGGCCCCTGGAGTGAAGAAGGGGACCCCACTTCATTAGACTTCTCCGCAAGGCAGCATTACCTGCACTGAAACTTTTCACAGCTGAAAAATCTCTAATTCATTTTTACCTGCTTCTAAAATTAGAGACTGATTTGTTATTTCATTAAAAAATATTTTAAAAGTCATATGGTACATATAGAGATGGTCTCACACAGAGCAGACTTATTTAAATCAATCTTAAGTCTTGATCAGGTCTGTATCTGTATCCCACATTCTTTAGATTCCATCTTGGTTCATACATGAGAGAACTTTTAGAACAAACATTAAAGAGTAAATAAAGTCTGTTATCTCAGAGCAAGTTCCTACCTTAGGTCTCTCAAGACATGCCACAGCAGCTCAAACATTTCAATACATATATTCAGTTCATAGAAACAGTACACCAAAAAAACAGGTGATAAGCCAATCTGGGGTGAAGGGGAGAACATGGATGCAGCTTTTCAAAAATTCAATGATACACAGTCTTCTCACAAGTTAGACTGCAACTTTATAATTCCTGAGAAAGCATCCCGGGGCCACAAGATTTTGGGGATCATACTCTCTGAGGGAACAGAGACAGGTCCGGCCATGGAGAAAGTGATACAAATGTTTCAGCCTCCTCCACAAGGCTACAGAACATCTAAAGGGGACATGCTGGAAGAAGCTATGTGTCAACTAATCTTCTGAAACAAACAAGGGAGGCAGGTTAAATGAGCACAAGAATGGGGGTGTGTGTGTGGCTTATCTCATCCTTATTGATTTTAATGAGAAGGAAACTCTGAAAACTAGGAGGGGAAAAACAACTTCCTCCATCTTCCAGCATATGATTGGGCACAATAAAAGGCAGTTCCTCTGCCTCAGACCTTCCCTACATTGCCCTGCAGGACTGCTTGATTTGTTTACTTAATAGCAAATGAGACAGATATTTAGTGTTCACTACTTGAAGTAATTTTAATCCCCAAAACTTAAAAACAAAATATTTTATTAAGCTGTTCAGTGTTCATCATCCCAGAAGCCAGCAAGAAGTGTTCTGAGACAACAATATAAATCGATGTCTTGAAGCAAAGTTTGAGATCTTGCAGTCACGCCATGAACACGAGCAGTAAAAACTACCTGAACTAACAAACATAAGATTGGTGGCATTACCTAATCAGTGAAGGGGTCCTCCTGAGTTTTTCCTCAAAAACCATTTAAAAAAACTTTTATGCAACATAATCAGGCTAGGTGCACAAATATTACTAACATCCTGCCTCAAAGAGCTGCCAAGTAACATTACTTCCTTTTTTTTTTTTTTGCTGAGCACAGACTCACTTGTGCGGATATTATTATATGCTGCCCTGAGATCATAAAATATAGAGTGGTATACAAATATTTTAATTAATGCATAAAACAATTAAAATTTCAACAGGAAGAATAAAAATATAGTTTACCCCGATCCTATCATATCTGTGGCAGTGGATTTCATCTCTGAGATCTCCTGTGACTCTCAGCTCAAAAGAAGTCTCCCACGTGTAAACATAAAATACTTCAGCAGTGGGTCATTTGAATGACAGCCCCCTTAAATGCATTTTAGCAACCCAATTTGCGTCTTCACCTCTACCACGAAAATAACAATACTTCACCCCCGCCTCCCTGCTAAAGTGACAAGAATGACACGGCCAGAGAAAGGAAGCAGGTAAGCGAGGAAAAGTACTTACAGGCGGCAGAGATGCACCAGCTCCTGCTCTAGCCGAACAGAGGCAGCTTGGCACCAACCCTGAAAGAAACCCAACACCTTCCACTGCCCAGACAAGGCCAGCTCAGGAAAGTACGGTGCATCTTGGCATTAGACATATTTCTCCACCCCTTTCCGTTGTTGTCTCCCCCACCCCCCGCCGCAACTTTCGGAAGAGGAAGAAGTTTCTCTTACTCTCTTTTCACGAAATATGTAAAAGAAAGAGGAAACGTCCCACATACGCGTTGCCTTTCTTTTCGCCCCATTCGCCCCCTTCTCCAAAGACACCTGCTACAATCGTGCAACTTCAGTTTTTCCACTCTCGACGGGCCAAAAAAAGAGGGAAAGCGCCCTTTCCCCGCCCGCTAAACTCTGGGTGGCCGCCGCCGCCTCCTGGGGTCGCCCTGAGGGCGGGAGGGGGGTCTCCTCCTTCCCACGGGGAAAGCTCCGCCTGATAAATATACACATTTGGGAAAGGGGGGGAGGAAGGGGGGCGCTCACCCGACACTCGCCGCTTCCCTCCCCACCCGGACCCCGGCCCTAAGGGCCCGGGGGGGCGGCGGGCGGGAGGGTCCGGCTTACCTTTCCGCCTCTGAAGCCCGAGAGCGGCGGCGGCGGCGGCAGAGCGGAAGCGAGGGCAGTATTTCTTACCTGGGGGCTCCTGCAGGGGCCGCTGGGCCGGGCATGGCCGGGCCAGCCTGGGCAGCGCCGAAGGGTCACTCAGGGCCTCCCCCGGCGACGGCCATCAGGACGCGTCCATCTCGAGCCTCCCCCCGCCGTCCACACCAGCCCCAGGAAGCGCCTCGCTCTCCCCCGGTTCCCCTCTCCGGCAGAGACGCCCACTTAGTCCATTGTTTCCCAGCATGCAACACCACTCACGGCTCCCATAGCTTTGCGCGTCCCCAGCCTCGCCACATCCTAAGTTTACGTTACTTCCGGCAACGGCTCGGCCTTTTGGCGGACGGAGCGCACCGGCCGCTAGAGATAGAAGGGGAAGCTTCACGCCCTCCACCCGCTGTTTGCGGTCTAGACCTCGACTTCCTTTTTCCAGAAGACCTCCCAATGGATGTTTTCCCACCCGTGGATAGAGAAACGATACTCGCCTTTCTGGCCGATGGAGTCGGGCTAAGATGTTTCAAAGTTGAGGCTGTTTACATTTTCTATCTCTGTGTTACAAACACCCGACTACCTTGAGATCGTCCATGTTTGACCTGGGCCTCCTGGTTCCCATTGTCGGGAGCAGGGCTGCCATCTTAAATGAGGGTGGGGGAAGTGTGTGGCGGTATTTCGCTCTGAAGGGAAAAGGCGAAACAGACGCGCCAGCAGCCATGTTGGACGAGGGCAAGCATGCCCTTGGTCTGCGGGAGGAAGAATCAATGAGCAGTTCTGACGTTTCAATTTGAGGCCAGTCCTCGTGCGTCAGGGGAGGGAGGGGGGAGGGGGGAGGGAGGTCTCCGGGCCGGACGGCCGGCCGCTCGTTCGCGCCGAGCTATGAAGCCAAGGGTGGTTTCCCTGACAGCCCTGGGACGGGATAAATGCTGGACAACGAGGACTCGCCCGCAGCCTTGGTGGGAGAATAGTGTAGGACGCACCACACTCCGCCATACTTAACACACTCCAGCTGAATGGGGGAGCGGGGAATGCCACACGGTAGGAGGGACAGCATTTTCCTGGTAAGTTCGGCAGGGCTAAAGCCTATCGTTTAGGCTTCACCATTATCTTACTTTCAGTATCCTTATTCCTTGACTGAAGCGAGCCTGTTGAACAACCCTGAAGTCCGTTTATATAGAGTAAGCAAAGCTGCCTATCGTTAGTGCCGCTATTACGGCTGGAGGGCGTAGAAATCCAGGGCCATTTCCGCCCTACACTGTCACAGTGCTATTATTCCAGTTTCGGCATCCTGTGGAATTCTGGGGCTTGTAGTTTACTAAGCCAAAGAGCTTCTGGCTGAGAATTCCAGATGCCCCCTCCTGAAACTGCAAACCCCAGGAATCCACAGGATGTTGAAAGTGAGATAAGAGCACTATCACAGTGTAGGGTGGAAATGGCCCAAGCCGTCCCTAAAAAGACCCAGGTTATGATGGAAAGAAAGGCAAACAGGCCTGCCAAGGACAAGCCATCGTTCCCCATAGCTGTTGCTGCTCACCACAGCATCCCTTCAATGTATTTATTGAAAACGTTTTATGATCAGGTGGTGGATGACCAGTTATAGGTGCTAGTGTGTATTTACATAAGAATAAGTCTCATTCCCATAAAAATACATATATGTCCTCCCCCTATCAGTAAACCAAGCAAATAATCTCTGGGATGAAACCATTTGGGTCAGAAAAACTCTGCGGATGAAAAAACAAACATTTCTTCCCCAGTGTGACACCCCTCATCAAATTTGTGTACCAGGTGGTTACTTTATTTTTCTAAAGTGAAATCTTGTCACCATCTCGTTCTCTTATTTGTGTCCTTATGTCAGATAACACAGGTCTATGTTGCTCACCACATTCCCTAAATATCCGCCCAGTGACATCAGTGCTGAAATTCTGTAGTTTAGAGGTATTCCATATTTCTGTTTGACATCATAACAATGAAAAGAGTTACCTTAAAGTTGTGAGCAATACATTAATTTTATTAATTATTTCCAAGCTCTAAAGAAGATTAAGAACATTTCTTTGAAGGCCACTTTCCAGAGGATAAGAAACAGTTAACATTTCCAAATATACATAAGATAGAGTGGCATCATAGTGTCCCATTTGTAGGTAACATATACTTGATTCTCTTTGATAAAAAATAGACATCTAAAGTGTTATTGTCTGTATCAATGTCCCTCCCACCATTTAAATATTCTTTTTTAGTGTCTCTGAGGATAATGTTCTTGTCATGTTAGTATATTAAACCAAGTATGCTTTAAAACAAACAACACACAGTTTTCCTGGCTCTTTTCCGTCTTCTATTTCCCCATTATGTCATGTGATCCCTAGCATGTTTTGCCCTTTCTAAAAGCAGAATGTATAACTTCGGTGAGCTGACTTTTCCTGATCCATTTCTACTAGGAAGATGGGATTTCCTTCATAGCTGGAGACAATCTGGAGCCCCTCTGGACAGAAAATAAAGAAGGAAAATCTTTATTTAGAAAATAAAGAAGGAAAATCTGAAAAGGCAAGCTGCCACTCTGTATGGCATCATGTTTCATGCTGTTAGTTAATGGTTCCCTCACTCTTACATACAGAGATGTCTTCACAAAATATTGTTGTTATCATTATCCACTCTGGGCAACTGCTTCCTCATGTGAAATGTCAAACCCATTTCCTGCAATGTGGGATTTTCTTCAGCATAGGGCATTTCTCACTCCACTAAGGAGTATTCACAAACAATGTGGTCACGCGGGGGGGGGGGGGGCAGAGGCAACAATTGGAGGCTGTCTCTGCCTGATCCTTAGTTTGAGCAGATAGCTGAAGTAGTTTGAAGAGAAGAATGTCTGTTACTCTGGTGTCATTATTTTAGAAACACTTTTTGGCTCCCACATGTCTCATCTTGGACTGAGTGAGCATAGAATGCAGCAGAGATTTTGAATCCATACACTGATATATCCTTCTCTTGTTTTTGAGTGATCCCTCTTTTAAAAAGTGGATTGCACTGTTTGCATTGTTCTATTTTTCATAGAAAACTGCTATCAAACAATGTTTTGCATCGTGTGAACTGGAGATTTAAATGCAAGAGCACCTGGCACAGAAAATATAACTTAGGCTATTTCTGCATGAGGTTGATGCATTATAGTAGCATCAAATTCTTACCATCCAATGTGCATGTTGTAGCGTTTTAGCGTCAGAGTTTTCCTCATGATTCTGCACGTTTTCAGCTCCTAGAATGGTTCACTGTGATGAGAAACCGCTGTATCCAAAAACTGAAAAAACTCTGATGTAAATTTCACAAACCGGGTCTGCTTCAGTTTTTGCCTACATGCAGAAGCGTAGCATCGATTCACATCGCAGAAGTGGCCAGCTATGGGCGTTCCCAGGCTGTCCCTTCCGTCATTTCCGTCCCTGTCTCTCTCTGCCCATCAAAGGACAGGCTGCTGTCATTATTGTCTTCATGCGTCTTTTCCCCCCCTTACTCACACACTTTTTTCTCTACTTTGGCTGACTTTTCCCTCAGCCTCCCGGCCAGATCTTGTACCCTGTTAGAACAAAGGTTGCCACAGGCTAGCCAGGTGCTGCAGTTTTGCATTGCGCTTTTTCACCCTTAGCTCGCAGCCGTGCAGCCAGGATCTATCGACTGGGCTGGATCTGAACTCAGCCTCTCCAGGGAAGTAAAAGGAGAAAGGGGAAGGGGAGGTGCCTCTTTGCTTTGGCACACACACCAGCCTGGCTACAAGGGAGAGCCCAGCCCCAGCCCCTCCTCTCTCAATCCTCCCCCTTTACCTGAATTCAGACTGAGATGCTGCTGCACAGTGAAAGTCCCACACCAAATTGCGCCTTTTCCCTGCACTTTGGCGCCACCGCCAACTGACGAGCGGAGAGCCAGTTTGGCTTAATTCTCCAGAGGGCAAGGGTTGCAGCAAATCAGAGCTCTGTTTGCATCAGGACTAAATCTCCCCTAGAAGAACCTGGGTCCCAGAGTAGAAATGAGAGAGTGCCTTTAAACATGCGCAGAGCGCCTCCCCCATCTATTCACACCTGGCAGTAACAGAGCACCTGCAGGTCTGCACAGAAGTAAATCTCAGAGAATTAAACTAGATCTCTAAGTGAAATGTTTCTAAGATGTGAACCCTAAAAGCATCCTTGAGCATTGCTTGTGTTAGGATAGTTAGACAGCAGGAAAAGAGCGAATCTGGTAATGGACTGTTAAAACATGTTTTTTTCCACATATCAATGAACATACATACCTACACACAAACGTAGCAATGCAGAAATGTGTTTAAAATGTGTGTGTTTTTTTCTAAAAACAGACCAATCAGCGATGGCAGGGCAGGGTGAGGGAGGGGAATGGGAGTGGCCAGAGACTTGCTGTTGTGGATGCAGCAAGCGCTGTTTTCCATGGTGGAACGATGTAAATGGGGGAGGGATGTCCACACAGCACAGTTTCTGAATCGGAGTATAAAAACACTGCTCTTGACACGTGGTGAACTGCTGTTTAGAGAGGGGCATTTAGAATACTCAGCTCTTTGGCTTCAGCAAACAACAAACCTCAAAATTCCACAGGATGTTGAAAGTGGAATAATAGCACTATAACAGTGTAATGCAGAAAGGCCCTAAGACTGCACAGTAATTATGTGAACTGTAATCAAGAGCTAGAAGAGTTTACAAGTCACATTTCAAGTTTAAATGGGCTAAAAAAGCTTTATACATATTTAATATCTGAATTTATGAGGCAAAAGTTAAGAAAGACAAAAGAAAGGATATTTGATTAACTTAATATAAGGTTTACAGAAAGCTGTAAATACACAGTGTTCATTGATTTGGTTCATGTTTTATTCTTTATTTATTATTTAGGACCCAAGTTACCATCACTCACAGCCATCCAATTTTTAGTGGACTCTAATCTATTTGGAATGTTGCTGTTAAAGGTGAGTTTTAATGCTAGGTTTAATGCTAGAATGCAAGAACATAAATGTCTTTCATAGACGTAGTGACATTTTTGTAACCTTTATTAGCAGTTCCCACTGATAGTCTGGTTAACTTAGCATTTGACTCTTTGAGTTAAAAACCTTTAAGTACATAAAGTACCAAAATCCATTTTCTGGGGTGAAGTCATTAGATCCTAACAAGTTTTATAAAAAGCCAAGTTTTAACATGGTACTGGAGTGAAACCAGCATTTGTCTCAATTGGATCTCCAGAAGGAGAGCTGGAATGCCATTACTGAGAAGGCCCTCCCCCATTTCCTTACACTTACATCCTATGCTGGGAGAATGATAGGATATTAAATAAATAGGTAAATAAATAAACAAATAAATGCTCCTACTGGTGGGACATAGTGGAGGGCCCCTCCAGCAGATCTCAGTTATTGGACAAGCTTGTATGGAGCAAGGTGCCCCTTCAAATATCAAAGTCCCAAACCATTTGGGTTTTAAATGGCATTACCAGCACCTTAACTGTATAATTTATTTAAAACTGGAGTTACATGGTTTCAACAAGCTATTCCTGTCAGCAGCCTAACTGCTGCACTTTGCACTAGCTGATCTTCAAGCTAGCAACTGCATAGCTAATTAATGGATTTCCTGCTACAAGCCAATGGATAGAAGGGGCTCCTCCAAACAGGCAATGTCCCACACTTTTTCATTTTGCTTATTGCTACCATCTTGTCCAATCCATCCCCCCAACTTTTTGCAAGAATTAAAGGAGTGGCAGGAGGAGTGGGGTTGGGAGAAAAATAAATGGATTCCTTCTCCTTTCATTTCCGTTTCAGTTCATCACCACCCACTCTTTTCTTTCTTTCTTTCCCAAGGTCTAGAGAATCATCGAGTTGGAAGGGGCCTCACGGGCCATTGAGTCCAATCCCCTGCTCAGTGCAAGATCTCCAACTAAGCATCCCAAGCAAGTAGCTGTCCAGACTTTTTTCCATTGACGTATTTAAGTCTTTTACTCAGAGTCTCAAGTCAAATCTCAAGTCCTTGAAGATACTTTCAGTCAAGTCTAAAGTCTGGAAGCCAACTCTATACCCCAACCAAAATTCCAGAATTATTGGGTAGAGTGAAATTAATTCAGTTTTAACAATTTAAGCAGAGTTGGCTCTCCACATTTTGCCATCTGCAGCTTCAGAAGTGGGGAATAGGATCCTATCTTACTCCCAATTACTGAAGATTCAAAAGCTTTATAAGGAAGGATCCTTCCTCCTGAAGACTGTTGCCTGACACATTTGCTGATTCTCTCTGAGAAGTGCATCTTGCACTCTGGGGGTGAGTCCCGTCTTTTGCTCTTAGGAAACATTTTAGAAGGCTCCTCCAATATGCAGCAGGAACAGGCTGCTGAGCAGACCTCAAGCCCTCCTTAAGCCCATTGCCTAACCTGTTTGCTGTTCCCCTCTGAGAAATGCACCCACACTTTGGGCTTGGGACAAATTGTCATGTGAACAGTAAGCAAAAAGAGATGGAAGTGTTGTTCAAAGTCATAAGGTTTCTGGATGAAGGCGTTATGTTATTGAATGAAGGGCATCAAGTCAGTCATTAAAAATATACAAGTCTCGAGTCGAGTCAGTGCATCATTTATGGCCAAGTCAAGGCCAAGTCAAGTCACTGAAGCGACTTAAGTCTGACTTGAGTCCGAGTCTATTGACTCGAGTCTACATCATTGCTTTTTTCTGAAAGCATCCAGAAAAGGAGACCGAATCACCTTTCTAGGCAATTGTTTCCATTGCCAAACCACTCTCACTGTTAAGGAGTTCCTTCTAATGTTCAACTGAAATCTACCCTGCTGTAATATAAAATATTAGACCTAAGTCCACCTTCTGAGGCAGGAGAGAATGCTCCTACACGCTCCTCTTTGTGGCAAACCTTGAGGCATCTAAAGAGTACAACATGTTACCCCCTTTGTTGTCTTTTCACCAAGCTGAACATGCCCAGCTCCTTCAACCTTTCCTTGTATGTTTTGTTCTCCATACCTCTTTATCATTCTCATTGACATTCTTTGAACCCACTCCAGCTTGTCTGTACCCTTCTTAAAATGAGTCACCCAGAACTGAATGCAATGCTCTAGATGAGGCCTGGCCAGCACAGAATATAACCTCCTTTTAATTTTTTTTCCTTTTTTTAAAAAATAGCTCTCTGGAACCTTAGCTCTAAAGCAGTGGGTTCTTGTAGTCAGAAAGATCACCCATTAGTCATCCCCTCCATCACCGATCAACCTGAGAACTCGGGTGGAGGAAAGCTTCCTATGATACTTCCCCCTCCTTTTTCCAGTTTTGCTCTGTTGGGAGTGGCAACCTTTGCATGCTTAATTAACTGGCTAGTTTGTTTGCATGTTTATTGTAGGCATAGAGAGATAACCTAGAGAAAACTTCCTGTTTGTTTTGGTCAACACCTCTTCCTCCAGCACGTACACATTCTTTGGTCTTAAAAAGGTTCTCTTGCCATTTACTCCTTCCTTTTGTCTTCGCCTTTTGTCCTGAAAGCATGCCCTGAGATCTCCTAACAGGGATTATTTTCAGCAAGCATGTGAGTGCTTAATTTTCTTCCTACCTTCTTCAAGAATTGAACCTGTGTAGACTATGCACAAGATTTTGTGAGTAAATTCTTTTATATTTTTAACCAAATTGTTTTTTGTGTTTATTTTGAGCTAGGTTAAGGTGGAGTGATAGAAGTGGGACTGGTAATCTGTTCAACTTCCGTTTTTTGTGCAATTACTAAGATACTCTGCTGACTGAGAGTCTCATTACCAAAAATCTCTCAATTCCCCAACATGCTCCACCAGCCACAGTTTAAATTTGACTAGTGTGAGGAGGTTGATATCCTAGGCTCAGGAGACTACTGTTGTGAGTCTAAAGCTCTCTAAAGCTTGGGGGGAGAAGGCTCTCAAGTAATTTGGAAGAAAAATTAAAAACATTAAAATATGCAAAACATTGGAAAGGAAGGAGGGAAGAAGATGTCTTTGGAAGCCTTCCTGCACTTGAGTTCTCAGACTAATTAGTTGCGGGGGGGGGGGGCAGATTTGATTTTTTGAGCACTGGTTTCATGCTAACCCTCTACGGAGACCTTTAAACAATTTAAAACGTAAAATTTTTACGGAGGAGGGAGAGAAGGGAAATTAGGTAGCCTGCAAAATCTAGCAGAAAATATGGATTGGGCACACTCATTTTGATCGTCACAATTAATGTAATGATCAAATGTATCCGTTTAGAAACAATTATCTGCCTTTCAGGTAGGAAAACTATACTTTGGAATACTGCAGAAAAGGAGGAGAAATAGCCCAAAACATTGTATGGCTGACAGAATATTATTTGCATCTGAAAGAAAAAAGTTGGAAATACAGCAATAAATACCTCACAACATGTTAATCCATCTGGAAGAACCCAAAAAAGGTGAGGAAAACATAGGACTGATATAAATGGTCATTGTCTAGACCGCCCAAAAAATTCTGGGAAAGAGCAGGGTGATTGTACAGTAAAATCTTTCTCTGGAAGTACCAAACATTTTGAGTCAAATCTTTGTTTTACTGGTTGAAATTACTGATTATTGTTATGAAAGTACTTTTTAAAAAAATTCAATGTCTACAGTGCATAGTAAATTAATATAATTTGTTTGTTAGAATGCTATAGCACCACTTTCAGTATGTTGAAGGTTGATTAACAATTGTACTGCTGTATTATGATTTGATTACAACTCCACACTCCATTGCACCTTTCTGTTCCCTGTTACTGTGTTGAAAGTCATCCTGTTCTTTTAATTCAAGAACTTTCACCTTCTCACTTAAAGGAAGCACTTTACAGGTTCTCTTAGACTTATCAAGATTGCCAGCGTCATCAGCCTTGTGCTTTGGTGCCATTACAAACAACACAAGCACACAAGCAGAAACACTTTACTAAAGTACTGCATAAGGACAAGCACTTCACTGGTACAAGAATTTTAGAGAAGGACACTGTGCTGTGATCAGATCATATAACCAAGAGGCCTCCTAAGTGATTAGGTAGCATTACACCACGTTACAGCACATGTATATAGCAAGGAAATGTGAGACAGCATGGACAAAGTGAGATGCTACAAGAGCTCATGCGAATAGGGCTTAATTTGCTGGAATTTTCCATCCACCTCCATTTTCCATATAATATTGTATATATTTCTGTTTATTACTTCAGTTTCTATTTAATTTCTGTTAAATTCAAAGTATTTATTTTCAGACTTCATTGCACATACTGATCACACGTAGGTGGGGGAACCAACTGTCATCTCCTTACCTACTTTCATATAAACTGGCTACAATTTATAATTGGTTGGCAGTGTTGCTGAGGAAATGCTACAAACATCTGTGCAGTCCCTTTATATTTCTATCAATCATTTAGCAAAGAAAGCTATGTGGTTGTTCTGACCTATTCCTGTAAGATATAATTTAAATTCCCAACTTGTGCTTTAGAAGACATATCCTGTATGAAGAATGTTGAAGGACTTTTTTGGATGAGGCTGACATGTTCCGTAGATAGGTAGGGGCATTGGTGCAAATACTTTTCTCCTGATGCAAATAGTAGCTGGTGAGGTGGGGAGGCTAGGGGCAAAGACTTAAATCCTCTCTACCCTCCCATGCCCTGGATCACTCCACCCCCACAGATGCTATTTAAAAAACAATCAACATAATCCAATCACACAAACGGAAATTGTGTGATCACTGTAATATCTGTTTTGGCTGAAAAAATTTGGCTGATTATACTGATATTTGCATGCAAAAAACAAAAACAAAAACAAAGCAGTAACTAGGTTTTCTGGTAGCGAAACAAGCTTGTGTAGCTCACATACAATGGATGATAGATAAACCATAAGATGCACAAAACTATAAGATGATAATGTAAGGCTGGGGTGGTTACTGGGTAAATCTACCAAGGTCTGAAATAATCATGGTTGTTCTCATAGTACACGGCCACAAGATGGCAGTCTAAGTCTAACTGTCTCCTGTGGGAAAGAAGATAGTCCAGTCTGCAGATACTGTAAGCCACAGTGACTTTAACAAATATTACTGCATAGAGCTACAAGGTGTCTGTATATATACAAAGCTCTTGCACAAAGAAAAATCCCCAGCAAAGATTCATATGATTTGTTACGAGCACAGGCATTGCAAGAGTTCTTCCCAGCTCTGCATAGTTGTGAACAAAGGGTGATGATATCACGGGTCACATTGGTACAGGATAAGAAGAGTTGTATGTGATGTCATATAGATTCACAGTATACCCTGTAGATCCTCTCCTAATCTTTCTTCTGTCTTTCTCCCCTACAAGAATCCATGCTGAAATCAGTGTAATTTATTTCTAAATGGCCTAGAGTTAAGGATGGGCAGTGAAATTATCCAGGACAAATTATCTGGAAAGTTGAGGCCTAAAGCAGACTTCAGAAAGCTTTCTTGTGTCTTCTCATGATGTGTCTGACATACGACAGTCTCAGTTTCGTCATCTTTGGTTCAAGGAGAGTTCAGGCTTGATTTGCTCTAGGACCCATTCATTTGTCCATGGTAGCCTTGCCTGACCACCTAACCAAATGGAAACCATTCTGTTTCTTCATATTCTCTTCTGATGGTGTCACTTGTCCTGAATACAGGTTATGTATCAGAGCAATCAGATGTTATGGCACACCCATTTCTTTAAGAGTATTTCATAGTTTTTCATGATCTACACAATCAAAGGCTTTGCTATAATCTATAAAGCACAGGCTGGTTTTCTTTTGAAATTCTTTGGTCCACTCATTATCTGACATATCTTTGCAATATGATCCCTAGTGCCTCTTCCTTTTCTGAATCCAGCTTGAATATCTGGCATTTTTGCCCCATATATAGTAAATGAGAGATTAATGCAATGATCCTGTTGTTACTGCAATCCCTGATATCCCCTTTCTTGTGGATTGGAGTGTACATTGAGCATTTCAGGTCTTTCAGTCACTATTTTGTTTTCCATGTTTGTTGGCAGATTTTAGTTAGAACTAGAGTGGATTCTTTCTCTGTAGCTTGAAGCTTGAACCAGTATGCCGTCTGTTCCTGGTTTATTTCTTCCAAGTGTTCTGAGTGCAGCTTCTACTTCACTTTCTAAAATTGTGGGTTCATCTTCGAATGGTTCTTTCCTGACTGAATCAGTCAACCTTTCATCTCTTTAATATTCAGTTCATTGTTTCTGTTATCATTTTATTTCTTCTTGATCATATAGTGTTGTTACCCTGTGAACTGGGGTTCCGGGGGGGGGACACCAAAATGTGCTCAACTAAAGGTGAGGAAAATTAGCTCAGAGCACTGCTTAGCGTTACAAGAGGCAGGGTAACTTAGCGAGATCTTGAACCCTATGTCTACGGGGTCGGGGTTGAGTCAAGGAGAACACAGAAGTTGAAATAATAAATGATGTTTATTAAATACAAGCAAAACAGTGTATGTGACACACTCATACAAGATAACTAAAGAAAATAAAGGTTGGAGTGGTATAGAGGGATTTTTAGAGGGATTGCTGGTTTGGGTGATACTTCACCTGTCCTGAAGCCCAGGAAAAATAGAGAGCGAAGCTGGGGTGCGATGTAGCTCAGCACGTGGAGCTGAGGGGAGGCTCGCCAAGCAAAGCGGCAGCAAGGCGGGAAGAAACTCGGGAGCGTTCCGAGGAAGGTCTCGGAATCAAGGGTTTTTATAAGGAGAATTGTGACTGCAGGCTATGCCGTACTTGGGGAAAACAATAGATTTGGAGTTGGAGACAAAGCCTTCGAAAGGTCAGAATCGCAATAATTGAGTTATCGTAGCGATTCTCAATAGAGTAGCCAGTATGCAGACGCAGAGTACTTGGGTATTGTATAGTTTACCCATCGAGCTGCCATCGCGGGGCAGAGGCTCTTTTGTAAGTGGCGTGCATACTTAATTAGAGTATTTGCCTGGAGGTCTCCTAAAGCAGTGAGTCAGCTATTTCTGGCCTGCCTGTATTGTAGTTTGCATATTACGGCTATTAACGGCCGAGCTTGTTTACGTGCTTGTCCGGTGGCCTCACAAGCACGTGGACAGGAATAGAGAAGTGCAGCCGAATTGTGATATCAAGGGATATCTTTTAATATCCCCAAAGCTCGGACTAGCCAGGGCAGTAACAGTGTGCTCCCATTCTAGTCGTATAGCATTCTCACTCTTGGTTTAAATTCCCCTTTGATTTCTTTCTTTGTTGTCATCTTCTGTTTCTTTGAATTATTATAATAATTCTCTTTGTCCTTGCATGCAACTCACTGAACAGTTGTATTGGAAAATTCTAACCTTGTTTCTGTCACCTTTTACTTTTGCTTCTCTTCTGAATTTCATCTGTCACCCGTTGAGGCTTTTCTTTCTTTTTGGCTGCAGATAGTTTCTTTTCTTCTCTTTCTTTCTTTCTTCCTTCCTTTTTTTTTTTTCATTTTTTCCTGACAGTGTGCCTGGCTTCAGTCCAAAGTTCTTCTGATTCCTGACCAATTAGGCTTAACAAGGCATATCTATTTTTTTTACATTATCTTTGAATTCTACAGGGATATTCTTCAGGTTGTACTCTGACAGAATGATTAATATTCAGCTTTGGCTTTACTCTAATTTTTGAGATTAGCATTTCGTGGCCACACGAAATGCCACATTTCGTGTCACATTGTGGGTGACCACAAATGCCACATCTCTACCACAACCTGCTTCTGGTTTTGTTTTTGCAGAGAACAGAGCTTGTCCATCTTCTGCTTCCAACTATGTAGTCTATTTGATTTCTATATTGGCCATGATGTTAATGTATATGCAGTGGCCCTCCTGATGCGCAACCTCCACATGTGCTATTTGAGGTTGCACTAAGCATCGCATACCTATGTCTAAAATGGCAGCGACTTGTACATAGACAAACTGCTGTAGACACATGTACATCACATTCATTGACTATAATGGGACTTGAGCATCCACTGATTTTGGTATCCATAGGGAGTCCTGGAACGGAACCCCAGTGGAGATGGACAGACCACTGTAGTCGTCTTTTTGGCTGCCTGAAGAATGTGCTTGCAATTAACAAACTGTTGACCTCACAATTCAGCAAGTTGCTATCCAGCTTCATTTCTTGATCCTAGGCCAAATTAACTAAAAATCTTTGGTTCTACTGAGCTTCCTACTTTTGTATTAGAGCTACCTATGATTAATACATGATATGTTTGGGTTTGTTATCAATTTACACCTGGATTCTTGCATAGAATTCTTCAGTGTCTTCTTTTTTTGCCTCTGTAGTTGGATTATGGTTATACTGATCGGTTTTCCCTGAAGTGTTATTGCTATTATTCAGCTTGACTTTTTTTTGAGTTCTTTTTATTGTTAAAATAAAAAAGATAAAAGAAAGAATACACACACACACACACACACACACACACATATACATATGGAACTTCAAACAAAAGCTATATCCATAAACGATTGTATAACAACAAAAGAAGCCAATTTCACATACAACAATTATAAAGACAATAAATAAAAAAAGAGAAAAAATAATAAATTACAAAATCTTAATTTACAACATAATTTCAGTGAAATAAAATATAGATACATACCTGATGATCTTCCCTTATTTACACTTCTCATTTCGTAGTCAGTTATATATTATCTAGCACTTACCAACAAAGTTTAACATTTACTTAGTATATCAAAATAAACCTCTACCTCAACTAGTCATTTTTTAAAGCTATGTCAAAAGATTCTTACCTCTCAAAGTTTCAAAATCCATTTTTTTTATTGCCTTATTTCGGAGTGGTTATAACTCTTTGATCTTAGGTTCAACCTTGTAATTTTAACCCAATCACAGCTGTTTTCCCCCATTTGATTCCCAGAGAGGGGAGATTAGATTCCATTCTTCATTGAATTGTTTCTTGGATTTATCTGATAATATAGTTGTCAATTTACCTAATTCATATAAATCATACAACTTCCACAACCATTCATCAATATCTGGAGCTTCTTTTTGTTTCCATCTTTGTGCAAATACCAGTCTGGCTGCTGTGACCATATAGATCATCATTTTTCGCAATGAATTCTTTTTAAAGTATTTGGTATTGAACATATTTAACAAATATATTTCAGGGTTCATTGGGAAATTAATTTGGAGAGTTTTAGTAATACAGTCGTGTATATTCTTCCAATATTTCCTTGCTATGTCACAGCTCCACTAAAGGTAGTACAAGGTTCCTTTTTCAGAACATTTCCAACATGTATTTTTAGTATTCTCACTTGTTTTGGCCATTTGTATGGGTGTATAATACCATCTAAAATAGATTTTATAATAATTCTCTTTTAAACTAGTACTTTTAAAAAAAATTGTGTGTCTTTCCATGAGTTTTCCCAACTTTCCAGTGGGATTGGACATCCAATATTTTGTGGCCATTTTAACATATTGTCTTTGATGACTTCCTGTTCCATCTGTAAGGTTAATAATATTTTATATATTTTACCGATGAGGTGGTCTACACCGGGTTTTAACAATCTTTCAAACTCTCTTTCCACAGGCTCTATTCCAATCCTTTTTAAGTCCATTTTGAATCTTTCCTCCAGTTGCTTCTGCAAAAGCCAATGTGTAGAAAAACCATATTTTATCATTTCCTCTTTATTTTTCCAGACTATTTTATCACCTTGAATCTTTACCAGGTCTTTATATGTTATCCAACAGTTTAATTGGGGCCTTTCTCTCCTGTAGAAGGCTTCATGTGTTGACACCCACAGTGGTAATTTCGAATAAAGTTTATTTTTATACAGAAGCCATGTTTTCAAAAGAAAATATGGATTCAGCTAGACTTTTCGTTTTATCCCCTGACTGCTTTTGCCACATCTCTCCTCACTAATAATGCCACCCTATTTCTTCTCTGATTCTGATTCAAAATGTCTCATTCCTATCCACTTTAGTTTGCTCACCCAAAGTATTACAATATTTATACATTCCATTTCTTGTTTTACTAGGTCTACTTCTCCTAATTCATGCTTCTCACTTTCCATGTTCTTATAAAGTCTGTTGCGCAGCTTTGGACTTTCCTTTCACTTCTGAGCACATCAGTAACTGAATGTCCTTTTGGTTAATGGATATGTCAATGGGTTTTTCTTAAGAAAATTGCATTTTTATGGGAGATTGTCACTGAATGGCTTCCCCCCACCAAAAGATAGGGCCTCTGAAAGAAAATCGGGATGTTACAAGGCAAATCACTTTTCTTTTCTTTGCTGATGGAGTTGGTGGGTACATGGAGGTTTAAATGTGGAGATTATACTTATCTTTTTGAAAGTCATGGATCATTTTCAGAATAGATATAATCTGACCTTCAAAGTCTTTGGCTAGAAATAAAGTGGATATACAGTAAGTCCCCCATATCCACAATGCATACATTCCTGGACTTACCGTGGAGAACAAAAAACACAGATAATGGCAAAGATGGTATTTTGAACCCCAGGACAGTGAGGGAAGGAGGCAGCACCACTGCCCAGCTCCACCTTTCTGCCTGCCTGCCTTTCTAGTGGGCTTGGTGAGTTTTCCATGTGCTCCTCTCCATCCTTGCCAGTTCCAGGTGCTCACCCTGCACAAGAGATGAAGGAAATAACATATATTTTAGCTTCTGCACTTGCTATACAGTATTCATAGCATGTATTAGTAGCATATATTTTAGTTTATTTGTATAACACATATTTTAGATATATGTACACATAGATTCCAGTATATTTTGTATTTTGGCCTCTGCAATACACTATGTCTAAAGTAAACTGCTTCCCAGAAGTTGTAACAGAACAAAAGAGAGCCTCTTAGCCTTGGATCTTCGGAGTGAATGCCAGACTGATAAAACAGTCTGAGAGACAACAAAGCTGTCTGCAAGGAGTAAATTGATTGACAAAGAAATACCAGAACACAAAGGGGTACTTTGAAACTGCTAATGAGACACCTTGAATGTAACATGAGAAATAATGATATATGAGGGGAAGACATGGGCAGCTCATGATCATTCCTTTTAAGGAAAACTGTAAATAAGAGTAGTGGGCACTAAATAGTGGGGAGGGGGAAATATAAACTGAGGCAGGACTTCTTAGGTGAATCTGATAGGCTGTGACCCTTGGGGTCCTATCTAATGGGATCCCAGAGGAGGGAAAACCTGTGACAATGACAGGTAATAAAAACAATTTGTATTCAACTCTGGGGTCTGTCCTTCTCTCTGGGGAACAAGCGCTTCTGCAGAAACATACTTTTAATAAACATTAATGCTTCAATCGATCCTGTGCTAAATTGTTTTATGAGTCTTTTCAGCTATTTCTCACAAGAGGTAGAGGGTGTGCAAGGCTCGTTGGGCTCCATCACTCTGGGCTTTCTTTGCTGAGGAAGCAGTCTCCCTTTTACCCTGGGCAAAAGAGGTGCACAGCTCAGCACAGCCAGGCCTCCTGTAACCCACACTCCACAAAACTCACTCTGAGGTAGACAGAAGTTTTTTTTTTATGTATAAGCATGAGCAACACAGCACGCTTTCACAGAAGTTGCCAAAACTGGAAAGTATGTACAACATGCATCTTTTATAGGTTATCAATACAAGTTTAAGTGTGCAAAGCATTCATTGGCCCTAGCCCATAAATCCCCTCATGTGCCTATTCCCCCTCCTCTTCCTTATTTTCCCAAGCTGGCACTTGCCACAACTACATATGCCCTTGACCAGGGTGACCTTTCATGCATATTTTTCCACCCCTATCTTCACAGTACTTTGTTCTCATAACCTGCCACCACTGCCAGCCCTACTATACCATAAAACGCAATGTTAGTTAAAAAACATCGGAGAAGACATTGGACAGGACTTAAAAGAAACAAGAAAAGAGATGAGAACAGATATGAAACAAGAAATAGATAAACTGGGGAAGAAATTGGAAAACATAAGAAAGGAAGTGACTAGGTTGAAAACTGACACTAAAGAAATAAAACAACAAGTTAAGCAGGTAGAAAAGGAGATGACGGATTTGAAAGGGAAGCAACAGGAGGAGGAATTTCAAATTATCCTGCAGGAGCTGTGATATCGAGAAAGATGTCTTCGTTTTAGAGGTGTTCCTGAGATTTCAGCGGAGAATTTGTATGAAAAATGGTACTGGCCTTGGCAGAATTTATCGATATTGAAGAGGACAGGATGGAAACCAATATTGACAGAATGTTCAGAGTATCCTTTAGGGTAGCAAGAGAGAGGAAATTACCAAGAGACATCAATATAACTTTTACACGGACAATGGTAAGAGATAAGATACTACAACGAAGCTACAATGGACTATTGAAGACTGAAGATAAAGATGTCAGAATTTTTAAAGATATATCTTACCAAATCTTAAGGAACAGACAGGAGTATAAGCCACTGGCAAATCTTTTGGTTAAGTCTCAGATCAGTTACAGGTGGGAGAAAACCGAGGGTATCTCTTTTACATACAAACAGCAGAGATATAAGATTAATACAGTTCATAAGGCAAAAGAGAAGATGGAAAGACTGAAGAAAGACCTGCAAAAAGCGACTCCAGTGGAACAGAAAGATCAGGAACAGGAATCTCCGGGTGAGGAGAGAGAACAACTTCAGGAGGAAGAAGACATTGGAGAAGCAGGTCAAGGAGCATTGGAGCAAGAGGAAGTGGAACTAGAAGGAGACTTACTTAAGGATTAAGTCTATCCTAAGAAATAAGATATTAATATAACATGTCAAAATGGATTTAAAAGTGTACTCTTGGAACATTAAGGGGTTTAACTCTGAATATAAAAGAAGACAAATATTTCATCATTTAGAGAAACAAAATTTGGATATAATATGTCTGCAAGAAGCTCGAATTAGGACTCAAGATTTGAAATATGTCCGAAATTTGAAATTAGGTAGCTGTTTCGCAGCTACAATTGACAAAAAGAAAAGGGGAGTTTTGATATATGTAAATTCAAGATATGGTGCGCAACAAATCTTTCAAGATAACAA
Organism: Cyclura pinguis; assembly: GCA_030412105.1. Classification (NCBI taxonomy): domain Eukaryota; kingdom Metazoa; phylum Chordata; class Lepidosauria; order Squamata; family Iguanidae; genus Cyclura; species Cyclura pinguis. Next base: position 177,401,649 of record CM059599.1, read on the forward strand.
CGGGGGGTATATAGGAGTTGAAGTTACTTTGAAACAGGACAAAATACTAATAATTGGTCTATATGCACCAAATGGAACTAAAGGTGAATTCTTCCCTACAATACACAAAGAGATACAGAAGTATCTGAATGAAACAGAAAATTTGAATATTATTGTTCTGGGGATTTTAATGGAGTTATCAATCCAAATGTGGACAGAACAGTACAGAAATTAACCCCCCGAAACAACGGCAAACTTCCTAAGAGCTTCTTTAATATGATGGATGACTTAAGCTTATATGGTGTTTGGAGATATAAAAATGGGCAATTAGATGGACACACGTTCTACTCTGACCGACATAAGTCAATGTCAAGGATAGATATGATGTTGGCAACCAAACAATTACTGTTGAAAACTACAGATATAGACATTCTTCCGAATTTGTGCTCTGACCACAATCCACTACAATTAAAGATAAATATCAAGGAAAGAGAAAGAACATGGAGAATGAATAATGAGATCTTGAATAAAGAAAATACATTGTGGAAGCAAAAAGGGAGATAATTATTTTAATGAAAATATGACGCCGGAACTCTCGATGAAAACTATTTGGGACGCAAGTAAAGCCGTGATGCGTGGTAATTTTGTCAGATGGTCCACTGAGATTAGACAAGAAAGGAGATATACTGAACAACAGATCTTGGGTAAGATGAAGGAAATTGAGAAACAGATGAGACAAAATCCATCAGATCAAAAGATTAGACTAAAGATGAAGGTATATCAAGCTGAATTAAGCCAACTTAATTTGAATGAAATAGAACAACAGATACGAAGGATGAGATATAATTTTTTTGAACAAGCGAACAAACCTTCAAAGTTTTTGGCAAATACGTTGCGTAAAAGAAGGGCCAGAAATATCATAGCAGAGATTAGAACAGGAGAAGAAAGAGTTACAAAACAAGAGGGAATAAAACAAGCTTTCTACAAATATTATGTTGATGAGTAAGATTCCCAAATTGAAAGAACAACACAAAGTGGAAGAATATTTGGAGAAAATGAACAATATGAGATTCAACGAAGAACAAAGATCGATTTTGAACAAGTCTGTTTCAATGATGGAAATTGTTGAAGCTATCAGGAATTTGAAAAACAATAAATCTCCAGGACCAGACGGCTTTACTGCAAAATATTAAAAATTTTGGAACATGAGATCTCAATACCCTTGCAAAGTACAATAAATGAGATAATAAAGGAAGGAATACCAGACACCTGGAAAGAAGCTAATGTGGTGTTGATTCTGAAAGAAGGCAGAGATTTAACTGATGTAAAGAATTATAGACCAATATCACTTTTGAATACAGACTATAAGATTTTTGCTTCAATCCTTGCAACAAGACTTAAAAAAGTTCTGGTAGAGGTCATTCATGAAGACCAGAATGGTTTTTTACCAAAAAGATCTTTGAGAAATAATATTAGAACGGTGTTAGATATAATAGAATATTATGAAAAACATAATGAACGGAAAATGGCTATGATATTTGTAGATGCTGAGAAAGCTTTTGATATGATCAGTTGGCCATTTATGAAGATGGTGATTAAACAGATGCAGGCTGGAAATAATTTTGTGTCATGGCCTGAAGCAATCTACAATCAACAACAAGCTCGATTGGTCATTAACGGAGAAAAAACAAAACCGATTGAATTACACAGAGGGACAAGACAAGGTTGTCCTTTGTCCCCTCTGTTGTTTATTTTGACAATGGAAGTACTTAATAATGCTATAAGAGAAGATAAATCTATAAAAGGAGTTCAAATTAAGAAGTATCAATATAAATTAAAAGCATTTGTGGATGATTTGGTTTTGTTTTTGGATGATCCAGGGAGATGTATTAAGGACTTGATTAAAATAGTTCAAGAATATGGCGAATTTTTTGGATTCAGGTTTAACAAGGAAAAAACAGTTCTGTTAACCAAAAATATGACTGAGAGAGAAGAGAAGGAATTAGCACATTTAACAAGATTTAATAGAAGTCAAAAGGCAAAGTATCTAGGTGTCTGGATAGCTAAAAGAAACAACGCGTTATTTCAAAATAACTATGAAAAAAATGAAAAGAAATAATAAAAGATTTGGAAAGCTGGACTTCTATGCGCTTATCAATGATGGGGAGGATAGCAGCAATAAAAATGAATGTATTACCAAAAATGAACTTTTTGTTTCAAAATCTTCCCATCATAACAAACAGTAAGCCTTTTTTACAATGGAAGAGAGAACTTACCAAATTTATATGGCAAGGGAAAAAACCCAGGATAAAGTGGAGTATTATGACAGACCAAAAGATTAGAGGCGGAATGGGACTACCAGACTTTCAGTTATATTACAAAGCTGCGGCTTTCACATGGATAAAAGACTGGGTTGATTTACAAGATATGAGATTGCTGGCACTGGAAGGTGTGGACTTGAGGATGGGATGGCATGCCTATATATTTTATGATAAAGCACTAATTGATAAAGACTTCACGCACCACTACATTAGGAAATCGCTCTTGAAAATTTGGAATGAATATAAGATTAAAAACATAAGGCAGCTTCCTACATGGGTGTCCCCTCAGGAAGCTTTTTTTGGCAGATGGACTGAAACAGATAAATGGCTGCGATATGAAGACATACTAGAGAAATCAATTTCAGACAACTTCAAAATTAAAACAAGAGAAAACTGGAACAAGAAGGAATAATATTAAGCTGGTTCCCTTACAGACAGTTAACCGAAAGCTTCCAAATGAACTTAAAGACATGGAATAGAATCAAAAGAGAAAACGGGATTGATCAAATGGCTGTTTGAAAACCCACCTCATTAACTATTTCATATATATATCAGGAAATAATACAACAGGAAAGGCACGAAGAAACAATAAAGTCAGTAATGATTCAGTGGGCTCAAAATATTGGACATTCAATTCAATTAGATTGCTGGGAAGAGAGCTGGGAAAAAATACAAAAATTTACAGTAGCTCAGAATTTGAAAGAGAACTATTATAAACTGTTTCATAGATGGTACATGACACCAGATAAATTAAAAAAGATTTACAATACAGGTACTGGTTTGTGTTGGAAATGTCAGAAAGAGGTCGGTACGATATACCATATGTGGTGGACATGTCCTATGGCTAAGAAATATTGGACTGACATATATAATAAAATTTGTGCATTAATGAAAGTTCAGTTTGCTAAGTTACCGGAATTGTATTTGTTAAATATGACAAATGTATTTGATGGTTCTGATGTAAAGAAATATTGGAGGATAATACCGTATATGATAACAACAGCTCGGATAGAATACGCAAAGCTTTGGAAAACTCAACAAATACCTACAATAGAACAATGGTGGGGAACATTTATGGAAAATAGAAATGCTGATATAGTTTCACAGAGGCTAAAGGGGAAATCAGACGAAGAGATTAAAAAGGAATGGCAACTTGTAATGGGTAACTGCTGGGTATTGGTAAATGAAAATGAGTGATTCATGGTTAAGACAATTAATGCGGGAGCTACTGGTATATACCATGGAACTGTAATGTGGAGATTGAAATGCAAGAACTATCATGTAACATTATCATTAGAGTGCAGTACATTGATATAACTATGTTAAGAGTTATTGAAAATGAAATTTAGATCGGTGTGAAAGATCAAAAATATTTCATGTAAATATGCAGTGATATTGCGTGTTTTATATGTGAATTTGAATAAAATGATTGAAAAAAAAAACGTAATGTTAACAGCCAAGGCCTATGGATTACAATGAAGCATCAATTAGCAGCATTGAAGCCTTGATAAAAAGTAACCCCCTTTGTGCAATGGTCAAATACAAAGTAGCAGGCAGTTAGCAAAGGTTATTTTCATTGCAAGGAACTTACGAAACTTTGCAACCTGAAACTGTGCTTTTCTTGACTAGAGAAGAGGTCTCTCTCCCTCCCTCCCTCCTTGGCTAAGAGAGGTGCAGAACTCTGTGCAGCTAGGACCCCCCCCCCGCCATCTCTCAGCTAAGGCAGGAGTCTCTATATGGGAAGGAGACAGACAGACACTTCTTCAGCCAAGAGACGCACAAGGCTCCATGCAACTGGGCGGCCTGCCAAATATTGCACCCAGGGAGGGGGCTGCATTTGGGAACTCGGTGCAGGCAGCCTGGTACCCCAATGCCCTTGCTTTCATTCATGGAGTATCTGGCATCGTGGCCCTGTGGGAGCCAACAGCCTGACACAAGGAAGAAGGCAAGGAAAGACCCTGGCCAGTGGTGGCAGCCATGGCCCTGGAGTCCTGAGCATTCACCGTGCTGCTCTTCACTCTCCAGCTGGCTCTGGTACTGAAGGGGAACAAGATATATCCTAACAAGCGAGTCCTCCCTTCAGCTAATCTCTCCTCTGTGGGGCAGCAGCTGATCAGATGAGTGGAGGGTCAAGGGCAAGTGACCCTCTGAATATCTTTCAGCTTGGGTCCAGTTGCATTGTTAGCGATTGTGCTACTCGTAGTTGTCCTCTTCTGTACCCCAATAGTTTGTTGAGTGCCTTCTGACCTGGGAGTGTCTGGTATCTCTCATTTCATATTGGATTGTCTCATCATAGTGCTTTCATGGTAAAAGACATTTAGAAGTGATTTACTGTGCCTCCTTCTGCACAGTACTAACTAGTGTTAGCTGTGGTACTACTGCCATTGTCTCTGAGAGATCCTTTGCCAGTGTCAGTACTGCTGCTGCCGAGTAGCACATTTAGGGCTTTATGAGGCAGGAAATCGCACATACAGCTGGATAATATACCTTTGGCAGAGACTTGCCACATGACACTGTTGTTCTGTTGTTCTCCCATGGAAGACCACTTGGAAAGCATTTCTTTTATTAACACGAAAAAGCTATTACTGGACCTCCTTCTCCCACTTCTGTTGTGCTATGATTTCCCGTGCAAAAATCTGATCATGCTTTTATGTGGATTTTGCTCACTGCCCTCTATATTCTGCCTTCTTTTCCAGCCCCTGTTTAGAGTCTTGCTCTTGCTCTCTATCACCCATGCACCTACACACACACACACACACACACACACACCTGGAAATATGAGTGGAAAAGAGTCTTATAGTTTAAGACAGCATTTATTTTAGTAATCCATTGTTTCTTCCTTCCTTTTACTTTCAAACTTAACTAACTGTTGGCAGATGAAAGCTGCCAATAATGAAACGGATAAGTCAGCAGCTATGGACTTTCATCCACACATGATTAGTTAAGTCTGAATCTTCTGCTGGTTTCCATGAATAAAAAAAACTTTAAAATGTAAGGCTGTTTTAATTTATATTTCAGGGCGTTCTCTTTCTCTCTGTCTCTCTCCAAAAAAAGGAAACTCCACCACATTCTAAGGAAGTGTTTTCCATTGTCAAACTGCTCTGCATCAGGAATTTCTTCCTAATGTTTAGAAGGAATCTCTTTTCCTGTTTAAAACCGTTGTTCCATGTCCTAGTCTCTGGAGCAGCAGAAAACAGGTTTGTTCCATCCTCCATATGGCATCCCTTCAAATATTTAAACATAACTATCCTGTTGCCTCTCAACCTTCTCTTGTCCAGGCTAAACATACTCAGCTCCCTAAGCTGGTCCTCATAGGGCATGGTTTCCAGGCCTTCTGCCATTTGGACAGGACTTCTGCCTCTGGACACATTCCAGCTTACCAATATCCTTCCTGAACTGTGGTGCCCAGAACTGGACACAGTGTTCCAGGTGGGGTCTGACTAGACCAACATAGAGTGGTACTGTCACTTCCCTTGATCTCGACACTATATGCCTATTGATGCAACCCAGAATCACATTGGCTTTTTCAGCTGCCACGTCCCACTGTTCAGTCATGTTCAGCTTGTGGTCCACTAAGACTCTTAGATACTTTTCACATGTATTGTGATCAAGCCAGATGTCACCCATCCTATATCTGTGCATTTCATTATTTCTGCCCAAGTTACACTTCTTCCTGTTGAAATTCATTTTGGTAGTTTTGGCCCAGCTTTCTAATCTAGTAAGGTTATTTTGAATTCTGATCCTCTGAGGAGTCCTCTGGGAAGTTAGCTATCCCTCCGAATTTGCTGTCAGCTGCAAATTTGATAAGAATGGCCTATATTCTCTCATCCAAATCACTGATGAAGATGTTGAATAGCACTGGGCCCAGGACAAAGTCCTGTGGCACCCCACTAGTCGCTTCTCGCCAGGATGAAGAAGAACCATTGGTGAGCACCCTTCGGGTTCAGTTGGTCAACCAGTTACAATCCACCTAACAGTATCATTGTCTAGCCCACATTTTACTACCTTGTTTGCAAGAATATCATTCCTTTCATCTATCAAGCTAATAACTCTGTCAAAAAAAGAGATAAGATTAGTCTGGCATGACTTGTTTTTGAGAAACCCGTGTTGACTTTTAGTGATCATAGCATTCCTGTCTAAGTGCTTACAGATTGTCTGTTTAACAACCTATTCTAGAATCTTTCCTGGTATTGATGTCAGGTTGATTGGGCAGTAATTGTTTGGGTCCTATTTTTCCCCCCTTTTTGAAGATGGGACAATATTTGCCCTTTTCCAATCTGCTGGGGCTTCTCCTGTTCTCCAGGAATTCTCAAAATTATCACCAGGGGTTCTGAGATTACTGCTGCCAGTTCTTTTAATACCCTTGAATGTAGTTCATCTGGTTTTGGAGATCTGAATTCATTTAGAGTAGCCAGGTATTCCTGTACTACCTTTGTACCAATGCTGTGGTGCATTTCCCCTACCACATCATCTGCTCCATTTTCCCCAAGTAAAGCATTGTTTTCCTTTTGGGAGAAGACCAAGGCAAAGAACATGTTGAGTAATTCTGGCTTTTCTCTGTCCCTTGTTAGCATTTCACCATCTTATCCAAGAAGAGGCCCTACCATTTCCTTGTTCTTCTTTTTGCTGTGGACATAACCAAAAAAAGTCTTTCTTATTGTTTCAACCTTCTCTAGCAAGCCTGAACTCATTCTGTGCTTTAGCTTTTCTGACTTTCTCCCTATACTTTCTGGCTATACGTGATTTCCTCCTTTTTCTATTTCTCGTACGTGTCCCTTCTAAATTTTACCTCCACTGAAAGTAATTTAGACCTCTGTTACCCTGATTTCTGGGAGTCCCGGGAGGGACACCTAAATGTGCTCACAACAATGGGGAGGGAATTAGCACAGAGCACAAGTTTGCGAGAGGCAGGGTAACGTAGCGAGATCTTGAACCCTATGTCTACGGGGTCAGGCCGAGTCAATGATAAGGCAGATGTTGAAATAATAATAATTGTTTTATTGAAACACAATCAAACAAGTGTATGCAACACACTCACACAAGGAACTATAGAAATAAAGGTAGGAACGGATAGAGGGATTTTTAGAGGAGGTTTGGTATGGGAAATACTATACCTGTCCTGAAGCCCGGTTAGAAGCAAAGAAGCTGGGGAGCATGGATTCTCAGCACGTGGGGCTGAGGGGAAGGCTTGTTGGACAAAGCGACAACAAGGCGGGATGGAAGCCAAGGGCGATCCAAGGAAGCGCAGGGGATCTTTTGTAGGCAGCGTGCATACATAATGTGGTACTTGCCTTGAGGTCTCCTGAAGCTGCATTCGGCAATGACTGGCCTGCCTAGATCGGGATGTGAATGGTTCGGCTATTATCGGCCGCGCCTGTGTGCGTGCTTGTCCAGGGGCCTCGCAAGCACGTGGAAAGGAATGGGTAGAGAAGGCCGAATTATTGATATCAAAATGATACCTTAATATCCCACAAGCTTGGGCTAGAAACAGCGGTAATACATCCATCCTGCATTCTTTAGGTAACTCCCATTTTTCCACCTTGTTGGAATGGTTAGAAATTGTCCTTTCATTATCTCACTTTTAGGAAACTCCCATTGATCCTGAACTCCCTTCTCTTTTAGTATTCCTGACCATGAGATTACTCCCAGCATTTCCCTAAGTTTACTGAAACCAGCTTTTCAAAATCTAGAATGGGTGTCTGACTATGCTGGGGAAAAGTTCGGAGGGAGTAAACCTATAATGATAATTTGTTGTGAAGCAATCAACATGTTAGGACGTTTAAATACATTCTTCAAAATGTTGCAAAGATGGGTTCTGGCTACAGATAACATGGGAGCTCTTGCCTTGTGGGAAAAAGGGCTTATTTATTTTTTACAGATGAGGCACCTTAGTCTAAAACAGTGCTTAGCGATTCACCCACAGTAGAAGGCGTTAACTTCTCTTGATAACAAGAAAGCGGTGTCCAATAATAGGAGCAACTTTATCCACCCTCCTTGTTTTCTGTACTAAAAGCTGGAGTAAGTGTAGAAGTGAAACATAAATGTGGAAGATCAAACATTGTATTATAACATCTGGGACTAAAGATGCTATGACATAATCTTTGGCACTAAAAGCTTCTTCATCTGTAAAGGTTCTCTGTTGCAAGTTTTCAACTGGATGTGCAAAATGTCAAGTTTATTATTGTGAATTTTTGACGTTCTCATTCTAGGCAAATCAGCTTTTACTACTGTTTTAAAGAGATGAGACTATCAACATGGTCCTAAGCATGATCACTGGGAAGTTGTGCTGACTTCAGTGTATAGTGTTTAGTCATGTGAGTGTTTTCCAACAAGAGTTTCTCTTCCTTGCTTTGTTCCTCCCTTTCAGTGGCAAAGCTTGGAGTGTGTGGAGAGGGGACTGGAGGGGGGCTGGGCTACGACGCAAGGGGCATGCCCACTGTGCATGGGGTGTGGCCGCAGGGCGTGGGGGCACGGCCACGGTGTGTGGGTTCATGGCCAGGGAACGCGGGGGGTGGCTATGGGCTGGAATGCCCCAAAAACATTGCCGCCCGGGGTGAATTGGCCCCACGTCCCTATGCAACTGCTCTCTTCCCTCCCTCCACCCATCTTTTTTATAAATCTAAGCCAATCTTTTAAAAATACTAAGGAGAGCATGTTTGCATCAAAATCACACATACATGCCGTGCTGCTTTCCACCGCAGTTGCAGGAGATGTGGAGACAGAGGTATTCATTCTCTTTGCCAAGGAGGAAATCAAAAGGAACTTGCATAGGACAATCCACATGTGAAAGCCAAATGGCAAGTAAAGAGAGAAGGATCCTTTCCCCACCACCTGTGAAATGAACCAGACTGCAGGTTTAATCTCCATTCTTTTGGGTCAAAGCAAAACAAAATCCTCTGGCCTTACTCTCTGCTAAGTATGTTTACAGATACAGCAAACTCCTTTTTAGTCAAATAGAAAAACAAAGCCTTCATAAAAATTATAAAACTGAAATATTGACACACTGTGCAAGGTAAAAATATGTATTGTTTTATTAATATGTATTATTTGATTACAGTTTCCTTTCCACAGGCTACTTTAAATATTATTTAACCATCATTTCACTATAATGTTATTATTAAGACACTAAGTACAGTAAAAACTAAATTAATATCTGATATACTTCACCTCAAGTAATCAACACAAATCTATCTAGGTTATGGATTTCACAAGATAATTAGATTATATCCAGCAGTTTACCAAAGAGTTCTAAACATTTCTTGCTGAGAGGACAAAAGAGTAGTCCTAAGGCTCCATTTCTTCCCTGTTTCCTGGCGTCCTTTTCCAAAATTGATTTCAAAGAAAATTACAGAAGTTGCTTCTTGATAAAGTTGATACATAAGGTGCAGGGAGTAAAGGTGTTAAATAACAAATAAATCCATGTGAGATATTAAATACACAAGTCACAAATTAAATCAGGTTGCCAGATACTCAGTTTCTTGGATTCCAGGCATGACTAGATTCCAGATTTTTTTGTTTGTTTGTTTTAAAAGCAAGGCTCTAGCCCTCATAGGAGCAGAGTTTTGGGGCAGAATGAGCATTCATTATTCTGTACAATTGTTTGATGAGAACGAAATCCTTGAGTGTTTTTAGCCATGAGTGAAGTTGACTGGCATTTAAAAATATATGTATAATTTTGGATGTGATTCACAGTCTTATAGTTCCAATTTCTAGTTTCCTGGGTAAATGTTACAGCAGTAGAAAAAAAGAGAGCTTTTGGAAGAAAGTCTAATTAAATAGTGATGATGATGATGATGATGATGATGATGATGATGATGATTGCTGTTGTTGTTGTTAACATTATGATTATGATTATGATTATGATTATGATTAGCTTCTTGGAAGGACTTCACAGAAAGCAATGGAGCCATCAGAGTGAAGGAGGATGGTCACAACAAAGCAGAGTAACAGCTGCACATAGCAATTCATATTTAAGATCTGATGGAATCTGTTATTTTAGTGAGGTGACACCCCCCCTCCACAAACCTTTACTTCCTAAGGCATCTGATTGCACCTGGAAGTCAGCAGGGGCCCAAGGATCCAACCAAAGGGAGATCCCATAAATCCCTTCAAGAAATTCTTCCCAGTTCTGGAGAGTTCCCTTCATGGTCTCAGATATGCGTATGCAGTAGTGTAGAGATGTGACCCCTGCTGTGCTTCTCATCAAACAAGTAGAAAATAATCTTTCCAGTGTGACCACCACGCAGGCAAAGTTAAGGTGTCCCATGAGGATCTGCAGTTCCCTAGAGTGAGTTTTCTAGATGCTACTGTTCTGTTTTATGAGAGCCCACAGGGATGTTAGCTTCTCTTTTGGGTGGCAAGAAATGCCCCTGGGCAGATCACGCTGGATGCTCAAATTAAGCTAGTGGTACTACGGGACCTTATGTCTTGTCCTGAACTGATGGGATGCCTCATTCTTTTGCCAATGCCTGGAAGGCACAAAGTTTCCAACACATACTACTGCCAGCAAGGCAAATAAACAAGAACATGTAAAGATAATGAGTAAACAGATGACAATCAGCTGTTTCTTTCATTGTTCTATCCAAGAAGATGCTAAATGTTTCAAATGCCATGCATGTGACCACAGCACCCCATGGGCCTGGACTTGTCCACATATCCAATTCCGCAAAACTCAAAGCCCGAGAGACAGAAACCTTGTGGACTTCTAGCAGCACCTGGAACATTGATTAGGTATTGCACTTAGCTAAGATCTAATAAACTTAGCTGTGTACTCAGAGGAGTATACCACCACTCAGAGGAAGTATACCCAGTCCCGTGAGGGGGATTCCCTCATTGATCTGCAGATGTTTTAGCCTGAATTCCTCTGTTGTCTTTTTGGTACCAATCCAAAGGGAGATAACTGAGACCCAGGAAAGGAAAGGCATTGAATCAGCAGCTACCTGCCCTCCTAGAATTTTTGTTTGTTTGCTATTTTGGGTGTCACAATTTCTAGGATCTTGCAGACTGGTTTTAAATTGCATGTAAGCAGAGTGCAACAAGGGAGTGCAGCCAGACCCAAACAGGGCTTCACCACCACCATGCTACTTTCTGGTTGTAGTAGAAGGAGAGCTGATTGGGAACTACCATTTCTGACCCCTTTTTTTCAGGGTCAAACACCCAGAAAGCCATCTCAGTTATGAAAGTATAAAGGCCTAGAGACAGATATCATGGTTGTGCTTGAACTTGTGCTAAGCTCTATGACATCTGCCTTGGTTATATTTCCACACATATACTGGCACTCTCTTTCCTGGGGCCTGATTATCTAGGCTTTTGCCCCCTGATTCCGTGATGTACTGAGGGGGGGGCAGAGGAGATGGGGCGCCCCAGGCGGCATGTTTTTGAGAGCAGCGCCGGGCTGGCAGATGTCCAGCGACTAGGTGGGCACTGGAGCCTCCTGGAGAGGTCTGCTGGGGGGTGTGCCACCCCAGAAAAGGGGACTGTGCTTCCCCCACTCCTCCCCTCCCCTCCCTCTCTCCCTCCCAATCTGGAGTCAAACCTGTTTCCAGCCAAAGCAGCAGTGCCAACACGGGCAGACCTCTGGGTCAGGCAGAGAAAGAGAAAAGGAGGAGAGGAGAGGAGAGTCCCCAAGGAGGTGGGGAGAGGTGCCTGCCTTCTCCCCCACCCCACCTCCAAGACTGGGGATGAGTCCAGCCCAGCCGACCCTCTGAGGAGGAAGTGCGGGGGGGGGAGAAACACAGAGGGCGCTCACCACCACAGGACTGCTGGCTTGTCTCTGAGCACATGCAGAGCAACCCGAGTGCAAACGCCCAGAGTCCAATCACCCAATGCCAATCAAACAGTTTTTATTTGGTATTTTGGATAGGTCCTCACTCCTCTGATGGGACATCAAACTCAAAGACCCTCTTTGGGAGGCAAACTCAGGGACCAGCCCCAGGCAGCAAAAGCTCTAGCCACACCACTACCCTGACCTTTATATGTGGACTGACAATGATGAACCATAGCTTGTCGTTGAGAAGACCGCACCAGGCCCTGTCTCTGAGAGTGGCCTTTTTAGGCCACATTGTACTTGATGACTGCAACCTCACCCACCAAGGCCCACACTCATAAAATATTGCTCAAGTTATTAGTGATGGTCTAGTCACACTCACGATACACTGATTGGACTAACTCCATAAATACTACTGTGTAAATAGTGACCCAGCTCTAGAAACTGCACTTCACCTCCTCCAACTTAGTTTTTGTTTCTCCTGTGCCTCTGGCTTTAGCAAAGAAAAAACATCCATGTAACAACTATCTAGGATCCTCTCCCTGGTTCTATGGATAAGATAGATCCCAGAGGGGTCTTTGCAGTTAATTAAAGCAAAACTATCACTGTCCCCCTTTTGTCCATCTATGGAGCAACCAAGCAGGCCAACTCAGAAAGTACCCTCCTGCCCTCCGATCATACCTGCTATTTCAAAATTCATCTTCAGATGAATTAGACTCACCCACAGAATAAGAGAAGTTGGACACAGCATACCTCTTAGACATCCCATGCTGCTTCTAGTGCTTATGTTGCTGCTGCTGCTTTGCTGGCTCTCGTCTGAGATAATCCTGCTCTTTTATGATTGGAGAATGACCTGGGCACTTATTGATCCCAACATCTTCCTCTGCCCATCACCTTGGACTGCACCTGCTGTGGGTTTGGGAAGTGCAGTTGAAATGAATGATACTTTGCTGATAGCTGCCTGTTGACTGAAAGATCCTAGCTGTTCCACCTGCTCAACTAGCTTCCTGAGGGTCTGTGAGAGCCCTTGGACTAGGTTGCTGCTGTCTGGTTCTTTCTTCGCTACCACTCGTCTGCCGCCCTTCAGTGTTGGTGGCAATCTTCTGGCAGGTGCAAGCTGATCCCTTGATGTTTTGGTTCTGCCTGACTGGCCCATCCGGGGGGGGGTGGCTTTTGGCAGGGGGGGCAGGCATGCTGAGATGTTTTAGCCTTGGCTGCCATCCTGTCCCTTATAATGCGATCTGAATGTTAGTACTAAAGCTTGGATGCTACTGGCATGGAACCATTTGCATGCAAAGCCAGTGCCCTAGTTCAAGGTTAACCACCAAGCCAAACCAACATGCAGTGATAATAGCACCCTTGGATGTGTTAGAAACCACAAGGTTCACCAAAGGCCTGCATGAAGGGAGGAGCTGGGCAAGCCTGGGTGGTACCAGCCAAGCACAATCCAGGGAAAGCTGTGAAGGGGAACCTGCAGGGGAGATGGAATACAGAAGTGAGGCTTGTTTTCTGACAGAAGAAAGATAAGGAAAAGATGACCTATATATATGAAAAAGATTGTAGGGGGTTAGGGGAAAGATGGCTTAGAGGTAGAGGAAAGCAATAACATTGATAGGACAGTCAGTTAGGGGAAGAAGTGAATAGAGTTTTGGTGAGCCATGAATCATTACATAGTTCAGGGGTTAATACGTGATCTAAATGTGCCCAAATAAACTTTCACTTGTTTATTCTGTTTTACAACCGTACCTAGCTGTTCCTGTTAAGTATTGATAGAGAATCAGATCACACTGACCACAGAGAATCCACTGAACAACACATCCACTGGTCCATATAGGGATTGCCTTGAGGCCTAAGTACTTGATCCAGGGAAGGAGCTTGAGGGGAGAGGGGGCAAAGTGAGTGAGAGGAGGCCAGGGGTTAGAATTGCAGGGCCAGCTTGGAGAGGAGATCCACCCCACAGCATGTTTTGAGCCAGCTCCAGTGAACAACTGTTACTGCAAACAAAGAGCCTCACAATTATGTCCCCTTTAAAAGGGGTGTGTGAGGGGGTGATGTCCAGATCGCCACTGCTCTCCAAACTCACCTGGTACAGTGCTGGTTGTGCTCATTCCACTCAGCAAAAGCTTTCTTGTCCCTGTTTCCACCCCCGTGTGCAGAGAGTCTGAGGCTTCTTTTGCCTGAGGCAAGCAGCCCCCAAAAGGCAGACAACAACCAAGAGGCAAATATTTGCCCTGTGGTCCCTGGTACTCCTTTGCCCTCTTCTGAGAGGCTTCTCCTTTCTAAAGGAAAAAGCACAGCAGATACCCTGGAGATACCAAAATGCAACTGTTGCTTATTAGCCCTCAGCTAGTTTGGTGGGTTGTCCAGTGAGAGGAGAATAGTCAACAGACCCTCCTCTCACTGCAGCTCTTAAAGCTGTTGTTGTTGTTGTTGTTGTTGTTGTTATCAGCATTTTTAAGGGTTGCTGCAATAGTGTAGGCTTTGGGGGAGAGAAGAATGTCAGTGGAGGAGGATAGCCAGAAAGTAGCTTTCCTATCTGTCTTCTGCCCCACTCATTCCAGGAGGAGGTCAAATATACCACTCCTGTCCACCTGCCACCTGAAGTAGCTGCCTCATTTTGCCTAGTTGGTCAGCTTGCTCTGATCTGAAGTTACTGCTGTTGTATAAGGTCTTATCTTATACATAGTATGCTTACTTTTTCATACACTGTACTTTTAATAGTTTTCCCTACTGTTTCCCTAGCATCTATGCACTGAGGTACACAGAGAGCCAAGGATAACACTTTGCGTGCCTGGAGAAGTTGACTCTAGCTTATGAAAGCATATGCTCCAACAAATATGTTAGTCTTTCAGACTCTTTGTTTAAGGCGTCCTTATTGTGCATGGCGTTTATCTCCTCTGTATCTCAGTAGCTTTGGGGGCTGAGGTGGAAATTTCTCATTGCTTCATGACAACCCCATGTGCTAAGAAACGAACAGAATGGGACTTGTTTGGGTGTGAACGTAAGAGCAATGATTTGCCATTCGTTGCCTACTTGGGAGGAGTTATCTTTTAGTAGCTATAAGTAGCCATCTGTCTAGGACTGAGCCCAGCCACTTCATTTTCCCACCCAGGGAAACAGTAGGCTGCTCTTGAGATTTTGCAGCGCTCGGAAAAAGCATCACTAGGAGGAAAGGACCAAGAGAGCCCCAGGAAAAGCTGGAACATAGCTCTGATGCTTCAAGAGAGAGCACCCATTTTGTCATGTTTACAGTCATCCTCCTGGATGTTCTGTAACTGCAGCACTTAGGAGTTCTTTATAGTGCTGCTTGCAGTATGGCTTCAACCAACTTCAGCAGTCCGGCAGCATGTCAGGAACCAGCTACAGAGACATGGACACTTCCACCCTGCACTAAGTACCTATGCCCATTGCTGCCCATCTGCACTCTCATCCCAGTGACAGCTGTGTGCTTGGTCCTACTAATTCTCGGTGTGGGCGGCAATGTTCTGACTATAGTTGTGACAAGCCAGTCCCAAGAGCTGCGCAGTACCACCAGTCTGTATCTGGGGAGCTTGGCTGTCTCTGATCTGCTGCTGCTCTTACTCGGGCTGCCGCTTGACCTGTACCGGCTGTGGCGCTCACACCCATGGGTGCTAGGTACAGTACTGTGCCGCGTATGGCACTGGTCTGGGGAAGCATGTGCCTACTGCTCTATCCTTCATCTGACAGCTCTGACAGCTGAGCGCTATATTGCCATTTGCTTCCCACTGCGTGCTAAAGTGCTGGTGACCCAACAACGTGTAAAAGCATTGCTGGTGGTACTGTGGGCTATTGCATTGCTTTCCGCTGCACCTTTTCTGTTCCTTGTGGGAGTCCAACAGGCCAGCAACACCTCTAGTGACAATGATTTCACCACTGAATGTGGCCCTACAGACTATGCTGAACAGTCAGGGATGTTGGAGACCATGTTCTGGGTCACCACCAGCTACTTTGTGCTGCCCTGCCTCTGTCTCTACGTCCTCCATGGCTTGATTGCCCGGGAACTTCTACAGGTCAGCAAGGCACACCTTGGTGTGGCATCATACCGGAACCACCAGCGTACCGTGCGCATGTTAGGTGAGTAGATGGAGGATGGCAGAAGGAGTTTTACTTTAGAGCCACATATCCAATTCATTCTTATGTCCCCCACTCCCATAGAATCACCATCAGCCCCCTCCCTCCTGGCTACTTCTGTGCCAGCCACCAAGAAGAAGAAGAAACCTGTCTTCTGTTCACTTCACTGGCTATGTTCCCATGCACAGAAGAATAAATTCTCTATGTGGGAATGTGCAGCATAGCTTATAGGGGGTAGACAAATACCATCCGTGTTCTTTTAAAGAATCATCTTCAGTCTTTTTAAAAAGGTCATCTCCTTGCATGAGGCCAGTCAAAACAAAATAATACGGGGGCAGGAGAGAGAAAAAGACCAAAGTACTTGGCCGCTAAGATTCCTGACCACACTTTCTTAACCTCCCAGGAGAAATTGTTCTTGTTGCATGCCTTCACTCTTCTACAGGCAAATTGCGCTCTCTTGTCTGTTGGGCAGTTCCAGCCCTGTTCAACAGCAAAGAGCATCCCGAGCCTTTAAAGGAAGTATTACTACTGTTTACTCACCCCAAGGGCTTCTAAGCAACCTTTTCATGGCTAGCATCAACTGAGTCAACCCAAAACGTAATTGTCTTTCTTCTTTTTCTTCCTTTTCAGTTGTGCTGATTTTGGCTTTTGTCATTTGCTGGCTGCCCTTCCACATCGGCAGGATCATATACATCAACCCAAAGAATTCCAGAATGATGTATTTCTCCCAATATTTTAATATTTTTGCATTGCAGCTTTTTTACTTGAGTGCTAGTATCAATCCAATACTTTACAACCTTGTCTCAAAGAAACACAGGGCAGCAGTTTATAAGCTACTGGTGAACAAGCGATCTACGGAAAGGGCTTCTACTATTACCAAAGAGACTCCTGGCTACTTAGAACTAAGTGGTTAGCAACATTAATATCACAGAGTTATGTGAGATTCTGTTTCCATTGCTTTCTTTTCCTCCTATTTTCCTATTTTTGTTCAGGCATTAACCTTTTGATAAATGACTTCACTATTATTGTCATGTCAGACATTATATAGTATGTTTAGGGCATACTTAAAATTGTGGCTGTTGCTAATTTGCTTACGCCTCTCACAAGAGTAAACAGCAGAAAGAGCTGAACAAAGGAAATTCCATTTTGAAAAGGGTACAAAAATGAGGTAAGGAAATGCAGTTAAACTTGACAAATTGTGTCCCTTTTCTCTTTGATCTGGGCTTTTTAATTGTCAAAACTAGATAGAAATCTATAGTGATATGATGTACTTGTGGCTCTCTTCCTAAATACCACTGCAACAAACATTATTTCTCTGTAGTGAAGCTATTCTGTTATTTAAAAAATGCTGTCCCACTAATTGTAAGAGACCTTGGTAGTGTAAAGAAGAGAGGTAGGCCTGTAAAAGGAGAAATCTGGTTGGATTTTTTTTTTTTTAGGAGACACCATGTCACTGGAATAACACAGTCCAAATGCCCTAATAAATTATGTCAAACAATTTTCTGCCATGTTCACTAAAAAGGGTCAGCAACACCTTTTACTATTACATAAAGGATGCCTAAACTGGCAGACAAATGGCGAATTCACTCTAGAAATTATTTAATAATGTTTAAAAGTGAGCTACTAAGAGACAGTCAGCAATATTTCAAGTTTGCTTACAGATTTCTTTTTTTTTACTTATGTAAGAACATATATATTATTTTCATTTTAAAAATATCTCATAACTGTGTACAATAAAATTAGATGCTATGGTCTCTTTCACACTACACAAGTCCTTTGATGCTACCTTAACTGCCATGGGTCCATCCTATGGCATACTGGGATTTGTAATTTTCTGCAGTATTTTAAATTCTGTGCTAAAGAGCTTTAGTGCCCCACTATACTACAAATTCCATAATTCCATATGATGGAGCCATGAGAATTAGACCAATATTTCTTATCAATTTGAAAGAAGTGAGTCTGAAAATTAGTGAAAATCTTAGAGAATTGTTTGTAGTGTAACTGGTTTGTACAAAAACCAAAACTATTTTCTGTAGACATTCCAGAGCAAATTCATGAATTACCTGCTATGAATGCTGAAAGTCAATATCCCCAAATAATGCTTGCTCAAATATCCAGTGGCAACTGTGCACCTGTGCTTAAAGCAATGCATATCTACTTGGAAGAACTTGAATTTTGCATTGCAGATGACTACAGTTGAAATTAATATATTGGTCTGCCTGACTTTGTACATATGGAATACAAAACAAAGTTGGCTATCACACAGAGATACCAAATTGGGAGGGTTTGGATCTGAAAAATCTCACATATGCCTGTTACTTGAGGTCCTAAATTGCACTGGAAGTCAACTTCATACAGTATCCTTCTTTAAGAGCAATGCGAAGTGCAGATAATTTGTTATGAAAGGATTCTAAAATCCTTTACAAAAGCCATTGGATCTCTTTAAATGTCCCACCTACATATCAGTTGGTAATTCTTCCCCAAACAATGATGGATAATGTACAATAGGTAGCTCTTGAAAAAAAAAACAGCTTTCTGCTAGATGTAAAAATGTGTTAACAACATATGAATTAAATTTTATCTAAATCTCATCCTGTTTTTAGTAAATCTCATGACAGTTTCTACAATGACTGCTGTGATGAACTTGGGTTACCCATTTTTTGTCTGTCCTATGGTGTATCATTTTTTTTAATGATGTAGGCTATCATTTTAAGTATTGTTTTTCAGTAATCATCAGTCTGGAAATAAAACTGAATTTGAAAGTTACAGAAGCTTCATTCTTGTTATGAAAATTCTCAGTGTCTGAAAAAGCCCCAGTTATACCAGAGTTAATGATTCTTGGATGTTGTATTTTTCTACAGTCTACAAGAGAAAGAACCATTTGAACAAGAAGGAATTTATCAGCTCGAGGAGGACAAATGAAATTCTAGTTTTTGTTTTGCTTTGTTTTCTGTTGTTAGGTAGGTTATGAAAAGTCATAACTCAGATAATTCAAACTTCCTCTTGTAATATTGTGGAGAAATGTTTTAACCTGGCAAATGATGCCATTGCTTCCCAATCTGAAAGAAGTGTCTAGTACAATTGCAATGGTGGTACTTGATTTTTTAAAAAGTTTTGAATTTATAATTAGATTTGCACAGTAATGTAAGTGATGCTTGGAGGGGAGATACTATGTGGGACCCAAGGTGTACCTTCTAGTATCAGAGGAGCTTTGCGCACAGAAGGTGCCTCTACCCAGTTTTCAATTACTCCTGGTGCACTCACTCTGTTCAGCAGGGACCGTGCTGAATTGTCACACAATAGGAGGGAGCCCCCTGGGGAGAAGTTAGTGGGAAAGTCTACTTCCACCAGCCCAGAAGCATGCCCCTGAATCTGGATCCATCTCTATATGAACAACCAAGTTTTTGAAGTGTCTGTATATGATCATGAACCAGTTCTAGCAGCTACACTTGCAAGCAAGCACTTATTTCTGTGGCATTTAATTTTTAGCTCTTCTTCTTCTCCTTCTTCCTCTTCCTCTTCCTCTTCCTCTTCTTCTTCTTCTTCTTCTTCTTTTTGGTTTTATGCATAATTTTTTGTGACCTTTTTCCTGTGAATATAAATCCTTTAATCTGAGGCCCACTATCATCTTTCCATCTTACAAGTAAACCTTCCGTTTCAAATAAAAAAAAAAGATATTCAAAGACAAATTGGAAATCTACACAACAGTTTTTCTTTTATTGGTACTGATAATTCTTTTTCTGCAGGGTAATGGTAATTTCTACCCTAACACAGCTGAGTTCTTCAGAGGACATTGCTATTTAGCTTAAGAAAGGCATGCTTAATATTTTCTGCAAATAGATCTATTAGGTAGGCTGGCAGCACATATTATCTAGTTGCTCTGCTAAAAATCATAATGTTTCACTGCTTCTGTGTACATTTCAACATGTTGCCTCATATAACAAATATGCTACGTTATATTCCAAGGTTTTATCAGTTTCCTGCCAGCTGGGATACTATTGTCACTGGTCAAGATACTTAGAGGTATTGAAACTCAAAAGCTGTTTTTCATTTAATTTAACATACAGCTTTTTACTCCCTATCTGAGATAAGTTATTTCTCTATTGGAGGTCTTTTATTTCCTTTGTTAGAGGTGTATTATCAAAAAAAGGAGGATAGTCAGAGAAAGAATAAAGGTGGTTGTATGGTACAGACATTTTAAAATACAATAATGAAATACACACCCAATAAAATCAAGAGATTTCCAGATGGATTGCAACCATTCTTTTAATTTAGAAGCCGTGATAAGACCTAGCTTTCTAGTGACTAACATATTCACCAAACTAAGGTGGAAGTTTGGGGCCAATGATGCCTGACAGTTTCAATGTCAGAGAAGCGATGAATCTGTCAAACTTTGTCATGGAATAGAAGGCAAAAGAAAAACCTTCTCCATTTTCTCCTTCAAGTATTTATCCAAAGAAGGAATATTTATTGTGAGTTCTTTGGCTCTTTGGGCTCCTTAACTGAAAAAAAAATGGGCTCCATTGTAATCTGTAGGAATAACTGGAGAACTCAATTTTTATGATAACAACTAAATCTTTTCTCTAAATGGTTGTCAGTTTTACGTCTTGTCAGTCAATTAGGGGTAAATTTTGAATATATGGGCACTGCTCATGACATTCTCCATATCAATGGCAACAAGGAGAGTCCAAAAATTCAGGGAGGTGTGGTATTCTGCGTAGATACTACAGCATTAGTTTTAGTAGTTTTCACATCCACCAGGAGCATATCTTTTGCAAAGCCTCCCCCAAATACTTTCCTTCCAGTGGTTGTGATAACCCTTGCTAATCAAAAGATCCCAGTGCTCTGACCTTGTGGGCCCTGGCTCTGCTGTGCAACAGACGTCCATGCATAAAACTAAGAACTGTGTGGGTGACAACGAAGACTGTACACAGCACTGGGAATGAGACTGGTTATTTCTGCCACAGAGTTCTTAGCTGCTCTTGTAATCCTCAGCTAATGAAGACGAAGAACAAAAACACAGTACAAATATGTAAAGCATTGGTTTTGTAGCTAACTGACCCCAGTATGTTTATCAATAAGTACTTGTTTAGGTAAATGAAATATCAATTCACCTTTTTTAAAGAAAATGTAATAACTGTACTTAAAAACATTTATTTGAACTCATCTCAGGAATAATTGTGAAATATTTCCACACATAGATGACATTCCAATTCACATATAAGCAATGCAATACACAATGAATGTGCATGGTTTCCTACATTGGAAATTTTCCCACTTTACAAAATACATTTTGGATCTTAGAATTTACTGCCAAACACCCACAGATTCCCAGCTCATTGGTTAATGGTCACTCCCATTTTAATCCAAGCTGAACACTTCCTTGGGTCATGCTAATCAATCAAAGTAGACAATCTACATTTAACCAGTTTTTGTTCTGCCAGTAAGATTTCTTCCTGCATACGTGGCTCCATGTTTACCTTCTAATCACCAATGAAAGAAAAGACCATGTAAATACAAGAAATATTTGCAAACCTAGTTCATCTCAAAGGGCCATTCATTTTGCACCTTCCATTATAAGGAAAATCACATTCTGTGGCGGATATCTTTCACCATTTGGGGACACACTTCTGCAACAAAACATGATCAAGGTATCTTCTAATTTTATCCTAAATGCCTTAAGCAAGTGACATTTTGTATGCTGCTGATCTGACCTGTCTGTTACTACTTGAAGTAGACCCAGGGATGACTCCCAGTCATGGATGCTGGGTCTAATCAGTAAAACAAACTCCATATTTTAAGGTACTGGATCCCTTAAAAGTGGGGGGGGGGGCTGTCTTTTGGTGCTAGGAGCAAAAATTAGGTCTCAGGGCTACCAAAGTTGTTCATCAGTATTCTAGACTACCTCTTGCATGTGATTTCCACCAATTCCACGAACAGTACCATGATCACTCCACTCACCAATCTAGATGGCAGCAAATGACTATAAACACAAAGGAAACAATAACATCAAATGAGTGACTAAACTTCTTGTTGTGTGTCTTAAGATCATTTCCGATTTATGGTAACCCTAAGTTGAACCTATCATGAAGTTTTCCTGGGAAGATCTGTTCAGAGGCCATTTGCCATTGCCTTCCTTTAAGGCTGAAAGAGTGTGACTTACCCAAGCTCACCAACTAGGTTTCCATGGCTGCAGGGATTCAGACCTGGAGTCCTAGTTCAATACTCAAATCACTATATCACCCTGGCTCTGCATACATTTACTCAATGAGTAAACTCTCCACTGAATGCAAGCATGACTTTGTTTCGGCAGCCCACATTTATTTATTTAATTTATATCCCACCATTATCCTTCCCTGTAACCCAAAGAGGCGATAGGTGATGGTGGTAGAAGTGGCCAAGCTGGGAGGAGGGAGGAGCAGCAACAAATCCTTAGACAGCAGAAAAGCCCTGCACAGCTCTTGGTTCCCCCCTAGCAGCTGCAAGTTTCCTATACTCTTAATCCTCACCACCTTTTTGCTACCCCTGGAATGTCGTATGATGCTTATTGTTACTTTGGCCAAGAGAAAAAGAACACTGCAGCTGTTCTCACCCAGAGCTGATGCTGCCGTGGCCACCAGGAGGGCACTGTCCCCTATCCCAAGATATTTTTGTCTAATATGCAATCCAAGTATGCAGTCAGCAGTTTGCTATTAGTTGGCACTAAAGCGTGCCAGTAGCATCAGGCAGTGAAAGAACTTATGCCACCATTGTAATGAGTTAACGTAAACCAGTTAACATAAAAAAAAATCCCTAACCAAATACCCTGAAGTCGTCAGATCAGGGTCAGCCATGGTTAATACTTGGACAGGAGACAGCCAATGAATACTAGGTACAGTAGGCTATATTTCAGAGGAGGGAACTGGCAGACCACCTCTGAGTATCCCTTGCTTAAGAAAACCCTATGAAATTCATCAGGTCACCTTCAGTTGACAGGTGACTTGAAGGCACGTGCACACACAAGGTAAAGCAAGGGTAGACTCCTGTGGCCCTCCAGCAATTGTCCCAGCAGCTCGAGCTTACACAGACCATGATAAAGAGGGGCTGGATTTCTCACAACATCTGGAGGATCACACATTCCCCATTCCTGCTGTAAAGGGACCCATCCTCCTATCGCAGGATAACCATTTTTTAAAACGTTTACATATACTGTCCACTGTTACCCTGAAGAAAGATCAGTCAAGAGGTTCTTGATTTTGAATGTGTGTCTAGCCTGAATCCAGGTTCTTCAACAGTTTCTTGTCAAATATCACCTCTGGACTGCTGTTTGCCTCTGGATGTGTTCTTATATTGCCTATTTAACTTTCAGAAGCAAAGAGCAGCCAATGGAGGAGGGTTGTCTATTTTTATTTCAACACAGAGAATGGCACATCACAAACTGCTTGTAAAAGTCTGCAGAATTTCAAAATTAATTTCCACGTGCCTGTAAAACCTAAGATTCCAATTGAAATATTTCTGTGTAATTCAGTTATGGATTGGACTGTTTAGTGCAGCTGACTAGTGACTTCTGCCTACATCATTATTATTTGATTGCAACAATATTTATGTGCATTGGTCTTAGGAATATACCAGTCCTGATACAGCAATGATAACTCACAAGTGCATGAAAGCATGTCACCATGTGAGAAGAAAGGAGCATGTGACATTCACAAGCTGTACACCAATAGCCCACATGTACCACCCAACTGGCATTGAATTATAGTGCCAATGACCTGATAGGGGTGGGGAAGACTAAGGCCATTTCTGCACTAGACTGTTATAGTGCTATTATTCCACTTTCAACATCCTATGGAATCCTGGAGTTTGCAGTTTAGGGAGGGGTTGCAAAGGCCTCAAAGGCCCCTCCCTAAACTGCAAACCCCAGGATTCCATAGGATGTTGAAAGTGGAATAATAGCACTAAAACAGTCTAGTGTGGAAATGGCCTAATTCAGGTTACTTCAGCCACTGCAACGGGTGTCTGTGTTGACTGTGTGGCTGGTACAGAGATCCTTGAGTGCAATAGATAGCAGGTAACATAATCCCACATTTTCTGGTCTCTTGTGTTAATAGCAGCATTTTAGCTAGGATAAGAGAACCAGCACAGTGCAGTGGTTTGAGCTGTGGACTATGGCCCTGGAGACCAGGGTTCGATTCTTTGCTTGGCCATGGAAACTCACTGAGTGATCTTGGGCACACCACACTCTCTCAGCTCCCCAAAACCCTGTGTGAAGTTCACCTTAGGGTCACCATAAGTCAAAAATAACTTGAAGGCATAACACAACAACTTAATGAATGTGAAATGTAGTCTTTAGGATTAAACTAGCAAATACACTTGCATTAATGAAGATCAAATCATCTTTCCCAACAGGCCTGTTAAAAACATATACTCCAGATATATGGACTTTGCTGTAAAGCAGGGTTGGGGAACACATGACCTTCCGTGATGTTGTTGGGCTACAACTCATATCAGCAGTAGCCAGCAGTGAGGGGTCGACAGGTTGCAGTCCAACAGTTTTTGGAGGACCACATATTCCTCTGCTATAAGGAATTCCATATTTTCAATTAATATACACATAGCTATGGAAAACAGTTTTGAAATACAAAAAAAATATACATATTCCAAATATTCATACAATAATACCACGGTACCTTATGCCTGGACTGAACAGGAGAGCCCTTGTTCTATTCTTGCTATAGTTTGCCCTCTAGTGGTTATTCTGAAACATTATGAAGAACAAAAACATATTTCTGAAATGGTTCTGCACTGAAACAAGAGATGATAAAAGAAATGGAAATGACACAGTGTCAATTTGTTTACACTCACACTGGTCTTTAAGTAAACATAGACAGGATAGATGGATGGATGGATGGATGGATGGATGGATGGATGGATGGATGGATGGACGGACGGATGGATGTCAGGGGAGAGGTTAAGTCAGTGTCTTCTGTCCTCCAAATGTTTTAGACTGCAGCTTCCTCAGTGCCTGCTTGTTGGCCGTAGTATCTAGGAGTTATGGAACAGAGGTCCAAAACTCTTGGAAAATATCAAACTGGAGAAACTTATTGTAGTGTTACTCTAAGAGGTGGGGGATGCTGGGGTCCACCCATAATGCCAGTGTCTCCTTAGAATTTGGGGGAATTATACTCAAAGGAGGCCTGTGAGAGGAGGGTAATAGCTGGACTTTTTCACCTGTGTGTACCAGTACTTAACTGCAGAGAGGACTCCAGTTAAAGTTAAACAGAGTATTTTATTTGAATTGACAAACATGAGAAACAAGACACTCTTAAGAACCATATAGTGTTCTCAGAAAGTGAAGAAAGAAAGGTTGGATAGAGAGAGATTAGGGTTGGAAAGGGTGATAGTTACCAGTTCTTGATGACAGAGGTCACAGCAGAGGGGCTCAGACAGCATCTGAGGACAGTACAGAGGAACAGCAGTCTGGGGCACTATGTACTACCTACTGCAATTGCCTGGAGTCAAAGCTACAGTTTTTATACCCTATTTCACACCCCGAAGGGGTGCGTTGATGAAGCCATAATGGCTTTCCCAGACAAAGGGGTCTAAAATGGGCTGATTGCTTAATTCTGGAGTGACAAAACATTCATGGAACTCATGACAGTTTCTTAATGTTCAGTCAGAACTTTAATGACCACGAACATGTCTCCATTTAGTATTACCCCAATCATGTTCTCGGGTCATTAATAAGTCAAATTTACGAAACTGGCTTATCTCATAGGAGGGTTGCTAGGGTATGGTAACAGTAGAACCTTAGACGAATTGTGCTGAAACTATCAATCCAATGGTCTTCATCTACAGTGGCCAGTCAAATGCCTGCCTATAAGAAATATGCAAGCAAAACTATTTGCATCCCCCAACAAATGGTATTCAGCTATTCTGGTACTGAAATAAAGTTATAGACACCATGACTGGTAACCGTTGAGAGACTTACCATCCATGAATTTGGCTAAATCTCTTTTCAAGCTGTTGGAGTTGATGGTCATCAAAGAGAAAGTTTCAACTTCTGTATATGTGAAAGCCAGGATGGCATAGTGGTTTGAGCATTGGACTATGATTTTGGAGGGCAGGGTTCAAACCTTTGCTTGGCCATGGAAACCCATGGGGTGACCTTGGGCAAGTCACAGCTTCAAAGAAAGACAAAGGCATACTCTGAACAAATCTTGCCAAGAAAACCCTATGGTTCTCTTGAAAGTTACCCAGAGTTAACTCTGCCCTGCTTAGTTAACTCTACCTTGTTGTTTTCATGAATTAATGATTGTGGTGATCCAGTAAAAATGCAGGAATTCTGGAGGTCTGTGGATTACCAAGAAACATAGATATCTATAAACTGACATAGGCCCTTTTCGCAGGACATTGTCATCCTGCCGTAGGGACAGGAGAAGGATGGACCATGATGACAGTTATACATGATGTCATCACAGTTCCATCCTTCTCCAGTCCCCAGGAGGCACAATCATGGATTAAATCATTGACGGGTTTTCCCCATCAACAATCCATGATTGCACTGCCATCTTGCATTTACCTGCTGTGCAGAGGGTCTGGAAGCACAATGGCTGCATTTCCTGTTTCCTGTTCCTGCATTTCCTAGGACAGTACCCAGCTACACTGTGGCAGGAAGAGGCAAGGCCATCATGCTTCCTGGATCCTGGAGGCAGCCAGTGTGGAGGGGAGCACTCCTGTCGCACCCCCTTCCCAGCAGAGCCACTGCCAGAATGCCCACAGGATGCCGCCGGGAACAGGCAAGGTGTGAAAAGGGCCATAGTATTGTGACACTGGAAACTGCTCCACAGGAGTGTTTGAAAGTGACCTGAAAGAGAAAATTGTCAATGAAGAAAGCACCCTGGTGACATTGCTGACTTGATGCTACCGAAATGGCAAAGGAGATCCAGATATTTTAGATGGCAGGATAGTGTTGCTACTGTTGTCAGACACTGGCCATTTTTTTAGATTTAAGGTTAAGAAAACATATCGTCAAAGCACAATCAGTCCCTTGTGACCCAGCTACTGTCACTTTGATGTAAGCTCTCAAGTTTATTAATATTGAAGAGGTCAGAGCTGTGCCAAGCTGTTTTCTCTTCCTAACAAACTAACACCATATGATTTGCGTTTTGTAATAATTTTTTAAAACATCAGGGAATGTTGTTCTAAGGACTGTGTCTCTTGTCTGACTGATAGTACAAAATAGTATGCGTTTCAATGGAAGCATATTCCAAACCTCTTGGGAATCTGCCACCACAAACTCCATGAGACTGGTATGCCAGTGTACTTATATGTAATATCACTGGTCTTCCAAGATTTTTTTAATGCTTCTTATAATAATGAATAAGATTCCTTCAGTAAATAGATTCAAAATCCTTCTTGACATCATAAAAGTCAATGTTTTTAATCTGCTTCCATTTTGCATGTTTAACAGGCGCCACCCTATTTTTTTTGCCTGCTCTCACTCTCATTTTAGAAACAGCAGACTCAAATCTGTAGTCACTCATTACCTCCAGCAGTACTTATTCCTCATCTGGCCACACACATCTATGCTTACACCCAAACATATGGAATGGATGTTTCTTTGTTCTGCTACTGGAATATTCATGAGTGCTTATGTCCCCGCTCTGATTCAGATATAAAAGTATCACATCTATAGGAAGTCTGCAAAGGACATTTTCTCTGTCCCACCACCCTCTCAGGCTCATTTGGTGGGAACAAGGGAGAAGGCCTTCTCAGTGGCTGCTCCTAGACATTGGAACTCCCTCCCTAGAGAGGCCAGGGTGGCCCCATCCTTGCTCTCCTTCCCTCAGCAAGTCAAAACATTTATACAAACTGACTAGTATTGGGCTTCTTCTAATGCTATGTGGCTTTAAGTTTTGTACATAGTTGGAAACAACTTGAAGGCATACAACAACACCAATATAAGTCTTTTAATGCATTTTCATACTTTAAATGTTTAATTAAATTGTTTAATTGTTTAAAATCTTATACTTTTATGAATGTTTTGTACTGTTTTTAATTTGTATTGTTTTAAATATGATGTTAGCTGCTGTGAGTCCCAATATTGGGAGACAGTGGGATAAAAATGAATAATATAAATAAATAAGTCATGGATATCATCCTGCAGAAAAGCAATTTATTCACATATCTTTTCAGCAACCCATCTCAGTGTCCTAATGTCAGACAGATGACTAGACTTGGGTTACAGACATATTCAGGCATAAATGTATGAAAACATCTGAAAGAAAAAGTATGTGTTTATCATAAAAATTACACGTTAGAAGAAATATGCATGTATGCATTTATCATTGTAATGTTTTGTATTAAACTTAAATAAATTTCTAGATATGATGAGCTTATGCCAATTACACATTTTAAAATATGCACTCTGCCATAACTATCAAAGGATATGGGTAATCAGTGCGGATTACATATTTACCTGACATATCTTTAGTCCTATATTTAGACTTAAGAAGAATCTATTAAGTTAAAAAATGCACAGATAAAAATGTAAGACTCAGAGAGGGAGCTGTATCAATAACTTGTCTACTGTCTAAATTGTATACAGAGTAGATCAGTGTATATAACTGTGCTATTTTAGCCATTTATATTTGGGGATACAGTCCTATGGGCAATGTGTGCATATTTGCATATCTTTTACAGCGGAGATTGACATCAATAATTTTTTAATTAAAAAAAATTTGCTCTTGGATGTATTAAAGACTGAATTACAGACACAGTGCAAAAGAGGGTAGTAGATGGTACGAACATTTCTGGTTGCCCTATATACCTTATAGTAATTAGATGTGTACTCCTGAGGAATAACCACAGCTGGTCTTAGCCAAGGGAAGGGAAGCATTTGCCATTTTTTAAAGTGATGCCTTCCTGTAGCTATCCGTCAGAACTGTCATACAGATGGAGGTGATATGCCACCAAACATGCAGTTGCCTATCAGCAACAGAGAGAGGAGCCTCATCTGCCCACTCTGTGACAGCTGGTTCAACATACTAATGGCCTACTCATACTCATTTGGACTGCAGTTTCCAGACTGCACCAGCCAATATCACCACTGGCATGCTGGCTAGAGGATACTGGGAGCCCTAGTTCAAAGATCTAACTTCTCCAAGTTTTGGTTACCACATGGTGTTATAAGGTGTGAAGGGGGGACCAACCAGAGTATCATTTGTTGTTGTTGCGTGCCTTCAGGTTCTTTCCAATTTAAGGAGAACTATCATGCAGTTTCCTTGGCAAGATTTGTTCAGAGGGGGTTTGCCACCATTGCCTTCCTCTGCCCAAGGTTCATGGCTGAGCAGGGATTCAAACTCTGGACTTCTTAGTCATCATCCAACGCTTAAGCCACTGTTCCACGCTGGCTTAGGGTATGATTATATCACAGAGCTGAGTGTCATGGAAGGGGACATAGTATATTTGGTATATCTTCAACCAGTTTTTGACACGTACACACCAGTCAAGCAAATACTGGAAAACTACATTTTTTTAACTGATTCATTGTCAATGTTTATGTACAGTACTGCTGACTACACATACATTGACTGAAAAGGGTCCCCCCTCCCCACTCAGGAATTTTCGTATTAAAATATTAACAGCCATCAAACATCACATATATATGGAAATCCAATATTATTTATGTCAAAGTTTCTTTCAAACCTAATTATTTTTCTAGTAGAAACACTTCCTTTTAATCTAAATGTATACATACAGATAGATATAGATATTGATGATATAGATAAAAGGACAAGGACCATTTCCGCACGAGACTGTTATAACGCTATGATTCCACTTTCAACCTCCTGTGGAATCCTGGGGTTTGCAGTTGAGGGAGGGGCCGGCCCCTCCCTAACCTGCAAACCCCAGGATTCCAGAGGAGGTTGTAAGTGGAATCATAGCACTATAACAGTCTTGTGTGGAGATGACCCGGATTTACAGGGGGTTGAGGATGCTCAACTTGTTATTCCTTTGGTTCCTCTGGTTTGTTCGGGTTGCCAGAGTAAACACTGGAGACAGCTCCAGTACCTTTAATGGTTGTGTAAGAGGGAATTCCAGCAGATGTTGCTTGTTACCTGGTTGCAAGAAGCAACACTTGTTGAAATTCCTCTTCTGCACAAACTTCAAAGCAGCAGGAGGCCTCTCCAGTTTTTATACCAGCAACCCTAGCTTTGTCTCATTCCCTGGTCAAATGAACCTCAGTTATACTGAGAACTCTTTTTTTTTCCTCCTGCTGGAAAGCAATGACTCTGCTATTGAGCAATAGGGTCCATATAATGAACAAAATAATTGCGGCACCTGATGTAGAGGAGGAAGAAGACAAGGAAGGGCACCTCCCTAAGATGATACTGTTATGAATGCTGGTTCCCTTTTTGTTACAGGGAATTAATGTCCCAGAAAGACTGGCAGGTGTTTCCTTATTGGGAGCTAATGGCTGTGTGGCAAATAGTTGGGAGGTGTACAGAGACTGAAGTTGGAATCTCTGGAATGTAAGTAAAGGTTATGGGGAAGTGGCTCAGCTTTCATCCAACACAAGCTAAGGGGGCTACGGAGTGTCTGTGCGTGTGGACATAAAAATGTTATTTAGGGGGAGGCAGAGAGAGATGAAGGGAGACGTGACCTTCAGAAGCACCTTAGGATGAAGAGGTAACAGGATCTCTCTGGGAACCTGGAATTTGGTTTGGAGTTAGCAGGTCTAGTTCCTACCAGGAGGGACTATGTTGTTTGAACCCCCCCCCCGGAGTGCAGCTATAGGGGTGCAAAATGAGGGCATCCCCCATACACAAATAAGAACTCTGCCCCCTCCATGAAACTTTCTTCAGCCTCCAAATTTTTAGCATTGCAATAACTTAAATCTTCAGTTGAGCATTTAGAAGGCCTTCAAAAAAGGGGGTCTGGCAAAGTTGCCTTAGGAATGTGACCACAGTAACTGTAAGAGTTCTAGGTGCAAATGGTTTTCAATGTCTCATTTGCTCTGTAATGCTTGGAATTTGTGGAATGAAGGGACATTTCATGGAGGGGCAGAATGCTTATCTGGAGGGAGGAGCAACACCCATATTTTGCCTCCTTGCACCTGCAGTTCTGCTTCCTCCCTCTTTAAAGTGAGTGGGTTTGTTGTTATGCATAATGAGTCAAGGTGTGTAGGTGGATAAGCTTATATTACAATGGTATTATCATTCAGAAGGAACATAAAGAGTGAGAATAGGCAGTTTACTAGGCCATTTCCTCACTAGCCTGTTATAGTGCTATTATTCCACTTTCAACATCCTATGGAATCCTGGGGTTTGCAATTTAGGGAGGGGCCTCAAAGGCCTCTGCTTCTTCCTCTCCTCAGGGATGATGAAAACATACTCGAGTGGCACTAATACTTCCCTTGATGCATTTTCTATATCAATTTTCCACTGTCACTATATGTGACATTTTTGTGAAAACATAACAAAATCAGTTTGCATTTTAGATTTTATTGTTTTACCACTGAAGAAGTAGATGTTAACTTTCAAAAGTTATGTGTCATATGGCCTGAATTATTATATTTAAGCCCTGTGTTCTTGGTAAAATAAATCTCTAGGAGACAGATTGGCACAAATAAAAGAGATAACAATAGAAAGGACAGATGGAGTACATGACTTTCACTGTGGTGCAGCTAAGTAATTTTAAACCCTAGACCTTAATAGTTGGGGAGATGTGTTATTCAGCTATGTCGTATTGCTTCAGTTATGAAACACAAAAACTAACATTTATGTAAAGTCTTACAGTCATCATCACCAAATGGAGTTTGCTTCTGCTGCCCTGATGTTCATGTATTTGCTTAGGAATAGGCATTCTGTGTTGTAGAAAAGAATCATGTCTTTAAAATAAAAATAATAAAATTAATGTCTATAATCATGTACAATCTTGGTGGTCCCATAACTATAAAATGTTCTCTTTAAAAAAATAGGAAAAGAAGAGGAAATAAGCAGCGCCAACCCTGGTGGGCCCTGACATGCCCATGCTGGCAGAAGTGCTGATGCCAGGTCTCTGCCATTTCTTGCACTGCCTGCTTTTCCTCTCTCCTGCCCTTAGACTTTTGCCCCATTGACCAGTCTTAGTTCCACCAGTGCCATTACGATGCTTGCCTCATGTCCTATAGGTAGGGTTAGGGGTTGTTTGACAAGGTGCCCTTCAGACCAAGGAGGAAGGATATTAATAATAGGATGGCAAGGCCTAAATAATAATAACAAGAAACTAAATAAAAATGAGCTCTAACCTGTCAAGTTTGTCATAAGAATGGCATAAAACACACAACTTCCTATTTTTCTCCTTCAAAAAGAGCATAATAACTGTAACATATTCTTATTGAAGAATAAACAATACTGCACTGTGCAGTATACAACACTTATAATCAAAATCCAACAAGACTGAAACAAAAACCACTGAGAAGGCATTCCTATTTTCTTGGTCCCGTTGCTCCCCTCTCTGTGTGGCTTTAGATATCCTGCTCTTTTTCTCTTCTGGTTCTAGCATGGGATCTCTACTCCAGTCCATCTGCAACATCATCTGGCACATGGGTGGATACATGGAAAGTTCTTTCCCCATCCACCTGCAGAAGGTGTGAGCAGTGCTGAGTTAGAGTCTCTTGAAAGGTCAGATATGTTTAGAAGGAGAATCGAAGTGCAACTATTCATTTAATTTATATCCTGCCTTTCTCCCAGACACAGGACCCAACAAGATTAGAACAAGATACAACTAAAAACCTGAGTGTACGAAAGATTTAAACAATTAAATTAGCTATCATGTTAAAATATCATTATTTAAGACAGTGTAACTTTTTTAAAAAAGCGTAACAATACAGATAAAAGTGCACATACACACCCACCAAAGGTCTGTTTATATAATAAGTTTTTTCTCTCACCAGTGAAGGGAGAGCAGAGAGGAGGTCAGCCTGGTCTCCCCTGGGAAGAAATTCCACAGTGTGTAAGCAGCCACTGAGAAAGTCCTCTCTCAAGTCATCTCAGGTGGCCCTGTGTTAGTGATAGCAACAGGAGAAAGTCCTCAGCAGGCTCATGTAGGGAGATACAGTTCAAACAGTCTGGACTTCAGTCATAACCAGAACTTTGAATTGAACCTGGAAAACTAGTAGCAAGGGAAAGTATTTCAAAAAGTGAATTGTATTTTCCCTAAAATCAACCCAATCAGTACTCTGGCCACAGCATTTTGGACTCATTTAGGTTTCCAAACAATTTCCAAAGAGAGTCCTACTTAGAGTGCACAGTAGTAGTCCAAACGGGATGTAATCAAGGTATTTGTGACTGTAAGTCTGACCTTTCCAGGAATGGGAGCAGCTAGCACAGTAATTTTAACTGTTTAAATGCACTTCTGGCCATTACTGAAACCTGGACATTCAGATTCAGGACTAAGTCCAAGAGTATACCTAAGCTACAAGCTTGAAATTTCAACGGGAGTGTAACCCC
Organism: Cyclura pinguis; assembly: GCA_030412105.1. Lineage (NCBI taxonomy): Eukaryota > Metazoa > Chordata > Lepidosauria > Squamata > Iguanidae > Cyclura > Cyclura pinguis. Next base: position 177,435,284 of record CM059599.1, read on the forward strand.
AGTCAGCACAGGCTGAATATTTCCTGGTCTTCCTTTTAGCTGACCAGGATCACCTCTTTTTTGTCTGGATTAATCTTCAATTTTTTTCACCCTCATCCAGTTCATTACTGTCAATAGCCAGTAATACTAAACAACTTCCTTGGAATTAGATGGAAAGGAGAGAAAGAGGTGGATGTCACCAACATGCTGGTGAAACTGAACCCCAAAGCTCTGGATAACTTCTCCCAGACGTTTCATGTAGGTATTAAGCAGCACAGGAGGACAAAACAAGACCCAAGGGTCCACAGTCCAACAGCCAGGATGTTGAACTAGAGTCTTTCAGTATTACCTTCAGGTTTGCCCCTCCAAGACAGATGACTGTAAAACAGTGTCCCCAAATCCCATCCCAGGATGATACCTGCTGATGAAAATGTCTTCCTGTATACTGCATGCAGCTTTCTTTGGTCTGTTGGACTTGGATCTGTCTCCCAGGTATTTTGCATTCAAGGACTCAGAGACATGAACTGCTTTGAAAGTCGCCTGCTCCATCCGTTCAGGGCCACTTGGATGTCAGAGAGGGCAGACCCAGAAATGGAGCCAGTGCAATTCTCTGGCTCCAAAACAGGGTGATTTTGTTCAATGTGAGGTGAAGAGAATGGTGGATTGATTAGCTTTCCTCATCCCTTTAGAACTAGCTACCAACATAATGACATTCATGGATTAAACAGATCTTAGGCCCCTTAATTTTTCATTAGCTGATTTTTGTTTCTTCTTTTGTTCATGCCCGCTGTCTTTCATGGTATAGATGATATGGTATATGACAACAGCAATTGCTGAATGGGGTTTCCATTTGATTTTTTTACATAGGTAAAAGTTCGCTGCATGTCCCTTTCTCAGTTAAGGGAGATTTCTTATAAGGAGCTGGCTCATTAGTTCATTCATAGGCTTAGCGTTTCATCCAAATGAAGCCCTGTGGGGGTATTATAATTAAACACTGTCTGTATTACGTATTCTGATTTGCTTTAGGTAGAAAGGAAAAAAAGAGTCTATTTGGGTTGCTTTTTTTGCTACCTCATAGTGCAAATCTCATCTATTGCCAATTTTTTTATACTTGTTTTTTGCTAATCACCGTGATTTTAAAAGCAATGTCCAGAGAACGTATCAAACCTGCTTATTCTAGCCATTTATTTAGTAGAATCGACAACAACATGTGGGAGAAATTCTAGATTTAAGCATGTCAGTTAATCAGCCCTATGCATCTTTTGTTTAGCTCATTGAGAAATAAAACTACAAATATGTTCAGAATGTTGACAGTATGTGTTATTAGCAGTGAAGTGCTGCTGCAAAATATTTGGCCCCTTACTTTATGTTTCTCTGAAACATGACAAATGGACAGGGGCTAGTTGACCATAGATGTCTTTCTCTCTCTCACACACACACACACACACACACCCTTGCTCTGGATGAGTATGTGAGGTGAAACTGAACACACCTACTGTATTGTTTGTTTTCTCCTAGTGAGTAAACTGTCAAGCATCCAACACTCCTTAGAATGATATAGCTCAGCTGTCTGCAGCCTGGCATCCTTCAAATGTGTTGGGCTACAGCTTCTATAATCCCAGCTGTCCTGGTCATACTGGCCATGGTGTTTGCAGTCACTCAATCTGAATCTGAATCTGAAGGGTGAGGGGATGGGGTCAATTGGCACAACTACTTTAGTTTGGGGCCTCTTCGCAATCCAGCTTACCATATTCTCTCAGAAAACTGAGGAGTGTGGTATCACACATTGTTCATTTCCAGTGATCTCTCCCAGTCTTTGACTATTTTGTCCTCTTTTCTCTGAATTTGCACCTCAGAACCAACATAGAGATCTGTGGCACTCTTTGATATGATAAGCAAAACATGTCTGCTCTGAATTCTGTTTAACTACATTTCCTCAGCTGACCTACAGTACCTGATATTGACCTATAAAACCCTAGGGCCTTGTCTGTACCTAGAAATAAATTTCCCTGACTAAACAGATAAATGCGTTGCACAAGCCTACCATCCTCCAGCTGTCCTCTTCCCTGCCAGGATAAACAAACTAACAGATAATAAGGACTGACTAACATCATAATACTACCAGAAAATAGAAAAGACTTAGAACAATTATTGAAGAAAGACAAGGAAGAAAGTGCAAAAGCAGGTTTACAACAAAAATAATGACCACAGATGATTTATGTAACCTTAAAGCAGATGATGAAGACATTTAAATAGTTAAAGATTTTCCATAACTTGGCTCAGTCATTAATCAGAATGGAGACTGAAGTCAAGAAATCAGAAGAAGACTAGAACTTGGAAGGACAGCTATGAAGGGGCTCGACAAGACCCTGAAGTATCAAGATGTATCACTGAATACTAAGTTAGGATTGTCCGTGCCTTTGTATTTCCAATCTATGTGTAGTTGTGAAAGCTGGACAGTGAAGAAAGCTAATAGGAAGAAAATCAACTCATTTGAAGTGTGGTGCTGGACAAGAGTTCTACAGATACCCTGGGCCAGTGATGTAGACTTCAGTTGATAGACTTGGATTCAAGTCAGACTTTAGTCGCTTCAGTGACTCGACTCGGACTCAACTCAGCCATAAATGATGCACTCACTCAACCCAACTCAAGACTTGTGTATTTTTAATGACTGACTTGCTGCCCTTGGTTCAGTAACATAATGCATTCATCCCAGAACCTTGCAACTTTGAACAATGCCTCCATCTCTTTTTGCCTACTGGTCATGTGATGATCTGTCTCAAGCCCAAAGTGTGGGTGCATTTCTCAGAGGGGAACAGCAAACAGATTAGGCAATGGGCTTGAAGCAGGCTTGAGGTCTGCCCAGCAGCCTATGCCTGCTGCATATTAGAGGAGCCTTCTAAAACTTTTCCTAAGAGCAGAAAACAAGACTCACCCCCAGAGTGCAGGGTGCATTTCTCAGAGGGGAACAGCAAATGTCTTAGGCAATGGGCTTGAGGAGGAAGGATCATTCCTTATAAAGCTTTTGAATCTTCAGTAATGAGGAGAAAGAAGGATCCTATTTCCCACTTCTGAAGCTGCAGATGGCAACATTTCAAATGTGGAGAGCCAACTCTGCTTAAATTGTTAAAACTGACTATATTTCACTCTGTTCTGGAATTTTGGTTGAGTTATAAAGTTGGTTTCAAGATTTGAGACTTGACTTGAAAATATCTTCAAGGACTTGAGACTTGACTTGGGACTTGGAGTAAAAGACTTAAATACATCACTGCCCTGGGCTGCTAAAAAGATAAATAAATGGGTCCTGGATGAAATCAAGCCTGAACAATCCCTGGAACCTGAGATTACAAAATGAAGACTGTTGTAGTCTGAACACATCATAAGAAGGCATGAGTCACTAGAAAAGACAATGATGCCTGGTAAGTTAGAAGAAAATAGGAAAAGGAGAAGATGATAGTACTGATGGATAGACTCAATCAAGGAAGACATGGCCCTGAGTCTGCAAGACCTGAGCAGGGGCTGTTGATTATAGGGTATCTTGCATGTCTCTCATTCACAAGGTCACTATAAGTTGAAGTCAACTTGACGACAGTTAAAACCAAAACAACAAACTAGGACTGAGGAGACCCAGGTTCAGACCTTTGCTTACCCATCAAGCTCTCCTGGTGACATTGGGCCACTCGTCATCTCTCAAACCAACTCACTTCATAGAGGTGTTATGAGGGTAGAAAAGGAGGTTTCGGAGTCTTGAGCCTCTTGGAGAAATGGTGGAATAAAAATGTAGTAAACAAACACTTTCTCAGTTGTGAGGTGGCATCTCCCTCCTTTCCCTCCGTTTCCTAATAACTATTTGAAACCCCACACTGGAGGGGGCCAACAGGTTATTTGGACTGAAGGAGTGGCAGGCAAGGAGCATTAAACATTGTCTTCCAAATAAGAATTTAAAACAGAATTGGTTTTGTTTTGCATTTGGACAGGTCTGCGCTTCGTAGGTCTTTTGGCCCATTGCACACTGCCATTTGTCAAATGTATACAGACATTATGCAGTGAAGAACAAGGGACCAACCAATGGAGTTTTCTAGAAGTAACATCTTGTCCTTCATTCTCTCAAATGTGTGGTTTTCTGCAGGGGCAGCTGATAGGTTGCATGTCAGTGGGAAGGTGCATCTATAGATTTTAAGTGTTAACACTGAAGGGCCTGTCTAACATGACAAGACTGTTTTGGTAACAGGGCTGAGAACCTCACAGCGTGCTTTTAAAGTTCAGCTTGAACTCCAGAGTGGATTTACCATTTCACTGACATGAGACCCACTAGCCACCACTGGTTTTCTAGTGTGAAGGAAGAGAGAATACAAACAGTGCCATTATTTTCAAAGAATAGTTGGGCAGCCTATTAACTCCGTATTAGGGATGGAAAGGCTTCTTGTTGTTGTGTGCCTTCAAGTTGTTTTGAACTTGTGGCAACCTTAACGTGAACCTATCATACAGTTTTCTTGGCAAGATTTGTTCAAGATTTGTTAAAAATTTGTTCATTTGCCCTTTCCTTCCTCTGAGGCTGAGAGAGTATGACTTGCCCAAAATCACCTAGAGGGTTTCCATAGCTGAGGGAGGGTGTTCAAACCCTGGTCTCCAGAGTTGTAGACCAACTCTCAAGCTGCTACACCACACTGGCTCTCTTTTTGGGAAGGGTACTCATATAAATTCGATTCCCAGTCAAAAGGAGGGGGGGTTACCAAACGTTACCCATTAGGAAAAGCAAAGCAAGGCTTTATGAAGCTTTCTGGGGCAATTTTTTATGCAGAAAGACATGTTCTTTTCTGTGAAAAAAGAGATACTTTTGTGCAGGAAATGTGTTTCTTTCACAGGAAAAAAATTATTTTGCAAAGAAAACACCATTTCCTGTGCAGATAACACATTTTCTTGCAAAAAAAGAAAAAAATGTGTGGGGATTACAGAAACACCACTTCTACTTCATAAAATAAATTCCTAAAAGACATCACAAAGTGAGAACACCAACTGAAAATTGTTTAGAAGTGTTTGTTCTCTCTTGCAGTGGCGAGAAAACTATGGTAATTATTTGTTTTTGCATGCAAGGAGAACACTAACCATTTCCAGATTGACTGGCCAAACTTCCTAAGACAGAAACAAGGGGACAAGATAAGAGTGGACCAGAGGGAAAGTTGCTGTGGATTGTCCAGTTAGCACCAGTATCTGCCATGGGCAAACACTTTGGAACAACTGTTCTTTGGCCACAGTACTGACACTAATGCAACTCTGGATGCTAAGCTAGGGACAGCATTTTAACATGCCTGCTCATGAAGATGACAAAAATGAGGTGTGGTGAGAGACAACATGGGAGATTTGGGCTTGTAATTGTACTTGTTTGTGTATATCATCAAAACAAAGACATGAGTGTAATAACCTTGGCATTAACATTTTACTAGTTTACTAGCTCCTGCTAATGTATCAGAGAAATCTGAATTCTCATCATATTTGAGACAGCCTAGAAAAATGAATTACTGTAATGACAGTAATGGGAAAAATCTGAAACACCAGGGTTTTAAACTTGCACATGTATATGCACACAGTTCTGGAACACTCTTTTCCTTCACTAAACTTCATACAGAGCAGACAGACAAATTTATTGTCGTCTCACAAATGCTGCCAAAATGATGCCAGTATATATGAATCACTGTGGAACTCCTTCACACAAGCAGGCTAGGCTGGCCCCTTTACTGCTCTCGTTCTGCTGGTGAGTAGAGACTATTCTGTTTAGACAGACATTGGTTGAATAACAGGTTGTACAGAAGGGTCTTTTGGTGACCTATGTGTGCTGTAGATTTATCTTTATTATGCTTTCAAATGGTTTATACCGGTCTATATTAAATAATACTGCTTTAAGTTATTGATGTTCTTAATATAACTTTACTGTTTTTTAAAAAAACAACTTTTTTTAACATTAGGTGTTTTGTTTTTGTTTTAGCTGTAGGTTGTTTTAACTTCTTGCAAGCTGCCTTGGGTCCCACCTAAAGAGAAAGAGGGGTATTTTATACATGCACACAAATGAGAAAAGCTCTGAAAGGTAGTTAAGGCATGATTAGTGGCACAAATAGTAATTTCTACGTGTAACCACTGAGGTTGATTCAAGGTTGCTGCCTGAGATAGAGCAGGAAATGACGCATGGCCTGGAAAGGAGTTTTGCACATGAGACAGGAAACGGCAAAAGTACCTCTTCCTTTGTCTGATAGTAAACATGTATAATAGCAAATGGACTAATAATTTGCACCACACCCCAGTTCATGACACCTGAAGCAGCCACCTCACTCTGGTTAATAGCAGAACTGGCCTTGGCAGTTACCACACTAGATTTAAGAAGCATGAGAAGCACCTTTAGACTCTCCAGGTAAGTAATTCAAGAGGGTGGACCCATGCCATTTCAAGCTATGCAGGTATAACTTGCTTGGCCTGAGGTACTGCTATGAGGCTCTGAATAGGTCTATCACCAGGAGCATAACAACTTCATCAAGAAAACTCTACTTCATATTTCTGTCTAGATAATAAGAGCCATAAAACCAGCAAAGAAAGACCACTAGATTCAGATTGGGGTGAGGTTTACTCAGCATCCCAGTGGCCCATTTTAAGCCCTTTTCGCACGTTACCTTTTCGCGCTGCTGGGTTGGGAACGCTCTCGCAAGCCTCCTGCTTCGGCTCCGCAGCTCCTTCCTGGTCGCGCGAGCGCCGCACCCCACTCCTTCCTTCTGCAGTGCAGTCTGGGAGTTAGAGGCTGCGCTGGGGCAGGAAGCGCAACCGGCGTGGCTCAGGAGGCTTTGCACGGCGGGTGAGTGTGCGGGAGGCCCGGGAGCATTGCGCGATGGCGCACCATGTTCAGCTTGAAGCCAAAAATGAAAAGATGTGTGCGCGCTCTGCATCCGGTCCTTGAGCGTCGCGTAAATGTGAATGCGTCATGCAGACCGCTCCTCACATTTATGTCGCTCAAGGGGCCCTCTCGCTTCCAAAACACAGTGCGAAAAGGGCCATAAACTTTAATCAGGCTGTTAAATAAATTGGTTAATGAGTTGATCCTTTCAGCCTTACTTTACATTCATTCCTACAAATAAGATTTATCATGTATGACAGCTCTTTCATGAGCTTCTTTAATGCAATTAAATTCTGTTTCCCACTTTCAGAAGATCTGTGAAAGAGGAAGCTGTTACAGTTCTCCGAGCATGCTGCAAGAAGAGATCCATAAGTATTTTCTATTCTTCACTTAGGTTTTTAGAATAGGTAAGGTAGGCCTGCCTCAGTGCCTTTCATTCCTTTTCTTTACTGTGCCAGCACAGAGGAACAAAACATATTTGAAGCACTGAGACTCTTTGCACTTATTTCTGCTCACTTTTAAAATTATTTTTGGGGAAAGAGTGTGGAAAATAGATAAAAAATTTACATCAAATTTAAATATAAGAGAAAACTTTTATAAAATGTATTATAGATGGTATATGACCCCAGAAAAATTACAAAAAATAACAAAAAATGGGAATTCAAATTGTTGGAAATGTGATGAAAAGACGGGGTCTTTTTTTCATATGTGGTGGAAATGTAAGATAGCAAAAAATGTTTGGAAGGGGGTACATGATGAAATTCAAAGAATTTGTAAGCTGAGCTTTGAAATGAAACTGGAACTTTATCTGTTAAATATGCTAGGGCAACAAAGGGAAATAATAAGTCATCAGAAGATATTATTATATTTAATAACCGTGGCAAGGCTAACATATGTGCAACACTGGAAAGAAAAGAAATATATTGATATTGAGGAGTGAAAGTTAAAAGTTCTGGATATGATAGAGATGGAAAAATTAGCATTTTCTTTGAAGAATAAATCTATCCAGAATTTTGAAAAAGAATCGAAAGGAGTATTGGATTGGGTAAGGATATAAATGTATAAGAAATCAAAGAAGAAATATTGTAATCGTTCTTTTCTCTGTGAAATGAAAATTATGTTTGTGTGTAATGGAAATAAGCAATTGCAACTGGAAGATTCAAGCCTGGAAGTGTGGGGGGAGGGGGGCTATTTTTGAGACTAAACTTTAATAAAAATTATTAAAAAAATAAATAAAATGATTTTTGTATCATCCACTTAACAACAAAATATGTGAATGATGGCCAGAGAACAGCAAAGAGTAGAAGAGAAGAGATATGCTCTGAAGAGCAGGAACTGTTGCCATCCATACTCCCTAGGATCATCTGGATACCATTTTTGTGATTTAAAGACAGCCCACTTTCAGCAACATGAGGAAAGACTGTTAGGGTGCTGATGTACAAATGTCTAAAGTATTTTTTTTTCCTGGGAGATTGGGAAAAGAGGTATATTCATACTGACATCATTCATGGTAAAACTGTTAACTGGGTTGCAACGAGGTCTAAGCTTGGCTTCTGTGTTCTGAGAAATGTAAATACCAGGTCTAGTTCTGCACTGATTCTCAGCAGGCAGATCTATCAGTGGGTAAGCCTAATGTCCTAATTAAGGCCATTTCCACACTGCACTGTTGAAAGTGGAATAATAGCACTATGACAGTGTAGTGCAGAAATGGCCCCAGTCTTTCAGCCAGTGGTGGAATCTCTTAATTCTTCCCTCATCATTCCCTTCATCTCCAGCCCCCACTGCTGCTTCAGTCAGCTTCTCAGCCATCACACTGAATTTCTCAAAAACATACCAACACACCAAGGAGCTGGACAACAACAGGACTATCATAATGAATCTACCTCACCCCTCACCCAGCAAAATCCATATAATGCCACAGGGGTATTTGCAAGTCTTGCCCAATCCCTACTTCTTCAGACACAGACTGAAATGTGAAATATGGCTGTAATAATTCTGGAATCAGCAGTGAAATTTTTAAAAAATGTTTACTACGTCAAGGGATAAGTCAAGGTATAAAGTAAGACAAGAATTTAAAAGATCATGCTGCCACCTTACCTTTTCAAATAGAAGACTAATTGCTGTTCAGTTACCTGGATGGCTACATCCTGGAATGGATCCTTCTGCTCTTGGATCTTCTCTGCTCTCCGGATGTCTGTGGAAGCCCAATGGTCTGAACAAGGCTCCATAGCATGACTGTTTCTACCTGGAGAGAGGTATCTGAGAGGAATCCTTAAGCATTTTTTATTTGTTTTTTTGTTTGTTTCTTTGGTTTGAGTATCCAACAGCTGGATTAAGGCATGCTGAGACCTAGGCTACATCAAGTAGGACTGTCAGGTCTCTGGAGGGCAAAATGAAATCACAAGGAATTGCTATGTTTCCCTAGATCTCTAGGCAGAGAAACAAGTATCAGGATAAGTCTCAGTAGCACTGGAGGAGGAAGAAGTTGATTTTTGTGTGCAAGGCTGGTTTAAAACTTGAGCATCCATCTGCCCACTGGGGAGCTAATGATAAGGTTCCCTGGCTGAACATGAAAGGTTTTGAACATGTGTTGCCCTTGCACAACATCAGCACACCAAAAAGCTGGGAGGGAAGTGGGAGAGAGCAAGCGGGCACCCATCTGCCAATCATGTCATTTCAAGCAAGAAAAGAAGTGGAGCACTAGCAACATGTCTGGATCTTGCCATAAACCCAGTTAGTTAAGTGTTACCCACATTCCCCTCATCCTCAGTTTTATACTCAGCTGATCCAGAAAAACTTCTGATCCCCCCTTCACCTCCTTTTGCTCTCCTTGCTTCTGTGACTGCTTCTTTATCTTAGGATTTGGCTCTGAAATATCAGGGAATGGGACACTGCTGACATGGCAAACATTCTATGTTGTTCTGACAATTTTGTAAAACATGCAAATTAGTCATATTTTTATATTAGAGGACCCCAATAAACTGAGGCTCTAAACTGCCATTTATTTGTTGCTAATATCTGGCACAGAAGCATACTATTCCATGCTCGTATCACAACAAAAGCATGGATTAGTTAGCTATTATAATTTTAATTTTTGTTGAAATACAATAAAGATATGGCAAAATGGGGAAGTTCAAAATGTTTAAAAGAAAAAGATACATTCTTAGAATAAAGAGCTGCAAACCACACCTCTTAGTGAAAGTTTTGCATTTTATTGTTATTAAAAGTTTCTTATCAAATTGGCACAACACGCAAAAATAGATCTGTGGGTGGAGGATACATAGCATTATTGCTGGATCGTTTCATGCAACCAAAACCTTTTGGGGAAAAAAATCCCAATGAAACATTCTCATCTTCAAACCAGAATGACAGCTGGCCACATGAGACAGCTATAACTCCAGTAAATGTTGGTAAAGTTCATTACTAACACAAAAAAAGCTCACCATTAAGAGTAAGATTCAGGCCAGATGGATACATTAACACAGAACTGAAAATCAGACTGTTAAAGACTAAGGAGAAGATCTATGGACTTGACTTCATTGTAGCTTTTGTCATTTGAAGAAACCACGGCAGTTTACAATCTTTACCCATTTTTGTCTCTTTTTCCTTTCCAAATAACTCCTAAGCAGCCCCTGTGTTCTCATGGAACTGGTTCACTTGGCACCTCAAAGGTTGTTCAGATATCCCTTCTATATTTTTCTTCATAATACACCTGGACTAATAATAGGGTTTTATATGTACATAGCACTTTAGTTTTAATAAGTAAGAGATCTCAGTGATGCATTACAAGAGAAGCCAGCAACCTACTGCCCTGGTACTGCATGTAGCCCTTGGCCAAATTTCAAACCTCTTCAGTAACAGGGGTCACTTGAGAACGCTCGGAAGAGCCATTGTGCTGTTATTCCCATCCGAACAGCCTGCTGGCTCAGGGGGAGGGCAGAGAAAAGGGGAGCTCTGGATCCATCCACCCAGGGGCATATGGCCCCTGAGTGAACATGGCCTACCTCTACAGCAGAAGCTTGCAAAAACCAAATGCTTACTGTTGTCCCATATTCCCATGGCAAGTTTTTTAAATGGATTCAGATATGCTCTGATCTAAGCACTGACTCTCTGACATGGGTGTTCTTTGTTTTTCATTATCATGGGTCATCTTGAGGAACCAGTTCTGGACTGAAAAGAGAATTGTGCAAAACCCACAAGAAGTACACAAACTAGTTGCTGCTGGAATGAGAGTTTTTTTTTTTTAGAAAAGACAACATATAACAAATAAAGAATTTGGTAAGTTAGCTGATGCCTAGCATGATTGTCATTGTCAAAAGTCATTGTCTGAACAGCATAAGTTCTAGTTTAAGTATTTTTTAAAATCAGATTTTAAATTATAAACTTTAAATGTTCACAATCCCAGAAGTCAAATCAGAAGTTCAACATTCTGCAGAAGGATGAATCTGTGCAACTTTAAAAAACTTCTGTCATTGTTTCCAGAGCAGATGCTTTTGTTATCAGATGCTAGACACATCACTTTCCACTGTTTTCTGTTTTGCAGGACTGCAGGCAAAGAGTTAATGGGAATTTTTCCACAGCTTTCATAACCCACTTGAGTGATGTCAGCTCCAAAAGCCCTAATTACAGAAACTATGGAAGACCTGCAGCAGAACAGGAGTTCATTATGATGATATTGCATCTACTGCTAAGTATTTTATATGAGACATACTTCAGCTACATTAATTGTACTGTTTACCAGGAACTAGGAAGGTGCATCCAAGCAGCGGGGCATGTTTAATCTCCACTTTAATTCATTTTAGTCACGGTCTCAGATGCCTTTTCTTAAATGATTGCTGAGTTACATTAGCAGCACAGCACTCTACTATTCTTGACTCTAATAATGAAATTGCAATTATGGAATACAATTAAAACTTGATGAAGAAATATTTTTCACCAACAAATAAACAGTGGAACTCAAACACTATAGTCTATGGGGCAATAATAAATTTCCAAGTACCAAGTCTGGAGAACAAAGAGCAAAACTGGATGGATTTGGCTGGAGGTAGTGGTCAAGAAAGATTTTTCTGCCTCACCAAGCAAATATGTAGATCCTAACTCTATGGTAATGTTTCCCATACTGAGGTCTGCTACTAAACAGCATTATGGGGAATTCCCTGGTGCATTCAGAGGTGCCTTGTTGATTTACCTAACTTAGCTTTTATCAGGCAGTGGCTATGTCACTTGGGAATGATTGGAGTTGTATTGCAACATAACTGCAGAGTGCTAAGCTTGTCGAAGGCTAGTTTAGGACAATAGCCGGTCCTGTTGGGCTTTCTCCTTGTCCCACATGAACCAAGAGTTCAGAATTTGATCAAACCCTCCCCACTGCTGCACATTGCAATATAAGGCTACAGGCATCCTTGTTCCAAATAATCAGAGTATGCATCTTCATCCCTGATATGAAATGGACTGATTCCTTTTTAAATGCAATTAACTTCTTGCTAATATATGTATTAATGACCCAACAGAATGAAATCTCATGAGGCCTGTGTTTTCTATACAGAGAACAAAAGAGTGTATACATTTGAGACAATGTTTTCTAAACTACGGCTAACATAAACTAGTGTACTGCTTCAGTACCCACTTCCAGTGGAATTTGGACTTTTGCCTCTCCCATTCCTGCTATAGCCCTCCATAATGACAAAAAAACCTTCAGCAGAAGGCTTCACAGCTCTGCAGGGCAGTTTTGGGGGATTTTTGTGGAGAGGGTAACAGAAAGAAAAGAGGCCACCAATTCTGGCTTGAAACAATGGGATCCAATGCATGTGCCCTGTTGGATTCTGGTCTGTGGCAAAGCCTAGCAGCCTTTTAGCATGTAGATTATCAGTATGAAACATTTACCCATTTCTTTGTTGGGCCTGCTAACAGCCACAGTGTTGACAAGATGCCCTCTAGACCCTTATAGTAACTATGTTCCCTGGGGCCTTCCTAATGGCTTTTCTTCATAGCAGCCTCACTTCCTATTGCAAACAAATAAGAAGAGATTTAACTATATCCAGCCTTTCCCGTCAACATGTATTCCTAAGGAAGTAGTACTTGACCATACCATTCTCAGGTAGTTAAGAATAATAATATGATGTCTTAGGCTTTGGTAAGCTCTGATTCAGCTCTCCTGGTTTTTATTCCTTTGAACTGAGTGTTTTATTAATAATATTACAACATTGTTAGAAATGAATGGTGCACCTCCATGGTATTAGCAATGCAGAACTATTAAAAAAATCTTATGCAGGTTAAAGAATGAATGATAACAACATAGTCTTATTAATGTTTACAGAGAAGTAAGCCCTCCTCCATTGAATCGGCCTTTCTTACAGGTAAACATGCTTAGGACAGCAGTTTTAAATTCTCAACATTCCAGATGACAGCACCAACTTATAATTGCTTGGATATCCTGGTCAATGGATCAGCTCCATCAAGTCTGGATGGAAGATCTCCCTTAGCCAAGTTACTCGGGGCTAAAAGTTTCCCTGTGTGTCCTTAGTCTTGGCCTCTTGGTGAAAAAGTTTGCCAAGGACAATGAAATCTCTTAGTCCAATGACAATGGAAGTAGCCCCTCTCCAAATAAAAGAAGAGGAAAACCCAGGGAAAAAAAGGCTTCTGGGACATCTTTCCCAACCCTGCCTCCCTTCCTCATGCCAAATGTTGCTGCCATACAACTGAGCAACACTTGATCCCAGTTCTGAACACTGTGGCAAAACAAGCAGGAGCTTCTGTGCAGTCATTTCTGTGAAGATACGTGATATTTTCAATTAAAATAGGCTGAAATTCATACTTCTTCTTTTAAAATGCATAATGAGCTATAGCTTTGTGACCTGAGTTTAAAGTTCCAGTAGTCTGAGCAAACTTTCTGTGGGATTAGTTGAAAGCACTAGCTAATGGATTTTGTCATGGGCATAGCAGAGTTGGAGTCTTCTTCACTTTCTGACCTAAGAAATGCCTGTTTTCAGAGCTTAACAGTGCCATCCCGGACATGTCTACTCAGAAGCAAGTCTATGAAATTAAAAAGGGGTTAATCCTAGATTAGTGTTTATAATAGTGCAGTCTTAGCTATCCAAATCAGTCATGTAACACAGTTTCTACGCACGTTTATTCATAAGCAAGTCCCATATATTCAAATAGGTTCAGACCCTAAAAACAGTATTTTGGTTTACAGTCTAAAGCAGGTAACTTTCTTATCTAACATTCTCAAGTGTATTATTGTAGTTTAACACTCTTCAGCAGCAGTACTGTCCTCCAGATATTGCTGGACTGCAACTCCCAGCATTCTTCACAATTGGTTAATGCTGGCTAGTGCTAATGAAAGTTTCAGTCCAGCAACATATGGAGGGTCACATTTTGCCGACCCCTGCTCTATAGTGATATGTAGTTTAAAATTTATGATCCTCTATGACTTCGACCCCCATTTTCAAGAGTGCTGAAAAAAATAGCCAGCACTTTTTATAAGTCATCTCATGAAAGTCAGCGTGGTTGCGTGAAATAAACAAAATATGCTAAAAATTTCAAAGACTAGTCGCCTCTCTACCTGTTTGTGTATGACAGATGGGAAAAATATAATCTGGCTATTTTATATAAAACTTTCTTTTCCTCAGTGTTTATTTTTATTTTCAAGAATATTCTTTTTGTACTGTATAGAAATATCATTGGGTTTCTTAAGATATTTAAAAATGACAGTCAATTCAACAATTTATACGCCATATGAATTCCTCCTAGAGAGAATCTAGCTGCAGTACCAAAAGTACAATGCTCATACAAAGCCTGTCAGAGAATCACTTGTAGGGTAGCAGAGGAATTATCACTGGAAAATAACCATTTAGGCTGTAATATAAATTTGGGGAGACATTTACATGTAACATTACTGCTTCAGCTTAAAATTTCAATATGCCTAGGTCTAATTAATTCTCACAGCAATTTATAACTGTAGAAGAGCACAGAAATTTTGAAAAGACACTGGGGACGTTAATTATCTTTTTATCTGAGGACTGCTGAGGGACAAATAACATACAGAGATTATCCAGCAGAGATGGGGAAAAAAGCATGCCCATAATGAGAAAAGAGAAGAATGAGAAAAGATCTGGGGATGAGTTTGGTGCAGGCTCTGATTATCTCTTCATAATACAAGTCAGATTCAGTCAGGTGTCTGACCTGACAGTTGAATTCAAGGTGAATACTTGCATGCTTAAAAGTCTAGTCACACATTCATGCAGCTTCAAGAATCCTGGCTCAGTCCCCCCCCCCCCGTTTTTTCAGTGTACAAAGTGTCTATAAACTCCATGAAGAGTGGGATGTTGTTCATATTATTTATAACTACAATATCTAGTGTTCAATTATAGAAGTATATCATTTATGAATTATGTTTACTTTAGGCAGGCAAGCAAACAAAGAATCATGTACAAAATTATCTCTGTGTATCTTATATTACCGGTAATTCAGAAGTGCTATTTTTTTAAAAATTTATTATCTATGCTAGCCAGAATCCTGTATCAGCTACTTAGTTAAATACAGTTGGCCCTCCATATGCACGGATTCTGTATCCATGGATTCAACCAACCATGGCTTGAAAATATTTAAAAAAAAAAAGGCCAAAAAGCAAACTTCGATTTTGCCATTTTATATAATGGATGCCATTTTATTACACCATTGTACATAATGGGACTTGAGCATCCATTAATTTTAGTATTTATGAGGGGTCCTACACCCAAACCCTAGCAGACAGAGGTCCCACTGTATAGCTAATTAAATAATTTCTCCTTTCGTGACCCACTCAAACCTGACAGATATGTCATTCAACTGTGCTCCAATCACCGTCAGAATGGTGATTCCTCCCTAGGCAACTGATGCATAGCATCATAACATCATAACAATCATAACTCCTTGCACCAGCACACATCTATTTTACATCAGCAGCAGGGAGTTATGATTGTTGCAATCATGTCAAAATCATGACTAAGTAGTGATTGTGAACACAGAACATTTATCTAGATTTATTCACTTGTAACTGTTTTGTATTCATGATCACTACTTGGTCATGTTTCTGTCAGGTTTGTGGGTACTGGGGAATCCTGTAGCTGATACAGGATTCTGGCCAAATATTTACTGAATACAGAAAAAATGGTATATAAAGACTTTTTTAAAAAAAAAAACCTCATGTGGACTTCTGGCAATTGCATGACTGCTGAGGACAGGGCTACTTATTAGCTGGGTACTATACTTCTCTGAAGGACATATAGGTTATATTGTTCTTTGTTATAATTCTATTATTTACCATTATTTTGAGCCACATTTAGAAGAACAGTGGGTTATAGACTAATTAAAAATAAATAATATTCACTACATAGTGTGAGTTTAATAAATGATGCCTGATCCTCACCATAAATATTTAGATAGTGTACTCAATTTATTTCAGTAGGATCTACTTCTAAAAACACTCAGGCCTGGAGTATGTAATCTTCTGATCCTGTCCAAGGTTACTTGGAAGTACCACTGTGTAAAATAGGACCTGAACCCAAGCAGATATGCACAGTGTGGCAATCCTATAGCATGATCCGAGTAATCTTTAAGTCAGTCCTAGGATATTCAATTGGCCTTACTTCTTTTCAGTTAGAACTGCATGGCAATGGCACGATCCTATACATTTCCGTTCAGCAGTGATATTCAGAAAGACTTCGGATAGTGGTCTTAGTTGCTCAGTGAGTTCCCTCTGGTGTGGTAAACCACAGCTAAGGGAATCTTTTGTATTTCCTTTCATACACCTTAAAAATCATAGGCAGAACTTCTTCCCTAGGATCCAGTTTCACTGCGATGCTTAACATCACAGAATAGTGAGGATGGCACTGCCAGCTGAGAGATGAAGTAGGCAGAGTGGTGTGTTTGTGTGTGTGTGTGTGTGTGTGTGATTTTTTCCTTCAGACTAGCCAAGTCTGTAATATGTGAAAGAGGTAAGATTCAAAATATGGCACAGCAGACTACTGTTGGCCAAATCATACAGGCTGCACTCACGGCAAGTAGGAAAATCTTTTAAGAACCACACAAAACCCCTGTTTTACAGAGTTCCCATATTCAAGTAAAACTGAACCCCAGTATTTTACTAAAGTAACAAATGTGACCACCAACAAAATATAACCTAGTTGACAGTGGGGGACTGAACTTTTTTTTTAATCTAATCTTAATGGAGATTCCTGCTTTGACTGATTGAAACAAACCTCCTTTATCATTCGAGCATTAGCTATTTTTGTTACATTTTTTCTCCTTTAAAAATGTTATGCTACAAAAAGTCTCCATAATAAATGTATTTAAAAGTCACTATAGTACAAGATTTAAAAAATTATGCAAATACATGTTTATTCCTCAAACTATAACACCTAAATAAGTCCTTTACAGCCAACTGTGAAACACTGTCCAAGGGGTATGAATTGGCTGAATTCCAAGGTACCTATGAAAAGTCATTGTGTTCATTCACTGTGTGGTACAATTACAGTGATGATGCACTTATGCTTACCATTAAAATCTATTATTTGTGTGACAGTGTCCAAGTTTCCTACAGTATTTATTGGGCCACTTCTAAAAAAGTTTTATTTATTTATTTGGCATTAGATGGGCTTAGGATTTTATTTTCTCCTCCAACCAAGTCAATAGCCAGAAAAGGCTATAAACATAGTCTATATACATACAATGTATTCTCAAGATCTAGCAATGCAGTCGTACAGAGGACCACCCAAGCATACATCCCACCGAGTTCAATGGAGTCTATTCCGCATAGGCAGGTACAGGATTGTAGAATATGTGCACCAATAAACCTACAAAATAAACCTTGCTTGGCAGGGTGTCATCCTCTATTGTGACCTACCATTTACAGCAGAGTTACAACATACTGAAAGAAGTTTCTGGTGAAGACACGAGCAGATCATGCTTCTGTGAACTGTGAGGGCACCTGAAGAATACCACCAACTGCCCAAAGACAAACAGGACATACTTCCAAAATGATATGTTAACATTTGCCCACAGAACACTGGTACATTCAGAAAGTTTATACTTTGCTGTTCTCAAATTTCAGTAATATTATTCAATTTTACTCTTAACACACTAACACAATGAGTATCAATAAATAAACTAGAAAAAAGCTTTTAAAAATTGTATTAATATTACATTGTGCAAAACATTTAATGACCTACATTCTATGCACATACCCTGACTAAAGTATGCAGCCAAATCCAGAAGCCATTACCCAGTTTCTGCTCTTTCTTTGGCAACCAACTCTCCAAGGTAAAAACAATAGTAACTGGCAGTCATCCAGCAGACAGTTAAGCACATTGAAGTCCCCATGATTCAGTGGAACATGTGTACTAAACAATGTACTGGACTAAGTCATTGTGTATCACTAATCATGCACAATTCAGACCCACAGGACTTTTGCCACTGATTCACATTAGGCACTGAATAATGACTTCAACATTTGGCTCTCTCTTGTGATCTGTGTTACACTTACACTAATCCACTTAAGTGCAGAAGCAAGTTTTTTTCCCCAAACCAAAACCTTTTCCTTGTTGTTTAGTAAAAGATTTAGCACTTGGTTTTAAAACCTGCCCTTTCATTGGGAAGATAAATAGCTTATGCAGTTTAGATAGTGAAGTAAATCTTATCCATTATAATTTGATTATCCAGCAGGGGTAGGCTTTTTTCCCTTTCTTTCTTTCTTCTTTCTTTTTTTCTTAAGTTCCAAAGGAAGGAGAATGGCTCAGTATCTATTCATCATCAATCGTTTTTTCATCAGGATAAACAGGATGTTCTTCACTGCTTATAGGAATGAAACTGCGATGGCTGCATATTATGGAGTTGTTCTAGTCTTGTTGTCACTGTTCCTTCAAACAGATACTGGTGGCACCTGAGCCAATCTGGAATCTAAAATTTTGGTTTGCATCTTTTTCCTGTTTATTTTCTTCTAATAAAAAAAGTGAGCTCAACCAAGTTTAGTAAGTTGGAGATCTCCATTTATCTTTATCGTATCAATAGCTGACAACTTCTCAATGCGATGGTAAAAATCAAAAAGCTGGTGTCCATCCACAAATATCCTAAAACGAGGATGCTCACAAAGTATTTCAACCTGTAAGAAATAAATCATGAGCCAGGATCACAATTTTAAGTGGAAAGAACATTTCACAGAATTTAAACATCACTAATGGGAACTGCTATTGATGTTACACTGCATTTATTGCGGGGGGAGAGGGGTTGATATTAGATCAGTTACAGAGTTACTTTGATCCTGTATAATCCTGTCATGTGATTACACGATTATAGATCATAGCCACAATACCCAGAATGTTATACATGGACCTAAAAACCTAATACAGTCAGCCCTCCACATCTGTGGGCTTCACTTTTGTGGATTTGATTATTCACGGATTATCTGCTGTCACCTCTGCTACCTCCCTGTCCCATTTTTAATAGGAACTGCAAGTCTCGTGAGACTGAGGGACTGTGAACGAGGCTTGTAAGTCCCTCTTAAAAATGGTGTGGGGCAGCAGCGCAGGTGGCAGGAAGCCCCACCAGCCAGCCACCTCTGCCTTGTGAAGGAATCCTGATGCCTCAAAGGAATCCACAGTGGGTTGAATATGGTGATCATACTTTTTTATGTGTGTTAAATGTGGTTTGGGAGGGCCTAGAGTTATTCACGGTTTTTCCACTTTCAGAGGGGTCCTGTGCCCCTAACCCTAGCAAATGTGGAAGGATAACTGTACATGGACCTAAAAGACCCAAGGGATATGGGAAAACAAATCCTGCTTGTAGAATTTCTGTGTGCCACTGGCCAGCCAATTTCCTTTAGCTTCAATTCCAATTTCTTCAGCATGAGAGTGAATATAGTTTCATAACTCTAGTATGAGAATGTACTCAGTATGTAGATGGATTTTTTGCTCATTAAATGTATAATATAAATTATTTTTACATCATCAAATTGACACTGGTTTAAAAATGGCAACGCTTAGGAGCAACTGATCTCCCAATGAATTGGTAGCAGTGCTCATAAATGTTCCTGGACAAAACATTCATGCAGATAATGCCTTTGTTAAAATGTAAATCTGTTTTTTTTAATAAGTCTGAGACTATAACACGTACATTAGTATTCAAAACAACTCCCACAACACCTATATCATCTACTATTCATCTTCAGAACAACTCTATGACTTAAGACCATTACTGTTCCCATTTCTCAGACGAGGAAATGGGACAGAAACACTGTGACTCCATAAAGGGAACCCTTTAAAAATATATTAAAAGGCACATTTTGAATATATAAAACAACATATAAGGGATTATGAAAGACGAAGTAAACAAAAATAACCTAGAGGGGCTAAAAAAATATAGAAGTGACTTCCAATTCCCCAATTGTTACACATATGATAACATGCAAAATATACTTCTTTTACCTTATAATACTGTCACACACTTCTGCTAATTAATAATAACTATTAATCTATTTCTCTTCAAAATCAGAAACTGACAAGAGACTCCTAGGTATACAATCAGATTAACCCAATCTTTCTTAAACTTACACAATGATCCTTCCTTAATTAAAATAGTTAATTTATCCATTTCCACCAAGTCAAGCTACTTCATCAACCGGTTTTCTTGAGATATAAAGGGAACCCTAATGGCTGCTGAGACCAGGCTTGTGCAAATCTGGCTGAGAAGGAAAACTGTCTCATATGTGAGCTGCTTTGGAGGATGGGTGAATTACAACAAATAAATCAACAGACACAGGTCCTCCAAGTCGAAAGCCACACTTATCCACTACGTTTCTATCCTTAATCTATTTCTCCTAACAGAAGCACTCCATGCTTGCAGTTCAGTACTTTCACACTGAACCACAAAAGGACCAAAAAGAGTTAGCAAGTTGTGCTGGTATTTTGAGCACACTGCACTGTGTTAAGCACACAAAATATGTTAATACCCCAACACTGCTATTTGGAATAACAAGAACTGCCACATGATTTAAGCTGAGATAAATTAACAGTGGAAAAATAAGAATTCCATAATTCTGTATTTTGTAGACACACACAAGATGCACACATCTACATAGTACCCTAGTGAATATCCTTGCTCAGTGTATTCTAAACACCACAACCTAACTCTGTTCAAATGTACAGTAAGAATTCTAAATTGCTTCCATTGGAATTAAGCCCATACCTTAAAAAGCACATTTTAAAGCCAAAATCCCCCACATTTCTCTAATGTCCTTAATGTGCCCAATATACTTAAGGCTGCAATCCTATACAGCTTTAAATAGGAGCATACATCGCAGGACACAGTGTAGAGATTGATGTTACCTCATCTTAGGAATACTTATGGCCCAGGCCTCAAGGAAACTTTGCACCCCATCTGGCTTATCTAATATTAAATCTGAATCAGGTTTAAAGGGAGTTATTTCAAGTGTTTTAAAAACATGTGCCCCTACAGATTAATAGAGTGAATCTCCTTCAGTCTGCCATCCACAGCAGTTGTTCTGAAAGCAGGGGAGCTACCTCAAGAATTATTCTACTGATTTAAAAAGAAAAAGTGAGGAGTTTCAGACTGATGGGCTTAAAACTGTCACTTGTGGATACAAACATAATACTCTGGCCTCCAGGATGTTTGTGGAACCCCAGTGAAGCAAAGACATTACCACAAAGCTTGCTATACCAGCAAGGCTACACAGACATTGGTATGTTCATCATTTGATGACTGCAATATAACGTGATGACTGCCATGTATACACCGCCATGGCAGATCACAGATACAGCTGTTATAGCATTCACATCACTTCAAACACAATGCCCTTTTCATTATGTCTGCAAGATGTACCTCCCCAAAAGGTAGCTAAAACAGAGTTCAAATTGATAATCATAACCCATTTTGCTGTTGCCCAACGTTCTTTTTGTCTGTTGTCTTACATTCTCATGTATTTGATTCTATTCAACAACTATGCGCACTCCAATATATGGTATGGCTCTCTCTTTTTTTTCCTAAACGAAGTTCTCAATTTAGATAAAAGAACTTCTTAACAGTTTGGAAGGTGTTGTAATTACAGGATTTTTATTTTTCCAAGCAATTTCCAAGTAATCACAACAGTTGTGTGGGGAACAGGTGCGAATATAAGAAGCTGCCTTATACCGAATCAGACAATTGATCCACCTAGCTCAGTTCTGTTTATGCATGAGCGCAGGGCAGGACTTCCAGTCTGCAGGCCTCATGCTTTAATTAGAGCATCACAGTGCACTACACACAGGGCAGCCTTTGAAAAGAGTTGAGAAACAGCACACAGTAAAATGACTGCTAAATGGATTAAGTCACATGGAACATATTGTTCCAATTCTGGAACAGCAACATTGACCACTGGCCTGTTTCTGAGCACACTTCAATGTGCTGGTTTTTAAACTATGAACTGTTATGGACCAGAGTGCCTACAGGATGGCATTCTCCCACTTAATACTCTCTGGTCATTCTGATCATTTTCAGAGGACCTGTGCCACATCACAAATGAAAAGCCAGAATGGAATTCATCTCCCAGATAGATTCCTTTGCACATCCTGGTTCTAGTTGTGTTATGAGCCAGATTTTATATCAGATTTTAATGATCTATACTTAAGATTATTTGTTGTTGATATAAGTTGTTGTCACATTAATTGCTCTTATTTTTATCTGTTCCTTTGTATGGCATTTACTCTGAAAGCATGGAAGAAAAGTGGATAATAAATACTAAAAATAAATCTGCAAAGACACCAAGTAAAGATATGTTCCTTATTCTGCAAACAAACTGAAGACCCTATCCATTCCACAATGTGAAAAAACAAGTAATTATGATGAAGGCCAAATTAATTTACAGTCTCCTGTAAGTTGATATAGTCTCCTGGTGCAGTTGGATCATCCTTAACTCAGTCAATAATATACTGGGAAAATATTCCTAACATTAACATCTCAAAATACACAAAATAGAGAGCTTACCTGAACAAGATGTGCATGCACTGCAAGCAAAGTCTACAGTGTCAGAGAAAACTAACACAAGATATGTCTGAGGCCTTTATTTATATTGAGAGCTATCCCCATCTGACCTCAAAAGTTCACTTTGCCCCTTACCCTGTATTTTAAGTTACACACTTTCCCACATTTCTTTAGGTAGCTATGATAATAACAATAAGCAAAAAGGCTAACAATCATTATGACATGGTTTCTTACAAACTTTTATCTGGGAACTCAACCAGTCCTAAGAACAGAGTGACATTTATAACAATTCAGGTACAGATTTTAAAGTTTAAGGCCATTTCTGCACAGTGGGGCTGTGCTGCTTTGGGGACAGGATGGCAGTGATCAGCTAGTCATGCTTCCACATGACATCATCACCAGCCTGCTGCCATCCCATCCCCAAGCCTCGCGCTCATGCAGTATTCGCAAAACGGAAAAAATCCATTTTGTGCCTACAATTGTGCAGCGCTCCTGCACTTGACATCATGCAGAAGGAAGACACAAGGCAATCGTGCTCCCATCCACAGTGAGCAAGTGAGATGTGAGGGGAGTGTTCCTGTCCCGCTCTCTACCCTGTCAGGACCGCCACGGGATGAGATGTGAGGACGTCATGTGGATGACACGTGAGGTTGTTGTCATGTGGAAATGGCCTAAGAATCAGTGGGCAAGATCCTGCATCATCAGACTTAACTACAATGATGAAGCTTCCTTGACATAATTATATCTGTTCATGCTACTACCCGAAAATCTACCCTCTGACCCTGGCAGTACCCCAACCATGGGTTTCCAAGGAACTCCAATCACAGAGAATATTGAGAATACACCACTGGAGACACACTCAGCCTCCTGCCACAACTGCTTGTCTCCACGCAACCTGCATGCAGGGAAGCATCACAGGTGTCACTTCTCAGCACCCTAGCCTGTGGTACTATGTAAACCCCTTGGCTGGAGTGCTGCTAGGTTGAAGAGGTAGTCTCATTTTGGGGTCTCATGTGGTCACTAACAAAAATAAATGTGAATCTCCAGCAGTTAAGAGATCATAAATCATGCTTTTCAGGAAGTTTGGCATTGTTCCTTATGCTACACTGTATTCTGCTACTGTCAGGATTTTCACTTTACTTAGTGCTACTAATTGCTACTTAGTGCTTAGTGCTACTAAGTGAAGTGAGAATCCTGCTGAGAGTCTGAGAGTCCAGGGCTGGAGCCCTGAGGGGGTTCTATAAACAGGAGTGGGCTTAAGTCATTCAGAAAAAGCTTCTCACATCCCCTCCCCCACTCAAATCGAAACCCAAACCAATGGAAGTTTTTTTTTTTAGGGATCTTGAAAAAAAGAAAAAATGATATTTAAAAATCAAAAGAGGTTTATGATTATACATGTCACTCTCATTGGCTGGTAACAATGAACAACAGAATGGTCACCAAAGTTGGGAGTTTGGGCCAAACAAGATGCTGCAGTGCATGCATGATGGCATTTATGTCCTCTTTATGTCAAAGAAGGGATTTAATCCTCTATTGTTGCTGCTTCAGTGAAAATGCCCCTGCACACACTGTTGTTTGCTGCCTGAGATGAAATACTACTAGCAGACAACCTGAGGGAAGAGGAGGACAATTCTTGTTGGGATCACAGTGTGAGGTCCAAGTTTTTTTCCTCAGCCCTCCCAGTGCCAAACCTGATCACACACACACCCATAGCTGCTGCTATTTTTAAAATACAGAGATATTAACTGCAACCCCACTTTTAGATTATCTATTGACTCTTAGGTTGAAAAAAAGCAAGTGACCTGCCCCTCAAAACATTTCCAAGTACGTATATGTTACAGGGCGTGCATGAATGAGAGATGTCAGAATGCCCTCTTTTTGTTCTGAGACCTTTGGGGAATCTGCAACACCCAGATATTAGGAGCTTTGTCAGGCCTTTTCACGACCCCTTATTCAAATCAAAGCAGATACATTCATATCTTGATAATATTTCACTTCAGCACCAGCATCACTGTGAAAATCAGCATTATGACAGTGACAGAACCTAACCCAGGCTGCAGAGAAGGTCTTCTTCAGGAGGAAAATCACCAACACTGTATTATAAACCTAATTGTTGGTGTATGCATTCAGGTCCTTTCTTACTTATGCAACCCCGAGGCACACCTATCATGATTTTCTTGGCAAGGTTTTTTGAAGGGGGGGTTGCCATGGCTATTCTCAGAGGCTGGGAGAGTGTGAGACCTTGCCCAAGGTCACCTAGCAGGTTTCTATGACTGAACAGAGATTCAGATTCTGGTCTCCTAAGTCCTAGTCCAACAATGCTCAAACCACTACACTATGGTGGCTCTCTTTCTAGGCTGGGATCTTATTAGTCTGTTTGATAACCTGGTTCTGATCAAAACGTTCTTGATCTCCACTGTCAGAAAAAAACACAAATCAAATACAAGGTCAAATAGATTTCTGACTATTCTGCAAGCTTCTGTGGACCACAGGAATGAAGCTCATGCATTACATTTGAAAGCCTGTATCCTCTCCTTCTGTCCCCTGCCACAATCTCTTCTTGGACGGATGGTTTTGGAGGCCACCAGGGAGAAGATACAAGGCTTCCATCTCAGCCTCAAGGCCACTATAGAATCATTTGCTGTGGAGGCCTCTGAACCTTAAACAAGATCTCATAACAACTACTTTAGTGAATGATTCTGAGTGCATTTGGATGCACATTCCATTGAAAGGTATATACTGTGAATAAACATCTGTGCTTGGATTGGCAGGTAGATGCATCTCCAGTTTATGCCTGCTCCCAACCATGTGAATTTAATCCAGATTTGGATGCAGTTCTCCTTAACTAGATTGAAACTAGGAAACATAACAGTGATATATTCAGCTACAAATATATTTTCTTCTTGCCTTAACCGCTCTTCTTCCCTTCCAAGATTTTTTTCCCTCATAAATCCATATCTGAAAGTAGAATAGCAATATTTAAAATTAAAATAGTGTTAAGTAGAACATTATTTTGATTGTAAATATTGCTGTTCCTAATTTTCCACACCCTTTTCAAAAATTTAAAATTAAAAGAAGGTTAACTGCAATGTTCTTTTGATTTTAAATATTACTCTTCCTATTTTTGCAAATCCTTTAAAAAATATGCCCCACCTTCCCATCTTTTAGCAAAAGAGAAAGGGGGGTATAACTGGATTAATCCAAATGATGCATTGAAGATGGGTACTGTACTCATTTTATTTGTTACTCCTGTGCCTCTTATGGATACAATGAGATAGATTCACTCAGGAAGAGTCTCCACTGGTATCTGTGAAATCACATCAATTAACTATAACACTATACCCAAGAAAACAAATAGCACAGAGACAATGGGTATATGATTTCTGCGGCAAACACTGTAATAGAGCCACATTTCTAGAAGTGCTTAGTTTATTGTTTCAATAATCTAACCCAGACACTTTGCTATACCACTAAATATTACCATGTGTATGTTTCTAGAAATTTCAAGATCTATCATCACAAGCAACACATGGCATATATGCATACATAGATTTAAAATCACTAAAAATTTTGAGCTGTTCAAATGGAATACTTATAGCTCAATGTTCTTTCCAACACGCATGCGAATAATATAATAACAGTCACAGCAACAACAGCAATAATGGGCATTTTAGAAAGTATACATGGGTGTCTTGGGAGCTCTCAGTACTCACCCGAAAGGGCTGGTCAGGGATAAAAGGGAAGTATGGAAGAGATGACTGTTCTTCTCCCCATTCACCAGATATGCAAGAATTCCTGAGGAACTGTCTGTCTGGGAATATGGCTTTCAGTTCGATAGCTACGTCAGCAGGCGGATCCTCTGAGTCTCCACATGTGAGACTGATGTCAAAACTGTAATGGGAACAGGATTTCTCTCACTCACCAGAAGCAAGCAATTGAATCCAACGAGCAGCACACTTGAATTCCAAGGCTCTGCAAATAAGTGCATCTTAACTAGCACTGCCGATAGCTGGCAAATGGACATGAAGACTGGGTTTCCTGCTTGTCATCCTAATCTATTTCTCTCTTACCTCTGCTTGTCATCTTATGTGTTTCTCCTCTCCCAACCCCAATGTAGAGACAACTTCTATTTAGGAAAACGCATCGGATATGAAACTGCAGCCCTTACTCTGCCCAAGAGGAGTGGTGGGAAAGAAGGATATTGGCTCTCTCTGCGTGTCCTTTTTTTTTTTTAAGTCCTCTCTTTGGGTCAAAAGCATTCTATATTTATAGCCGTAGACAAAAATAGCTGCCTTCACAAACTGACGGATGTTTGGCAGGGATGTTCTTTTTCGTGGGAACAGAGGTTTTCGTCTGAGCTTGGGCTAAGAAGGAAGACACAGCAGGCGGGAAGGGGGAGTCCCTGCCCACGGAAAGGCGTCTGGCTTCTTACCTCTCTGGGTTGAGATCCACGATGCCCATGACCAAGACCTTCTTGCCCGGCCTCATGCCTCCTTTGATGTGCCCACAGAAGGGGACGATCTGGAAAAAGGAGTGGAGGGAGTCACAATGCACAGCAAGAGGAGCAGCAGAGAGGGGCTCACAGCAGCCCCCCCCCCCATTCAAACCAGAAAAGGGAAGAAGGGGAGCAAGAAAAAGCCTTTTACCAGTCGTGGAAAATACACTTCGGCTTGGACCGGGGATCCCAAGGAGTTGTTTAGATGCCCGTCCTCTAGTTTCTGGAGGCAGAAACAAAAAGAAAGGCAGGCTCAGGCGGAGAAGGCCCCCTTTGTACTCAGTCCCCCGGCGCAGACCCCGGCGAGGGGGAAGGAGCCGGGCGGGAAGGAGGAGGGCTGGCCAGGCAACCCAGCGCCAATTTCGGCCATTCTGCACTAGGCGGTTAGAGTGCTATTATTCCACTTTCGACATCCTATGGAATCCTGGGGTTTGCAGTTTCGGGAGGGGCCAGAGGCAAACCCCAGGATTCCATAGGATGTCGAAAGTGGAATAATAGCACTCTAACTGCCTAGTGCAGAAAGGCCCTTCCTTTCAGACCAGAAAGCGGGAGGGAGGCGAGGATCCATATCCCCCCCCCCAAACCCTTGGCAAAACAAAGGGTGTCGCCTGGTACATTGCACGGCGAGCGTTCCTACCAGGCACCTGCGCCGGAGCCGACTTCCCCATAGCCAACGGCCCACAACGCCCGCACCGCCCCTGCAAACTGGGGGAGCGGGGAGGGATGGCAAGCAGCGCCCGGGGCGCTCGCTCCGCCGCTCCCGCGTCCGGCCATGCCCCTGCCCGGACGCCAGCCCTCCGTGGCCCGCGGGCGATCGCCTTCCAGGCTCCAGGGGCTGCGCGGACGCCTTCCGTCCCGCCGCTGCAAGCAGGTACCCTCTCAAGCATCCGATTCCCGCCTTGAGCGCTACGTGATCCCTCGCCGGGCGAGATCGCCACTCGAGCCCCCCGCCCCCCCTCGCAGCTCGGGCCGGCCCGAAGAGCCCGCCCCTTCGCCCCCGGCCCCCGCCGCCGCCGCCCCCCGCCCCACCGTGTCTCTGGGAAAGCGCGGGCAGCCACTTACCACCGCGTCCCTCTCGGCCACCGATCCCGCCATCTTGTCGGCGCGGCGGCGCGACTAAGCCCCTAGGATCCGCTGCGGAGGGGAGCGGCGGAGCGGCGGGAGGGCAGAGCCCGGCTCAGACGTGCCTGCCGCGCGCTGGGCAAGGCGAAGCCGGAGCTGACCTGGCACGGAATGGGAGGGCGGGAGGATCGGGGAAGGAGGGGCGGGCGGAGAGGTGGCGCGGCGCGGGGCGGGGGAAGGCGCTCTGCGTGGCTGCCCCAAAGCCCGGCTCCGGGAGGGCTCCTTCCTGCTGGCAAATCCGCCCGCGGTTTCCGAGGGCCGCGCAGAGCTGCCGGGGAGGGATGCCGGGGCTCTCGCGGGCCCAGGAGGAGGAAGAAAGGAGGAGGAGGAGGAGGAGGAGGAGGAGAAGGTGAACGACGCCACGCCTGCCGCTCTGCCAGGCGCAGAAAAGAAAGCCCTGCCCCCGACCTTCGGGAAGCCCGGCGCAGGGCATGGGACCGGGGCGGGGAGGGGAGCCGGCGGGGCGCCTCAGCTTGTCCGGCCGCGCGTCGCCTCGGAGCTGTTTTGCGAAGCAGGCAGGGAGAGGGAGGCGCGCGGAGAGGCTGGGACGCGGGGGCACCTGGCCGCCGGGGCGGCGGCGGCGGCGCCAGCGCTCCCTCCCCCGGGGAGGGCCGAGGGGGAGGG
Organism: Cyclura pinguis; assembly: GCA_030412105.1. Taxonomy (NCBI): domain Eukaryota; kingdom Metazoa; phylum Chordata; class Lepidosauria; order Squamata; family Iguanidae; genus Cyclura; species Cyclura pinguis. Next base: position 177,464,392 of record CM059599.1, read on the forward strand.
GGCGCGTTTTCGCGTGGCCCCCCTTGACGCTCGCCCAGTGGCAGAAGGGCGGTCGGGGGAAGGGCTGCCTTGAAGGGGGCGCCTGGAGCTGGGGCTGTCTCAGAGCGAAATACTGTAAGTAAGGCCATTTCCGCACAAGGCTGTGCCTCCAAGGCCCCTTCCTCGAAGGCCCCTCCCTAAACTGCAAACCCCAGGACTCCACAGGATGTTGAAAGTGGAATAATAGCGCTATTAACAGGCTAGTGTGGAAATGGTCTCCTTCTCTCTGTCACACACACACACACACACATACACAATGGGAAATGTTGGGGCAGCTCAGAATGTAAGCCTGCGGCAGGACTTGTCATTTTTTTTTTAGCAGTCGTTGGAGCAGCACTTAACTATAATAATATATTATGCAATTAATAACGATAATGATTGGTAAATTACTGTTGCTATTAAGGAGCTGTTCTATTTAATGGACCCGGTGAAAAAGGGAAACACCTACTGTTCCCACCCACCACCCCTGAAAAAAAAACCTCTACAAAAAGCTCAGCCTCTTGGCTTGGCCAGTTTTGTTTACATCTGCCAGACCTTTTAGGAAGTGATGCCGTCGTCCAAGTTTCCCAGAATAAAGAGTTGTTTCCAGTTTTCAGATTTGACTTTAGAATGTTGGGGGTGGAGGAATAGGAACAGAAGAAGAACCTCTTTCTGGCTCACATCTGTAACTTGCTCTAAATGAGGCTGCCTTTGGAAAACATTTGGTAGTGGAAACTGGTACAGGATGCTGTGGTCAGGGAGCAGTGACTTCACGTGGCTTCCACGTGGCCCCTAGTTTATTCTGAGTCCCTCTGAAGTGCTTGCTGCCGCCATTACAGCCTGGGACCAGAACAGTTGAAGGACCACATGCTTCTCATCACTCACTGAGATGCTGGGGAGGCTCTGTTCCATGTTCTGCTGCTTTCTGAAATGTGATCGGGGGATATCTTTTGCTGTGACATCCAAACTTTAGAATTCCTTTCCGCAGGATGCTCGTCTAGAGCTTACTTAACCAGATTGCTGAAGAGCATCATTGGTGGGTCTATGGTGTCAGTTAACTTCCTCCTTCTAATTTGTGGATTTCTTCTAGCTCTGTGACTGATTGTGCTTTGCTTTTTTTTTTTTTACTCTGCTTTGTACAAATTTTCAATTATGTTTGTTGCTGGATCCCCCCCCCCCCCCATTCTCCTTACTGAAGCTTATCTTTTTTTATTGCTGTATGCTGCTTAGGGGCCTTTGAGTTGAACATTCACAGGCTGAGATCTTTAAATACTGATATATCTTACACATATAATAGACATATACATCACCATAATACTTACAAGGTTTTGTGAAGGAGACCAGTATTGATATACCGATATATGTGGGGGCAGCAGCAAAAGAATACCTTGTCTGAGACCACCTAGAAAATCACAGAATCATAGAGTTGGAAGAGATCACAGTGGCCATCAGTTCCAACCCCCTGCCTTGCAGGAACTCACAGTCAAAGCATCCTCAACAAATGGCCATCCAGCCTCTGTTGAAAACCTCCAAAGAAGGTGACTCCACCACATTCTGAGGCAGCATATTCCACTGTCAAATGGCTCTTACCATCAGAAAGTTCCTCCTGATGTGTAGGTAAAATCTCATTTCCTGTAGTTTGAATCCATGGCTCCAAGTCCATAGTCTCTGGAGCAGCAGAAAACAAGCTTGCTTCATCTTCAAAATGACATCCCATCAAATGTTTAAACATTGCTATCATGTCATCTCTTAACCTTCTCTTCAGCAGGCTAAACATATGCAGCTTCCTAAGTCACTTCTCATAGGGCATGGCTTCCAGGCCTTTTAACATTTTGGTTGCCTTCCTCTGAACACACTCCAGCTTGTCAATATCCTTGAACTATGGTACTCAGAACTGGACACAATATTCCAGGTGACATCTGACCAAAGCAGAATACAGTGGTACTATTATTTCCCTTGATCTTGACACTATACTCCAATTGATGCAGCCTAGAATTTCATTGGCTATTTTAGCTGCCGCATCACACTGTTGACTCATGTTCAGCTTGTGGTCCACTAAGACCCTTAGATTTCTTTCCCACCTGCTGTTTTCAAGCCAGGTGTCACCTATTCTATACCTGTGCATTTCATTCCTTCTTCCTAAGTGTAGTACTCTATATTTCTCCCTGTTAAATTCATTTTGTTAGTTTTGGTCCAGCTCTCTAATCTGTTGAGGTTATTTTGAATTCTGATCCTGTCCTGTGAGGTATTAGCTATCCCTCCTTATTTGGTGTCATCTGCAAATTTGATGACTATGCCCTCTATTCCATTATCCAAGTCATTGATAAAGATGTTGAATAGCACTGTGCCCAGGACAGAACCCTGTGGCACTCCACTAGTCACTTCTTTCTAGGATGGAGAGGAGCCATTGGTTAGCACCCTTTGTGTTTGGCTGCCCAGCCAATTACAAATCCACCTAACAGCATGACCTAGCCCATATTTTACCACCTTGTTTGCAAGAATATCATGGGGGATCTTGCCAAAAGCCTTACTGAAATCAAGATATACTCATCTACAGCATTCCTTTCATCTACCAAGCTTGTAACTCTATCAAAAAAAAAAGATCAGATTAGTCTGGCATGACTTGTTTTTGAGAAACCCATGTTGACTTTTAGTGATCACAGCATTCCTTTCTAAGTGCTTACAGACTATCTATTAAATGATCTGCTCTAGGATCTTTCCTGGTGTTGATGTGAGCCTGACTGGGCAGTAATTGTTTGGGTCTTCTTTTTCCCCCTCTTTTTGAAGATAGGGACAACATTTGCCTTCCTCCAGTCTGCTGAGACTCCTGATTTCCAGGAACTCTCAAGGATTATTGCTAGGGGTTCTGAAATTACCTCAGGAGTTCTATTAATATCCTTGGATGTAGTTCACCTGGCCCTGGTGACTTGAATTCGTTTAGACTGGTCAAGTATTCGTGTACTACCTCTTTACCTATTCTATGCTGCATTTCCTCTATTTTCTCAAGTTGAACAGTGTTTTTCTTTTGGGAAAAGACCAAGGCAAAGAAGGCATTGAATAGTTCTGCCTCTTCTCTGTCCCCTGTTACTACTTCACCATCTCCTTGTTGTTCCTTTTACTACTGACATAACGAAAGAAGACCTTTTTATTGTTTTTAACCTTTCTAGCAAACCTGAGCTCATTCTGTGCTTTTGCTTTTCTGACTTTTTCCCTACCCGTGCTGGCTATTTGTCTGAAATCCTTTTTGGTGATTTCCTGCTTTTTCTATTTCTTGAACAGTTAAGATTACATTTGAATTTTTTGGCTCATAGCTCCAATTCTCAGCCAATATATTATACTGGCATGTACTAAACAGTGCAGGGCATGGGTCTCTTGAAACACTGAACGCTAAGTATGGCAAATTAACATGACTGCAGTAAAAATGTACCAACCTGCCAGCACAACCTTATAAAGTTTAGCAAACATGCCCTGGCTGATATGTTCCCAGCCCATCCTTTTTTCTCCATCGTTAATATTGCTATGGTGATACCCTCGTATTAAAGTTCTTTGAATCCACTCCTCCCAACAGAAGTTAAGGCATTACTTCCGTTGTTTAGTCATCATTACCAGTGTCCAGTTTCCCTACTGAAGTCCTGGCTTTGCTGAATGAGGAAGTGGGTCACAGGCTTCCACCTCATCTGGTTCCTCTGATTTGACAGCAGGCTGTTTGTCTTCCTGGCTTTACTACTGAAAGAGACAGTAGATTTGCTGTACATTAAAAAGGTAGCCTCTGTTTCTGCACCAGGCTAAGCCATGATTTCATTGTGCTTTAGTGTATTAACACAGGGAAAGTGCGACAGGTGGAAAAGAGAAAAAAATAGGATCAGCTGTGAAGAAGATCACCCCTCTCTGTTTTGCTTTTGTGGTTGAACCTTCTTTTTGACCTTACCTTCATTCAAGAGCAAGACTGGATCAAAAACCACTCCCATATTATGAATCTGGTCTTTTAAGCAGTGTGAAGCCTTTCCATAAAGATCTGTGCACCTTATCTCAGTTCACCTTTCTTAACAGACAATAGCTCTGTCTTTTCCAGTGTAAGTGTTCATTTATTTGCCATATGCAGTCCTTTACTGTGCTGAGATCCGCAGCTTCTCAGGCATCAGCTGAAAAGGAAAGATATAATATCATCTATGGAACCCAAGTCACAAATCCCCGACAAACTATGTTGACAGATTCATGTAGCTGTTGAACAGTAAGGGGGACAAAATAGGTTTCGTGTATTCCATAGGACACAGCTAAAGAATCCACCAGTAGCTTCCCACACACTCTTCTGGGTTCTATCCTGCAGGAAGGTCTGAAACCGGTACCCTACAGTTTTCCATAATCCCATTCAAGACAGGGAACCCAGAAGGATAACATATTTGGTATAGGAAGTTGGTGCAAGATCCAACAAGAACCAGAAGGATTTATTCCCACCACCTCATTTCCAGATAATCCACTAGAACAACCATGTTATCTTTGTCCCATAACAAAATCTGGAGCCCAGACTGAAAGAATATAATTCAAGGACATCTGGAGTTGTGCTGTCACAATCTGTAACCTGCAGCTGATGAAGCATGTGCAGTCTATGAAAGCATATGCTAGAAACGTCTAGTCTCAAAGGTGCTAAATATCTGTTCACATACTGGTAAAAGACTAACATGTCTTTCTTGATTACTACAACCTACAAATCTATGACTATTAGTTTTCCCTAGAATAATGGTATCCAGTATCAAAAACAACTCAAATCTGTCCATCAGAAGTTGAGTACCAGACAAGCAGATGCCAATAGAACATTCATAGAAAATGCTCTTGAAGTGGGGTTGGAAACTAGAGCAGATGGTTTTGTTAGCAAAATATGTCACAGACTGGTCATAGTTTGCCACTAGGTTGTCCTCTTCTGTTATGGCTGAGGGCCAAGGTGTAACCAGAGCCACAGCCCCAAACATCTGGTGATTCTGCGGGGTGCAATTATGACAGTCTATAGGTTGGTTCACAGAAGGAGTCTTTAGACTTTGGGCCTTTCCACACTACACTGTTCTGGTTCTATAATTCCACTCTCTGCATCGTATGGAATCCTGGGGTTTGCAGTGTAAGGATGGGCATTTACAATACTTAGCCAGAGAGCTCTTTGGCCTTAGTAAACTACAAACCCCAGAATTCCACAAGAGGTTGAAAGTGGAATAACAGCACTATAACAGTATAGTGCAGAAAGGCCCTTTGTAATATCTTAAAAGATAATCATCTGTCTTCAACAGAGGGTCAAAGGGGAGAAATTTGGCAGTTGAGTTGGTGGAGAAATTTGTTTCCATGTGTTTGTTTAAATGAGAGTTTTTCCAAAATTTGCAAATTTCTTCACAGCCAGCATGGAAGGAGCTTCAAAGTATTTTTTTTTTAAAAAAACAATGGATGCAGCAGAAAACAAAATGGACAAATTTTCCCATTTCTGTTGAAGTGTATAGGCATTGAGTCATTGCAGCATAGCTGACCATGTTCTTTCTGGACAGGTGTTAATGTTAGAAGATTCCTTCTGTGACACAAGGCTTTGAGAGAAGCAGATATACCATGGTATAGTAATTCACTTCTGTACATCTCTGGTGTTCTGAAGAAATGAAACTAAATCTTTGCATTGCTTAAATGTGCAGTAGTAGGGAACTGAGTATACATATTTACAAGATAGTATCACCAAGTAGAATTGGAATTTTTTTGGCTGGTTTGCAGTGGTTATATTCATAAGAATACAACTCTAAATAGGAAGACTGAAAGAGCACAGTCCAGTTCTGTCAGTCTTGCTGTGGAGCAAAACAAATCCAATTAACTTTCATATAGTCATGTTTCTGGCTAGAGGCTTGCACCTGCCAAAACAGAAACTATGGGGGAGGTGACTTAGAAGATTACTTGTTCCTTTCCCTTATAGCCCTTCCAGCCTGGCTCCCTCTTTCCTTCATACTGTGCAGTGCAGAGTTAAGCTTATATTGCCATCACCCTGCCTCCACTCTTTGGACTACAGAAATTCCTCCTTCTCTTTTCACCTGCTTAAACCTCTTGCAGGTTCTGAATTGGGGCAGGCTGACAGACTTATTTTTCTCTTTTCTCATTGAGGAGGTGGGCTGGCAGTACATAGTGTCAAGGATAAAGAAAACATGTGGAAGAGAACCAGTGTGATGAACTGGATAGAGAGTCCAAATCCCTGCACAGCCATGCAATTTAGCAGAAATTACCAACCCCTTTTGTGACCTGAAGCAATGCAAGCAAATAATGCCTCATTCTGTACATGACAGTGCACTGTACTCACGTTATGGCACCGATTTCATGAAACCCCTCAAATTCCTCTTGCTGACGATGAAAATACAGCAATAATATTCAAACACCTAACAACATGTTGTCCTTTTGTGATGACCTAAAGCTGCTGCCTAAAGGCAGCTGCCTCACTCTGCCTAATGGTATGGCCAGATCTAAAACTGAATGGATAACTGTAAACCTATTGTTGCGCCTAAGTAAATTTGCTAGGCTCTTATGAAGAAAATATGTCATAAACTCATGCATATGCTTCTTTGAGTTTCCTAAGAAGACTATCAGGATACAATGACAAAAATTACCCTTGATCATCTATTATGATAGAAGGGTGGGGCATATATTTTAATAAATATATAAATAGATCAATGAATGAAATCATTTAGGAATACCAAATGCCTGAGAACTGACTTTTGCTCTCTGCTAGAATATGTATCAAATATAGGATCTGGAGAAAGTGGTCTAGTTCATCTGAGTCTTCATTTGAACATGATTTACTTTGACCCAGACCTGAAGCAGTGTTACATACTGAGAATTTGCATGTCTCCTCATTGATTTACATGGGGAAATGAAGAAATGGTAATGCCGTTTAAATATTTTGACAGAATTAGATTCTAAAGAGAAGACGGATAATTTGAAACAAGCTTTAAAAGTCAAAAAATGGAGAAAACAGGATCACTTCCTAAAACTGATGGCATATGTAAACAGATTTCCATTCCAAAGTGAAAGAATTGTGCCAAGTGTAGACACACAGATAAGTGTATTTTTTTTTCAAATAGATGTGAGAGTTTTTTTCTTTTTAAAAAGAGTTTCTTTCTTATTTATTGGTGGAACTCAGTGGCATTTGCATGGTTGAGAATTCATTCTGAGGAGATGAAACTTGACTAATTTCAGACAAATGCATCAATGGGAGCTGGCTATGGACACTGCTGTCTGTCCCCCAAGGCTCAGGCTACCCCGATCAGTGCACTTCTTCCTGCCTCATTATTTATAGCCAGTTCATGGGGTGGGCTGGCTGTTAACTTCCTCCCTGCTCAATCTCTCATTCCTGGCTTTGCCCAAGTCAACAATAAGTTCCTTCCTACAAAGATACATTGGCACACAAGATGTCCCCCCGTTAAATGTACAAGAGTGTCTTCATGAATCTGAAGCAGTGTAGCAAGCCACCTAGCCTAGGCAACCATATGCTAGCTTACTGGCCTAAGGCAGAAACTCCTCTGAGCCTCTGATCAATTATTCCATATGAATCCATATAGTATGTTACCCTGGCTTTTGGGGGTCCTGTGGGGGACACCCTGATTTGCTCCAAGTTATAAAGGTTGGGGAAATTAGCAGAGCACTGGCAATAGTAAAATGAGGGGCAGGGTAACCCAGCAGGATCTTTTACCCAACTTTTACGGGGTCAGGCCAAGCCAAGAACCAGACAAACATATCAAATAAATGGATTTCACTGAATAAAAATGTTCTCACGCACCAACACACTCACTCACCCAAGACCTTATTGAGAAGCAAAAGAGTTGAAAAATGGATAGGGGATATAGCAAAGGGATCGTAGATGGGGTGATACTGCACCTATCCTGAAGTTCTTGGTCCAGGAAGCAGCAAGCAAAACAGAACTCAGCTACGAGATGGCTGAGGGGATTATTCAACTAACAGAGTGCCAGTCTGCTAGCGTGGCAGGGAGTTCTCCAAAGAAATTCTCAAAAACTAGGACTACTTGTAAGGCAGAACGTACCTCGAGGGCAAATCCTCTCCTGGGGAGGACAATAGTCATAGCAAAGGAGAAAATGTGCAACAAAGGCAACTTGGTTTGCATGATGGTTTTATGATGCGTTTTCAATGTTTCAGGATCTTCGGTTGCAGTGGATTGTAGTGTAAATTTATGTAGGCCTTGTAGGATTTTTTCGGAGTCACAGGTGCTCAACCTGAGGAAAACATGCTATTCCCCTCATGTTGGATCCTCTTTGGCTGAGGACTCTTTGTTTTTTGTGGGTTTGCACAGCTTGAGGTCTCCTTGGGCTACGTGACTGGGGATTTTTCTGGCCTGACCTAGTTCTCGGTCGTCTGACTATTTTTGCCTATGTGCCCATCCGGGCAACCTCCCTGGCATGGTGAGAATATTTGATATCAAAATTATAGTCCCAGGGATAGGGTGTGCCAGTGGGGTAACAAGTAGGCCTATCAGTCTTTCCTTCCTGAAGCTTCCTGATCTTTCCTTCCTGAACACACTTTGACCTAATTATGAAACCACTGCATCTCAAGCTGTCTAATGCACACACACACCCCCGGGACTAGTATGATATTTGTACCCATTGGCAATAACGGTTTCTTATTTTCTTGGAAACTCAACAAGGACTGACAGCTGACAACTATGTGGACTAGCAGTAGTCCATGGACCACCATTTTGAGAAGCACTAATCTAAACAATCATACTACGAATAGGAATTAATGCATTCAGAGATTGAGTTGGTTTGTGCTTGCATGATAACATTGGCTCTTTTTAGGTTATATTTTCAAGTACTTGTCCTCAATAGTTTTAAGCAAAACCTGTATGTTTTCCCAAACATGGCTGATGACTTTAACTATCAAGGGGGCAAAAATAAGATATTCCTAGAGGTTCCTTGCCTTTCCCTTTGTTCTTTCACTGAAAATGAGTGCAGGCAAAGACAAATTGTGTACTTTATAAGAAAATATGTAGCAAATATACCTAGAAGGGTGTTTTAGCTTTTTCAGCACAGGTTGTTGACTGCCAAAACAGTTTTCTTTTTGGAAGCTTCTACAAAACTAAGAATAACAACTATTTAATTTCTATGAGAGAGAGGCCCTGAGAAGCCCAGGATTCAAAGCAATTTTGGAGGAGGGTTAGAAACAAAAAATTGGATCTGCCTGGCTTTGATCGTGGCTCTGCCCCCTGCCCCACCAGCCTTAATAGGCACAAATTGTGACTGAGATACAGGAACTTTTCTCTAGGGAGACATTGTTACACCCCAAAGTAATCCTAAGAGAGGACTCCTAGAATTGGCTTGGCTCTCCCAACTTGGATATTGGTTAGCAAAGGTCAGTTTCAGTTAAAAATTGGTTTTGAATTGGAAATTCCTAAAAACAATATCGCCCCTCTCTGCTGTATGGGAACGCAGACGACGTCCTTTATGCTAAAAGACCGACCTATTGTTCTGAGTCACGTATCTCTAGGCAGACACAATAGACTCACTCCTTGATTAAGTGAGTCATTGACACTGTCACAGCCCCAAGCTACTTTGATGAACTTTGCAAAGCTAGACAATCAAAGCCTATCAAGTTGGAATTTTAAACCTATCACACGCCTGGACTTCCCAGTAAGAAGCAATACTGAGGAGGGGTCATGATATTTGCTTAACGTTATATCCCGCAATTATCGCCCATTAACGCCACTTTGCTAGCTGATACACAGCCTGAGGACAGAAATTGGCTATAAATATTCCCCACTTTTGGAGCCGTTTTGGAGAGCCTCCTAGACCAGACAGAAGGGCCCATTTAGCTGCTCCTGAAACCTCCCATCCAAGCCTCTCCGACGCTGCTGAAAGCCAAATGTGACTTGCACCCCCAACCCTCCGCAAGACCTCGCTGCTGCCAGCCGTCCAGCCCAGGGATCCAGCCTCCCCTTGGTGCTTTACACCGAGCCTTCGCTAATCTTCTTCTCCCAGGAAGTCTAGACTAAGGTCCTTATGCCTTCTCTCCCAACTGGTCACTTATTATCAACTTTATCTCTGTAGCCCTTGTAAGATTGCAGAATATTTGATAACGTGTGTATGTGACCCTCCCCTTTGGTTTTTCAATAAAAACCATTTTAGATTGTTCCTTGGACTCTTGCATGGTTCTGACCCCGTAGACATAGGGTTGAAGATCCCTTGCCCTGACCTCTTGCAATTTTTGCTGGGTAGCTCTGCTAATTCCCTTAATTTTTGAAGCCTGGTTTGGGTGTCCTCAAGATTCCCCCAATTTTCAGGGTAACAACATCTGTTACTGGAGGGAGCAGTTTAAAAGGGGATTAATTTTCTCCCTGTTGTTTTGAGGGCAATTTGTATAAATGTGGCTTGAAGAAAGAGGTGCAAATGCTAGAAAATTATGAGAGAGACCCTTGGTAAAGTTATTTGCTGGTAAGATGCTCAAGCTATAAGTCACAAAATCACACCCACTCCAGTGTCATCAGCTTGCCTGCCAGTTTCCTTTTATGGAGAAGTTGGCATGAAATGTAATTCTTTTTAACAGGGTGTCTTAAGTAGCCTGACCCTATTTGCATCCTCTGAATCTCCAAGCCAGACTTGAGGACCACTTTGGGTGATCCCTGGGCTAAATCCCATTACTAGTGCCAAATAGAGTAGTCCCACTAAATGAACGGGATTCATACGATCATTGATGCATTATTTAGCAATTGATTCTACTTGGGACTAGTATTGGATTTAGGTTCCCGTTTTGCCTGACACAAAATCTAGATCACTCTGAAGCAGCCTGCTTTGGTTCTGAATCTGGGCTTTATCCAAAGCAAACCCATATTATTCAGTGGTCTTGCAAGTGGCTTCTATACTATTGGAGAGTGCCTGCAGGGAAGTATCACTAATAGCTCTTTTTCAGTGTTCAAATTCCCTTCCACTGGAGGTATGAGAGACATACATAAGAATGCTGAATTGCTAATAGATGTTACTGATATTCAGGCAAGGTATGAACAGGAGGTTCTTTTGGACATAGTTCGAATGCCACTGTTAGGTTGTAGAGCAGAGGAATACATTTATAAGGGTTTTTTTTTTTTTTTGGCTTGTTTACAGAAGTTGGTATAAATGTATCTGTTGTTCTCTCAGCCGTGGGAGAACTGGTTTCAACAGGTTGTGCTGTGAGAGTGGAATTTCAGAAGGATGCTCCTTATTTTATTTTAAAATGGGGCTTACTTTGACTTCTGCACTTTTATGCTATACAATAAAACCATTTTTAAAGGCTACTTAAGACCCTCCAAAATAGTTATTTAACATTAAAACTGCTCTTTTTAAAAGTAGCTTGTAACTTTCTTATTAATCAAAAGTAAGTACATTTGGGATTTTTGGCAATTATTTTAAAAATACTGAATGCTGCACTATACTAGAGACAAAATGCACTAGGTAGTGAGACAACACATTTCTGTAAATATAAAGAAAAAGTGAAGCTGTCCCTAGTTATGTTACAATTGTATATGCATTAGTTTGACTGGGCAAAATAGATCCTTACTACTGCTCACATTCTTCTTGCTTTATATTTTGATAATAAAATTCTGTGTGCAAATAAACAGGCTGCATATTAACATATTGTCCTGCTTGCTTTATGAATTTATGGTGGCCAATTTTATTCAGATTTTAGGGATGCTCACAGATGGGCTTCTAGCACTTATGAAGGTATACTGTGTATATTTACAGTGTAAGTATACCGTGTAGCCATCCTGTCTTTTAGGAGCATAGGAAAATACAAGGCTCAGGGCAAGAGTCAGATGAAGCAGCAGCTTACATGTTGGTCAGAAGATAAGCCTGTTACCCCCCAAATATCGGTGCCATAAGGGCCAACCCGCAATGCCAGTACCTCTGTTCGAAAACGGGGAATAATTAGCTCAAAGCTAGGAGGCCTACGAGAGGATGGCAACTTAACAAGATCTTTTCTACCAGTGTCTGTGGGGTCACGCAGGAAAGAACTAGCCAGAGAGAAAAAAAATGTTAACTAAAATGTGTTTTATTGACAAGATTCACACATACATGCAGAAACTCAATCACTCGCATAATTGTCCAAGGACTAACAAAAGAAAGGGAAGGAAAGTGGGATAGAGGACATTGCGGGATTTGGGTGGTATTTACCACTCTGGAGAGAAGCGGGGAAAGCAGCAACGTGGCTTAGGCAAGAACCTAAGTTCTTCTTGAGGAATCAGATGGACAGAGTGGCATTCGGAATGGTGAGAGACTGCCCTGGCAGCCTGAAATCAGAGGTGTTTGTGATGAATGTACTGCTTAAACTATTGTTCTTGTTTCAAATGATTCCGGTTGTTATATCTAAGTCATGGTTTGTACAGTGCAAAAAAGATTTGAGTAAATTTATTTGGAAAGGTAAAAAGCCCAAAATAAGCTACAAACCTATGACAGATTTAAGATTAAGAGGGGGTTTTGCATGTCCAGATCTAGAGTTATATTATCAAGCAGCATGTCTGACTTGGTTAAGACTATAGAGTCTACTTAACAATGCAAAACTTGTGCTATTGGAAGGGCATGACCTGCTTTTCGGGGGGCATGCCTTCCTTTAGTATAATAAGGCAAAGGTTCAGAGATCTTTTTTTCCGATCACGTTATTTGCAAATCTCTGTATAAAGTGTGGGATAAATACAAATGGATATTTTATTCAAAGTTACCACCTTGGTTATCCCCCTTAGAAGCCCTCTCTATCAAGGAACTTAGGAAACATGGCAGCTGGTTAACTTACAAAGATCTTTTGAAAAAGTCAGGGGACTCCTATCAAGTCAAAGACAGACAGCAATTAGTTGAAGAAGGTATAGATAATAATTGGTTTCCTAATAAACAAGAGATCAACAAATTTAACAAAGATCTCAAAATTCAAGGAATGGACCTTAAAAGGACGCAATTTGAAGAATGTCTACTTAAAGGAGAAAAAGGGCTGCTCTCCAAAATATGTGTAATGTTTTTAAAAATAAACCTGGAAGAAGAGACCATCAAAAACTATATGGTCCAAAGGGCCAAAGATTTTGACTATAATATTCTATTGGAAGAATGGGAGAAAATCTGGAGAAATAACTTAATTTATACGAGGTCATATGCTCTGCAGGAGAACCTACTAAAAATGATGTACAGATGGCATCTATCACCAGTCAGAATAGCAAAAATGTACAGAAGTGCCAAGACTACATGTTGGAAATGTAATAAACAGGTTGACACTTTTCACCATCTCTGGTAGGGATGCAATGTAACCAAAAAATTTTGGCTGAGAATTAAATCTACAATGCAGAAGATTCTAAAGATCTAAATCAAATGGAAGCCAGAACTTTTTTTGTTAGGCATGCTGAAACCTGAGACTAAAAAGGAAAAAGATCTAGAAAAGCTGATCTGGCATATGGTGACGACGGCAAGGATAGTATTCACCAGGCATTGGAGATTAGCTAGCATCCCAACTATAGAGGAATGGGTACAGAAGTTGGCAGAGATAACAGAAATGGATAAACTTACATATATTTTGGAGGGCAAAATGGATAGTAAATTTGGTAAAGACTGGGCACTGGTTAAAGAATTCTTACAGACCAAAATAGGGGCTATCAACTTGTCCAGGTTCATCTACTAATTATGATCAACTATCAGGTGTTACATGTCCAAAATGCTTTCTTTCTACTATTACTACGATTTTTTTTAAGGAAAAAAAAAGATGGAGATCCAAGATAGAGATCACTCAGAGCTTATATACTTGAATTCAGATGGTGGTATATTGTTTCGTTTCTTTTCTTTTCTTTCATTTTTTTTTTTACCATAGAAGTTGAGAAGATAGGTAATCTTAGTCCTCACTGGTGTATATAATACTATTTCTATGGGTTGCTAGCATAAATGGAGTGGCTGAATAAAAGAGATTGAGTTGAAAATGATGGGATCTTAATAACTTACTTTCATATTTTTGTATTTATGTGATTGTATATTTAAATTTATAGTTCTAATTTAATTTTCCCTCCCTTTTTGAGGATAGTAGAGGTTTGAACTTAGCTTCTTATTTCAATGTTAGCTGTACTTCCATCAGGTAGGAGAAGTCCTATTTGTATGTATTTGTGTACTTTTATGTGTGTATGTATTGCTGTTTATTTTTTCTTTACTTTGGTGTATATATCATCCTTCTCTTATGTCTTTTATGGTTTTTTTTCAATAAATATATTTATATTTATAAAAAAAAGAAATCAGAGGTATTTGTAACTGAAAAATATCCTGTGAGTATAACTGTGACCTGCACTCCCAGCTAAGTGGGCAATGGGAGTTGCAACACAAACAATGAAATTTGGATGGAGCTAATGGTTTTGGTGTTTAGGAGACAAAGGACAATGATTGTTGCAATAGCTGAATATTGTGGAAAGGTGGGGAACAATAGGGAAAAACATTCAGGTGTGCAGGGACCAGGGTTGAAACAGTCACAGTTTGGTGGGAACTTCCCCATTTCAGCTCTGAGGGTCCAGCTTGGCATTTTACGCCTATTGACTTTATCCTGAAAATGACTGGGTCCCTTGCCTAAGAGGGGGTGCGGCTGACCTGCCCTGCTATGTCACGTTTACAGTCAGAAATTTGCCTCTTCCAGCGTGACCTCTTCCTCACCTCAGGTATCATTTATATCAATGCTGATTAATATAGTGTCAATCCAACATTATTTGCCAATTAAACAATGCCAATTAAACAACTAAACAATGCCAATCGTGGGGGTTGCGTGGTGCCATAACAAGCCCCTCCAGGGCTCTGTCTAAACTTTAAAGAAACTACCAAGGTGGTGAACCTTATTCCCAAAACAGAACCAGCATCTTGGATAACTCTAAACGTTCAGGCTAAAATCTGGCATAGATTTATTACCGCACTGATATCATGAGGTATCAGTCACTGGTCAGGTCACTGATCTATCTAACCCAGTAACTATATTTCAGACAGGATTTCTTCCTAGTTCCACCTGGAGATCTTTGACATTTCTTCATAATCTGTCATCCAACTACTAAACCGGCCCAATCTTGCTTGGCTTTTGAAATCAGGTGAGACTGAGGCCATTTCCATACCGGGCTTCTGAAATGGTGCAGAGCGACCTCTGACGGAGATCTTCTACACCGTAGAGTGGACTGGTGTGGACTACTTTTTGTAGTTCCACACCAGAATCCACTCAGGAGCGGCTGGAACTAGCCGTGCTGCGTGTCTTTTAAAAACTTCTTTTTTGAGGTTTTTAAAAAGCACGGAGCATGCAGCCCCACACCGCTCCGTTGCCCGGCTCCAAAGCAGATTTGCAGGCGCGCGCAAGTGCGTGCCTGCAGATCTGCCAGGGGCGGGCTTCCAGCTGGCGAGCTTCGGTTGGTGGAGAGCTTCCACCAACTGGAAGCTGCCATTTGGGACGCCGGAGGATTGCGGAGCAGTGAGCTCGCGCTGCTCCATGTGGCGACGGACTTACCCGGTTTCAGGTAAGCTCCGTTTTTGGGCGTTTTCACCCATTCCCCCCCCCCCACATGTGAAAAGGGCCTGAGTATGTTCAGAGTAGTGTGGTATTTAATTTCTTTCTTAATCATTTTCTGGTAAGAAAGAAGGTGGAAATTGTAAGGTCATCACATAACTTCTCCCTGAATTTCTCTTAAGAGGGTTGTACGACTGCACAACAAAAGTCTCATTTAGAAGCATCCAGTCATTCCTATGTACTTGGGGAGTGAATGCCAGTGTCAGTGAGGCTTACTTCTGAGTAAGCAGGCACAGCACTATAAATGAAACATTAAACAAATTGTTTAGATATTGTAGGGCTTTTTTTAATGTGATATCTTCCCACTTTCTCATCTCATTCAAAAATACTGCTTTTATCAGTTGTGATAAGGTCTGCTTTTATTGTGACTAATAGCTTGCCTAAAAATTTCATGGGCCAACACAATTGCCAAAAAGTTGAACAAACAAAATAAAAGCTACAACCCTGACTTCTTGATGATAAAGGGGTTGGCAAGCGATATTATTATGATTATTTAGAAGAACATAACAGTGTTCTTGCCCTGAGATGAAAGAAGTGGCAATGTCCAATTTGTGGGTGTTTTGTCTAGTCCATTCATATTGTTGGATACAATAAAATGGATTTGGGAATGTAGTTCTTCTTGGAAAAGACACACAATTTTCTAGCTACTGATACCATATCTTAGCAAATCACAGACATCAGTACAGAAACCTGACAAATCCAATGCAGAATACAAGTGTTGCAAGAAGCCGTTCATGCAGATGTTACAGACTAGTTTGGATAGCAGTGCCTTATCACCAGCTGAAGTCTGCCCTGCCTTTCAGCCCAGAGAGGTCTAGAAGGGAATGAGAATTAGCATGGCGTAGTAGTTTAAGCATGGGGCTTGATTACTCACTCAGCTGTGGAAACCTATGAGGTGATCCTGGGAGCATCACACATTCTCAGCCCCAGAAAACCTCATGATAGGTTCACCATAAGTTGTAAATAACTTGAAGGGACACAACAACAGCAGCTAAAAGGAAATACAGGTCCTGGATTATAAACAGTGGTGTGGCTGTTGGAGAACTTCATTTGCTTCTAGAAATGGGCAGCAGAGATGGAATTAGATTAGAATATTGTGTTTAATATTGTATTTAATAGCTAAGTAGGTTGCCCAAGAAAGAATGTATCCAAAAAACCTGACAATCCTCCCTGCATGCACCCATAGGGGTTGCTTTGTCCATTTTTTTGCTGCACAATAAAGGACCAATTGATATGTTAATTCTTCCGCATGCTTGGAAACTTTTCATTTTGGGCAAGCAGTGATGTACTTGCAGAAGAAGTAACAACACAGAATATCACACCTCATGTTCTCTAAAGAGGCTTATTCCATCTTTCACATTCTTGCTACCCATACAAACTAGAGTGGAGTTCTGCATGAGAGTTGCCCTTGACCCATTTTCTGCTATTTAGGGCAGGGGAGGGGAGACCATTCAGAACCAACCAGAAGAACACGATAAGAAGGTCAAAATACTGCAGTGGGAAATGATTATGGAAAACATTTTCAGCAAGTATTGGGAAAAGAGTCACGAAAGCAGCATCTCACAAAGAAATGTTCCTAATATCCTTTTACCAGCTATACATTACTCTTCAATCAGTTTAGATGCAAATATCTTCCTGTACTAGTATTATCTGATGGTTTTGATAGTTGTGTCTAACTGGTTTTTACTGAGTATGAATTCTTGTTGATCAGAGTCTGGCCATTGTTTATTTTCACTACAAATGTACCACTCCCAGAGCCAATTCACATTGCATATTATACTAATATACTTGTTTTGGTGCCTATTGTGTGTTTTGTTGTCAAGATGTGATGTGCTTGCAGGTTTCACAGTGATTCCCTTTGGTTTCGGGGTGGGAAGATGTAGTAACAATCTGGAAAAGATGAGCAATGAGTAAGAGCAATGAGCAGTAAGTAGGAAGAGTGTCTGGCATGAATCTGAGTCATCTGAACAAACAAGAACTGAGCCAAACCATTTTGAATATGAAACAAATAATTATTAAACTATCTGCAACATCCTCTTGGCACTGAGGAAACAATTGCACCAGTATTCCTGTTTTAATGGCAATTGGCAATCCAGACTACACAATAGTGAGGCCTGAGACACAGTGCCAAGTCAAGATTGAAAGACCAATTAAAATTTTGTATGGCAACATAAGGGCAGAAATTGTGCAAGTCCTTTGATGATGTGCAAAGTGTAAAGGCAACACAAGGTTGTTTCTCCCTTGCATTCGTGGACCGTGGCCAGGCAATAATCCATCTCTCATCTTTCCTCTAAGAGCAAAAGCTTAAAACACAATTATTTTATGAACTTGTTATAGGAAGGCTTCCGAAAGCATAAATCATGACCCAAAGAGCCTCCACTTTGGCCTTCACTGTAGTATGGAAGGGAAATCTCAAAACAGGAGCTTTTCCCATCATACTGCTGTAGTAAGCAACCAAAGATGGAACTCTCAGGCTTAGCCTACCAGATGACTGATGATGAGTACCATTAAAACACAATCGTTTGTTAACAATCACATTAACTATAAAAGGTTTTTGGGGACAGGGACAATTTTGATATTTGTCCTGGAATTGCGCTACTAATACCTGCTGCCCTCATATGTTGGACACCTAACACTGCTGTTCAGCTGCTCTTTCTACCAATGGGATCGAGCAGAAAGTCCTAAGATGGGTTGTCTCAGGACAAGCTGGTTCTGGATCCACTCAAATCCAATCCCCCTTGTCCCCTACTGAAGTGTAGGATTATATCCTGAATGTATGCCAGACTCAAGGTGTTTAAGTATTCCTCTGCCTAGGGGAGAATCAAGATCTATGGGGAAGAATGGCAAACCCACACCTCTTCTTCATCATCTCCTCTCCAGGGCCCTTGTGTTCCATCTTCGTCGCATGGCTGAAAGTCCTGCAATGGACCTCCCCATGAGGAGAAGCAAGGGATGTTCTGTCCATTCTGTAAAACATGGGAGCTGTTAATCTTTATAAAGTTGTCAGTGGGCCTAAACTCCATAGTGTTCAGAACAAAGAAAAATATGGGCGATTAGAAATCTATTATTATTTACATGTCTGTAAAAATAACAGGAAGAAACATAGGTTTGGGCTTCTATATTTCATCATTAAAATTTATTTATTCTTATTTTGCTCTTCAATTCTATGTAGAGTGTTACAGGTTTAATGAATTTAAATTATAAAATATAAAATATATAAAATAATTTAAATATAAAACTTTTATAAAATAATTTCATAAAGGTACATTCCATCCTAATCAAGGTCATGGCAGTGTTTCATCAGCAAAGGAAGAGGTATTTATCTGCTGAACATTTAATATAATTCACCACCATGTTCCTGAGGCTGTCCTTTCTTCAAACAGTTCAGGCTGGGCACCCAGACGTGCACAGCACACACCATTTGAAATGTTCATGGAAACACACCCACTGCACCACCACCCACATGCAAATGATGTAGCACCAGCACAGTTGAAGCAAGAAAGCAATTAAGGTGACATGAGTTCTGTCAAGGGAAACTTAAACTTTCCATGGCACCTAGTGACAGATGTGGTTCTACTGCAACCTGTTTCCCATAAGGCCTCTGCCTGGAAGGCTGTGGAGCATGTTTAGCACCTTTTTGATTGCTCTTCTTAGTCAGTAAGCCCACATTCTTTTCTGTAATGTTAATGCACAAGGCAGAAGAACAGATAGATAAACTGTGATGGAAACTCATCAGTGTTGTAATGTTAAGAACACAAAAGCCTACGTAGGCTTTTGTGTAATGGTAGCATATGGTTTTAGTCAGGGACAGAGGCAGTGATGTTACATTGATCCAGCATCATCTGCAGAAGAATGTATTTCAGAAACATGAGACTTCTTTAGTGCTTTGTGTATGATATAACCACAGGGCACGTCCTAGCAGATTGCCTGCAGCAAAGGAGAGCATTAAAGTAGCTAGGAAAGCATTTTATGTGTCAACGTGTGAGCATCTATTACACTGCACGTCTTGCCTAGAATTGATAATGGCCGAAGTCTGGGATTACACATTCATTTTATTTACAGTATGGAAGACATTGCTTACATTATATAGACTGCACATTGCCAGATGCCTAATTTAGTACTAATTTAGCTCTGCAGAGTCAAACTGGGACACTTTCTAGACTAGCCTTCTCAACCTGTGCCCTCAAGATGTGCTGCGATGGTGGAAGCTGCAGTCTAACACATCTGGACAAAACAAGCTGGGGAAGGCTGGTCTAGATAGATTATTTTTTTATAAGTATAAGAAAGTCAGGATTTAGTTATCATGGTTAATTAGTGATCATCAAAGCAAAAAGAAATCTTCATGGGAAGAAGGTTTACATTTGAATCCAAGGTGCTGAGGACAATATAGAAAGTAGCTTACAGACTGGTTTTAAGTTTCTTTGGGATGAAGTGACTGCTGTGGGAATGTGAAAGCTGGACTGCTTACCATCTTACATTCTTAATAAACCATCTCTCCATATATCTTTCCAGTCTTCAGGTAAAGAAAAGTATTTTCCAGTACTAAAATTCTTTTCACTAAATATACTATAGATCTATCCTTATTCAAAGAGGAAGTGCTTTTCCCTAGTGTCTGGCAATTGTCTCCCTCTCATTCTAGTACCTCCCTCCACACACAGACCCACAAGTGCATTTTTAAATGTGCCTGTGTGTACGTGCAATTGCAAGGAGGAGACAGGAAAGCAAGCCCAGTTACAAAAGCAGCCTGTTGCTCACACAGCATTGGCTCTAACTCGCTAAGAATTTAAAGTCAAACCTGATTCTGTTCATACACAGGCACCGTCATTGTTCTGTTTTATGGATGACAAACCTGATTGCACAACAGTTAGAAATGCTTCAAAGGAAAAATGTCAAGTATACATTGTTGCAGCTCTTCAACATCATAACATATCAGGAATAAAGCTATCTTTCTTAAAATTACTGTCAGGACAACACAGTCGCCCTGCCATGAAAAGCCTTGTAGGTGTGCTGCAAAGCCTGGCTTGTAATGTGAAGAGGAAATAAGATATGAAAATATGAATATGTAGAGCTCATTTCTGTACCTCTGTAAACTTTTCTGTATCCTAGAAAACAACTACTGGATGGTTGCAATTTATTCTTCTAAAAATCTTGCATATAAAATCCAACTTGCATCCTGATCATCATGTGCATAACAGAATAAGATCCATCTATATATTGCCAAGCATGAATCTGAAAACTTTTATAAAATGTTACATCATTGGTAGATGACCCCATTGAAACTGGTGAAAATAGCAAAAAAAAAAAGTTAATGGGAAGTGTTGGAAACCTGAAAATACAAATAGTACCTTCTATCATATGTGGTGGTCCTGCAAAAAGGCCAAACACTACTGGGGAAAAAAAATCATGATACACATTCAAAGATAATAGATTTTAAATTTGAAATGAATCCAAACATGTATTTATTAAATTTTATTACAAGCCAGAAAGAACAGAGAAAAAACAAGAAGATAATTTTATATTTGATTACTACAGCAAGACCTTGCTTCACACAATATTGGAAAAATAAAATAGAGCCATCATCGGAGGAATGGAAAATTAAAATGATGGAAATGATGGAACTGGAAAAATTATTAAACTCAATAAAAGGAAATTCAATTCAACATTTGAAAGACAATGGAAACTGATAATGGATTTTGTTAAAAGTAAGGATAGATGTTAAAGTGTAAATAAGATATTAAAAAGGAATATAAAATAATAGAGACTTATTTATGTATATAAAAGTTAGTGAGATATAAGGGGGGAAATAGAAAATTGTTAAAAAGGAAAATAAGCAGGTTTTGATAAGATGATAAATGAGTATGGAATTTGGTGAAAATGCATAATAAGGAAGGAGCTATACTGAAGGAGGTAGGGGGTTCTGTAAAGAAAGTGGTATGTTATATAGATTGAATAAGAATATATTATTTTATGGTTGTAAATTTTGAATTAAAAATATAAATAAAAAATAAAGTCAGATGAAAAAATGGAAGGACAGAGGGTTAATTAGGACTGTCCCTGCCAAATCAAGCTTAGTAGCCACTAGCAGTGGGCAGGAGAGGAGGAGGGAAGGAAGGAAGGGCATTGAGAAGAACTGCTCTCCCTGCCTACCATCATTGGTCACATAGTGTCTCCACCTGCTGTGCAAGGTTCAGAATTTTCTTCTATGAAATTAGGACCTACTGAATCTGGCAGAGCATTTTTAAAAAGAAGACATCAATTTCTCCAGTGCCTGACTTCCATTACAAAGTATTAGACAACAAGCCAATGGCTAAAATTCAGTTCAGTACTAGCAGAGCATAAAACTCTGCCGGTGTGCCTCTGTACAGTGTGACATAGTTTTATCATGCTGTGACACACTGCAGTTTTATGGCACCCTGTGGTTTGATTGTTGGAATATGACTCTGGAGATCAGGGTCAGAAAACACTTTATTTCGGTCATTGACCAATAAAATGATAAATATAGTCATAGAAACTGGTTACAAAACAGATAACACAGATAATTTTTAATATATCAACTACTATTAACAATTTGAGGGCCTATCTTGCACATAACATAAAAAAATTTTGCTACTTTTAAGCATGACAGTTTGTTCCTGGTTATCCAACAGATAGCGTAAATAGAAAACATCAGAATGTCCTGGGAATTGGGTTAGCAGGGGAGTAATCAGCTGTTGGCAAATATCCCTGTAAAACTGACAGTACGAGAGTACATGGGCTATAGTTTCTATAGTATCAGTGTTGCAGGGGCAAAATCAGATCTCATAGGGAATTTTCTGATATTTCCCTTCCAATACCGCTGTGGGGAGAACATTGAATCTAGCCAATGATAAAGCTCTCCTAAATTTGGGTACAATAACATAGTATAAGTATGTGGCCGGTTTAGAAATCAGCATTTGCCTGTTGGCAAATATGTATTTAGTAAAGGCAGCAATTTCTGTTTGACCTTTTATATCTAAGATCCTTTGTCTTACAATGGATTTTGCTTGATCTAATCCTAACCTTAGAATAGTATCACTTGAAAGTCCACAAAGGCTCAGTTTCTGAAGTACAGCCGTTTCCCATGTGGATTTATAATTGTCAGCCAATATTAATTGGGTCAGTCCACCAGGATTATTATGTAACTTTAACCAGTAGATAAAGATGTTCAACCAAATGCTTAATTTCAGTTTACTAACTCCTGCCTCCCTTCACAGTACTGCATTTGGAACATATCGGGCAACCTGAAATATGCTTCTCAAAAACTTTGTTTGAACTCTTTCTAGAGAGGTCATATTATTATATAACCCCAGATGAGCCCCATATAACAGTTGAGCCCGAGCATTAACTATAAACAATTTGATTGCAGCTGGGATGTACTGTACTCCTTTAGTAAAGTAATAATTTTGAATGGCTGTAGCAGTTCTCTGTGCATTACAAGACACATAATCTAAATGGGCATTTCTACTTCCTGAGGCTTGGAAAACTATCCTCAGATATTTAAAGATCTTAACCTGCTCAATTGATTGCCCTCCTAAAATCCAACTTCTTTGCTTGGGATGTTTTGAGAAGGTGAGGATCTTAGTCTGGGTATAATTTATTATTAGTTCCTCTTCAGCACAATACTGAATGGGTGACCTTAGGGCTCTCTTAGGGCCGACGGGGGTCAGTGACATGGGTGTTACCCTGATTTCTGGGGGTCCCGAGAGGGACACCTAAAAGTGCTCTCAATTATATAAGTTGGGGAAATTAGCCAAGAGCACAGCCTAGCAATACGAGAGGCAGGGTAACGTAGCAAGATCTTGAACCCTATGTCTACGGGGTCAGGCTGAGTCAAGGAGCACACAGAAGTTGAAATAATAAATGTGGTTTTATTAAAAACACAATCAAACAGTGTATGCAGCACACTCACACAGATAACTAAAGAAATAAAGGTTGGAGTGGGATAGAGGGATTTTTAGAGGAGTCGTTGGTTTGGGTAATACTTCACTTGTCCTGAAGCCCGGTTGGAAGCGGAGAAGCTGGGGAGCGTGGATCTCAGCATGTGGAGCTGAGGGGAAGGCTCGCTGGACAAAGCGACAGCAAGGCAGGATGGAAGCCAAGAGCAATCCGAAGAAGCGCTCAAAATAAGGGGTTCTTATAGGGAAGATTGTGACCGCAGGCTAGTTCGTACTTGGGGAAAACAATGAGTTTGGAGCTGGAGACAAAAGCCTCCGAAAGGTCAGAATTTAAATGATTGAATTATAGCCAAATTGTCAATAGGGTAGCCAGTATGCAAACGCGGAGTGCTTGAGCGTTGTATAGCTTGATCGTCAGGCTGCCAGCGTGGGGCAGAGGATCTTTTGAAAGTTGCGTGCATACTTAATGAAGGTACTTGCCTTTGAGGTCTCCTGAAGCTGCGAGTCGGCTATTTCTGGCCTGCCTGTATTGTTTTGGAATATTACGGCGATTATCGGCCGAGCCTGTATGCGTGCTTGTCGGGGGCCTCACAAGCACGTGGAGGGGAAGGGGTACGTGAGGCCGAATTATTGATATCACAAGATATCTTTAATATCCCCCTAGCTTGGGCTAGCCAGGACAGTAACATGGGCATATAATAATAGATTAATAAGTCTATGGGCTAATTGAGGGGGATGGAAAAAAGAGTTACTTAAGTAAGGAATCAGTGAGTTTATGTAGTAATTGAATAAGAGTGGAGCGAGTATGCATCCCTGTCTGACGTTTTATTTACTTGTATTTCCTTGGTGACATGTCCTTGATTGCTGCACCTGACCTTCAATCTGGTATTCTCATGGATTTTGATGAGCAACAGAAGTAATCACTTGTCTATTGTGGTATTTTTAAGTTTAATCCACAGTCTAGATCGAGATATTGAGTTGAATGCTGACTTAAAGGCAATGAATGCCGCATAAAGAGATTGACCAGCTTGATGAGAATATTTCTCTACTAGGTGTTGCAGTACCATTGCATGATCTATTATTGATCTTCCTTCCCTAAATGCAGCCTGTTCATCCCTCAGAATGTTCTCAGATTCCACCCAGGCCATTAATTTAACCTGTAGATGTTTAGCATACATTTTACTGATCTGACTTAACAGACTAATTGGACAAAAATTGGCTGGATCTTCTCTTTTACCCTTCTTATAAATTGGGATTATAATAGTTAAGCCCCAGCCTTTTGATATCATAGCTGTACGATCTATTACAGTGAAAAGTGAGGTTAGCACTGGGATCCACCAGTCTAAGTCATTTTTTATTACCTCACAAGTGATAAAATCTACACCTGGGGCTTTCCCTGGTTTGAGCTGTTTAATTAAGTTCCTGATTTCTAGACCAGAGACTGTGGCACAGTAGGGGAGGGAAGTTATATCTAGCTCCAAATCGGCCAGAGAATTCTCCGTTTCAGCATACATAGATGCAAAATAGTCTTCCCAAATATGGGCTGGTATCTGGGATGATGGAATGTAAATATTTTTTGGGAAAGATGGTGCTACCACTCTCCAAAAGAGAGCAGGATTATTTACACTGGCTGCTACTATCAGACGTTCCCAAGATGCTCGCATATTATCCCTTTTCTTTTGACAGATCAACTGTTTGTACTGTTTTTTCAATTTCATGAGTGCTGATGTTGAACAAGAATTAGAATCCTCTTTATATAGTTTAAAAAGGTGTGTTAAAGAGTTTCAGGCTCTATGGCATTCCTGGTCAAACCATTCATGTTGTGTTCTTGGATCCTGCCTAATTGTGGTAGATTGGAGAACAGTTAGCAAAGATTGAATTGATTTAATTAAAGTGTTGAAATTGGCCAATACCTCATCATCTGACTTTTGACTTACTATTACTGAATGAAGGCTCTTAGCTGGTTCCCTCTCCCCAAAATTTGTCAGTATTTCTGCTTGATGGGATGGCCATTTAGCGCAAATGGGACAGAGGTCATCAGACACCACTGAAATATGGTAAGCGGGTAAAAGCACCCAATCAAAGACCTAGAGATCAGGGTTTGAATCGCCACTCAGCCATGGAAACCCACCTTGGGTATGTCACACTCTCTTATCCTTAGAGGAAGGCAAAGACAAACAAATCTGAACAAATCTTGCCAAGAAAACCCTGTGATAGGTCACTTTAGGATTGCTGTAAGCTGGAAATGACCTGAAGACCCACAACAAGAAGAAATGTTCCCACTAGAGCTCCAGGATCTTCCTTTATCCTGAGTGCAAACTACAGTTAAATGGTACCTGGGAGGCCCTGACCACTGAGTGGCTTGTGAGAGCACCCCACTGCCAAGAAGTTGAGGTTGCAGTGAGGTTGCTGCATGAAGAAGGTATGGGATATTTCCTTCTGCAATGACTGAAATGTATTTCCACTGCCAGAATGGAAGGTTGCAGCATCGTATGTTACCAATGGGATTCTTATCAATGGTTCCAGTGGACTGAGAGACAGTCAAGTCACTGGAAGGTGAACTGAGTGTGAAAGGCTACCATGTGTGGGTTTTGTGTGATGAGCTGGCAGAGTGTGTGCCTGTGTGATGAGCTGGCAGAGTGTGCACTTTTCTGTGAATGTAGAGTGTGTGAATTCTCCTGAAGGAATGGGAGAGTAGACTGTGGCCCAGAGTGATTGAATCTTTTCTTCCCCCTACATGTGTTATGGGTATCGTACTCGTGAATTTAAGGCCCCATTATTATTATTATTATTATTATTATTTTATTTTATTTTATTTTATTTTATTTTATTTATTTTTTGAGGTAATACTGAACCAGAGTGGAACAGAGAAATGGCCTCACAGGAGTAACTTTTTGCAGTTTTGTTGCCAATTGTTATCATCATTATTACATGCAAAGGGATGGACTGTGAAAGCTCTCACAGGTCTAAATCCAGTTAGTACTTGCAACAAAAGTAAACAAATGAATGGAACTTACATAAATGTTGACTCACCAAATTCCCATTTATTCAGTGGATCTAATCTAATTGGGACTTAGAATCGGATATAGGCCCAGACTATGCTGTATTTCTATGTTTCTCCTATAAGCTAGTCCTTCTTTTGTTGTTGTTGTGTTCCTTCAAGTCATTTCCGACTGATGGTGGCCCTATCACAGGGTTTTCTGGTGAATAAACAGAGACTAACAGGATTTTTGCACTGTGCTACTTTTTATTTTTACTTCTAGTAGGCATGCAAATTGGTGATTTGTGTACTGCTTTGTGGTTAGCATTCAAAGGACAAGATTTTAGTTCTTTTCAGGACTTCCTGCTGTATTCCAAAGATCCCTGTTCTCTGTGGATCTGAGCAGAAGCAATGTTCTATCTCCTCACACACTCTCACTGTCACTTTTGGCAACAAGTTAGAATGGGTTCAGTTTGTGTTAACACCAAGAATTCCAAAAACAGGGGCATAAGTTTCAGAGATTCTGCCAATTGGGAGAATCTCTGAAGCTTATGTCCCTGTTTTTAGAATTCTTGGTGTTAACACAAGCTAAATCCATTCTAACTCATTGCCAAAAGTGACAATGAGAGCAGGGAGAGAAAGAAATTGTGTAATGTGTACCTACCCCACAGAACAAGACTGTAAATTTACTTCTTTTATTTTATTAATTTATTGAAGCCATTTTTTAAAAATATTTTGTTTTTTGTTCAGTTTCTATATTGTAATTTCACTTTAACGGCTGTGATGGGCAGAAAAGTTATTTATAAATACCTTTAATATTTGTTATATTTATCCTAGAATGTTCAGTTAAAGCAGATGTTCAGTTAAAACAGAAGGCAAAAGGCAACCATATATTCTCTCAAAGTGCTTGTTTGTTTCATTTCAAACCAACCACTAACCAAATTGCTCTAGGCAGTGTTCAGTTCATTAAAGTATATAAAAAAAGAAACAGTACAATAAAACAATGATTAGAGTAGCAGAGCATAAAGTTAAATTAAAACATAGAAACTGAGAATAAAACTCATCAGCATACAAAATCAAAATACAAATTAAAACAAACATCAGGTTAATAGTTGAAAAGACTGTAGAATAAGTTCTTAAAATTCCTGAGAGAACAAAGAGGTTTTCATTTGGCACTAAAAAACCTGATGTAACTAACAAATGTGTCTGTTTAGTCAGTTTCAGGAGAGCATTCTACACATGGAGTGCACCACTGAAAAGAACCTCCTTTTTCAGCAATGTATTTCGTCTTGTTTGCCAAGGAAAATGAGAAGAGGGCCTCAGACGATGACTTTAAGTTTCAGGTAAGTAGTTATGCATAAAATAAAAAAATAAAAAAGTCTAATTTAATATCCATTAAAACATAAGAGCAAGAGAATTTAAAGTGCATCATCCTTTCGATATTTATAATACAACCAATTAAACTGCCTGAGAGAGGAGGGAAAAAAAGTCCTGTTATCAACCAACATGAGAATCTTTCTCCCCGAGGTGCTCTACAGAGAGCTCCTACCATTTGAGATCAAGCAGATTATGGAAAAACAGGGGTCTTTTATGGGCTGTGACATCACAGAACCAGCTGTAGGGCAATCTGCCGCACTAAATTGTGTAATCATAGCAATACTGGGAAAGACTGTTGGGAATTTATACAGCCGCTCCTAATCATATTCCATTAGGGGCACAGGGCAAGCTTCAGGAGCACTGTGATGGCAGGTCCTGACACCAGATCTGACCAAATGACAGGCAGGTTAAAGGTTCCCCACAGCTGGGTACAGTTCTTTTTATTGGCAGTTCTAAGAACAACATCCACTAGTCCATCAATCAGTTTGCTACAAGTCTTGCCACAAAGGCCATTCCCTCACTACACTGCCATTATTCCACTTTTAACCTCCTGTGGAATTCTGGGGTTTGTAGTTTATTGAGGCCAAAGAGCTCTCTGGCTGAGAATTCTCAGTGCCCCTCCCTAAACTGCAAACCCCAGGATTCCACAGGATGTTGAATGTGGAATAATAGCATTGTAACAGTGTAGTGCAGAAATGGCCAAAGACTTGCACGGCTTTAGTATGACTCCAGCATTTGCAATCACGATCAACACATATTTGCATTGCCAGTAATCACACTGCATATTGCATATTACACTTTTCATGTTGTTTTTAAAACAGTGTCAGTATCAAGCATCCACAAAATCACATCGCTGGTTATAAACGCATGCCTTTTAACAGGGGAGCCTCCATTAAAGGCTAAAAACAACAGCCATTTTGATTAGCTTTCAGAAGCACAGAACTCCAGAAACCTTATGAAGAGCTTTAAGTTAGAGGATAAGAGCATGCTAACAATGGCTTGCAGTGATCTTCCAGTTCTGTTACAAAAATGCTACAAGCTTCAATGCAGTCATGCCACTCTTAATCTAGGGCCCTTTCACTCTACGGAGCTATAGTGCAATGATTGCATTTTAATTGTAAGGGCTACATCCTATGGAATCCAGGGACTGGCACTTTGGTCAAAGGAGCTCTCCAACTGAGGATTCTGAAGGCCCCTCCCTCAACTGCAAACCCCAGAAATCCCATTTAAAGTGGTATCACAAAACTATCGTAGTGCAGCACTAAAGGGTATCTGATCTGCAACTAGAGCATTTAATACATCCAGGCCACAGAGATATTGAAATCAGTGTTTCAAACACAATGTATTCTTCATTCTATCTTTTTGCAGGTATACCTTTATGAATTCTAGGGCACCTACTGCTTATGCTATTGCTCTGTTAATGCATCCTAATGCATTTATTTCACTGTCTCACACAAGAATAAACACTTTCAAAAGTTTATCTTTGCTGGGTAACATTACAAGACTTTTTGCAGGTTTATTGATTTCCCCTCCCTCATTTCAGAACTTTTTTGTGAAAAAATTATGTGCAGAAAAAGCATTGTTTTGTACAGCAAACAGTGTTTTACGCAAAACCCCCACACATACTGTTTTCTGTGCAAAAATGTATTTGTGCACAAAACAAGACTGTTTTTGAGAGATTTCTTCTCCCACCTTTCTTTGCAAAATAGTTCCTGAATGCAAACAATCTTATGGCTGCTGAGTATTTTCTCAACAGGATGTTTTGATCGCTTGAGATATGTTTTGGAAAGGAATATTTATGAGTATTCTTTGCATCTGTATTGCATCCTTATTAGGATTGGGTTACTGGCTGGTGAACTAAGCCAGGAACCAAATGCCATAGAACAAACCAGGTCAAACTGGAAATCACACAGAATAGTTATACATAATCCACTAGAGTCTAACAATCTGCTAGTTTATTTTTCTTTTCCTAATGTTCAGGCTTTAGATTCTGAGGAGAAATGCTTTTCCTAACGCCTTAAGCAGTTCCTTCACAGGAAATCAACAACCTGGTTTGCAATCAGTTGTCATACTAGTTATCTATTTATAGATATTACAGTATCATTAGCCCAAGTAAGCAGTGGCATAATTATCAGTAGCCTACATTCACAATCAGTTTAGATTTCTTCCACTCTGTGATGTTACTAGAGTGGGTGTGCCTGTCACATTTCTGTTTAATATGATGTGCATCTCTAACATACTCATAATGAATGATAATTTTTGAAGTTCATTTAATAGATACAGTTATCTTGATAGCTGTGAGAACATGTATTTTTGAAGCCTAATAGTTTCCTTTGAAGTTCATCATCCATGGTGATTTGATTCTTATTTGTACTTACGCAGTCCAACAATATTGTTCTATGTTCAAAGATTCCTTAAGTTTTTTTTCTCAAAGAACATCAGACTATCTTGTTATATTTATGGGTGTGCCTAAGCAAAAATGCATCAACTAGCCTATCAGCATCTTAATAACTAGAATGCAAGCAACTCTTTTGTACAGGGGAAGAATCCACACAGCAATCTACAAGTACTCCAAGTCAACATACTTGCATTTCAACCTAATTAGATCAGTGGACAGATAGCGAGGAAACCCAGATAAATTAAATGTAAATCTGCTCATTTGAAAGGTCTATTGATAGCACAGTACCATTTTGGCCCTGAAGTTTTGAATGCTGTCAGGTCTCATAACTTTATAAATGTCTACAGCAGAGGTGGACAGTCCTCCAGATATTGTTGGACTGCAACTCCCAACATTCCTCACATTGGCTACATGGGCTAGTTGTAGTACAGCTTTACTCACCATTGGTAGTACAGCTTTACTCACCATTCTGCACAAGGCTGGTGAATCAGTTCGTGCCGTTTCTTACCAGATTTTCTGGGCTCGAAACAAGGTGGACTTTCCCTCATTTCCTTCCGCACAGCTACTGCGTATGTTCCATTCTGATTCGGAGGAGTGCAAGTTCATGAATCCACACTGCCTCCGCTGTGGCCACTCCTGCTACTCCCCTCACCCCACCCCGTCGGCTGTGATTGGCCCCTTTTTTTTTTGCATGGTTTAGTACGTCATTGCGTACGTGCGTACATGCGTGAGTCCATACTACCCCCTGGCTCCTCCCATGAGCCCTCCCCTGACTACCAATTCGCATTGGCGCGAATGTACATGTCTGCACCACTGTGAAAGTACGAATTGGATCGATCTGGAAAATTGGAAAATCAGTTTCTTCCGGTTTTCAAATACCACGCTTTACCACCACATGGGGGCACATTTAGTTGGAATTACGTGTGGAACGAAGGTAAATAAACCGAACCTAGTCCGCTCCAAGGTGCAGAAGACCTCCATGGCAAAACGCATTGGCCCGCCTTAATAACCGTGTGCAGAAAGGGCCTAAATAAGGGCCAAAAAAGAAGCAAACATTATTTATGTAAACAGTAATACCATGATTTAGTTATCTGGGCCCCAAATCCAGACCAAGAAGATGAAGAGGCTGCTGTGAGAAGGTTTTAACTCTTTGCCTTCTTTATGGTCTCAGTCTATAACTCTAATCAGCAAATGAGCAGCTGTGGGGTAGGAATGGGTGAAGAAAGAGAAGTTCTATGCCTGCAAATGTACAACTATACAAGTACAAAAGAGAAAGTCCCGGAACCTATCAGCAAAACATAGGAACACATTTCTATTCTACTCTCCTTTATTTGCTTGCCAGTATCAGACTCCCTTGGAACAATTTTCAAACTATTAAATGACAACAACAACAAATAAAATACCTTTTAGTACCATTGGGCTACAAACCCAATCCAATTTCATTAGAGAAAGCACCACTGAAAACAGTGAGACCTACTTCCCAGTAAACATGCATAGCATTGTGCTGCAATAAGAGAAGATCATAAACCCCACAGCAATGTCCTCTTCCAGTAATGCAGGAGTGTGTTGTTAGATTGAGAAGCCATTGACTTTTTTTTAAAGAGACAGTGCTCTAGAAACATGAGATCACAGCTGAAAAATCCTATTCCCAAACTGTCACTTCTGAATGCAGGGACCTCTGGTGAAGACCATCTGAAGATGCTTTTTACTAATCAGGCAGAATCACTTAGGAGAAGATCATTGTATTTGATACCAAAAAAATAGGTTTTGTTTCTGTCCTGGCATGCGACCAGCCAAAAACCACACAACAAGGGGAGATCTAAAAGTAACTTTACCTGCTGCAGGAAAAAAAAAAAGTTCCTTGGAGAATGAGATTTCCACAAACCAGGCAGACAAATAAAGAGAAGGTATTATCCTTTATACACTTCTACATGTTAATGAGAAAAGCATCTACAATCACAGTCAGTTCTTCACATTTGCAGGTTTGACTTTCACAGATTTGATTATTTGCAAGTTTCTTCAATCTGCCCCCCCCCCAACCTCAGGCACTTCTCTTCCAGCGGAAACTTTCCTCTCAGTGGCTCCGATCAGGCTGCACAGCCTTTTAAAAGCTCACCTCCAGTATTCCTCCTCCTCCACCCGCCACTACCTGGCCAACTAAGGATAGCTCACAGCCCAATTTCCCAGCACCATAAACCTTCTCCCGATTCCCCCCACCCACCCACCCAAGGAAGGAAATGGGCAAGAGAGGAAGTATAGGGCCACTGTGCTGACTCACCTCCTTTCGCTGACCTGGTTTAGACCCTGGATGCCTTCCCTCCCCACCATGCCTCAGCTCCCTTCCCACAGACTGACACACACACATATTGATATTTGTGATTTTTCCACTTTTGCGAGGGCCCTGTGCCCCTAACCCTAGTGAATGTGGAAGGACAACTGTACATCACTTGTGTAAATCTGGTGGGCATCAGGTTTCAGGGTATGCAGACTAAGCCAGTTGCTACCCAACATCCCACAATAAGCAGTAGGGGCAATTAACATACTAAATTCTCCTGCTCGGGCATGATTTTAACCATTTAAATGAGCTCTAGGTTACTAAAGTGTAAACTCGTTCTTTGTGATCTACATGCTGCATTCCTTTTGACTAGTTCTCCCCCATTTGTCTCCAGGGCCATTGCTTGGGCTTCTTCAGCTTAAGATAACAGAGCAAGCTAGCTGTTGTAAAGCATCAAAGCAGGAGCCAACTTTTAAGAAAAAGTGATTTTCTTACTTTTACAGCACGACTCTATGTTCCATCATTCCCAAGTCTCTGCTAACATATTCATACCAGATCTTCAGCTTGTCAGCAACAAAATGACCCTGTTCTGTTGTCCCTACATTTATACAGTCTGAATAAGGAATGAGGCATTAAGGAACAAAATATTAAGGGCTGTGATGCAGATGCAATAGTTCCTTGATTTTTATCACACTCTTCAATCATATTCCCAAATTGGTTTATAAAACAAAGAAACAATTAAAACATAGATGTTAAAAATACAATAAACTAAAAGTCACAAAATTAACAAAAGGTGTATGAAACAGCAGCACTGAACTTGTATGTAACAGTTTAGGAACATAAAAGTTTTTTGCCTGGTTCCAAAAGGACAAGGTACTAGTAGGGACTTAGCTCTTTAGGCAGAGATCCTTCACTATGAAACACTACCACTGAGAAGGTCTTATCTTGAATATCCATCTGCTTCACCTCAGATGATGGGGGCATTCTCACCAGGTCCCCACCTGAAGATCCCAGTGGAGGAGCCAGTTGGCCTTTCAAGCACGCTATTCTTGGAGTGATAGATCCAGAATGGTCCTTTTATGCATAGAAGGAACCAAGATTCAGGAGGCTTGGTCTCACTAAAGGAATTAGAGAAGTAATTTTAATTCATTCTTCCTCCCCTTGCTGCACATAATGCCAAACTCCCACACTCTTTCAAAGATCTTCCAGGGTTCTGGAACATCTTTTCAGGCAGCAGAGATACAGGGGGAAGGCAGAAGCCATGGAGGTTTTTTTTCCTTCTCTTGCTTCAGCATCCTGTGAGTGGAGGTCCCTTTTGAGGAAACCTGGATAAAATCTGATCTTAAAGATCCAGCATTCTCCACCAATCACAGTTTTCAAACAATCTCCAAAGGAAGTTCCACACATAGCATACATTTCACTAGAACAATTGGCAGGGCTGGCCCTACCATTAGTCACAGTAAGGCAGCAGATCGTGCTGCGCATGATGAAAAAGTACGGCAAATTAGTTATTTTCATTGT
This sequence comes from Cyclura pinguis, assembly GCA_030412105.1. NCBI lineage: Eukaryota > Metazoa > Chordata > Lepidosauria > Squamata > Iguanidae > Cyclura > Cyclura pinguis. The sequence goes on from CM059599.1 coordinate 177,498,417, forward strand.
TGCTATTATGTTTTTATTGCAAGCCTGGGATAGGGAGAGGTGCTTATGGGATTCTTCATGTGCCAAAATACTTTGGCTTGATCTGAGCACTATGCACCTTGACTTGGGTGGCTGGAATGTGATTTGTCACTCTGCCTCAGGAAGCAAAATGTCTTGGCCTAACCTGGGAGTGAGCAGATAACCAAGGCCAGGCTTGGGCACAGACTAGTAGCACTAAAAATAAACAGAGAAATCCTAGTGTCTCCAGATTACTAGTGTAATCCTTGCAATGTGGGAAGCTGACTGTGCACTTCCTCCAGTTATCAGCACTTGGGACAAGCCTGCTTTCCACTTGGAATCCAGTTTTCCAGCTGCCCTTAAATGTATAGATCTCCACTGAGCAGTGTCTCAACATTAACTAGGTAATTTTTAAAAGAAGCATAAATAAGACTACATAATGATCATAGTGTTATTGGTGGTTCTTTACAATTTCCCCTTGCAAAGGGCTGCTGGACATGTGAATGACATTCTATAATAAATCTACTTTTCTAGTCTGCAATTAACTGTCCCTTTTTAAACTCTGTTTTTAAAAATTAATTTATTCACTTATTCTTATTTTACTTATTCTTTATTAAAAAATTTCATGCTGCCTTTCTACCTTCCCACCTACCTTAATAACTGGCTAACAGTAAACCATGATGTCCAAACAAATCCTATTCTCACTTGCCTGGGAGAAGTCCTGTAAACGTGACTTAGACTTCTGACTAAACATGCATGAGATTGTGCTACATATTAACAATAAAACAGCAGCAATCATCACACTAACACACATTTCAAGTAGAACAGGATGCCAACTGCTTGCCTATTTGCATTCTAAACATCAAAAGCCTAGGTAAAATAGGTTACTTCCTAGCATAGCCAGAAAAGGAAACCATCTGGCCATTCTACTGTTTTCACCTGGGGCTTGAAAGAAAATAATCTGTTTTCCCCCTGCCCATGCTCTGAAAGCCTCGGAGGGGGAGATGACTTTGCTGTCCCTGCTTCAAGGAGGGACCACATCACCAGCATGACTGTTGTTGTGCTGGCTGCTGGGGAGGAAGGTGGACCAGGTGGGACCTTTAAACTGCAGCTCCACCTCCCCTGCTGGCCTCTTCTTTGTTGCTGGAGACCCAACCTCCCAACCTCATTTGTAGTGTAAGCTTGCTGGTCGCTTCAGGACCAGGTAGGAATTCCCCTCCCCAAAGGGGCAGGGGTTCGCCTACCCTACACTGCAGCAAGAGACTGGGCAATTGGCTTTCAGGGTGGTGTCTTAAACAAGAGTTAAATAGGTCTCCCAGCAGGTGAAGGGTGGGCATTAAGGCACTGGTGTATACCTTTGGCACAAGATGTGTAAGATACGCCTTTGGGGCTCACGCTCCCGGTCATCAGGCAGGGGGTGATGGGCAAAGGAGGAGGGAATCCTTGGGGCAGGCCCACATATTTTATGCCCTCACTTCTGGGCTCTGTGGCAGGTGGTGGGCTTTCGTGGGGCAATGTTTTTGTTTAAACTTCTACGCAAAGTAAATTTTTTGTCTTTGGACCACATTTTTTCCCCATATATCCATGTACCCAAAATGTGGGTGTCACCCCATCAGGTTTTTATAGGTTCATTTTCTGTTTCTAATTTCGAAAGCAATTTATATACTTTTTAAATTACAGGATAATTGTCATTGTTGCTATACTGTTCTTTCAAGTTGTTTCTGACTTATGGCAACTCTAAGGCAAAGTTGTTGTTGTGTGACTTCAAGTCATTTCTGACTTATGGCAACCCTCACAGAGACCTATCACAGGGTTTTCTGGGACTGAGAGTACGTGATGTCCCCAAGGTCACCATGGCTAAGTGGGGAATCGAACCCTGGTCTCCAGGGTTGGCTCTCAAGGAAATCTAATCTACTCTGTTTTGCTCCAATTTTAGTATATATGCTGCCAACGTAAGCATCACTTCTGAAGGCAAACTGCACAACACTAAATAAAAATTCATTTTCTCCAACCTCTTATCTTGATTAAATCTGTCCTTAAGTTGCATATAAGCATATCAGTTAAGATCTTTGCATTCCTTAAGCATCATCTCTCTCAGTGTAAACATCAAGTTGAAGAAAGAAATGAGAAGAAAAATTGGTGAAAAAGATGTAATGTGTTAATGTGAATGGGTTTTTGTTTTGTTTTTTTGGCTAATAAAAAAAAATCAAGGAACAGTTCACAATGCAGGAAAAATCTATTTCTTATTTCCAGTGCAAATTGCCACTTAATTTAATCTTCAATATTTTCAGCACCATGTTGTCCGTCTTTCTCAAGACTTAGTTTGTCCCTTAATAGTAACAGCTCATACCATGGTTGCTGAGCTTGCTCAGTTTTCATCAGGTTGTCTTGGGTTGTCTTAATTGTCTTAATTTTGTTCCCTGAGGTTTTTCTGTACTTCTTCAAACCTGCTGATGCCACCTTCTTCTGTCTGGTTGGTGCTATTTTGGCTCCATAGCTACTGAAATTGGGGAAATGAATTTAGTGTGAGTATAAAGCACAGAATTAAACTGGGTCTGAACTGTACTGTAATCACAAACCTTTAAGATTGTATGTGAAATGCCATGGAACAGATATGAACTACTTGCTCCTAAGATCATTGGGAACTCAATGGATTGACATACAAGGAAAACAAATCAAAAGTAGAAATTTCTGTCTTGATGGAGTGGTCTGATAAATTAATGCATTCCAGAAGAAGGAGGAGGAGGAGGAGGAGGAGGAGGACGAGGAGGAGGAGGAGGAGGAGGAAGAAGAAACAAACAAAAAACAAGCAAACACAGGCAGACTTATCATTATGTATCAATATGTTTAAGAGCTCGCAGTGAAATAGCAACTCTATATCCACTGCTACAACCCTTCCCTGGAAGTAAGTCCTACTGAAAAAAGTATACATTACTCTGTACACTTACAAGGACGCTGAAGCTGATGGAAAGCTCAGTCTTGTGTATTTCAGTTATGTGCTTAAAAATGCCAAATACTTTACATTTTTCTCTAGTATAGTCTAATACCTGAAAGGCACCAGATCACAGCTAATCTTGGAAGCTTAGCTGATTAATACTTGGACAGGAGACTACCAACAAATATCTGAAGCTGTAGGCTATATTTCAGAGGAAAGGACTGGCAAACCACCTTGAGTATTCCTTGCCTTATGAAATGCATGGCATCATCACAAGTCAACAGGAGACTTGAAGGTGTGTGCACGCGCGCACGCGCGCACACACACACACACATCCCTTTTGCTCCATTTCATATGTGAGAAGTAAGCCCAATGTTAGAAAACATTGGCTAATTTTAGAACATCTGTTTGCTATAACTTTCTCTTGAAAGCATAGTGTAGTGGTTTGAGTATTGGACAAGGACTCCAGGAGACCAGGATTTGAATCCCTGCTTGGCCATGGAAACTAGCTGGGTGACCTTGAGCTAGTAACACCCTCTCAGCCTCAGAGGAAGACAATGACAAACCCTCTCTGAACAAATCTTGACAAGAAAACCCTGTGGTAGGTTTGGCTTAGGGTTGCATAAGTTAGAAATGTCTTGAAACAATGCAAGATGTTTGCCTTGACTGCACAGGAAAATGTGCTATTCTTTTGGAACTCATGTAATGTATAAATGTAATGACTTTATATCAGTATAATCTAATCCAGATTGGACAGCTGTTATCTACAGAAAAACAAAGAGCCCTTATTTATATTCCATTTTTAGAAATAAAGCAAAAAAACACAAACAAGTTCTTAACTCTCTTCAAAGGGTAGAATATAATCTTTTGTTCTTAAAATTATTAACTCAAAAGTAATACATGATAACTTAAGACAATGCCAAGACACAAAGGCATACCAAAAGCAAGTCAGGGGGTGGAGTTGAAACAAGAATGTACTAAACTGTTGCAACATGTTCCTACCCTCTTTATTTTCCATTCCTTGGAAATGTTTTACAACAGAAGCACATTCTGTATTTTGAGGCTAAAGGGAACGGGCTATGGCTTCCCCAGTGTGTTGTTGCTGGGCTACAAGACTCTTCCCTGACGCTAATAGTTGGCCATATTGGCCAGCATTCATGGGAGCTGGAATACCAAGCAGTCCTCTTCCTCTCTCCTTCTCTCTCTCTCTCTCACACACACACACGCACACACACATACGTGCAAAAATACTCTGCTTTTTTAGTGAATCAAAAATCTTCCAGCCATTCTCATCTTTTTCTATTAGAAAGCACTTTGTCTCTGGCAACATGTCACTACTTTCTATAGGCAACCTATATCAGTAATATATTTCAGTTCACACTGTAAATTTCAAGTGTGAACAGAAGGTCTGGTAGGCCAAATTTTCTGTGCTATTAGACATTAGTGAAAAAGGAAATAGGCCCAGGATCCCTGTTGACTGATGTTTACAATTTTTTGAAGATTTCCTTTCATATTCATTGGTGCCAGAAGACACAAGAAAATCAAATCCTTGCCATCAACAAAACAAAATAACCTCTCCCCCAGCACCTGTTGTTGTTTTGCTACCAAAACTAATTCCAAATGAATCTAGGAAACCTAGACAATATTGAACTTGGCATGCCCATCTTTGCCAACGAGCCAGCTCAAATCCCATCCCATGTAGGCAACAAAGATGTTAATCTGTCTCACTAAAAGCATGCAGATTAAGTCAGTGAAAGATTAAGATGCTGAGCTTTTTTTAGAGGATTAGTTCACGGAGTTTGGAACTTGTGAATGTTATAGGAGGCCAAGTCACTGACTCTGAACAAATGGAAGGTGTCCCCCTTTGCTAATGTCAGTGCAATGATTTAGCAAGGTTTAGGAAGTTAGCATGACAAGTTTGATTAGATCCATGATTTGCTGCAACAAAAAGTGAAGACTGTGGAAAGTAAGGCTGCAGTCTTGTGTGTGCTTCCTTGGAAATAAATTCACTGGAAAAAAAATACCCGTGTTTCCCCGAAAATAAGACACTGTCTTATATTTATTTTTCCTCAAGAAGACACAGTATGGCTTATTTTCAGGGGATGTCTTATTTTTATTAAGTATGGTACAACAACAATCTACATTTATTCAAATATAGTTAAGTCCAGCCTTCCCTCCTCCTCCTCGATCCCTTGGCAACCCGTTTCCTTGCAGTTCCTCCTTAACGCCACTCGTCTCGACCACCTCCGCCCACCGTCGTGTTTGCAAACAAGCAGGATTCCCTTCCCCTCCCCAAACCTCCTTACTCTCGGCTTCAGCATGGTGGTGTAATCCCTCCCTCGCCCCCTCCAATTGTTGGGAGGATCGGGTGGGCTGGCGCATTGTTTTGGGTCTCCTTTCCTGGATCTGTTTTGGGGCTTTCCCCTCCCCTTCCTTAACCTTCGCTAGATTCAAGAGCACAAAGGGCGGAACGCCGGGGGGGGGGGATTGTCTTACAAAGTTGTGTAAAGGGGAGGGAAGTGGGAGGGGAGAGGTGGGGTCCGGAGTGTACAGTGGAAAGAGGGGGGGGAGTGACTAAAGGAAAGCATCCAAAGGAATTCTATATCCAGGATGGATTCTGCGAGGGAGGGGTTGGAGGGAGGAGAAAAAGAAAGTTTGCGAAACTTGGGAACCTTTGGTTTTTCGCTCCCCCTTCTTCCTCCTGCTGCTTCTACCCTGTCTCCCTCTATGCCTTAGCTTGTAGCACGCACAGAATGACCGGGACCTGACGGGGGAGCCGACCTTGTTGATGGGGCTGCCCGCACCGGTACGCTGCATAGCCACGCCTATCACTATGTCTTATTTTCGGGGTATGGCTTATATTGCGCAAATGCTTAGAAATCCTGCTACGGCTTATTTTATGGGTATGTCTTATTTTCGGGGAAACACGGTATTTACCTTGGAATAGACGTGCATAAGATCATGTTCTACATCACTTTCCTTTGATAATCATAAAAGAGTTATTTCTGCTTTGGAAACTAGAAGAACTACTAGACTCAGGTTCCTCACAGTTTTTGGAGACAGGCAGTGGTAAATGCTGCTTTCATATAAAACCATTCCAGGTTTCAGTTTGAACTTTAAACGAACTATCCAAGGTTCTGAAATTATTGGGGGTAGATTTCAGTACCTTGGGTGTAGCTCCTTTAAAGTTTGAACTAGAACTCAGAGCAGATTCAGACTGCCCCACTAACACGGAAGCCACCAATTGAAGACTACATATAAGTATCTGTATGTTTATATGGTTTTTCGATGTTTCTTTATGTTTATCCAGTTTTTCCTCATTTTTCCTTTGTACATCCTGTCAGAATATGGCTCAGGCCTTTTTCTGATTCTTGAAGTTTCATCTGTTGTTCTTTTATCACATAGGATACCAGCTTAATATCCCTGTTTCCTCCATCTTTTTTTCCACAGAGCACTGACTAATCAGCTGCTAAGTGTTTGCACCTAGCACACTGACTTTATGCTTATTGCTTGTTAAACCGTTAAAAAACTAAGGATGATAGCATTACACATCTCCCACAAGCATAAACAAATCAGAAACCAGATTGGAACAGATATACATATTCCATTTCATTTTAAGACGTTTTGGAGTGATAGGTGATAGGTTTATTTGTTTTTTCAAAAATTAGTTGCTTTCAAAAAAAAAAAAAGATCTCAGTGTTTCTCTTGAATGTGCCTTTCCTTCAGAGATAGAAAAGTCAATGAGCAAGAATTAGTATGTTGAATTAATTATGAATAAGCATATCTATTTCAATCCCATTTGTGTGAAACAGCATGCCATTGGGACTATGTCAGTGGGGATGTTTTTAACAATTAAGTTAATTTTAAACCAGTTTTTAAAGGTGGAATAAAGATGGAAAATGTCATCCATTCTTTTACTTCTCCTTCCCCGACCTTGTCTCATTTGGAGTTTTGGAGAGAGGGAAACAGCTGCATGAATTTTTGAAGACTCCATTTCTCACTTATTCAGTCTGAAATGTTCTCATACCCATAGATCATTTCCCTCATCCCATTAAAGAAGGCAAAGTCTTGTGCTTTGAAACTGGCCCAGGATTGTTAGGGTAACTATGAAAAATCGAGCCAAACTCAACTTGGCATGTTTGATTTCCCCAAGACTGACAATATCCTGGCAGGCTTCAATACTGCCCCTAAACAACTCCATTCACTGAAGCAAGGAGATTGTTAGGCAGCAGGAAAGAAGGTCCATATCCTCTCTAGTTCCCAATACCAGCTACAGACACTCAGTGTCCACTGACTGCTGCTGATGGTGCATGGCCAGTGAGATAGTATCTTTATAGCCCTCACCCCATTTGCCTTCTAAAGGTGGGCTTGTTTCTGTGCTAGATACCCTGCACCACATACCTGGGAGAGATTAACCGCACCTTCATCATCCAACCCCATCTCTCTTACACAGACCAAGTTGGCATGTTCTTACTTGATCAGCAAAGAGATTATCAATACTTCCCCATTTACTGACCTGGCATTTACTGGCAGCACCTTCAGGCCAGAGGATAGTGCAGCTAAAGTACCAATGGTCCCAAGGGCAGAAGGTGATCTAGAAGACAAAGTGGCACAGAGATGCTTCAATTGCCTTTCTCTCCGCTGGTAGCTCTGCCTCCCAACATCATAATGTTCCTCTGTTCTTATGAGGACACCCATTGTGCCCCCCTTTTTCTCTCTGCTGCCTCCCACATCTGTTTTTCTTGAAAACTGATCAGCCCTACAGAAAACAGTCGAGGGATCACATGCACTCCCTGAGCTGTATGTTGCCCACTCCTGCTCTATAGAGTAACATAAGCTTAAAAAGAGAGATTTCTGTCTGAAGACACAGCAAGGCCAAAGAAGAGATGGCCATGAGCCATTCAGTTACACAACTGGAAATCAGGGGCCTTGAAAAAGTTGCTCCTCACCTGTACCAGCAAGGGATTTCTTTCCCAATGCTGGAAAAAAAAAGAGCTAAATTCATCCTTGGCACTGGCAGCTGATGCTATAGAACTGCCTGTCAGGGGAAGCTAGGCTGGTTTCCTCCTTGTTGGCCTGCCAGTAGCCAAAGTCCTTTCTATTCAGGCAGGTTTTTTGCAGTCAAGTGGCTACTGAGAATGGGGCATTAAACTGGTGGGTGCTCTACTGTTTATCAATGTGTTTTTAAAGTGATTTACATTTGATTGTGCTTAAGATAATTTGATTATCTTTTAGGATTACAATTTTGTATGTTTCCATCTGTACCTCTTTTTAATCTTGTTGTGAGCTGCATTGGTTCTCATTTTTGGAAAAAAGGTGGTATAGAAATAAAACCAAAGATAACCATAAATATCTAATTTGGCCCTTAGGCTTAGTTTTAGCTATGCATGGAAACAAGGGGTTATCCACAGAGCAGCTTCACAGAGGAAAACTTAGGAACAACTGAAGCTGCCTTGATTGCTATTCTGTGGGAGAAAGGCAATGTATCTTATTTATCATCTCCCTGTAATTCATAGCAACCTTCAGAATGATCTATTGTGCTAGTTATCTACCTGATGGATTTACATAAGACAATTAGATATATAACAATCCTGTGATACATCTCTCTCCTTGTCCTTCTTGTGTTTCTGTTCTTTTTCATTAAGGATTTATATAATAAAGTTTTTGTTTTAAAAAAAGATGGGGACGAATGAGAGCTTGAGAAAGAGGGAGAGAGAGATTGTGCCAGTCACAATTCTAGAAGGCAGTTCCAGAATATTTCTTTGCATTTTGCCCATTCTTCGATTTTAATTAATTTCCTTCCTTTCCTCCGTCTCTGTCTTTCTGCCCTTCCTTCATACTTAATCAAGGCCCTTGTTACAAACAACTTATAGTCATTTTCATTGCATCTCTTGGTCCTTCTGTTCCCATTCTAATTTCTTTTTCTTCTGCCTGTGTTCAGGGGCTGTGAATCTGCCCTTTATTTCACCTCTTCATGTATTTAATGAAGTGGGATAAAGGCTTTTACCAGAACACATATGCAATTTTTTAGAAGACCTTTTGTTATTATTTTGCATTAACAAACACAGCTGCCCATCTGGACTGGAAAGCACATGTCCAGTCTTTCAAAAAAAAAAATTGCCAGAGATAATCGGTCTTGAAAACTTTGTCTCTATTGAAAGAACCACAACTAGGTTTACCTTTAGAGTAATCAACTTATTAAGTAGAATTCTGAACCACTGTTCAGTCTCCCCTCTTTATGTGGGCAGACTTTCTGGCTCTTTAAAGAAGAAATTAAATAAACATATAGCACTATTTAGTAACTCCTCCTTGATCCTCCTCCTCCTGCTCCAAGGGCTCAAAAGAAAGATTACCTTGTGGGGAGGGGTGGTAGTTGGGCAAAAGCTGGAATTAAGCAGACACATAACTAAGACTATTTCAGAACTAAAAGAGAGAGCACACAAGTTCTTATCTCAACGGGGTGCTTGGCTTGTACTGAGAAACTGACCTTAGCTTTTAAGTCTCTGACACTGAAAGTAAAAGTGCCATCCATTCTGAAGAGCTTGTGGAACAGGGGATCTGGATTAGACTGAGTCCTGTGAGGAAGGAAATAATTCTGATTAGAGACTCAAGGGATACTGCTATTTCTTTATTTTTTACACTTTATCACACTAGTCCTCAGATCCCACAGGCTGTCATATGGGTAACTTATGTTAAAGTGATGTATAACTGTTTAAAATTAGTTATAAATAAAATAGGAAGCATAATTGACAAAAACAGGAAATTTATATACCAAAACCAATCACTAACACAGTAAATCACTTTCAGAAGTGTTGTTTAATTTGTTGGTGCTTCCAAGGAAGCTTTCTAAGTGTGCTCACCGGGAAAGGACATTAAAAACCATCTCTAGCCCACCAGAGAAAAGACCCATGATCACTGCCTGTAGTGTTCACACATCTATCAATGAGAGGACTAAATAAGCCAAATCCAATAATCTTCATGGATGTGCAGTTTAGCCTTTGGAAGTATGAGCAGACTCCAGAAAATATTCACAGAGGAGTGGCTTGAATGAGTCAGTTTGATCCTGTGAATATTTCCCATAGCAATGATCACAAACACCTCCATGCACACCTATGGCAGGCATTAGTTACACAGAACAAGCTCATATGAAAAGTGATGTATGCATTGTGCATTTCTGTAAGTGCTTTATGTTTTTAAGTTTTCCTTCATTTTATTGTTGATCAATTGTCCAAAAAACATTTTAAAATGCTGCCTGGTAGAATCAAGAAAGCAAACAGAATGGTTTATAAGACAGTTTTGAAACAGGGGAGTCTCTATATCTCTACCGCATGATACTTCCAAGTAGTTAACTCTAATTATCCCTCATTAAATTTTCTTCCCAATGAAATGTTAAATACTGGGAAAAGAAATAAATTCCAAGTAACTAATGTAACTAGTTACTTCCCAGCTCTGCGATGGTAACCTAGAAAATGAAACAGTTGGTCATATACAGTAGTGAATGATATTCTCCCCCACTCCATTTTTTCGTGAATGGAGAATAGAGAGAATTGAACATAGAGAAACATTCAAGTGGACTATGTAATCAATGCATTTCACTTCTCCCTTTTTATTGATCTTGTATTTGATGGCATAACAATCCCTGTGCAGTGATCTCATTGTTAGCCAACCACCACCCATGTGGCAATCCCATCACATTTACTTGAAAGTGTTCCATTTCAGCACATAGTGCCAAACCCAATACCTTCTCATTCTCTTCCACCTGTGTTTCTGCCACTGCCATCCCCGCTGAATCCCACTTTCCAATAGTCACAAGACTGTCCTTCAGGCTGCTGGTCCTTCTTTATAACAGTGGGAATAATGATTAGGCAGCTTGTGTGCTCATGATAAACGACAAAATAAAAAATTATTTGATACAACTTAGGGTGTTATACATATAGGTAAATATCAGTGAACAAAACAGATATGTTCCTGGGCAATGCTTCTTTAATAGAAAATTTTGTGCTAGAGGCAGAAGTAACATGCAAAGAATACAGTTAGGTTCCTACACCGCAAAGAAAAAGAGCTGGTCAGCAGACATTTTATTCAAAATTAATGGCATGCATATGTGAAATGAAACAACCAGGTCAGAGAAGCCTTGCATATGTACACAAAAACATTTTGAACCTTATAATGACAACCTGAAGGCTTCTTCCAAAATGCATCCAGGAATGACTTTTTCTTTCTTCAATCTCCACTTTTCTTATGATTTCCATTTCAGTGGCTAAACTTACAGACCTATTTTTTTTAACATGCTGGGAGTTGGTGGCAAACTGAGGTTTCCTTCTGTCCCCTTTTGCCTCTGTTTGCTATTCATACTTATTCAGTGAGAGATTCTAAGAGCAGCTGCTGTTTACTTTTCCTCTTGTAGGCAGGGACACACAGTTACAATAGAATCCCACTCTTTCCCAGCTCTGGCTTTATTGCGTTGTTTAGTGCAGATGTGCTGCTGCAACCTGACATGAAAGTCTATGGGCCTTTCTGCACTACACTGTGATAGTGCTGTTATCCCACTTTCAACATCTTATGGAATCCTTGGGCTTGCAGTTTAGGGAGAGGCATTTAGAATTCTCAGCCAGAGAGCTCTTTGACCTCAGTAAAATACAAACTCCAGTATTCCATAGGACGTTGAAAGCAAAATAATAGCACTATTACAGTATAGGGTAGAAATGGCATTTCTGTCTTCTTCTGAATTCTAATCCAGGGCCCTTTCTTTCTACACACTTACAGGTGTACTTCAGTTAACAAAGTAGATGTGTTCCTGGACGTTACTTCTTTAACAGGAACTTTGGCACCGGGGTAGAAATAACATGGAAAGTATAGGGAGAGGTTCCTACACCACAAAAGCAGAAAAGCAGCTTAATATGTTTCAGGACACTTTTTATTCACAACTAACAACCTGCACATGTGAAATTAAACAACCAGTCAAGTGAGCCTTGCATAAGTAATCCAATACATTTCCAACCTTCTAGGGACCACTTGAGGACTTCTTGCAAAATGTAATTAGGGATTTCTTTTTCTTTCACCAGCCTCCACCTTTTTTTCTGTTTGATTTCTGTTTGGCTGACCAAGCTTATAGATCTGTGCTCTTTTTTTTTAATACACTGGGAGGAGGATTAAACTGGGGAGAGGTCAGGCAGGCTTTAACATACTGGGGTGAGCTGGCAAGGCAGGTGTATCTGTTCTCCTCTCTGCATTTCATGCGTCCTCAGGCATTGTTGAGGGAGCTGCTGCTTACTTTCCCTGTTGCAAGCAAGCACACACAGCTAGAGTAGATTGGCTAGACTAAAATCCTGCTTTATTCTCAGTGCCTCTCTTCATTCTTAGTGCCAATGCTGCTAAAAATCTTCCAGCTAGACAGAGGATAAGGGTCTGGGCAGGCATAAAAAGATTTTGTAAAAAGAAGCTTCTTTGGCCCTTTCCACATGTGGGGGGGGGGAACAGGCGAAAACGCCCAAAAACGGAGCTTACCGGCAGCCGGGTAAGTCCGTCGCTACGCGGAGCAGCGCGAGCTTGCTGCTCCGCAGTCCTCCGGCATCCCAAATGGCGGCTTCCAGAGAAGCTTGCCAGCCGGAAGCCCGCCCCCGGCAGATCTGCAGGCACGCACTTGCGCGCGCCTGCAAATCCACTTCGGAGCCGGGCGACGGAGCGGTGTGGGGCTGCGCGCTCCGTGCTTTTTAAAAACTTCGAAAAACAGGTTTTTAAAAAACACGCAGCACGGCTAGTTCCGGCCGCTCCTGCGTGGATTCTGGTGTGGAACTACAAAAAGTAGTCCACGCCAGTCCACTCTATAGTTGTGCTATAGTTCTATGGTGTGCTAGGGCTGCCACTCTCATTTTCACTTTTATCAAATTTCAATAGCACACCCACTCCTATTTTCTCAGCCAATCACCATCTATATACAAAGTCACCCAACATTCTTCACCTGTCACACTTTCTTCATATGGACTCCTTGCCATCGTATATTACATTACTACAACACAATAAAGGAAGACATGCTCTTTTTTTTCCCAGTTTACATACTGACACACAATCATCCCTGCAGGTTTATTTATCTACCAATACACACACAATCATCCCTTTCTGATTCAGTACCTTAGATAAATGAAGATATATAGCTTCAGGCTGAAAAATAATGACACAGAGAGAGAGAACGTGTAATAAAAAGAAAGAAAAAAGAACTATTGCGAGTCCTTGCAGGATACGAACCTACTAACAATTGGCTGAACTTTAGGAATGACCCCAGCTGTGTCCATGGTCATTTTTCACACTAGACTGTTATAGCACTATTATTCCACTTTCAACATCCTATGGAATCCTGGGGTTTGCAGTTTAGGGAGCGGCCAGCCGGCATGCTGATCAAATTTGCAGATGACACCAGATTGGGAGGGGTTGCGAATACTCCAGAGGACAGGATCAAATTTCAAAACAACCTTGACAGATTGGAGAGCTGGGCCGAAGCTAACAAAATGAATTTCAACAGAGAGAAATGTAAAGTCCTACATTTAGGCAGAAAAAATGGAATGTACAAATATAGGATGGGGGACACATGGCTAGATAGCAGTACGTGTGAAAGGCATCTAGAAGTCTTGGTAGATCACAAGCTGAACATGAGTCAGCAGTGTGATGCGGCAGCCAAGAAAGCCAATGCAATTCTTGGTTGCATCAATAGGAGTATGATGTCTAGATTGAGGGAGGTAATGGTACCACTCTATTCTGCATTGGTTAGACCTCATCTGGAATACTGTGTCCAGTTCTGGGCACCTCAATTCAAGAAGGATGTCGACAAGGTAGAACGTGTCCAGAGGAGGGGGAGCAAAATGGTGAAGGGTCTGGAAGCCATGCCCTATGAGGATAGACTTAGACAGCTGGGTATGTTTAGTCTGCAGAAGAGAAGGTTAAGAAGGGACATGATAGCCATGTTTAAATATTTGAAGGGATATCATGTTGAGGAGGGAGTGGGCTTGTTTTCCACTGCTCCAGAGACTAGGGCAAGGAGCAATGGATTCAAGCTGAAGGAAAGGAGATTCCATTTGAACCTCAGGAAGAACTTCGTGACAGTCAGGGCTGTCCAGCAGTGGAATATGCTGCCTTGGAGTGTGATAGAGTCTCCTTCTTTGGAGGTTTTTAAGCAGAGGCTAGATGTCCATCTGTTGGGAGTGCTTTGATGGGTGTTCCTGCATAGCAGGGGGTTGGACTGGATGGCCCCTGTGGTCTCTTCCAACTCTATGATTCTATGATTCTATGTTGAAAGTGGAACAATAGCACTAGAACAGTCTAGTGCGGAAATGGCCCATGACAGAGGCCAGCGCAAGACATTTAAAGCTGACCGTAATAACGGTGCATGTCCACAGTCTAAACTCTAAGCATCAAGCCAAAAGATTAAACGACAGGAACCCCAGCCAAGGCCCAGGATTAGGAATCAAGGCCAAGTAACTGGAGTGGAAGCCTCTGATTAGAGCGTTTATCCCTTGAGAACAGAAGGAAAACTTGTGTGGAGACAAGATGGAGCTTAAAGAAAGGTCTTGAGTATAAAGAAGATACAGAGCAAGATTGTATCAGGAACACATGCTGAAGGGTGTCATAAGAGTATTTATATAATGTACTGCTTCCACTCTATCCAGGACACTAGTATAACTCTCACTTCCCTGCACAGATAAACCATTCACCAAACATACCTCTGTCTTATCTTTATCGAGTTTCAATTGGTTAGTCATCATGTAGCCCATTGGGCAGAGGTGTAGCAAGACAACTTTCAGTGAGGGGACAGAGACAAAAATTGGGGGAGGCATAAGGGTTGAGTCATTGGTCACTATGAAAGTGAATTCTCTGGAGAAAAAAATATTTTCAAAGGTAATAACAAAATAACTCCAATTAATGCCTTTATTAGAAACTAAACTGTGAAACTTACAAAAAAAGCAAACTAATTTAAAATACAATATTTTACATGTGCAAAACAGTTGTGTAAATAAAATAACATTGACTAATAAGTCAATGAATATTGTGCAAGTCATCCTGCTATAATGATCTGAACTGTTAATAAAGTCCAATGTGTCGTGATTTCTTTGCAGCCTTGCAGAGAAACTGCCCACTTGAAATGCCTTTAAGGATACTGTTTTTGAGAACTAGTGTGATGTAATGGATTGAGAGGTGGATTACAGCTCTGGAGACCAGAGTTCGATTCCCCGCTCAACGTGGAATCCCACTGGGTGACCTTGGGTGCATCACACCCTCTCAGTCCCAGAAAACCCCATGATAGGTTTGCCTTAGGGTGTCCATAAGTCAGAAATGACTTGAAGGCACATAACAACAATAATATTACTTTCAAAAGCTGGGATTACTAAATTTGCGTTTCTTTGATGAAGCACTGAACGGCTGTGTGTGTCAGCACATGTGTCAAAGCTTGGCCCAGCGCCTAAAATTATCTCCAGACCTTACAGTGCCGAGGCTTCTTAAAAGAAAGACTGTACAATAGGACTTCAACTTTCATGGGGGTTGGGGAACAGGATCCCCACAAAAGCGAAAAACTGAAAAAATCACAGATATCTCTAGGCATCCCAAACATGCCTCGTACAGACTCTGCTTCTGCAAAAAAGTCTCCTTCAGTGTTGTCATCCTTTTCCAGAAGAAGGAACAGAAGGAGGAGGATGCTGTCAGCTCCGTGGATTCAGGAGTCAGTGGTCCCTTTTTGGATAGTGCTTCATGATTCCCCTTTCTGAGAAGCAGAGCTATTGACTTCCATGAGTACCTTTTTGGACAGTGCTTCCTGACACACACACCCCCGGCGGCCGCCTGCTGGGAATCAGAGTTGTTGACTTCCATGTGCAAATGTCCCTTTCTGGACGGAGCTTCCTGATCCCCACTTCTGAGAAACAGAGATATTGACTTCATGTCCCTTTTTGGACAGAGTTCCTGGATGCAGCTGTTGCAAAAAATTTCCTTCAGTGTCACCCGGGGAGGGAAGGTGGAGTGGGGAAGGTTTCCAGATCAGGGGGTGGGGGAATGGGCAGAGTAGGGGAACAGTAGCAGCAGGAACAGAAGGAAGAAGAAGGAGAAAGTCAGGTCCAATGGCCTTGCAGAGCTACTCCCACGCCCCCGCCCAATTATAGTTCAGTCAACATTGCTAGTTAAGCAACAGCTACAAACTTGCAAGAGTTAAACCTGCAAAAATTGAGGGCCCACTGTACTCTGCCTCAGAAGGGGCTTTTGGCCTTAAAAGGACAGAGACAGAATTATACCTTGAAGGAAGAGTTTCTTTCAACGGCTAGGAAAAAAACAAATTAGTGCAAATCTACTTCTCTTTTCATCAAGCCCCTTTGAAACAAAGGCCATTTCTACACTGCACAGTTACAGTGCTATTATTCCACTTTCAACATCCTGTGGAATCCTGGGGTTTGCAGTTTAGGGAGGGGCCTTTAGAATTCTCAGCCAGAGAGCTCTTTGGCCTCAGTTAACTACAAACCCCAGAATTCCACAGGATGTTGGAAGTGGAATAATAGCACTATAATAGTGCAGTGTGGATAGCCCATGTGTTAGGCTGCTGCTGTTTGCATCAATTGTCCCTTAAGAACATTTTAAACTACAGTTTAAACTACATCTCAAGCAAGATACTGTGCTGGAAACAGAACATCTGCTCAGTCCTCCCATCCACCCATTCATGGGATTCACAACATCTCTGGCTTGATGAAGAAACTTGTGAAGCTTTGAATGCCTGCATGATGTATTTTATACCTTTATTTGGCCAAATAAAGTTAGCAGCATGATTTTATTGGGATTTTGCTGAATGTTTATACATGGCCAACATGGCTTCTTTTCAACAACTTGTTTTGCTGTATGAAAGGTGCTTTACATAATCACATCTTGTATTATTCATCTGAATGCAAAATTAAGATTCTGTGATAAGAAAGATGCGTGCACACAATAGGAAAAACATATAATGCAGTATGATTATTGTTGTGTGCCTTCAAGTTGTTGCCAACTTATGGCAAGCCAAGGCAAACTATTGGGCGTTTCTGGGGCTGAGAGCATGTGATGCGCCCAAGTTCACCCGGTGGGTTTCCATGGCTGGGAAGGGAATTAAGCCCTGAGCCATTTCCACACTAGACTGTTATAGTGCTATGATTCCACTTTCAACATCCTATGGAATTCTGGGGTTTGCAGTTTCGGGAGGGGCCAGGTGGCCCCTCCCGAAACTGCAAACCTCAGGATTCCATAGGATGTTGAAAGTGGAATCATAGCACTATAACAACCTAGTGCAGAAATGGCCCTGGTCTCCAGGGTTGCAGTAGAATGCTTAAACCACTACATCATGCTGGGTCTCAATAAAATATACGTAGAATAAACAATGGGAAGTGAAAAATTGAAAAATGAAAAATTAACTTGTTACAGTCAAAAGCGAGCCAATTCTTTACTTCTACTGTATCTATATATTTTAAATTAGCATCTTTAATCATAACTTTATATAAGGAAATCTTTGACAGCATATCACATGGAGTTAGCTATAGTGCTTTGAGCATTAGCTATGACCATAGTTAGCTATGGTGCCGCGCCCACCATAACCTGTGATGGTGGTATTGCAACCTCCTGTGAGACAAGAGGCTAGGCTGATGGGATCACTGCTACTGATAGCGTCTCCTACCTCAGATAGCCTTTTGCTGAGGAGCCAGAATAAATGTGCTAAACAGCTACTGGGCAGGAACAGTAGTGGAGGGGGAGTGGTGACAGTGATGGAAGATCTCTCGGAGACAACGGCAGTAGCATCATAGTGAACACTTGATAGTACTGAGCAGAAAGAGGCACAGAAAAGCTCTTTTGGATGCCTTTTACTATGAAAACTCTATGACGAGACAATCCAAAATGAAAACAAGAGATAGTGGCAGAAAATGGAACTGCCAGGTAGGAAGGTCCTCAAAAAGGTAATAGGGAACACCAGAGGACAAATACAAGCATCACTGTGTCTATCAGAGATTGCAGTAACCACAGGACCATGGCATTAATTCTCCATGCAAGCAAAGTCATGCTCAAAATTCTACACCTAAGACATCTACCATATTTGGAGCAAGAAATGTCAGATGTCAAAGCTGGGTTCAGGAAGGGAAGAGGCACTTATCACAAAGGTGAGATTATTTGCCCAGAAATATGGCCCAAATTAGTAAAGCAATGTGAGCAAGGAGTTAAGAAAAGGCAAAGTTTATTTCTGCAGCAGAAGTAGGTCAATACCTCGTGAAGGTTTGAAATAAGACAAAACACATTTCCCAGCATTCATGTACACTAAACATGTAAACATTTTTTTAAAAAAAGCAATTAACACTTAGAGCAAAGCACATCCTGCCTGGCATCTATCAATATTTCCAAATTGTCTCAATGTATTTATCAATTTTCAGATAGCATGTGAAATTCAACTAACAGGAACTGAGGTGTTTGCTTACATCAGAGACCCTGTTACTTTAAACAAGGAATGTAATTAACATTGCAAATCAAGGAGGATGCTCTCATCTCTCACCTAGGAATTAAAAAACACAGGAGCCAAGGCTTTTAGTCAGTTTAACCTGTATGACCCTCTTGCTTCTAGGGAATGAACATCTCAAGACTTTTAAGTTCAGATTGAAAAAAAGGTAATTTCAGGCTTTGAGAGGGAGGATTTCATCATTATTATTTTTATCACAGCACCAGGGGTCATATTGCAAACATATATGGGCTAATGGAGCACACCAAAGAATTTCAAAAGAAAATCAGCCCGCACTTCATATATAGTAAAGCCTTTTATTGTACAGATCATGAGAAATTATGGATTACTATTAAAGACATGGGTATGTCACAACATTTGATTGTCCTGAAGCATAACCTGTACGTAAGACAAGAGGCTGCTGTTAGGAGCTTATACAGCAAAACGGAATTGTTTTCAGTTGGCAAGGGGGTCAAGCAAGGCTTCACCCTGTTTAACTTGTCACCCTGTTTAACTTATCACCCTGTTTAACTTGTAAGCTGAACATATCATACAGAAAGCAGGATTAGACCTACTGGAAGGTGGCATGAAAACTGGAGGAGGACACATCAACAATTTAAGATGCAGATGACACCATACTGCTATCAGAAAATAGAAGACATGGAATGACTACTGAAGAAAGTGCAAAGGCTGATTTATAAGTGAACATTAGGAAAGCAAAAATAATGACCACAGATGATTTACATAAGTTTAATGCAGACCATGAAGATATTGACTTGTTCAAGATTTCCCATGCCTTGGCCCAATCATTAATCAGAATCCTATCATGAGAAGATAGGATTCATTAGAAAAGATAAGGAAAAGATAAGGAAAAGAAGATTCCAGTACAGGTGGATAAGGAAGCTACAGCCCTGAATCTGCAAGACTTGAGCAGGGCTGTGGATGGAGGTTTCTCATTCATAGAGTTGCCATAAGTCTCAGTTGACTTGACAACATGGCCATGGCAATGCCATGACCGTTGTCTCTGAGAGATCCTCTGCCAGTGTCATCTCCTCCGGTCTCACATATAGAATTGATGCTACCCAGTAGCCTTGGGGCAGGTCTAGTCTGGCTTCTCGGCAAAAGCCTGTCTGATGTGGAAGACCCCACCAGCAGCTGTGGAACCAACAGCACTGCCTCTTGCCTCATAGAAGCAGTCGATACCACTCCTGGGGAGCAGTAGTGCCAAGCAGGGTAGTTCCAAGGCAGGGCAAAACGGAGTAGCCTCCTGCTGAACCCTGAGTAATTTGCAAAAACAAATAGCTGCGGAGGTGGGTGGGGGATGCAATTTGACTCTACCTTCAATTGATTTGATTAAGCTTTGTAAACTCCAAGTGTTTCCTTTTATCCCTTGTTTGTCCAGCGCAGTAGGCATGAATTGGAATTCCTCTGATTTGCAAAGTGAGGCCATTTCTGCACTAGACTGTTATAGTGCTATTATTCCACTTTCAACATCCTATGGACTCCTGGGCTTTGCAGTTTAGGGAGGGGGCTTTGAGGGGCCTTTGAAGCCCTCCCTAAACTGCAAACTCCAGGATTCCATAGGATATTGAAAGTGGGATAATAGCACTATAATAGTCTAGTGTGGAAATAGCCTGAGACAGTGAAGATCATTCACACTTGTAGCTCTTATATTTTCTTAGTTAAGATGTCCTTAGTAACATTGCCTGCCTCTTTTCTTTTAATATCTAAACTGTATTTTTAAATGGTCAAATGAAGTTTTAAGCTGCTGCTGCAATGCTAAAAATTTGAGCACTGAAGGAAAGCTTCATTGGAGAGACAAAATTCTTATTTGGAGAGCAATGCCCTAATTTCCCTCCCCCACACCCATCACTTTATCCCTGCCATAATATCTCCAGACAGCTTGTTCAGATTATCCATTGCATGCCATGACAGTCTGACAGCTAAACAACTAATATTAATATATGTCAATATTCCAACCATTCAATGCAGCCTTCCCCAAGTTTAACACTCTCCAAACATGTTGGAGCAGAAGTCTTATAATCACACTCAGGGAGCACAGCTAGGGATGATGCTTCTAGAGGATCTTTTAAAAAGATTCCTCTAAGCTGAAAGATTTATAAAATCTGAAGAGAAACCAGAGTATGGTATGTCAAAAAGCATTCTAACAAAGAATTTTGTGAATATCTTTTAAGGAATTTACTTTCCAAAATTCTGTCTAAATACAAACATTGGGTTTGTCCACAAATGCCATTATGGGTGTCCCCACAAGAAGCTTTTTATAACTTTGTAAGTAAACTTCAAAAAATTGGTGAACCAATAAAGAGGTACTAACATTTCAAGACAATGAACCAGCTTTTAAATCAAGAGAAGAATTATTTGCAGAAGGGATAAATTGCTCCTGGTTTTTCTATACACAGTTATATACAATATTTAAATTGGACGATAAGGAAAAGAATTTAAGGAATTCTGTCTCGGATCTTAATGCTATCTTAGATGCTGGCAAAAAACACGTTACAGCCAAATTTTATAAACTCCTTTTAAAATGGGAAACAGAACATGAAATAGTTAAAAGCAATATGGTAAAATGGGCTCAGGATATTGGACATCCTCTTCAATTAGATTATTGGCTACAAGCTTGGAAAGATCTAAATTTTACAGCTTGCCAATCATTTCAAGAAAATTATTATAAGACGTTATACAGATGACATCTAACTCTAGTTAAAATTGCCAAAATATACAAAGAGAAAATGAAAACTGCTAGAAATGTAAATTGGCAAAAGGTTCTTTCTACCATTACTGGTGAAATTGTAAGAAAGCAAAAAAATATTGGCAGAATATTCATAAGGAGATTACAAAGATTATAAAGAAGGGTTTCCCCATGAAACTGGAATTATACTTGTCAAATATGTTCAATTCAGTCGAGGATTATATCGAGAAACGATATAAAAAAATCATATTTAATTTAATAACTAAGGCCAGAATCCTTTCCCCCCAAGGAATGGAAAAAGGCAAAGATTCCCACTCCTGATTTGTGGCTTATAGAAGTTTATAAGAGAATGGAAATGGATAAATTAAAAATGTTATTAAAAGATAAATCATTAGATAATTTTGGGAAACAGTGGGAAAGTTTAATCACATATTTTAGTAGGAAATGAGGAGAATCTTTTGTTAATGTTTTTAAAGAATGATTTCTATAATACGGAGTTATATACTTCTGTTCTCTTTATTTTCCTCTTGTTTTGTCCTGTGTATTGACTACATATTTTTTGTCTTATTTGTGTCTTGTGTAGATGTACTTCATAAATATGCAATAATTGATTTAAAAAACCCTGAACAGGCTGCAACTTATATGAACAAGCCCCAACAGGATGCTGTCTTAACCAAATGGTGTATACGATGGTCCTTCCACAGGGACTGCAGATCTGGCTGAAAACAATTTGCTGCCTGAGGGGAAGGACAAGATGGCACTCCTTCCCTTCCCTATTCCATGTTCAGAATCTAACTGGACTGCCAGTTGCACATTGGCAATGGAATAGCAGCTTCCTCCGCCCCTGAGGGCAGCAAGAGGAATCAGGGATCAGGTTCTGAGTGGCGCACACAGGCTCTGGCCTCCCGCAAAGGGTAAGGGACAGGGGCTTCAGGAGCCAAGGTGACTGTCATTGCTGATCCTGCCGATCCAGCGGGTGATGTTCTGCTCTTCCTGATGAAACAGCTGGAGAGCCATTTGCATTGCAGCAATTTTTACCTTTTGGACCCTTACAATTTTGCAATGAAAAACAGAGATTCAGCATGCTGAATTGCTCTTCACTGAGCTCACACAATCACCTCCATGCTGCTAGGATTGGACTGCAAGACTGATTATGTGAATCAATGCACGCAACAGTGTACAGATTAAGGCATATAACTTGCTTCCATGGATAATTAAGTCTACCATTCTACAAAAGTAGTGGAAAAGCTATTGAAAAACGGAATTGTACTGCTTTCCATGTGTTCTAATAAGCTATAAAAGTCACAGACCACTGGGAAAAAGGAGTGGTTCTGGCAAGCCATGTATCCAGCAAGAACAGAATGTTCCTTCAAAAAAATTAGTACAGTGAAAACATAATGGTCCCCTGAGGAAATGAGAAATAGGAAATTTGAAAACTAGAGTTTGGTATTGCAAAGGCTTATACTACACTGACCTTTGTATCGTTCCATGTAAAAGTCAGCTGCTAACAACTAACAGGGCTATATTTTCTTCCTCAACAATAATTAATTATATTTACATGAGAAAAATACAATAAAACAGGTAGTTTTTAAAATGTACATGATGCATCAGGATTTTAGAAACAAAGGTTAAGTAACCACATTTCGGTTGCATAATTTCTTCTGCTGCTTCGCAGATGTTCCAGCCAATCAGAGGTTCCAGTAAATGCCATGTGCTACAACAAGCACGCCTTGTATCAGATAGTTTGAGAAAGGAATGCTATTGATCTTTCCAGCGTTGTACATATTCTTCTGTGGAACAATTTATAGAGATTAATTCAATCAACATGGAGAAATAATGGTGAAAGACACTAGCAGTTTAAGAAAGTGTGAGTAACATTTAAATTTCTTGTTCTGAGCCGAAATATGATCTTCAAAAATGCTGAAAAACAACTTTATTGCCAAGAGGGAAGGGGGATGAAAGACGGGTGCCCTTGTTTCCTTTGTGGACAGAAATCACACTTCCTTTCCAAATTTCCATATATATTTACGGAGTTCCTAGTGGGGTTGTTGTTAGTCAGAAAATGGTTTCAAATATGCTGCAGCAAAAGTTGTGCAGACTGAGACTCTCTGCCCTGCTTTACTGTCCTAGGTGGAGAATGACAGCTGAAGCCAGTGAAAGGCAGACGATTTGGATTAGAATCAGGTAACTGACCAGAATCCATATCCTTGTTGCTGTTGTGATCTCTGAAATAAGGATTTTGGATCAGGATTGGAGCAGCGTAAGCACAAAAGGTCTTTTCATGCTATGGCACGATTTAACAAAAACTCCCTGTTGTTGATTGGAACAGAAAGCGAGTTCCTCTTCTCCACATCCCTATGTTGTGTTTGACCATGGTTTAATCCATGAATAAAGCACAAAATGACCATTCATTGAGGTATGAGCAGCCGGCATTCATTCCATCAGACCATATCAGTTCACAATAGAGAATTCAACAGAGTCATCAGTTTAATACAGATAAGTTAAACTGAATTCTGTACTCATTTAAAAAAAAAGAAGAATTTCCTGCGATAAAGTTTGTTATTTATTTTAAAACTGGGGAGGTAGTTAAAATAAATATTTCTACAGAATAATCTACGATAGATCTGGGGAACCTTGGACCCCAAAGATGTTTTGCCTACAGCCCCCATCAACACCCCCAGCATGGCTGATAGTAAAGGTTTGTGGAAGTTGTAGGTCAAAACCTATGGAGAGCTAGAGGTTCATTTCCTGTATGTGGATAACACTCACGCATCTATACATTGCACATATACATATATACATGCATACACAGCCTTGAAAGGAGAGCGATACATGACCTGTGAGCCCTATGCAGCTCCCAGCTCACCCTTTGCACTACTGAATTTTGATGGCAAACCAGTAAAAGCCTTTGAAAACACATTCATATTTGTACGTTTTACTAACACACACACACAAGTAGGGAGGGGGAATATCAACAGGAAAAAAAACTACCAAGTGTGTACATGTTTGTAAGGGTGGCCAATGGTCCAGGCTGGAAGTGGTTCACTCCAAAACACCAGTAAGGCTCCCTGCTTGGACTATGATCTGCCAGTGCATATGTGATTGCACTCCTTAATTTCAACTGACTCTTTGATTTTTCAAACACATTCAAGAAGTGAATCAGATGAAGTGAGATGGAGAGGCAACAGCTCCAACAAAATGAGAGGATTCCCTTCTTTTTCATCCCAACATAAGTGATCTTGTACACAGTATAGGAGGTTATTTATAGAAGATGAAGCTCACAGTTCCATCGAGAAAGGCAGTAAACTATAAATGATCAAAAAAGAGTCATCAAGGGTGTATGCTGAAACACCCCATAATTATATTTTTTTAAGGGATTAAAAGTATGAAACAGGTCTTTTTTGTGTAAACAAACTGGCAGGGAAATACAAGTGAGTTCAGCCACAGTGTCCTGAAGCGTGACTTTCCTGACAAGGTGAGATACACAGTGCTTTGAGCTCCCCTTGCTTCTTGCATGCAACTTGGCTGGAACGCAAAATCTAGTAATGTGCTAAATCCTTGTCAAACCTTGGTTCTGTTATTGGGACAGGGGCTGAATTCAGAAAGAAAGTGCTGTGTATCCTGGCTATCAACCGGGCCATTTCCGCACTAGACTGTTATAGCGCTGTGATTCCACTTTCAACATCCTATGGAATCCTGGGGTTTGCAGTTTCGGGAGGGGCCAGGCGGCCCCTCCCTAAACTGCAAACCCAAGGATTCCATAGGATGTTGGAAGTGGAATCATAGCGCTATAACAGTCTAGTGTGGAAATGGGCCCAGTCCTGTTTATATTTACAGTGGTCATTAAGATTTACTTCTCTGTAAGTGTGCACCAAGGTTCGAATCCCTGCTTGGATACAGAAAACCACAAGGTGACCTTGGACAAATCATGCTCTCTCAGCTGCAGATGAAGGCCACGGCTACCTTCTCCCTGAAAAGATTTTGCCAAGAGAACCCTGTTATAGATCTGACATTGGGTCTTCATAAGTTAAACATGACTTGAAGGCACACAACAACAACAACAACAAGTGTGCATAAGATTGCCGTTAATAGTATGTTACTTTATGTGAGTACATACCTCTATTAGTATATGATAAACAACACATTGTAAAGTTGGAGATAGAACTAATTTAGATGTTTTATAACCTTATAAAAATACTCTCATAAACTACTAAATGTTTTAAAATAAATTCAATAGGAACTGTGAATTGGCTGGCAATACAGGTGTAAACCCCATGCCACCAAGACAACTTTCTTTCCTTACCCACTCCCAAGCAGCTTTCTAGGACTTTCTCAGATGTTTTTTTCCTCCTCCTAGATTCTGCTGTTCTGCAAGCCAAAGCCCAGCCCTGAATTCCATGCAAAGTCCTGAAGAACTACTACAACCCAGGAGCTGCTCTAGCACATTTAGGGGCTGAATGGCCTTTGAACAATGTCTGAAAGTAACACATCACTGGTGTCAACATTACCTATTGCATATTATATTTGGGGGATAATGACAGTGTACCAGCTACATTTCTTTTCAAGGATTTCTTTTCATTCACAAGCTCTCACCTTCTCTTATACAACAATGAAAGCTCATTTACCACTTTTTTTTTTGTTACTTTGTGAGGGCTAAAAATAAGACAAATTTTAGTAACAGCTGCATGTATTGTATTACAAGATATGCGTAAGGAATCTTAATCCCATTTTTTTAAAGGTAAGTGGGTGCACTGGAAGGTCTATTCATTTGGTTGCACCCAAATAAACAACTGTGCTAGTGCTGCTCCTACAGTATTGATACAGAAGACACACAGAGTTTTCACACAGATTGAATCATTGCATAAGAACTAACCTTACTGTGAATGCTTGTGTGGCTTTCTCTTTTCTAGCCTTAAGAATGCCTACCCACAGCAAGCTGAAGATTTTCTTTATGCTGTTGACAGTGGTTACCTACACCATCATGATAGCGATGAATGCAGGAGCTGGCTCAGGAGCATTCAGAGGTGAAGTTAAGAGATACTTTAAAAAAAAAAGTGGCTGCTTATGCAGCTGTAATTGTACTGTTCTTGTTCTTGCATTGGTTGTAGAAGCATTTTAACAATTTACTGTTTTTAAAGTGTTTTAAATTGCCTTATATTGTATATAAGAATATATGTAAATAAAGTAAATTGCAGCTAGATATTATATCAAGTGACATATTAGATGAATAATCATAAAGAAATTCTGCAATTCACTCACTACTAGTTAGAGCAGACACTTCACTGAGAATATCAGTTTTGTTACAGAGGCAGTGAAAAAAGCAACAGTGCAGTTAGGAATTGGACAGGAGTTGCAAATAATTTTCTACTAGTATCATAGGCTTTTGTATAATTTTGTTAAGTTACTTCATTTGGAAAATATAGTTCTGGTCACAGTGGGTCATCCTCTGAACCAAGGATATCACAGTATTTGAAAAGGTTCAGAAAATAGCGATGACCAGTGTAATCCTATCAGTGAGTATGAATGGAAGAGGGATGCAGACCAGTTCCACCCCCGTAAGCTCCACATCAGCCAGTGGCTGCCATCAACCCCAAATGGAAAGTTCAGTGCACCTTTTGGAAGCAAGTGCTCTCAAATACCTGTAGAATTCCTATGCTTCAGTGTTAAGATATGATCAATGAATACTTGCTTTTTATCTTACAAGAAACAACGGCACATGTAGACATCAGAGCAAGCCAGCATTCTAAAGAAGTCTGGATTGTGGATAAGCCAGTATGCTGGTACCAATCACTCCCACTGCAAATATTATGGACATGTTATGGAATGGCAGCCTGATAGAATCTGGATCTCTGGCTTGTTTCTCCACCACTGAACCAGAGAAAGATTTCATGATTTGTTCTTTCTCTTGCTTATCAGAAGAGAAATAAGCCAGAGTTCCAGCTCCTCCTGCATTCAGCTATCCTGCCACATTCACACATCATATCCAGTTTACTGCTTGTTTAGTTGCTTCCATTTCCAGTGGGAGTGATCACGAATGAACAACTCAGGTCTTTGCGATGTGCCACGGTTCTGAAGTCAATGCATAACTGTGCACTGATATTAATTGCTACAGGTGTATTTCATACCACGGTTGGAAATATCTCACGCTACCATGACACAGATTTGACACCAGCATCCTGGACCTTCTTCATTTGGAACCTCATCTTTCTATGGCAGTATGCCTGGCTGGGATATGCACTGTCAGGCCTCTGCAGAAGGTACTCATTGGTCACAGCCTATAGAATCAGTACACATTTAATCCAATGCTCTGTTTCGGTCCTCCAGAATTGTTCCTTTTTATTGTCAGGAATGAACTTGGCTGGGTCTACATGTGCCCAGATGTACTGCCACTGCCATTTTACCTGATATGGATGCTGAACAATGCTTTAAATGTTGGCTGGCTATTTCTCTGGGATTCCCTGTAAGTAAACACCTACAGCTGAAATGTATGTAATTTCAGATTGCCCTACCATTCTCTCAGAGGGACTGCTGGTTAACTCTAATTTAATGTTTCTTACCCCACCCCTTGCTCAGCAAGCTAAGGTATTTTACAGTCCATTTAATATAGTATTCCCTGACCTTGTGCCTACTGTAGGTGTTTGGCTATAACCGCCATCATCCCAGCCAGCTGGCCAAGGATGGTGGCAGCTATAGTTCAACATATCTGGAGGCTTAATTGGACTCTTTTCAATTTCAGGCACAAGCGTGGACAGCATGACGTTTAAAAAACAGACCAATAAACTGACGTCACTATAGTCTGAATCCTCTTGTTAGTTCCAACCAGATAATAGACACATTGAATTAGTGGGAATTGCCAGTGTTGACTGCCATGTTGACTCACCATTCAGCAATTGGTTTACCTAGCTAGAACTAACCAGGAGCATTCTGGCCTGCACTTTCTTAAAATGACCTTATGGAGCTCCAACAGGAATATACCTCCCTGTGAGTAAAGCCATTTCGGCACTGGTTTGTTATAGCGCTATTATCCCACCTTCAACATCCTATGGAATCCTGGGGTTTGCAGTTTCGGAAGGGACCCTACTTATGACAGCTCTAAGGCTACCCTATCATGAAGTTTCCTGGGGCTGAGAGTGTGTGATATGTCCAAGGTCACCCAGTGGGTTTCCATGGCTGCGTGGGGAATCAAACCTTGGTCTCCAGGGTCATAATCTAAGGTCATTTCCGCACTACACTGCTATAGTGCTATTATTTCACTTTCAACATCCTGTGGAATTCTGGGGTTTGTAGTTTACTGAGGCCAAATTGCCCTCTGGCTTAGAATTCTAAAGGTCCCTCCCTAAACTGCAAATCCCAGGATTCCACAGGAGGTTGAAAGTGGGATAATAGTACTATAACAGTGTAGTATGGAAATGGTCTGACGTTCAAACCACTACACCACACTGGCTCTCACAGTGTCTTCTACAATGTCTTCTACAGCTCCTGAAGGCAGCAAGCTAGCTAGCTGAGGGGAGGGTGGCCGACCAGACCCGCTAGCACTCAGCTCTCTCCTCCAACACCGTGCTGTTACCTCTCGGTACCTTCTGCCTGCTCTGCCTGCTTTTCTCTGCCAAATGACAAGAACGGCCCTATGCCATGATAAAAGTCATAATATAGTGTTTTGGGGAGTCTCTGTTAGTGAATTCATATACAAGGACAAGACTAAAATTCCTCACACTGTTTCATATCTACTTCCTTTCCAGGTATTTCACTCCAGCACTTTTTGTCCTGGGACTTCTCACTCTCACTAATTATGCTGCTCTCTTCATTTCACATCGGGCTTTGTATCCTCATACAACTTGGTTCCAAAAGCAGTGCAAAACAGACCTCTGGCTTATCCGGATTTTGGTACAGTCATTTGAGATTCATTACAGAGATCTGAATATAGGGAAATGATATTCAAATGTGGTAAAGCATAAGTTTAATAAAAGCTTTTTGGTCAGTATTTATTTTAATATTTATTTTGTTAAATTTAAATGTTTATCTTAATAGGGCATAAACATTTTAATAAAATAAAATACATAATAAATAATGTTTATATTCTGCCCTACATCTGAACACCCAATAATGGCACTACCTTCCCATGGTTGTGTGACTGCATGCTCTTGTGAGGCAAGAGGCTGTGCTGATGGTTGCAGTGTTGCTGGTAGGGTCTCCCATGTCAGACAGGCTTTTGCTGAGGAGCCAGACTGAATGTGCGAAACAGCTACTGGGCAGGAGCAGTAGTAGAGGGTGACATGGGCAAAGGATCTCTCAGGGACAACAGCAGTGGTGCCATTCCTAATGCATCTTAATAATGCACCTTAGTAATGCACAGAGGGAGGCATGATAAACCTCCTTCTGAAGATCATTTATCAGGAAAACCCTATGATAAGACAGTACAACAAGACATTGTGCCAAAAGATGAGATTCTCAGGTTGGATGGCATTCAACAAGCTACTGGAGAAGAGCAGAGGACAATTAAGAATAACACTGTGGCTAATGACGCAAGTGGGTTTAACCTGAAAGGACATATTAAAGGAACTTGGAAAGTGAAAAGCATGAATCAGGGGAAGCTGGACACAGTAAAACAAGAAATGGAACATACAAACACTACAGTACTTCGGGGGAGTGAGCTAAAATAGACAGGAATGGGATATTCTGGGTCAGATAATTACACAGTATTTTACTCAGGAAATAAAATCTAAGAAGAAATGGGGTGGCATTTATAGTGGGGAGAGATATATCAAAAGCAGTCAAAAGATAAAATGCAAAGTCTGACCAAATCATGTCAATAAAACCCATCAATATAACCAAAATCCAAGTTTACACTCCAACTACAGAGGCAGAAGAAGAAATTGAAAGATTCTATGCTGGAGTCCAGGAGGAAATTGACTTACATACCCAAAAAGGACTTGTTATTCATAGGCATTTGGAATCCAAAAATAGGAAACAGAACAAAATCAAAGGTTGTAGGAAAATTTAGTCTAGGATCAAGAAATGAAGCAGAAGACGAACCGAGTGAGTTTTGCAAGGCCAACGGTTTGTTTGTCAGAAACACATGCTTCAAGGAACCCAAGAAATGACTGTATAAACAGACATCGCATGATGGCCAATATAGAAATCAACTTACTGGAAGTAGAAGATGGAGAGGCTCCATTCTCTCAGCAAAAACAAGACCAGGAGCAGATTGTGCACAGACCATGAACTACTAATAGAAAAAGAGTAAAGCTAAAGAAGAACACTAAACCAACCATCATACCAAAATGTAACCTGAAGAACATCCCTGTAGACTTAAAAGATACTGTGAAAAACAGATTTGCACTGTTAAGCTTATTTGATTGGGAGCCAGAAGAACTCTGGACAGAAGCCAGGGACATCGTCAGGGAGAAATGAAAAAAGACACTATCTTAGCCAAAAAGAAAGAGAAGCCTTGGTGGATGACTGATGAAATTTTTCAAGCAGTTAAGAAGAGATGAGAAGAAGAAGTAAAAGGGGACAGAAACAGAGCCAGAACTCTGAATGCAACTGTTCAATTACTTGTGCACAAGGATAAGGAAAACTACTAAGGTAATCAATGCAGAGAAATAGAAGATGACAACAAAAAAAAGTGAGAACAAGAGACCTCTTCTCAAGATCCAAGAAATCAAAATGGAAACTTAAACCAAGCGTGGGGATGCTCTACAACTAGTGGGGAAACACATTACATGATGAGGTAGAAATAAAAACACAGTGGAAACAGTACTCGAAAGAACTGTATAAAGAGATGAAAGGCTGACAGATTTGTAGAAGGAACAACCATATGGAGGAAGAACCACATGAAGATGTACCTCCAGTTTTAGAAAGTGAAGTGAAAATGGGAAGAAAGAGATCACCAGGAACAGACAGCATACCAATAGAACTCCTTCAAAATACAGAGACCCAACTTACTCCATTTCTAACTAAAATCTGTCAACAAATATGGAAAACAAAAGAATGATCCACCTATTGGAACCACTCAATATACATTCCTATCCCCAAGAAAGGGGACAGCTATGCAGGTACTAGACAAAATCCTCAAGTGTATCATTGAATAATAAAGTTAGGATTGCCCATGGTATTGTATTTTCAGTTTCTAGTTATGGTTGTGAAAGCTAGACAATGAAAAAAGCTGATAGGAAAAAAAAATCAACTCATCTGAAATTTGGTGCTGACGAAGAGTTCTACAGATACCCTGGACAAATTAATGGGTCCCAAGGAAAATCAACCCTGAACTCTCCCTAGAAGCCAAGATGACTAAACTGAGGCAGTCGTACTTTGGCCGTATCATGAGAAGACATGACGCACTAGAAAAGACGATAATGCTTGGTAAGATAGAAGACAGTTGGAAAAGAGGAAGACTACATTACAGATGGAGAAATTCAATCAAGGAAGACACACCCCTGAATCTTCAAGACCTGAGCAGGGCTGTTGATGATAGAGTGATTTGGAGTTCTTCCATCCATAGTGTCACCATAAGTCGAAGTTGACTCAACCTCAGTTAACAACAGCAATATCTGAACAATTTAAAGCAATAAGAACCACTTGTGCAATTATGAACAAAATCATTCCAAAACCTTTAATAGCCATGTTTTTGCCTGATGTCAGAATGACAGCAGTGTTGGTGCCAACTGGGCCCCTTAAGAAAGGGTACTTCATAACTGCAGTGCAATAGCAGAGAAGATCCCCTCCCATGTCCTCCCAGAGTGAGATACAGAGGAGGGCCCCGCCAGCAAACCTCAGATGTATCCTTCTAGCATATATTTCCATTCCACTTTGCCAGAGCAGTCAGTTTACAAAGCAATTTGCCTCAGGCCTGTATTAAGATAAGAAAGTCACTACTTTTTTCTCCACAGGATTCATAAAATTGATTTCCTAATACTGCAGCATTATAAAGCTACATGGTAAAACACATGTGGGCCATTTCCACACTACACAGTTATAGTGCTATTGTTCCACTTTCAAAATCCTGTGGAATTCTGGGGTTTGTAGTTTACGGAGGCCAAAGAACTCTCTGGCTGAGAATTCTAAAGGCCCCTCCCTAAACTGCAAACCCCAGGATTCCAGAGAATGTTGCAAGTGGAATAATAGCACTATAATAGTCTGTTGCAGAATGGTCCTCAGTTTCTTAACTCAAACTGGCATCAGTTCTCCAGGGCTTCATGGAGGGCTCTTTCCCAGCTCTCCCTGGTCCTCTCCCACCTAAGTACTAACCAGGAAGCCTGGGAAAAGGTTTGATTTAATACTACACTATTAAGAGGCTGTACACCCTGGGTGCCCATCTCTTTTTAGTTACACAAATTGCATAGATGAAATAATAGTTCAGCTGGGTAGTTTCTAATCCACGCTTAACTGTTTTCAGGTGGCAGTATGTAAAGAATGACATGTATATCTCCTGCACAGAAATAATGCTGCAAGCTAACAGGGCCAGCCAAAATATATGGGGTTAAGGCACCATCAAGTCTGTCTTTGAGCCTATTTTTCGTATTTAATTTCTATCTATCTGTCTTATTTAATTTTTTATATATGGTAGGTGCAAAACGGAATTGCCCTGTATGCCACTTGGACAACAGTAGCCACATTACTGAACTTCACGGTTGTCTTGATCTATGATGTGAACACTTCCAATGAGACTGCAACCATAGTCTCACTTTGCATCCTTTTCTTTGAAGTGATTATATGGTAAGTAATGCCATATAGAAACCAGGCTACATGGACCATTTTCTGTTTGCTTATTTATTAAGTGGGTACCCCACCTTCCTTCCTGAAAGGGAATCATGATTATTTCTTTCTTTTGCAAACTGGTGTATTGTAATTATCTGGACAGCTAATTAACTCTATCTTGCTTTTTGTATTAGACTACTGCCCAGAAAGAAAATAAAATAAAAAGACAATGACCCTATTCCTCAGAGGACAGTGGAATGGCAGCTACCATCTCCTCAAAATATAATAAAACTCACAGCACTGCTCATCACAAACAACACGGTGACTTTCCAGGTCTCTAGGTGTGAACCAGGAACACAAAGCTAGGATGTAGCCAGAGCCTGTGTCAACTAATACTAGATGGAGAAGACCCATATTTTACAAAAAACTGTATAATGGAAATAAAGTTCTTTTTGGCTCTTGCCATCCTATGAAAAAGGTTAGAAAGAAATTCCCAGGCACACCAATCCTAGTTTCCTATACTGTCTTAGAGATAGTGAAGTCAGCAAACTGAAACACAGTCAGATGTCCACTACCACCACCATCCTAATATTTTGGTGGAAATAGGGTTATGTGCTGAAACAGCCCTTCCATCATCACGGCTTTGACAGTAACAAGTCTAAGGCCCTTTTTGCACGGCATTCGTCATGTGAAAGGGCCTCCGGAGCGTCTCGTGATTGCGAAGAGCATTTCAGAGAACATCCTCTCAATCGCGTGACGCTGCTGGGGCCAGCAGGCACCAATTGCGCACTATATCATTTTCGGCTTTTAGCCGAAAATGGTGCGCGATCGCGCATCGCTTCAGGGCCCCCCACACACTTACCTTGCGTGTGGAGCTCCAGAGCCGTGGCCCTCATGCTTCCTCCCCCAGCGCAGCCTGGGAAAATACCCAGTTGCGCTGAAGAAGGAAGAGGCAGAGCCCTCATGTTGTCTGCTGGCCGGCCGGCAGCTCTTGCAGAGCAGAAGCAGTGGGGACACGAGAGCCTCACGGAAGAGGCTGCTCGTGTGATCCCTGTGCGACCGCACCGGATGCAGGTAAGTTGCGGAAAGGGCCTAAGAGAGAGAAAGTGAGAATGAATGATAGTCCTTTTAAAAGAAACAGCAATAGTGCTCAGAGAATGTTGACGTTCATATCATAATCGAGTCTAGACAGTTAGCCATGTTAACCTATTTGTACTGAAAACAACCAAAAGTTTTCTAGCATGACATAGTTGTTAATGGCATGGGCTTTATGAGAGTGGAGTCTTCTTGAACAAACGCATCAGCTGAAGCGGAACCTAGCTTAGGAAAGCTTATTTTACCTTTTTAAATATGTGTTAATCTTTAAGGAACTTCAAGATGCTGGTTGGTACTGCCTTGAGCAAATGTGTTGAATGACATAGAAAGCACAGTGACACAGAAAACAGGCTCAGCATTACACAGCATGTCTGCTCCCTTCCACTTCATGCTCACTCGCTCTGGTCCTCCTGGCACTCTTTAGGAGTGGGGCTCCCCATGTGACTTAGATCCCAATCAGGGTTCTAAATCATTCATGTGTAAAGTAGGTTCTGCTTCTCAAAAAAAAAAAAAGGGAGGGGGACAATGGAGGGAGGAAGGGGGAAGTATTGAGAAGGACGTATGGAAGGGGAAGAGGCAGAGAATGCTTTGTTCTCTCCCCATATGTGATTGTAATTGTGAGAGAGAAGAGCACATCAATAAAGTTCATTTGCATTTTCATTTTGATCCTTTAATAGTCAGAATCCAACGATGAAAAGATGGGTACTTTATTTCATTGTTAATATTTTTGTACCACCAGGTTTTATCTGGAGAACTTCTTATTTGATAAGTATGTGCGCTACAACCTCATTGTCTACCCAGTGGTTACTTTAGCATTATGTGGCACCTTACAGAAGAAAAGTATTGATTTCTTTCCAAATGCAAGCAACATAATTACAGGTGAGTCTTCCAAAGCCTTGTAGTTTTGTTGAACTGATACTGCTGTGTTGTGTTTTCTTGCATTACATGATGTTAAGTAAAATAACAGGTTAAAAACCCCATTCTTTCATAAAAGAGTGACCATACAAAACCACAATAACAAAAAGGAGAAAATTACCATAAATTTTTGCACATAAGTAATAATTGTCTTGTACATGTTACGATTATATCTGGAAGGGAAAGTTCTGAAGATTTTTTTATTAGTCAGATAACCTATGAGTATGCAAATCAGGCCTTCTGTGTTATAATACATCCAGTTTCTAGTCCTGGAGAAACTCATCACTTTCATAATCACCATCATCATCATCATCATCATCATCATCTTTACTCATTTCTCCCTGGATCAAGGCAGTGAATGACAACAAATAACACATAAAATCAGTTGAAAGGGCAACCAATATATAGTAAAATCCATCAATAAATACTTTAAAAACTGTAATTTAATAATAGCCTGTATAGGCCTGCAGGAAGAGACTGGTCTTTATTGTTGACTTGAACTCAGACAGCATGTCAAGCTGATAAATCTCTTCCAAAGGTTATTCCACCGTCTGGGGGTGGCTGAAGAAAATGTCATCAGGGGAGCAGTCAACCTAGTTTTGGCTGACTGAAATAGATGCCTCCCAAAGACCTGAGTGTACAGGTTGGATTATATGGGAGAAGATGATCCTCTAGGTAACGTGAACCCAAGCCATATAGGGCTTTAAAGATAAAAACCAATACTTTGTACTTTGCCAGGAAACTAACTGGCAGCCAGGGGACTGATTTTAATATGAGTGTAATATGGTCACTCCTAGATGTACCAGTAACCAATCTGACTGCCATGTTTTGAACTAACTGAAGTTTCCAAACTTGGTACAGAGATGGCCTGAAGTCCAGTGCATTGCAGAAGTCCAGCCTTGAAATTACCAGCACATGCACTACCATATTTAGGCCCTCCAGCTCTAGAAAGGGGTGCAGCTGTTGTAACAGCCAAAGCTGATCATAAACACTCTGGACCATCAAATCTATCTGGGCTTTCAGTTGGAGTGATGTATCCAGACGCACCCCAAAGCTGTGAGCAGAGCGTTTCACAGGGAGTGTAACCCTATCCAGGACTGGCTTAAACATCCACAAACCCAGGTTAGCGTCCTGGGCAATAAGCAACTCCATCATGTTTGGATTCAGTTTCAGTTTGTTTTTCCTCATCCAGGCACTCCTCCTCCAGACATTGATTCAGAGGAGACACACTATCCTTAGCTGATGCTATTATTGAGGGCATAGAGAAGTATATTTGGGTGTCATTA
Source organism: Cyclura pinguis (assembly GCA_030412105.1). Taxonomy (NCBI): domain Eukaryota; kingdom Metazoa; phylum Chordata; class Lepidosauria; order Squamata; family Iguanidae; genus Cyclura; species Cyclura pinguis. The sequence goes on from CM059599.1 coordinate 177,534,533, forward strand.
GCATACTGATAGCACTCTTCTCCTTGCCTCTAGATGATCTCTCCCAGTGATTTCAGTAAATATTGAATAGCTTTGGGGAAAGAATGGCACTTTGTGGTATACCAAATAATAGCTCCTTTTCTGAGGAGCAGCCATCCCCAAGCACCACTGTCTGAAATCTTCCCAACAGTTACTAATATGAATTGGTAAATCACCTAAGCACACATCTGTTAGGTGATGTACACATATAACATCCTCCAGAAGGATACAAAATAACCCTGTACAGGCACAGTGAAATTGGGTAAGCCCTACCACTAGGCACAATGAGGTAGCAGCTTAGGGAAACAGATAAAGAGTTTTATTAAAGGGCAGCAAATTGTTAGCTGTTTACTTTATTTTATTATATATTGTATTTTTAACGTCAGTGCTCAGGAGAAAAGCTTATAGGATTTTCTCTCTCTTGCATCAAAATAATTTGTCTGCCTTTGGGTACTATAAACCTGTTACCCTAAAATATGGGGGATCTTGAGGTCCACCAGTAGAGCCAGAGTCTCCTTAGGATTTGGGAAATTATTAGCTCAAAAGAGGCCTGTGAGAGGAAGTGAACAGCAGGATATTTTCACCTGTGTGTACCAGTACTAACTGTAGAGAAGACTCCAGTTCAGAGTTAAACAGAGTATTTTATTGGAAATTAAAAGACACACACAAGAAATCACGCAGTCCTATGAACTATACAAGACTATTGAAGGAAGAGGTGAGAAAGGATGGATAGAGAGGCGTTTAGAGTAGAAGGGGTAATATTTAGTAGTCCTAAAGCAGAAGATTGAGGCGGAGTGGCTCAGACAAGAGTCAGAGGGTAGTATGGAGGAATGGAAATCTGAAAGACCACATGCAGTGTAATGGGCAATGTACTATGGCCCTTTTTGCACAGCATTTTCCATGCAAAAGGGCACCTGGAGTGTCGCACAATTGTGAGGAGCGATCTGCACGATGCACTCACAATCGCGCGATGCTCCAGGGGCCAGCAGGTGCTGATCGCACATCTTTCCGTTTTTGGCTAGAAGCCAAAAATGATGCGCAATCACGCATTGCTCCCGGACCCCACGTGCACCTACCTGGTGTGCAGAGCCTCCAATGCTGTGCCAGTCACGCTTCCTGACCCAGCGCAGCCTGGGAAACTCCCAGGCTGCGCTGCAGAAGGAAGAGGCGGGGCTCTCGCGTGAGCAGGCAGCTCGTGTGGAGCTGAAGCAGCAAGGACATGAAAGCCTCTCGCCAAAGGCTGCTCCCATGATCCCCACACCCCAGCGCCGGAAGAAGGTAGGGTGCGGAAAGGGCCGATGAGTTACTAGGGTTGGAGCCTGGATTTTTATACCCTATTTCCTGCCCTAAACGAGGGTGTATGGACAAAACAGTAATTGCTTTCCCACAAAGCTGACAAAGGAGTCTGGAATGGGCTGGTTGTCTTAACTATAGGTGACAAAACATAGATGGTAGTTCTGACCATCTCTTCATGTCTTGTTTCGGTAAGGTAAAAATGGAGGTCTCTGTAGGAGGTGCTCATAGTAGGGGTGCTTGACTGCTTCACTTGGGCAGTTCACCTTCTATTGTTTCTGGAAGTGCTTGTACCTTACAGCCTTTTTAAAGGATCTTCACAAGCCCATCAGCACTGGGCTTTCCCATCTATTCCTTTCTAAACTTATGACCTGGCCATGCTGAGATCATCGTGACCTGGCTACACGTGTACAGTCAGCACTTCTCCAAACATGCTTTTGGCCAAAAATATAGCTAATTTATGAAAAATCGTGCACCTCTCGAAGTGGAGGTGTTGGGTGTGGTAACAAACCTTTACTTGAGTGGGCAGGGGACATTATTTCTTGCTTTGCCTCAGGGAGCAAAATGTCTCAGCCAGCCCTGTAATTTAACATGTTAAGTGTTAGGAGACCAAAAGTTGCTTGGGCTTGCCTTGCCCAAGGTGCTGTGAAATTGTGAAGTTCAATCAAGTGACATGTCCCAGTTGTCTATGTCTGCCTTTCATCCTTCCTGTGGCCTGAGGATGTGAACAATATTGCAACCTACCATTTGTTTGCTAAAAGGGAGATTTCACAAGTTATTTGACAGGAAATTATAAAAGTAGCTAATAGGGATGGGATGAATCCAGAATTTTCTGAATCCGGATCCAAATCCATGGAAGGTTCTGGGAATCCACGAATCTCACAAATTTCGAATCTTTCAAATCCTTTTTTTTTTAAAGGGTGTAAAAAGCAAGGGAAAGAAGGATAATCTTGAGCAAGACACACTCTCTAAGCCTTAGCAAAAGCCAAGGTAAAGGCAAACCTCCCTCTGAAGAAATCTGGCCAGGACAATTGCTTAGTTTTGCCTCAGGATCTCCCCAGATTGAAAATGACATGAAGGCCCTTTCTGCACAGGCAGGAAAATGTGGATTAATCCCACATTTTTCTGCCTGTGTAAACAGGGCCACATGCTACAGTACAGAGCTAATCCAGGTCAAAACTGGATTTTCTTTGCATAGCTCCTTCTGGCATCCTGGGGTTTGTAGTTTGATGATGCACCAGCACACTTTGGCAGAGAAGGCTGTGACACCTTGTAAAACTACAAACCCCAGAACTGTGTCTGAAAGAGCTTTGCAGCCTAGGTATGCAAAGAAATGTTTCAGCTGTCCTTGAAATCTCAAGCCTGTAGCTTCCAGTCAAGTGCTGAACTTAAATATTAAATGTTCAATTTAAATATCTTAAAATACAATCCCAGATGTAATTTCCGTAATTGTTAGCAAAGGCCATTATTACTCCAAGGGAAAAATTTACCTACTTGCCATCTCCCCTTGTGTGTCTAGTCTCCCAGGTTTTCAGGTGTCCCGGTCTCCCAGGTTTTCAGGCGTCCAGGGCCCTTTCTGCATCCTACCTTTTCTCAGCGCTGGGGTGCGGTGATCGCGCAAGCAGCCTCTTGTGAGAGGCTCTCGCTTCCCTGCTTCTTCAGCTCCGCATGAGCTTCCTGCTCGCACGAGAGCCCCGCCTCTTCCTTTCGCAGTGCAGCCTGAGACCTTCCCAGGCTGCACTGAGACAGGAAGCGTGACCGGCCCGGCTCCCAAGACTCCGCACGCCAGGTAAGTGCGCGCGGGGCCTGGAAGCAATGCATAATGGGGCAGCATTTTCGGCTGAAAGCTGAAAATGCAAAGGTGCGCAATCATTGCCTGCCGGCCCCTGGAGCCTTACGCAATTGCGAGGGCATCATGTAGATCACTCCTCGCAATCGCGCAAGGCTCCAGGCCCTCTTTCGCATGGCAGATGCCATCCGAAAAGGGGCCCCGGTCTCCAACAAACTGTTTGGGTGGCAGATTCGAAAGGTTCGGTTTGCCTATTTTGCCAAGGATTCGGGGATTCGAGGATTCGGTTGGCCCATCCCTAGTAGCTGACATAAGAAGAAAAACAACACTTTATTCTACAAATAAATGCTCAAAACTAGTGGTTCCCAAAATTGGTACTCCACATGTTTTGGACTTCAGTTCCCAGAATTTGTTGCTGTTGGCCAAGCTAGCTAGGGCTTCTGGGAGTTGAAGTTCAAAACATCTGGAGTACCAAAATTTGGGAACCTCTGCTCTAGGCAATTTTAAAAGGAAATATCAGACTTACTTGGAAGGTGCAAGGTTCACCCATGATGTTTAGCAGATGACTTATTTTCTTAGGAAATGATTCTAATTTTAAGGCAAGAGACTTGATTGGAACCTTTTATCAGTTATGGCTTTGTGGGTTTTGACACACAGTCGCATGGGACATTGTATATTCAATACATAAGCACAGAGAAGCTGAGAGAGAGGGACTATTGGAGTTTTTCAACACCTTGGGAAGGTAAGGAGTAATGGCAAGAAGTGGGAGAAATGTCCTCTTCAGCTCTAGTAGAAAATGATCGTAAGGAGGGAATTTCTAGCCTGTGCTCCTGCAGGATGCTTGAAACGTGCTAGAATGGTTGCTGTGGGGTGGCTCAGCTAGGCCATTGTGGCAGGTGCACTGGATTTCTATAGAGACAGGCATTTTGTTTTTAGACGTTTCTCTCCACAGAAGCCACTGATGTAGGAGACACATCATAAAGGGGGGCACTTTGCCAGTAGCCCATTCAGACATGATGCCAATACTCTAGGATTCTTGGGGAACACTGATTTTCTGGATCAGTTTCACTTGGAGTTATTACAAGTAATTGCACAAGTAATTTATTTTATTTCTGCCTTGTAGTAAAATTTTGGCAGTGCTGTAAGCAAAGTATTTTCTTTTTTTCTCTCTCTCTCTAGCTGTGATGCTGGTAGTGACATGTGTCATATTTAGCATTCGAGTGGGCCTCCTCGCTTGGAGACACAGAAAGCAGAATTTGGATGAACCACTTGCTCAGATTGCAAAACCTGATTCCTGAATGGAGCCTTTAAAGGAAAAGTAGCTTTCAAAGAGTTTCATTATGAGACAGGTGTGCAACTGTCCACTATACCTTGTAATGTTGTCTCAGCCAACAGATAACCAGGATATTTGTCCCATGCATTCATATTCAAGTAGCAGCTGTGGCTTCCCTCTTGCCTCCTTATCACCCACATAGCAATCATCTGTATTCCAGAGCAGAAATGGAAGGGCAAAAAAACGCTTGCATAATCACTTTACAGCAAGGCTCATGGACCATACGCATCTTCCGGTGTGGCTATTCCCACAGCCCCTTCCCTGCCACCATCAAAATTACTACTGCAGTATCCACTGACTGCAGTATGCATTCTTTAAAACAGGATTCCCAGATACTGTATGCCTTGTTGTAATGCAGTCCCGGAAACTTCCTAGAAGTGTGGTTCTGCATTAAGCAGAGCACACACACTCCATGGGTCTGGTTTTAGAGGAAACGGCAGCACTCAGGTGTAGTGTACAGTGATTTCCAAAAGGGGAAAAGACTGCTGAAAATATGGGCGTTGTACATCCTGCTTTATATGCAGAGGATACATAAGATATCTAAGGAAAACCAACCATATCAGATTAAATACGGGAACTTTAAGAGTCTCTGTCTTTGTGAAATAGTTTAATTTGCACTCTCACTGTTATTGTAGTGGACTCTCATAATAAACTGACACTAGCACTGTCATCAAGTTATACCTTTTAAAAATCTATGCTAAAGTGCTTAATTAGCAAGTGTGCAGCTCCTTCCCCTGAGAGCACTGCCTCTTTTGATTAAATATCTTGAACCGTGCCCCATTCACGGCAGAAGAAAAGTGGTCTGTTGATTTGAATGGAATGAAGCCAAAACTCGGAGCTCTTTCTGATGTTACATTTGCTGAAATGCAAAGCTAAGCCACATAAGTAGCTCAGAAGCTCCTGGGAGCTATGCCAGATTCATGTCTCACACGAAGTCATTATGAAGTCCCCCTCCCATAGCCATTTTCTGTCTCATTCTTTAAACAAGATTCCTAGGAAGCAAGCTAAGAGAAGGTGGTTTCAGAAGCAGCATTTACTCCTCGCAGGCCCAGCATTTCTTGGTGGTCTTGTACTCAGAAGAACTTGCTTCCATATTAACCTTTTCCTTTGACAGTTTTTTCTGTAATTACACACTTCCTACTTACTGTCCAGATGCTTAGATTATCAAATGGTTGTCCTCACATTTTTCAGATCTGATTTATGGTTTTAAATAAAAAAAATATAACACAACTGTAGCTGAAAGTTGTCCAGCAGGCACAGGCAAAGCACTTGTTGAAGCATTGTAAGGCTCCCATACCTTTATTAAAAGTTTCCTATTCCCCTTGAACAATTTCACTTAATTGTCTCAATGTCAGTGTTAGTTCCTACAGAGTAATACTTGCATACTTATTTTCTTTCCGTTTTCCTTCCTTTTCCTTATTTTTTCCCTATTTTACACCTTTTTAAAAAAGTAAGAATTTTCCTAAGACACTTTGTAGTTTTCTTTGTAGAGAGAATTTTTGAATAAAGGGGACAGTCTTGCCACACCAGGAGAACTAGGCTTTAGTTCGGAGTATTAGAAGGCCTCTTGGGTCATAGCTGTTAGAAGTGCAACAACACTTAGCCCTGAAGAGTCAAGATGCCTCAGAGTGGGAAGCAGTATTAAGGCCAGATAGTTTCAGTGTGGTGTAGTGGTTTGAGTGTTGAACTATGACCCTAGAGACCAGGGTTTGATTCCCTGCTCAGCCATGGAAACCCACTGGGTGACCTTGGGTATGTGACACACTCTCAGCCCCAGAACACCTTGTGATAGGGTCACCTTAGGGTTGCCATAAGTCAGAAATGACTTGAAGACACACAACAACAACAAAGTTTGAATGACCCAAAGTGTCCTTCTTGGTCTACCATTCTTGACCCCTCTATGATGTAAACTGATATTATTAGGGATGTTTCTTCCACCTCCTCTCTTTCCAGTCTGTCTCTCTCAGCTATTCCCTAGAATGAAGCTAGTTTAGATTAGCACCCTGAGTGACTTTCCTATCTTAGAATGGAGTTTTTATAACAAAGCCTTTAAGTTTGTTTCTCCAAGTCATTAGTATCTTTGCTCCTTAGGCCATTTCCACACTAGTCTGTTATAGTGCTATTATTCCACTTTCAGTATCTTATGGAATCCTGGGTTTGCAGTTTAGGGAGGGGCCCCAAAGCCCCCCCCCCAAATCACAAACCCCAGGATTCCATAGGATGTTGACAATGAAATAATAGCACTATAACAGGCTAGTGTGGAAATGGCCTTAGTCAGAATTTCTGGCCACTGCATGCACTCTTCATCAATAGCATCAATCCACATGAAATGTTTGCTGTTCACTGCCATCAAGTTGACTTGGACTTATGGCTTATGACTTATGGCAACGCTATGAATCAGAGACCTCTAAGTCACTACGCTCAGGTCTTGCAGACTCAGGCCTGCAGCTTCCATGATTGAATCTATCCACTGGTAATGTGATCTTCCTTTTTTTTTTCCCTCTGCCTTCTACCTTACCAAGCATTATTATCTTTTCTTACTCTTCTCAAGGATCACATTTCAAATTAGTTAATTTTCTTCCTATCAGTTTTCTTCACTGTCCAGCTTTCACAACCCTACATAGAAGACAGTACCCAAAATTCACCTAAAAATCTACCACTAGAATGCACTAGCAAGCGATGCCCGTTTCAGGAACACTTTCCACTATTATTCATGTTCCTACTGCAGAGCCCCAGAACTTGAAAGCCACTACTTATTTCTGAAGGAATTTCTGGCAACACAAATTCAGTTTCCCTTCATTTTTTGGTCATCATGTCAATGAGAGAGCTGAGCTACAGCAGGAACAGAATATCTACCAGGCAAAAGCAAGCTGGCAGGTCAGTTTTCTTCCACTGGCTTGGACTAAAGCATGGGCCAGTTCCTTAGTCAGCATTTCTTGGTCAATCATGCACAGAAGTACAGCTAATTCCTTTCATTTGGCTCTTTAACCCACATGCCAGATACAAAAGGTGATTGCATAAGTGAACTGAACAATGTTGCCTGAAACACTATCTATCTGACCTGCAAGAAAAAGCCATTTCAATTGTGTTTACAGTTTGAAAGATAGCAGCGGCAATTACTGGGTGGAAAATGTCTTGACTGGTACACTTCTCCAGCACTGTTAACAAATTTAGCTTGCTGAATTCAGTGCTTCTGCAGTTGAACAGAGGGCTCAAGCACAATGCAATTTCCATGCAATTCGAGAAACCTGAAATGGTCCCACAAATGTGAAAGAAGACCTGTGCAGAAGGAACACATGTACAGTGATTCCTCCTGGATGGCAAAGCCCAGCAAAGGAATCTAGTCAGGTAACCTGATTTGTGGATTTTTGCTGCAGGCTAGCCAGAGAAGATAATCCGTAAAGCAAAAGGTGATCTTACTCTGCTGTTCCCTTCTTTAAATATATACCTGCAGAAAACAGAAGCCAAACGGCTTTGATAGGTCAAAGAATTCTCACCTTTAAGATTTATGGGACAGCTTTTTTCACCAACACTATTTACTAGGCAAAGTTAGTCTTGGTGAGCCTGGAAGCTTGGCTTGCTCATTCTCTCCGTTTCTTCTTTTTTTTTTTTTTTTTTTTAAATTTTTGGTAACTGTGTAACCGCATCACTACAGAAAAGATGTTTCCACCAGGAGGCTAGAAAACACAAAATAAATGAGCCAACCAGAAAGTTTCAGTCAGTGCTTGAATTGTGATAGGAAATCTGGAGTGGATCTCAATAACATCCTTATTGATTGATTGATTTATCCCAATATGGGACCCAGGGCAACCAGCTAGTTGAGTACAACCAAATATAGCCAATACAAAAGTTTTTAAAAAATTAAACAGTGACATTAAAACCTTAATTTAAAACATTTTTTAAAATGGCAAAATAATGATTAAAGGATAAATTCAAATCCAACACAACCCAGTTCAAAGACCCTCTGCACCAGATAGTTTTCACTCAGAGTTAGACCATATATATTATAAACTTCCAAAGCACCTGTGGGGGTTGAAATTGAAATGTGCCAGAGCTCCTCCAGCTTCCAATAATCACCTCTCACAATATGATGATTTTTAGATGCATCCAAGAGTGTAATGTGGCATGCTATATAAAAAATGTGTATAATTCCGGAGCCTCACAGCACCAGGGTTGCAGCTCCTCGGTGTGCATTTACTAAGTCAGTTTTCCTTGGTGGCGAACCAGAATTTGCTATCCATTGGCCCTTCCACTTTTGCAAGGGCTTGGGGTGCAGAACGTTCATAACCCCCCCCCATGATCCCCCCCATTCCCTCCCAGGTCTCCCCCCTCAGTCTCTTGCCTTTTGTGTGCTGGGGCCAGAGGCGAGGGAATGAGCGAGGGCGCTCTGAAGGGGAGAAGAAAGGCTTGTGCCAGTCTTCTCCCTCCCTGTTCCCTTGCCTGGTGCCAGTTCTCAGCCCTGGGGCCAGAGGCAAAGGAATGTGGGGGGGAGAAGCTCTGGATGGGAGACGGAAGGCATGCGCCTGCCTCCCCACCCCCAATCCTTGGCTTCTGTCTGGGCGCTTGCCTTCCTTCTCTGTGCCAGCAAAGCACAAGGGAATGAGAGGAAGCGAATGAAGGGAGAAGCACATCTGCACCTTGCAGATAATCTAATTCATGGTCAAACCCACAAATGGGGAGGGAGGAGTGTGACAGAAAGTGTCAGAAGAGTCTGAAGGGAGAAAATCTCTCACAGCAATGATTTTGAAATAATGACACATGTGGAGGCCAAGGATTATTGTTTATCAGGCACTGCAGGGAAGGAAAGTACTGTGTCTGAGGCCATGGCAAACCACTTCCCTGTTCATCTTTGCCTCCCTCTGTTGCTTCCCACGTGTTGAATGTGGAGGACTCTACATTCCTCCACGGCAAGGATCCATGTGCTGTCACTTAAAATCATACCAAAAATCACTATGTATAATAAAAAATAATAATAAAAAATGTATCTAATCGACTGGACAGGTTACTAAGCAACCGCTTTTTCACATTCCTGATGCTATTTTGGCTTTTGTGGTCACTTATTGGAATTGCAGAGGTGGGCTAGACTGGGTTTTGTGACAGAAAGGAAATTCTTACATTCTTAAGATGCATTTAAATAAAATATCTGCATACTTTGAATTTCTAGGAAATGGAAGCTCTGTCCTCATGTTCTATGTTCAGCAGCTTAGATGAACTAGAAAATTGTTTCTTTTGTGAGATTCCCTACCCACTTTTTTCACAGGGGGTCTTAATTACTCTTGCAGTCCCCATGACAGCTGGAGCACTTTGTCTGGTCCCAGTTTCCTGGCAATGAAGTGAAGTAGGTTCAGGAAAGGGGTGTCAAAACCTTGCAATGGGTCTGTGGGATGCTTGCTTTTCCCCTGCCTTGTTTGTCCTTTGCTCTCCCTTCCCCTCAATGCCAAACTGCCATTTAACAGGATGAGAGAGAAGACAAATTCTTCTCTCTACAGGAGGCTGGAATTGGGCCAAGGGCTGAAAAGAAATCTGATGTCAGGATTTATAAAAATAGGATCATGTGTGGCAGAAGTCCCAGATTTTAATGGAGGAGCAACTGGTAGTGGGAAGGAGGGATTCTAACCCAACCCTTTTTTCTCTTATTGTTTGAAAAAAGCTATGTTTAGGGACCATTCCTACCAATGACATGGTGACAAACCAATTTTATCACACAGCACACATGGAATAGTCCTGGATATCCCATAAGTGGATTTGTGTGGTACTCATGTTTCCAAAGTCACTTCTTTCTACATTACATTTTTAAATTGCATAACTGGAGAACTTGATATGAAGTGGCCTTACTAGCTAACCCATTCGGGGTTGCGGTGCTTCTTGGAAGAGATCCACTTACACTTCACCAGAACACAATAAGCACCATGAGACACATTTTCAGAGAACCTCCCTTTCTGTGGTTGTGTGCCTGAATGTATGCTCACAGCAAAGAACTGTAGGAAAGCCCTCCGGTTCAGTCAGATGTGGTGTGTCATGAGGGAAAGTCCTATCACCACCACCCTCACTTCATGTGTCAGGCCTGTGGGTTTATTTGGTGCTTAGATTTCCATATGGACTGGCTGAAGTCACATATTGGAAACCGATGTAATAAATGTTGGGAAAAGCTATAAACATTGCTTTTAATATTTACTGAGTAATACATTTCGTAAAGGTAATAGAGTAGTTGTGTTGTTCAAAGTGCTTCCCATAGACTGTCTCAGTAAACCTTAAAACTGTTGTCCTCCTCCTCGTATAATTGTTATTGTTGCTGCTGCTGCCGCCACTTCTGTTTGAGGTAGGAATTAAGGATGAGAGACAGTTGCATACCCAAGATCATCACTGCATCCATGGCTGAATCAATAGAATATCCTCGCTTTTACTGTCAGCCACCACACTGTATATATTGCTTTCTGTTGGTATAAACTGGAGCCATGAACCATGCCAGCATTTCCTCAAAATTATCCTGTTTGATTAATAAACTCCAATTAGGACTCAACTGGGTGAACACAGGATTCAAATGATCATGGCTGGTGTTAGAAAACCAGAAAACCAGAGGTGGAAGAATCTTTCAGATGGACTCTTTCAGATTCTTAGGAGACAGCATTTGTTATACTGCTTGCATCAAATACTCCCATCCACTCCATCCACTCCATTCCATCAACCCATCTGGCACATATTATGAAGATAGTACCTTGTTTCCAGGGACAGAATAGAGCCTCCGTACTCAGTATCTTGTCCATCCTTAAAAATCTTGTCTGTACACAGCAGTGGCATCTAGTGGCTCAAGTGTCACACAGAACCTATTTCTGTGGGAAGGCTCAGCATTTCAACAGATCCTTTAAAGAGCATGCTAAAACCTGGACTGGATTCACTGCCTCATGGAAACCATCCGCTACCATTGGCTCACCACCTGTATGAAGCAGGGAATGATGTTGCACTTTGTTACCAGATCCCAAGATCAGATAAATGTTTTAGCTTGTTCAGGTTCCAATACTTGTAGCCCAAGATTAAGAAGAGAGAGGGGTCTGGTGTCCTCAGTTCAGTTTTCCAGCCAGCTGAAGAACTACTGTTCAAACGTTGTTCCATTTGGAGAACATTATCTGCAGTATTTCCAAGATATCAATCCTTTCAGAAAGGGTTTTCTGGGGAACTGGGAAACACACGACAACTCCACTAGCAATACAAAAAAAGGAGCAATGGAGAAACTGAGAAGGTTTATGACAAAACAACACTAAGTGATTATTTTAGGATATTGGTGATATTAAGCTATATTGAACCGGTAGCCATGGGATTTGACAAAAAGAGCCACTTGAGCAGAAAGGGATATAGTATTAGCTTGTCCTGGAAGGTGTGAGATCAAGTAATGGTGGGATTTGTATGAGACATTATTTAGAATGATATAATAAAAACACCTGCATGTTCTTAAATGGTTCCATTAGAACAGAGATGGGAAAATGTATGAGCGGCAGGGACCAGTTGCCCCCATCCTCCCATGGGCTGCACCCCCATTGATAACAAGCCCAAATACTTTTCTCTGTAGTGGAAAGTGGAAGTGATGTTGCATCACTGCTTGTTGCTATTTTGAGAGGGAATACAGAGGAAAATGGAAGTAGTGGAGACTCTGGGATGTAGGGTGGTTGGGTTGTTTCAGAACTTTGGTTTTCAGGCAAAAATTACCCCAAAATCATGCCATTTTTTAAAAAAAAGGGTGTTCAGGAGCCTTTGTGGGACCGGTAGAGGGCTTCAGGGACTGTAATAGAGTGGTCCAGAGGTTGTATGTCACCTGTGGGCCACCTTCTGCCCACCCCTATATTAGAAGGAGGACAGGGGAGCCAAAATACCCTGATTATGTTGCATGTCCCAGTCTAGGAAAGGGAGGGAGTATCAGGCATGCAGGCTCTTGGAATGGATTGGAGGAAAAGGAGGAGGAGCCTTCCAAAAGCCAGGAGGCAGTTCTCTGAGTCCGACCCCCTTGGCCCACAGTTCCCAACACACAAGACCCAGGGCAACCTCACACTCACGGAACCAATTAGTATGTCTCGTATCACAGAAAAAGAGTGGACAAGATATAATTTCACATCTTTACTCTCCCCACTCCCCCTCCAAAGCTCACTAGCGTTTCCTACTAAAACCAAGCAGAAACCCACAGATTTGCACAGATGAGATAGAATCAAGGCATGAGAAGCAGTCCACTTAGAGTTGCTGCCTTCTTGGCAGCAGGGAACAAAGGGAGATAGCGTGCTCATTGTTATGACCTTGTTATGAGATGCCAAAAAAGTGATACCCTCATTGCTACTTGATTATTTTTAACCACAGGAATGGTCAATACCAACAAAGCCTAATCAGTACATATATGTTGTAGAGTTGCAGAAAGTGACTGTGGTTTGGCCATACCTTTGCTTCATCCAACTAGCTCCCATTTTTCAGGCCAAGTCCAATTAAGATTAGATTGTTATGGATTCACTGCCAGTGTTTGCCCCAGCTAATGACTGGCTGGGGCAGTCTGGGAATTGTAGTTACCTTACCATAGCTCTAAGCAATACTGCCACATGCTCTCCCTTTGCCAAATGTACTTGGGCATCAAGCAGATCAGTAGCTGAAGGCAATAGGTTTACCTTCAGAAGATAAGTGAAATTGCCACTGGGGATGGGTGTTGCATGACCTGCTGTGCCATTTTGCGTGGTTGGCACAGATGGCATAAACAGCTGGAGGGAGGTCTTACATATGATTTGGCAGACATATCTCTATGAATGGCTGGCAGGCTCTTGATGTGGGAGTATGTATTTGCAGAGTGTAACTAGCATGGATGGCACAGAAGTTTACTCAAAAGCATGTTGTGGTCTTCTGAAAGCTAGGAGCCTGCTTGTGAGGAATTGTTTGCATCCAGATCTCCTCAACCATGGATTTGCTGTCTGACTTTGGGGCTAATCTAATTCTGATCTGAAATAGTGAGGAACAAAAATTTCTTGTTTGTAAGGATCTTGTGCCATGGGTTGAACGATTCTTCTTTCACCTTAAGTTTTCCCTAGCTGTGGAACTGGACAAATACCTTCTAGAATGGGTTCCAATTACATAATGGTTGGATTCTTAACGATATACAGCCACAAATGTACACGATGCATTAGACTTATCTTCTGGCTTGTGCCTTAGTTCACCTGTATTTGTATGATCTGGAGTCTTGAATTCACCTTATTCCAGGGCAGAGACCCAGCTGCATGACAGAATGCCAGAAAATTTGGATATTTACAGGGCAGTGCTGTGTCAGTAAATTCCAGTATCATGAGATCAGACATTCAAGAGCATGGCACACAAATTGGCCATATCTGATTTAGGGGAATTATATTAATCTAGTTCTTAACATACCTACATACATTAACACAGCCTGCACCAACTTAAACAGCAAACTAGGGGTGGAGAAACCTTGCAAATTGGTGGAAACAAGCACACCCACTTTACTTAATTGATATGATTAATGAATGTAGAAGCTTATACAAGATAGCATCTAGCTTCCATAAACTAGAATATCTAGTTTAGCAGCATGCAAGGCAAATCCTCAAGCCAGCCCCAGAAAAGATAAAGCAGTGTCATTGGCAACGATGAAAACATATCTGGGAAAGTTAGAAAAGGAATATTTAATTGCTAGATTTGTACACTGGATTATTGCCAGAATCAAAAAAAAAAAAAAAAAAAGACTAGAAAGTGTCTCAGTAGTTTGGCTTTTGTTTGTGCTGTATTCATACAGTGGTTAGGATTCAATATGTGACATAGTGATGACATAGGCCATTCTTACACTACACTGTTATAGTGCTATTATTCTACTTTCAGCATCCTGTGGGATTCTGGGGTTTGTAGTTCGCTGAGGCCCAAGAGCTCTCTGGTTGACATTTCTAAATGCCCTTCCCTAAACTGCAAACTCCAGGATTCCATAGGAGGTTGAAAGTGGAATAATAGCACTATAACAGTCTAGTGCAGAAATGGCCTTTAATAATGATGGTATGTGACACATTTTTTGCATATTAATGTTTTTTTCCCCACTTCTTCTTCTTCTTTGTTTGTTTGTTTTCCCCCTGGACTGACTACTCTATACCGTTTGCGGGCAACAAATAATGAATTCACTGTTAAGTGGTGAAGGCAATTCCCCGCCTGCAAACCTGTACTGCACAATTTGCCCTATCTACATTCATGGAGTATTTCATCCTTTTTTCTTGTCATGGCTGAAAAGGGTGAGAATGGGCTGGGTAGTCTCTTTCTCTGGGTGGTTTCATCTGTTCACTGTGTCAACTGCTGTGTGGGAGGGCAAGTTTATGGCTTTTACAGGGAACCTCCCTAGAAACCTAGATGGATTTTGTAAGAGCCACATAAGGGTGTATGTGAAAGACAGGAGTACAGTTTTAAATGCCTTGTCTCAGATTTTGACTGTGTTAAATGCTTGTGCACTTACATTTTAACTTTTCTTCATTGATGTATTCCTTTCCCCCCATGAACCAGGACTCAAGCCAGCTCACAATTTAAAACAAATATAATGTAGATAGAACATACCAGGATTACCACTGAGATGTAATTTAACTACCAGAGATGTTAAACGTGCCTGTAAGAACACGGCATCTTATTAAAATATCTTTTAAAAAATCAGTCAGCTTCTGAGGACCTGTCAGCATAAAAAGAAAAAAAAAATCTTTGCCTGATGATGAAAGGAGGAAGCCATTCTGGCATCTAGAGACAAGTACCCAGAGCCTGTGAGAAGCCACTGAGAACGCCATCTCTCAAGTCACCAGTAGATGTGCCTGGGAGGATGATAGCATTGGGAGGAAGACTGTGGCCCTTTCCACACAAGGCAAAAGAAGCAGTTTGCACCGGTTCTTACCGTATTTAAATACTGCAGTTTTCCTTAATTGTTTTCCACACAGCCCCTCGTGTCGATTTATTTTCCTGCAGAGGAGTGAGAGTTCATGTATCTGCACTACCTCATCACTGGCCACTCCCCCGACTCCCCTCACTCCACCCCACGACTGTGATTGGCTTGCCTTTTTTTTTTTTTTTTTGGTCTTTTGGGTTGGTATGTTTGTATGTACCTATGTAGGTACCTACTACCGTTTTTGCCGGTGTATAAGAAGCACTTTTTCCTCCTGAAATGCTTTCTGAAAATGGGGTGCAAATACCCTAACTCTCTCCACCCAGGCAGATCACCACCTGCACCTGACTGCCACCCGCACACACCTCTCCCAGCCCCATCACCACCCGCACACACCTCTCCCAGCCCGATTGGAGAGGTGTGTGTGGGTGGCGAGTGCATGTGGAGAGGTGCATGCAGGGTGATGAGTGGGCCTGGAGAGATGCAGGAGGGGGTGGCCAGCAGGCGTGGAGAATGGAATGGGGGACAGCGGTTCTAAAAAAATTTTTCCTAAAGAATGCAGCCTGCAGATATGGTGCATTAGATACACCAGTGTGTCTAATACCAGCAAATACTGTCCATCCTACTTCCTGTTCACGCAGCTCGCCCATCGCTGCCCACCAATGCACATTGGTGCAAATATACATTTCTGCATCACTGCAAAAATCCAAATTTGCTCCAATGTCAGAATGCGAACTGAATTTTTTCCAGTTTTCAAATAGCGTGTTTTCCCACCACATGAGGGCGCATTAACTCGGGATTCCTTGCGGAACAACGGAAAATAAAGGGAACCTAATTCACTCCCACATGCAGAACAGCTCGGTGCTACAATGTAGAAACCTGTGTTAATAATCCCATGTGGAAAGGGCCTGTGTCTTAGCTCACCTGTGATGAACAGCTGCATTCTGTCTAAATTTTTAGTCCTACATCCCTTTTCCCCTCTCCTTGTTGTACGGATTTTGCCCTCACCGCACAAAAATTAACAATTGTTGCTGAAAAATACCAAACAAGTACATCTCCTCTATACAGTTCCTTCTTCTCCATGGCAAATGATACAGCTATCCCCCCTCCCTGAGCAAAGCTTGTGTCAGTGTCACTGATTTTTTTTTTCTTTCAAAAGGGCAAATGTGAGTCACAGTGCTAGTGAACACAGTAGTTTTAAAATAAAATGTGAGTGAAACGGATGGCATTTAAAGAAACACAATGATAGCTAAAGAAAAATTGTAAAATTGGGGTAACACATATCTCACAAACTGCAGGAAAAACAAAAGCAAGCAACCCATGTGGCCCAGCTAGTTCAAGATATTAAAAGTGAAAATGCAGCTTTTGGTATGTTTGGTACTCCTTTTTGAAAGGAAACATTCTGGAAACTTTTATGTCATAGCAATCAGGGAACATCTTACTCTTAAAACTAGACATTTTGTTTTCAGGATTGTTTGAACCATCTATTTTTAAAATCAATACTTTTTTAAAAAAAATGCTGCTTATGACGAGCATTTTGGCTGCAACATACTGAAGAAGCCAACTTCACACTATGGATCACTAGCTTTGAACTACTTAGCAGAACATAACGACAATGAAAATTAACAGATTACTACAGAGACAGTATGTACTCCTAAGCCAGTTGGAGATCCTTCTTGATATATCAGAACAGGAGAAAGGAGAATGCCAGGGAAGAGAAACACAGGCATACCAATCCTTCAAGTTATGTATGTAAGATAGGGAAAGAAAATTACATAATAAAACAAATTTTAAAAGCTGCTCATGCAGTTATTGCTTTAAGATGGAAAAAGAAATCAAATTGGAATGAGTTTTATCTGTTAAAATATATAAAAGAAGCTATATTATTTGATTTCCTTAGGGAAAGTAAGTTAAAGTATAATGGACAATAAAGTAAAGAATCACAGAATGATAGTTGGAAAATGGTGATTGAGAAAACGAAAGAAAAATCGGGATATGAAGATGTGATAAATTTGATTAAGGTTATATCCCATATCTCTGAAAATGCCTCTTCATACAGTCATCTGGGGGTGAGGTGGGGGGATGGATAGGTGGAAAAAGCAATTGTTAAATGTTTTTTCCTGGTAATAAAATTGTAATATAGTTTATATTAATGTATATTAAGTATGTCATAATAAATAATTAAGTCATAATAAAGGGAGGGAAAACTTAGACTGGAGAGAGAAAGAATCTAAACAGTTTTCAACATATGGAATGGCTGCTGTCTCGTGTCTATACTAATAAGCATACATAGCAGAGAACTTGCCTAAAAAGCAAAGGAGTGGTAGTGGGGTTTTATGGGTGACATAATTTAGAAGCAGGGAACAAACTTAGAAATGTTTGGAGGGCTGCTAAACTAATCTGTCTACCAAATCTCAGTTCCCACAAAATTTCAAGAAAATTAGATAGTATAGTCCAACAACATATTCTTGTTACTTGTTAAAGTTTTCCATTTACAGTGAAGCAACAATATTCTGTGTGAGGCAGAGATGTTAATCTTTATTTGTCTCAATCTTATTGCAAAAATGTGAAGCTGCAACATATTGTCCGTGAGATGGTGAGATATTTTCTGCTGGTATCAGCAACCGTTCTCACATTTGCAAAAATGATTTGTACATAATTACACAAAATTGCACAAAACTACCATAGCTAAACTTTGTTCCATGGACTTCTTAAAAGAGCCATGAGAAGAATTTTTGGTGTGTTTTTCCTCAGTCAAGCCAATCTTTTTGTGCTTGCTGCTTGGCCTTTTCTTCCCAAGGGGAAAAGATATTCAGAGATGTTTGTACAAATCGCAGAAAACTCAGTGGGGGCAGGGAAGTGCTCCTTGTCTCATTTTTGTGCCAGAGGAGAGAAATTAAAACTCTCATTATCCCTGACCATTGGCTGGGAAATCTGGTATTTGAACTCCAAACACCTGGAGGGCCAAAGATCCCCCAACCCTATATTCTATTGGGATAGGTATAGCAAGAATATTTGAATACTTGAGGGGGGAAAAACCAAGAAAGGGGCTTTCCAAGTGTCCAAAAACCCCAGTGAAAAGAATCTTCCCAAAGCCTCTATCTTTACACCCCCAGTCCTCAAAGATATATCACAGGAGAACCAGGAAATGATCCCAAAGGGCTACAGTTTCCAGATCCCTGGCTGCCTTCTTTCCACTCTGATGTCGAGCAGGGGTAGGCCAGGGGGATCCCTTCTCCACACGCTGCCAGTGACTTCCTCCGCATATGATACCTCCTCAAAAACTCTATAGTTTTGAACACATCTACAGTTCCCTTGTGGCCACAGCACTTCTTTACTGAGCAGATCCACCAGAACTGCCTTAGGAGGTTATGGCACTGAATGTAGAGAGGGACATGTCTTGTGATCCCCCACTGGTTCACTCTGGGGAAAAGAGGTTTTCCTGCCAAAGAAGTCCCTTGTCAAGGAAACCTGGGCTTGGCCCTCTGTTGAAAATGGAAGGGGCAACTCTATATGCCCCTTGGATCTGTTATGGAAAGACCCCCTCCCATCCAAGGAGATGACTTGAAAGGGTGGGTTTGGATTGGTAGAGGCTGAAATTGCAGTGCAGACAAGAGCCTGGGCTGGAGAATAACAACCAACATGATTAATAGAAGTACCTAAAAATACACACATCTCCTAAAGGGCCTCCATGAATGTGTAGATAAATAATGCATGTAAGGATTTTTGAAAAGGTTAAAACCACAAAGTTATTAAAAGCCACTGCAGTTCAACCCCAGTAGACGAGAATAAGCAAGTCTGAACTGATGTATCTTCTACACACCTTTCTGAACATCACTGAATCAAGGCTGATTAGAACAAGCACGTTTCCCAAGCTGTTAAGTCTTACATGGAGAATATTCTGCCTCTGGCATTTCAGTGATGTCATTTCAAAACCATTGGCACAACAAAAGTCAGAGCTGATCTCAATTCCCATGAAAGTGCAGGGGCGGAGGAGACTCTCTGGCACAATCATCTCCTTGAACTCCACCTGGAAATGAGGAGGATGTCAAGGAATACTGAGAAACAAGAGTTGGAGGGGAATGTCCCATTTCATGCTACAGTCTTGTCTTGTTTAACATTTAACATTTGATGCTGTTTAGATCAGGACTAGGAAGTGTGTGGCCCACTGTTTGTTTCTGTATGGTAACTCTCACCATTTGTAGTCACCAAGGCAAGTGGGGTTTGATGGGAGTTACTGTTCAACCACATCTGTATCCAGCAACATATTCCTCAGCCTTATTTTAGATTATGCATTTGTATTTTTCATCTCAAGTATCTAAAACTTTTCATATCTTCAGTTTCACCCTGCAAAGCCATGTGTATGTGTGCACATATACATACATTCTCTTCCCTCTATTTCATGTTTTTGCCCCTACAGCATATCTTAGCAGTATATCAGTAATTCATCTAGAGAGTTTCACATAATGGATAGATTCATTTCCTGATACATGAATTAAGCTCATCTGGTTCAGTGCAGAACCAGGACTAGCTCCTATGGGCATCTGCAGACATTTCTTCCAGGATAATTGTGCAGGGAGAGATAGCAACATACTGCATGTACAACAGTTATCACAGAACAAGTCTACCCTTCCTGAAGATTCTGTGACTGAGTGATGGTGGGGGCTACAAACTTTTATACTAGACTTAGAAACTTTTGTACCAGATTTATCTCTCCATTGCTTCTCACTGGGGAGACCTGCTAGTTAGCCTTCAACAGGGAGACAAAGGAAAACCACACGTACAGCAGGAGAATAGTGTCTTTGGCTGGAACTTATGACTTTGTTTGGCTTCTGTTGTTCTTCCAGAGGAAGAACTCCCACCAGGAAAACAACAGAAGAGGAACAACATCATGGGGTAAGTCCCAGTCAAATATGTTATGTGCTACAAGTGCAATTTACCTGCCTCGTGTGATAAAGCCCTTGGTGTCCAGATAAACCTGGTGTCCAGAATAACAATTTCCATTTCCAACTAAAAGCTTGGGGTTTTTTTTTTCCTGGTATCCTCTACTACCTCAATCCTTCACATAGTCTGCTTTAGTCAACTGCACAGAGACACACACGCAGCCCAGCATTTTCCTTATAAACACATACAACAGGAAACTAGATAACCCCAGTAAACTACGTTGTCATTATACACTACTTCACTTGTTCTCCTCAGCATCAAAATGGGTATAACGACACTGGACTACTTTGAAGGGCAGGCATAGTACTACACACTTCTCAGCCATAGTCCCAGACCTTAAAAAGAAGCTTATAATAATGGTGGACTTCATCTACGCTGACATTGGCAGTGGTTTTTTGAAAAAAAAAATTACAGATTGGCACGTACTTGTGTCTGTCACTTTTGTGTCTTCAGTAAGACTTTGGACAGACAAATCAGGAACTGCAATCTTTGCCCCACCCCATCTTTGCATAGACAACTAAATCACAACAACAGAGATAAACTCAGTTTTGAATTGTTTTCTACGATCATTTCCTCTCCACACTGTTACAGTTCTATTACTCCACTTTCAACATCCTATGAAATCCTGGGGTTTGTAGTTTAGGAGGGGCATTTAGAATTCTCAGCCAGGGAGCTCTTTGGCCTCAGTAAAGTACAAACCGTATGGTTCCACAAGATGTTGTGAAAGTGGGATAATAGCACTGTAACAGCGTAGGGCAGAAAGGCCCTATGAGACAAAAATCATTCCTCCCCAGAATGTAGAAATGCTTCCCTTAGCTTCTTCTGGCCCACACATGCACCATCATCCTCTCATCTTTTCCTCTAAATGTGGGTATATCCAATCAGTAAATACATCAGCTTTGCACTCTATTTCTCTTTGCTAGACCCACAGAAATGTCTCCTGATGACTGCTTCTATTCCCATTCCTCCCATCCCAATATTTTACAGTTTCTAAAAGAGACACATGTGAGATGTGCACCTCTAAAATTTTTATGCTGACATCTTGAAGCTGGAAGCAATAACTACAGCCACACAGAGATTCTTCAGCTCCAGGTCTTAATCTCACTCTTTAGTTTTTAATCTGTCCTTTAAATTCCATCTGACAGGTCTGTTTATGCTTCACTGGAATGGAACCTTACTATAACCCAGTTTCCTGCATTCCATTGCTAAGATGCCTCTTGTCTTTGTCTTGCCATTACAACAGGCCTATTAAGTGCTTTTAAAATTGCCTTTCAGTAAGTATATGATGGTTGACCAATTTGACTTACTGAAGCTAGTACTGATCACAGTTAATTATGCCTTTTAAATCCTCCAGCTGTTTTCCAAAAATCTGTTTTCAAGATGTTTGAGAAAGGCCAAGAGCCATGATGGTGGTGAGAAGAAAGCAGTAAATCTTGTGTTAATTGTTTCAGGTCAGTGAAGATCCAAGGACCTGCCTTCACTGCCAGATCTGATGTCTAAAAGCTGCAAGCCTGATTCATTCAGAGAATCTCCTTCCCAGTGTAGTATTTAATATTCAGAATTCCATTTTACACAAGAGGGACCAAATTAGCAAATAACTGTGTTACTTAACACTAAAGGACTGATTAGATTCCCTTTACACTATTCACCAAGACTAATGTGTCTGATTGCACTGCATGTATAGGTACCCTAGAGGGAAGTCAACCCGATTATTACGAACACTGCACTGAATTCCCTGACAAGCCCAAAGGAATAAATCTGCAGTACTTGGATGGCCTATTTTACTACAGTTTTACAGCCATTAACTCATGCTGTCTTTAATTGGGTAGACATTTCACTCTAATTTGACAACAGTGAATGTGCCCAAGTTGAAATAAGTCCTTCCTCCACATAGCTAAGGCTGCAACCCTTTACTGTGGAGTAAGTACCATAAAGTTCAGTGGGACTTACTCGGGACTTAACATGCTTCGGGTGACACTGAAGATCTGGAGCTGCCAAATTGCGGAACAGCACCTGGGAAGACAGCATTACAATTGCCATCTGAATGCACTGTATACCAGGTCCTCTTTCTTGGAAAATATGCCAATTCATGCCAAGTAGGGATGTGAGTACTCTTCCAGACAGAGGAAATGGATTGGAAGGGGCAGCGCTTGTTGTTGTATGCCCAACTTTAAAAAAAAAAAAATTAATGATGTTTTACCGATCACATATGGTTTCAGGCTATTTCCCCTCCTTTTCCATAATATTCCAAAGTGTTTCATTCCTACATGATAGCATGGTTATGATGATTGAAATAGCTGTGTCGAGTTTCTCAAGCTCTCCTTACTTTCAGGATGTTCCCACCCTCTGCTCTACCTCCCTTCTCTCTCCACTTTCAAAATGTCTCCTTTTTATGTTTTTTAACACTACCTAGAGGCTTAGCAATAAAGCAGTAGGCTTCTGTGTTCACAAGCACCAATCTCTCTCCCGCACATTAGCCAATTTCAACTTGGCTTGAACTTGCAAGCTGGTTGACTAGCAGGTATATGGGGAAAGGGTCTTTCTCAGCACAGAAGCTCTAGCCCATAATCTTTAGAGTTACAGTTCTAAAGTGGTAAACAGTAAAAGTGTTATTCTTATGTTTGCTTCCTAGGAGAAGCTCATTCCCGTAGATGAACACACACTCCTTCTGTGAACTCAAGCACTGAAGGATATTTTCTATGGAGGAAGCATGTATGGGAAATCTTGCTTTGAGGTAAACAGTAATGGCGTCACTGCAGTGTATCAATTTAGCACAGATTTTTTTTTAAAAAAAAAATTAAGGTATCACTATAGTGAAACAGAAAGAGACGGTAAATACTGCAACACATCTGAGAGGGATGTGAGGAGGTTGGACACCCCCACACCCCCATTTAATGCCACAACCCATGACATCATTGAGGTGTCCATAAATGAAGCAGAATGTGTTACTTTTTGCTGGAAGTGCTTCTTTTCTTTCAAAAAAAAACCAGTCAGGAGCACATTTGGATAGGGAAATGACAAGAAATACAAATAAGCAAAATTAAATGGTGGGATAGAAATTGACACAGATCTCTAATAGGAGAAATTCTAAGATGACAAAATAGTTTTAGTTACACTGCATAGAGATGTTTAAAAGGTATAGAAGCTTTTTATCTCAAGATCTCCACAGATTACTGCAATCTGTTTAATATATGTCTTCTTTATAGCTCATCTTTCCATAACTGCATACAGCCCTTCCTAAATGTGCGATACATTTTAAAAGTTGGAAAAACGGCTGGGTCATTAACTAGAAAATATGCTGTTAAGCAAGACAGCAGGCAGGTTAGCAACAGTATGACTAAGGTCAGTGCAGGTTTCTGAAGTGCTTGAGAAGAAGCAAATAAACATTTTCTCATATTATGGGTGGGGAAACAAAATTAAGTTTAGTCATGCACTAGTTCTCAATTACTCCTACTTTGCAGACATTTTCTTTTGTAGCCTGACTGCAGAACAGGTACAGATTTATCTCTACTGTGACCCAGTGGGCTGGAGAAAGTACTAGAAAGGTCCCATCTCTGCTGAAATGGTCGAAGTTGTGAAATGTGCTTTAACAATCCATTTTCTGCACCTGCTAATAAAGTACCAGGCTCTCTTGCAAGGCAGTCTAACGTATGTCTATGAAAAGTACTATTCTCCACACAAGGATGGACATTAGGTAAAATATATTTAAATTCTCTGAGACTTCAGCTGGCACCCTGAGAACAGACAACCCTATGGCTGTTGTGGGCATAATCCAGACTGAAGTGCTACATGCTTACTTTCAAGTTTACAAATCAAAGAGAGTCAGCTATACATTGTGTACTTTATTTAAGCAACATGCCTGGACCTTAGGAGAAGGTTTGTTCAGGTTTGAAATTATTCTGCTTTTAAATTCATTTCAAAAGATACAAGAGTAGCTTCACAAAACTCTCTTCAGTTCATCATTCCACCCTAGACGTGACAACACTTTTAAGACATAGCAGCAAAGCCAACAACTGGTACTTTCTGAGTCAGTGTGGTCATCAGGAATGAAGACTGCCTGTGCATACACATCAGGGTTCTGCTTTCTCTGTCATGTGGGCAATGTGTCAAGACTTCTTTAGCTCTGCTGACAGCTTGTCAATGCAGATAATTTGTATGCCTCTATGTGAAGCTTAAAAGCATCATACAGGCCAGGAAATGTGCAGACTGGCAATCCTATGATATATACCTCTATAGAACCACTGGTTACACAGTACAGTCTTTCTAAGCTATAAGCTAGGATCAGAAAAGCATGAAAAAGACTTTAGATTCATGAGTCTTACAAGAATTTCTTCAAGCAGCCTTCCAGACTGAGCTTCTGCTTTGAGCTGAGATTCTACTGTATCACGCCAAAGCTCCAGGATTTTGCAGTTAAAATACAGTGAGTAACTATAAGTTGCCTCCAGAGCACATGCCCTTGCTGCTCAATGAAATTGCTGTCACTTTTAAACCAGCTGTAAGATACCAGAATGCTTCTGACCCTCAGTCTCAATTCTAAAACAAGCTGAGCAGGAACACAGAAGAAAGGAACAGGAACAAGTATGCTGAAACAAGCTCCATGTCAGGTTTTGCCCTGTCTTCCCCATGGCAGCTGGTGACTCAATATTACTGGAGTGATACAGCCACTCTAGCTTTAATCTGAGTTTTAAAGGTAAAATAAATCAGGTACAGCATGTTGGATAGCATTTTTAAAGTTCAGACTAAGTCCAGGAGTGAATTCACCATCTCAGTCACATTTGGGCTCCCTGCCTTCAAAGTCCTCACAAATAAAATGAATGGCTCAAGTTCTCCTCCTGTTATACTCTTATGAGAATCCCTTAGGCACTCAATCTCATTATTTTAAGTTACAGTCCTAACATAGCAAGGCCTTTCAGCCATGCAAAGCATCATTCAGGCGTGCAAATTCTGGGGTGACTCACATCTGAAATGCTGCACCATGGAAGCAGCTTCCCACAGTTGAGAAATGTCTCCCCATGCACCTATAGCTATTTTTATCAACATAAACAGATTGGCCAAGATGGTACATCACCAGACCAGTTACTAATGTATAACTAAGCATCATTTCCTGGCCCAGAACAGACCTCCATAACTTGGAGTGGCTCCTTGGAGTTTAAGGTGGGATTTGCGGGGGGTGGAGATATTTACAATCATGGCAATCATGCCATGATAATGAATATGTAGTTAAACTGAGGGCCTTAGCCAGCTGCATGATAAGCCAGAATCCATGTGGAGAGCCACTTTCTCCCAAAGATGTGATGTGGAGCTTCTTCTAGGTGGCTGAATAACCCATGTGGAGAGCCACTGTCTCCAAAACATGTGATGTGGACCTACTTCCAGATGGCTGAATTTTGAGTAGTACATACATTCCAGATGGAATATTGAAATAAAGCTTCAGTACAAAGATTTGCCATAGAAACAATATCAGCTAACCTGAACAAGTAAATGGCATAAAATAAAAATGTAAAGTTGTTTTAAGACTTGATTTATTTCAGCATGAGCTTTTGTAGATATCAATCCACTTCTTTAGAGCACTGATGAAGTACAATATTAAAGCTGCAGGTCTTTAAGTATAGTTACATAGCTATGGGAGTGGGATTTGGAATGGAACAGGATATAGATAGATGCAAGTTATGACCCTAACCATATATTGTGAAAGATTTATGGAAACGGATATGACTCTTGCAAGTAGTTTGTCTCTTAGAATTAGGGTGTGAAAGCACTAAATCTGCCCACTAAAAGTCAAATTCATTGAAGTTAGAACTTCCTCTGAGTTTTCTTTTGTTCTATCTGCCTTTGTGAGAAGCTGTGCTATATGTGGTGTGCTAAGACACCATTATTTCTCTATCTTTGCCATTAATATTGCACTTCATCTGAAGAAATGGATTATACCCATAAGAGCTCGTGCTGTGACTTGATTCTTCCTTTCCCCATGCTTTTCCTTTTTATTCCACAATGT
Source organism: Cyclura pinguis (assembly GCA_030412105.1). Lineage (NCBI taxonomy): Eukaryota > Metazoa > Chordata > Lepidosauria > Squamata > Iguanidae > Cyclura > Cyclura pinguis. The sequence continues at coordinate 177,560,781 of CM059599.1, forward strand.
GAAGTCTGCATTCATATTTAGAGAATCATTCCCCATACTTCAGGCCTATTGAAATCAATGGGATATAAGTTGGCCCACCGATCCCAATGAGGCTAATGCATGGCTAACATAATGCAGATCCAACACACAGCTTTAACAACAGTAACAGCCAGTTTCCAACATACCATTTCACTGCAATAAGGTCAAGAAACAGAACCCAGGACTGGGCTTATGACAAGAGGAACAAGTGATTTCCAGTCAGTTGAACCAGTAGGCGCGGAAAGAGGTTTGGTTTCTTATTGACCGTGTCCCCAAGTGTGTCCCCTTTCTTTTCCCCCACACAAATGGTTGCTATTCAAAACAAAATTAAGATTTGCATATGCAGGGCATTGTGACGGGGAGGGCAAATCCTCCCCCCCCCGTCAGCTGTGGATACCCCAACCCTCACTAGAAGGGATCCTGCAGAGAGATGATATCTCTCTCTGTAGGTAAAACAGAGATCCTTCTTTGCACTGTGGAGCTCCTCTTCCATCCACTGATTAATAATGGTATCATAAGCTACACACTAATAGCAGCATTTACTGGTGTAAGTCAGCCTGTGTATGTCTTTCTTGATTATTGTGGAATTGTTGGTATTTCCTTCCTCCACGCACAATGACCAAAGCTCTGTCCCTAACTTACCACAAAGCTGCTGCAGGTTCCTGTACAGCCATTCTGTGTGTGCCTGGTAAAGAGATGGGGAGAGAATGGGAGATCTGGCTATATCTCTGTAGCCAGACACAAAGTGATTACTGTATTTGTATAACACACACTTTTTTCCTCCAAAAAATAGCGTTTGAAAATGGGGTGTGTCTTATATGTTGGTCCCCACTTCCCTTCTCTTCCATTTTGCATTGGTGGGGAAAACTCCCTGCCAAGGCAAAACGCATAGGAAAGGGAAAGAGTCCTTTCGCTCCCCCTTCCCTTCCCTACCAAGGCAAAAAAGGAAGTGGGGGAAGCTTCGCACAAGTGCTCCTTTCACTCCTCCCTTTCCTATGCATTTTACCTTGACAGGGTACTAAAAAATTTCCTGAAAAATACCCCCTTGGAAAATGGGGTGCATCTTGTACACTCACGTGTCTAATACACCAGCAAATTTGGTATATTATCTGTTGAGACCTCCAATGGAAGCCACAGAGGTTCTACGGTAAACTGGGGTTGGGTGGTGAATGTAGCTCCATGTGTTGAACAACTACAATAGACTGAGCCATACAATATTTAGCCATAATCGTCTTGCCATCATTATAATAACCTCTAAAGGTAAGCCAACTGCAAGGTTACAAGATACCATATAAGCTGTTGAGTTTTCCAGAACTCTTCACCAGGTAGGATGGTAAATAAGGCAAGAATCTAAATCTTCTTACAGTCTTCAGATGGACAATACATAGATCTTCAAATTAGACTCCAGTAGGTACTGAGGTTTCAGATTGATCCTAGAACTCTCTTTTGGAAGTTGCCATGTTAGTCTCTTGCAGCATAAAAAGGAGGAAGGAGCGGAGGGAAAAAAAAGAAATGTGGCAGCACCTTTAAGACTAACTGGCTTTAAATATAAACAGAATGCAAAAGGACCTAGATAAGCTAGAAAATTAGGTAGAAATTAATAAAATGACGTTCAATACAGGCAGATGCAAAATTCTACATTTAGACCATAAAAATTAAATGCATAGCAGTACTATATGCAGAGAGGGCCTTGAGATTATTGTTGATCGTAAGCTGAATATGAGCCAGCAGTGTGACGCTGCTGCAAAAAAGATTAATCTTATTTTAGCTTGCATTAATAGAAGCATAGTTTCCAAGCTGAGGGTAGCCATAGTCCTACTATTTTCTATGCAGATCAAGTCTCATCTGGACTACTGTGTTTAGTTCTGGGCACCTCATTTTAAGAAGGATATAGAAAAGCTGGATCAGTTTCAGGGAATGGCAACAAGGATGATAAGAGATATGGAGAACAAAACATATAAGGAAAAGTTGAGGCAGCTGGCATGTTCAACCTGGTGAAGAGAAAACTGAGGGATGACATGATAGCCTTCTTTAAATAACTCAAGGGCTGTCACACGGAACCCAGTTGTCTGCTGCCCCAGGAGACAGGGCCAGTTCTGATGGTCTGAAGGTGCAGAAGGGTAGGTTTCAACTGAACATTAGAAGGCAGTTCTTGACAATAAGAGCAGTTCAGCAATGGAACTAGTTGCCTAGAGAGACCTTCTTTAGAGGCCTTCAAAAAGAAGCTGGACAGCTATGGACTGGGGATGATTTAGCCAGAGATTCTGTATTGAGCAAGAGGTTGGACTTGATCATCCGTAAGGCCCCTTCCAACTCTATGATTCTATGACTCTTAAGGTGTTGACACATTTTTTCTCTCTCCTTTCCTCTTTTTTTTTCCCCCTTCTGTTGGAAGAAATTCTTTTGCAACTCTTTATTGCTTATTAGCATCATTAAACACCATTCATTGTTGATTCATTTGTTTCTGAGAAGTAGTTCTTCTTTAATTCCCAGGTCACTAGTAATGCATAAAGTTTGAAAAACAGGTGTACCTGCTTTTGTGGGAAATGGAGTCTTCTTGTTTGTGTCATGTGTCTATAGTACCACCTAGTGGACAATGTGATATCTTTTTTAAGTCCTTCATGCAGAATATTTGTATTTTACCCAGCAAAAATGATTAATAACAATGAAGCCCTGCTGGAATGTAGCCACTGTTATTTTCTTCAAAAAGTCTAGCTCCATAAAAACCCCTACCACTTGCAAACAAAACAACTACATACAAGCTATTGTTCAAATTGCACCATTGCATCATTTACTTTACAAAGTTTAATTCATGTCATATGCCATCTACAAATAACCAGTGTTTATTCCTGGATGAGGCCAATATTGATTTGTAAGGTGATGTAGTCCATATTTTTGACTCACTACACTTCAAAAATTGAAGTCTGATTTTCACATTATTCTTGAACCAGAACATCATCCTGAAGTTTCCTCTTTATTTACTTTACATGCTAGAACTCTAATGGCTGAAGAGCAATGTATGCATGCATAAATGCTGAGGGCAAATGCAGCAAAAGCACTTGAAGGATATACAGTAGTCCCTCCACATTTGCAAGGGTTAGGGGCACAGAACCCTCATGAAAGTGGAAAAACCATCAATAACTCCCACCTGCAATTCCCTTCCCATTCCCCTCCGGAGCTTCCCCTCTCCTATTCCTTTGCCTCTGGCCCTGGCACTGGGCAGGGGGAGAAAAAAAACAACCCAAAAGGCTTATGAGTATTTTCCCCCCAGACAGAGAAGAAGGGAGTTCTGGAGTTCTAAATACTTCCGGTGGCCATCTTGAGAAAGGAGCACCTGACCAATCAGCAGCCAATACACAGCAGAATGTGTAACCAGATGGCAGAGAGGTCACACTTTCAGTAATGAGAGGGGGCTTTGCTCACCCAAAAGGAAAACATCCATTGTGAACATAAGCCTTGCCTTGTAAGCCTGGGGTGAGGAATGCTAGGGATGGGAGGAGGAAAATGGGGGGGGAGCATGTGCCTCATGAATAATCAAATTCACAAAGGTCAAACCCACAAATGTGGAGGAAAGACTGCAATTAAAAGACTGACCAAATAATATTGGAGAAAATCCATCAATATAACCGTAATCCAATTTTATGCTCCAACTACTGAGGGAGAAGAAGAAATTGAAAGATTCCATATTGTTGTCCAGGAAGAAAGTGATCACACAGCAAAACAGGATTTGTTGTTAGTCAGAGGCAGCCGGAACACTAAAGCAGGAAACAGAGCAGAATCAAATATTTCTAGCAAAGTTTGGCCTAGGATCAAACAATGAAGCAGGAAAGCAACTGACTCAATTTTGTGAAGCCAAAAATTTGTTCATTCTTCAAGAAACTGAAGAGATAAATGCATAAATAGACATCAACTGATGGCCAATACAGAAATCCAATAGACTACATAATTGGAAGAAGAAGATGGAGAAGCTCCATTCTCTCTGCAAAAACAAGACCAGGAGCGAACTGCTAATATGAAAAATTATTCTATGAAAATAAGAGGAAAGCTAAGGAAGAACACTAAACCAACCATTGTGCTGAAATACAATCTGAAGAACATCCCTGTAGAATTTAAAAGAAATATTAAAAAAAATAGATTTGGAATATCAAGCCTAATTGATTGGAAGCCAGAAAAATTCTGGACTGAAGCCAGGGACATTCTCAGGGATGAATGCAAAAAGACAGTATCTGTGGCAGAAAGAAAGAAAGAAAGAAAGAAAGAAAGAAAGAAAGAAAGAAAGAAAGAAAGAAAAGCCTCTATGGATGACAGATGAAACTCGTCAAGCAGGTCAGACAAGAACCAAAAGTAAAAAGGGAAAGAAATAGTGTCAGAACTTTGAATGCAACTGTGCAGCAACATGTACAAGGAGAGCTACTATAATAACAATGCAGTGAAACAGAAGATGATAACAAAAAGGAAGAACAAGAGGCCTCTTCCACAAAATCCAAGAAATCAAAGGGAAATTTAAACCAAGAGTGGGAATGTTTTATGACTAGGAGGGGAACACATTACATGATGAAGTAGAAATAAAAGGACAATGGAAAAAATACATTGAAGAACTATATAAAAAGATGAATGGATGACCAATTCATTCCAAGAAGAATCATTTGAAGATTAACCTACAGTTTTAGAAACTAAAATGGAAGTGGCACTCAGAGCACTTGGGAGAAATAATTCATCAGGAATAGATGAGGTATCAATAGAGCTGCTTCAGGCTCATGGCTTCAGCCTGTATGACACACATTGAGCTTTAGCCAAAGAACTTCAAGCAGCTGAATAGATTAGTTTTTAATTAAAAATGAAAACCGCCCTGCAAAGACATTTGATTATTTTGATACCTAGCATACAGGAAGAAACTCATCAGAATAAAAATATCCAGCCTTTGCTTACTTATTTTCCTCTGAGTTAGTATGTCACAAGGAACAGTAAAATATGAAAGCCTCTTTATGGCCTCATTTGGTTGTCTGGGCAAGCCCTTGATTAACTGGTTATCCTGCAGATAATATCACCATGGTAATTGATTCTATGGCAATAGTGCATGAACTGTACATCTTCCAACTTTCTTCTCCAGGTCAAAGCATCAGTGGCCATGCTGGCTGGAAGATTCTGGGAATCAAAATTCAGAAAGAAACTTTTCCATCCCATGCACCCCAAGGCTGAACAATCATGTACAATGATCAGCCAAATCCACTGTCAGGGACTCAAGCCTGGAGAAGGATGGCTGAACCAATGGTTAAAATGCAACTATACTTATTCCACGAAGCCTGAAGGCTCACACAGACACACACAGAGTTTTAAATATCACATGATGTACTTCCTGTTCTACTCTATTTCTCATTACTTTCCAGTACCAGCTGTGACTTTGAAGCCAGAGCAGGGGCTGCTTTTTTCTGGCCTGAGATTTTCCAACACAGGCAGGGTGAATTTCTCACACCTGTCTCTATTACCTCAGTTCCTTCTGTAATTCTGGGCAGTCCCACTGATGATGAGGGGGTGACTTTTGCTAGGAAGCTCTACCCTGACTTTCCATTCCTCATTACGTTTCTGGTTACCAGACTGAAGACTTCCTCTGCTGTGTGCAGCATTCACAGTATGATCCCATTATTTTCTTTTTGTTGACTTTGTTTTTCTACAGTGATAATGCTAAACTGGTATAGGCTTTACCTATATGGCACTTTTTGCACCAAGGCTATAAAAAATATACTTTTAAAAAATGTGCCAGACCAGGAATATGGACACTGGGTAAAGAACTTGGGGGAGGTGCTGAGTTCATAGAAGGGATGACAGGATGGAATGGAAATCCCACCCACATACAGGGGGAAAAAAGAGTGGCTGAAACCCGGGTTTACTTAGGACAAAGCCAGGCAAAATACCAGCCATGGGGTGGCACTTCCACCATATTTGGGGTCCACTCTAAGTCAATTTATGCCTATAACTGGCCCAGGAAGGCTCTGAAACATGAGTAAAATGCTTCCTAGGGGCCATTTGGCAGCAAAAAAGTTTGATTTTCTTTGCAATCGTGGCGGAGGGAAGCAGACCTCCAGGAGGACAAATGGAACTGAAATGGATTTAATCAGTATTTTGTACACAATTAATTGGCCATTTGATGTAAACCGAATGAAGATGCAAAATATTTTTTTATTGTGCCACAAACATTATGTAAACAAAAACAAATGGGCATGCCTTAGCTGGATAAGTATTCATTCCCTATACCTAATAAGCTGTAGTGTAACTCAGTGTCTCCAGATGTTGTATGGAGTACTTCTTTGTGCAGTTCCAATGCCGTATGATCTCAGATTAAATACATTTTTTCTGGAAGAGTCCAGAGTTTGTTGGAAATTGTATCTAAACAAAGAGTGTCATGAAGATAATGGCAATATCAAACCATGTTTGGGATAAAGTTTGCCAGAGCACCAATCTGGGTTGGGTTATTTAAAAATACCAAACTATGAACATCCCCCAGAACACTGTTAAGGGCATTAGCACAAAATGCAAAGACTATAGATTAACTGTAACTCTGCCTAGAAAAGGCCATCCACCAAATTCAGTGGGCAGGAGGGTGAGGAAGCTGTTTGTTTGCGAGGCAACCAAGAAGACAATGGTAACCCTGAAGCAGTGGACAGATCCACAGCTGACTGGAGAAACACTCCATAGGACCAAAAACCCGTATCAAAAGCCTGCCTGGAGACTGCAAAAAGACAATATGGAAGTTTCAGCCAACAATTAGGAAAAGGTTCTCTGGACTGGTGGGACCAGCACTGAACTTTTCGAACTTGCTGCAAAACTGCTGTCTGCAGCACAAAGTGGCTTCAGGAAATCCATTCATTGCCACCTTGCTACCTCTGCCACCCAAGGCAGTTACCTCACTCTGTCTAATAGTAGGGTCAGACCTTGCCCCTGAAGCCCTAAGTTTAAAAAGGTATTTCCCATTTGAAGGAGCTCTATCCGATTGACGCAGCAAAAATATAGTCATTTTGTGAGACGTCATTCCACTTTGCTTCCTGAAGTTTGTTTTGTAGCAACAACCAAGTTGCTGAAGTCCTGCTGATCTTACAGATATTGACCAGAATATGAGTTTATTTATTTTATGGTTTTGTATATCTCACCCTCCAATATAAATATTTTTGGTATTAAAATGGTAAACAACACAGTAGGTGGCTTATTATGGGGCAACGAAGACAACTTTTAAAAATCTGGTTAGATTCAAAGAAATTGAATAAGAACAATGAAAAAAACACATGCCTTTGCACTACCATCTCAGTTTAACTTTAATTTGTCAGCTCATGCATTTTACTGAGTTTACCAAATGGAGAAAGGTGAAAAGAGAAAAGGAAAAGGAGAAAGAAGAGGAATATGTAAAAAGAGGGAAAAGAATATTAAAACATATTTTAGTAGTTTGGAGCTTATTGTTAATTTGTAACTACAATAAGATGAATAATGAGGATGAGCCATTGGTTCCTCTGCAAGAAGAGCCCTTAGTGTTGCTGAAAGTCTTGCTTTTCCATAATCATCTGGAAGCAGGGTTGAAACAGTAGTTTGGTGCACTTAATGACATTTCTTATATTTCTTATATTATATAATTATTCTATGTTATGTTATGCGCTTTCCACCCGAAGGCAGAATTTCAAACATATATAGTCAAAGACAATAAAACATAACACTATAACTATACATAAAATTCCCAACATCCCACCAGCTACAAAGCACCACAGCAACCTCAGGTGCTACTCAGCAACATAATCCAGCCTATCAAAGAGGAAGGTCTTCAATTCCTTGTGAAAGCAAGTGAGATCCTCCTCCATCCAGAAGTCCAAAGGAAGATCATTCCACTGTTGCACAGTCAGATCTTGAAAAGCTTGTTGCCTTGACAGAGCTGTGTGTGGTAGTGGAACAAACAATAATGGTGTGTGTGGTGGCGTCACCATTATCTAGATCCATTTCAATCTGGCTTCAGGCCTGGCTATGGGAAACAGATAGCTTTGGTTGCCTTAGTGGATGACCTATGCCGGGAACTAGACAGAGGGAATGTATACCTATTGGTTCTCCTGGACCTCTCAGCAGCTTTTGACCATGGTATCCTTCTGGATCAACTCTCTGGGATAGGACTTGGGGGCACTATTATGCAGTGGTTCCAGTCATTCCTGGAGGAGAAAACTCAGAAGGTGGTGGTGGAGGGACTCCTGTTCAACTTCCTGGCCTTTGGCCTGTGGGGTACCTCAGGGTTCAGTTTTGTCCCTGATGCTGTTTAACATCTACATGAAACCTCTGGGAGAGGTCATCCAGAGTTTTGGGGTTCAGTGTCACCAACATGCTGATGACACCCAACTCTATCTCTCCTTTCCATCTGATTCCAAGGAAGCTGTCTCAGTCCTGAGCCAATGTCTGCTGTCAGTAATGGACTGGATGAGGGCAAACAAATTTAAACTTAATCCAGACAAGACAGAGGTGCTCCTGGTCAATCGAAAGGCAGATCAAGGAATAGGGACTTTGCCTGTGCTGGATGGGGTTACACTGTCCCTGAAATCACAGGTTCGCAGCCTTGGTGTTCTCCTAGACTCAACTCTGAGCCTGGATGCCCAGGTCTCAGCAGTTAAAACTTGTGTGTCAGCTGTACCTGTTCCTTGAGACATCAGATCTGGCTTCAGTGACACACGCCTTGATTACATCTCGGTTGGACTATTGTAACATGCTCTATGTGGGGCTGCCTCTGGAAACTGTTCAGAAACTTCAGCGGGTTCAAAACACAGCAGTCAGAATGCTGACTGGGGCCAGTTATAGGGAGCATGTAACTCCCTTGCCAAAACAGCTCAACTGGCTACCTCTTTACTTCCAGACACAATTCAAAGTGCTGGTTATGACCTATAAAGCCCTAAACAGCTTAGGCCCAGGCTATCTGAAAGACTGTATCTCCCTGTACAAACCAGCTAGAGCACTAAGATCTGCTGGGGAAGGCTTTCTCTTGGTCCACCATCATCCCAGGCTCACCTGGTGAGGCCAAGGGAGAGAGCCTTCTCAGTGGCTGCTCCCACCCTGTGGAACGAGCAGCATAGGGACGGGGGGGGGCAAGAGAGGCAGTGTGCCCTGGGCAGCACTTTTTGGTGGCACCGTGACTGCTTGCCTGCACACTGCATGCCATCGCCTTGCCCCCGCGCCTCCGCTCCTGCCCCTACCCTGCTTGCACCAAGCTACACCACTGTGTGGAACATCCTTCTGCTAGAGCTTAGGTGTGCCCCCTCCCTGCTCTCCTTTTCCCGGCAGGTGAAAACTTGCCTTTTTAAACAGGCTTTTACATGAGCTGGGGAGCTTTATTTATTAACTTGTTTTCAATTGAACATTGTTTTAAGTGTTTTATGATTTTATATCCTTGTAATGTTTTTAGCTATTTTAAATGCTTTTTAATGTGTTTATTTATTTTGGAAGCTGCCTTGGATCCCGCTCCGAGAGAAAAGTGGCCCACAAATAAAATAAAACAAAACAAAACAAAATAAAATAAAATAAATCTTTTGCCTATAGATCTTAAATTTCTAGAAGGTGCATACCATGCTAGCTGAGCTGCCAGGTACTGAGGAAGACTGGAGTACAGAGCACCAAATACAAGAACCAAAAGTTTGAGATGGGCCCTGGCCTGAACTATTAGCCAGTGAAGGGAACTGGGAGGAGAGGGACACGGGAATATTTAGGGGGATTTAAACCACCTTTCTTAGCCACCGTTGCCAATCACTAAGTAAAGATCTTGCTACAGTTCTGAAGATAGCTGTGTTAGTTTGTTTCAGTGTAAAAAAGAAAGTGGGTTGAAATCCACCAAAGCTCATGCTAAAATAAATCAATTAGTCTCAAAGATGCTGCTAGATTCCTCCCTCCCCCTTTCCCTTTTTATCCTTCTACATTGTTTACCACAAATCCAGATGGGAAACTACGGGGAAATTCATCATTAATCACCCAGGTGGGTTGAACAGGCAGTGATACAAAGAGTGAAAGCTCTTATACAGTGAGTTCCAATGAATAATTGAAGCTGAGGAGGCACACATTCAGGACAACTGACATTATCCTTTTATGCTGGGATGGCCCAAATTATACGTAAGGTTATCAATGACCAATACCCATTAGGACTATACATAACCTCTAGGATCAGATGCACCGTCAGCTGGTGCTGAATGCGAGTGGGAAGATGCTAGTAAGCACGTGCCCTGCTTTGTTGACTTCCCTGCAGCATTTGGCTGGTCACTGTGTGGGCTAAATGCTGAGCTAGATGGGGTTTTGTTGTGATCCAGCATGATTCTTCCCATGCCTCTTTTTTATTTAATTTGGGACACATGGTATAATGCGTCTATTGTGGGAATTTCACATTGATCTCAGCCTCATATTGATGTGTGTGCGTGTGTTGGGTGCTCTTTTCCCCCCACAATTGCCATCTGATTGCCTACCTAGTTCCATGAAGCAGGGTGTTCTCTTTCAGTTTTTTCTTTAGGTTCTGTCATAGAAATTCAGCATCTCTGTTGCAGAGACATTGTACAACACACCATGCAGAGAGGGATAAATGCAAAGCTGTCTCCCTGCTCTCCTTTGAAGATTATTTTCCAGAAGCATATCATAGCTAGAGAGCAGACAGAATCAGTCCAATACAGCTTTGATTCGCAATGCAGTGTGCTGCTGCAGCAGCTTCTCTTTGCTGCCTCCCAACCAAAGTGTCTGTTTCTTACAGGCAACTTTGAAAGTTTCCCACAAGCCTGCCATGTGTCAACCATGTGCTGGGGTGTTCACACTGCCTCCTTCATTGCCTCACCAAGCTAGCAACAACTTAGACCAATCAGCTGCCACAGCTGGCGAGAACATCCACCCTGGTTATTAAGTCTCTTCAGTGAAAGGTAAGACTAACCGTATGAGCTTAACAACCACTGTTTGCCAGCCTACGTACTGGAGGGAGGGAGGGAGAGCACGTAACACACATACCCAGCTCCAAAGTCTCTTTCTGTTTGTTTTGTGGAGAGACTCACAAGGCCTTCTAAGTTGTCTTACAATTCTAACGGAGAATGGCTTAAGTGACAGAGTAGAGATTTCTTGATAGTGTCCTCTCCAGTTTGCAATCTTGAACAAGTAGCCAGTTGCAGGTAAATTTTGGCCCTCTAGATGCGTTGGATTGCAACTCCTTACTCATTCACCATCCCAGCTGGGGCTTCCGGGATTTCATAACCCAAACAACTGAAAGATCCATGCTTCATCATTCCTGCTGTAGCCTATCCTGCATACCTGTTGGTTGGAACCTTCCTCCTTTTTCATGTACTACCATAACCCTACCGCCTGCTTGCCCCCTTCACTCTATATATGAACACTACCACACCATCCAGAGTGAGAAGGTAGCACAGCCTCCTTTGGGCCTCTCAGTGCCTTTGATCTTCTGACTTCAAGCCTCGTTGTGTTTGCATTTGGTTCCTGTTAGCTAGCTGATTTATTATCTTTATTATCGAGTCATTTCTGACTTATGGTGACCCTAAAGTGAACATGCCATGTAGCATTCTGGGGCTGAGAGTCTGTGATGTGTCAAAGGTCACCCAGTGAGTTTCTACGGAGAGTGGAGGATTGAACCCTGGTTTCCAGCATCATAGTCCAGTGATCAAACCACTACACCAAACTGGCTCTCCTTCACTACTTCAGCTATTTTCCAGGTAGAAACTTATGTCTTAATGTCAGTGACTTCTTAAGACGCATGCATCAACGGAACATAGATGAGTTAAGAATGGTTCCAAATTTGAACACTGCACAAACAAGAAATCTATTTGGCCAACTGCTTTTCTAAAAGGGTCCTAAGAGGTACAAGAGTTGCTACTCCGCAACCCTGACATCACAGATGGAAATTCAGATTGTCTCTTAATACTTAAAAAGACAAGGTAGCTTTAACTCCTCTGTTCTAGTTCCCCCTCTGCCTCATTCATCTTCCACCTACTTTCAGTGCAACATACTTTGATTACTCTTCACTGTGGCAAACCATCTCTAAGTATTCTTTGCCTAAGAAAACCATGAAATTCATGGAGTCAACAGGCGACTTGAAAACACATATGCACACACACACATGCAGGATGTGAAGGTGAGGCCAGATGTAAGAAAGGAGCATGAAGAGATGGGGAGGCTAACTATGGTGTCACCTATAGCTGTACCGGCAGGTTTCATGATCTGTATCTGACAGATGTCATGGCTGTTTAATGGCAATTTTAATTTATACTACAGTGTTGATCTTGTAGAGATGCCCACTAAATTGAAAATAGCATTTAATAGGAAGGCAGTCAGCAAAAAATACCAGAATGTATTGTCCACTTCCTTGGAGCTGTTTGAGGATTAACTTTGATCAGTTAGGTATTCTGAACTGTTCAGAAAATTAAGGTCTGAGCATTGTTAAAGTTTCTCCCTATTCCCTTCTACTTTCTGTGCCCCCACCTGCTTTGCTTGCAGTATTGTGTATTATTTTAGCGGATTATATAAATCATTTAACTCTTCCCTCAGTATGCTTGAGAATCTATTAATGAGCATAATTCATGCATCAAGGGTTGTAGAATACTCTTCCCTTATAAAAAACTGATTCATGTCAATCCTGGTGTCATGCTAGCACAAAGTCAAAACATAACTTTTTATTAAAGACTTGGTGCTTAAATTAATTTTGCCCTTATCCGTATTTGTCTTATAGTCTCATACTTTTTTCAACTTTAAAAAATTATTTTAGTTTTCTTATTCTCATTTGCCAAACTCTTTAATATGCTTTTGGTCATAAATTATTAAATTACGTCTTAACTTTCTCCATTATTGTTCAAACTGACTTGATTGTATACTGCCCTGAGATTGTACGACAGAGAACAAATTGTAAAGATATAAACAAAATAATTTCTTAGCATTTACTTTAGTTTTACGGACAACAGCACAGGCTTCTGATTTGTCTGTCACCCATGCATTCCTGTTATCATTGTAGCCTTGATATCCAAATCTTTTGTGAATGTATTCACTGTATACTTTACTGCATTTGTGAGAAATGTTGAGGGTCAGGCACTTTTTGGTCCTATGCAATGTTTTTTCACTTGGAGCCAATTGCAAGATGTTGTGGCACAAAATATTCATTTGTCCAGTATTTATTATATGGTAAGGGCCTTTGGCAAAGATGTTTACAACATCCTGCTTCAGTTCCAGTTTTATAATCTAGTATGTTTCCCCAATTTTAATTAAAATGGGAAAATTGTAATAATTGAAAATTGGAACATGTGAAGTAGTCTTCTGTGGTCAATTATTAATTTCTGTACCTAGTGTTTTTCTATCTATAAGTGAAGGCCTGGGCATTAGAGGCATCTGAATAAATGGTATTTTAGTTCATTCCATCATCTTCAGGATGGTGAAAGAGGAAAAAGATAATAGAGTAACATCCTTTGGTTTCTTATCTGTAAGGATCTGTGTTGCAGCAGATAACTGCACAGGCGTATCTCAGTTAACAAAGCCTCTGACAGAGAAGCTCCTTTTTACAAAGTCTTTTTAAAGAAGCCCAGCCCTTCCTTTCTTATCTTCTGTGTACCTGGAAAGTTTTTTTTCCCAGCATTGGGAGGATAGTGAAGGACTGCTGGAATAAGACAGACTTTCAAGGCTTTATCACACAGGCAAGATAAATCGCGCTTACAGCTAGATTAATAGTATCTTTGGCTGGGACTTATCACATGATGTCATTGTTGTTCTGCTGTTCTCCAGTGGGAGGCTATTTGGAAAGCACTTTTTATCAACTAAAAATAAATAAATCAATTAATGACCTCTTTTGCCATCTCTGTTGTTCTATGATTTCCTGTACAAAATTTCAATCTGGTCTATCCCTGATCAAGAAGCCCCTGCCCCCGCTTTGAATAAAAGACTAAATGGGAGACTGTTTTCATTTATATTTTGGGGAGGATCTATGTCTGTGTGTGTGTGTGCTTGCCAAACCAGGAAAAGGGATGGAGATGTCTTCAAGGTGGTAGTGGTGAGCAGTCCCAAATGCTGTGTGTGATACATTTTTAGTACAAGCAAACACTGCAATCCAAGAATGGTTCTGAACTGAAAAACTGAGCAGATCAATCCTAATTTTTATAACACTGTTTTAGTGGAAGAAGAGTCTGGTGGGATAAAGCCCTCAGTGTTGAGTTGCAGCAAGGTGGCTGCAGTAAACAATACAATGAAGCTTGGATTGGAAAAGAATGGGATTCTACTCTAGGTGACCCTATTACAGCTGTGTGAGCTTACATACAACAGGCAAGGTAGACAGTTGCCTTCGGAATCAATTTCAGAGCATATGTAAAGCACAATACGAGAAGAAAAGCGGAAAACAAATTAGCCTGCCTCACCAGCTACCCTGGCATGTTGAAAAAGCATAGATCTATAAGTCTTGCCACCAAAATGGGAATTATAAGAAAAGTAGAGGCTATTGAGAGGAAAAAACAATCCTGGAATGCATTTTGGAAAAGTTTTCAGGTGGTCTCTGGAAAATTCAAAATATTTTTGTTTTTTTATACAAGGCTTATACGAGCAACTTGTTTCATTTCACATGTGCATAATGGCAAATTTTGAATAAAAAGTTTGCTGAAACATCTTGGGCTGCTATCCTTTCTGTGGTGTAGAAACCTATCCTTAGCCTTTTCATGGTGTTGCTACCTTTGGTGCCAAAGTTTCTCTTAAAGAAGCCCAGGGACACATCTACTTTATAACTATGTCCTGTTTAAAAAGCCAGCCAAAGTTCACAGTCCTTAAAAAGAGTCTATAGCAGCAGCCACAGTTGAAGCTTACTAAGGCTTATCTGTCAGTTACCATACTTGTTCCAGCAGCCCAAGTTAGCAATAAATTCAAAGGGTTAGTTTAAGGGAGTATCCAGCAGTGTAGTCAGCACACAAAGCAAGGTTCAAGGCTTTTCAGGAACATGAGCCAAAGATCAAAGGAAGAACACGTTGCTTTTACCTGAAATGGGCAATTGTGTGCAATGGACTTCTCCCCAGCCTGTCTTTGATATTTATTAGCCAGCAGCCTCCCTCAACTGTTGCCTGATTAAATAAGTCTTTCCTATATAGGTGTTCTGAATGTCTTGTGGGCGCTCCCTTTGTGGGCTATGCTGGGCTGCAGTAAGTATTGTCCTGTTCATGTCTATGTGTTGTGGCAGTTGGGAAGGGCCCTGTCTGTGCCTGTCCTGGGGTCCTGGGACTGGGGATGACAAACTGAGATATACCTGTTTATGGTCCCATCCTTTCATTTATTTCAACAAAACACATTCAGGCATTCATGGCATCTGAACAGCAGCAAAGCTATTAGTTTCACTTTCTTCTGCATTCTGTTAAAAAAAAAACGCTATCTAAATATAAAGACATTTGCAAATTTTGAGTAACTCTTCAAACCTGAACTGAACTGAAATACCTACCTGTGTCAGTCAAATCCAGTGGGTATACTTATTTCCAAAATAGAGAAGAGTGTGTTGTACCTGCCTCTCATACAGGTGTTAAGAAAGAGAAGCCTTTAGGAGGGAAATGGGGTAGAAGCCCTAATTCAGCACTAAGATGGTTGAACACCCAGAGATTATACCGGTAACAAGACACAGATCACAGAGCTCCAGAAGGGGTGCTAGAATATAAGTTTTTCCAAACCCAATAACAAACCCTCACTATGTAAGTAATTAACGAAATCTCCTTATGGAATCTCTGCATCTTATTTATAATGCTAGATCAATAACAGAGACCTCAAGTATTTTCATTTGCCTGCATATGTGTTCTTGTTCTCCATTTATTATCTCGTCACAGTTTACTCATCATGGAACATCTGATTTCTACCTGCTGTGATGGCAGGATGACCCTCTTCTCACAGTCTCAGTGATCTTCTCTTTGGTTCTCTGCCAAGCCCTTGTATTTCTTTTGCTGAATTTCTGCTAAAACATTATCGTACAGTAAGCCATTGTTCACAAATACTTTTAATCAGAAGTTCACACGCCCCAGATTTTGGGACTGATATTTCCTTACCTGGCTATAGCACTCTGAAGACATGCAAGGCAAATGGTAATGCATATTATTTCATGGTTATTAGTAGTGAGCATTATTGTGATGAACGATGCACTCTTCAAAGGGATTTATTTAGTTTGTTGCTACATACCATAAGTTGTCTTCAACATATGGTGACCATATCACAAAGTTTTCTTGGAAAGATATATTCTGAGAGGGTTTGCCATTAGCTTTCCTCTGAGACTGAAAAAGAATGATTTGCTCAAGGGCATCCAATGGGTTTCCATGGCTGAGCAGGTATTCAAATTCTGGCCCAGAGTCTTCCTTCAGCACTCAAAGCACTGCACCACACAGGCTCACATTTACCAATTTTGTAAATGAGTAGTGAGTGAGACCCATTTTGTTCAACTGGGCTTACTCCTTGCCATTTTAGGATTTCAACCTTTCAAATAGCAAAATCAACATAAGTCATGAATTATTCACATGCAATTGTTCACGTCACTTCATGTCTTGTGTAAAATTATCAACCAATAACACAATTTGAACAGCCTCCATCTGTAACAAGGTAGAAGCTCTTCATCTGCCTGGCAGTAGTAGTAGTAATAGTTGTTGTTGTTCGTATTATTGTTTCTTACTCACCTCTCCCCATGGATTGAGGTGGGGGACAACAAAGATTGACCTATAACATATATCAGTTAAAAACAGAACATTTATTAAAACAATAATTAATATATATAATAGAAGAACAAATAATAGAAATACCTAAAAATAGTCAATACATATTTAAAATTCATAGTTAAAATTCACAATTTAAAATCATCTGGATAGGCCTGCAGGAAGAGATTGGTCTTTAATGCTGTTTTAAATTAGGACAGCGTATTCAGCTAGTGAATCTCTTCCAGCCAGCCATCCCACAGTCTACAGGCAGCTGAAGAAAAAGTCCTCTGGATGATCCCAGAGAACCCAAGTATGTGGGGCAGATAATACAGGAGGAGGCGATCCTGTAGGTAACCTGGACCCAAACCATGTAGGGCTTTAAAGGTAATAACCAGCACTTTGTAATTTGCTCAGAAACTTAACTGGCAGCCAGACAAGTGACTTTGATATTGACATGATATGCTCACTCCTAGATGTACTAGTAACCAATCTGGCTGCAGTGTTTTGAACCAAATGAAATTTTTGAACTTGGTGCAATGTACAGAGCATTGCAAAAGTCCAGCCTTGAGGTTACCAGCACATGCACTACCACCTTTAGGTCATCTAAGTCTAGGAAAGTACACAGCTGGCATATCGGCCAAAGCTGATAGTAAGCACTCCTGCCCACCACATGTATCCGAGCTGTCATTTGGAGTGACAGATCCAAAAGCACTCCCAGGCTGTGAACACAGTCTTTCGGGGGGAGTGTGACCCCATCCAGGACTGTTTGACACACCTCTAAGGAGACACACTATCCTTAGCTGAAGCCGTTTTGAAGGCATGGTAGTAGTAGTAGTAGTAGTAGTACAGCAGATCCTCTGTATCCGCAGAGGATTGGTTCTGGGGCTCTCCACAGATACTGAAATCCACAGATAGTAACAAACACCCTGTCAATGCCCGCAAAAGAACAATTTTAAACTACAGCTCTCCTGCAGCAGCGTGTAGGGCTGGCTATCGCCGCATCCCTGCACACCCCAGGGCCTGAGCTCACGCGGGCGCCTGAGATCAGGCCCACAGTGGTGTAGGGCCATCCCCATTCCCCGGGGCCTCCACTCACTCGCTCCAGCCAGCAGGGGTGTGCAGAGCGGGTGAATTCCCAATTCTCTGCATGCCCGTCACCAACCGCAGATTACTGAATCAGCAGATAATGAATCCATAGATACAGGAGTCCTACTGTAGTAGTAAATTATATCATCATCATCATCAAGCTGTCTTTTCATGATACTCCGAATCTGCTGCCTGAAGTAGACGTCTCACTCTGTCTATAGTAGGGCTGACCCTACTGACATGGACCATTTTCCACATGATGCAGTTCTCCACAAAAATACAGAGAGGATTAACTACAGATTTGTTTTATGTTCATTTATGGACTCCTGAAGGGTTGTGTAAACAAGCAGTGTAATGATGTATCGATCATAAACACCACTATGTTACTGTTTGCCGCAGGGATACTTGAAGGTCTAAGCAGGATGAGCATCCACATAGATCTGAGGAAGAAAGATAAAGCCACCTTCTTGGGTTAGATCTGATCAGGGAGAGGACGAGTGGTGGCTGATGCCTTCCGTGTCACTGGAGAAGAAGATACCACCATAGGTTTTAATCCAGCCTGTAAAGAAGCTATCCTAGAAACTGTTTTGGGATAGAGTTCAGCACCCTAGAAGACCCAGAATGGATTCACCACCTCATTGACAGTGGGACCCACCAGCTGCCATTGTGTGGGTATAGGCATCTTCAGGAAGGTGAAGAACTGAAGGATATAGAGTTGTTGTTTTTAAAGTATGAATCCTATTCCAAATTCACTTCCAGAAACTTCTTCAAGCCCAAAGTATGAAAAAAAATTAGCTTCCACCATTCAGGATAATCTAGGTACCTAAAGATGGTGTATTAATATTCTCTTATTTTTGAAAAAAAGTTTAGTTTTTCTGTGAAGCAAAATCAGGTACTGTATAACTTTGAGTAACATGCAAAGAGAGAATGGAACACTCAAGGCACAGGACTGTAACTGAAAAATAAATGTTTGCTTATTTAAGGAAATCATGCTTTAGATAGCACTTAAAAGTGGGGAAAACTCTTCAGAAATGACAACATAGAAAGTTTTTAAGTGTTTTGTCTTCAGCTTCTTGTATGAGTTGGAAGGTAGAGTAGGCAAACGCTGACTCTATCAAAAGCCCTCTTTTAAAAAATGAAAAAGTCCTCCTCATTTCAAAATACTGTTAGTCATATGTTATCGCAGAATCAAGAAGGCAACAAAAGGCAAGACGTTCAACTCATTGTTCAGAGTTTGTAGTGGAATATTTCCAGGTAAACAGAAGCTTATCCCGTATTTGCTCTGTGAGTCTACTCTAATCTTCCCATGGTATGAAAAAACAATGTGTATTGTTCAATCATTAGGGGGCTCAAAGTTTTTCATCCCCTACAAGAAAAAGAATACATGGCTCAGCCAAGCTCAGGAAAGCATTCCAAACCATGCTAAGGTATAAGAGTGTAATCTTAAGGTTACCTTAATATTCTATACAGCAGTGTCCTTCTACCAAATCCTCCACATTACTGGCAGATCTAATTTTCCTCTCATCCACTCTTGGGTGTTTGATGGGCCTGCCAGAGCAGATTTGGAGGAGCAGGACACAGTGACCGAGCTTGGAGTGCATGGAGGGGGCCCAGTGTGGGGGTGTGGCCACAGAGCGTTGAGCGGGGCTATGGTGTGAGGGGGTGGGGCTATAGTATGCAGGGTATGGCTACAAGCTGGGATGCCCCCCCAAATTGCTGCCCAGGGTGAGCCACCCCCATCGCCCCCATGCCCCTACTCGACTGGCATCACACCTGGGAGGGAGCTGAAAGGGGAAGATGTTGCAAAGCAGAAGTCTACTAGTGTGACACTTGACGTAGCTCTCATCCAGCTACATGTCACAATATGTAAGACACTGGAGTACCTTCATGAATTGAGAGCTCTGTTACCCTGATTTCTGGGGGTCCCAGGAGGGACACCTAAATGTGCTCACAACAATGGGAAGGGAATTAGCACAGAGCACTAGTTAGCAATGCGAGAGGCAGGGTAATGCAGCGAGATCTTGAGCCCTATGTCTACGGGGTCAGGCCAAGTCAATGATAAGGCAGATGTTGAAATAATAATAATTGGTTTATTGAAACACAATCAAACATGCGTATGCAACATACACAAGGTACTATAGAAATAAAGGTAGGAGTGGGATAGAGGGATTTTTAGAGGAGGTTTAGTATGGGAAATACTATACCTGTCCTGAAGGTCGGTTAAAAGCAAAGAAGCTGGGGAGTGTGGATTCTCAGCACGTGGGGCTGAGGGGAAGGCTCGCTGGACAAAGCGACAGCAAGGCGGGATGGAAGCCAAGAGCGATCCGAGGAAGCGCTCAAAGTCAGGGGTTCTTATAGGGAAAATTGTGGCCGCAGGCTAGTCCATACTTGGGGAAAACAATGAGTTTGGTGCTGGAGACAAAGCCTCCGAAAGGTCAGTACTTTAGATGATTGAGTTATAGCCGGATTGTCAACAGAGTAGCCAGTATGCAAATTCGGAGTGCTTGAGAGTTGTATAGTCCGCTCATCAAGCTGCCTGCGCGGGGCAGGGGATCTTTTGTAAGTTGCGTGCATACATAATGTGGTACTTGCCTTGAGGTCTCTTGAAGTTGCATTCGGCAATGACTGGCCTGCCTAGATTGGGATGTGAATTGTTCGGCTGTTGTCGGCTGAAGACAGTTGCCTCACTCTGCCTTGTGGTACAGCCAACCTCATAAATGTTTTTCTTGTAGTTGGTCACGTACCTACCAATCTACTGCACATTTTGAACTTGGAGAAGACAAGTTTGAACTTTGAAGGGTTAGTGTTAGTAAAAGCACAAACTTGACCCGTTCCTTATAGTAGAAGTCACAAATATAACAGGGCTCACCTACTGATTAAGTTTTAGAATGTGAGATATAAATGACAAACTATTAATCAAGATGGAAAGGAGCTAGAACAAGTATTTACTTACCTTTGAGCACTTCACTGTCATCTATTTTCACTGCTGCATCTCATCATTTAAAAGATAATATAGTTATTAAATACTGCCAGCTCCTGCTAGGTGCCAGATTAATTTAGCTGGGGTGAAAAACCAGAGCTTTGCTAGAAACCCTGCTGTTTTCTCTAGCATTTCAGTAGCATCCATGGGTGACTCACTCAAAATACAGACCCCTGATTGTGCATAAGCAGCTCTAAATGACTAAGCAATCTGGCAAATTAGCATTTCAGTTTCTCAGGTGGATCATGCTAAGATGAGGGGCTGCCATGGCCATTTCTGCACTAGACTATTATGTTATTAGTCCACTTTCAACATCCTATGGAATCCTGGGGTTTGCAGTGGGGGGGGGGCTTTGAGGCTCCACTGCGAACTGCAAACCCCTGGATTCCATAGGATGTTGAAAGTGGAATAATAGCACTATAACAGACCAGTGCAGAAATGGCCCATGATGTGGAATGCAGAGAGTCAGAGAGAAACACCTCACTATTGAAAATTAGACACCCACATATTTGGTCTTCTGCTTTGTCATACACAACCCCACTGCTTTTATTTAAGTAGAAAGCTTCAGTCATTAGGTGGCTCACAAAATCACAGATGCCCAGATAGGCTAAGCCCAAATTCTGAGACAGAACTAGGAGGACTGGCACAAGCTCATGCTGAGCAAGCAACATGCCCACATACCAATTAAAAGATTAAGTGCAAAAGCACAACTAAAAAAATGTTGGTGGAAATACCAAAGAGCAGATTGCAATTAAACTTTAAAATCTCAGCAGAGACAGTTATGTATGTGGAAGCACCAAGAAGAGTGATACTATAAATACCTAGTTTGGGTGAACACATCCTACCTTAATACAGCAGGACACACATCGACATATGCAACCCCTTCTCTCTTCTCTTTGCACTGTGCAGCAATCAGGCCTGAAAGCTTCCAATTCACCATAGTTTCTCATTTAATTTGAAGTGGATAAATCGTGGCTTAAAACTGGGTTTTTCTGAGGGTGGTAACACAATTTCCCAGTTCAGAGGAAAAAGGAGAATTCTGTATTTGATTGCTGTGTAACACAAAAGGAGGTGGGAAATGGTTGCATGCAAATGGCTCAGGCATATCTCAGCTTATTAAACAAAAGCATAGTTATGCAAATAGGTTAATGCAATTGGACAGTCATTCACTCTCTCTCCAGAGAATCCTGCAAATTATTGTTTACTTCAGCATGATTAAGAATTCCCAAACAGGAATTTCTGCATTGTAATCAAACTGCAATACCCAGGATGCTTTGGGGGAATACAAGTTAAACAGATTCAACTGTGTTTACACATATCCATACACCCTCAGCCCACTTCTTAGCACTAAGGGGCAGAGAGCAGAGAAGAGGGAGGAAAAATATACATACTCATTCTGAAGAGGAACTACAGTAAAGCATGGCAAGTTGTCAATTTCCAAATGTCAATTATTACTTCACTGTGCTCTCATCCTTTTTTTTTTTTTAAATCCTTTGGTAGATGTACAGTACCTAAAGCTTGTAGAAATCTGGAAAATGAAATCTAGATCAATGTGGAAGATCAGATATATTTCAATGAAGCTGACAATTAAATATGTATGTTTTATAATGAGAATTTTTGAATAAAATGATTTTAAAAAAAAATCCTTTGGTAGATGCAGGCTGTCAAACATTAGAGGTGTGACTCCCTTAAAATACCATGGATCCCATGGAAATCAAATATCCCATACTTTTTTTTACCAACATACCTTTAATATTCAGGAATCAGGAATCTTACCTTGTCTTTCATAGTCCTAGAGATTTGATGCAATAATTTTTGTCTCACATGAACAGCAACACAGCCACAGAATTAAGGCTGGTCTTATTAGTAGGACAATGATATTTTTTCCCGGGTGTAAGCTCCTCCAGCCAGGATGGTCTTTTGACCCATAGCAGCTTGAAGAAACCAAGGTGACACAGCTGAGGGACATTTTTAAAAAACAGTAAGGCCCAGTGCTTCTTGTTGTTGTGTTTTTAAGCAGATGAAGTATGTTTTGTCAAAAAATTATATAGACAGTAAAGCAGTAGTGAAAGAATCTGATTTCACAAGTATAAGCAGAGTCCTGAGTCTGACACTTCAAAGTCTTCAAGCAAAGTTACGATGTCAGAGATGGACACATTTCACCCCCACCATCTGAGCCTTTCTCTAGCAACACCATATGCCATGGTGTACCCTTACAGGAAGAATCTGTCCACCCATGCCCATGAGGATGTGCTGTTCCATACCAAGGGGAAAGACCAGTCTGAAAATATATCTTTTGGACTCCTCTTCCATAGCTTCTAATGGCATTGGATGCAAACCCATCTGCTCATTAAAGAATTCTATCATCTGGTGATTGAAAGAGGTATTGCAGGCTTCACAGAGACATTTAAATTAAAATGAGTCAATATACCGTATCTTAGAATCCAAAGTCCCCAAGGTGGATATTAATGCCCATTCAGTATATACCATGCTTCAAGAGTTTCATGGTCTTCCAATTATCGCTCTGATAACAAACACAAGTCCTCTTGGGCCTACCTGCAACAGGACTTTTAAAAATGTGCACTGAGTTCTGAGATCGTTTCTGACCCAGTAAGAGCTCCAACGTATTGAGGGTTAGAGTCTGAATTAGGATTGTAGTTACAGTCAAGGTTTAATTTGCCTTTCTTGCATTTACCTAATTAGAATTCCAGTGTTCTCCAAAAATGAGGCCAACCTACTGACATCCCTTCTGTTTCAAAGCATCATGGCTTGCCAAAACATGGTATGGGACACTTTTTTATCCCAATATGAGGTAAAGTACCCTACTGGCAAAAAGCAGCAGATGTGTTGGGACATCGCTTTTCCTAGTTGTTTTCATTTGTTTGATTAAAAAAGGCCAAAATTTTAAGGAAATTATTTACAACTATTAAGTGTAACAATGCTGCAGAATGCCCATCTTGTCAGCATAGTCCTGCAACAAAACAACTCTGGAAGATGGAAATGTCTTATTTTAGTGCACAAAGTTTTATTGTTATAAAAGAGCATTTATCTCAAGGTTCCTTAATCTTAAATGTTTCCTATAGTCTCTCTGTTTATATTTAGTTGGCTTTATATTACATACCTTAGTTTCAATATCTAAAATAGTTTCCTATGCATGCTGGGTGGTGGTTGGTGTACTTCAAGTCATTTCTGACTTATGTCAACCCTAAGGCAAACCTTTCACTGGGTTTTCTGGGGGTTCAGATTGTTTGACGGGCCCAAGGTCCCCCAGTGGGTTTCCATGGCCAAATGGGGAATTGACCCCTGGTCTCCAGGATCATAGTGTAATGCTTGAATCACTAAACCACACTGGCTCTCCTCTATCCATGGTAGTCATCAATAATCTGAAATTTTAATATATTTAATTAACATGAACTGTTAACTATTTTGAAACTTAAAAGCTGTTATGAAGAATTGGTGAGTGGAAAGCTTACTTGTCCTATTTGATTAGTTGATTGACCAGAGGTCTTTGATACTTTCTTCCGGTCATGTCATCCTCCCAAGACTTTATTTGGAAGTGACTATCCTGCAGTGCAGTTTCTGGCAGTTGGCAGGTTCAAAGTCCCTGATCAACACTTAGGTCACGCAATAGCCTTGAGCGCTGCTTGCCTTAACTCAGTGGAGTGCTAATGATATTAAATGAGATAAAGCTGGCCCATAGCCCACCAGAAAAAAAAGGTAAGGAAAAAAACAAATAGTGCCTAGAAATTGATTTGCCACAGTTCAAGTTACTAGGCTGTTTCTGTTTCTGAGGGTGGCTCCAAAGGCTGTGGAGGAAGCAAGGTAACTATCAAAGCAGCATCCTTATGTCTAACTCCTCCTCATTCCTTATAAGGTAATAGGAAGCTCATTGTGCAATGCAGTGTAAATACACTATGATTTCTCCTTCTTCCAGGAGCAGGGCCATAAAAGCATGTGCCACCTAGTGAATTGTGGTGGTACTTCTAGGGCTAGGCCAGGGGACAGTGGTGTTGAGTATCTGCTTAAGCCTATGCCACAGTGGGGAGCCCAGTGTTGAGCGCTCAGTTCTGCTTCTCAGGATCCTCCTTCCTGTTGCTGCCTGTCCACCTGTCCACTTGCACTCTCTGAGAGACCGAAACACATAAAATTAATCTGGATTTGCACTGTACAGTTCTCTGTCCTGTAGTGGAATTTATAAGCCCCCAGATTAGATCTCCTGGAATGTTTGGGAATGAGGCATCTAGAGTTTTTTAATTTCAAAATAGGAATTA
This sequence comes from Cyclura pinguis, assembly GCA_030412105.1. Lineage (NCBI taxonomy): Eukaryota > Metazoa > Chordata > Lepidosauria > Squamata > Iguanidae > Cyclura > Cyclura pinguis. The sequence goes on from CM059599.1 coordinate 177,585,806, forward strand.
CATTAGAATTTCTTGCTTAGTTTTTATGGTTTGATTAATTATAACATTTCACTTCCCCCAAGCATTAAGGTGACAGTCTTGCTTTGTCCTTAATAGATGCAGAGAGAACTTTACAATTCAGCAGCAGAAAAAAGAGTCCTTTGGAATATGCGTAGGAGGACTTGCATTCGAAATGCAGATTTGAATGTAGCACGAAGCAAATGGAACAGAAGGTGAGGTGGCAGGGAAATGTGGTTCTCACCATCTCTTGTGTCTATTTTAAGTAGGGATTACAATACATTCCCACCAGTTTCCTCAGGCAGATGAATGATACCTCCCCCACACACACCTTGAAGGGAATGTAGCCCACCTTGCAGAATCATGAGGCAATTGTTTTGTCTAGCAAGTTATTAATAAACTGAACTTTTCTGCAACTCAGGAGAAGCAAAGAAGTACAGACTAGGAAATGCAACTTAGGCCATAAGTGCTGATAGCTGGGGCTTGTCTAAGGTGCTTACTTTTCAGTTATTAAGCTTTATTTTGATAGGAATTTAAGGACTATGACCATTGTGGCATCTGCAAGAGGGAGAGCTGTGCAGTCATAGCAGTTAAAACAAATGAGAAGTTTGTAATGCAACAAAAAATGTGTGCAGACAGAGATTTCACATCCACGCCAGGACCAGTTCCAGGGCCAACCCTATCATAAGGCAAAGTGAGACAACTGCTGCAGGTGGCAGATGCTGAGAGAAAGCAACTGGCAGTTCCCCAGGCATCCTGTTGAGACTTCGTTATTCTCCTCTGTTTGATGACAAGACTATCTGTGTCACACAGCCTGTCCCGCGCTACCTATACTGGAGTATAACCTCCAGTGTTGTGGAGAACTCTGCAAACCACTAGCACTGTAGGAAAATTCATCTGCTGGCTCAGTTCACTTCAGTATATGGCATAAGACTAGCACCTTTGTCATTCAGGCCAGAAAGCAAAACTTCGTGACCTATCCCTAACTAGTTCACGTGGAATAATCTCCCAAAGATATTTTGTTCAGTCAGCCTACAACATGGAAAGATAATTTATACAAAAACTGATCCTTTTTCACCTGAAAAAAACGTGGGAGATGGGCGGGCTTTGGGAATTCAAAAAGCTTGGGGGTCCCAACTAAAACTTTGGAAGGCTACATGCAGTCCTGCAGGCACACTGTCTTGTTGTTTGAAAGCATGGTTTACTAGACGTTATCCTGTAGGATTAAATTTTTTGTTAGCAAGTGCTTGAAATTGCCTTTTTGGCAATTGGAATTTTTTTTTCTTCTCACTTAAACACCATTCTTCTACTAACCTCCTGCTGAGTTCCCACCAATCAAGTTGAAATTTTTATGATTCACCCTAGTAACATTGCTATAAGTTATCCGCACAGGAGTGGCATGCGCACTTGTGCAATCACACACACAGACTTGCTGAGCCAATTGTATTTTTGAACACTTTGAAAAATCCCATAGCAACAGGCTACACTGACACAGCATCCTGCCACATTGAAGAAACATTTAAAAGCTGATACATTGCACATTTCCCATCAATATTTAAAAAAAGTCACTTCAAGTGACAAAATATCAAAAACATAGTAGGAACTAGCAATTAGACAATATGGCCCTAATCCTTCTGGTAGTCCCAACTACAATAGACCTGCTGAATCAATGGGGTTCACGTAAGTATTGACTCACCATGCAACAAGTGATTCAATGGGTTTACTCTGGTTGGGCCTAGCAACAGGATGGGGGCCTATCTACCCAGAAAGACTTGTGAATTTTTTGTATGTGGCAGTCAACTCTCCCTTTATCACCAATGGTTGCATCAGTTAAGGGTTTGGGGCTTAACCAGGGTGAGATTCCACAGAATGGGCAGGAGGGCCCCCAAATGCAGCTGGGCTGTCTTACCACAGTATGAAAGAAGTAATAAACATTACAATTTAAGATGTGGGGCCAGAGTCTGATTATTACTTAATAGATTAATAATTATCAGAGATATTTTGAAATGGGGCAACTACTTTAGCACAGGATGTCAATGAAACTACATTTCAAAGATGCAAAATCTTTATTTGTCCTGTTACCAATTGGTAGAGTTTATGCTTTGGATGAGACAAGTTCTTTCCCTTGGCACTATCAGCTAAAGGGATTCAAAATAATCAGATAAGCATGGGGGATGACTTTGGGAATAACTCTGTTCTGTGCTGGAACTGGGAACAGTTGCAGGCCTCCTGAAAGGTTTGTTTTGTTTTGGATGCTGAACACTGGCAGACATTACTGCAATGAGCTAAAATTTATTGGTAGTACAATGGGGACTCCACCTTTGCTGGTTCAGCACTCATGGATTTGATTATTCATGTATTATTATTATTATTTAAAAAAAACTTAATCTATTTGCCCCAGCCGTGGAAAAAAATGGTCTCTGTAGAAATCTCTAATTCCTCCAGCTTGATTCTATGGATTCAGTTCGTGCAGGAGGATGTTACTGCCCTGGCTAGTCCGAGCTTTGGGGATATTAAAAGATATCCCTTGATATCACAATTCGGCTGCACTTCTCTATTCCTTTCCACGTGCTTGCGAGGCCACCAGACAAGCAAGTAAACAAGCTCGGCCGTTAATAGCCGTAAGATTCGCACTATAATACAGGCAGGCCAGAAATAGCTGGCTCACTGCTTTAGGAGACCTCCAGGCAAGTACTCTAATTAAGCATGCACGCTACTTACAAAAGAGCCTCTGCCCCGCGATGGCAGCTTGATGGGTAAACTATGCAATACCCAAGCACTCTGCGTTTGCATACTGGCTACTCTACTGAGAACCGCTACGATAACTCAGTCATTCAGATTCTGACCTTTCGGAGGCTTTCTCTCCAACTCCAAATCTATTGTTTTCCCCAAGTACGGCATAGCCTGCAGTCACAATTCTCCTTATAAAAACCCTTGATTCCGAGACCTTCCTCGGATCGCTCCCGAGTTTCATCCCGCCTGGCTGCCGCTTTGCTTGGCGAACCTCCTCTCAGCTCCACGTGCTGAGTTACATCGCACCCCAGCTTCGCTCTCTATTTTTCTGGGCTTCAGGACAGGTGAAGTATCACCCAAACCAACAAGCCCTCTAAAAATCCTTCTACACCACTCCAACCTTTATTTTCTTTAGTTATCTTGTATGAGTGTGTCGCATACACTGTTTTGCTTGTATTTAATAAACATCATTTATTATTTCAACTTCTGTGTTCTCCTTGACTCGACCCGACCCCGTAGACATAGGGTTCAAGATCTCACTATGTTACCCTGCCTCTTGTAATGCTAAGCAGTGCTCTGAGCTAATTTTCCCCACCTTTAGTTGAGCACATTTTGGTCTCCCTCCTGGGACCCCCAGTACACAGGATAACAAGGACCTAGAGATTCCTACAGAGAACACTTCTCTGGGCATTGGCAGGTGCTCCAGTGTGGCTCTGTGGCTCACTTCCACCAGAGGTTGACGATAGAATTGCACTGGAGGACCTAGACGTTCTTAGGCCATTTCCGCACTAGACTGTATAGTGCTATTATTCCACTTTCAACATTCTGTGGAATTCTGGGGTTTGCAGTTTACTGAAGCCAAAGAGCTCTCTGGCTGAGAATTCTAAAGGCCCTTCTTAAACTGCAAACCTCAGGATTCCACAGGATGTTGAAACTGGAATAATAGCACTATAACAGTCTAGTGCGGAAATGGCCTTAATTGTTAGGTAAAAAAAAATGGCACTCATGTATTTCTACTTTCACAGGGGTCTTGTACCTCTAACCCTCACAAAAGTGCAGGATTCATTGTAAATGATACAGCAGATGCTATACAGCAGAGAAACATTCCAATCCTTTTGCTGATGGGATTCAGCATCCCCTCACAGCAACTGCTAGAATTCAGTCTGTAAACAACTAATTCTACCCAGATTATTCCGCTGATGATCAAATTCCCCATCTCCAGCTACATACTTGTAAAGGATACTACTAAATATCGCAATGCCCAGGGTCTCCCTTGGATGCCTGTGTATTCCTCAATTAATGCAACACAATATTATTTAAGATGTTAAGTTCCGCTATGTGTAACTGTAGAGGTGCACACTAAAGAAATGCAGAAGATATAAAAGTTCAATCCATATGAAAATGTAATGTCTTACCTATAACATAACGTAATTAATATATAACGCCTTACATGCAATATAATATAATGAAAGCAACGAGTCTACACATTGAAAAGCCAATTTCTCCCCAAGGGGAATGTATATGTGTGTATACCTATGACTGCATATAATAAACAGCCTAAAAAACTACCAGAGAGCCTGGTCATTCATCCATATAAAAATCCTGAGATTCCAATACATAAAGAATGTTTAATTGGAGTGTTGATGTTAACTCTGTCAGTTTGGGCTTCATTGTAATTCAAGAACTGAGCAACAAGAAATTGATAAAGGGGACCTCCAAACAGATACAGACCAAGGCCATTTCCGCATTAGACTGTTATAGTGTTGTTATTCCATGTTCAACATTCTATAGAATCCTGAGGTTTACAGTTTAGGGAGGGCTAGTGCGGAAATGGCCTAGCTGGGAAATGGCAAAGAACCCTCACTCTAAAGAAATAGGATGGGGATCCATGCCTATTTCACTACACAAAGGGAATTATGGGATGGTACCAAGCAAGCACGCAGACATGAAGCTTGCTTGCTTGCTTTTTTCTTTCTTTCACACTAGGGTTGCCCAGTATCTCTTATTTTTAGGAATTTCTCTTATTTAGCCATATCATGAGATGACATAACTCATTAGAAAAGATAGTAATGCTTGGTAAAGTGGGAGGCAGTGAGAAAAGAGGAGGATAACATTACAGGTGGACAGAATCAATCAAGGAAGCCATAGCCCTGAGTCTGCAAGACCTGAGCAGGACTATTACTAACCAGATCTCTTGGAGGTCTCTCATTTATAGGATCATCACAAGTCAAAAGTGACTTTGATGACTATTAACAACAAATTTATTTGAGAGCCTGAAAGTTGTGTAAAACCCAAGGGAGCAGGCCTATAACATCTCCACTTATTAACAAGATTGCTGAACAACTAACACTGCCAAAACCATTCAGAGACAAAACCTGAAACCAGGAAGAATGTCTTTGGGATGTCACAAGGGTGGGCAACTGGGGAGGTTTTCTCAGACTTGCACTGCTGCTGCCCGAGCTTGTTAAGCAACGTTTCCCAGTTGTGATGCTGGTGCTCCAGTCCCTGCTTGGCCCCAAATGGCACAATGGGCCCAACTACAGGCACTCACCATCTCTCCCCACTCTGGTGATTTCACACCTGGTGGACACTCACCCACTACCTTTTCTGAGCAACCCTGAAGTAGGGATGGGAAGTGAGCAGCCATCCAGATGCTGCTGGACTGCAGCTCACAACAATCCTTACTACTGGCTACGCTGGCTGGCACTGCTGGGGGTTGCAGTGTATCAAGATAGCAATTTGAACACCATTTTAACTGTCATGGCTGCTTCCTACAGAATTCCGGGATTTGTAATTTGTTGAGGTAATTAGAGCTCCTTGCTAGAGAAACTCTAGCCCATTCCCTTGAATCATAGTACTCAGAGCTTTCTAGCAGAGGAATCCAAAAGTATGTTACCAAACTATGGCTGTTTCTGCACTAGACTGTCCTAGTGCTATTATCCTCAAAGGCCTCCGCTTCCTCCTCTCCTCAAAGGCCCCTCCCTAAACTGCAAACCCCAGAATTCCATAGGATGTTGAAAGTGGAATAATAGCACTATAACAGTCTAGTGCCGAAATGATCCATAGATTCCAGGATTTCAGAGGACGGAACTATGATATTTAAAAGTGGTATCAAACTACTTTAACCATGTAGTGTGGATACACTCATGCCTAGAAATGTATGTTGCAAAAATATGTAATTGAGACTTCTTCTGCCATGAAGTCTATGTTTTTTCTGTAGCCATAATTTAGCAAGAACGATTTTGCCCAGTTTTTCTGTGTCCATTTATCTCACAGAGTAGCCTCTGTGCATGTGTGTCTTTGCCTTGTGCTTTAAGATCAGTTACCTTCTCCAATAAATAATGCAGTAGCTGCCTCAGTAGCCGTTTGAAATATAATCTCTCATGATACCATCAGAAGCATGGGAGTAAAACAAAACTCCCTTTTCTGAACTACTAAATGTTAAAACTTTTTTTTAAAGCAGAAGATACCACTCAGGATTTATTTTACATACAGAAAAAGGGATTATGTCATTGTTTACAAGGCATGCCACAATACCCCAGGCTAAAACCAGAAAGGGGCACCAAGTGTTTGTGATGAGATCTAACTCATAGCACTCAAACATTTTAAACTACATGACGTTGCAACTCAGAGGCCATTTTCACACTAGACTGCTATAGCACTATGATTCCACTTTCAACATCCTATGGAATCCTGGGGTTTGCAGTTTAGGGAGGGGCCAGGCAGCCCCTCCCAAAACTACAAACTCCAGGATTCCGTAGGATGTTGCAAGTGGAATCATAGCGCTATAGCAGTCTAGTGTGGAAATGGCCAGAATCGTCCTTGCTCAACAAGCAATTCACCTTCCTAATAGGAAAGCAAGCAGGAATTCTCTGGAGCTGCCAAAACACATCTGTCTACAAAGACATCCTCCATGTTCCTGTACCTTGTTTGCTTGGTTGAGAAGGAACTGATCTTGCTACTGTATAGGATGTTTGGTCTAACATCCGCGTAATAGATGCTTGACTCTGGCCCTTTTCTCGGGGCTGGGGTGCGGTGCTCGAGCGAGCAGCCTCTTGTGAGAGGCCCTCACGTCCATGTCTCTTCAGCTCCGCACGAGCTTCCTGCTCACGTGAGAGCCCCGCCTTTTCCTTTTGCAGTGCATCCTGGGACCTTCCCAGGCTGCACTGATACAGGAAGCACGACCAGCCCAGCTCCCGAGGCTCCACACACAAGGTAAGTGCGCGCAGGGCCCCAGAGCAATGCGCAACCGCGCACTATTTTTGGCTTAAAGCCGAAAATGAAAAAGTGCATGAGTGGTGCCTGCCAGGCTCTGGAGCATCGCGCAAATGTGAGTGCGTTGTGTGGACCGCTCCTCACATTTGCACAACGCTCGAGGGGCCCTTTCGCATGGAAAAGGCTGTGCGAAAAGGGCCTTTGAAGTCAGGCCCAGAAGTAGGCAGATTTTCAGGCTACTGCCCCTTGTGGTGAGTCACTGGTATTGCAGGGTGGAAAGTTCCCACAAGTTACATGTGCCTTTAGGTCCTCGTATTATTGCCTCCACTGAGATTGCCCATTTTATAACAGACAAGCACAGAGTCCTCTTGTCTGCAAGGCTAGTTAGCTACCATATTCATTATTCAAATGTGCATATTATGTGACACACAGCGAGCATAGCTAAGCATATTTAAGTCTACTGGACAAGCTGGATTGTTTCCTTTGATTACAATCCAAAGGGAAATTCTCCTGAATGAGCCTCACTTATATAGTTCTCATTCATTATGATGGATACAATACAGAACTTGCTGGCAGACTGTGCCTCTTATTTGCAACAACCGACACAACCTGATTTTGTTTCTTATCATGTGATGATCTTTCTAAGCATACTGTTGACAATAAAGAAGTTTCTCCACTCCAGCAGAAACGATATCAGTTTTAAAAGGCCCAACCAAGACTGATGGTTGCTCTTGTGTTTCAATGTCTATTACAAAACTGTAACATTTGGAAAGAATTATATGATAATTATTGTAGAAAGATAAGGTAGAATAATAGTGCTTATGGTTAATTCATGCTTACAACAGTTGTGCATTTAAGAAAAACTTTTTTAAAAAGTACCACTACAACTGATGAATACATGGGCTTGTAGTCAGTGCCTTATAATAAAGCTCACTGCTGAACTTCTTGCAGGATTCTTGATCAAGGAAGCAGTCTTTGAACTTAGGTTTCAAATTGAATGAGATATCAAGCAAGCTTGCTCTGGATGCCTAGAATTATTCAGGGCTATAGGCAAGTTGCATCCCCTTGTTAATTCCTGCTAATCTGTATAAACTATGAGGACCAAAACTGATGAGTAACAAAGGACAACATAATGCTTTGAGATGATTTCATATGATTTATTGGAATGCTTACACCAATTAAAGGCAGAAGCTAATTCATGCCATTACCTAACACTAGAGGACTACAACCTCAAACTGTTAATTTTGCTGAAGCCTCTAACCCAGTCTTTGAGGTTACAATCTTGTGCTCACTGATTTGTGAGGTAACCCTGCTCCTGCCCTGGCTAGCCCGAGCTTGGGGGATATTAAAAAGATATCTTTTGATATCAATAATTTGGCCTTCTGTCCCCTCCACGTGCTTGCGAGGCCCCCAGACAAGCACGCATAAAGGCTCGGCTGATAATCGCTGTAATATTCCAACACAATACAGGCAGGCCAGAAATAGCCGAGTCGCAGCTTCAGGAGACCTCAAGGTAAGTACTCAATTATGTATGCACGCAACTTTCAAAAGATCCTCTGCCCCGTGCTGGCAGCTTGACGATTGGACTATACACCGCTCAAGTACTCCGCGTTTGCATACTGGCTACCCTATTGACAATTTGGCTATAATTCAATCATTCAAATTATGACCTTTCGGAGGGCTTGTCTCCAGCACCAAATCCATTGTTTTCCCCAAGTCTGAACTAGCCTGCGGTCACAATTCTCCTTATAAAAACCCCTGATTTTGAGCGCTTCTTCGGATCGCTCTTGGCTTCCATCGTGCCTTGCTGTCACTTCGTCCAGCGAGCCTTCCCCTCAGCTCCACATGCTGAGATCCACGCTCCCCAGCTTCTCTGTTTCCGACCGGGCTTCAGGACAGGTGTAGTATTACCCAGACCAACAACTCCTCTAAAAATCCCTCTATCCCACTCCAACCTTTATTTCTTTAGTTTCTCTGTGTGTTTGTGCTGCATACACTGATTGATTGTATTTTTAATAAAATTCACATTTGTTATTTCACTCCGGTGTGCTCCTTGACTCGGCCTGACCCCGTAGACATTGGGTTCAAGATCTCGCTACGTTACCCTGCCTCTCGCAGTGCTAACTTGTGCTCTTAGCGGGGTGCCACAGGGTTCTGTCCTGGGCCCAGTGCTGTTCAATATTTTTATCAACGACTTGGATGAAGGAATAGAGGGCATGCTCATCAAATTTGCAGATGACACCAAATTGGGAGGGGTTGCTAATACGCCAGAGGACAGGATCAAAATTCAAAATGACCTGGACAGATTGGAGAGCTGGGCCAAAGCTAACAAAATGAAATTCAACAGAGAGAAGTGTAAGGTCTTACACTTAGGTAGAAAAAATGGAATACAGAAATATAGGATGGGGGACACATGGCTGGATAGCAGTACGTGTGAAAGGGATCTAGGAGTCTTAATAGACCACAAGCTGAGTCAGCAGTGTGATGCGGCAGCCAAGAAAGCCAATGCAATTCTCGGCTGCATCAATAGGAGTAGTGGTGTCTAGATCGAGGGAGATACTGGTACCACTCTACTCTGCTTTGGTTAGACCTCATCTTGAATACTGGGCACCCCAATTCTGGGCACCCCAATTCAAGAAGGACATGGTCAGGCTGGAGCAGGTCCAGAGGAGGGCAACCAAAATGGTGAGAGGCCTGGAAGACATGCCCTATGAGGATAGACTTAGAGAGCTGGATATGTTTAGTCTGCAGAAGAGAAGGTTAAGAGGGGACATGATAGCCATATTTAAATATTTGAAGGGATGCCAGGTAGAGGAAGGAGAGGGCTTGTTTTCTGCTGCTCCAGAGACCAGGACAAGGAGCAATGGATTCAAGCTGCAGGAAAGGAGATTCCATCTGAACCTCAAGAAGAACTTCGTGACAGTCAGGGCTGTCCGGCAGTGTAATATGCTGCCTCGGAGTGTGGTGGAGTCTCCTTCTTTGGAGGTTTTTAAGCAGAGGCTAGATGGCCATCTGTCAGGAGTGCTTTGAGGGTGTTCCTGCATGGCAGGGGGTTGAACTGGATGGCCCCTGTGGTCTCTTCCAACTCTACATTTCTTTGATTCTATGATTTGACTAATTTCCCCCAACTTGTATAATTTTGAGAGCAATTTGGTGTCCCTCCCGGGACCCACAGAAATCAGGGTAACAACCCCCTGGAGCACAATGGGGTTTATGTCTGAGTAGACATTGCAAAAATTGCATCCATAAGGCAAGATACATCAGAAGATGTATCTTTCGTATGGGGGAAAAAAAATTAAAAAGATAGCCATGCCATGTATATAGACAAGAGAGATGGGCAGATTTTAGTCATCCAGTATCTTTTTTTTTTTAATTCTTATTTTAATACAGTTTGGGGATTTACTGCTTTGAGGCTAGTGCAAAACACATAGTTTGAGTTAAAGAGTTCCAAGAATTATTGAGTATAGCTTTGAGTACTTCCACACAAAATTGTGTCGGTAGCAACCCAAAGTCCTAGTCACTTAAGCAGAAAAATTTTATGAGGTAAGAGAAATTTTGCTCCTCTTAAGCAATGAGAATATCAGGAATCCATAGTGACTTTGGGTGAATAACATAGGCCCTTTCCACAGCTTACCTGCTTCCGGCGTGGGCATGCGGGGATCACACGAGCAGCCTCTTGCAAGAGGCACTCGCATCCCCTCTTCTTCTTCTCTGCAGCAGCTGCCTGCTGGCCGGCAGGCAGTGTGAGGGCTTCGCCTCTTCCTTCCGCAGCACAGCCAGGTACTTTCCCAGGCTGCACTGGGGAAGTAAGCGTGAGGGCCACATCTCCGGAGGCTCCGCATGCAAGGTAAGTGCGTGTGGGGCCTGGGAGCAACGCGCGATTTCGCATCATTTTCAGTAAGAAGCCGAAAATGATATATCGCGCCATCACTGCCTACTGGCCCCGGCAGCGTCGCACGATTGCGAGGACGTCATGTGGAATGGTCCTCGCAATTGCATGACACTCTGGAGGCCCTATCACATGAGAAATGGCATGCAAAAAGGGCCATAGAGATCTACCAGGAGATACAGATTAGCCTTTTGCTCACTGCTGAGGTGAAGATTTCAGTGATTAATTTGGACCCAAAGCTGGATTTACTCTACTATCTGGATCTATGGTGGTTGGCAGAATATTGTGGAGGATTTTCTTATTGGAAGCTGGAAATGATGCTAAATGCCAAGATTTTCAAATTGACAAAAAGGTGTGCATAATAATGTGCTGTAATTTAATAACATGTAAACATGAAATTATGTTGCATGATCTGTAGAGGAATATATAATATGAGGCTAATATTTCAAAACTGTTATGACAGCACATTCAGCTGGTCTTCATGAAAGGGGCAACTGGCTTACTCATGCCTTGCCTATGAGTAATTTGATAAGCTTTTTAAGGAAACTAAGCCCACATTCTGGACTATTCAAGATATATGTTTGTTAATACTGAAGCATATTAGAATATAAGATCTTCCATGCTCATATTCTATTTCCAGCAATAGACTACCAGAGAACAGAGATGGAACATGAAGGCTACCAGCAGTGCCAGGAGTGCAAGTGCACCGTTAAGCCTTGTGGGTCAGCTGCATCCATTCCTAAAGACATTGGAAATGGCCTCGGTGGCACATGGCTTAGTTACCTCCCATTTTCATTACTATAATACAATTTACATGGGGATGCCTTTGATTAACATTTGGAAACTTCAGCTGGTCCAAAGAGCAGCCCAGCTGTTACCTTAGGCTGGCTACAGAGAGTGCACAACTCTCTTCTTACCACTCTACTGGCTCCTGGTAAAATTAAAAGTGCTGTTTATGACCTATAAAACCAAGATAGCTCATATCCTGCTTATCTAAAAGATATCTTCTGGAGATCTTCTGGAGATCCCACCACCCTCACAGGGATATCTGGTAGGAAGACACAAGAGGCTTTCTCTCTAGCTGCTTGCAGGCTCTAGAACTGTCTTCCAAGAGAGGTTAGACTGCCCCTCTCATTGCTAGCCTTCTGCAGAGAAGTGAAGACTTCTTTGTTTTGGTAGGCCTTTGAAGACTGTTTGTTTAAGGGGAGCAGATATTCCGTAAAGTGCTGTTTTGTCTGTTTGTTATTTTCTTTTAAATAGTTATGTTTTTAACTGGTTTTAATGTTATTGATAGTTTAAGCCTAAGCCTGATTCATGTTGATTTAATTTTATATTCCAGCAATGTTTTAAATGTAATTTGAAATATGGGTACAGATTCCACCACAGCCACCACCCCACTCTCCTGGCCTGCTCATTTGGTAACTTTAGCTTTAGACCATAATCCAAAGCAATGTTTGATAGAATCCAGAACAGTTGGGAGCCAAATACCTTAATCCTCAGTTTGGCTGTTTCTATTTAACGAACAATGCTCAAACCATAGGCTAGAGACAGCTAACACAAGAATCACTTGCAACTGTCTGTGTGCCCACCCAGCCACCCAGAACCAGTTCAACTTCAGGGTCTCTGAGATTTATAGAAATAGAATCAGGTTTTAGTGTATTGAGAGAGAACAAAGGTAGTTTGTCTGCGATAAGTTTTTTGCAAACATAATTCAGTTGATTTGTTTAAACATGCTGTTCCCAGTTAGATAGATACACAGAGGGTGAAGAAGGAATAAGTATCATCTTTGGTTTCATCATATGGGGTTGTATATGTGAAATAAGACTGTGAAAGAATTGTAAAGAACCATTAACTCATGGTGGCATTTCCCAGTTTTTGTTTTTTGACCACTTAGAGAAACAAATAATGCTGCAAAATTTAAAAGACTGTATTTGTTTGCCAGCAGAAATTACTCCAAGACAAAGTGAAAGAATACAAGATCAACTGGGCAAAGAAATTTGGATATATTATGTCCATAAACCAATGAGAAAGATTATAGACAAAAGAAATTAAGAATATACTTTGCTATGACTTGCAAGAAAATTATTATAAAATGATATTACACTGGTATTTCACACCAGAAGGACTTTCCAAGATGCACAAAGAAATGAACAACAGCTGTTGGAAGTGCCAAAAACATATTGGATCTTTATATCATATGTGGTGGACTTGTGATAAGGCTAAACAGTTTGGGAGAATATGAATGATTCAAAAAATTTTGAAAGGTCAAATTAACAAGTCTCCTGAATTATTTCTATTTGGAATCAGTCGAGAAAACACCAGCTATGACAAGCAACAATAGAAATTGCTTCAACATATGCTATTAGCAGTGAGACCAGTTTACACAAAATGTTGGAAGAAAATGGAAATCCCATCAATAACCGGATGTTTAACAGACTAATGGCAATAGTGGAAATGGATAAATTTACAGCTAGATTAAAGGGCTGCACAGAAGATGATTTTGTAAGGAAATGGAAATTCTTGATTGATTATCTAAGAGAAAATGAGGTGAATTGATGATTTTGGGGTTTTGAACTTGCAGCTTTTATTTTCCTTTTTATATGTTTAGATGTTTATTTACTTTGTTATCATGTGAATGGTTTTATGAAAATTATAGATTACTTTAATTTGTTGCTATATTAACGTATCTTCTTTTCTCATACATATATGTGTGTGTGTGTGTACAGAATAAATAAGAGTATGTTAAGGAAGTTAGAATTAATTAAGAAAAATAATTATTTTAATATGAATATTATAAATACTTTATTTTGATATTTAAGAGTCATTAATTTTGAACTTTTACAATTAATTAAGTAGTATTTAAGTCTGATACAGGTAATTTACTAATTTACTAAGTTCATTACCTTTTATCATAGAATTAAACTTAGGCAACAAATACTAAATTTAGTGATAATTTATGATTTACTAGATCTGTAGGATTACTATTCATTCTTGGCAGCAGAGTGGGAACCAATTTTTTAATCATGTATAGTTCTTGGTTATTATTTTAGATTGATGTTTGTAGTTTTGTTAATTTTGTGGATAGTATTTTACAGTATAATTATTAGCATTATTTTGTATTAGGGATTCTTAACTTGTCTTTGTATGTATTTTCTTTTGTATGTGTCTTCTGTTTCCATAGTTTGTATGTTGTGTTTTTATTTAATAAAAAGAATTTTTAAAAAAGAAATTACTCCACGACATAAAATTACTACATGTGTGCATACAACCAGTTCATTTTTATCCGAAAATAAATCCAGCTGTGTTCAGTTTGGCTTTCTACTTGGTATTTGTTCTTAAGATTATATCCTAGCGGTGCATTCCTACCTGTATCTATTCAGAAGTAAGTCTTAGCATTTTTGATGGAAGATATTTTTAAGTAGGTCTCCATAGCATTGCAGCCTAAGTATCTTTCAGTCTTTGAAGAAATAAATATTTGGTTAACTTCATCCTAAAGACTGCTACTAAATAATTGTACTATATAGTTATTTGTTTCTTTTGTACTGAACTTCAGTTTTGTTTTTTGTGGTAAACAGAAACTAATAAAGATTGATGTAGTACACCTCTGAGGGTAAATGCCTGATGGCTGTTGACGCTTGTAAATATACAGTGGGTTAACCAAGGTTCTCACTGGAATAGCAACATTAGAGACACACAGCGTTCTCTTTTGCTACCATGCATGGCAAGGGAAAGAAGTCGTTTGGTTGCTAGGAGGTATTGGGAAACTGACCCATCTTATGTCGTTCAGGAGGTGTCTAAATATGGATGAAGATATCTAAATTTAGGCCCTGATGCCTGAAAATTAAGTTGGACTCAATACTGTTAAGCAATGCAAACAGTTCTGGAATGATAAGAATAAGACATAAGAAGCTATCACTCAGGGAACTATTTGATGTTCCTGTAACTGCTCCCCTAGGTCTAAAGAACAGCATGAAGACTTCTGTTGACTTTGTAAATCGCTAAATTGGTCTTTGTGGAGCTTTCTGACAGCCAGTTTAAAATTGTTCAATTTTTTAAAAACATGTACCTTGTGTGTTTTGGGTTTTTTTTGTTTTTGTTCTTAAAAAACAAGAGTCATTTTAGACATCCACTTGGTTACCTAAAAGCAATTCCCACAGACCAGGCCCCTAATCAACAAAATTACAAGACCATGTGAGCCCAGATGCATTTGAAAATTAATGAAACATGTTATTAAGAAGAACAATGCCAAAAGCAATGGAGCTGCTTGCCTTTGCCCTTGAAAGTGTTTAAAACAATTGTAAACATGTTAATGTACATGGATACAGTCTCCATAGCAGCATGGTAACAGTTAAGAGCTTGTTCTAAACATATCCAAATGGAAACTAAAAATAGTTTGACAGTGTCTAAATATGTATATATATTTGGATAACAGTATACAAAAAAGAAGAGTTTGTCCGCCTACCTCAGGCTTGCTAAAAAGAGACATGGAACAGATCGGGGGGTAATGTTAGTGCACTGAATTTAGCAGTCAATAAGCATTCTTTTTTATCAGCATAAATGGAACTTTAGAATGAATTCATAACATAAAATTTCTATCTGTGCACTCACTTTATTGAAAAAGGGTCATCATTAATAAGTGAAGAAACAAGAATGCCTCAATAAGGTCACATGCCAAAATGTTCTGACATTATAAATCTCAAAATCCTATTGCTAATGAAAATGTCACACAGTGAACTACTAACATGAAGCATTGTGTCCGAGGAAGTCTATGACTGTGCCAAATTTAAAAAATGGTTTGACACAAACTGTCATAGATGCAGCAAATTAGTGCTTTATACTGATACTTTTAGCATTTTTACTCCAATTTCATTAGGTATCCCATAGATTTCTTTTCAATTTTATTTTCAAAACTACTAATGTCCTTTGTTATAGTTTGGAGAAGTTCTCATTAGAACTATTCTGAAGTTGTGAGCAACTGGTTCAGGGGTTTTCCTTGCCCATTAAAGCCTATGGTAGCAACCGCTGTTGTTTTATGCAATGTTGTTTTGTGCGGGAAATGAGAACACCACCAGGATTTCAGTGGTTTCAGAAGAACTCTTGTTGCAGCCAAGTTCTAGTGAATTCCAGTCGATTTTTGTGACTACCACTTCCTTTGTGAAATGCCAGACGTCATTAAGGGCTTTATCACAAGAGGCAGGTAAATGCCAGCTGGATAGTAGCATCTTTTGCTGGGCTTTATCACATGACTTCATTCCTCTTCTGTTGTTCTCCCATGGGAGACATTTAGAATTTTTTTAACACCAAAAATCCATTAATGACTTCCTTTTCCACTACTCTTGTGCTATGATTTCCTGTGTGAAAGTTCAATAGCATTTGCTTATTTTGAGTGGTCAGGAGATATTCAGTGGGCATGCTCTGGGTGGGGAAACATCAGTCCCCCTCCAATGATCAGGGGAGAAGAAGGGTGGAAATTTCAACTTGATTTTTCTTTCAATTGGCAAACTGAGAAAGCTTTTGAACTTTTTTCTCTGCTTCCCCTTCCCAACTGGGGCTTGTCAAGGAATCCAAAACTTTGCTCACTGCCCCCCCCCACTCCACCTTCTTTTCCAACTCTGTTCCAGAGTCTCTCACTCTCATACACACATGCCTGGAAATATAAGTGTGAAAGAGTCTTACAGTTTAAAAAGCAAGTATTTCATTAATCCATTAATTCTTGCTTTCTTCTAGCTTCAGACTTAACTAACTAGCAGATGAAAGCCAGCTTTGCTTAGACAAATAGATCAGAAGCTGCTGGCTTTCATTTGCCAGTAATTCATTAAGTCTGAAGCTAGAAATGTGGTCTATCCCAATCAGGAAGCTCCCCCTCCCCCAGAAATAAAAGACTCTTTAAACGTAAGATAGTTTTCATTTATATTGGTGTGTGTGGGTGTGTGTGTGTGTGTGTGTGTGTGTGTCAAACTAGGAAAAGGGGTGAGGATAATGTCTTAGAGCAGTTAGTGGATGGGCAGTCCCAAATGCTGAATGTAATAAGCTTTTAGCACAAATACTGTAATTCCAGAATGGTTCTGAAGGGGTGAAACCAAAGAGAGCAATCCCAATTCAAAAGTATTTTTAGAATAATGCAGCTTTAAGCAGACTAAAAACCTGGTGTGATTAAGCCCTAAGTCAGTTTATCACACAGATCTGGACCCTAGGATAGGGAATTAACCCAGAGATAGATGACTCCCCCTCCCCAGTTTTACCAGGTTGCTGTATCTGTACGGCATGCTTGGCAAGACTTGTATCTGCATTTCTGTGTTCTTAGACAACTGCTAGTTAAACCAGAATCTTGTCTGGTCCGGTAGAAGACTGCTGGACCTCTCAATGGCTTTTGATACCATCAACCATGGTATCCTTCTGGGCCGACTCCCTGGGATGGGACTTGAGGATGTTACCCTGTTTTCTGGGGGTCCCAGGAGGGACACCAAATTGCTATAAGTTGGGGAAATTAGTTCGGAGCACAAGTTGGCAAAACGAGAGGCAGGGTAACTTAGCAGGATCTTGCAACCCAGTGTCTACGGGGTCAGGCCAAGCCAAGAAGCAGACCGGTTTGAACATAATTAATGGTCTTTATTAAATACAGGCACACAATGTAAGGAATACAAACACACAGATAACTAAGGAAAATAAAGGTGTGAGTAAGATAGCGGGATTTTTAGAGGGATAGTTGGTTTGGATGATACGAAACCTGTCCTGAAGTCCGGGAGAAAATGGAGAGAGAAGCTGGGGTTCGATGCATCTCAGCACGCGGAGCTGAGGGGAAGCTCGCCAAGCAAAGCGGCAGCAAGGCGGTCTGGAACTCGGGAGCGATCCAAGGAAGCGCTCAAAGTCAGGAGTTTTTATAAGGAGAATTGTGACCGCAGGCTAGGTCGGACTTTGGGAAAACAATAGATTTGGAGTTGGAGACAAAGCCTCCGAAAGGTCAGAATTTGAATGATTGAATTAGAGCCGAATTTATCAATAGAGTAGCCGGTATGCAAACGCGGAATACTTGAGCGTTGTATAGTCCGATCATCAAGCTGCCAGCACGGGGCAGAGGATCTTTTGAGAGTTGCTCGCATACCTAATGGAGGTACTTGCCTTGAGGTCTCCTAAAGCAGCGAGTCGGCTGTTTCTGTCCTGCCTGTATTGTTTAGGAATATTACGACGATAATCAGCCAAGCCTGTATGCGTGCTTGTCCGGGGGCCTTGCAAGCACGTGGAAGGGATATGTGAAGCCGAATTAGTGTTATCAATAGATATCTTTTATATCCCCAAAGCTCGGGCTAGCCAGGGCAGTAACAAGGACACTGTTATACAGAGGTTCTAGTAATTCCAGAGGGAATGAAGAATAGTAGAAGATACTGCTATTTGATGCCCTAGCTGTTAGACTATGGGGTCACTCAAGGTTCCATTTTGTCTCTCATGCTGTTTTACATCTACATGAAACCACTGGAAGAAGTCATCCAGGGTTTTGGAATTCGATGTCATCAGTATGCTAATGATACCCTCTACCTCTTCTTTCCATCTGATTCCAAGTATGCTGTTTTGGTACTGAACCAGTGTTTGTTGTCAGTAATGGACTGGATGAGGGCAAACAAATTGAAGCTTAGCCCAAACAAGACAGAGGTGTTTCTGGTCAGTTGAAAGGATCTATAGGATGTTGCAAGCAGAATTATCATGCTATAACAGGCTAGTAAAGAAATGGCCTTGGTATGTAAGGAATAATGAGTTGGGCTTTATGCAAAATGAAATACCTTGAAAGCAAGGAGGCTGATTTATAGTTAGACTTCCTATATCTACGCAATAGCCATATTGCCACAGAAAGAACCTCAGGTGGGTGATAGAATAAAAATTCAGTAATATCTCCTTCAAGTAGGAGAGTCGTATATAACTACTTTTTCTTGAAACTAAATGCCCTGTGATATCTTTCAGGAAAGCCAGATGGACACCCAGATATATTGTTGGTTCCTTTGGTTTAAAGAACCTTCCTGAAGTAGAGGACCACAGCTTTCAAACCTGTTTTATTTCTGGGTCTAGGTTTGCTTTCTGCTTCTTTATTCGACAAAGAGCTCTGATTCCTAGGAAGAAGCTTCTTGGCTCCCTGTTGTGGAGGTCTCTTGGTGAAAAATTGTTGAACTAACTGGCTGGCTTTGCCTAGGTTTTTCAAGCTGAAACCACTTAAACCTGAAACCTTAGGCTTACCTGAAACTTCTCTCTCTTTCTCTGTTTCAGACTCCCCAGAATTTAGGATTTAGGCAGAGAATCTCATCTGCTAATATTCTCAGTGTAGTCAATGTGTATATCTTTATTTTTCTGTGTTCAGTGATCCTCCTATTTAGATCACTGTGTGGTCCACTGGTTCCAATCTGTCTAAGGTGCAATACTGCCACATATCCATGACATGTATGAATCAGAATCATGCTCTGAAAGCATCCCTGTTAACATGGAGATTGAAATTCCAATTTTGGAATAGACTCAGGGGCTGCATTTCAGCAATAAGTGGAGCTAAGGATACAAAGCAAGGGCAAAGATAGAGAGGGGAAAGGCAATAACACAAAGAGTTGACAAGACATAATTCTTACAAGTTTGTATTTTTTTTTCTATCAGGCATACAAACCACAGCCCAATCCAATGAGTTATAATAATATAACTTTAGTCAGCTCAATCTATTGCCTCTATTCCAGTATAGATAGCTGTCTATAACAAACAGAGTCTGATCTAACGGAAGTGGACTTGGTTATTTTTCTGAGTGGGTGTTTAGAATCCTGTAGTTCATTAAATCCCTCAACACCTCTGTAGATCAATCAGTGCAGTAACAACTTTACAGGAGACAGAGCAAAATAACATGAAAATACACTTTTGTTTAGTTGTGTTGTTTTAGGTGAGAGGGTAAAAACATTTCTCATTGAAAGCCAAATATACTAGTGTCAGGGACACTTCCTGATACTTCGTATGGCCACATCTGCCCTGTCTAGAAATTTGTATAAAATGTTAATAAGAAAACATGAGAAAACAGTACAATAGACACCAGAGGGTAGTTTTGTTTCTGTTTTTTTGTTTTGTTTTGTTTTTCTGTTTTCACTTCTACTGTAGAAGAAATGAGCTATCAGTAACTTCCTAGTGGTAAACTGGAACTACAGCATGAGACCAAAGTTAACAAATGAGGACTGGCGTGGGCGGGCGGGCTGGAGAACCACTTCTTCTTTGTTAATGTGGGAACCATACCAGAAGACAGAAAGGCCCTGCATTAATCTGGTCAGTGCTTTCCAGCATGTCCATGTCCCCTTCTTGGCCTTTAGTTTTTAGGTCTTGCTGGCTTTCAGTTGTGCCTTTGGAGTAACTTAACAAGTGGATCTGTTACCATCTGCAAGAATGTAATTGAGAGAGTGTCTTAATCCAGTTCCTAGTCCCAGCTGAAGTCCACCCAGTGAATTCATTGCTAAATTGTAAGGTAATACTTTTGTAAATCAAATTGATTCAATGGGTCTACTCTGGTTCAGAATCAGAGTTTTATTTAGGGCAATGCAAACTTGATTGATTGAAACAGTATGAGCGGTCCAACCCTCTTTTGGAACTCTCTCTCAGAGTTTGTCAATTTTTCAGAAAATAATATGATTTAATGTAGATTGGTATTACTTGTCAGAAATACGCATGGTAGCTATTCTAGTTGTACTATGGATGTGTTGTGTATTAAAAGTCACTGAGCCAGAGAGAAAGAACAGATTAGAAATTTGAATGAAATAAAGTAAGCAAAAACAATCTTCAGTTATTTTTGATCCTTTGTAAATATAGAAATACTGTGGCTTCATAGATTGCCTGAGATTTGGAGATGTAAAGTATTCCAGAAGGGATGGGACTTTTATCAGCATTCTTGACTATCTGCATTCTATGCCACCTTCTTGGAAAATTCCATGTACGCTGAAGACTTCATCAACAATGAGAAATCTGTGCATATTCTTTTAGCTCTTCAAATACTTCTCTCCAAATAATTAAATGCACACTGTACTACTTAGTGATACTTTAGTATGAGTTAGGAATAATAGCCCATGCCCACACTGCTTTTCCAACTATTTGATAACTTTTCACCAGTTTTTATTGTCTTCCTTGGCAGTATTTCTTTGTGATGGGTGTCAGTGTACAGCACTAATATGCAATAGGAACAGATGGAATAGATTTTACAAACGCACCCTGGCTGCCTACTTACAGCCTAAAGTCAAGTGACATTTGGATCTAATCTACAATTTCAACTGGATCACTTGCTGCAGTTCAAGTATAAATTGACAACAAAGATTTGAGAATCCTTTAACTATTTAGAAAAACTTTTGCATAAAGTAAAGAAATGGAAAAACTGTAGAAATGGAAAAAGAAACCATAGTGGGTAAAAGATGCATATATTTACAAATGATGTGAGTTTATCACATTAAAAAATTAAGAATGAGTTTTAAAATACTAAAATATAAATAAAAAAATAATAATTTTACATCTCCAATGAATGGCAGGAGCCACTGTGGCAGAGTCTACGTTTGCTGGAATCGGATGTTGTTGTGTTACTGCCCTGGCTAGTCCAAGCTTTGGAGATATTAAAAGATATGCAATACCCAAGCACTCTGCGTTTGCATACTGGCTACTCTATTGAGAACCGCTACGATAACTCAATCATTCGGATTCTGATCTCTTTCAAATAAAACCTATCTAATTTGTTTTTCTTCCTGAAGCATCCTTCTTTAACAAGTAGTATTCATTTTCTCAGCCATGTAACCCTTTTTGCAGAAAGACACACATCCACTTCTCCATGTGCTAAATAATTTTCAATTACTTTATAAAATTCCTTAAAATAATTTTTGATGCGCTATCAGGGTGCTAAAAGTGAAAGCATTTTAAATTAGGCCTATTTACAGCTGATAAAAGTGCACATGCAATATGAATTAGAAATGGAAAGAATATTTCGTATTATTTCTTATTATTCCTTCCCAGGCCAAAACAGGAAACTCCATCAGGAAGAACAATAGGCAGTAACAAGTGAAATCTTGAGCGATTTACTCTCAATTTTCAAATGTTGCAAATGTTTCAATTTCATTCAGCATAGAAAAACAGGTGTTGGGGGGTTCTTTTGCACAAAACTGTTTTCTGTAGAGAAAACAGGTTTCCTGAATAACAAAACATTTTTATGTGCAGAAAATGGGATTTTTCTTGCGTGTTTACAAAACCCCATATGTCTATCCATATAGAACAATTCCTCAACAAAATTCAAGATGTTCGAAATATGAGAGAATACTGAAAAGGAATGTTTGTTTTCGCTCACAGCAAGGAGAAAACTGATCTAATTATTACTTCTCACATGTAAGAACAAAATAGTCAAGGTTTTACATCTCTAACAGACTGCCTAGTCTCACTGAGTCATCTAGCTTGTTTAAAACCAAAGGCAGTTTCAGAAACAAGTCAGTCCCATGTGCAAGGCACTGCAACAGTTTAAAGATGGTAACCATGAATCTGATGTCTGCCCTGAAGCAATGTTTTGACATGTGAAAGGTTTTTTTTCCCTTGAATCTTTAGTCACACAGTTTGAATGCTGCTTACAAGTATTTGGCAAACATGGTTAGTCTTTGCCACTCTAGTGCAGCTGATGTTTTTCTTGAGACAAAAACTGTAAATATGTTATCTCGCCTGACAGGAACATGGTGAAACAATTTCCTAAGGAGAAAAGTTTACCTCTGCTCTGAGAGCATTTCCTCTGTTTTTTTCCTTTGTTTCCATTCTACTCTTCTGTCCTGGTGGTGATGTTTATGTGCTACTGAAGTAACATCAACTTGATATATTTCTGAAAGATGTAGGAAAATGTCCACATTTTACTGAGAAGATGAGAGAGGACAGACAGTGGCATAGAGACAGGGGGGCAAGGGGAGTGGTGCGCTTTGGGCGGCACTTTTTGGGGGGTGCTGTTGCTCCTTGCCTGCCCTCTCATATGCCATTGCCCCACCCACATACGTGGTCACCCTGCCCATGAACACTGTCTGCCCTCACCCCTACCCCACTTGCACCAAGCTATGCCACTGAAGGCAGAGCTATCCAACTTATCAAAAGGCAAGCTGTGAACTCTGGTGCTGTGTTATAGAGGCTAGGATGTTGGGAACTCAACCCAAAGTCCACAGCTCAGCCATAACATGCACTGCATAGACCCAGACTTTACCACAGATGGTCTACTCTGTATAAGTTTAACTCAGAGTTCAGGAAAATTATCTTTTGGACTACTACTCCCAGAATCCCCTGGATACCATGTCCCATAGATGTGAAGCGGATATAAGGTAGAAAAGCATACTGACAGTATTCAGACAATATATCTTGGCTAGGAGCGGTTTTAAAAAGCCTCTTTCTCATCTGAGCTTCATTCATGGGCCTCAAAGGTGGGGGTTGTCATCAGTGGCAGCACCAGAAGAAAATTTCACGGGGGCCAGAGGCGAAGGAATAAAGTATATTTCTAGATGAGTAAACTATATCTCACATCAGTGTCATTCCTTTTTAAAAACAATAATTGGAAGACAGCAGAAAGGGGGCTTGGGGGATGCATGCAGTCCAAGGGTGCCCTTTGCCCACGCCTGAGCTGCCCAGATGATAGTATATGACTGCAATTGTATACATGAAAGCAAAGTGACATTTCTTCAAGTAATGACAGGAGTCTAGAAATTGGGAGGAGGGAAGGAGGTGTGGTATGGGGAGTGAGTTGCTTGCCCTGAGAGTCACATTCTGCATCGTCAGGAGTAGTCTAGACACATTCTGCAAGACACACTTTTGACACCTGAGAGAGAAAGATAGTAGCAGAGTCAGAGACTTCTCCTTTTAAAATGTGCTTTTTCCTTAAACAATTCTTGCTTTCATTTTTCCATGTTAGCACCAAACCTCCTCCATTTGAGAAGGGTAGGGAAATATACATCTTTTTTTGCAGCCAGAGACACTAGTGCAGCCAGACATTGCTATCTTTTTAGGTATTCATTCGCATGCTTGCTTACTTGCTTGCTTGCTTTGAATAGTTTTGTGGGCTGCCCCCCCCCATCAACAGGGCCAATCCTCCTCTTTCAGCAAGCTTCCTGTCCCACATTGCATTTGAAGATGACATTGTTACTGCCCTGGCTAGTCCGAGCTTTGGGGATATTAAAAGATATCCTCTTGATATCATAATTCGGCTTCAATTCTCTATTCCTTTCCACGTGCTTGCGAGGCCACCGGACAAGCATGTAAACAAGCTCGGCCGTTAATAGCCGTAATATTCAAACTACAATACAGGCAGGCCAGAAATAGCTGACTCACTGCTTTAGGAGACCTCCAGGCAAGTACTCTAATTAGGTATGCACGCCACTTACAAAAGAGCCTCTGCCCCGCGATGGCAGCTTGATGGGCTAACTATGCAATACCCAAGTACTCTGCGTTTGCATACTGGCTACTCTATTGAGAACCGCTACGATAACTCAATCATTCAAATTCTGACCTTTCGGAGGCTTTGTCTCCAACTCCAAATCTATTGTTTCCCCCAAGTACGGCATAGCCTGCAGTCACAATTCTCCTTATAAAAACCCTTGATTCCGAGACCTTCCTTGGATTGCTCCCGAGTTTCATCCTGCCTTGCTGCTGCTTTGCTTGGCGAGCCTCCCCTCAGCCCCACGTGCTGAGCTACATCGCACCCCAGCTTTGCTCTCTATTTTTCTGGGCTTCAGGACAGGTGAAGTATCACCCAAACCAGCAATCCCTCTAAAAATCCCTCTATACCACTCCAACCTTTATTTTCTTTAGTTATCTTGTATGAGTGTGTCGCATACACTGTTTTGCTTGTATTTAATAAACATCATTTATTATTTCAACTTCTGTGTTCTCCTTGACTCGACCCGACCCCGAAGACATAGGGTTCAAGATCTCACTAAGTTATCCTGCCTCTCATAACGTTAAGCAGTGCTCTGAGCTAATTTTCACCAACATCAGTGGAGCACATTTTGGTGTCCCACCCGGGAACCCCAGTTCACAGGGTAACAACATCCTGCCACCACAGAGTAGCAGTAGGAAAAAAAAAGTTATTTTAAAAAGCAGAAGGAGGATGGGAAGGGAGGAGGAGGAGGTATCTGACAGCTACTGTCTCTGCTGAAAAAAATAAAAAGTAAGTCCCACATACTCAAAAGTGTTTCCAAAAGACATCATGGATCTCTACTGCACATTTTTTAACTTTTCTCCCTTTTGCAATCCTTTCTGACCCTAATGGTAATATGATGATGGAGAAATCTCCTAAGATATTTGTTAGATGATCCTAGACAAGATTCCCACAGATATGTGTTCATCTTTCTAAATGTAGCATTTACATTAAACCACCTCTAAATTTTATGTACTTGTTTCCCATGACATTGGAGGATGTTGCATGCACCCAACTGAACAGACCAATTACACCGTGTACACCGTGTACTGTCTAGAATGATGCCATCTGTGAGTGAGAGCACTGGCTTCAAGTGACTTATAAAAACCACGCTCAGTACTCCCTGCACTTCAACTATTGGTGCTCAAATTACATGGGGACATTAACTAATTTATAGCTAAAGCTGACGTGTGCATGCATCCTGTTCTACAGATAAACAAGATGTCCTCAATCTGCCAAGTGTACCTTCTTGACTGTACAACAGTTTTTGCACTGAGCCACAGACAGGCATCCAGACAGGCCTGCACATCAGTTGCTGAACTGATGTCCTTTTGGCATGGGGTGGTGGTGGAAAGCAGGTGTTTTGTAATTTGTTGTGCAACTCCCATCAGCTCTAGCTAACATAACCAACTGGAGAAATGATGGGAGTTCCAGTCCAATAACACCTTAGGAGAGACAGATCACCTAATCCTAGACATATGTAAAAGTCCCAGTTCTTATAGATGGGGGAAACCTGTGTCTAACACAAACAGGAGCTCTTCTTTCAATACAGGTAGTGTTGAAGAATCCAGCTTAGGACCACAGTAATGTGCTCTCTCTCTCCCTCTCTCCCTCTCTCCCTCTCTCTCTCTCTCTCTCTCTCTCACACACACACACACACACACACACAGACCCCTGTTGTGTCCTGATCCAGACCAAGCAGCAATCCCCTATGGCTCAGCATATTGTAGTAGTTCCTCATGCTGGCCTATGCTAGCCTGAGCCATATAACACTACCCCGAGACTTACTTACAGCCTGTGCCGTCCCCCACCCTTGCACAGCTATTCCATGCTTCATGACAACCAAGTAAGATCAGAGAAATGTCTGGCTACGTCCCTGCCACCAAGAGGCAAAATGATTACATCGATGCTAAGGTCTGCTGGGGTCCTTTGGAGATCTAAGTGTTGTTGTAATCATTTTGCATCTGGCTACAGGGACATAGCCAGATGCTTCTCTGATTAAACTTGCTTCCTAGAGATGAGGCTCCAGAAGGCTTTGGGCACTGCAAAGGGAGAAAGAGAATATCAACCTCCGCAGCTCCCCCAAAAGAATATATATGAGAGTAAGGGAAATTCATGCACATACATGCTACTAACACGATGAAAGCCATATTTGCTATTTACTTTTAAAGAGCCATTCACACAATTTCTCACTTGCATGAATTTGAATCACTTGAATGAATTTACGTAAGTGGGGGCATTTTTGAACAAATTTTTTTTTGACTTATGGGGAGGCCTGGGGATCACAGAAAAAGCCCTGGGAGGCCACATGAAGCCCACTGACTGCACTTCACCCACCTCTCCTGTAAAGCTTTTCAAACTGCTGAAAGGTTTCTGTTTAGGCTGGCTTTTAACAGCTAGGGTGTTAAGTGGGTGTGTACAGCCCTTAGCCCTGAAAAAGCTGACCACCCACTGGGAAGAAAGGCATGCCTATGATTTGTTCCCACCACCCAAGAAAGATACTAGCTGTGTCAAAGCTGGCAATGCAATCCATTTGTTTGGATGCAAGGGTGCAGTGCAGCATGGGTACATCTCCAGGTGCTACTGGACACAAATTTCCCTCCATGTGACATGCATGGAACATCTTTCTGAGGAGCAATCCACATGTATGGGTCACACTTACTGAATCCGTGTGGGTGTGCAGAGTCACACAGAGAGAACATCTAACTGCCAGGAATGAACAATGACTGCATCAAGCTGCCATTGGAGAATATAGTTGCTCTTGAATAAGAAGTATATTCTGTCCTGCTATCTAAATAATTATTTCTTCTTCCCTATAACAGGAGTATGATTTGGGATCTTGGGTCATTATAGGTGTTTGGTGTTTGTTAATTAGCATTAAGTCATGTATTTAACAGGTCCAAAGAAAGTAATTTAATCCACATTCAGCTTTACTCAGAAAGAGTAGAAGGTAAAAGGCAGATATTATCTACCCTATTTGGTCATTGTGTGTAGTGGTTAAATGATTAATGCAGCCCCACAGCCTACTATAGGATTTGCAGGATGCCAGCTATAATAGGAAGTGCCATTTTATCTGATAATTAGTGTAATTAAAGGCTTTTTTGTCTTAGCTAATTAAAGTTAGTCATAGCTTCTATCAACTACCATTTGTGCAGGAAATATCGACCAGCATGACAACATTGACAACACTTCCAGTTAGGAATTTACCTTTAACTTCCATACTCACAATGTGACTGGTCACTATCTAATGATATCAATTGCAAATCATATGTGCCATTACCCAGGCATGCCTGTACTGACTGCTATAAAAATTGCTATAAGTCCAAGGACCAGGGGCCTACATTTTCAGTTTCTTTTATCATTTTTTTACCTGATGTGTTTGTAGGTTAATTTTAAGGTGCCTTTTGGAAAGTTACAGGAAGACACAGAAGGTGGTCAAGTAAAGCAAGGACTGGGTTTATTAAAGGAACTCTGGCACAAATGGAACTGCAAAGTTGGCAACCACAATAAGACATACATTCAAGATTCTGGCACATTTAAAATGAATACTATTTTAGGACAAGTAAAATTAATATCTAAACATGACAGAAAGGCAAAGTCATGTCATAGTGTGATAGAATATAGTGGCACTTGCCTTATCTGCAGAAATGGACTGTTTGTCAGAAGTTTCATATTCCATAGATCTCTGAAATCCATGTTTGATCTGAGAAGCTAAGCAGGTCAGCTCTGGTTAGTACTTGGGTTGGAGACTGCCAACCAGTCGCAGGTACAGTAGGTTATATTTCAGAGGAAGGGACTGGCAAAACCACCTCTGACTATTCCTTGCCTAAGAAAACCCTATGAAATTCTGGGGTTAGCTGACTTATGCATGCTGGCACGTGCATGCACACACACAATATCCACACTTTCTGTGTCCTGTTTCAAGTGCTAACATCTTCCACTTTGAAAACAATGGGTGTGGAAGACAGAGGACCCATGCAGAACTGCATAAAGAACTGATTTGTGACTGCAGCAGTGTTCACTGAATTTTTACACATTCCATTCCTCTTGGTTGAGTAGTTTTCCTATCACACAGACATTCGAAGCAAGGAAATAGAGATCAAATGCTCTTAATTCAGTCTATGGTCACGTAATAGATAACATCATTAGGTGGACAGGTATGTATATTTTACACATATAGACACATTAAACACCTAAACTTGTGTGTTGTGTAAGAAGCTGGGACTTCCTGTGGGTCTCCAAAATATACATGAAATGCCAATTGCCTGTTTATTGCTATGTAACAACTTGAAGCATTCTATTTAAAAAAAAAAGTATAATACTTGGAACTCCCCACCCGCAACCCCCAGCTGTTCACCTTAATGGCTTTCCCAGAATCAAAGACATGCTGGGAAAGAAATATGTGTTATCTGTAGAAAACAACACAGACCTCCATGTGTTATTTTATTTTTCATATATGACTCAGAAAGCCTTGTTAGATACAAATGCCAGAACAGAATGTGCCTGTCAGGAAACAGAAAATTACTCTTGATTAAATATCAAAGATGATTTCAGAGCAGTGTTCCTCCAGTTTAACAGTTATTTAAGCTCCCTTTGATCTAGAGATAAAATAGTTCTGTTTTTATTTATTCTTAGTTACTTACTTATTTTTGTATTTTTATTTGGCCATTTAGAAGTTCAGGGCAGCATCTACCTTTAAATGAATGTGTATATGTTCATGTGTGTACGCCCATATATACATACATAACTTTTTTTCTGCCTCTCTGCTGATGGACTTCTTTTTTAAAAAGCTGCCAGGCTTAGCCATTGCCAAGTCTCAACATTTTTATCTCCTTCTCTCACTTTTAGTGCTATTAAATATTCCATAGATGTTGAGAATTCTGCTTCCCTTTTAAAATACAGTTTTATTTTGACATACAAATATCAAACTACCACAAATCGGAGTGCAAATTAAACAAGAAACAAACTTTGAAAGTTTGTTAATTAAGTGAAAACTAGTAAAATACTCTTCTGACTTTTGCGATAGATTACATTACTGCATTATAGGCACATAAACAGAAATTCAGAGTGAATAGGTTAATGCTGTTCTGAAGACAACTTGTAAGCAATTGAAATTCATAACTTGCTCTGTCAGGACTGATGTAATTCAGGAGCCATTTAGAAATGCTGTGTAAAGAAGCCAGGTAGACTGTCAGAGCCAAAACGATGTCTTTATCAGTGCACTCTCAATAGATTTTAAAAAAGAGTTCTCTTTTGATTTTATGACATCTAGCTAACTAAGGGCAGGAACAGAATTTGAAAACTTCTAAATGTTAGTCAATCTCATGCCATTCCCTTTGCTTCAGTTTTCAATAATAATTTGGTCCCTAAATAAAAATAGATAATAATACAAGTCAGTAGGAGTCTATTTCACAGATGTCTTGAGGGCAATAAGTTAGGTAATGATGGTTTAAACATCTACATTATGTAACTGTATTAGTAATTATTTTTTCTTAGAATACAAGCATATGACAGATGGTAATACACAGAACATGTCAAATATCTGATCACTGAATCACCCTTTCGGTACAAATGTGAAGATATTTCTCCACTGCAAATTAAAACCAATTTTAAAATTAAAACTTTGAAACCTTTCTCCTGCCTGACTTGTAGTCTGAATTTTCTAAACCTTTACCTTTGCATCTCAAGAGCTTTGTTTGCCTTGAAAGACTGTACACAGTGGCCAACAAAAGTAAGTACAGTAAAGTATTATCAGACCTAGGCTGATAGTTCTCAGTATTATCTAGAATAGACCCACTAAAATTAATGGAAACTGGGAAGACAAGACTTATCAAATTTAACTGATTTCACTGGTTTATTCCAGTGGGACTAAAAACTGGATTAGGTCACAGTGGTTTGCTCCTATCGAGCAAAGTGTAATCCATGCATCCAAAAGCAAAATTCTGTCAATGCCCTTTCCTTGGTCCAACACATGATGAGATGGACAATGAGATGGATTTTAATAAATTCCATCCTCTCACAGAGCTGTTAGTTCAGTTTAAGAGTTCTGAACATACAAACATAAGAAGATCCATGCCTGAAGAGATCCAAGGTCCATCTAATCAAGCTTCACTCAGCACCCATTCCATCACTCATGGGAAATCAACTGCACTCTCTCACACACACTTATCAGTAAACGATATAGAGAGGCCTATACTTTGTAATACTGAAGGTGCTCTTTAGGCATCTAGACTAGTAGCCCCTAATGGACCCTAACCTCCATGAGTTTATCTAAACTTCTTTTGAAGCCATTTAAATTGGTATCCATCACCACCTCTTTTTATTATACATGATCTGATTGCCTCTGGAGGTCAGATGGGGTGGATTGAAAATGAGGTGTGTCTTATACGCTAGTGTGTCTTATACACCAGCAAAAAGTATTTGCCGGTGTATAAATGGAGTGTGTCTTATACACCAGCAAATACGGTATGTAGTATCTCAGTTTCCTTTCCAAAATTGTAATGGGCAAGTCAAACAAAAATGAAAAAACACCAAAACACCAAAGTAAACCTGTTCTTAGATTCTGAATCTTGGCAGTCCTACTTCAAGGAGTCCATCCTAGGAATATGAACAGGAGACCTTATTTAGAGAACTGCAAATAGGCTGAAAGCTAGATCATCCAAATGTATTGATGCCAAAACCTGTTTGACCAGAGATGAAAGGATAACAACTGTTACCCTGTGTACTGGGGGTCCCGGGAGGGACACCAAAACGTGCTCAACTCAAGGTGGGGAAAATTAACTCAGAGCACAGCTTAGCATTACGAGAGGCAGGGTAACATAGCGAGATCTTGAACCCTATGTCTACAGGTTCGGGTCGAGTCAGGGAGCACACAAAAATTGAAACAATAAATGATGTTTTATTAAATACAGGCAAACAGTGTATGCGACACACTCATATAAGATAACTAAAGAAAATAAAGGTTGGAGTGGTACAGAGGGATTTTTAGAAGGATTGCTAGCTTGGGTGATACTTCACCTGTCCTGAAGCCCAGAAAAATAGAGAGTGAAGCTGGGGTGCGATGTAGCTCAGCACATGGAGCTGAGGGGAGGCTCACCAAGCAAAGCGACAGCAAGGCGGGATGGAACTCGGGAGCGATCCGAGGAAGGTCTCAGAATCAAGGGTTTTTATAAGGAGAATTGTGACTGCAGGCTATGCCGTACTTGGGGGAAAACAATAGATTTGGAGTCGGAGACAAAGCCTACGAAAGGTCAGAATCTGAATGATTGAGTTATCATAGCGGTTCTCAATAGAGTAGCCAGTATGCAAACGCAGAGTACTTGGGTATTGTATAGTTCACCCATCAAGCTGCCAGCGCGGACTAGAGGCTCTTTTGTAAGTTGCGTGCATGCCAAATTAGAGTACTTGCCTGGAGGTCTCCTAAAGAAGTGAGTCAGCTATTTCTGGCCTGCCTGTATTGTCCAGGAATATTACGGCAATTAACGGCCGAACTTGTTTACGTGCTTGTCCGGTGGCCTCGCAAGCACGTGGAAGGGGAATAGAGAAGTGAAGCCGAATTGTGATATCAAGAGGATATCTTTTAATATCCCCAAAGCTCGGACTAGCCAGGGCAGTAACACAACAACAAAAAGAGTATGTGCTATACGACGTGATGCATCTCTCACAGAAATTTAAAAAAAAAAGGTAATGAAAAAGGGTGACTACGTTATATTTTCATTTAAAATCAGCTCCTCCTTAATTTTGTTAACATAGAAAAGAAAACACTTATTATAAATGAAACTGGGGTTTAGATTTATAACTGTGGATTGCTATACCAGAAACGTAGCTGAAATGTCAGTTAAATATGCCACCCATGGTTTTACTACCCGTGCCCTGGCTCTATTTTAAGCTTGGGAGGAAAGAAACAACTGCATTAATGTTGAAAAATCCCATTTCTCATACACCCAACAAAAGGGAATGTAGGAATGATACAGGAATCAAATAGTTTCTTGGATACCAATTAAAAAAAAAAGCAGAAGTGAGTGAGTACCAGGTTAAATGGTTAAAACTCATTAACAAAGACAAGTCAACCCAACAAGCCCAGTAAGGAACAAGTCCCACCCCCTGACAAATTCATTACAGTCATCCCTCCACATTCGCTAGGGTTAGAGGCACAGGACCCCTGTGAAAGTGGAAAAAACATCAATAACTCTAGGCCCTCCCAAACCACATTTAACACACAAAAAAGTATGATCACTATATTCAACCCACTGTGGATTCCTTTGAGGCATCGGAGTTCCTTCACAAGGCAGAAGTGGCTGGCTGGTGGGGCTTCCTGCCACCTCCACTGCTGCCCCACACCATTTTTAGTTGGGGGTTATCAGCCTCATTTGCAGTTTCTCAGTCTCATGAGGCTTGCAGTCCCTATTAAAAATGGCACAGGGTGGCGGCAGAGGTGACAGCAAATAATCCGTGAATAATCAAATCAGCAAAAGTGAAACCTGCAAATGTGGAGGGCTGACTGTATTTGCAGAGGGCCCAGCCTCCTCCTTTCTGCTGCTGACCCCCCCCCCCCCGGCTTCTCACTCTTCCTTGGCATTTTGCAGCTGCCACCACCTGCCACAGAGTGGAACATGTTGGCATAGATAATAGTGGTGGTGGTGGAGGCAAACAATGCAGCAAAGGAAAACATTGCTCCCCTATATTCTTATCAAGAAAATGCCCTAAAAATTACATTGAAATTTCATTGGGAAGAGATACTTTTCATGCAGGTTTAACTTAAAAGTACAGAGAAATTAATTTCAGCATCTTGGTTCTGACTGTAAATTCTACATTTGCCAAACAAGTTTACTGGCAGGTGTGGTTGTGTGTGTGTGTGTGTGCGTGCATGCGCAAGTGTACACATATATAAGAAACACACAAGGTTGCCTTACAGTGAGACCCTTGGTCCGTTTATCTCACAGCCTTTCTGCTCTACGCTTTTAACAGAGCTATTATTCCACTCTCAACATTCTGTGGAATTCTGAGGTTTGCAGCTGGCTGAGGAGGCCCAAGAGCTCCCTGGGGGAGAATTCTAAAGGCCCCTCCCTAGACTGCAAAGCCCGGCACTCCCGAGGATGTTGAAAGCGGAATCACAGCGCGAAAACAGTCCAGCGCGGAAATGGCCTGCGCGGGCCTTCTACCACTGACGAGAGCTCCCCTCGGGCGCGGGCCCTGCGTCAGCGCCAGGGAGGCGGCCAGGCGTCGGGAACTCCACTTCCCGAGCTCCTTGGGCGGGCGGTGCGTTTTTATGAGGTCACCCCGTCCCCGCCCACCGCGGTGTGCCCGCTCCCCTGTGTGTGCGCGCGCGCGTGTGTGTGCCCGTGCGCGCGCGCGGAGGGGCTCCCGCTGACCCAGAGGGCTGCAGGCTGCCCGATCGGATTATTGTCCTCCATCCGCCTTGATCCCCGCCGCCAGGAGGGCGAGGGCGACTTTGTTCCCGCGGCCCGCTCCCCCGCCCGGCGCCCGCCTCCGCCACTTTTTGCGCGGGCGCTGATTCCGGGATTATTTGTTTTCCGCGAAGGCATTTATTTTTCTGTCTCCCTTTCTCTCCCCTCCCCGGGCTTGAGAGCTCAGGCCGCCTCCTCCTACCACCGCTGCCGTAGCCGCCGCTCTTCCTTCCCCTCCGTGTGTGTGTGTGTGTGTGTGTGTGTGGTGTGTGTTTGGGGGGGTTGTTTTTCCTGGAGGCGCCTGATTTATAGCCGCCGCTCCTGCCGTTCCGCGGGCGGGGGCAGCGCCTGAGCCTTCCCGTCGTGGTGGTGGTCTTAGCGGAGTTTCCAGCCGGAGGAAATCGCGAGAGAGAAAGAGGGACGCCGCTCGCCTGCGCGGGGTGAGTAGCCCCCTTCTGCTACCCTCGGTCCGGCACACCGTTTGGCTGGGGGGGGGGCGGGCGGCTGGAGGTGGGAGAAGAAGAGGGATTTTGCGAAACGGACGGGGAAATAGAAGGAAAAGAGTCTCCCTCCAAAAAGACAGGTTAGATATTTCCCCCCCCAGGGCCGATTCTCGTCCCTCCCCGGTCCGGGTTTGTTTTCCAGCCCCCTTGGCGTGCCTCCGTTTAGGTCTGTGTGCTCGGTCTTTGTCCTCCTCCTGGAAGGAGACGTTGCAGAGGCGCCCGGGTCCCACGGCCTCTCTCTGCGTCTTCGGGGATCTGGCTCCCCAGAGGGTGACGATGGTTGGGCAGGGGGTCTGGAGGCCGGGACGCATTTCCTAAAACTCTGGATGTTTTTTTTCCCTTAATATGTCTAGGAACTAAAACAGTTTCGGACGTTTTGGCGAGTGATAAAAAAAAAAAACAATGACGAGACAAAGGACTCTTATTCCTTTGTGCTAACGAGTTTTATTATCCTGTGTTATTAATAGCCTGCTACCTCCTAAAGGGGTTTGTCCTTAGGAAAAGGAAAGGAAACTTGTACCTTTCTTATTGAAGTGGTTATTCTGGTATTTAATAGTTTCGATTTAGCATTTTTATGGCTGTTTCTCCTGTTCTTAACATTCTCTGGTTGATTTGTCATTGTTCTGACAAGTTATATCTTCCCCCTCATAACCTAGAAGGAAGATGGAGGGGATTTTGTTTTTTGTTTCTTTAACTTCCCAGTCTTTCATAGTGGAAATAGAAGGGCATCATGAGCTGAGGTGGGGGGAGGTCTTTAAATTATGGCTTGTTCCCATCTGGTCTTATTTTCAATAAATCAGTATTGTGTCTGCCTATTTAACTGTTGCTTTATAACATGTTCCTTTAAAAACGTGCAGTTTTTCATAAGTATAGAGCATAGTTTTGTAGGTGTATGTGACATTTTTTAAAAGGCTGCATGTTTTGTTTTGGCTGTGAGTCAGCTCAACTTCTCAGTACAATCTTTGTGATAGTTCCTCTTCTCAGCTTCCCGTCAACTGAACACTATACTTCTCTTCCTGGCTGTCTTTTAACTAAAAAGTCCAGACTACTTTGAAATTCAGCTGTACAGCAATAACATGAGCTTTGTTTCTATGTTGGATTTCAATAGGGGGGAGTGGAGGCTTCAGGAAAGTTGAGTTTCCTATTTTGACTTTTGTTACCTATGAAGAAGATATGATGATTGACTGATGAGGAATGTTGGGCATATTGCTTATATATGTTCTACCCTGTTTTGTTTCCTACGCTTGTTTATAGTATGTTTTGGTTAGAATTGCTATTTTCTATTTTCTGATATCTAATACATATGGTGAAATAGCACTTGGGATTTCATTGTTTCAGGAAGTAATGCGTAATGGCTATGCAGTAATTAGAAATATTTCAGAGTTTGTATGTCCAGTTTCCTTTTCAAAGGCAAAATGTTATGGCAAATGTATACTAAAATTAGGCACCCCTTTAATGTAATACAGCCTGGAGTTTAACAATTGCTCTGGATCTTTGAAATGACTCACCAATGAGTATAGGGGAACTGAGAAATGCTTTAAAGTTGGCTGTTGCATACATTGAATAAGTTTTATTAAAGCCAGAGGGCTTGTTTCATAGTAATAGTGTTATGTTTGAGGCGCCAGTTCAAATGCACCACTTCTGAAGTCAGTTTTGTCAGCAAGTATTATTTTCAGTCACTCATTGTCTTTTCAAAGGCGCTGGTTACTTTTGGCCTTGTGTGAGAACATCTTGGAAAATTGCTTAAAGGGATTAGAGAACTCAGTGTGGGAGGATTTTTTTTCTCTTGCCAGTGATGTGGTTTTTACCATATATACTCTGGTATAAATCAACCTCATATATAAGTTGCAGGCTGGTTTGGGGGGCCAAAATTATGATATGATCTGTGGATAAGTCAAGGCTGCTGACCACTGCTGTCACCATTTTCCCACCCAGGCATTCAAAATGGCCTTTCACCACTCTGCTCAGAGAAGAGGATGGTTCCTTTTTTAATAAAAGTTAAGGTACAGTATTAACTCTTATCAAAGAAGGAACCATCTCCTTTTCTGAGTAGGGTGGCAAAAGGCGAGAGCTTAGTCCCTTCCAGGTGAACCTAAAAGAAGAGCCAATCCCCTCTGCCACTTCTGGCTTTTTTGAATGCCTGGGTGGGAAATGGTACTTCCCCTCAAAGGAGCACTGAGAGAGTAGAGGGGATCAGTGCTGCTTTAGGTTTGCTCCAGATGGACTAAGCCACTCTATGCAGAGGGAGGGGAGGGTTCCTTGTTTTGATAAGAGTTATGGTACAGTACTTACAGTCACCCATGGATAAGTTGACCAAGGTTTAGGGGTCAAATTTTTGACTCAAAATTTTAGACTTACACATGAATATTTATAGTAATTTAGGCTGCTTAAATAGTGGTATAAAAGGCATGCACTCCTGATTTTAGTATGTAGCAGTAGCCATAGAGCATTGACTTGTGTTTCCCCTTCCCCTTACAAGAAAAATGAAAGTGTCGATATGTATTGATATAGCTTTATAGTAGCTATATGTACATGCATCCTATATAATCAGTTATGACCACTTTGAACTTAATGTGGATGTTTCTAGTCTGCAAAGTCATCACTTTTCCTTGCCTCAGTTTTGAAGGATTGCTGCTGTGTATTTTACTGCTATGTGTACAGAGTACCATGAAGGGTAAAAGATGGAGATGTCGAGTGGGCCCAGGGGAAGTTGTGTTTTGGGATTGTCATGAGCTCTTTGCATGGATTCAACACAGGTACAGCCATATATGAAAGAAGTATTTGTTTTTCTGCACAAATGCAAAGCATCTGTTAGTTGGTACAGCTGACTGTACTCTCAGCGTTCCAGACCAAGTCGTGTTGGATCCCCCATTGCTGATTTTAATTGTACTGAGTGCCAGTTGTAGAGGTCTGGTTAAATGTGAGTTTGCCTAGCCAGAACTGTGAACAATAAAGAGATTTAAAGTCTGCATTTGGGTACAATGGTAGAATTGTATAGAGGTACAGTGAAAATGAAATAGCATTTTGAAAACAATGCCCTGGTTTTATTTTCATGGGCTTGAGGACTGAGGCATCAGTTCTAGAAGCAGCTGAAGGCCCAGTAAACCTTCAGTTTGAGCAATAAAGTGAGGGCTCTTCTAGTCCTTATACAGACCACCAAATGCCATCAGATAACCTTGGTTAACATTGGATAAAGTTGAGCATTGCAAAAGTAAAAATACGTCTAAACACAGAAATCCTTATGGGTATAACAAAATTTAGACCAAGAGTCAGGCTTTGTTGTGCTGGCTATTTTGACCTGTGTTATGGGTACTAGAATAGCACTGGAGGCTCTTCTTCCTGGAAGTTGGATGCAACACTATTCATTTTCTTTCTATCACTGTGCTTTAATGAGTACAGACATGTAGCCTTGCCTCTTTCCTTGCTCCAAAATGATTGATTAAAAGTTTAACATGTGTCAGTTCAGTTCAGACTTGTGTCTGAATGCTTCTCTGTTCTTGGGGACTGTAATGAGATGGCAAATAACAGTTCCTTTACTTTCCCCTTACCCCAGTTCCGCTAAGAAAGATACTCATACATGTAGTGGGTTCCCATAGGGAAACCAACGTCTGCAGGAAGGTTTCTGAAAAGTAGTAAGAGAAAACAATCAGATCTACTTTACTGTGCTTTTCCTAGCTGGAATCCAAATTCCTACTCCCTAGTCATGTAAACATAATAGCACTGCTAATACTTCATCAGTTTCATACTACAGTACTATACTTTGGTGTATATAAGATTTTGTGCTCTATTAAGTTAACAGGAAGACTCTTCTGTATGTTGTTGAGACTTTTAGAATCTGTTATCAGTTAAGTAGCCTTGGGCTTACAAATCAGTGTATTGGTTTTGCCAAGACTATAGCTTGGTACAAAACAAAACTCTTCATATGTAATTAAGATATTTCCAAAAGTATCCAGTGGCCACACTGGATGAATTCAAGTCTCCAGGGCCAGATGAATTGCATCCTAGGATATTAAAAGAACTGGCAGAGGTCATTCGGAACCGTTTGCTATAATCTTTGAGAAATCTTGGAGGACAGGAGAAGTTCCAGCGGACTGGAAGAGGACAAATGTTGTCCCCATCTTCAAGAAGGGAAAAAAAGAGGACCCAAATAATTATCGCCCAGCCAGCCTGACGTCAGTACCCGGAAAGATCCTGGAGCAGATCATTAAGCAGTCAGTTTCTAATCACTTAGAAAGCAATGTGGTAATCATGAGAAGTCAACATGGATTCTCAAAAATAAGTCATGCCAGACTAATCTTATCTCTTTTTATGATAGAGTTACTAGCTTGATAAATGAAGGGAATGCTGTGGATGTAACATATCTCGATTTCAGTAAGGCCTTTGACAAAGTTCCCCGTGACATTCTTGCAAAGAAGCTAGTAAAATGTGGGCTGGACAGGGCTACTGTCAGGTGGATCTGTAACTGGTTGACTGACCGTTCCCAAAGGGTGCTCACCAATGGCTGCTTTTCATCCTGGAGAGAAGTGACTAGCGGGGTGCCACAGGGTGGTGTCCTGGGCCCAGTGCTGTTCAATATCTTCATCAATGACTTGGATGAAGGAATCGAGGGCATGCTGCTCAAATTTGCAGATGACACCAAATTGGGAGGGGTTGCTAATACACCAGAGGACAGAATCAAAATTCAAAATGACCTGGACAGATTGGAGAGCTGGACCAAGGCTAACAAAATGAAATTCAACAGAGAGAAGTGTAAGGTCCTACACTTAGGTAGAAAAAATGGAATACAGAAATATAGGATGGGGGACACGTGGCTGGATAGCAGTACGTGTGAAAGGGATCTGGGAGTCTTAATAGACCACAAGCTGAACATGAGTCAGCAGTGTGATGCGGCAGCCAAGAAAGCCAACACAATTCTCGGCTGCATCAATAGGAGTATGGTGTCTAGATCGAGGGAGGTACTGGTACCACTCTACTCTGCTTTGGTTAGACCTCATCTTGAATACTGTGTGCAGTTCTGGGCACCCCAATTCAAGAAGGACATGGTCAGGCTGGAGCAGGTCCAGAGGAGGGCGACCAAAATGGTGAGGGGCCTGGAAGCCATGCCCTATGAGGATAGACTTAGAGAGCTGGGTATGTTTAGTCTGCAGAAGAGAAGGTTAAGTGGGGACATGATAGCTATGTTTAAATATTTGAAGAGATGCCATGTAGAGGAGGGAGTGGGCTTGTTTTCTGCCGCTCCAGAGACCAGGACAAGGAAAATGGATTCAAGCTGCAGGAAAGGGGATTCCAGCTGAACCTCAGGAAGAACTTCCTGACAGTCAGGGCTGTCCGGCAGTGTAATATGCTGCCTCGGAGTGTGGTGGAGTCTCCTTCTTTGGAGGTTTTTAAGCAGAGGCTGGATGGCCATCTGTCGGGAGTGCTTTGAGGGTGCTCCTGCATGGCAGGGGGTTGGACTGGATGGGCCGTGTGGTCTCTTCCAACTCTACATTTCTATGATTCTATGATTCTATGTATCTGTTGCTTATACAGATAATATAACATTTTTATGTTCTATTTAGAGATGAGGGGAGAGGGTGCCTCTGGTTATTTTAAAATACACGTTATGCATGGTAATAGTGCTGAGCAGCAGCTCTTAGCTGCAGGTGAAGATTGTAGTCCTGTGCACAGTTAGGATTCCAGAATCTCACTGAAATCAGCACAGTAAAATCAATAAGCCAATTACATGCAGGACTGCAAGCTAAATGGATGACAGGGATACTAGTATTCTATTCCATATTTTGCGTTGAGATGGTAAGTAAAGATGAAATCCAAAGAACCCAGCACATCTATTTCTGTAAACTCAGTGGTGTATATTGATACTGAGGGACTGTTACAACATGGAATGGCATGAGGAACAATGCCTTTCAGTAAAAATAAAATCCTACTTGGCAGTACTAAGTCATCGAGTCTAGTGTGTATTCTCTCATTTGTTTTGTTCCTTTACTTCGGCAAGTTGAGTCATAAATATTCGGACTTCAGACTTGCTTGGCCTGGGTTGTTAAAGAGCATTAAATAGTAATGTGTAACTAGCTGTCTAAGCTCAGTACGTGTGTCTGGTGAGATATAAAATGACATCATCTGAATTCAGGAACTGATTCCTAATACATGTGATGATTGCTGGTCCAGAGTCCACAACTTGCAACTTAGCTAGCCAGCTAAAATCTCAGCTTCTTTCCTTCCCAGGTGTCTGATTTGTGAATTTTGATACATTCTTAAAAAAAACAAACTAGACATAAATTTCTCTCCCATTCATGTCAGCTAAATTCAATAGTTACAGCTGAGACGATCATGCTGTGTCTGTCTGCCATGTTGCTGTTGAAGATGAGAAGCCTCAGAGGGGGGAAAATGGCAAGCCTAATTCAGCACTAATGTAATTTAATGACTTTTCCCATATTTGATTTTGTTTTAATCTCAAGTTCTTTCTAACATAAATACAAGGAAGTCTGTGAATGTTTATATGTTTTATTAAAAAAAAACAAAATTCTGCCTCATTCCTATTCTTTTGCACACTGTTAAGATCCAGAAAATAATAGATATTGTCCGGAACTGGGTAGCAGATACTGAGAAACTTAGCCAACTCTGAGTGGCATTGGGAGAAGAAACCCAGCATGCTCATTTCTAAAATGCTTCTTTTCTAGGTTCACAAGTGCTGTAGCAGAATTGTCTAAAGAAATGACAACACAATGCTGATGTTAGAACTAGGTCAAGTAATGTTGGATGCTACTGAAGCAGTTTCTGTGAGAAAAGAAGTGAACATATTTTTATCTGATCAAGTATCTAATCTCTTTCAGCTTAATTTACATAGAGTGCCATTGCCTTATATTGCCAGAGTCTTAACAGAAAAATGTATGGCACATTTTTCATGGCCTATATACTTGAATTAGCTTAGAAGTTTTTATATTGCGCAATGATGATGTCTTCTGAGTGAAGGTAAATCTAGATTAAAACATTAGGCAGAATTCAGAGTACCCACCAGTTTTCATTATACATAGCTGTTCCTTTCCTGGATGATTTTTTCTCTCTCTCCTCTTCTTTCGGTGGGGTTTTATTTGTGCTGTCTTCATAGGCGAGGGAATCAAAAATAGTTTCTAAACATCTGTTATTGTTCTGAATGAATGCGTGCACTGCTGTCCTGTTCTCACTCTGGAACAAGACTTGGAGTGATGTCATAGATCTCCCTAATGTGCTCTCAGGCGTCATGTTGTGATGCAGTAGCATAAATATGTTAAACAGTTTGTGGTTTCATGAGTTTAAGGCATAGGCAGAAACTTTTTCCAAAATTGTCTACTGAAATATGACGCATGTCACGAATAATCATAAGTTTGCATTTAGAGACATTAACTTAGTGTTTGGTATTTGTAATTTTAAGTAAATGTGAAAGATGGGCATTGTTTTAAATCTAAGACTCTAGAACTGATCTAATTCCTGTCAGATTATTATTTCAGAAGAAATTGAGCATTTCTACTGATGACAGTCATTGCTCTTCATTCCACTTAAGAGCAGAGGAAGAATCTGAGACATGCAAACTTTTTATGTGCTCTAAGTTTCTTGAGGGAGGGGAATGCATGTGGGAGAAGAGAACTCATAGAAAGATGGTGAATTTCCCTGTTGGTCCGTATGGTCCATTCAAAGTGTGTTGGGAAGGCGGCTTCCACAGATGCTCACATTCCTTTCATGAGAAAAGAATTTTGGGAACTATTCTTCTTCCTCACCCAGTTACATCAGAAATGGCTTAATGGAAAATTAAGGCAATTGCTTAACTTAACTTAAAAAGTTAAGGCAAATACCTGTACCTTTTGAGAACCGTGAACATAAACACTAATCTTCTAGCTACCCACCTTTATACTTCAAGACATGGGAACTGAAATTGGAACTCTGTGTTCTCCACAGATTTTAGGGCATATTAGATTGTAGCTTCCCAAAATCCATGATGTAACAGAGTGTTTGAGAAAACTGCTCAAGCCCACTGACTGTTACAGCTTCCTTTTGGTCCACATGGAAACCAATGACGCTGCAGGGCACAGCCTTCAGGAGATTACAAGGGATTACAAGACTCTGGTTAGGAATCTGAAAGACCTAGATGCATGGGTTGTCATTTCATTTCTCCTCCCAGATGGCAGCGCCCAGAACAATCTGGCTTCTTGGACCATGATCTGCAGTTTCACGAATATAGACTTCTGGCAAGTGATGGGTTGCTCCTCATAGCAGTTGGCAGGAATGTTTTTGCTAAGAGTCTCACAAACCTGATCAGGAGGGCTTTAAAATGAGTTATGTTGGGGAGGAATACAGTATTCTTGAAGGCAGATGTTCATCAAGTGCAGCAAATAATAGCCCAAATGTTATAGGGAGAACTGGGTGAATAGTACACCAGCCTAATAGTGGGAGGAAAAAACTAAAATAAGCAGCTAGAGTCTTAGACATCTTTACACATGTAGACAACCTCACATAATCTGGAAGCTGTTGGACTATGTGGATCA
This sequence comes from Cyclura pinguis, assembly GCA_030412105.1. NCBI lineage: Eukaryota > Metazoa > Chordata > Lepidosauria > Squamata > Iguanidae > Cyclura > Cyclura pinguis. Next base: position 177,628,477 of record CM059599.1, read on the forward strand.
GATAGGCTGAATAAGGTCCTCAGATTTCTGTGTTAAAACCTTTTTGTTCCTATATTGTAGTGTTCATACTTGGACCTAGAACACACTTGATATAAACTTGTGGCATTCATAAAGATTAATATTGGTGAGATAATATTTAAGTTTTAAAACATTCTTTAACAATGTGCTTTAAAATATTATTTAACAATGGGTGAGGAGGAGGAGGAAAGGGCATGGGTTTTAGGAACTGTGGGCGGACAGTGATCCCCTTTGTTTCCTAGGAATCGAGTTCTTGGGAAGCAAAACCTGGGAGGCCTCTTTCCTTAACATGACCGGGACTCCAGTGACGCAGTCCCCCAAAAGCAGAGCAGCCTAATTTAACTAACCCTGGCCAGATGTGTTGGCCTACGCCCTAAACAGTCATTGTTGGCAGAAGTCAAACACAAATATGACCAGGTTCAGGAAGACTGTCCCCTCCTCTGTTGTTACTGCTGCTGCTGTAGGAAAAGAAATTTCTCTCTTCTGCCACCCACTTACAACACTGAAGCAACCAGATAAGAGAAACCTTCCTTCCACACCTTGTTCAGTGAGAGTAACCTGTGATTTGTAGTTGCAACACTACGTATGATCGTGAGGTGTTCGTACCCTGTTTGGTCCATGGTATCAGGTGATGATCCTTGTGCACAAATGAGCTGTTATTGCTCATAAATAAAGGATAGAATTACCCAGTGTTGCCTCAAATGCAGTGCTTGACGGGGCAGTTGATTCTACTGTTCAGCTGTGAGTGAAATGATATGTGAACTTGGGTGCCAAAGTGTATGTTGCTGTAAGGGATGGGGGAAACTGATGTGGCTTTTTAAATGTTGCCTTGTCACAGGTTCAATTACAGCTGATACTTTTTGAACAAGTAGACAGTGCATGCTATTGAACTAGCATTTGGCTAGACTGAATATTTGATGTGTGTGCGGAAAAAGAATTCTGAAATGCCTCACATCTGAAGTTTAGTACAAAGTAATTCACTTCCTTTCAGAGCAAGTCATAGCTCATTCCACTTCTGTAATGCACCACTTGGGATATGTTTCTAATTCTAAAAATATGTCAGTTCCTCAGTTTCCCACCATCTGCTATAAATTTGGCTTTCTTCTTTTTGGGCTGGTGTGTGCGCGTGCACATGTGTTTTCCTCTGAGGAATGTTGAAACATGGGAGAAAATGAATGTAGGTAGTAATTAAAGTTGCTGTGGTTAGAACTTTGTTGTATTTCAAAGTATAAAGGAAAATGACTTAAAGCTTGTCTGGTCAGTTTGAGACACAGATTAGATATTTTTTTTATGTATCATTTTACATGGGTGACTCTTGGCTCCTGCTTGGTACTTTTGCTCATAGTACAAACTTTGACACTTTGTTTTTCTGTTGTGCTAAAATGAGTGTTGCATTATCCAAAGTTTCAGCAATCAGCCAAAATCACATGTGAGGGGAAATAAACATTGCCCATGAGTTAGACAGCATAACAAAGGCATACCATTTAATTTTATGATACCTGTGCATCAGAAATGAAGGTAGTCACTGCTTCGTAGGTTAGGTGTATGGGTACAGTTCCTGCATGGCAGGGGGTTGGACTGGATGGTCCCTGTGGTCTCTTCCAGCTCTACATTTCTATGATTCTATGAGTTCAGCAGGGCTAGCCATTTGCATTAAGGTGCGCAGCTGTTTGAGAGATGCCCTTAACAGCACTCTTTTGTACAAATCTTTTCTGTATTCCTTAATGCTGCTGCTTGTACCATACTTCTCAGCACCCTTACAGTTGCCTCTACCATGAGGCAACTAACACGGTGCGATTTAACTGCTTTCCATAACCTTTGTCGCCATCTAAAACAGCAGGGGTTGATCTTCTGGCAACCCATGTGCAGCATTTTATAAAGCTTGCCAATTAGTTCTAATGTTGTCATGCCTTCAGAGATTACCTTGAATTGATGGGTATTTTAAAGAAAAATGCTCTAAGTGAAAACGATTAGTAGCTCTACTTTGTTCTTCAAAGCCATGGTTGCTATATTCTTGGCTCTTGGCAGGCTCAGTCTGCAAGTACTTTGTGTTCTGTAGGACTCCTGCCAGATTTAGTGTGTTGCATGTACTGAAAGCATCTAAACCAGATTTTGTTCAGTTTTATACTGTACATCCAGTTTTATTGAATTTCCCTAGATTATTTTGCTTTCCATGGAGTATTCTAGACTTGATCAATCACTACTGGAGCACAGAAGTGAGAGTGCTTCATACAAGCAGGTTTGTTTTTGTGTTGAGCTACTTATTTCTGTAAATTACAATTGAGAAGTTTTGCCTGGTTTATTTTTCTGTTACTTGCGTGTGCTTTTGCAGTAGCAACACTTACTTCGGAATTGGAGGGCAGAAAGGAAATGTACTCTGGTATTTGGCTTCTGCCAGAGAATGAATGACCCACTGGAAGGTTCTGCTGACTTCCAGTAGAAATATCGTGGTAAAAGAGAAAACAGGGCAGAGAAATAAGATGTTTCTTCCCTCCTACCTTCAACTCAAGGAGGAATACAACTGGAACTCCCAGTTGGTTTAGAACCACTCAGTAGAACAGGCAGAGGAAGTCCCTTCTGCTAGCCAGAAAAGGGGCCTGGTAGGGTTTGTGTGTGTATGTGCAGGTGTTTTGTATTACTTGTAATCCACTTTAAAAATTATTTAATATTTCAAAATAAACAAATAATTGATTGCCATCTTTTGATACATTCCCAGAGTAGTTTACAAAAAGATGACATAAAGTAAAAGTGTTCTTTCTGCTGGTTAGTTTATTATCTTTAATTTGCGTTTCCTTGCTTTAGGTAGAATTTTACCTAGTGTTAAGCTCCCTGCCTCCTTTCTTAAAACTCCTTTGGGTTACCCATACAGGGGAGATGAGTGGTTCTTAACCTTTAGTCCTCAAGATCTTTTGGATTTCAGTTCCCAGAACCCCTAGTCAGCATGAGTGGTAGTCAGGAGTTCTAGGGGCTGAAGTCCAGATCATCTAGAGTAACAAAAGCTGAGAACCACTGGTACAGGTTCATGAGGGTGACTAATTAAAAACAAACAGGATGGATGAACAGATGCATGTGTCATGTTAAGACAGTCAGCAGTAATTGTTTCAAGTGTACAGTCAAGGTGAATTGTGAGAGCGTCATGGGTGAGGCTTGATCCAGATGAGAATGTGTACTGTCAGTACTCACTTGACAAGGTTTCTCACATGTTAGGGAAGATGATTATCTTCTCTGAATCATCATCTTAAAGCTCATGGTAGACAAAACAAAAAACAAAAAACAAAACCCTGTTCTTTCAGTGGATAGAGAAAAGCAAGATGTCCTGGCGGTCTGCATTAAGGCCCAGTCCATTATGCCTTGCAATCCTAGCTCAGTGTTGAGCCACATAGCTTTGTACACAGAAAGTTTAGTCCCTTGCATTTTAGTACCTGGGCCCTAGACTCTAGGATAACAAGAAAGAAAACATCCTGCAAACCTACTTTCAGTAGCTGGAGCAGTAGTCAGATGTTGATGGAAAGAGTGACCCTGTAAAATGTGCAGGATTTTACCCGTACAATAACCTGAGCTGCAGAGGCCAACTTGAGGTATAAGATCTGGGGTCTGGGTGGTAGTAAGCAAATGTGGATAAAGCAGTTGTATAAAAATCATTAAAAAGTTAAAAGAAAGTGGGAGCGTGGTTCCCAAATGTCTCTAAGAGGAAACCAATCTATCAGCCTTTGAGACTAGGACACAAACCGACGGATTCAAATTAGAAGCAATTCCACCTAAACATTAGGAAAAACTTCCTGATGGTAAGAGAGTGGAATAGATTGGCTGAGAGGGAGATGGACTCTCCTTTGGAGGTTTTTTAAGTTGCGTATTTCTGGATAGCAAACCAGTTGACCTTTGTGGTCACTTCTAGTTCTGAGATTCTTTTAATCACAACTGGCTTAATCTTTCAAGCCTTATCTTTCACTCTACTTCTGAAAATGCAAGAATATCACACTAGTAGTTAAGGGTGAACATGTTTAATTTTCTTTTTTAAATGTTGATGGGAATGTTTATATATAGGCAAGTGTATTTGAACAGAAGTTAAGAAAAGGGAGGGGGTTCAGATGGCCCTTCTCAAAGGGTATTTATGCTACTGTACTCTTTTTAATTTCTGTTTTAATGTAAGATTTTAATTTATTTTAAATTGCTTATTTAATACTGTTTTAGCTTGTGTGTTTTTCATTATATATGTTTCATTGTATTTTCTGCTTTTTTGTATGCTGCCTTGTGCCCTGGCCTGGGAGAATGGTGAAATATAAAGATGCATTGATGGATAGATATTTCCATTGTTGTTGAATGCCTTCAGGTTGCTTCTGAATTATGGTAAGCCTAAGGCAACCCTATCCCTGGGTTTTCTTGGCAACATTTGTTCAGAAGGGGTTTTGCATTTGTCTTCCTCTGAAGGTGAGACAGTATGGCCAAATGGGGATTCAAACCCTGGTCTCCAGAGTCATAGTCCGATTCTCAGACCACTGAACCATGCGGGCTCTCTGTGGATAGATATATCATTTTACAAAATGCCCCTTCACACACTGGCTGAGGGTGCACGTCAGCCGCTGGGATGGAGGAAGCCTGTGCCCAAAATTCTTGGGTAAAGGCGTGGCAGTCATGCAGCTTTCCAGGTATTGTTGAACAGCTGTTTCCAGCACATCTAGCAAATATAGCTAGCCAGTGGGGAGGAATGTTGAGAGACTGAGAGATGCAGTCCAACAGTATGTGGAAGGCTGCATGATTCCCACCTCTGTTTTAACATGTGGGAAAGATTATAGAAGTGATGAGTTACATGTAGTATACTTACCTGCAACTAATTTCTTTTGGAGGACACCAAGTATGCAACAAAATCCCACTTGAATAGTAATATAACAAATAAAAGCAAAATTACTTGATTAACCCCCAAATGACAGTGTCTAGTTACTTTTAAAACTTATTTTAAGAAACATTTTGACAGAATTTTTTCTGGTTTTGGACCATTTCTCCGTCTTTCCTACTTTTTCTCTTTCAGTGGCTTTGGACCACTGCAAAAGTATCTAAATGTGTGTGGGGGGGAATGGGCAGAGGCATGGGGGAGAGAGCAGGCACTGAGAGTCCAAACCTGGTCAGGGAAAAGAGACAGAGAAGGGGTGGTTGAAATGGTGGCCCTTCTTGTATGTGGAAGGGTGTGTGGAGAGGGTTTGTGGTGCTGAGAAATTGGGCTGCAAGACATCCTTAGCTGGCCAGGCAGTGGGTGGTGGAGGGATAGGAAGAGGATCAGAGATGGGTTTTTATAGGGCTGAGCAACCTGATGAGAGCTGCCAAGAGGAGAGATTCCCGCAGAAAAGAGATGTTTGATTTGAGGTCACAGGGGTTGGAGAAACTCACAAATAAATCTGTGAATGTTAAACTGTGAATGTTAAACCTGCAAATGTGGTGGGCCAACTGTAATACTAAAATACCAAACTGAGAAGTGAAAGCTCAGCCAGACTACTGAACAGGAAATTGTACACAGTTTGCTTGAGGATCACTTTTCACATCAAAATTAATAGCAGCAGAGTTTTAGAAAGAAAAAGTCTTTTTACTAATCTCAGAATGAGCAAATATAAAGTGAGGTCATGACAGCTGTACGCTTTTTAGGCATTGGTTCTGCTGAACAAAGGAGAGGAGGGCAATTGTTGATTGAAGCCTGAGTAATTGTCAGGAACAGATACAAAAGGCATGTGCTGTCAGATGATTTGGCAATGCTGCGAACTTAGCATACATGTAAGCAGAAAGGTCTTACGTACCATGTTTTAATGTAAGTAGGAACACCCCTCCCCCCATATGAAGATCATTGAAAAGCAAGCTAAAAACATTGTTTGATCCAGTTACTTTCAGGAAGCTTGGTGGTCATTTAAAGCAACTGTGATAGTTTTACACCCTTGTGTAATTTGTGTTACACAACTTCATAAAACTGCTGCTGTGCTTATAGCAACCTGAGTTGAAGGGAAAATAGCAAAAAGTCTTCCTTAAGTGAAGGAATGGGTTTTCTAAGTGAAAAAAAACCACTATTTGTTCTGATATATAAAATATTAATTGGGAATAAACCAACCCAAGGAGAAATCTGAGGACAAGATAGATAAAGATTAAAAAAAAGAATCTGATACACATTTTTCTCTAAGTACAACCAAAATAGGAAACCAACCAAACAACTAGGAAAATGGCTAGATTGCAGGGTGGGGGGATTTTTGAAATACCAGAACATAGATCTGTACTGCTGAACTTGAGTGTGGGCTGGCCAACTTCTGGCTTATGTCCTCTGCATTGTGGTGCGCTCAGAGTTGATCATCCACCTACCTTGTCCAGTAAACAAATGACACAGGTGTGTGTGGGATGGTGTGCAGGTACAGTCAGTCACTAAAATTGTCTCTTGTAACATATGAGTAATTGAGGTAGCCCAAGAACAAAATCACCTTGAAGTTATTACTGACTGGAAGATCTAACATCAGACCCTAAAGAGACTGCACAAGAGGGAGGGATAAGGAAACACAGAATCATAGAATCATAGAAATGTAGAGTTGGAAGAGACCACCCGGGCCATCCAGTCCAACCCCCTGCCATGCAGGAACACCCTCAAAGCACTCCCAACAGATGGCCATCCAGCCTCTGCTTAAAAACCCCCAAAGAAGGAGACTCCACCACACTCCGAGGCAGCATATTCCACTGCTGGACAGCCCTGACCGTCAGGAAGTTCTTCCTGAGGTTCAGGTGGAATCAGGAGCATTCCATCAGCTAATACTGAAAGCCCAGCCCAAAAGCACCTTCTCCTCCTAAATATTTTCTCTGTTCTCTCCCCTCCCCACCAATTTCTGTTTAATTTGTTTGATGCCGATATTTCCTTGCATTCTTTTCCCTTCCTCACGCCCCTTTCCTCTTCTATGATGTCTTTTCATGTCTTTTTAGTCTCTAAACCTCCAGGGATGGACTGCCTCATATTTACAGATCTTTTGTTGTATGTCTTTAAGTTGTTTCTGACTTACAGTCACTCTACAGTGAACTTATCAAGGGGTTTCCTTGGCAAGATTTGTTCAGAGGGGGCCTTAGCCTTCCTCTGAGATTGAGAGAGTGTGACTTGCCCAAGTGGTTTTCCATGGCCAAGGAAGTATTTGAACCCTGGTCTCCAGAGTCATAGTCTGACACTCAAACCACTATACCATGCTTTAAATAATAGTAAGCATGTGCCAAGGAAGCTGTGCAAAGATTTGATCGCAGATCTAATCAATAATACCACTTCATAGTGAATAACACTGGCATTGAAATAGAGACCGCAAGGCTGATTAGCCAAGACTAGTGATAAAATCAGTGCTAGATCTGATTTTTTTTTTTTTTTGGAGAAACTTTTGAAGAATAGCATTTCTCAAAAGATAAGAGTTCCATTTTATAGTTTGGTAATGAGGACCAGCATTGCCTAACTTGTCCTAGTTTCATACTGAAACTATCTTGTTGAAGCCTATATGGTGGTTGTTAAGAATAACAACTCATTACACAGCTCATGTTTTGGAATAATTGCATGTGATCTGAAACACAGGAGATGCTGTTTGGTGTTCACTGCTGGCACAGTTGAGACAAGGTTCAGTGCTGTGCTTTCGGATATATCTAGTTATTGGCACACACAAAAGGCAGTACCCTTATCACTACCCTTACTGTACCTGCAGTGTGCCAGGTCAGTGAGCTAGTGAAGAAAGTCAAATTTAGTGCTCACTTCTGCCATCCAGTCAACATAGAAAAATCTTAATGCTTTGGAAACATGGTCAGGTTTTCTGTAGAAGTTACGTAATCTTGTCAAAGTTCGGAGCAAGATGACTGTAAACAAATCTCAAGCTTTCCCAAATTCAAACAATTTGTAATTTTTTAAAAATGAAGTTTCTTGGGTTTTTTTACTAGCATTATACTAGCAACAGGAAGTGGTGTTCAGGTATTCAGGCAGTATTTTAATATATATTTCTCTCCCCCTGAAAGATCCTGGAAAATTCTTGATCATTAAATTTGAGTTAAATAAGTCACAGTGTGTTGGTTTGAACAGAGATGTAACACACGACTTCCTGTTCAACTTTTACATCTTTATTTAATTAAAGCAATGTGTGTCCTTCCAGATCTTCTTGGTCTGCAGCTGCTATTATCCCTGCCCATTAGCTGTGCTAGCTAGGTTTGATGGGATAACAACTGAAAGGCCCAAAGTTGTACGATCTTGAATCTTCAGGATTTAGTGTTTTAGGCTTTGTTTGCTTTTTTCTTACAAGGCTTTTCGTATAATGGCATTACTGCTTCCAGAACTGAGCCAGCTGCAAATAAGAAATGCCCCTTGCTGTTTTTCTTCTCATTCCCTGAAGGGAGCCACCCTTTACAGCATATCTAGAGTGAAAGCAGCATGGCAAAATTTAGCAGCCAGATTTTCTTATTATTAAGCGTCATTGGAGACTGTTGGCCAAAATCTTGTTGCATGCTCCAATCGTACGCTTAGTGGAGGAATCTGCTGCGGTTATCCAATTGGAAAGTCTTTGAGCAAATTCACACAATGTGTTTAGGTAGGAGTTATGAAGATGATGATCAGGTTTCTTCTTCATTGATACCCACAGAGGATTTCTGCAATTCTATCCACTGTCTCTTTTTATTTGTGTGTGTGTGTGTGTGTGTGTGTGTGTCATTTTATTTTGTTCTCAAGTTGCATACAACAAATAGACAGAAAGAAAAAGAAGGGAAAAAAAGGACCATACAATCTAAAAAATTTACATACAATTACATACCTTTCCATCTCTCATTGATAAATACCCCCAATACCAATACAAAATTAATAGAATAAAATTAGATTGAATAGTCTCTGTAGTCTAAACTGTCAATGTCAGGCGGCGGCTAAGCAGACACAGAGGCAAGAGCTGAGTTTATGGCTTTAGTAATAAAGAAATTAAGAGGTTACGTCACCAAAACAAACATCCAAGTCCCAGGAGCAGCAAACTCAAACAGCAAGGTTTAGCCTGGAACAGAAAGCCCATGCCACAGGACGCAGATTCCCGGTTGATAGACGGTTGTTGCCCCGTGCCCAACTCCAACAGCGTCTGCCTTAAATACACAGTCTTTAGCCCAGCTGGGGCTGATCAAATGTCCGTTGGCCCAGCTCACAGCTGGAGCCCCTCAAGACTTCAGGGCTGATTCATCAGACGCTTCTCCCGCAGCTGCTGAGACCTCCGAACCACCCCCTTTTCCAGCCGCCTCTGGAGGAACGTGGGGGGAGGGTCTGCTGCAAACTCCGGGCTGGAGTCAGAAACACCAGCCTCTGTCGAGTCAGAAGCACTAGCCTCTGCCTCTGGAGCACAAACATCTGCTGCAGGTACTGGCTCGGGATCCGTGCCCGGGACAGCTGTGGAGTCGCTGGCAGACTCCTCCCTAGACTCTGAAGGAGCCCCCTCTCCCGAAGGCCCCTCCAAGGGATCCTCCCCCGGCTGGGAGTCCAAGTCTAAATCGGAGTCCAAGTCTGAACTGGCAGCACGCTCAGCCTGGCTCATGACATAAACTTCAACCTAAAAGCTATCCTCAGTCTTTCAATGCAATTACTGACAGAGCCCCCCATATCTTTTCCAGATAGTTACACACTTCTCCCCATTCTTCTCGATTTCTATCCAGAGATTTATCTTTCAACAAAATAGTAAGTTTATCTATTTGCATCAGATTATATATCTTGTACAACCATTCATCTATATCCGGTGCTTTCTCTTTTTTCTAGTCTCTAGCAAATAATATTCTGGCTTTAGTTGTCAAATATAGAAAGATTTTTCTGTTATGTCTCCCAATAAATCCCTCAATTAGCTCAACCATATTCAACAAACAGCTTTCTGGTAACATGGGGAAATCTATATTTAACATTTTTGAAATTTCTATATGGATGTTTTTCCAATATATTTTGGCTTTTTTACAATCCCACCAACAATGATAAAATGTCCCTCTTTCAGCCTTGCATTTCCAACATTTGTCATTGTTGCCTTTATAGATCTTTGCCACTTTTGCTGGTGTTAAGTAATATCTATTGAACATTTTATGATAGTTCTCTTTAAACGTTTGGCATCTTGTAAAGTTCAAATTCTTCCATGTTTGTTCCCAATTTTGCAATTCAATTGAATGCCCTATGTTTTGGGCCCATTTGACCATCATATTTTTGATCATCTCCTGCTCAAGATCCCATTTTAATAATAATTTATAAAATTTAGAAGTCAACTGTTTATCTCCTCTGTCCAAAATAACATCTAGATCTGTCTTTTCATTATTTACCTTCCCTTCGCTACAGTCCTGCTTGAATCTAGTGAGCAGGCGGGCATAAAGGAACCATGGACAATCAAACCCCTCCTGTAAAAGTTCCTCTCTTTTCTTAAACATTGGCATGCTGTCTTCAAATTTTAGCAACTCTTTATAGGTCCACTATCTCTGTATTTTGGCTCATCTCAGTAAAAAGCTTGTATTGGAGATATCCATAGTGGGAATTTAGGGCATAACCATTCTTTAAACTTCTTCCATGAAAATTTTCCTTATAGGATGTTCCAAAAATTCTTTTTGTGGTTGTTTTCTTGAGTACCATAAATAAAAATGTAATCCGTTGCCAATACCTGCTCCTTCAGAAAGCAAATTTTTGATATTTTCTAATCTTATCCAATCTGTTATCCAGCACATAATATTTGCATGTAGCCTGAAGTCAGGGAGATCTAATCCCCCTCTATCTCTAACATCTGTCATGGAAGTCCATTTAATTCCAGGTTTCTTCCCAGCTCAAATAAATTTAGTCAGCTCTTGCTTCCATGGTTTAAAGACATCAGCCTTTATTGTTAATGATAGGTTTTGAAATAGAAAATTGATTTGAGGTAGTAACATCATTTTGATTGCCGAGATTCTTCCCAAAAGGGAGAGCTTTAAATTCCCTCAAGATTCAATCTTTTATTTGATCTCTTTCCATTTCTTGTCATAATTGTTAAAAAACAAATCTTAGTTTTTCTTTGTTAGCCAAATACCCAGATATTTAATCTTTTCTATTTTAAATTTAATTTGACTTTGCAAATCTTTCTCTTCAATTGAAGTCATATTTTGGGTTAGCAGGGCTGTTTTGTCTTGGTTAATTTTGAAACCAGATAAATTCCCGAAACCTTCTAACATCTGATTTGAAGGATTTAAGGAACGCAGCGGATCTTCTGTTATAATAACAGGATCATCTGCGTATGCTCATACTTTCACTTCAGCTTTCCCAATCTTAACCCCTCTTATAGCATCATTTTGTCTTAACTGAATCATAAGAACTTCTATAATAATTAGAAAAAGTAGTGGCAGGAGAGGGCAGCCTTGTCTAGTACCTCTTCTAATCTAGCAAGCTTCAGTTTTTTCCAAGTTAATAATTATTTGAGCATATTGATCCGAATATAATGTTCTTATCCAATTTAAGAAATTTTTACCACAGGGACTGGCAATAAAAACTGCCATGAAATGTCAAACGCTTTTTTGGCATCCAAGAAGATTAAACCTAATTTCTTCTTTTTGGGAGATTCAACATGGTGGATTACATTCAAGATCATTCTGATGTTATCTTTTAGATGGCAACCAGGTAAGAAGCCAACCTGATCTTCCTGGATCCAGTCTGATAGTATTCTTTTTAGCCTCTCAGCATTAAGCAAAGAGGTCAGCCTGTAGCTTGATAATAATTTAGGATCTTTCTCTTCTTTAGGGATCAAAGCCACGAACATTCCAACTTAGGATTTTAAGATCCTTCATCATTAATCTCTTCCAAGGTCTCTGCTACTTATTTTATAGCTGAAGCAGTATATTCCGTCCCTCTTTGTTCTTCGTCTCGATCCTCCAAGTTAAATATCTGTGTATCTTTAGATGCTGTGCCTTTTCCTTCTCTTCTTTCTTCTTCTTCTAACTCTACCTGTTCTTCTTGATCCTCTTCGGCTGAATCTTCTTCTACTTCTTCCAATTCTTCTTCTTCTTCAATTCTAATTTTTGCTTGATGAGTCCTAAAAAATCTTCGTGTCTGTCTTCCTCTTTGTTGTAATTGATCTTATCTAATTGTAATTGATTTTATCTAAAAACAGCTTACGGGAGTCTTACTATTAAAAAACGGTGGCAGGCACTTCAGTCGCGATCTGGGGAGAAAAATTGCCCGGTCTCACCAGCTATCCCCCTCCGGCTTCGGCGGCTCCCAAGCCTGTCCCGGTCGTTCCGTGTCGGATGCTCCCGTTGTTCTGCACTAATTTCTTAATGTTCTGTTTACCTGAAACGCTTAGACTGTTTCCAAACTTTCTGAACCCCAGAGGTCTCTTCACTCCTTGAAGAGAATGTTGTCGGCTTCCGTGTCTTCTGAAGCCCAAAATAACCTCAGTTTTCAGTTATTACCTCCTCGCAACTGCTGGAGGGACAACCTGTCGCGCTGCCATTACCATCCTGTCTCCTGTCTCTTGAGTCTTTTTCTTTTAAATTTTTGTCACTGGAACATTGCATGACATTTGCAAATATTGTTTATTTTTGAGCTTGCTTTCGGAAGCAATATAATTACTACCACGCTTTCCAGGCTTAATATGTGTATACTGTCCTCTGCCATCAGGAATATTGTTCTGCAATCAGAAGTGCAACCTATGTGTTGACTTACCGTTCAACAATTGATTGAATGGGTCTGATCTAGTTGAGGCTGACCAACAGAATGCCATCCTGTTTGTGTGTCTGTTCTCCTGATGAAAGTACATAAAAATCCTTCTAAATCAAATGAAAGGCTTATCCTAAAAGGAACAACCTTCCAAGGTGACAGTGTGTTGTTCTTCTTGGTCTCTGTGACTCACACAATTGGGTTTTATAGCACCTGTGCAGTACACCATTCAGAACTTTCTAGAGCTGTTATGCAAGTGTTTTCTAGTAACTCCTACTCCCCTGATCCCCTGTGACCAGCCTGATTCCTGCTCAGACCCCCAGCTCCTTTTCATCTGCCACATCAGCAGCATTGAGGGAACTGTTGGTGAGCTGTATCGTTTCTCTTTTCTCCTCTCAGTTGATGATTTGACTTTGGCTTGATTCTGTCTTCCTTAGACTTAGATTGTTTTTTCAACTGTTCTTCTGGTGCTCCTGCTGACATGACTCCATTTGGTTCACTATGCCTTTTGGGTCCTATAAAAGTGCACTTCTTGTGGCAATAAGCTTCCGATTATTGACAGACATTTGAGTTGTCTCCTGTGCCTTGAAGAAGGCCATAATATTGGTTCTTGTGTTCATTGTAAAGCTATGACCGCTCAGCTGTGTAAAAATCAGTCATCAAGGCCAAAAGGTCTTCTCTATAGCAGACCTGACCACTACCAATGCACACTCTACTTCAGACCATTCGTTGTTTCCATGCTCTTCACCAGCGCCTACTGTGTTGAACTCTTCTCTTCAGTTTAGATTGTGGGTAAAAGGTACCTGCAAAGAGGGTGTGAAAAGGCTGGCCTCTGACTTGGCTGTTCAGCCTGAGAGCTCGTTAGTACTGTCTTGAGAGGTTGAATCTCAAGCTAAATCCAGAGTCCTGTTGATATCAGGTCAATCTCTCAAACTGGAAGTTTCCTCCAGGCACCACAACATAATAAGAAGGCCAAAGATGCTTCCAGACCTATCCGTTCCCCTCCAAATATGTTGGCCAAGTCTTGTGCCAATATGGGACAGGAGAAGGAACCCTCTCCACCTCATCATGCACCAGTCCTGCCCAAGTTCTTCTCTGCAAGGATCCCCAGAAATAGTTCACATGGCTATGGTCTTGGAAGGTGAAATAATGGAATTTCCTGTGGTTGTTCCTCAGTTGTCTTTTGGACTATCTGTGCAAGCCCTAGGGGCTCGTTTGCCTGTCCCTTAGGCACAACTGACAAAAGAAGCTCCTTTACTGCTTTCCCCATGCTCAGTGTCTCAACATCGACACTTATCATCCTCTTCTTCTCATTCATCCCGTACATCAGAATCTTCGGCCTCTTCTTCTGTCAGGTCTCCTTGATCCTTGTGTCAGTGCTATCATCACCAGTTGGATGCCTTCTCTAGCACAAACTACTACTGCCCCAGGCCAGATTATACCCCACTCTCTACACCATGAGCAGTCAAATTTACACCATCCTGAGGTTTCTCTGTCCCTCCTGCCCAAGCCTCAATTGCTCGGTATATGGAGTCTGGTCATTTGGCTGAGGCAACCCACTCCTCCTCTATTCCTCCAAGTTCAGTCCTCATTTGCCAGGACTGTACCATCTGTCCATCTCCATTCCATACTGCCAAGCATTTTTGGCATGACTCCTCTACCAGTGCTGATTCAGAGTCATCCTTTGCTTCCTTGGACATGCCTGTGATACAGTCTCCACCAATTATTTTAGGGGAACATGAATCTGTCTTTCCAAATGATGACATCAGTTCTTTCATGGAGCAAATGATTCAGCTGCTACAGGCACTGCATCTGGACATCAGGTGGCCTGAGACTGAACCTGAGGACCCTATCTACTTCAGTGTTCAGTCAAAAGTTCCAGTAGCCACTTCTGTTCTGTTAGTGCCTGCTTTACTGAAAAGAGCCTGCAGGTCTTGGGCTACCCGTTCCTCTATTTGGCCCACTTCAAAGAAGTTTGACAGTCTGTACCATGTGGTAGAATCCAGTTTGACTGGCTGGTTCATGAGCCTAAGCCAAATTTCATCATAGTCGAGGCAGTGCAATTGAAAGAAATTGACCAGCCCAGCTGATAGGGAAGGGAAGAAGTTGGATATTCCTTCTTACTTAATCTGTTAGAGGAAGACAGGCACCTAACAGGGGTGCTAGAAACTGAGAGCTATAATCTTACCATTCAGCAACTGATCACTGCAAGACATGTTGCCAATTATAGTGGTATACCCTCTTCAGGTCTCTCCCACCAAGCCTAAACAACAGTTGTTTAGTCTGGTCATTTGGCTGAGGCAACCCGCTCCTCCTCTACTCCTCCTCCAAGTTTGATGAGGGCAGCCTCTTTAACAAGGAGATGAATGACACATTAGAGCACAAAATGCATACCACTGCTAGAAAATTCCGGTTCTAACTTCAGACTACTCATTGTCCAGATCCTGTTGCAGATGGTACAGACAGCCTTTGGGATTGAAGTGATCTTTTAGCCCTCCGGCATCCAGGCATGCAAGAGCATCAGTGCTCCCACTCTCTTCTATGCAGAAGTCTTCTTCGGCCGCTCAGTCACGTATGCAATTGTACCATTAAAAAGACCATGCCAAGTGCCATCTTTGACTGCCCTACTGGACCTCATCCTTCCAGTGCTCATCTCTTTGGCAACAGATTGCAGAATTGCCATCACACTTGGGCTGCTATAACATCTGACACCTGGGTCCTAGATATAATCAGGAGTGGGTGTGCCTCTCAAGTTTTGCGATTATTTCTCTGCAGGGGTTATTCATATTACTCCTCCCTTCAATATTCTTCTCGAGAAGGCCAACACTCTTCTCAGGGGTGCTATCAAACTGGTACCTGTTCCCTCCATCCTGCAGGACTTTTCCTCCTACTGTTTTATTATTTTGAAGAAAGATGGAGGCCTTTGTCCCACCTTAGACTTGAGTGACATCAATTCCTACACCCAGCCCAGGTGCCTCCAAATGGTTACTCTTAATGCCATCGCGCCCCTGATGCAAGAAGGAGAGTAGTTTGCAACATTGGATTTGAAAGGCACTTATTTCCATAACAGGATCTGACCGCTGCATCTGTGTTTTCTATGTTTCACTATAGGAAGAAGGGCCTATCACTTCTACATCCTCCCTTTCAGACTTTCTGCTTCACCTTGTGTGTTCACAAAGTGCATGGTTGTAGCATGTCTCAGGCAATAAGGTGTCATCATATTTCATTACATCAATTATTGGCTCCTTTTTGCCCACTCCAGAACCTACTTGGTTGCTGACATTGGCTTGACACTTTGCCTTCTTCATGACCTGGGATTGATCATGAATCACAAGAAGGCCCATCTACAGCCATCCCAGAATATCAAATTTTTTGGAACAGTTCTCGACTCGTGCAGGAAGGCTGCCTATCTTCCCGAGGAGAGGCTCCAAAATTTGTTCAGAGGCTTTTGTCAATAATGAAGCTTGAGGTGGGTGATTGCCCAAGGACATTCAAGTCAAGTTCTAGATCAACAATTTATCATGAAGGGGAAAATAGCCTTCAGTATAAAGGAAACAGGCTAAATTAATAAAGAACTGTATTGGAATGATTTGCAATTTAAACTAGATCAGTTGAACACCAAAGTATTGTGCAATGAACATCACCTTCCTGTTCCTTCACACCTCCTTAGGTGTTATATGATTGCTTTAGCAGTCTATGTGTTTGTTAGATGAATATCTTGTTAGTATGTTTGTGTATGCATTTCTGAATGACCTGTGTGATGGAGATTTGAAGGGAGGCCAATGCTGGGAAGGTAAGGATCAGTCAGATCCAGTGATTAATCTATTTCTGTTCATTTAAAAATCAGTAAAACCCCTCAATAATAAAAAAGGAAGCCTTTTTCAGTAGATACATTTTTGAAGATCAATGCATGTGTATTAGATATGGCATTTCTAATAGGCAGAATTAATGGTCCACTGGCTTGAACTATTAGCATGGTCTGTGTAATTTTGCTGAGTTCTTATTTCTTCTATGGACAGTCCATTGCCCAGCTACCTATAGTAGACCTCTATACTTGTTGTTGTGTGCCTTCAAGTCATTTCCAACTTATGAAGACCCTAAAGCAAAGTTATCATGGAATTTTCATGGCAAGATTTGTTCAGAGTGGGGTTGTCTTTCCTTTCCTCTGAAGCTGAGAGAGTGTAATTTGCCTAAGATGACCCAGTGGATTTCCACAGGTGAGTGGAGATTCATACGCTGGTCTCCAGAGTTATAGTTCAATGCTCAAACCATTATGTCACATTGGATCTTAATACTTATATATAGGTTACGTGGGCCCTTGGCCGCACATAAGCACACTAACTTAACTGGTATATTTAACTGAGAAGATACTCCACCATTCTTCTCCCCTGTTCTGTGTGTTACACAAGCTGGTCAAGACAGGAACCAGAAGCTTAGACCCCTTTCACTAGGTATTAGGAATGAGTGAGATTTCAGTGCTGATGTAGTCTTGAAGCAGGTGGTATGTAGGGCTGTCCTCCCACACAGCTGCTTAGGAAACTTTTCTGTAGGGATGCTGAAAATGTGGGTGGTGAAAACATGATAGAACTATGGAGGTTGAAAATCTGTGCTCTGTGTGCATTTTGGGGTCACTTGTGCTTTATGTTTCTTTCAGGTTCTTTGAAAGATCAAAGATGAAATGTTGTTTAGTTCTATCCATGTTAGGAAGCCAAGACAGAACAGGACATTTCTACAGTTAGGACTGTCTGTTGCATCCGTCTTCCTTTTTGGTGTTGACTCTGATTTTGGATTTGAGAATCATTCCTCTTTCTGGCTGTAGATTGTCATCAAAGTACAATTTTAAGTGATGGCCTTAAAAAAAAGGCTTATTTGCAGGAAAATTATTATTTGATGGATGAAATTCCAAAAGTATTGGGTAATTCTAAGGGCAGTTACCTGAAATTATTACACCTTTTTTATTTTGTTTTTGTTCCGGCTTCTGATTTGGTTCTTGTTGCTGACAGTTAAGTTTCTTCTCAAGGAAACTAAAAGTGTGGACAAAGAGGCCATTAATAATTAAAACATATTTAAGTGTTGGCTATTCAGCAAGACACAACAAAAATCTACAAAAGTGATACCTTTATTGGCCAACTGAAATGTACAAAAATAAATCATGCAAGCTTTCAAAGGCAAAAAACACTTAAAAATCATACAGGAAAAGAAAGGTGACAATGGTAGAGTCACAGGCCTCCATTTTGTATCAGATGTTGTTTCTGTTGTAGTTCATTTGTTCTGGAGGTATCTCAGTGCAGGCAAAGGCCACTCCTCCTCTTGTCCATGTGGGAACCAGGGACAAAATATGACAAAAGACAGGTAATAAAGTTTCAAGACTATTAGCAACAGAAAAGTTACTTCCCTTGAAATCCAGGTTGTCCCTGTCTGTGCAAAGCTATCTGCTTTTTCTTTAGGCAGAGAACATAGAATTTCTCAAGAAGTACTATACTGTTACATCTGGAAAAACCTTTAGGTGTTATATAGGTAACACCTGCCAGTTGTAGTTCAAATGAAAGAGTTTTACCTTTGTTAGAGGTGAAAACTTCAAAGAGTTAATTCCCACTTCATTAACTCCCTTTTCTTAAAGTTTTTCTGTTGCAGATGGGAGAGGTTGGTGGAGGACTAAAGTACCCAAATGGTGTTTGCCCATTTTAGGCCTCCAAACTGTGAGCAGGTACCAGAGGCACTTGTGGGACTCTATGCGGGACACATGTAGCCCATAAGCTGAAGTTTGCCCACCCCTACAATGTGAGGTAAATTCATAAGCTCCTTAAAAAGTGTGGCATGGAAGAAAAATGTGAAGATGAATAAGCAGGTGAAAGGCACAGCCTCAGGTGCTTATCCATGGAATTCATAAAATAGTGTTGTGGATCTAGAGAGGGACCATGTATCTTGGTTGTAAGAATATTAGATAATGTCTATTGAATTGGACCAAGAGTCAGTTCCAGTATGTTGTTGCCAGCCGGGCCAGCCAGATATTTCTAGGAAGTTCACAGCAGGACTGGAGGACAGCAACCTTCCCCTGATTTTTACCCTTCCAATCATATGATAATCTTGAAGAGTCCTTCATCTGGACCTTGCAATCTCCTCTAGTTTCAGTGGTTAATATCCACTGCTAGATGAAATCAATTAATTTCACCTCTTCAATGAGCTTAAGCAACCCACCATTCTCTCATTCTCCATCCCTGTCTACAGTATGAGGATATTGCTGGTCCTACTGTATATGACTGATACAAGAAATATAGGAAGGTAATTTGTGTGATGTAGTTTTGAAGAGTGTAAATGTTATACAAATAGTAGATAGTAGGATTACAAGCACTGTGGATCCCAAATACCTGGGGATTCCCTGATTAAAAACCAGCAACCTCTAGGGTAGATGGTGTCATGTCAGCTATGCTTCATGACATAATTGACAGTGTTATGCATCCATGATAATGCATAAAACATTATTGTATTAGAAAATTATTATTATTAGAGGTAATCCTTTTAGTGTTTTAACTTAGCCTATTGTAAGTGAGCGTTTAGTTAGGCTGTTAAAATAGAGAGCCATTTTAAAGTATGGCAATCAACTAGTGATTTATTATGTATGGGCTGGGGAGTACCTAAGCTGTAAATGTGGGTGACCATGGATTGCGTATCAAAGGAAGTAGTCAAGAAGAATCAAAGGGGAGAGCATTCAGCTGGGTTCTCCAAAATAATCACCAAATCATCAGCAAATGCTCTTAATTTATGCTACTCTTCTTTAATTTTTACTCCTTTAATTCTTTCATCCTGTCTTATTTCTCTGTCCAAAACTTCCAAAGCCAGAATAACCATCAAAAGAGAAAGTAGGCAGTCTTGTCTCATTGTTTTTCGAATTTCACATGGTTTACTTAACTCACCATTAATCAGTATTCGTGCATATTGCTCATTATAAAATTGCCTTTATCCAAGTAAGGAGATCATCTCTGAACCTCATCTTATCCAAAAGTCCAAACCAAAAATCCCAGTTCAAATTGTCGAAGGCGTTTTTTGCATCAAAAAAAGCAGAAGAAGAAAGGAAAGAACTGCCTGTTTCTCGTTTTGATTATGTAGACATTCCAAGATATTCAAGACACACCTAGTATTATCTCACAGCTGTCTTTTTGGTAAAAATCCAGTTTAATCTTTGTGGATAAAATCTTGCAATTTTTTTCAATCTTTTATCCAAAATTGTTGTAAAAATGTAATCATAATTCAACAAAGAGATAGCTATATAATTCTTCATCTTTTTTATGTCCTATCTTTCTTTAGGAATTAAACCAACCGTTATCTGTTTCCAAGTTTCTGGAATCTTTTTTTTTTCAATAAAATTGAATTCATTAATTTTTGTAATGGTAAATAAAGCTGCTCTTCAAAACTTCTAAAATAACTTGCCAATAAACCACCCAGTTCTTGAGTTTTTCCCAGCTTGGTCTTCTTAATAGCTTTGCCAGTTTCACTCACTGTTACTGGTGCATTCATCATCTGTTTTTGTGTTTCTGAAATCTTAGGGAGATCTTGTTTATCTAGATACATCTCCCTCTTCTTCAGTGAAATTTGTTGTTTCTTATACAGTATTGGATAATACTGGTGAAACATTTTCCTAATATTCATGTATTCACTCATAATCTCCTTCCCTTTTCATTTCTTCAATATAAGTCTTTTTCTCCTCTCTTTTTCTTCTCAGCTTAAAAGCCAATGATCTTCCAGCTTTATTAGAAAATTCAAAATCTTTCTGCTTCACAAAATGTAACTTTGTCTTAATTTCACCTATACTAATCACTCATACTTGTCTCTGTAAAATCTTTATTTGGCAAAATGCTGCCTTATTAGTAGGAGATTTCTTCAGTTAATTGTCTTTTCTTTTAATATTGTCCAAAAGCAACTGCGATTTTTCCAGCTGTTTCTTTTTTATTTCAACATTCTCTTGAATCATGAATGCATTACTAACGTCTTGATGCCTTTTTGCTTATACGTACAGACCATACACTAAGAGCATGCTGCTTGTACGTGGAAAGCCAAGTTTATTGTAGTCCGCAAATTAGGTGTGCGTGTGCATGTGTGTGTGTGTGTGTGTGTGTGTGCCACGTGCGTATGTGTATGTATTTTCCTGTGTTCACTTTGTTGGAGTAGCTTTATAAGAGACCATATGAAGAATGAACACACATAACGTTGAGTTTTTAATAGTGTCCCTGGAGGTAATTTTACTTGGAATGTATTATATTGGATACATTTGAGAGGTTCAGAAGTTGTTTCTTCTTGTTCCTAGATCAACATGAGCGTCAGATAAGCCCTAGAGAAGTGAGAGTAGCTGTGGCAACAGAAGGGGCTACATACTAGCTAACAATGTGAATCATTGATTGATGTACAACAGTTATGATATATTGGACAAAGGATAAGCAGCTTGCCCAAAGTTACCTAGTAAACTTCCCAGCTATTTAGAGATTTCAACCTTTATTTTCCACTATCCTCCAACCACACTGGTGCCACACACATTGTGCACGTTGCTGTACATTCGTTATCTGTGCTCATGCATCAGCAAAACTTGTGAAGCTGGTACCTGATGAATCTGCAAATCATATGATTTTGTTTCCAGTAATATTGGTTAAGCTAGTTCACCAGTGGATCAGCCTGTATAGTATGCTTGCATACAAAACAAAAAATAGAAAACAGTATGCTTGTTTTTATAGTAGGATAAATCATGGATCATAAGTCAGAGGCTGAAGGGGTTTTCAGTCGTCCCTGTTGGAAATATGCTTAAAACAATGCATGGGAAAACTTCATGACAAATGAAACAAACATCTCCACTGGAGCTATAAAAGAATGGGCAAGGTGGCAGTCTGCTGTAGCTGTTCAGTCTGTCTATGGCAGGGGTAGGAATCATGCCATGTTCTAACTTTCTGCCTGAAGAAAACCAACGTTGGCATCAATGGTGCCTCCAAGGGGAGGGGATTCCATAAATGGGTCAGCACATTAAAGAAGGCCTCTCCTGTATGATGAGTCTTTACCACTAGTGGGACACAAAAGATCACCATTCTGGCTGATCTCAGTTCTCAGACACTTAGATATAGGTAGAGGTGCTCCTTCAGGTATTGTAGTCACGAGCCATTTAGGAATTGTAGTACAACAATGTCTGAAAGGCCAGTTGAGTCCCACCCTTAGTCCATGGGATCATGTTAAGCCTACTGAATACTGTGGCTTTCCTAAAAAGCTGTAATTTTTTTTTCAATGAGGAGGAAAGTTAAAGTAGTTTAGGTCTTATCGGATTTCCTCTTTCAACCTTGTTTTGTGGATTAACTTTGGGTTAACAGTTCTGAAATTAGCATTTCAGAGTTATTACTGCATGCCTCTCTGCTGTAGATTACTAGTTGTCATGCTGGTTGTTTTTGTGTGCCTTCAAGTCAGTTTCTGAGTTATGGCGACCCTAAGGTGAACCTATCACAGGATTTTATGGGGCTGAGAGTGTGTGAAGTGGCCAAGGTCACCCAGTGGATTTCCATGGCCAACTGGGGAATTGAACCCTATTCTCTAGGGTCATAGTTCAGCTCTCAAACCACTACACCACACTGGCATATCTGAATACTGTTAACACATGTGAACACTCTCTTTATCTCCAAACAAACAGCCTGCTAGCTGTGGCTTTGCAGCTTCTGATTATTTTATGGGGCAACTCTAGGTACCAATCAAGTTGAATCTGTTTTGTTTTTCTAGACAGCATTTCCAGGATAGTAGATACAATATTTGATTCCCAGAAACATGCAAAACTTCTCTACCCAGTTTTTGTTTCTTTCACTGTAATTGAGGCATTCTAGCATGCTCATTTTTCAGTAATCTGGTGCCAGGTTTAGTGGTGTTGTCCTTATAAATTTTCCCTCAGCAAGACCACAGATTAGTTCCTTTGAAAAACTGTACTGATTTCCTCTCTATCCTTGAAAATAAAAAACTGAAATTGCTTTTAAAGTAGTTTTGAAAGATAAACATAGAGAACATTCTCTTCAGAAAATATGCCTAAGTTAATATGATGTAATAAGAGGGTAACAATCTGTGTAAATACCCTAAAGCCACCAGAATCCATCTGATCTTGGAAGCTAAGCAGGGTAATCCCTGGCTAGTATTTGGGTGGAAGACCATCATACCGTCGCTGGAATACCCAATGCCGTAGGCTATATTTCAGAAGAAGGAACTGACAAACCACCACTTGTATCCCTTGCCTAAGAAAACCCAATGAAGTTGAAGTTCATGACGTTGCCATAAGTTGACAGGCCACTTGAAGGCACAGACAAGAGAGCAATGCCACCTCCAACCTCCTTGTGTGTGTAACCAGTTCATTCAATGTGCACAAATCTGTTGGACTCACTTTATGAAGTTTGATATGGATTGATGAGCTGCTTTTAAACTTTTTCTATACTTCTAAGACATAATTTAGAGACTCATTGTGATGTTAGACTTCTGTTCACAATGGCCTTTTTTGGTCTAATCATGAAAATTTGTTCTAATCATACAGTTTTTATTGATTTACCGTCAATACGATTGGAAACTATTTGGGCCAATGCTTTCATACAAGCTAGGCTTGCGGTCATAATTGTAAAGAGATTGGTGTAATCGTGTAGTAGAAGGATGAATGGAACTATATAGCTCAGAGATAAGAATCTATTAAACTGTAGTAAGATATATTCAAGGCTTTACCTTGCCCTGGAACCTACTGCCTTCAGCAACTTTGACTTATTTCTGCGAACCTTACCATTGTGACATTGTGCTGGCTGCAAGGTGGTATAAATATATTTCAACAATTTTCAATATATTTCAGTAATTTATCTCCTTCTACAGGCAAACGTACAAAGCTCTTACCTTTTAAGTCATATGTGAAGAAAGTTAGAAGTGGAATGATTTTACATCTATCCAAGTCTAACATCCTCCTCCCACTGAGGAGTTTACAGTTCTTTTCATTTGAACAAGCAAGCCAAAAAGACTGATGTGAGCGGATATGACTGTAACTTTATTTAGTAGAACTTTTTGATTGTCCTGTAACTGATGGCAGCATAATAGTTCAGGTGGAGACAGAAGAGAAAACAAAAGTTTTCCATCAGAAGAATAACTGAAAATATATGTCAAGTTTTAACTACATGGAAGTGGAATAGTGGGGTAGTGCAAGAAAACGAGATGGTGGAGTGGAGCGCCACAGCTATCGCTCTTCCTGTTCTGGCAGGTAACTTCAGTTTTGTGAGTAAAAGTTATGGTTGTAAGATTCTGAGCTGAAATCTGTTTTAAACATTTCTACCATATAATTTCTACCGTATAAAAGGGGGAGTTGGAAGAACCAGTCTGTGCAGGCAGTTTAAATTCCTGCTGTTCCCACCTGATTGTTGCTTTTAAAAACTGACAAATCAGATAAAGCACATCCATATTTTACTGTTACCATGGTTTCAGTGTATCAGATCTAACTCGCTGGTCTTGGTTCTCCACTGCCTTACTCCTCGTGTAGTCGCCCACACTCAGGTCAGGCGGTTGTGGGCAATATCTACTTCTGTTCTCATATAGGTTGGTAATTCTTTACTTGTCTTGCTTAAGGAGGTGTCTACTACCACAGTCAGGCTAAGAACTGAGGATTTGTTCAACCAAGGAATCTACTTGTTTCCAAAAATTTTAGAAATTATCTTTCCTGTGTTCTGTTTTTGGGCCCTTTGAATAGAGGGCAGGATGTTAAGTCCAAATGTACTACTACCATCTTTAGAGGTAGCTGGAAGCAGTTGCTTCTTACCGCTCTCTGAAAAATCATCTTCAAGCATTCTCAGAGACCCCCTTTCCAGTTAAGCAAACAATTCGTTCATTGTATTCCTTGGCTGGTACTTTGGTGTGCAGTCAAGGAGTATGGAAAGGCCTGGGGCGGAAGGAGACAAATTCCTTGTTTCTCTTTGCTCACCTGAACGCTTAGCAGTAAGCTCATATTTAGCATTGCTGTTCTGTTGATCTCTGCTGCCCACCACGTATTACCCTCATGTAAACTCTTGGGGGGGGGGTGGCCAAGGTTGACCCAAGGGTTCCTTCGCATTTGTAATGTAGAATATCAGATGCACTGAAAGAGGGCATTGACTCCTCAAAACTCAACAGCAGTATGGGTTGTACCTGAAACTCAAGTGTTTATCTTGAAGAATGGGTGGGCAAACACAGCTGCTCTTGCTAGGTATGAGCATGTTTATTGGAATGAATGACTGTTGTGATGCATCTGTGATTCAAAATGGCCTGTGCCTGAGGCATTTCTACTGCTTCAGGGAGTAGGTATTAATATCTACTGCATAAGAGAGTCACTGATGATGTGGGAGGTGAATAAAGCTAGTAAATGCTAAATTTTATGGGTTTTTTAAAGGCTCCATAGTGTAACATCATGTTTCAGTACAGTTATGTAATGCAGGCTGACAAGGAAGTAGAACAGTCTCTATCTCTCTCTCTCTCCTTTTTTTCCCCCCAAAGCTCCAATGCTAAAAAGCTGCTGGGAGGGGGTTTAGTCTGCCTTTGAATAACTGTGCTCCACCCCCTCCCTTGACTTCCTTTTCTTCCTTTTTGGAGTTAGGGATTAATTTGGGGAAGATAAGCAAGATGTCAGTTCTGACTCCAACCAATGGGATTTCACTTTTGCCAAATGTTTACCTTGCTTGCGTAAGTCAGGGTCAGCCTCCCTTTGAAAGCATGTATAACTCCAGTGACTGAAGTGAAAGACAAAGCGAGACATACTTGGAGGCTAACTGGTTGACTGACTGGTTGAAGCATACCTGTGGATTTTGGGGGGTTCGGCTCTTTCTCTCTCTCATTTTCATTGTAACCGGTGGACTTCTGCCCACATACACACAGGCACACATCTAGTTTCTGCTGATCTGCTGTGAATGTGCGTGGAGGGGTATGTGGAAATTATATGGAAAGCAAGAAGAGTAACTGTAAGTGTTTCAGTCTTGTCTATTTTGGTAATATGTTTTTGTTTTTGAGCGAATGAAGGATAACTTAAATATACATCTTAACAAGATTTGCTTATTTTAAAACAGAAGCCTGTTTCTTTCAACAGAACTGAAATGTTTGAAGTAGTAAACCATACCAATTCTAGCATGTACTCAGAAGTAAATTCATTATAGTTATGAATTCTGATTCTTCAAGGCTACGGTTTCATGCCAGTTTATAAAACTGGATTCTTGGATGCTTATTTGAAAACTGGGGGTGGAAAGCAGTTTGAAGTGCATTCTTTATTGAATCTTACAAATCGTTAGTTAATAGAGAATAGTTTAAAAAAGTAAATCTGCATACCAGATATCTAACGTAATCCTTATCCGACAAAGAATGATTCTCTGAATAGTTCTTGCAATCTACCATTGCTGATATAATTGATGGCTGTGCCTTTTCTACTGTGGCTGTATTTAATAAACCTTCGCAGTATTTTAGTACAATATTTTCTGGTTAGGGTACCCCTGAATAGAGGCCGTGGGAATAACTCTGGTTATGGAAGAGGCAGTGTTTGAAGGAATACGGGAGGGAGGGACAATATGAGGGAAAGAAACATGGGAAAGGAAGGCAGGAGGAAGAGAGATCGTGAGAAATTACGGATAGTAAAAGCTGAGAGAGAGTGGCAGAAGGGTATAAAATTGTTGAACGTTAATGGCTGACTCAGACCAAATTATATGTATGTGAGAGGGACAATGGAGATGGATTAAAGTTCAGTTTGTAAAGCTTGTAAGGTAAACTATGAAGACTGTAAAAAAGTGTGCATAGATTGCTTGATAGAGAAAAGAAGCAGGCAGATATCTGTGTCATTACACTTGTGGAAAACAGAGGGAAATGTGCTCAAGATAAATAGAAAAACTGCATATGGGAGAGTAATAGAGGAAATGCCAAAGGAAATCCAGAAAGGCAGAGACTGTACATTCTGTATCTGTAAAGGCAGCCTGTGTGGTAGTTTCTGTAAAGTAGGTTTTTGCAAGAGACTTCAACATGACTCTTTTCTCAGTGGAAAGAGCAGAACAGCTTAAGCCAACTACTCCAGTTTAGAAAAAGTCTATTTAAAAGATTATTACATGATTTTTGTTCATCTTTGTGCCCCCTTGAGTAGCAATGGAGACTTTATAGTCTAATCTGTCCACACTGTTACAGTCATTTTACAAATCAGTGTGTTATTTGCTATAATTTTTGTATCCATCCATAAAGCATTTAATTAAATTTTTTTGGATGACAGGAATAGAACTATTATCTCTGTTTTAAATGATTGCACAATCAACCTGTACCTGTACAGACAGAAGCTGACACAAAAAACAGCAAACTGGTTATTTCTTATTTTAATATAACCAAAGTAATTCAGAAAACTAATCTGAATGAAGTTATTAGTCTTAAAATGTCTAGATTGTTTTATTGAATTACTCTTTAAATTGAACAAAAATCAGTGGCCTAGAATACGTTGAGACTTTAAGTAAACAGAACTTTAAGTAAACAGAACTGTTTATTAAGTTGAGATGGATTAGCATGTACTGTGGGGTTTCAGCATGCACGTTGCGTTATCTAAAGGGAGAGGATAAGCAAAGACAGACAGATGAATGATGAAAATAATTTTCCATAGGTCTGCCATGGAAACAAATACACTGGATTGTAAACAAGAATGTGCTAAGACCACTTCTGCCACACTGTCTACAACCTTGATGAGTGAAATTGAACTGAAACTATACAAAGGCAGAAAATTCCTTTGTCTTGCTAAGCTGTGGAAAGTCTTGTCTTGCTAAACTGAGTGTTCTATCACACTACACTATTATAGCGCTGTTATTCCACTTTAACTACCATGACAACATCCTATGGAATTCTGGGATTTGAAGTTTAGGGAAGGGCATTTAGAATTCTCAACCAGAGAGCTCTTAGGCCATTTTCTCACTGGCCCGTTATAGTGCTATTATTCCACTTTCAACATCCTCTGGAATCATGAGGTTTGCAGTTTTGGGATTGACCTTTGAAACCCCTCCCTAAACTGCCAACCCCTGGATTCCATAGGATGTTGAAAGTGGAATAATAGCACTATAACAGTCTAGTGTGGAAATGGCCTTACTCCTCACTAAACTACAAATCTCAGAATTCCACAGGATGTTTCCATTGCAGTTATAATGGAATAATAGCACTGTAACAGTGTACTGTGATAGGGCCCTGAGTTGCTAGTCTTTTTCATAATGACAGTATCTGAGCTATTAATACAGTGGTCTCAGGGCAGTGCCATCTTGTAATACTACCATTTGAATATGGTGTTGGATTCCTGCATTACAGCAACAAAATTAAATCATAGAGGCCCACTCCACTTTTCCTTTGCTTGTTCTATGAGAATGTTGTCAATGTCAGAAGATGGTAAACATTATTCTTCTTTGAGTTCCTCCAGTGTTATTTGATAATAGCACTTCTATTCTGAAAGACCAAATTCCAGAATTCGGAGTGGCATCTTTTAGAAAGTAATCCATTTCTCATTATTCTCCCACAAAGTAACTGATTGTGATCACTTGTTATTGGCAGAGTGACTCACTGCATTGCTTAGTATTAGCATGTTATTTTTTAGTTACTATTTTTGAAGTAAAATTTTTTAAATATAAAAAAATGAAAACATTTCCCTCAGATGACCTTCCAAAGCAACATTTTAGGAGCAATAAAATGGCATTACTTGTTACACTAAAAAATTAATACAGCTTGTCATTTTGTTACTTTTTAAAATAATATCTCCTTATTACTCCTCCCCACAATAATATGTTACAGGCTATTTCTGAGCTCTAATACACTCTTGAAGCAAACCCCATGTTTCAGTAAAAAAATATTAGTCAGAATCCTGTTGGGCAGCTATGAATTATGAGTTACATACTGATGACTGTTCCATATTCATGATTCCTACATAGCCTCTGGTTTAGGAGACAGGGACTGTGAAAGACCCCACCCCTGCCCAAGTAGTCTCCAGCACGAAGGGGAATTGTGACTGGGGTTTTCTTGGCAAGATTTGTTTGGAGGGGATTTGACATCCTCTAAGGCTGAGGGAGTGTGACATGCCCAAGGCCACGCAGTGGGTTTCCATGGCTGAGCAGGGACTCAAACCCTGTTCTCCCAGTGTCCTAGTCCAACACTCAAACGACTACACCAGAGCTTTCTAAACTGTATGTTGCAACACATTACACCTGCAATGTGTAGGTGCATCATGCAAACGTAACAGGTGAAGATGTTGCGTCTCCTGCCACCGCAGGCCAGGCCCAGGTGAAGGGGCTCCCTCTGCCACTGCCACCGCCCCGGGCCAACGAAGACTCCTGCAAGGGTAGTGGGCCAGGTCTGAGTGGAGGGGCTGCCTCTCCTGCTGCCACCACAGCTGCTCCAGGCCGAGGAACACCCCGGCGAGGGCAGTGGCGGCAGCTGGCCAGGCTCTAGTGGAGGGGCTGCATCCACTTAGTGAATTACTTGCTGAATTACTGTGTTGCAAAATGATGCATGTCTAAAAGGTGTATTGCCAATATGAAAAATTTGGAAAGCTCTGCACTACACCATGCAGATTCTCTTTAGGAAACATAATTAGGAATGACAGATCATTCCTTTTAAGCAATTTAAGAAGGACGATAACACCAAGACACAGTAGATGAAATATGCTGGTAGTTATCCAGTGTTCAAAAAGATCAATTTCCTTCACAGAATCCCTCAGCTAGTATGGACAGAGGCAATTACAGTCCAAAAACGTAATCTTTTTCAGACTCTGGCAAGAAGTATGGCTATCATGGCACTGCATATTGATTTGCTGGGACTGTGAAAACAAAGGAAAGGTATTATTTTCATTTGCTAATGTAAGCTTCCTGGAAGCTTCTAGTTGGCCTTGGTGACATCTTAGTCTAAGCCAGTGGAGTCCTTTGTCCTTTGGACGGAATTGTTCAGTTGTGACCACAGGAGACAAAACCTTTGCCTCACTTCTTTTCTACTGATATATGACCTGCTTGGATTTCTGCAATTTCTGAGCATTCGACTTGGAGCTAATATAGAAAATAGCTTTATAATTTATCCCAAGACTTGGTTGAAGCAGGTGAGATAAAAATGAAGCGGGAAAGACTGTTAATGGCAGTACTACTCTGACGTAGAGGAAAAGTCTCAGTTAAATGCAGATGACAATGTCACCCTCAGAGGATTAAAATGGCCATGCAGTACAAAAAGGGGGAAAAAAAAGATGCATGTAATTCTGAGACACAGTGTGTGGGAAGCTGAGAACATCACAGATAATATGTGGGATGGTGTTGTGGTTTCCTCAGAGAAGGATCAGCTGTTGCTTTTTCAGAACAGCAAGATGTTCTTGGATTTTTCTTAAAATATAGTTTGTTTAGGTTTTGTAAAGGCTCAGTCTGAAATGACCTTAATCTAAACTGACAGTCTAAAATACATTTTAAAATTTTAGATTGATTGTAATAGAAGATAGTAACAAACCCCTGGAACAATTTAACAATAATTTTTTCCAGTAGAAGTTTCCTATATTGGCTCCTGACCATTACCTCACCATTACAGGAATGAGGTGCAGTGACCCTGTTCTTTCTGCTCTCCTCCCATCCTTGTCTGATATGGTTGCAAGGAAAAAATTTCCCTTTCGGTTTTTGTGTAAGTGTGGTTGGTTCTTATATCCAAACCTGGACAAACTGTGATTAATCTCAATTATGGTTTACAGGAGCAAGCCAAAATCAGGGCTTGGGTTACAATGCTGACTCATCTGTACAAAGTGTAGTTAAGGTGAACCATAGTTCAGTGTTGCCCTCCAGAAATTTAGGGCTATGGCGACCACACTACCTGGCCACTGGCTATGCTTCCTGGGGATGATGGAAATTATCCAAAATATCGGAAGGACAGCATATTGCCTTCAAAGGATTTAGGACTTCTATGTAAAACTGTGTATGTAAAAAGAAATTAATACTTCGAGTCTTCTTGTTATGATGCTAGAAGGTGGGACAATGTGTTTGGACATAACATTTCTGAGTAATAAACCCAGTTTATTATTGCTTCCAGATGTAGCTGATGTGTCTTGAACATATTTCAAACACTAAAGACTTGGTGAACCATGCAAAGAGGAAGTTTGTGTAAACTGGAAGCAACTACCAAGAATGCCTCTGTTCTTGAGTATGTTGAGTATGGTTGTATTCTTAATGGGTACTTTTGGTCAAAGTTGTAAAAAGCTGTGACAACCCTTAGGAAAACAAGGACTTCTAAAATAGGCAGAACGTAAGGTCTTGAGGATTTCAGAAGTTCAAACCAACTCCCTCAGCTGGATTTTACCAGCGAGTACTGACCAACAAATTTATTTTGGGACCTGCATGGAAAAGCACTGGATAAGCTTGGGCAAGTCACTGTGTCTCAGCCCTAGAGGAAGGCAGTGGCAAGTTGCTGCTCATCTAATTATGATGAGTTCTTGACCTAGCTGTCTCAATTCTTCTATGTGCTTGATAGCAAGAGCAGTGAGCAGGTCAAGTATCCCATTTATAGCAGAATCACATTGATGAAATCTATTAATTTCTAGACATCTCCATTTGACCTAGCAGGAAAAAGAGAAAGGGAGTGAGGAAGAATTGTAATGTTGTTTGCTAGAAAGGCATCTTTATTAACATTTAAATGAATAAGTAAATAAATAAAAGAGCTTCTGTTTCCACTGGAGCAGGAAGCGTCATATTCAGTGTAGTGTTTGCCTCATGGACAGGGCAGTAGTACAGTCCCATGGTTGTTCTGAAGAGCAATAATATAATATTTTCTTTGATTTTACATTCTTTTCCTCCTCTTTCTTCTTGGAGTCTCCCAAATTCTGAATCAAGTAGCATAATTGAAGATTAGACATTGATAATTTTTTTTAAAAGGCATAAATATTCAGTGGTGTCTGTTTAGAAATTAGCATTTGAAAAAAAAGATCTGTCATTGAATTTTATTTAGGTTTTGTTTGGTTGGCTGGTAAAGAGGGATGTTCTTCAGATTCTACAAATATGAAACCTGTGCAATTCTAAAAAGAAGAAAGAGTGAATTTTCACTACTAGTGTCCAAATCATACTTTTGCTTCCCACTTACTGTTGCTATCTTTAAACCTTGCCTGTACTGAGTGAATTGAGGACATTCAACCTGAACTGTAAAAACTGAACGTAACTTTAAAGCCCTGTGAAGTAACTGATGGATGCACTTCCCCAAATATAGGTGTGGTTTCCATTTTTTTTGTAGTTTCTTTTGATACAATCTGGATGTTAGAGAAATGAAATTGCTTGGCATGCCAACAGAATAGTTGGTTTTCGCAACTGCACAGCCTATCCTTCCAGGAGAGAAAGCTGCTTACTCTTCTTACTCAATTCCAGTAATTAAAAATTGTCAGAACAGTGTGAACCACACCAGTCTTGTAACGATTAAGAATATGGCTCAGAGGTTGATATGAATGCTTATAGAGACAGGATTTGGATTTGGTTTTGGTTAGTAAGAATGCTTATAGAGACAGGAAGCAATGTACAGTGCTATTTGGAGCAAGTGAGAGAGAAATTCATATGATAATATATGCAATATTGTTTTGTCCTTCAGTTTCAACAGGTCTAATTCTGCTCAGACTTGGAATAGTGCATGGCGGGGATTCTAGAAGTGCTTCAGTCTTGGTTAAGCATATTTATTTCTGGTACTGTGCTCAGAAATTAGCCTGTTGGTGAAAGAAAGAGAAACTCTTATTCAGGTTTGGTGATTTAGGTTTTCCAGTAGTGAACAAGTTGAATTATTGAGAGGAGAGAAATACTTAAAAGTTGCATGGTCAATATGTACAGCATTGTCTGCTATTACCTATATGAATCTTTGCACTCTGTCCTCAGGAGTTGTGAGGCTGTAAGGCAGAGGACATGAAAGGGAAAATATCTTGCAATGTTTGAGCAGATGTTAAATACTTTTGGTTTTGCTTCTGAAGTGGCACATTCTGTGGTTCATTTTTGGAAAAAAAATCTTTCAGTGAATACACTGTGAAACCCTTTTTCCTCCCAGCTGAAAATTAGGAAGACTAGTCTTTCTAGCTGCAGTGCATCTGAAAAATGGTGGTAAGTTTACTGCAAAGGTGTTGTTGTTGTTGTGCGCCTTAAAGTCATTTCTGACTTATGACGACCCAAAGGTGAACCTATAATGGAAGTTTCTTGGGGAAATCTGTTCAGAGGGGCCTTTGCGTTCCTCTGAGGCTGAGAGGGTGTGACTTGCCCAAGGTCTCCCAGTGGGTTTCCTTGGCCAAGTGGGGATTTGAACCCTGGTCTCCCTAGTCCAATACTCAAACCACTATATTACACTGGCTCCTGACCCTTATTTTAGCCGTTTAGAGAAAAGAATACAAAATACTGAGATACTGGAATCTGGAATCACAAGATGCTAGTTGTCTTGTGAAGCTGAACTGTTTAATCATACCCTTGTTGTGTTTATGAAGGAGCTGGGCAAAGCTTATTGGTTCTAGTAAAGTTATATATACAAATCATTTGAAGTGCTTTTTCTATCCCCTCTGTTTGTACAATATGATGCAGATTTATGAGGGATGTAGGTATATCTTAGCTGTATTCCTGCGTATGGCGTTCCTAGTGCCCAAACAAGAAATTTGGCATTAGATATTTTGGATTAGACCCAGATGGTTTAGATCGAATATTTTTTGTGTTTGGGCCATTTTGTATATCAGGTTCAAAATGTATGGGCCTACCATTCCTGTGGTATCCAGAGCTTACAGCCTTTGGTGTGCATGCTTCAGAAGTTAATGACAAATTATCCACCAATTTATTTTTAAATGACTGTGGGCTGCCAGTGGCTGGTACACCGAAAG
Organism: Cyclura pinguis; assembly: GCA_030412105.1. Taxonomy (NCBI): domain Eukaryota; kingdom Metazoa; phylum Chordata; class Lepidosauria; order Squamata; family Iguanidae; genus Cyclura; species Cyclura pinguis. Next base: position 177,661,986 of record CM059599.1, read on the forward strand.
CCAGCATGAACAATAGTTAGTGTTACCCAGATTCTAGTGTTTGCTTAGTCACAAAGCTTCCCAGACTGGCCTTGGGCTATAAGGGAGTGACTTCCTCATCCCTGTCTATCACGCAGGTTGTGAAAGTAGAATGCCACCTCGCACTCCAAGAATGTGATTAATAAGATGGTCATTAACATTTATGCTTCAAGAAAAGCTTATTCTAACTTGTTAATATAAGATAATATAATATAAGAAGGAAAAATTGGCCCATAAATATTAGTACATGAAAAGCACCCGATGTATAGTACACAAGGAGCATGGTATGTTGGCAATAGTTTTTATTTAAAAAAAAAAGAGTTGGGCAGGTTTTTGAGAATTCTTTTAAGGGGGCATTGCTCTGTGTCTCAGGTCCCGTTCACTGCAGACCTAATATCATCATCATGCTTGCAATTTCCTGCACTATGACAAAAGCATGTGCCAGGGCCACTCATGGTTTCTTGTAGTGTTTTTCTGCAATACCCATACACCCCTGGGGTTAATGAGAGAAAGTGCACACACATCACACTTACACAGACCATTGCAGTTTTTTTAGCAGGTCTGCACACCACAGACCTATAACATGGCCTTGTTGTTAGCTGCTTGCTAGAGCTTCTCCAAGCAGTCCATCTTGATCTTGTCATTCAAACATGGCTAAAAGATTCTCCCAAGACCAAGAAGTTGTCTGCAAAATTCACATACGATATTCTACATATCATACTAGAAATTTTATAACGACCTTTCAAGTGCTGTCCTGGCCTGTTGTATTGTCCTGATTATTAGTTTGGAACCAAATCTGGAAGTGATTGAATCTAATTAGCTGTCAAGGCAAAGAAAAAAAATGGTTAACCAAGTAGGACATCCTGTGGAATCTGTAATTGGCAGAATAATAATCAGACTTTTGAAGTTACTTTTTAAAATAACTAGTTACAGGTATAGTTCCAAGGGAGTAGTTAGCTGCCATCGTTATCACAATTTTCCAAATACTGTTTGTTCTTCTTTGAGATCTCTGTGCATTACACATATGGCTATGCGCCTGTGCAGAGACAATATTCAGAATCGTTCAAAAGAGGTTATAGCATACAGCAGATTGCCTACCAACTAGGAAATGATGATACCAGACAACAGAGTTGGGTAGTAAAGGGCAACTTTATTAATTATTTAAATGTTTAACTTCAAACTTGAATGATCTACAGGGGAGAGGGACCTGAAGTGTGTTCCAGCTGAGGCAGGGCCTCCTCCTCTGGGTGAAGCATCCCAGTTCTGAGTGCCAGCTGCCATTCTGACTGGGCACCCAGCTAGCCATCAACAAGGGGGACCTTCCTAGGGGATCTTCCCCTCCTCATGTCCCATGACATAAAGGGAAAACATGCCACAGGCTGCCCCCAAGTGTCATCTCCTTTGCCATGTTCTGCGTCCCACAACCTTCAGGAGCAAGTCTGGAGACATTCCCTTCACCCAGTCAGTGATTAGGGGTGCTCACCATTCAGAAGAGGTGTGTGGCTTATAGCAGATTCTTTCCACACTACATACAGCCAGAATGATTATGATAATTTAATTGACACTTCTAGTGTCTTTCTGCCTTTAAATTTGCTCTCATCTCACATCTAAATCGCAGCTCCCAGCCCTATGTTCTGTACATCTCTCTGAACGTCCAAGAGTGTACTCTTGGGGGAAGTGGGGTGTAGGTCCACAAAGCTTGTGCTATAGCAAACCTGTTACTTTTAGTGCCAGAGGACTTTTGGTTGTATTTTAGTTACAACATACTAACATGGCTACACCATTAAAAGTTCCTTTTTAAGGAATACTGCAATACTGAAGGAATACTGAAATACTGCAAGCTACCAGCCTATTGAACAGAACACACTGTCTTTTGTTCACCTTAATTTTGCCTCAGCAATACCCTAAAAGCACCAGATCCTGTTTGATCTTGATCTAATCGTGGTCAGCTCTGGCTAGTACTTGGGAGACTGCCAATGAATACCAAGTTCTGCAGGCTACATTTCCAAGGAAGGAACGGGCAAAACCACCCTTGAATATTCCTTGCCTAAGAAAACCCTATGAAATTTTTGGGGTCACCATAAGTCAACAGGAGACTTGAAAGAACATACATAGTTCCAGAAAAGTAAAGTTACTGCTCATTAGGTATCCCTTGTAATGCAATATAGTTAGATATTATTGGAAAAAGGAGTATATTACAAATAACATGCTGTTTGGAATTAATTACTTCCAAGTTCTGATAACAATATACTTTTGGCATGTCTGCAAAGTCATTTAATCCTCTGTGTTTAGTAAAATTGGTAGGCACAACTAATTTCTCCTGCATCTTTCTTTTCCCTTTTTCTAGGAAATAATGAAAAAAGTGTGCCAAGATTCTTGATCAGAAAGTGGAATTTGAGATAAAAGAACTGCTAGGCCCATGTTTTCGCCTGATCAAGAAAATCATCCATCAAAAGTATTGGTGAAATATGGTGAATTGATTGTGTTGGGGTAAGTGTCTTAAATTAAAATGAGAATCTGTATCACTGCAGTTGCCCTGAAAGCAAAAAGATGCTTTGCGGATCTCGTTCTTCTCCACACTGTCCAGGTATCTCCAGTGAAAGCCTGGCACCATGAATATGATTTCCAGTACCATTGTCTTCTAGCAGTATGATTTCAGGTTAAACCATTGTACATTAATGCTAGAGGAACTGATGTTAGTTAAGGCATATGATCATAGTCTTACTCTTTATGCCCTTGTGCATGATCCAGCTGAAGCTGAGTACTTTTGCATTCAGCAGGAGAGATTTAAGTGCATGCTCAACTTCAGCACTGTAGTAATTGGGCTTTAATTTGAGGTTGTGTTAAATCACTGATGTTCAAGGTATTTAGAAAAACAATTGGTTATTAGTAACATCTGTCAACATTTCTGTTTTCAGTATCTATTCTGATAAGACATTAAAACCCTTCCATAGGGAGAGTCATTTGCAGTTTCAGTACACTTGAGCTCCATTGTCCACATATTGCTGGTGTTTTCCTGGTGTTTTTCCATGAGTGTGTACAGCTGTTAGGGATGATTGTGTGATAAGAGCTAAAGCAAGCTGGCTTCCAGCGTATGTAAGAGAAAGAAGTACCATCCTGTTTTCTCAGGAAATGTGCTGGACACTTAGTTGCCTGAAAGCTGGGAGTCTGTTGTAGAGCTAACTTATAGATTAGATATGGTTTCGTGGGGTCGCCAGAGAGTTTCTGTTGTCAGTAACCTATATGTACTGTCTTTTACAAAGGACCCATTTGTTCATTTCTCTCGATTGGGGAAATAACAGGCAAAGGGCATGGAACAGATTCCCAGAGAGTAATATACAGTAAGAAAAGAAAGAGGAAACGAAACCATGACTACATGTTTTTCATGCCACAGATACTAACTGGTCATGTGGCATTCAGAATGGATTAGACTTTGTTCTGTCTTCGTGTTCTGTGTGTGTGTGTGTGTGTGTGTGTGTGTACAGGTATTTATGTACACATACATGTACACATCCCAACCTCTGGAAAACAAGGCTTAGGAACATCTGACTGGCAACTAATGCCTATGTTCACAGTTCGGGATGAATCTCTTCAGTCAATATTGTGGAAAGCAGTGTGGAGAGAACTGAGAACTCAGGTTCTGGTCATGGCGGTCAGCGTGGAAGACGCCATTTAGTGCTTGCCAGTAAAGACAAGTGTGATCACGTAACCCAGGGCCTTCTGCTTGACAGGAGGGGGTGGTCCTGTCAAAGAAGGGGTTCCCTGATGCACAAGGAACCCAAAGATCTCCTCAGCAACCTATTATAAGATAGTGTTGATATATAACATTGATATATACTATGTTGATATATACTGTAAGGTTGATCTATATTAAGACATAGAAATTTAAGGAGTAATAATGAGCAACAAATGTAATAGTAATTTTGAGTAATGACTTCAAGTTAAGCCCACTTATTTAAGTAGGAGCTGTCTGCAACAAGGGTGGGAACCACTTTTATTTAGTTGTAGTTTTTTCTTTAGCTTAGTTATTTGTGCTAGTTTATTTTAAATTTATTTTGATCTGTGTTGAATAATTGTAGAGATGTGTGTAATTTGTTAGTTCAATTAATTAATCTTTTTTTTTCTTTTGTATTGATATGTATTGTTTTGATTGGTGTTTGTGTTTTTTGTGTTTATGTATAGAAACTTTTTAAAATTTTTGATAAGAGAGAGCTGAAGATTGGATTTGATGCAACACTTGATATTAATTGTTTTTTTAAAAAAAGAATTGCTCTGTTGGGAGCGTGTAATTAAATAAATTTGAGTGGGACATGCAGACCATGCAGCTTTATGTGAATAGTGTTAAACCAAATTTGGTCTGACAGTTTCACAGACATTCTACATTAAAATGTAGTGGTTTTTACAACAACTTAGTGGGTATATACCCTCAGAAGTAGACTGGCCTAAATACCCTAAAGGCACCAGATCCTGTCTGATCTTGGAAGCTAAGTAGCATCAGTCCTGGTTAGTACTTGGATAGGAGGCTGCCAATGAATAGCAGGTACCGTAGGCCAGATTTGAGAAGAAGGTCATGGCAAGCCACCTCTGAGGATTCCTTGCCTAAGAAAACCCTATGAAATTCTTGGGGGGGTGCCATAAGTCATGAGGTGACTTGAAGAGACATACACACACACAACATCAGAAGTATGTCATGTCTGACACAGTGTTTAATGGATACTTCATAATCTGTGGTCTTGGAAAATATGAGCTGACAATTCTGTCATGCAGACTCCTTATACATTTTTAAATATTTAGCACTTAAATGTCTATGCTCACTTGTTCCTTTCCTTGGAAATTAAAATGAGTAGTGTTTCAGTATCCCTTTCCCTCCTTTGTCCCCTTGTTGCATTCTTAGTTCTTGGGGCTTTTAAAGATTCTGTATCCTTTGGAGATATGTTCTCATATAGGCATATACCGCCTCCAGTCGCACTTGTAATGGAGTGATTCTTACACGGTTTTTAAAAGCCATACTTTCTTTTAAAGATCTTGCTGTCCACATCTTTATGATGATATGCCCAAATTCGGAATCCACACCCATTCCCCTAAAATCCCCTGTGTAATTCTTCCGGCACTACTTTTCCACAGGTACAATGGCTCACTGCCAAATGGAGACAGAGGAAGAAGAAAAAGCCGGTTTGCTTTATTTAAAAGGCCCAAAGCAAATGGGGTGAAACCAAGCACCGTGCACATTGCCTGTACACCTCAGGCAGCTAAGGTAAGCTTGATTTAATGAGTAATCTTCACTAAAGAAATGAATTTCTTAATTTATAGACCAGCTGTAGGTTAGAAGCAGACTCTAATAATGAGACTCATAGAATAGTGGCATAACAAGGCCACTTACTTTGAAAGGCTTATCTTGCCCTGTGGAGAGACATATTTATGTTATTTATTCCTTTAAAAAAATTAGGCCATCTTGTGAGTAGAACCACTCCCCTTCTACTGTTAATCCTTGAATCCTGTTCTTTCACCAATGAAATGGCGTGTGTGTGTGTGTGTTTTGTTTTGTTTTTACTTTGAATGTTGGTTAGGCCTATCAGGTGAGTTTGGCGGAAGGAAGGAGAGAGTCAGTAGCTGAAGGTAGCCCAAGACTGAATAGTGATTTGAACTTTGACCAAAGTCCAGCACCCAAACCACTTTGCCAGACTGGCTATAAGAACCTTAAGAATAAACGTTCTTTAAGCAGGACTTCTAATACTGCTTTCAACATTATTTCAACATTGGCTGTGTGAATGGCATTTTATAGAATAATGGAGTGGTGCTGCCTAGGTGTGTGATGTCTTCAGTTCTGGGGGGACACAATTCAAATTAATTACAGTTATTCCCCAGTTAATGAAGTAGATGTGTTCCTGGGCATGACTTCTTTAACAGAAAATTTGGTCCCAGAGAGAAAATAATGGTATAGCGGTTTGAGTGTTGGATTACAACTTTGGAGACCAGGGTTCAAGTCCCCGCTCAGCCATGGAAACTCACTGGGTGTCCCTGGGCAAGTCACTGTCAGTCTCAGAGGAAGGCAAAGGCAAACCCCCTCTGAACAAATCTTCACAAGAAAATACTGTGATAGATTCACTTTAGGGTTGCCATAAGTCAGGAGCAACTTGAAGGCATACAGCAGCAGCAGCAACAGCATATTGGTTGTTTCTAGTGCCTGCCCCCACTTTCTCCCCATCCTGTCATGTATGAAAATCATACAGTTCATACTTAGGTGTGACTTTTATGTATTAATAGATCCAATATATTTGTTTGTTGTCTCTCAGCTCATGAGAGCCTCTGAGGCAATGTGAAACAGATAAAAACATTCTTTAAAACCAGTCTTCAACACTCTAATGTTGAAAAACACTGTTTAGGTTTTGGGACACTTTAAAAAATCTCCCACATCATTTCCCTTGGCTCATCTTACTGCACCCTTCAAGCCACAAGTTTGCATTCACACAAGTGTATTGATCAGTTAACTGACAGTAGAACCTTATTTTGCAAGGCAAATGACCACCAAACTGCCTAACCTAACTGGCTGATAGTAAGCGTAAACTGCTTTGCTAGCTCTTTCCTATCCTACACTGAGTAAATTTCCATTTCCTTTGTTTTTTTCTAGTTGCACCCATTTTGTTCAAGTGGCTCGGTAATCACCACAAGATATCAGCTTGCATAAAAAGCCCTATTTAAATAAAAACTTTTCTCCCCCACGTTCCTGTGGTAATAGCTGGGAGGGGAGAAAACTGTGTCAGCTGTCACATTTTGTGTTTCATCCTTTGTGGCACTTAATCATCTTGAGCATCTTAATCATTCAGTGTGTCTAGGCTAACATATGGCTAACAGTAGGCATGACTAATGTGCTCGTCTCATAGCAACATGTGCTCTGTTGCGAAGCACTACGTGGGACCAGTTGGGTCTGTTTAGTTGGCTAGATGAGTCGTGCACTTTAAAAGGGAGTGCGGGGGGGGGTCTGTTTAATTCATAGTTAGTGAAGTGACACACCTGCACCTAATTAGCATCTGTAAGTTCAAGTTTTCAGTGAGCTCAACAGGAGGCTGGCAATATAAGCTTCTAAATGCATGCTTTGTGTAGCACTCTGTTCTGGGAGTGATGAAGTATCATTGCATCAGCTCCTGAAAGGGCTGGATCTCCTAGTGATAGAATAAAGGAAATCACTTTTAAGCACTCTTTATGAGTTGGCTTTCCTTGTACTTAACGTTACTGGGGTGGGGGGCGAGGGGAATAATACTGCCACATTTCCTTCCACAGTTGCTCAAAACACACCCACCTTAGGGCACTACATGTTCTCATTTGCATTCACTGAAAGGACAGTTCTTGTGGAACCATGGGGGACGTGACCCTTTGGGTTCCTGGCCCCATCTTTTCTCCAAAGGGGTGCAGTGCCACCTTGCATACTTCTAGAGGGACTGCCACCCAAAGCAATGATCTTGATGGCTTACCAGAAGGATGGGTTTCAGTTGTGGTTTCACCACATGGTTCAGAAGATGAAGAGTAGTGATGAAAATGTCTAAAGGCCTGACTGAGTTCTAACTTTCATTCACTGTAGACTGTGCAGTAAGCTTCAGTCATTTAAGACATTAGCTAAGATGTGCTTCAGATGCATAAGTTGGCGCAAGTGAGGTGATTAGACCAGGGGACAAACCTGTATGTTGGAAATTTTTATCCTGTGGTTGGTGGTCTACTTCAAAGGATTACAAGGAAGCTAAAGGATAAGAATAACACATAGTAAAGGGCACATGAAGTCTTTTCCACTACCTTTATCCTTTACTTAAGCTACAGTTGGCAGCATGGGGACTATATTTGCAGTACCTTCTGGCACTTTGCAGTCCCCACAATCTACCTTTTGTTACTGCCGTCAGTAAAATCATATTGCCAATATCTAGTGCAGATGCCAATGAAATACATAAAACACTGCTGCCCAATTTTTCATTTCACAGCAAGGTATCTCACTGTGATTTGGGTGACCCAGTGTAAGAAATACCTATACCTTAAGCTATTTTCATTCTGCTATTTTCCACTTAAGGAGTAACGAATAGCTCACAAAAATAAACTGCAGGTACAGTAACAAATTGCATCAGAAACTGTAAAATGCCTTTATTAATTCTTCTCTCAACTTTTTAGATACTTTCATTATTTTTTAATTAAACAGCTGTGCCAGCTCCCATCAGTAATTTGAACTACTCAAAATCAGTTATCAGTCAAGTTAGAAAGTTTTCAACAAAAGAGATTAAATATATTATTAACTTAATTGATTTAGTTGGACTTTAAGAATTAAGTTATTAATGAGGTAATTAATTAGCTGATTAAATTATTAATCAAAAGAATCAACCAGTTTTACATTTTCTAGTTAAGTCTTCAATAAATGCAAATACCTATAGGAATCTTTGCTCATTTTTGTTTAGGATTAAAGTACAATAGTTAAGTTAATTCCAAGATTACTTAACACCAGGATTAAAAGAATTGAAATGAGCAAATAGGAAAAGCTGCTTTGAAGATGGGGTGGTCTTCTTTGCATTCAGGTGGTTCCCATCTGTATTGCACCATATACTGTATAAAAACTCTTCATTTGCCCCAGGAAACTGAATTTTTAAACTCCCGTCCCTGGTATTTTTTCCTGAGAGCTGTGTAGGAATCAGTAAACTAAAGAAAAGGGATGTTAAGCAGATGAGATTATAAAAGAGGGCAGAAAACAAAGCAAGAGGAAGGATTTTTGGTGCAATGGAGGGGAAACGGGGTTTTCAAAAATTCATGCAGCTGTTTCCCTCTCTGCCATGCTCAAGGTACAAGAGAGAGTTGAGTGAAATGAGTGATGGTACTTCTTACTTTCATTCTGGTAAGGATTCTAGTACAGGATTTTATTTGTTGTTGTTTTGAACCTTCAGGTGGTTTCTGATTCACGGCAACTTTATCACAGAGTTTCTCTGCAATATTTATTCAGAGGGAAGTTTGTCATTGCCTTCCTCTGATTCTGAGAAAACGTGGCTTGCCCAAGGTCATTCCATGGCCACAAGGGAATTCAAACCCTGGTCTCCTGAACTTCTAGACTACTACTCAAACCACTAGACCACACCATGCTCTATGAGTTTTTAACTTAAAGTGAAATGGCAATTAAACATAACTATAACAGTTAATTTTTCCCACTTCTAATGTAAATGTAATTAGATTTTTTTTATCTTAGTAATGATTAACAAAATACATTAACACTTTTCTTCTCACTTTCCCATCACTTCTTCTTATAAGGCATAAGATACATGAACAGGTGTGTGTGTATGTGTGTGCGCGCGCGCACATACATGTGTGTGCCCACACACACATATGTCTATATAAAAGTTTGCAGAATATTTCCCCCATACATAAAAGCAGTCAGCCAGCTCATTCATGTTGCTTTGTCATACAGGATGGCAATGCAAGATGCACAGCAAGACAGGAGTTGCATAGCATTTTGGGAAAAATATGAGCCCATCCAATATAAGAGGAGGGAGACAGACCTGAATGTATTATGGGTTGGACAGCATCAGGATTCACCCTAATGAGCTTATAGTGTAATCGTATGTATGTGAATTGAAATGCCAATCCATCTGAATTCAGTGGGGCTTATAAAGGGGTATAGGTGTTCAGCTTTAGTTACAGAATGAATCTGTGAAGAATTACGAACCTTCTCCTGGTGGTGCTCCAGAACAGTAGTTGCTTTCATGACAGACAGAGCTGGGGAAGTCATTGTGCCACGAAGTGTCAGTGGCCTAGTGACATTGCAGAGTCACTGCAATGGCAAGTTTATGATGTGAGGAGCTGGTATAAATAGAGTTAAATTAGCCTTTTGGTTATACCACAATTATAGCATCTGGTATTTTTTCTCAAACCAAGAGTACTAGAAATTGAGTGTTACAATTTCAAGACTTGGAAAACCATGACTAGGATTATCTATGAGTATGGTACTCTGCTGCAATATTTGGTTTGTTTTAGTAATGAATTTATCTTAATTGTTTTTATAGTAATAACATAACTTTCTTTTCCCTTTCAGGCAATAAGCAACAAGGACCAGCACAGCATATCCTACACTTTGTCTCGAGTTCAAACAGTGGTAGTTGAATACACACATGACAGCAACACAGATATGTTTCAGGTATATAATGTATGTGTGTGTTAGACTAGTTACACTAGAAAGGAGCTGTTGACCTTTGCAGCCTATTGGTTGGTAGAGAAGGCAGGCAGGCAGGCTGGATGGATGGATGGAAGGATGGACTTGTCAATGAGCAAAGGTATCAGGATTTTGTTTATATCTTTGATACAGAACTCTGGATCAAACCGTTTTGAGAACAATGTAATTTGATGTTTCTGTTCCTTTCTTGTTTGTCATACTCCCTTTTGCCTTCCTATAAAGGCTCTCAGGGCTAAACTACATGCTACATTTAATAAGCGGAGAACAGTTTAACATCCTCATCTTATTTACTTTCTAGTAAATGTGCATGGCCCCAGTTTGGATTCGAGTCATAACTGAATTTTGAAACAAGCATCATTTGGAAGGAAAGGTTTAGCATTCACATCCACATGTGCTGTCCCAGTCCAGATTGTAGCCATATGCACTTACTAGAAAATATAAAAGGATTTAAACAGCACGCTATATATTTAACTTCATGCTACACATTTAATTTCATGTTTAAAGTTCTGCTTGCTGAAACCCATTCAAAATCAATAATTACAGGTTACCAAGAGGGCAGGAACATGCTGTTTAAAGCAGCACTTCTAATAGTTTCTGATGAAGAGGACTGGCAGTATTTTTCAACCAATGTGCCAGGGACTGGTGCCACATTTGTGCCCGTTGGCTACAATGGCTTCTTTCTTTCCTGGAAACTGTCTTTAGACTGGCCACTAATGCCTCATGGCTAGCTTAAGTCCAGGGACCACAACTGTGAATAGCATAAGTATGAAGGGTACAGTAGCCATCTGTTATTTAAAATATTATTAGTCCCAAATCACTCTTCAAACCTTTACTCTGTTATTGTTCTGTTTCACTGATATGGATTAAACCTGCTGACTTCCAATCAGAACTCTACTACTGTGGAGTCTGGTCTAGTAATATTCACATCTGTCTTGTTGGTGTGACTTATCCATTGGGTGCTTTGGAGAACATTGACTTAATCACAAATTTAGTTATTCTTTTACCACATTTTCTGTTTCTTTGATGAGATACAGTCTTGAACCTCCGTAGCTCTTTGTGGTTTATCTTGATGATCACAGGCACTCTCTTATATACCTTCCGGAAGAATTGGCTTTTTTTGATCTATAGTAGCAAGTTGTAGTAATCATGTTGTCAGATTAGGCTGCCTGTCTCTTGTGACATGAGTCTTATTAGACTGCTATTCCATCTTCAATAATATGTCAGAAAAAGATCCTAGCCAGTTGAAGGATCAGAGAATTAATTCCCCCCTAAATAGTTACTGTGAACACATTCTCTTGGGCACAGTATTTGGGTTTTGTAATGGACTAACAGGTTTGACACTGATAAGCCAACTATTTTACCAAACAAGGAATATAAAGCAGATACGCCATATAGAAGCAGATATATCAAGCTGTAACTTTTTTTTCTAAAATTCTTTACCCCTTCAGCCCACAACATGCTTGCATGCACAAGTCCCTGCATACAGAAAAACTGGGATATCAGGGAGGAAACTTCTAATCTAGCCTTTTCCTCAGCATGCTCCTTTACTACATATAGGGAGCCTTTCTATAATAAGAAATGTTCAAAACATCTCGGCCTGAAATAGTGTATTCTAGTAAAATATATTGTCACTTGATTTTTCCAGTTCTATAAACTGACCCAGGGAGTCTCTTGAATTGCCTTGCCTCGTGTAATGGCAATATAGCTGAAAGTTTATATAAGAGAACTTTGCTGAAGCAACTGTGACAATGGGAAGCAGCTGAAACATTTCTCCTTGAGGTGTGGTTCAGTGCATCAAACCTTTTATGACATCAAAATATTGTTTGGGCAGTGTGTTGTACTGGTTTGAGCATTAGACTACAACCCTGGAGAAGAGGGTTCAATTCCCTGGTTGGCCGTGGAAACACACCTTGGGTGTGTCACACACTCAGCCACAAAAGACCCTGTGATATGTTCACCTTAGGCCTGCCATATGTTGGCAATGGCTCAAAGCAACACAATAACAACTGCCACCAAAACTTATGCAAACAGATGGGCAGCTTTGGTGGATTGGAATGTATTGCCACCACATAACAAACTATCGTGCTGTATCTAACTGCTGCTGTAATTTCGTGATATGGCAGAGATAAAGAGAATAAAATCCACACACTTCTGCTTTGAAACAAGATGCACAAGACTTCATCTCTTTTTTGGAAGGCAGCTAATGCATACTGGAGTGCTTTGCTTCCAAAAAAACATGTGCTGTCTGTTCCCCTTGTTATAAGGCAGAAATGCTTTCTCTTAAGCACTTGAAAGAGGGGGGTTTCCACCATGCTGCTTACTGGCAAATTTAAAGCAAAAGCAGTGCTTTCTCAGGCACAGCAACAAATTCAGCAGTAGTGGTATCAGGGACCTGTGGGGAGAAAACAAAACACAAACACTGCCCATCTCTGCAGTCTCTGTCTAAACAATTCTAGTTTGATTATATGGGTGACCTAAAAGTAGCTAGGAGACAAGGTTACATGAGACGGACTGTGCTGGGCTTGGTTCTGCGATATTGCATTCATATGAATCTGTCTGAAGGCTGGTGATTTTTGGCTCTGAAAAGTGTATGCTACTTCTACCTAAGAGGGGATTGTTTGAATTTCAGCCAAAAACAATAAGGTGACTCATTGTACTCAGCCAAGAGAAAAAAAAAGAACAAAGAATTTGGTGTTTACACTGAATTAAATAGTTCACCTTTGCTCTGATTGTATTTGAGTCCAAGGAGCAGTTGCTGAGCCAGGTAACTCTAGACCTGAGGGTCTCACAGGTGCGGCAAGGCCCCTCTTAGGCCCCACTTTAATTGTAAAGGTACATGAGTCAGAACAGTTCTCTTTGCCCTTTTAGTACATGCTTTAGAACTGCTACATTTTTATACTTGTGTGAGAATGAATATCAGTTATGCAAGAAGGAAAGAAATCAACTCTGTCAATGCTTAGACTCTTAGAGAGATGCTCATCTTATTACTTCATAGTTTAAGGAAACTCAAAATAACTATTAGGGCTAGCAGCCATGAATTCTTACTGCATCTCCCTTTTCATGGACTAAAGATTCCAACCAGCCATTCAAAGCTAGCAGAGCAATCTGATCAGCCATTTAACAGGAACAGTCCAAGACTCCAGTGATGAAAGGAAAGAAAAACGCCTAGCAGCCTTGCTTTCTGAACAGAGCGAGGGAAGGAACTGAGAAACATGGTGTTTGTTCATGTTTATTGGGTGTATGCAAAACCTGGGTGCTGTTTAATACAAGACTGGGTGCTGCACACTGAGCTGGAGGAGAGATTAAATGATGGTTTAGTCTGGAATGTTTTCCTTCATGCTGTATTGTATTTATTTTTGCCAGATTGGGAGATCAACAGAGAGCCCTATAGACTTCGTAGTGACAGATACTGTTCCCGGAAGTCAGAGCAATTCAGAGACTCAGTCTGTTCAGAGCACTATCTCAAGATTTGCCTGCAGGATAATATGTGAAAGAAATCCTCCTTTCACAGCAAGAATATACGCAGCTGGCTTTGATTCCTCCAAAAACATCTTTCTAGGGGTAAGGGATGGTCTACTCTCTTATTCAGTTCAAGCTTAAAATCCAAACTTGCTTTCCTGCACACAGCAGGTAAATGACTAACAAATGAATAAATGCTACTTCATTGGTGTTTTCCCTTAGGAGAAAGCTGCCAAGTGGAAGACATCTGATGGGCAAATGGATGGGCTAACCACAAATGGAGTCCTTGTTATGCATCCACGCAATGGATTCACTGAAGACTCCAAGCCGGGGGTGTGGAGGGAGATATCAGTATGTGGGAATGTGTTTAGCCTCCGAGAAACAAGATCTGCTCAGCAGAGGGGAAAGATGGTAAGTCCAAACAGCAAGTTTAGATGTCATGCTCCAGCTGGAATAAATTGCCCTGTTTCCTTGAGAATCTGACCCACTGCATTACATAGATATTTTCAGAAGGAGGATCCCTATGAGTCCAACTGCTTATGTTTTGCTGTATTAGATTAAATTACATATATTAAATTAGTGATCCTTATAGGGTACAGCATACATTCTTTGCAAGAACTCATGCCTTCTAAGTACTCCTCCTCTCTGCTGACAGCATTCCTTTTTTATGTTTGGGAAACAACTCCTCTATCACAGGAGAGGGGAAATTCATGGCCCTCCAGATGTTATTGGACTCTCATCATCATTGGTTATGTTGGATAGAATAGAAGCAAGTTGTTATTCAGCAACATCTGGAGGGCCACAGATTCCCCACCTCTGCTCTAAGAGGTCATTGCTGCTTTAGACCGTACAGAATCCTATGTAATACAGGCAGACCCCTAGAAAGATATTCAAGAAGAGTGGGAAGTTATATAACTAGTCAAGGAAATAGTTGAGTAGGATTTCTGTAGTCCAGCTTCAAAGGTATAGAATCATTACCACTGCCATTTATATCCAAATAGCAGTGTCTCTGCAGCTATAGTTATCTATAGCTAGGCATGAAATTACATATACAAATGCTTTGAGTTGCAAATGCACAAATGGACAGCAACCTAGTGTTTAAACCCACTCATAAGACATGTGCATAGGAGTGTGTGGAATATGTTTTAAACAGGCAATTTGTGATGTTTGACAAAGTCCTCATAAATTCCAGTATGAACTGCCCTGATAGGTAAAGTGCAGACTGGAATACATCAGATGTTGCATTTCTTCAAATAGTGCAACAAGCTTCTCTGCTCAAAAAGGAGTAGCATAATGCATTTTAAAGTGCACATTTTGAGAGAAATTCATTCAGAAATAGATATTTAAGTATTAGAACGTAGACTATTGCATATTAAAAATTAGCAAGCTGATACAAAAGTAGGATGGAATAGAAACAGAGTTGTTCATCCAGTGTTGAAGGCAACACATCTTTCTCATTTTCTCTCCTAGTAGCAAGACTGAGGGAACTGTGCAGAGCATTATGCTAATGATAGAACCTTCTTTCCCTCTTCCTTGCAGCTCTCCACTCCATCCAAAAACCTGTGGGCTGTCCAACCCTCCAGAGCAGGTTTTGGGGTACATGGGGGCTCCAACGGGGAGGGGAGCTTATCTTCCCTCTTTGCTCCACTGAGAGAAGCAGTTTCATCAACAGAGCAAAGCCACTGAATCCTGGTCAGAGTAACTTATTCCATAAGTAATATTTTCCAAAACTTGTCCAGAAGGGGAGCCACCTTAATTTGTTGCAGCAAAATTATCAGTCTTACAGCATCTCATCAGCTAACAAATATATTATAGTATGCTTGTTTGTGGGCACAAGCCACGTCATCAGATTCATGATTCTGTAGAAACAGATTCTGCTGCTCCCAGGCAAGGAAGATATTTTAAAGGAAGGAAAACCACAGTGGGGGCCCTGTTCCGGGGTATCATCAGCTGACCAACAATACCAGATGCTAATGCTTGCTATGACTGAAATGTCATTGGCTTTCTACACCACACAATAACCTTATGTGGTAGAACAAACTTAGAGTGATCAGACCAAGCTCACTCAGTGAGCTGCATGGCTTTGTTTGGATTGAACATGGTTATTCCTAACCATAATCCAGCCCTCTAACTCTTTCACCATACTGGCTCTGAAGTATTGATTTTCACATAACTGACAGATGCTGTCTTAAACAAAAATTACACCATAAAACCATTCAGAGAGAAGGGCGTTTTGAGTTACCTGATCAGCTTCAGTATTCTGGTCTTTCTTATTTTCTCTTTTGTTAATTTTAATTTTATATTTCTACTTCTACTTATAGATGTTTTAAATTGTACTATTTTAATGTTTGTAGCTGCCTTAAGTCCCCCTTGTTGGGAGAAAATCAGGCTAAATAAATAAATAATAAAAATAATACTTCAGCATTAAACATGAGAAAGCTATTGCTCATGTCATAAGCCGGGCACAGTGAGAATGAAAACACCTAAAGATCATGATTGAGTTGAGATAGAAAAAGCAATGACATACATTTGTGTGATCTGTGTTTACCTTTTCAGGTTGAAAATGAAACCAACCAGCTCCAGGACGGTTCACTGATTGACCTCTGTGGAGCAACATTGCTCTGGCGTACTGCAGAAGGACTCTCTCGCACTCCAACAGTGAAGCACCTGGAAGCCCTGCGGCAGGAAATCAACGCAGCTAGGCCTCAGTGCCCCGTGGGCTTTAACACACTAGCCTTTCCCAGTATGAAGAGAAAAGATGTTGTTGATGAAAAGCAACCCTGGGTTTATCTAAACTGTGGTCATGTTCATGGCTACCATAACTGGGGGAACAAAGAAGAGAGAGATGGGAAGGATCGGGAATGTCCAATGTGCCGATCTGTCGGCCCCTATGTGCCTCTCTGGCTTGGATGTGAAGCTGGATTCTATGTAGATGCCGGGCCTCCCACTCATGCATTCAGCCCCTGTGGACATGTGTGCTCAGAAAAGACAACTGCCTATTGGTCCCAGATCCCTCTTCCTCATGGTACCCACACTTTTCATGCAGCCTGTCCATTCTGCGCACATCAGCTTTCTGGGGAACAAGGCTACATAAGACTTATTTTCCAAGGACCTCTTGACTAACACATTAGCATTACCCAAGGACTGCGTTTAAATTCATAAGCATAAGCTAAAGGATTCTGATTTCAAATGAACTGTTGTCTTAAATCAACTGTATTTCATTCTCGGGGGTTTGACAGTTTACTTTGAGATGAAGAATGCTTTTATTATTTCAGTGGTTTGGTTCCTCTGTAGATAAAGAAGTTTGACTGTCTAGAAAAGCCAGGTGATGGGTAGGAGGTACAGGCCGACATTAATTCCTAGCCCATCATTTTTTGAGATGGAAAAGAGAAAATTCTTTGCCTTTAATGTAATGTTTTGGATAACATGCCTTTAATATCTAAACATTATCTTTTCGTAAATATATTACTGAGGATAAAAGTGATCAGTTCAAAAAGACCTTAGTTTACAGCTTGAATGGAAACTTTATGTAAAATAGAACAAACCATGTATATTAACTCCTTTTTCTATTTATCTTTACTATGAAAAATTATCCTACATGACTTGGATAGAATAGCATGGTAGTGGTGTGTTGCATCCGTTGATTGGATGTGTAGATTAGTTCTTGACCAGGGAGAAGGGAGAAATGGTAGAAGAGTTGTCTTTATTTTGTAAAAATCTAAAACAATATTGATCTCATAGCAAAGCAGAGGGTTTTTACACACAATTAAAACAAATGACATCACAAGTCAGATAGTCCAGATAAGCACATTGTGGGTTTTTTTTTGCTTTTTCGCTCTCTCTTTCTCTGTCTGGTAGAACTGTAAGAAAAGAACTGGTCACACAACATTTACCTGATACCTGGAATATGCAATTTATCCTCAATGAATTTTTTTTCTTCCAGTGTTAAATTCTGTGTTTCGGGATTTTTTTTCTGTTTGTTTTTGCATTTGCAACAATGAAGGGTTTATGTTTATTTAAATAAAAAATAATAATCAAGGCATATGATATTTGTCACCCCTCCAACTGATAGAAACAGTAGCCGGAGGAAAGTGATCAGGTTCTATACATGACATTAGGAACTGATTACTACAGGGGCCCGCACATAGATACAACTGGATATGTGTGAAGTTAAAAAATACATGTCTCTATGGAGAAATTTATATTCTGCCATTGCAGCTGTCCTCATGCATTTTCCCCATAAAGATTATGAGACTTGCTTCAGGTGTGTGTTCTACAGACACTATATTTGTAAATGTAGACCTGTAAATACAACAGTGTAGCACAGAAATGGGTAATCTTCCACTGACATATGGCATCTTTGCTAAATGTTTAGGATACATACTATTTACACATATTTATTCACATTTCCCTACATCAACACAATCTATTTATCTGCATTCAGTGAAGTTTACTCTGAAGTAAATGCATAGCAATGCAACCTTAATCTCCTCGATACTATACCATATATATATATATACCATGTGGTATACCATACCATATGACTACAGTCTTTCTCACCAATGCCCACATTCCATAGTAGCATTAGTATCTGCTTTTTGTAGGGTAGAATGCTCAAGTCCCCCAAAAATAGTCCTTCAAGGTAGGCAGCAGTTAAGTTTTCCTAGGGAGAGAGTTCCACAGATGTGCTGTTACAGTTGAAAAACCTTCTCTCTGGTTGTCACCTGTGTCGGTTCTGACTGCAGAGTTCACCCAAAAGGAGAGAATAAGATGAATAAGAGAATAAGAATAGTAGATCCATAACAATGCAGGATCCAAATATTGTATCAGCACAATTAAGTAAACACTAAGGCTAAAGCAACTATTGTCTTTCATATAAAGACAGTACTTTATTATGAATATAGCAGAATGGCCCACCAGCTAGGACTAAGACCAGAATGTTAGCACCTATTTTGTACCACAGCCACATTATACTTACATTCAACCCTTGTAACAGCCTTTTACTCCTGAGTGGCTTTACAGCATTCTGTGAATGATTCTCCAGTGATAGGCTGTTCACTTGGGGCTTCCAGAGGAATCTGACTGGTCTCTGTTGGAAGCAAAATACTGGATGTGATCTAGTAGTGCTGATCTCATGTTCTTGTATTATGTTCTTATATACATTAATACTAAATCATTGCAGTCTTAGCACAGAGCACAGAGTATGAGTATCAGTAATGGACAATTATATGTAAAGGGGTGTGAAATTTCTGGTAGCTTGTGGATACAGGAAATAATCTGGATCCTCCATCGTCCTATGCTATCAAAGAAATCTTATCTGCATTCTGGGATTTGTGATCAAGGATAAAGCAATAGAAAATGTAATTAAATTTTATTCCCATTTATACCACACAATTTCAGAATGAATCTGGACCATATGTGATAAATCTGACAGTAACAGTGCCAGAATTGTCTCCCTAATGAGTTCATTTACAACTGAAATAAGCATTTCCAATTGATTTTTCCACCCTGAAAGATTAGTCATGATGAAGGGTTGTGCTTCAAAGGAGCTGGAAACAATTTGAATTGATATGTGTGAGTGAATGATTGTAAAGGAAATCCAACATTGTCACCTTTCACTTAAAAAGAAGAAACATTTAAAAAGGCTGGGGGGTGTCAAATCTACAGAAAGAATATAAATTAATCAAAATTACAGTAAAAGAATCTGATTTTGAATATTCACCTCTGATCAGTTTAGTGAATGAGTTAAGTAAATGTGGCAAGAAATCTTCCTTCACAAAATGAAATGTTTGCTCAAAGAAGAACAAAAGGAGACAGAACCCACCCTCAAAACCTATATACACACAAAAAGCAAGACATGAATGCTGTAATATTGCTGAAAAAAATTAAAGCCAACAACAAAAACATTTTTAATTACATCAGAAACAGATAACAAGCTAAGGAGACAACTGGAAAAAAAATGAGAGAGTTAAAGGTTTGCTAAAACGGGATAAGGAAACTGCAAAACAACTGAGTGAATCATTTGTGTTTGTCTGCACTTAAGAATATGTAGAGCAAATATCTGCCTGAACTGACTTTTTCAAGACAGTCTGAAGGACAGAGGCAAATAACTGACAAAATATGGGCTGATATCCTGTATTGCAGTTATGAACTGGTAATCTAAAGTTACAGACCCATAACTTCTCCATATCCACTGATGTTACATGCAACCATGGAACTATTGCCATGATGGGAAGTGCTTGCCTTAAATGCCAGGGGAGCCTCTGCAAGTCATGGAGGCCTGTTCTGCTGGCAATTGGGACACAGCAGGATGATGATTTCAGCCCTTTCCCACCAGCAAGCCAAGCAGACCCCGTCACAACTTCTTGACACACTGCAAATCACCACCAGAATAGATCTCTGTTGCTCAGAGCAGCTCTTGGGTTTTAATATAGGTTTGGGGGGGTTGGGCTAGAAGATGACATCTAAGTACGCATTCATAACTTAAGTCACTGATGTAAGATCTCAGCCATGATGTTCTTGGCCTTGCTGTCAAAAATCACTACATTACAACTTGGTGTTATCCAGCTTGAGAACTGGAAAGCAGACCATCTAATACCTGTGTTTTTGTTTTTTAAATCTAGGTTTGGAGTGCATTTTGGCAACCATAGGTCACATAACTTCTGCCCTTGGTGGCAAGATGGTGAGTAGGGGAGGTGGACAAGAAAAGGAACATGCCAGCACCTTTAACTGGTTTTATTTTAGCATGAACTTTCATGGATATAAGCCCACTTCTTCAGATGCAGTATAGAGTGATATTAAAGCCTTAGGTATGAAGCATATTTATATAGTTGTGGAAGTGTAATAGTTAGGGGGTACCAGGGATTGTTATGTTTCCCTAGCTGGCAGTTGGTTTCAAGCTGTCTTTGGAAAGTAACATGGTTCTGTAACTTTGCAACTTTCTAAGCTATGTCTGGAGAAGGATGCTCCAAGATACGATAGTCAGAAATGGGATGTAATCCTTCCTATTAGAATAAAACCTTCTAAGCGCTTTATTAAGCCTCAGAGTGATATTGTCTACTCAACATGCACACAAGTTCTTTTCTTCTCTAGGGCAGGGAAAAGTGGTTTTACTTCGGGAGTTACTCATATTTCTGCCTTCCACTTGGAAAAGTGGAGAAGACAACACTAGCAAGCACACGGGTAGGAGCAGGGAGTTCCTGTTTGGCTCGCCGTCTCTTCTTTGCCCAAAGGCTTAAGGCAGAGAAAAGGCTATGACATTCTATCCCACTCCCACAAATGTATAACTATACTTTATACCCAAGGCTGTAATTTCACTTTGTACTGCATTAAAGAAGTGGGCTTATATTCCCAAAAGCTCATGCTAAAATAAAAACCAGTTAGTCTTAAGGGTGCTGACACATTCCTTTCTTTTCCTCCCCCTCCCTTCCTCCTTTTTCTTCTGCAAAATGCTAACATGGCTACTTTTTTGAAAACTGCTATGACAATAAGTGTGATTAAAGATCACATTTTTTCGAACCTAAAAGAGAATGAGCCAGTCTAGCTAATTCAACATGATTTTTGCAGAAGTTATTTCTCCTTGGAAACTTTTCAGAGGTCTTTAGAATGTTGACATGCATGTGGGCAAGGCTGCTTGCAGACACTAGACTAAATTCACTTACTAGTCTTAAATAGAACAGACCAACTGAATCAATGGGATTTAGGTAAGTCAGGGATGAGAATCCTATGACCTGTGGACTGCATGCACCCTTGAGAAGGTGCTATTAGGTACTTTCCCCTCCACAGCCCCAGCCCCAACCCAATTTTTGAGTGGAAAAAGAACCACAATGCTTTCTCTAAGAGCTGAATTATGTGCTGTAAACATCCTGGAACAGCAAAGTAAAAAAATAATCTTAAAGTAGGCATCTAATTCTGCATTGTTTTCCATGGCCTTCAGCCCTTCAAATCAGGGGTGGTTGCACTGTTTGAACTGTCTGATTTTAAAACTAATTTTAAAGAGGACTATTTTCTTTGAAAATGCTTTAATTGTGTGTTGCCTGATGGAGCTTGATTGGTTGAGGGGTGATAAGCATTATGAATTAATGAGCAGAACAGACTTTTGGTCACCTGAAACATCACTTTCAGCCACCACAGGGTGTGCTCATAAGACTGGCTGAAACTCTGAAGGAACTGGAAAAGTCGCTCTGATGCTCACTGCAACACCCAGCCCTGATGTAAGTTACAAAATTAAGTCCAACAGAAGGAAATATTTTGCTGCTGCTGCTGCTGTTTTCCCTCGCTTACTGCTGTGTTGGTGCATGCCTGGCATGGCCTGTTATCTGAAGTCCTTTCACACAACATGGTTTCAACTACTATGATTTCACTTTAATTACTACAGCTGAATCTGTAGTACGGAGCTTTCCAAACATGTGTCGCAATACGTTAGTGTGTCAGCTGCAGTGGGTAGGTGTGTCGTATGAACATAATGGGTGGGGGGGGCTGCCTCTCCCGCCGCCACCACAGCTTCCCCAGGCCAAGGAAAACCCTGGTCAGGGCAGTGGTGGCGGGGGGCCAAGCTCAGGTGGAGGCGCTGCTTCCACTTACCGAATTACTCATTGAATTACTGTGTCACAAAATAATGCATGTCTAAAAAGTGTGTCACCAACATAAAAAGTTTGGAAATCTCTGCTGTAGTAAATAATTCTAGTTTAACAAGGCATCATGGGAACTTTCTGGCTGAGAATTCTAAATGACCTCCTACCTTGGAAATCCCAGGACCTCATAGGATGTTGCCATGGCAGTTAAAGTGGAATCATAGTGTTATAAATACAAAGTGTTAAAGGGTATGCAGGGGTTCTTTCCACAAGGATTCTTCCACTTCTGCCCCTTTAATATTTCCCATTTTTGTTGTTTTCAAAATAATGATAAACTTTTCTTCTTCAGTTTTATAAAGACTTTGTGGCATATTTATAACAATACTGATTTGTTAACTAGCATCTAATGAAAAGTGGAGGGTGCTTGTCTTCCCATTTTATTTGGAACTTTTTGACATTTTGAGATAGTATTAGGCACTACAAAGATTAAATGGCCTAGACTACGTTTATTCTTCAGTTTATATCAGACATGTAATACACTTTCTTCAGTAGCTCTCAAAAGATGTTCTATTCTTTTTACCTTGTCTTGGAAATATAAAAGACATACGTATGCCATTTCAGCTTCTTTCTACCCTGATCCGGTAATTTTGGGCAGACTAATACAGCGTCCTATATCTGCTCATTTTGAAACTTAATAATACACTTTTACATCTGATCTTTTTTGACAACATTTCTGTGTACCTCTTGAAAACAAAGGACAGGGGGCGTGCATTTTGAAATATGATGTTGGACTGCCATCTACTGTAATACATGGAGTTCACTGTTTGATTTTGCTTATTTTGGTATTCTGAAGGATCCTAGAATTCTTGTTAAGGTGGAGAGGCCTTCAAGCCTGGCAGGTAAGTTGGTAATCATTTTTCCGACTTGCAGGTACATGCAAGGGCAGGGCAAATATTACTTTTTCCATCCCTTATAATTCAAACATCCTTAACTACAAAGGCTCTTACAAGCAGAATATATACACAGATCTGCTTTCTATGTGTTTAATGTAGCTTACTCCCAAGTGTGCATAGTCTGGATTACAGGCAGCCTTTTTCATTCCAACGAGGGCTCAGCAATACCTGTCAATATTTCTTAGAACTTCCTGACAGTCAGGGCTGTCCGGCAGTGGAATCTGCTGCCTCGGAGTGTGGTGGAGTCTCCTTCCTTGGAGGTTTTTAAGCAGAGGCTGGATGGCCATCTGTCGGGAGTGCTTTGAGGGTGTTCCTGCATGGCAGGGGGTTGGACTGGATGGCCCGTGTGGCCTCTTCCAACTCTACATTTCTATGATTCTATGATTAATGTGTGATCATTTAGTACCTGAAACAGATTTTCTTTTTAGGACGGCCCCACAGTTCCTAGCCTTGTAAACCTGTCACCTTGCCCTCTGGTTGGTCCTCTTTTAAAATCTGTCCGATCTGGAGTCCTAGGCCCTCAGGTGAGCTCACTGTGGATTGGTGTGTGTGTTAGATTTGCTTTCTTTATGGTTAGCATGATTCATCCATTTCAGAGTAAATGATGGTGCCCAGAGCCAGCTTTACAAAATAACAAATGGTTTAACTTTAATAACAGACAGAATGATTGTTCTTAGCTTCCAGTTCCTAGTTCCAAGCAATTAACACTTTTCAAATTATGGTATGTCAGCTCCCTTTCCTGAAATGCACTCAGGCACCCAGAACTCACACACTCCTCTCAGTCTCTCACAAATGATTCCTTCAACAGTCTCTTCCTAACTGTCACCCACAAACTCTCTGTTCTTTGTATTTAAAAAAGTCCTCATTCCTCTCACTGGAGCCCCTTCCTCTCCTCGCAGGGTTTTCTTGCTGGAATTGGCTGATGTCAGTTATTCAATCCACATCTTTGTATCCAGGAGTTCTTAAGTAACATTTTATCAAGTTCTTTTCCTCTTCAGCTGGGTCATAGGGCCTTTCTGCACTACGCTGTCATAGTGCTACCGTTCCACTTTTTTCAACCTCCTGTGGAATTCTGGGGTTTGTAGTTTGCTGAGGCCAAAGAGCTCCCTGGCTGAGAGTTCTAAATGCCCCTCCCTAAACTGCAAATCCCAGGATTCCATGGGATGCTGAAAGTGGAATAATAGCACTACAACAGCGGAAAGTAGTATCATAGTACCCATCTGGTATGTAATACCTAAGGAGGCTCAACAATAAATAAGTGTCTTGGTAGTTCAATTCTGACAGATCATTGGGGGTGGTTCAACTTCCTCAGCCTAGTCTAGTCTTGCCCTGCCCTCCCCCCGCTGGGGTCCAAACACGACCATTTATTAGACTGCTGTGTCTGAAACTCACTCTCTCTTACAAATGTACGATCTAGAGATACTGTCCTTATCTGAGCAGGCTCAGCCTCTGAAACCTGCTCTCAGTTTCAGGGCTCAACACCAGGATACAGGAACTTAAGCTAAAACAATTTTAAGCATGAACAAAATGAACTATATTCAGGCTGTATTAACTAGTACCACCTTCCTCCTACTATACGTACAGCTCACACTCCTTGCTCCTTCTCCTCCCGGAGAGATCTTGCGCCCTTTCACGCTACAGACTCGTAGCACTCTGACCCCACTTTAACTGCCATGGTTCCCTCCCACGGAATCCTGGGACTGCAACTGGGTGTGGGGAATTCAGGCTCCTCAGCCAGGAGCACTTCTGGTGCCTTTGATCAAACTACAAACCCCAGGATTCCACAGGATGGAGCCATGGCAGTGAAAGTGGCAACACAAGGCTATCATTCTGCAGTATGAAAGGGCTCCTGCTGCAGGTCTGTCACACTTTTATTCATGACAAAATCCATTAAATTATCAGCATCTATGTTGAGTCTAAACTTAACAAAGTCCAACGGGTTGTTTTATTTACTTTTGCTTTATGTGGATGAAGTGCGCATGCATGTGTAATGTGAGCTGCTAACAAAACAGAAATATTGAAGGCAAGGACAAGACATTTCGCCTTCTACCTTCTTCAGGTGCTCTTAAATAAAAAAGTGCCCCCAAAGTGGCAATTACAGAATATGGAGGATAGAGTATTCCAAAGTGAATGGATGGTGCTGGATGCCACCCTTTAGGCTGAGACCATGAGGTGCTGGAGTTCTGAGTCTATGTATCCAGAAGTTCTCTCTTTTGTTCTCATGTTTTGGAATCTGATGGTGCTTCTGTTCCAATCACCAACAAATCAACTGAGCCATGGTATTCTGAGTTAAAATGTGTGGCAACTAGTTGTTTTAATGTTCTCATCAGGATTGCAGACTTGTGGTTCCTGGAATGTATACATAGGTCAGTTGTTGTCTTCCCAACACACTGTAGATGTTTGTATACAATTACATAAATTAGACGGCAGTACATGAAGAGCCAGTGTTGTGTAGTGGTTTGAGCACTGGACAACTGTTACTCCACTGGCATGCTCCATCCCTGGGAGATATAAAATTGATATCAAACATGCCCACCATGCCAGAGAGGTTGCCCAGTGGGATGCGTACACAAATAGGTCAAACGACCCGAACCTAGGTCAAGGCCAGGAAAA
The DNA here is from genome assembly GCA_030412105.1 of Cyclura pinguis. NCBI lineage: Eukaryota > Metazoa > Chordata > Lepidosauria > Squamata > Iguanidae > Cyclura > Cyclura pinguis. The sequence goes on from CM059599.1 coordinate 177,687,791, forward strand.
ACCCCAGTCACATTTCCCAAGGAGACCTTAGGCTAGACACGTCCATACGAACAAAGGGTCCTCAGCCACAAATAGCCAACTTGAGGGGATTACCGGGTTTTCCCCAGGTTGAGCAACTCTGACTTTGGAAAATCCTACAAAGTGAGGTCCGTTTACATGATCCAATCATGCAAGCTATCAAGCTGCTATTGTGTGTCACTTTTCCTTCTATTTTGGCCATCATTACTCCCGCGAGAGGGCCTGCCCTCGAGATACGTTCTGCCCTATAAGTAGTCCCAGTTTTGAAAGGTCTCTTCGGAGAACTCCCCGCCACGCTAGCAGACCAGGAATGAGTAATCAAGGCCAATTACTTTGATTTGGTTGCTAGCAGGTATTAAAACCCTTTCTGATTAACAAAGTCTTGAAACACAGAGAACAAAGTTGTGATCTCAAATCAAGCGTCCAGGTGTACAGTACCAAGGATGAGCTTGGGATAAAGAAGACTTTTTGAGTGTCTGAAATGAAGATTTAAGAGAGTAATTTGAAAAAATGAAGATATAATTGAACTTTTGGTCCAACAACACATTTAGGCAGACCAGTTTTAACTGGAATAAAGCTTTAATGAGATAGCTAGGAAAGAAACCAATGAGATTACAGTGGAAGGGTCCATGAAAAATTGGGCTATAAAAGTTGGGACCAGTTGAAAGGGGTAGGACATTCTTTCTTCACACAATACCCCTTCTTTGCACATACTCCTTCTTTATGGTTCATCCCGCCTCCTTGCTCCTCTGTGCTCTTTGCTTTTTCCTTCTCTCGTCTGTTTTCATTGTGATTTGGGATTTACAGACTTCTCTCAAGAGGAGAGAAGAAAGCTGATTTTGGTTGTGTTTTGGGCTGAAGTTGGGCCCTGAAATTTGTTTAAAATTTTTTTTTTCAGATACGTGGTACACCAGAACTTGCGATTTTCTTTTCCATTTGAATATTTCATTATACCCTTGCGTGGATTCTTTATTCTCTAATTTTCCTATTTCTGTGGCTGGAGTTCATCAACAGACTCTACAGCTCAAGATAGGTAGCACATTCTCTCTCTCACTAAAGTTTACACTAAAGTTTACATTTTTATTTAAGTGACTTTGGTTTTCAGCCTGAATATATTTGCCTTTGGCTAAGCTCATGCAGAGTTGATCCAAAAATAACTGGGATATTTAAGATCCAGTCAGACTACGTCAGTTACCAAAAGGGTTGCTTTGTCAAACATTTCATCTTTTTTCTAAAGATTCTGCTACTGTATGGTTTTGCTCTGGCTCATATATTAAATATTTGATCAAGATTGTGTTTGATCATAATCTGTAGTAATTTAATAACCTTTATGTCTAAAGTTTGGGCTTTTAAACGTGCAGGGGCTGGAAGATGTAACAGACTTCTTATAGTTATTTTGCTTTTGTTCATTTATAACTGCTTTTGTGATCCATACTGTCATAGTTTCAGTAGTTGTGCTTTAATTAGTGTCTTACATTATTTCCTCCTTTGCTAGCCATATTATGTAGTTACTTAAATTATGCTGTAACCATTTTTATTGTTATCAGTCACATCATACCTTACCTTGTACGATATTTGTTCATTTTTAAAATAATGATATATTACTTTTCATCATCTTGTCTGTCATTCAATAAATTTTGTTTCTGGTCAAGGGTCATTCTCCCTTTGCTCATTGGACCTATCTACCAGGAATGGTATATAAAAAAGAACCAAGATTGTATTTTTTTGTTCTCCTTTTCTCTTTTGTTTTATTTTAATAAAAATAATTTTTTAAAAAGAGAATCCAGATTGTCAAATTTGAGAGCCATGTTGAAGTTTATATTTCTCTTTATGTTTTTTGGACAGAGTTTTTGATCTAAGTAAATGTGGGAATCAGTGGATATTTATATATCATTGACAAATATGTGATTTTCAGTCATGAGATGAACACATGAGAAGAACATTTGAGGTGGAGGTGGGGATTCCCTGTTGCTGGACAACAACTCCCATTATCCCTGACCATTAACCATGCTGTCTGGGGCTGATTGCAGCTGAAATCTACTCACATTGGAGGTTCACAGATTTCCACTGTAGCCAGTTATTTTAAAGTTATTTAAAGTATTTATACTCTTCCCTTCATCCAAAAATAGTTCCAGCAGAGTGTACAAATAGTTAATAACTTGACAGTTCCCTGCCTGCAGACTTTCAATCTAAGTAAGTCATGACATGCCAGGCAAAAGGAATGGGCATGTATTTGTGAATAAGAGCAAATACCATGGAACTGTGCTCAAACCCCAAATTGTGAATATGGGCAATCAGCAAAACAACTACTGAATAAAAAGGTGGGGGACTCCCCCAGTTATGTTTAAGGTACCTTGAAAGACTCAATGATGGTAGTTTTCTTCTAAATCAGAAATGTAAGCCAAGATGTATTGATATTGTTCATTCTTAGGCCTTATGTATAAACATGGATCAGCCTTTTCTTGTTTAAACCCTTGTTGATATAAAAGTTCTATTAATTTATCATACCAACTTTTGGCTGATTGCTTAAGTCCATACATACTTTTATTGAGTTTACAAACAAGATTTTCTTGTCCCTCCTTTTGAAACCCTTCAGGTTGTTCCATATAAATCTCTTCCAAAAGGTTCCCATTAAGAAAAGCTGTTTTGACATCTAGATGTTCCACAAACATATTTCTTGAACTTGCTACACTAAGGAGTGTCCTGAGTGTTGTAAAGTTAACAACTGGTGCAAATGTATCTAGATAATCAATTCCATATCTTTGGGTAAAACCTTTTGCAACCAGACGTGCCTTATACTGATCCACACTCCCATCTGGATTGTATTTAAGTTTATAAATCCATTTATTTCCAATAGCCTTTCTATTAGGAGGTAGCTTAGTAAGGATCCAAAACTGATTTTGCTTTAAGGATTGATATTCTTCCTCCATAGCTTCCATCCACTTTTCTCTTCCTAAGGGAGGTAATTTACTAATTTCTTTCCAACTTGGTTTCTTTCTTGTTTGTAAATTCTCACAAAATCATATCTTTCTGGAGGTTTACCTTTGTTAATTCTATCTGATCGTCTTACAGCAGTTGTTCCTTCTATTTCTCCTTCATAGTTTTCCTCTATTTCTGTTTCACATGGTGTGGTCCCTATTTCCCCTTCTGTTTTAGTAACATCTCCCAAAGGTGGGACTACTGGTTGACCAGCATTCTCTATAGGTAACCAACTGATCAATTCTTGTGAAACAGTAACTACATGCTCTAGATCAATTGCCATCATAGAGTCAACTGTCTCTTGCATAACATTTCTCTCATCTACATGTCCAACATTGCAACATTTAACTTCAAAGGTTTTAGGGTTTAAGACTCTATACCCTTTTCTTCCAGATGGATATCCAACAATGACTCCGATTTCAGCTCAAGGATCAAGTTTTCCTCTCCTTTGGAATGTGACAATATGCTTTGGCAATATGCAATATGTGGCAATATGCATATAAAAACCAAAGGTTTTTATATGCTTTAAACCTGGTTTCCTACCAAACCATAATTCAAAAGGTGTTTTGCCTGTTACTCTGCTAGGGATTCTATTGTGCAAATAAGTTGCTGTAACTACTGCTTCAGCCCATAAAGACTTCAGTAGTCCAGCTTGCATTAACATAGATCTAGATATCTCCTGTAATGTCCAATTCAACTTTTCAGAACATCAATTTTGTTGAGGGGAATAAGATATAGTCACTTTATGCTCTATACCTTCCTGTTCCATAAATCTTTTGAAATCTACATTGCAATATTCTCCACCTCCACCAGTTCATAATGTTAAAGGTGCTTTGCCAAAATGGTTCTTAACTGCAGCTACATAGCTCTTAAACTTCTCAAGAGTCTCATCCTTACTTTTAAATGTGTGTGTGTGTGTGTGTATCTGTAACTATATTTGCTCTTGGATTCTGTAAAAGTAACAAAATACTTATTCCTGCCTGCAGATAATGGCATAGGACCCACTAAATCTGAATAAACTTCCTCCAAAAAATCCTTATCTTCTTTACTAGATTGTCCTATATAACTAAGAGCTGTTCCTTTTGCTTTTATACAGATTTCACATCTTTCTTTTGCTTTATCACACTTAATGACGTTAATTCCACATTCTGTCAATAGTTTTTCAATGTTTTGCATATTTCTATGTCCCAACTTCACATGCCATGAGTATAAACAGGCTTTATTGATCACAAACATCTTGTCTTATTTGACATATAAGTCTTCCCACATTTGTTACAGTGTCATTATTAACATCAATAATATAATGAAACCTGTCATTTCCATCAACCTCAAGTATGAGACCAGTTCTATTATTGATCATTTTTCCTGAATCACCCTTAAGTACTATAGTATAATCATTCCTTACAATTCTTCTAGTACCAATCAAGTTATTCAAAGCTTCAGGAACAAAAGCAACATTTGTCAATGTAAGATTTACCACTCATTTTTAGAAGTGAGAACTCTTTAAAGGCACAGTTCCAGTTCCTAGCACATTTAATCTCTGTTTGGTTTGCTTGTAATATCTCTGGTCTGTTTTCTGCATCAAGTTCACGAAAGCTTTCTCTACATCAACAGATATGAATAAAACTACCACTATCTAGAAGAAAATGTCTTTTATCATTTACCCCTTAATGATAAGATATCTGAAATGTTTGATTATTCTTATGAGGATTTATACTGTTGTTAAACCTTTGCTTATACCTTTCATTTGATCGTTCACCATTTGATTTGAAGTTTCCATGACCATTGGAGTGTCGTCTACTAAAAGGTGTTTTACCTGTGGAAACATTTGCTCCTCTGGGCTTTTGATTTTCTACAGCCTTAAACCTACAGTATTTGGCAATATGCCCCACCGTTGAACATATGTAACCATTTCCTTTCTTTATAGTCAGGTCTTGTCCTCAACACTGACATTTTCTCAGGTATATTGTCCGCTGTCCTTTTAAGTTCAGAGTCTCTTAAATAAGCAATTGTATAATCTATATCAACTTCTACAAGAAACTAAAGCATGGCCTTTTGATTTGCAAACGGTGATAAACTAAGCAATATGCAGGTGTGAAACTCAGAGTCAGATATCTCTGCTCCTGCAGATTGAAGCTCTGAAACGATCCTTAACATTTCGTCTAAATGCATATCTATGCTAGTTCCTTCTTTCATTCTCATACTATATAGTTTCTCTTTCAGAAATACCACGTTCTTATTTGATCTGTTGAAATACTTTTTCTTAAGGGCACTATATAATTCTTTAGCTGTTTTGTACTTAATTACTAAAGGACTCTCATAGTCTTCTATACAGGAATATATCACCATTAAAGCTTTTCCTTCTTTCATTTTATATTCATGCTGTTCTGACTGATTTTCAGGCATGAACTGATCTATAACATTCAAACAATCTTGTACTTGTAGAGAAACTCTCAATCTTGCATCCCACATCTGAAAATTATCCCTGTTTAACTTTGGGATTACAAATAAGCCATTGTTAGTACATGTACCCTCTGGAAAGTAGGTGTAGTAACTATAGGTGAATTAGCTGAGGTTACAGACATTTTAAATTTATCTATATGAGCTTTCCTGCTAATATAAACTTCAATTTTAAAACTTTGTCACACACACACAAAAATCCTGCTAGATAAGAATTACTTTTACTGAAAAAATTTCTTACCATGAGAAATTAATTGCTCAGTTCAATAATTAAGGCCAAAAGGCAAATACAACACATATTTAAAAAATTCATCTGCTTCATTGTACAAAAACTCCAACAAGGAAAAATAGAAAAACTCCAAACCTCAAAAAAAAAAACTTTTCTTTTGTCTTCTGTTCAAAGCAACCACTGGACTAAAAAAATAACCATTTAGGCAACTATTGGACTAAAAAATAACCATTTAGGCAGCCATCCTCTGCTACCAAATTTGTTGTAAATAAAAAGGAAATTCAGAAGACAAAATAGGGAAAGAAAAATAGTCTTTTATATATTCTAGTTAAAAGATAAAAATAGCATATAGGTTCTTAATGTACAAAAGGTTAAAAGAGAACATAAGCAAGTTTGGCAAGTTAAAATACAAAATATATCAAAATATAATACAATACCACAATGAAGCAGGATATGACACAAACTGCAGCAATAGCAGATCAGAGCAAATCAGGAAATGAAGTGTTCACTAAGAGAATGCTACTCTTATAGAGCCTTTACAATTGCTTCCAGTAACGGGAGTAGGTGAAGGTCCTCTATACCACCAATAGACCAATTAACCCCATAATGACTAAAGTTGTAAGTCTTATCAGTTCCAACACCTTCAAGGTAACTGGGGGAGTCCCCCACTTTTTTACAACACTATGGGATAGCCTTACAATACTACAGCTGACCAGGCAGTAAAGGACAAAGACTCATGCAGGACTGAGAGGTAACAGTTTGAAGTGGGAACACCTTTTTCAATGTTGAATGTGTAATGTTAAGTTAAAGTTAATATTGCTTTATTTAGTATATATTTAATATATGTTTTAATTGTTTTATTGGGTGGATGCTTAAAAGAAGAATTTGCTTGTTCCCTTTAGAAATGGCTAAAAAGCATCCACATTGCAATCACTAGGCCCTGTGCTGAGGTAAGTGCAAAGCAAATGGAGCATTGTGTAAAATGAAACCATTCTGAAATCACTCTCTGCATAAGAGGTTATGAAGATGAGTCATGTATTAAATAACTCCATTAACCAAGCAAGTGACTAAGGGCAGAATGTAAACCTTTCATAAAGAATTTATATATGCCACTCCTTCTGTTCTGATCAGTGCTTTCTAAAATTTTCAGGTTCAGCCAAGATTAGATAGTTAAAAGAACTAGTTAATACATGTCCACAATAACTGAGATTCCTAATATCAAAGTCAAGAGACAAACATGTAGTGCTGGTTTGTTGTTTGTTACTCACAAGTGACGTAAGTCTTTAATGCAATGCACCTGTCTTTAATGTGATTTGGCAAAACCGTCTGAGATTTTTTTATCGGGGTGGTGAGGTTACACAACTGGTTTGGTTCTTAGCAGTGTGTGTCAGCAATAGGCCAAATATTAACTTACGATGGTTTTTGAAAGGTGGATGACAAGATACGCATTCACAGATACTAACAAGTGAGCCTATTCAATATGCGCCTTTGACTTTTAAGAATGGCTTCCATCTTCTTTAGCTCCCCTCATTACGCAAATGAGCTTGGGAGTCTGTGCATTACATGTTCTTATTCGGGTCTTGAGCAATCATTTGTGAGGATGGAATGAAGGAGATGTACCTTGCTTCATAATGGATCTTTATAATAACCAACATCTGTTTTGCTCCATAGCCATTTCAGAGGAGGAACCTGACCTTAACTACCATTTCAGAGCCATAGTCTGCCATTTTGTAGTCACAGGATATATTGAAGGAGGAATCACAAGCCATTATGAAACAATAGAAATTCAAATAAAAGGAAACAGTTACTGTTTGTGTAACAATTGCCTACCAGTGTGTCCATCAATTTGTTTTCAAGTCAAAACATAAATTTCCATTGTGGCACTCAGAAACATAATACACTTCAGAATATTTGGAGCAAAATGAGTGGCACAATTGACACTGAATGATGGAACTTTTACTGAAAGTTACAGGAATCACTACTGTCCTCAAGCCAATGGTTCTCAAACTGTGTAGTGGGACCCAAAAGGAGTTATGATAGTTGCTCAAGGAGAGCACAAGAAAAGTCAGTCCACAAGCACAACATAAGTGAAAAAGAACAAGCCTCTGTGTGTGTGTGTTCGTGCACATGCACTGTTAAAAACTGACTCTGAAAAAGGCTGAGGCAAAGTGTCTCCCCCACTCCCCACCATGTCGTGCCTTCCTCCAACCTTGGACATAGCAAAAATTGGACTCGCCTTTTTTTAATGCTTTTCCCACTCAGTTTCTTCAAATGTTCCATTCTTGGCACAGCAGGCCAATGTCACTTAGTGACCATGGGACAGTTTCTTGGATGAAGGAGGAGGGAAGTGAAGAGAGGAGGCAGAGAGCCCGAAAGCTCAGTATTCATATAGCAGCCGTGTGTGGCATGAGAGGTCTGTGATAGAGAGAGGGAGAGAGAGGCACAGGATAGGACAAGGGGGCATGATGCTAGTACACTAGAACAATCTTTCTTACTTACGTTATCTGAAACAATACAGTCAGCCCTCTATATTTGTGGGTTTGACTTTCGCAGATTTGATTATTTGCAAGTTTATCCAACTCCTGCCCCCTCCACCTCAGGTGCTTTTTTTCTGGGGGAACCTTCCCTCTTGGCTGCTCCAATCAGGTTGTGCAGTCCTTTAAAAACCTGCCTCTGGTCCTCTTCCGCCAGCCACTGCCTGGCCAGCAGCTAGCAGCCTGATTTCTCTGCACCACAAACAGTCTCTTGATGCCCTCCCCCCCAAGAATGGAGATGAGTGAGAGAGAGGAAGAATAGGGCCACCAAGCTGATCAACCCCACTTCCCTCTCCTTTTCCTGACCTGGTTTGGACTGTGGGTGCTTGGTCTCCACACCATACCTCAGGCATCTTCCCAAAGACATACAAACACACACATTTTGATATTGGCAATTTTTCCACTTTTGTGGGGGTCCTGTACCCCTAATCCTAGCAAATGTGGAGGGCTGACTGTACTTATGATGTATTTTTTATTTGGATGTAAGTCCAAATTGTCTGTTAAGCAATTAACAGACAGTTCTGTACCTAGTATTTATGGCATCTTGTGATTATACTTTAGGCTTGACTTTCAAACAACAAAATAAGGAGATCTGGTTTAGAGTTCAACTGGGGGAAAAATATGTAGATACCAACTGTCCAAGCCAGTTCTGACTATTGTTCCACAGTGTTTGAATCAAGTCTTTACAGCTTGGTCTTTGATGAGTGTATTTGCTGCCATCTGCTTAATCTAGAAATTTGCTTGTAGCATGCCAGATGGCAAGTGAGAACATAACAGCAACGTAGGCAGCCTAAGCACATTCAGTAGCAATTCATAACATTAAACAATATTTCACAATTAGTGGAAGATGGAACCAAGCTTGTGAGACTATTCAGATAGTGAATAGTAATGACCAGGTAATGGACTAGTACTGAAGCTAATAAAAGGGCAGGCATTTGTATCTGTCAATGTTTTCTTCAATATATGTCCGCATATATATCTATATATATATTTAAAATGTACCCCACAATTGGCCTTGATAAGTCTTTATTAAAGCTTTGAGAATAGAAAAACCCAAAGTAATATTATTCCCCAAGGCCTCTCCCAGCTAGGTTGAAATATTCTTCCAGGAAAGCCAATGATCTCATATGTTTATATTTTTGTAGTCGCCTTTCTCTACCAGCCCTGTTCAGGCATAGTGCAAAAAGGCCTTGGGACTATACTAAGAGAAGTCCTGACTTTCCTTATGACTATTTGAACCATATGGCGATTGAGAGTGTATGCATGCAGTGGCTAACTGCTATGATTAAGAAGCATTGACACCAACAGCTACAGGAAATAAAATAAACTTTTATTATAGGAAGTCAATCAGAGAGAGGAAAGCTCTCTAAGGGTGCTAGCTTGAGCTAAACCAGAACAGCAAGAAGATTAAGTTAGCTTTATTTCTGTAACAGTAACAGCAAAAAGGAGGTGGAAAAAAGAGGTGGAGTGATCCTTAAGGATATCAGTCTTGGGTCATTTCCACATTACACTGTTATAGTGCTATTATTCCACTTTCAACATCCTATAGAATCTTGGGAATTCCAGTTTAGGGAATGGCATCTTTGGCCTCAGTAAACTACAAACACCAGAATTCCACAGGATGTTGAAAGTGGAATAATAGCACTATAACAGTGTAGTGCAGAAACGGCCTAAGAAAGGCTAGGGTAGGGGAATAAGACATAAGATTTTAGGACACTGAAACACTAATTAACCCTATCACTGCTGCTCCCTCTGAGATATGTTTAACTCGTTACACACTGAGTATTTTTGCCTTTCCAATATATGGTATCATCTGAAGTCAACACAGCTATAAAATACAACAAAATCCAAAATCACAAAACAGTGATATTTTTATTGGGTCAGCTGAAATGAACAATATATATGGTGCAAGCTTTTGAAGCTTCACTGGCTTTTTCATCAGGCAAAGATGTTAAAAATCATACAGGAGAAGAAAAGTGACGATGTTAGAGCTACAGGTCTTCATTCTGTCTAAGATGTTACTTCTATTGTCAGTTTAGATGGTCTAGATGGATGGACTTCCAGTGGAATGGCAAAGCGAGACATCATAACCTAGGGAAGATCTTGCTAGGGACAATGTGTACCAGGTGATCAAAGCCAGTCTGAGATAGCAAAACTGGCAAAAGCTTCCCTCTAGCGACAGAAACCTCAGAAGGAGCCCACAGCAGTCCAAGCTACCAACTGAGGGTCCAAAGGGACTAAGTTTAAGTCTCTGGAGGACTGGATGGATTGGTAGGACCTGGAAAACATCTCCACTATTTGGATATCGCTGATGAAGTGCCAGATAAGCTTCCTCTATCCATTGTTCTTTAACTTGAAGAGAAAAGCTTCAGCAAAACAGAAGACCCTTCAAAGATGGAAAAGAACTGGCTTTGTTACCTAACTTCTACAAAGACTGTGAGTAAAATTAAAAATAATTAAAATACACTTTCACTGAGACCACAGCAGCAGAAGCAGCTGTGTTTTAAAGCTGAAAATGTAAAGAGACAGTACATGCTAAAATTACTTTTAATTTGAAGAATTAAACTCTTAAAAACAAAAACCAAGAATTAGGTTTAAAATATTACAAGATGCAAAAGAGAGAGGAAGATTTGATGTGCCATCATTAAAAACCTATTATCGAGCATGCTGTTTAGATTTAATCAAAATTGGATACATGTAGAAAATACAACATGTAAAGAACTGGAAGGAATTAATAATAGGTTTGGATGGCATGGATACTTATGTTACGACAAAATAACAGTGAATAAAGAGTAATAATCATTGTATTCGAAAGACATTATTGAAAGTGTGGTTACAAATAAAGCATAAATTTTACAGAGGACTTCTGATTTGGACCTCACCTCAAGAACCACGTAAAATTGCCATAACCAAACAAGGAAATTTACTAACCTATCAAGATTTGTTGAAATGGAAAGGGAATAAGCCAATAATGCGCACAGAAGAAGAATTAAAGGCTTTGGGACATGAATTTAATTGGTTCCCATGGAGACAACTTAAAGAGAGATTTAAAATGGATCAAAAATTATATGGATTTGAAAGAAAAGAAAATGAATTAGATTTATTGATGAAGGAGGACCAAAAGAAGAGAATCTCCAAATTCTATAAGCTATTGTTGCAAAGAGAAATGGAATCAGAAACTGTTAAAGATAATATGGTTAGACGGGCACAAAATATTGGACATCCAATTGAGTTGGATACATGGGGGAGGGCATGGAAAACAGACATAAAATTTATACCAAGTTTAAATTTAAGAGAAAACTTTTATAAAATGCTACATAGATGGTATATGACACCTGAAAGGTTACAGAAAATAAATAAAAATGGAAATGAAAGATGTTGGAAATGTGATGAAAAGGTGGGGTCATTCTTTCATATGCGGTGGACCTGTAAGATAGCAAGGAAATTTTGGAAGGAAATACATGATGAAATTCAAAGAATTTACAACTTAAATTTTGAAATGAAGCCAGAGTTTTATTTGTTAAATATGTTGGGGCATTGTTATATTTGATAACTGCTGCAAGATTGACATATGCACAATATTGGAAAGAAAGGAACCACGCTGACATAAAAGAATGGAAATTAAAAGTTCTGGATATGGTAGAGATAGAAAAGCTAACATTTTCACTGAAAAATAAGTCTATCCAGAACTCTGAAAGGGAATGGAGAGAAGTCTTAAATTGGTTACAGAGATAGTAATAAGAAAAGGAAAAGAATAAAGCAAGATTGTATATAATACAAGGCAAGACTGTAATAAGGCAATGGAACAAAGTAGCAATGTAACTATGTAAGACGTAACAATGTAAGATTACCTTTTGAAGAGAAACTATGTATGAATGGAATGTGAATAAGCAGAGTCAACTGGAAAAAAAGAAAAAAGTTTGGAAGTGGGGAAGGGTTTTTTTTATTTTCACTTTAAACTTTAATAAAAATATTTCTAAAAAAAACAACTCTTAAAAATAAGATAAAGACCATTTGGAATTGTTTAAAGTACTTACTGTGGGTATTTGATATGCACCAAGATCACACTGAAAGAGGCATAAACAGGGAATGAACCTTTCTTAACCTGAACTGTGAAAGATCTGTATTAGCTGCCCAGCAGAACCAGAAAACTAGAGTGAAGGCTGGCCAATGAGTGCTGACATCTAGTGGTGGAAAGGTGAAAACTGGTTTAACATAAACTGAACAACATTGAAAGCTACTAAGCTCTCAAAATTAGCAGAAAATACACAGAAAACTGAAGAAGCAGTTAAATCTGTCTTGGAAGAAGAAAAAAAAACCTTTCAAGCTCAAAGAAGACCACCATTTGATCAACCTAGAGAGCCATATTCTAACCAGATGATTGGAAGACCTGAAGAGGATGAGAGAGGGTTTTACTCTACAGAGAACTGATTTTACTCAACTAAGAACTGATGTTAAAGGTGACATGCAAGAACTAAAAGTTTCACCGGCCCATATAAACCTTGATATGAAACAGATGAATAAGAGGAGTGACATCCCAGAAAAAAAGACTCATAAAAAACTGAAAAAGTTTTAGCTGATCAGAAAAAAAATCTGGATGTGATGGACTTGTTGGAAATGAGGGAATGAGGAAGATGTCTAAAAATAAGGGGTATGATCCATTTTAAGATCTTAAACTAGAAAGAATAGATACAATTACTCAACTAAATGAATGGGAAAAAGTGATATTTGAGAAAAAAGAACATCTGACATCTCAATTCTATAAGTACATATTGGACCGGGAATTGGAAACAGAGGCAGTTAAAGAGACAATGATTGTTTGGGCCCAAAATATTGGACATGAAATAAAATTGGAGCAATGGGAAAGAAGTTGGAATATTACACAGAAGTTCACTCTGGCTCAAAATTTGAAAGAAAACTATTTAAAAATGCTACATAGATGGTACTTAGATCCCGTGAAGTTAAGTAAGATATATAAAACAAAAGATAAGAACTGCTGGAAATGCACACAAGAGAACGGGACTTTTTACCACATGTGGTGGCACTGTATAAAGGCCAGAAGATATTGGAAAAAGATACATAAAATAATGATGGACATTCTACAAATAGAGATCTCAATAATGCCTGAATTTTTTTTATTAAATATGATGCACCAAATAGACAAAAAGTACAAAAAATATGAAGAAATAATTTTATACATGATATCTGCAGCTAGAATAGTATACGCAAAAATACTGGAAAAGTCCGGAAACACCTTTAATGGAAGAATGGTTAGATAAAGTTCAGGAACATGTAATTTTAGATGATCTCACACGAAGAATGAAGGGGGGAGGGGAGTAAAAAAGTAAATGATATGAGGATAATCAAGAAATATATTGAAGAGAACCGGAAAAAGTTATGCCAAGGGGAGAATAAATGAATAAGATTTAGGAAAAAACAATGCAGTTTAGCCGAAAAATTACTTAGTAAATTAACATTGCAAGTGAAGAGGCAAGTCTTCAAAGACATAGCAGGTCTTTTGGGATCACAGATCAAATATCTTAAGGAGAGTTCAAACAGGGAGGAAGTTAAAGAATTGGATTGTGGTAGGCAGATAATAATTAGAGGACAGGAAAAATAGAAGATAGAAAACTGTACAGTATAATAAACAAATAAGGTATCTTAAAATGTACATGCAAATATGTATAACTTAATGTATAAGCATGTTTTTATAATGGAAAAAATGAATATGACATAATGATGTAAACTGGGATAGTTTGGTTTTAATAAAAATATATATAAAAAAATAAAAATAAGGGGTATAACTGAGAAAAAGAAAGAGATTATTCAAGAAAGAGTTTGTGAAGTGCTGGCAATTTTTTTGAAGATTAGAAAGAAGCAGTTTACTGGGGAACTGGAAAAGATTTGCTAATCAAAGAAATTTGCTAAGGGATGTGACTGTTTATTTTGTGAGAAGAAATTTAAGAGACCAAGTTCTGCTAGTACACTTTGCAAGTAAACTCCAAATTGAGGAGAAAGATGTGATAGTTTTTAAAGATCTGCCAACCAGAATTCTGAAGAAAAGGAAGGATTACACCTTCCTGACCAGCAAACTGAAACAATATGGGATCTCCTTCATGTGAGGAAATTTAGAAGGAGTGATTTAAAGGTACAGGCAAAGAAAGTATACCTTATATACTGTCAAGAAGGCAAGAGAATTCTCAAGATATTTGTGGAGAGAACTTTAGGAAACAGGAAGAACAGAGAAAAAGAGAAGGCAGCAAAAAGATGATGGAAAACCTACTGACCAGACCTGTGAAGCAAGTAATGAAGATGAAGGGAAACATGATTAGGCCCAGGTGATTGTGGATGTGGACATTCAAGAAGACATGTAAAAATAGCTCTGAAATTTATTATCTTAAATGTTAAAGGAATGAATTCATCAGGGAAGAGAAAATAGACTTTCCTGTTATTCGCAAAAACAAAGATTAGATTTGATATATCTACAAGAGAATCTCATTAGGAAAAATGATTTTTTTCTTTTTTTTTGCAAAGTCTTAAATTAGGAGAAGAATTTCATTCATTAGCAGACAAAAAAAAGTGGGGAGAGTAGTGATCTATGCCAATTCAAAATTAGGCCTATTTTTTTTGAAGATCCAGAAGGCTGGATGATTGGCATGGAAATACAGTTACAAGGACAAAAGGTTCTGCAATAGGTATATATGCACCAACTAAAAATAAAGTCTTTTTTTAAAGAGTTACTTAAGAAGTTTTTGGAACTTGAATATGATAAATGGCTTTTGATGGGATATTTTAACAATGTAATTGACCCTAGAATTGACACACATCAGATAAGAAAAAGAAGCTGTATCAAGGAAAGTTGCCTAAAGCCTTTTTTTAAATTGTTGGACACCTGGAGATCGAAATATGGTCATTTGAAAGCATTTACTTTTTTCCCCAGACAGAAATCCTCTTCCAGATTTGTTCTTCATATCTAAATCTTTGGCCAGAGTGATTAAAGTCATGAAAATATTACCAAAATTGTCTGACCACAATCCACCATGAAGAAAAAGAAGAGCTAGTATAATTGGAGGCTGAATGAAGAATTACTAAGAAAGGAGAAGATTGTGGAGAAACTTCAAAGAATTTCTTTAAGCAGAATATGAACAAAGGTACAAATACTGAAACAGTCTGGGACATTAGCAAAGCTATAATACAAGGGTTCTTTATTCAACAAAACTCGGAATTGAAAAATAAAAGGCAAAAACAGAAACAAGAGTTAATGAATGAAATTAAAGATTAAGAGGAGGAATCAAAAACAAATCCATTAAGTACACCACTGCTTAAAGAGATAAAGATTTTATAAAAGCAATTATCAAGGAATATGACTTATGAAATAGATGAAATACACTCAATAAAAATATTTTGAATCAGCAGATTAGCCAGGAAAATAGTTAGCTTATAAACTATGGAAAGAAAAAGAAAAGTGATAACTTGAGGTAAAAGATGGGAAATACACAATGTCAGACAGTATAAAAATTAAAAAAAAATTAAAAAGTTTTTTCAACATTATAGAAAGAAAAAAGAGAATCACTAAAGAATATAAAGAAATATTGGGATGTGCATACCTTATCAAGGCTTAAAAAAACAAAATAGGAAAAGTGTGAAAATAGAAGTGGCAGAAATGACAGAAGCCTTTAAGAACTTAAAAATTGGGAAATCACCAGGACCTGATGGTGTCTCAGCAAGATATTATAAAGCATTGGAAGAATATTTGTATTTATCATTCCTGCAATTAATGAATTCTAAGAAACTACCTAAAAGGTGGACTAGTGTGAATATAACATTAATACCAAAAAAGGACAGGGATGTGATGGATCCCAAGAACAATAGATCAATTTCTCTTTTAAATAATGATTATAACATTTTACATGGATTTCTGCGGAGTGATTGAAGAAGATTTTGGATATAATGATATATGAAGATCAATGCAGATTTCTGCCAAAAAGATAAATGGAAGACAATATAAGATGTGTACTGAATTTATTGGAGTATTTAAAAGTTTATAATGAGAAGCCTTCATCTTTGATTTTCTTAGATGTGGAGAAGGCCTTTGATAAGGTCCCTTGGTCATTTATGACTGTGACGTTTTTAAAAAATGGCTGTGGGACAAAACTTTATGACATGGATTAAGGCAATTCACTCAGAAGAGCGCAAATTCTGGTGAATAGAGATAACACTTTTTGTGATATACAAAAAAGGGATGAAATGGGGCATTCAGTGTCAGCATTGCTGTTTATATTGACATTAGAAGTCCTGAAAAGAGCAATAACACAAGAAGAAAAAAAATTAAAGGAATTAGGATAAAGACCCATATCTACAAGTTAAGAACTTTTGAAGATGATGATGTCATTTTTCTCTAGGACCCATTAGAGCAGCAGTCGCCAACTGGTAGTCTGTGGATCACTGACGGTCTGTCAGAAAATTCTGGTAGTCCATGGAGAAATTTGGACATGATCTGCAATTTCAGCAGCTGTTACAAAAGTGAAAGATGTTGGACACCCAGACATCTTGTTTACTCATTGTATTATACATCGTGAGCAATTTGCAGCGAAAAGAATGTCTCCAGAACTGCACGAAGTACTCTCTCATGTAACTAAAATTGTAAACGAAATTCGGCACAAAGTAGTCAATTCTTGAATATTTGAGGCACTTTGTGAAGAAATGGACTCTCAATATACTCATCTTCTTCACACTGAGGTGAGAAGGCTGTTGAGGGGCAAAATACAAACGGCTCTCCATGTTGCAGTGATGTAATTGGAGCCAAGAATCCACAAACTTATTTCAAACAAGGAGCAACAAATATCACACTAATGATTTTGTTGTAATTAAACAAGATTTTTTTGTTATAATTAAACAAACGCATTTCATATTAATAAAATGGAACTTTTATGATCAATATTTTATAGATGTTTGTACCTTTTTTTAAAAAAAAACTCATGTTAGTGGTCTGCGGGATTCAAAATTGTGAGTTTAGTGGTCCATGAGGTCCAAATGGCTGGCGACTGCAACATTAGTGTGTGGATGAATTCATGAAGTTGTTAACTGATTTGGGAACGTGGCTAGTGTTAAAGTTAATAGGGGTTTTTTAACCTTTTGTATACGTAATTAGTGTGTATAGTTTTTTGTAATAGGCAATTTTATAATAAATTGAAATGAATTTAATAAAAAAAATTAAAATGATGATCTACAGGGATGCCAGTGCACAGAGACGTCACTCCCCTTCTTAGCCATTTGGGGACCAGGGACAAAGGACAGTAAAACACAGGCAATAAAGTTCAAATCCATTAGCAAAGTAACTTCCATGTATGGGATAGGCATACATCAGTGGAATCTCAATGGTAGTTAGTTATTGCTCCTTTGCTTATTAGAGAAGCTGGCAATTTGTTGTAGTCTGCCTTGAAGTCACTTCTGACTTCTGGCGACTGTTAGGCAAATCTTTCACGGCATTTTCTTGGCAAGATGGGTTCAAAGTAGATTTGCCTCTGCCTTCCTCTGAGCTTGAGAGCGTATGATTTGCCAGTGGGTTTCCATGGCCAAGCACGGATTTGAACTTTGGTCTCCACAGTTGTAGTCCAACATTCAAACCACTACACTATGCTGGCTCTCTACAGCCATCAATTCTTGAAAGATTCTGGATAATACAATTTTGTATTTTCTCCAGAAGCCTTCTAATGAGTTGGGTATTGCCAAAATAAAAACTGAAATCTGAAATTGGTACCTCTTCTGTTTGACTGCCCACACATTCTTCAGAGGAATGTATAGTCACATTTTCATTATCTTTCATTCACCACTATATTATGAAATGGTGTATAAGTGGTAAGATGTACACTTCACTTAAGCATATTTGCTACCAACTGACATATTTCACCAGGCCCTTTATTAGTTAAAGAAAGACCAAAAAAAGCCCCAAACCCCTTCAGTTACAATCCATCTGTCCTAACTCCAGGGCTTGGGGAATGCTAATGCTAATTCCAGGGCTTGGGAACCCTGAGACAACAAACTTTTACCTTAAAGTAGAAGGGGAGAGTCATCCACTCTCTTATCTTATAAGGTGTTCTGCTGTAGTGTTGCTGTTAGTCTTTGGATCTGCTCATATGCTATGCTGTCCACTGCAGCCAGCCATGTCAGTCCATGCAAAAGAAACTATGAAATGAAGTAAGAAGGGGGAGGGTCTTTGACATGCATCTATGGAATGCTTTTCTGCAGGATCTTGCCTGATACCTACTTTGTTCTGTTTCTGGTGCCAGATTAAAAACTTTTAACTTACCTAGGTTTTCAACAAGTGGTGTTACTTTAACAGTAATGTTGGCATTATGTTTTATCTTTTTTTCAGGTTTCCAAAAAGGCAATAATTTTTATTATAAACCACCTCCACAACTTCTGTTAAAGGACAGTATGGCAGGGAGGCACAGAACTGAGGAAGAACAAAGTACAATTGGCCCTTCGCATTTGTGGGTTTCACTTTCATGAATTTGTATGAGTTTTTCCAACCCCTGCTCCCTACTTCAAGCACTTTTCTGGGGGAACTCTCCCTCTTGGTGGCTCCAATCAGGCTGTGCAGACACTTAAAAAACCCACATCTGGTCTTCCTCCTCCACCAGTCACTGCCTGGCTAGCTAATGATGGATCACAGCCCCATTTCTCAGCACCACAAACTTCCTCTTGATGCTCCCACACACTAAAAAAAGGAGATGGGCAAAAAAAGAGGCAGCATAGGGCCACTGTGCTGACCCCTTTTCCTCTCCTTTCTCCAACCAGGTTTGGACTCTGGGGGCCCACTCTCCCCACCATGCCTTGACCCCCCCTTCCCAAGAACACACACATTTTGATATATATATTTTTCACTTTTGCAGGTGTCCTGTGTCCCTAACCCTAGCAAATGTGCAGGGCACACTATAAGTGATGGAACTGGGTTGCAAAGCGGGTATAAACAAGTATCTTTCCCACTAAAGCGTACAAAAACAAACTTCAATTTGTCTAAAATACGGCTCCCAGATTATAGTTTGAGCATTGTGTATGCAGCATATGCGTCTGAGAGTATACACTTCCAATGAACACTATTCTGTTTCTGAGGCACAATTCAGTTTTTACTTTTACACCCCTAAACAAGTTGGTCCTCTGGACAGGACATCGTTCCATACTATACTCTGCCTTCTTCTCTACTCCAGGCTGTTGTATCAGGTAGACATGTTAGTGGGAGCTTTCTGGTTCTGCCAGCTCTGTCTCTGTTGACATTTCACTTTGCTGACTTAATTCTTCTGCAGAGTTTTTGAAGCAAGACCTAGACGATGTGGTTTTGTCATGCATCTGCTAGTGCCACAGGGTTTTGTTTTTATATTCTTGCTGTAGTTTGTTTTTTTTAAATTCACACACAGAAGTCTTCAATATGGCGTTTAACCATGTAAGAGTGCAACTCCCAAACCCCTGATTAGCAGGCATAAGAGACTAGTGCCGAAGGGTCCTAAGTTTTTACAATATTGTATTTTTAATATTGCAGAAAAACCCTGAGACAAATTTATCTACTGAGCCTCAGGCGCAAAAAGGGCAGTCAGGGTATTACGCACCTTGACGGGGAGGCGCCATCTCCTTCGCCGCCTAAGGCAGGAAAAAGGAAAAACTCGGCCCGAACCCCTGCTGGTGTTTGTTCGGACGCTCCCCGCCGCCTCGGGGCTTCAATTTCGGCTCTTTCCCGAGACTGCTACTGAGCCGCCCTCAGGCGAAAGCGGGGGGAAGAAAAGGCCCCCGCGGCCTCTGCTGCCGCCGCGACTGAGGCAGCAGCGGCACACCGGCCGCCGAGGAAGCCGCCGCGGCTGCAGAAACAGCCGCGGCGGCGGCGGCGGCGGCGGCCGCGGCTCCTCCCCCTCCTCCCCCTCCTCCCGTGAGGGCTGCAGCGGAGGCGGCGCTTGTCAGCGGTCGGTTTCCTCGCTGCCGCTGCGCTGTCGCCGGCCGCGCCGCTTCGCTGGGCCGGACAGGGAGACCGGAGTCGTCCATGGTAGCGACGTGTCGCTTCGCAGGCGCCGGGGGATGCGCTAGGCCGCGTCGCCGCCTGGGAGCTTTCCAGGGCCTCGGCGGCGGCTGCTCCTGCAGGTATTCCAGGGGTGGTTGTCGTCGTCGTCGTCGTGGCGGCGGGGCTGCTCCGGGACGCGCACCTCCTCTGCCCCGCCGGGAGGGAAAGGCAAAGGCGCCCTTTCCGGCTCTCGCCCCCTACCGCAAAACGAAGGCGTTCCCTACGCAGGGGCGCGGGGCGCGTGTGGCGGGACGGGGAGAGACCGAGGGCGCCCTCGGCTCCGCGGAGTCGCTCGCCGCCGCCGCCGCCGCCGCCTAAGGCGCCGCAGCCTGGAGGGACCAGCCCAGCCTACCAAGGGTAGGCCGGTTGCCCGCAGCTCGCCGTCTCTCTTCCCTTCACACGGAGTCGGATACTCCGGTCCACGCACGCATTCCCACGGCGCATCGTCCACGCATGCAGCCCCCCCCCCCTTTGCACGCGTTTCCACGGTGCAGTTTGCAGGACTTGCTTTTCCTTTCCTTTCCCTTCAGCCTGCGGTCATCACAACCACCTCTTCTCCCCCTTTGCCCAGGAGGAGAGCAACCTCTCATATAGCTCTTTCCTTTTGCAGACCCCCCCCCCCGTGTTCTCCCAGTATCTTATCAGTAATCTCTTGGGTGTTAAGGAATATACTTTTTTTTCCCTGTTTGCTGCCCTGGGAACAAGTTGACTCCATGTACAAATCGTACCTTTCACTTTTTTAACCCTAAAAAGAAACAGCCATGTTTACCGAAGCCCTCTCCCACATTTTTTTCTCCCTTCTTTTTCTTTCAGCTTTCTGGTTAACACCGCAGAGCTGGGTGCTAGTACCGCCAGCGACTGAGCAGCAAATGTCGCTGTGTCTTCCTTCTTATCCTCCCCTTCCAGGCTAGAGCAAACGATTAGCATGCTACTCTATGTTTATAAAAATTTAGTATCACCTTATACTGGACCTTAGCCAAGGGAAAGCAAGTAGGTGCCCTCCATCTCCGGTGCCAGTTTGTCCTTAATTTTTTAAAGGGTGCTTACTTTTGTTTGGAGAATGGTTAACATCCTGTTTTTAGAATGCCTGGTTCGAAAAATCATAGAGGGCATGATACTTCTAAAAGTGGCTGCTCGTCATGTTGTTCTTACCTCTGCCCACACTGTCCTAATTATATTTCTTCAGTGGCCCTTACATGCTGTTCTTTAGAGTCTATGATTGTCAGTATGACAGGCAGTTTAAAGAGATAAGAGTTAGCCTAAAAGAAGTTGTTTGAGTGATTTCCAGACTAGTAGCTTATGGTAGGTGTTGCCAAACACACACACACACACACACACACACACACACACACAGTCTTATGCCCCTTAAAGATTGATGGGGCTACAGTCCACTTCATTGGATATGTAAAGTATTATCCAGTGTTGGCAGGTTACTGACATGGTCGTTGTGACTGGATGGGGAATTGTAAAAACTGAGGCTTGAGGGATATCAATTTTTTTAAAAAGCCTAATTATTATGCTAGCTTAATTTAAATGTTAGCTTAAATTTTTACTCTAGCTGGTGGTGCAGTGGTTAAATGCCGGTACTGCAGTCACAAGGTTGTAAGTTCAATCCTGCTGGGCTCCGGGTTGATTCAGCCTTCCATGCTTGCACAGCTTGGTAAAATGAATATGCAGCTTGTTGGGGGAAATTAGCTAAACACATTGTGAACTGCTTAGAGAGCAATTAGCTGATAAGCAGTATAGAAATACACATGTTATTGCTATTGCTACACTTAGTATTTACAAAACATTGTTGCTGATAACTAACATCATGGCCTGGGCAAGCTAACTAACCTTTGTCTTAACCTTTCAGTTAAGGTGTTAATGCTCTTTGGTGTTAATGCTTCCTTAGTTCCTCTGGTCCAGTGGCAAAACTCATTTGGATGAGATACTCACCTTCCATGTTGTGTAGTGGTATTGTATAGAGATTTTATCTAGCTGATAGATAGTGTCATTCAGATACCATTTTTTAGAAGAGTGCTTTTTGGACATATGGGAGCATTAGTGTATATGCAAAGGATGTAGCTGTTTTGAACTGTAAAATGTGAAGCTGGAACTCTGTTGTGGTTATCATGGATTGGAAATTTGCGTCTGTTGTTAGAATTAGTATTCATTTATATTCTGTCTTTCCTCCCAAACTGGAACTCAAAATGTTTTACAAAATTAAAACAATTGCAGTTCAAAGCACTTGGAGAGCTGTATGTAAAAAAAGATGAAAAAAAGTTATTAAAATACAGTAAACTATCCATAGAATTATAACCATTTAAAACAAATCCATCAAGGACAGAAGATTAAATTTAGTAAAACTACATACCACTAAAAACTCGTGAAGTCAGTTTCTGAAAGCTTCTCAGGATAGAAAAGTTTTTAGTTACAGATGAAAGGACAGCAAACAAGAGTCATCCTAGCCTCCTCAGGGTGGGAGTTCTGAGAGTGAGGCGACCTTTACCTGTGTTGTTTCCACACTTGTCTCTGAAGATGATGAGTCTGAGAGAAAGGCCTCTACTGAACATCTTCGAGCAGTGATCTTAACCTTTTCTTTACTGGGGACCTCCAAAAACATAACTCAAGATTTAAATATTTAATTTTATATTTAAATATTCAAATATTTATTTATTAAAGGTTCCTGGAGATTAGGATTCAAATTCCTACTGGGTGACCTTGGGCAAGTCGCATTCTCTCAACCTCAGAGGAACGCAAAGACAAATCACCTCTGAACAAATCTTGCCAAGAAAACATTGTGATAGGTTCATCCAAGGGTCACCAAAACTCAGAAATGACTGGAAGACACGCAACAACAAAGTGCTACTAATGAGGGAGTTCTTTCTAGTCATCTTGTTTCTTCCCTTTGAAAATGTGCGGTGAATCTAAGACAAACCTGTTATGGGGGTTTTCTTAGCAAAATTTGTTCACTTTGCCTTTCTCTTGAATGTGACTTGCCCAGAGTCACCCAGTGGGTTTCCATGGCCATGAACCCTCAGGGGTACCCAGACCCCAGGTTAAGAATCACTGTTTTTGAGCACCAATAGACAATAGAAGAAAGTAGGGACACGAACCATATAGGCTTTATCGTTCGTAACAAGCATTGTGAATTGTGCTTAGAAGTGGACTGGCAGCCAGAGAAGTTATTGCAACAAGGTTGTTTTGTCTGTATCTGGCTGCAGCTCTTTGAGCCAGGTGAAGTTTCTGATCATTTTTCAAAGACAGCTTCGGCTAGAATGCCTTACACTAATACAAACAGGATGTAGCTAAGGCATCTAACACCGTAGCCAGATAAGACATCTGCTAGAACAGGCCCAAAGCAACCATCATAACTGCTGTTGCCCTGATATGCACCCAAAGGTGAAGAATGTTAAATACAACATTACTTTTTATTTTTAAGAAGTGACTGCTTTTAACAGCACTTTTTATTTAAAAAAAGTGATGCTAGTAGCATGTTACTGATGCCCTTTTTGCACTTTTTTGCACATTTGAAAATAACCCCCAAGCAAGATATTGAAGTAAGAAGTTATTTGTAACACCTCAGAAGAGTAACTGTTAGAAATCATTGCATTATTTTTTTCAAAGTAATACTATGGCCACTTTGCCACTCCTTTTGTTGCTATTCATAACACAATGTACTTTAGGTAGATACTTCAGATGCCAGCTGAGAAATGAACAAAAGGTGGTTATGGTAGTTACATGGCTATTCCAAAATGAAAGACTTTGCCCTCGGGATGTTTTTAGTATTGAACGCTTTTGGTCCATCACCTCTGAAAAGCAGCCAAACAGAAAAAGGGAAACATTTAAGGAGTAGTTTCATTGAGCAATTTATATCGATTATTTATAGTTTGCTTTTGTAGTTGCCAACATCTGCCTTCTGTGATAACATGTGATGGGCCTATTAGATACACCTAAGAGCTAGCTAGTGTTAAAATGTAAGTGTTACACATTTTTGTTGCTCCTATGAACTGAGGATCCTTCTTGCTTTGTTTTTGTTATTTTTTTTAAATATGACAATCAAAATTAATGGTTCATTACATTTTTGAATATCTTTCTTAAAAAGTTGTGTTATATTTCTGTTAAACGTGCTTAATACTGTGATCTTTTTTTAGAACTTGAGAACAGTCATATATGCTACAGTCCGAAGAGATTTTTTTAAACCTATGGAACTGGAAGAGATATGAGGCTGCCTTGCTGGGACATTTTTGGAGTTCTGTTATTAAGGTATGCAACTGTAGTCACTTAATATTAATAGAATATTTGTCAGATGGTTGAAGAATGCACTGTGCATTTTTTCACTGCTGGTAAAGTGGTAACAAGCGGCTTTATTTTTTCCAAGTTAACAAGGTACACATAAACTTAAATAATCATACACTGTGTCTTTGTTTTTGGCATCAATGTGCATTTCTTGTATATATGTAGATGAATAAAGGTTAGACTGGGATATCATAACATAAAGCAGTCAATTAAAGACTGTAAATAGTTATGTGCAAATTTAATCCTGGAGCAAGTTTACATAATTTTTTGATGATTCAATGATTTCACTAGAGTCAAAGTAAAGGTTTTTGAAAGTATGTAAGATATACATGAGTTGCTAAAACTAGATACTTACTTTCACACAAGATACATAAAACTTAGTTAAATTAAAGTCCGAAATAAATAGGCTGGTTTTTAAAATCAGCAACAGAAACTGTCTTATGAAAGTAACATTTAAACCTGCACTTATAATTTATTAAAATTGTTCCTTGTTGTGAAGAAGTGCCTGCCGCAGGAAGCCAAAGTCTTCCACTCACTTGCCAGCACATACCAGAGAGATGCTGTGAGACACACAGGCACTCACCCAGTGCCCAGGAGGTGCTCCTGGGATCACGTGTGACCCTGCTCACCATCACCACCAAAGAATGTGGGTGGTTCTTGCTTAGGGCACCCCTTCCCTTCCCCCCAACCCAGGAAGAATGTTTCCTTTCCTTTTAGTGTCCTGAGAAGGCTGTGAGAGTGGGCAGTGGCAGTGACCACAACAGCAGCATCAGCACAGATGAGGAACCAGGTTGTTGGAGGAGGAGGATGGCAAGAAGGAGAGGAAAAGATCATCACAGCCCACCTTTTGCCAGCTGAATGGCAATGCACAGCAAAAGGAAAGGGGAATGGTTGCAGTGTTGCCCACTGCTGACGTGCTGAGGAACAGGAAAGAATATCCAAGAATGTGTACAGGACCCAGCTGAGGAGGGATAAGACAGACAGGACTTTGACTTGGCTCCCAAAAGACAGGTGGGATCACTCCAGCTGTAGTGCCCCCAGCAATACTATACAGGTGTCCCCTGTATTTTAAATTAATTATGATTATAACCACACTCTCTCTATATATGGTGTGTGTGTGTATATATAAAATATTTGCAGTTATAATATTTATTTGCTTTTTCAGCCCTTCTAAATTGCAATTATAACCAGAATCCATTAATTCAATGTGTGGTTGAAAGAATGGACCACATGTTGAATTAATGGGTTCCGACTGTAATTTAAAAGGATTGAAACAGCGGACCATCAGAAAGCAGTCTATGGAAAAGTGGCAGACACCTGTATAGAGATTCCGTATCCATAGAGGCTAGGAGGGTGTTTTCTGGGAAGTTGTGGATGGACTGTATTTTCTTCAGGAAATGCTGTATCTTTCATATAGCTTGGAGTGTTAATAGCATGTGGGCTGAGAACTAAGTCTTTATATCTAGATACCTCAACAGTGAATGTTCTAATGCTTGAGAAAATAGGTCTTCTTGGACTGCCTCATTTATGTATTTTGGGTAGTAGATAGATGATGCTCAGTTTGGGTTCTAGGTTGAAGATCTTTTCAGTTGAATTGGAAAAGTTTGTTATTTCTTCATTGCATTCTTTTTAAATTAACAAAGTGAAGATGTATTCGTAATCAATTTAAAGCACTTTAGCCCACGAATATTGACTTTGAACCTGGATCATTTCCACATTCTCGTGAGGCTGGTATGCCCATGTATTATGTATCTAATATGTACTTTCTGTAACACAATATTTTTCTCTGCTCTTAAGTAGATAAATACTTCACTTAGTAAAAATGCACGAGTTCTTGCAACAGCTTCTCAGACAACTTGTGCTTAAAAGTGCTGTTCAGATCATGAGACTTGCAAAAAAAAAAAGAAGAACAAACATATTGAAAAGTGCTGACAACTGTGTATTTGCTCTAATTTCCTAAGATAATTTAAGACTGCTAAATCTATCTCCCAGTTATGGATGGATTTTGCTTGCCTTACAAAATGTCTGAGACTTCTTGTATAATTATTTAGAGAACATTTAATTGTTTTCTGTTTTGTGATGTTGCTGCTGCTCTACTCATTGTTACTGTTACTGTGATGACCAGCAACTTCTCCTTCAAGCCAAAAAAGCTTATTAATTCTCCAACTCTGTCCACTGCCTGTACATCTGACTTAGCATTTAATATTGGACAATTCTGAGTCAAATGCATTCATGTCTCTGTATCTCCATCTTTCTGCCTAATTATTGGTAGATTGTATTGCAGCATGCCATACAGCTGAATGTGCAGATACTAATACCATTTTGTGTTGAAAATGGAGGGTAGAGTGAAGAAACAGTGATAAGTGTAGTTTGCCCCTTTTTATTTGTCTGTGTTTAATTGGTGATCACCCCAAGCATGTACATGCATATGTATGTAATAGATCCAACTATTGATTTTACCCCCATTACCTATATGCGATACTGAAATCCAACTCCTGTTCTCAACTAGAATAAACTTATTGAATGAGTGAGACTTTCATAAGTGTTGCCTGACCAAGTTTCCATTGACTCAGTGGGTCTAATCTAGTTGGGAATAACAGTTACATTTTACTTCAGTTTTTGATTTACATTTAAAATTTGAGCATACCAGACTTTGAGATAAATTCAAGAATTCTTATGTTGCAGTAGCTGGGACTGTATCCATATGAATGACAACAAGCAGTAGTGAATAGCATTATGCTCTTCCTTATGGTCTCTGACTCACAAATATAGATTGTTCTGCTTCTTAGAAGTTTAGAGTCAAAGAGTTGGGAGACACCACAAGGACCATCCAGTCCTGCCATGTAGGAGTACACAATCAAACTACTCCTGACAGATGGTCATCCAGCCTCCACTTAAAAACCTCTGAAGGAGACTCCAGCGCACACTAAGGACACACACTGTTGAGGAGCTCTTTTTGCCAGAAAGTTCTTAATGTTTAGGTGGAATCTCTTTTCCTGTGGTTTGAATCTGTTGCTTCTGTTTTGGAGTAGCAGAAAACAAGCTTACCCCACCTTCCAAATGACATCCTTTTTAAATATTTGAACGTGGCTATAATTTCATTTCCTAACCTTCTCTTTTTCAGGCTAAACATAGCCAACTCCCTAAGCTGCTCCTCATAGGGAATGATTTCCAGGCCCTTCTAGAGCTAAGCAAAGCAAATTCTAATAATGACCCCACCTCTCTCCAGTGTGCATGTGTTGATGTTTCCACTCTTTCCCTCAGTTCTTTTTTGTTAGCTGCTATTGCAGCAGTAGTTCATTGGAACGCCTCAGAGATAGCTAAGTGATTTATTGTAATTTTTCCTTACGATCATCAGTATCTTATTAGTTTCTTTCTTCCTCTTCCTTGCAGTTCTTGTGTGCTTGAGTTATTTCTTCCTGTATTTTTTCTCCTTTAAATTCTTGTGAATGCTTGAGCCCATGGCACCAGACCTTGCTGTTCAAAAAGTGTATTCAATGTGGTGAAAAGACTCCCCTAACTAATGGTTGTTTGTGCCTTGGGAAAAGTCGCATTGTGGAAATGTGCAGGCACTCTAAGGTGTCCTTCAAGCAAATGCTGAAGAATCGTTTCTGTTGTCTGAATGTTTCTGAGATGGAAAGTCTCTTCAGGTCGGTGTTGCTTTGGCCTCAGGTCCTTCAAGAAGGTCATTAGCCCAATAATATCTTATTCTAAATGCCTCCCTCTGTCTTCAACTCCCATACCATCTGCCCTCACTACCTTTGTCCTGGCTTTGTGTGCACCAGATCCAATCAGCCATACTTACCATATTTGGAAGCAGCAACTCAGTCTACTTCCAGTCCATCCACTATCCCTCTTCCATTACCAATAGTTACAAGGGAACTTCCATCTCTTCAGACACCATCTTCAGCCAGTAAAGACTGTTTCCAGATTCATCTGACTGAATCTCCAGTTTCATTCCAACTACCTGTGGGACGCAGCCATCACATCTGATGGCTACAGCCAAATTCTTTTCAGCCTGAGAGTCATGAATCTGATGATATTGATTATAAGTCTTCATCGTCTTCTGCCTCAGAGCATGCCTCTTTGTTTCACTTGTCCTGGCAGTAACAGCCAGGAGACTGTTATCCCGTACAAAGAGTACACAATCCTACTTAGAGCCATTGCTATGTATGGTTATGGTTCATGGAGTGGAAGCCAAGATATCACCACCTCCAGGAATGGATCTAGGCTAAATTGATTGATCCCCTGTTGATTCTCATGCTGTCTTCCTTCTTGGGGGTAGCTGCACAGTCATGGCTGAATCCATTGTCTATTCCTATCAACATCCTAGTATGTCAAGAGCCTTTATAAAGTTCAGGAGGACAATTGTGTTTTCCTGTTCAAAGATACCACAGCCAACTTGATCATTGTGGAGACAGTGCAAGGGAAAGATAAAAGACAAGCCTGACAGTGCAAGACAGTGCAAATAAAGACAGTGCAAATAAAGAGTGCCAAAGGTCTGATGCCCTAGGCAGAAAGTTCTATCCGCAGTGACTCTGTCCTTGCTTATAGCCAGTTATCAGCCCTGCATGGGGACATGTCAACAGGAGAAGTTGCCCCACTTCATAGTTTTACAGTTTCCAAGCAGGATGGCAGTCTAGCCAAAATGAAATGAGTAAGAGCTTGCCCAGTCCAAGTTCTCTTTAGCTTTTTAAAATTATTTTTTAACACAATCTAATTTGCAATCAAAGTAATATAGTCTCAAAAATAAAGACACAGAAGAAAAAGAGAGAAAGGGAGAAAAAGAAAAAAAGACATGTAACAAATACTTTCTACCATTAAAGATTCAAGAGGGCCAACCATTAATAGCACAATTTCCATGGTGCTCTTAGCTTTGCCGGATTTATTACTATTTTTGAACATATGAAAGGCAGAAACAGATAACATTCCCAGATAACATTCCCAGCTCAGGAATGGGCTGGGGAGCTGTCTAGTAGACATGTGCATTCTATAGCATTCCCCACTGCAAAGCTGAAGAATCACATGGATTCATTAGGGTTGGCTAGATTGAAGCTTCTCCGAGCAAAGACTTACAGTGTTATCAGAGGACCTTTGAGGACCCAGGCTGGGATGGCGCCCTGCTTGGTTGGTGATTTTTTTATGCTTGAGTGAGTACGATTTGCATTGGAAATATTTGAAGTGCAGTCTCCATTGACAGAATATGTGAAAGTGAAACTAAGTGTAGAGAGAAGTGGATAGCATAGCACTCAAAAGACTGACAGTTAAGTGATAGTTTGGACTGGAAATAAGAAATAGATTTGGTCTCCAAAGATTCAAACAATTAAAAGGTCCATATGGAAGCTGTATTTCAGAAAAGGGGCAATAAATATTGTCTCTGATGCCAGAGTTTAAGCAGAAAGTGATTTATATGACATAATGGACATGGCCACCAGAAAAATGTCCAGAGCTGTGTTAGATGAATTTGACCCTGTGCTCATTAAAATTCATGCCTCAGTGTTAGAGATGTCTAATCATTTATCTAATCTAGAAAATCTAATTCTAGATTTTAATAAATGTGTGACAGAAAGTAATGGGAATTTAGATAAGAAACTGGATTCGTTAAGATTAGAGATTGCAGGTCAATAAACTGTTACCCTGTTTTCTGGGGGTCCCGGGAGGGACACCAAATTGCTATAAGTTGGGGAAATTAGTTCAGAGCACAAGTTGGCAAAATGAGAGGCAGGCTAACGTAGCGAGATCTTGAACCCTATGTCTACAGGATCAGGTCGAGTCAAGGAGCACACAGAAGTTGAAGCAATAAGTGATGTTTTATTAAAAACACGAGCCAAACAGTGTATGCGACACACTCACACAAGATAACTAAAGAAATAAAGGTTGGAGTGGTATAGAGGAATTTTTAGAGGAGTTACTGGTTTGGGTGATACTTCACCTCTCCTGAAGCCCGGAAAAATGGAGAGCGAGGCTGGGGTGCGATGTACCTCAGCACGTGGAGCTGAGGGAGGCTCGCCAAGCAAAGCAGCAGCAAGGCGGGATGAAACTTGGGAGCAATCCGAGGAAGGTCTCGGAATCAAGGGTTTTTATAAGGAGAATGTGACTGCAGGCTATGCCGTACTTGGGGGAAACAATAGATTTGGAGTTGGAGACAAAGCCTCCGAAAGGTCAGAATCTGAATGATTGAGTTATCGCAGAGGTTCTCAATAGAGTAGCCGGTATGCAAACGCAGAGTACTTGGGTATTGTATAGCTCGATCATCAAGCTGCCAGCGCGAGGCAGAGGATCTTTTGTAGGTTGCGTGCATACCTAATTAGAGTACTTGCCTGGAGGTCTCCTGAAGCGGTGAGTCGGCTATTTTCTGGCCTACCTGTATTGTCTAGGAATATTACGGCGATAATCGGCCGAGCCTGTATGCGTGGTTGTCCGGGGGCCTTGCAAGCACGTGGAAGGGAATAGATAAGTGAAGCCGAATTATGATATCAAAAGGATATCTTTTAATATCCCCAAAGCTTGGACTAGCCAGGGCAGTAACAAAACCATTTTAAAGAGCTAGCTGAAAAATGGTTCAAAGAAATCATGACATCAGTTCAGCATCTCACAACAATTACGCACAAACATGATCAGGGGAATTTTGATCATTTACAGAGAATGGACCTTTTTACAGGAGGATTTGGAAAAGGCGCAAAGGATATAGTGATAATTATAGTGCTAAAATCAAAACACAGAATAGCACAGGAATTAGCACAGCAATAGCAATAGCACAGCAATAACACAGCAATTAATTGCTGTTCTAAAAGAGCCAACAGATTTAAAACAGTTTTAAAAGCTTTGGTGAGCCTCACAAGCAGCTCTGCTGAAGAACTTGATAAGAAGATTGAAGGCAAAACTATTTATGCACAAAGGAATTAACTTCCAAGAGATGTTGTAATTCATTTCACATATAAAAGTATCATAGATGGAATATTGAGAATACATTTAAAGAAAGCAAAAAAATAAATAAAAAAAAAAAATAAAAAAAATGCAAAGAGTGTAAATTCTTGGTGAAGGCTTTCAGGAAGAAAGGGCTTAACCTGGGTGGATAGTCCCAGAGGGTTTTGTAACCACTTATGCAGGTGAAATATATACAATAAACTGTTTGGAGAGAGTGAGAGATCTATTCAAAATGTTGAAGGAAGATACTCCAGAAGGAGATATTTAAATGTTTGAGAAGTTGTTAAGAAGAAATAACAATATAATATCTTTCTAAAACAATTAAAATGCATCTGAAAATCGTTTTTAAGATTCATTTGCACCAGAAAAGGAAGAAAATAGCATTTGTTTTGAAAAAAAATCCCAAACATGAAATAATTTCTCTTCCAGAAACTTGCATAAGAAAAAGCAACTGTGGGCCCCAAGTCTGTGTCTGCAAAGAAAAACAAAAGAAATGGGATAGTCTTTTACCTAAATCAAACATTACCGTCTATATAGATTTTTGAGATAGACAAAGTAGATGTGTAACTGTAGAAATCGATTTGAATGGCAAGACTTAATGGCTATTTATGCTCCTAATAATGAGAAATCAATATTTTATGAAAGTTTGTTTAAAAAGGCATGTAAAATAGACCTACAAAATCTGATTTACATGGGCAGTTGGAATGGAATTTTTGACCCCAATCAATATAAATGTTCCAGTAAAAGTATTAAGGAGGATCAAGGGAGACTACTTAGAAACTTCTTTAAATATACAGGGTAATTTGGATTAATGTATGTTTGGAGATATTTGCAGCCAAACAATAGAGACTATACTTCTTTTTCCCCAGATTATCATTAATCTTTTTTCTAGAATAATTATGTTCCTGCGTTTCTAAGAATATGGCTAACTTAATAAAGAGCACTGATATTTTACCGCCCCCCCCCAAAATCAGATCATAATCTTACCACAGTGTTTCTGAAAATGAAAAAAAATGCAGTTTAGATGGAGACTTAGTGATGTTTGTTTCTAGAATCAGAAATATAGCAACAATGTAAACAAGAATTGAGGAAATTTTTTGAACTGAACTTAAAGAAGGGTAAAGAGCCCACAACATTATGGGATGCAAGCAAAAGTTATATGAGAAGACAATCTATAAAATATGGTTCAATACTGAAAAAAAAAAAGCTAAAAAGAGGAAATGATGAATGAAATACTGCATTTGGAGGAAAGACACAAGAAAATATTTGATAGAGACTCAGCAACAGATTAAGTTACTCTAACAAAAGTTCTCATGGTTTGTTGTGTGCCTTCAAGTCATTTCTGACTTATGAAAACCCTAACGCAAACCTATGTTGGGGTTTTCTAGGATTGAAAGTGTGTGACATGCCCAAGATCACCCAGTGTGTTTCCATAGCCAAGCAGGGAATTGAACTCTGGTCTCCAGGTTGTAGTCCGATGCTAAAACTACTACAACACACCAGCAGACCGTTAATTGAATGGCAAATTACTTTAAACAAAAGAACTGTGAATTCCAATAAACTTAGCAAGTAGCTTTCCTATAACTTGAGACAGGCAAAGATAAGGAAAAATGTCACAAATATCAGAAAGAGAGATCAGTTTGTAATGGATAATTTGAAAATAGTAATAACCTTTGAGGATTATTACAGAGATTTACATGTAAGGGGCAATGAGAAGATCTTAGATATGGAAGACTACTTTGATAAATTGCAATTGAACAAATTATGCTTTAACAAAAGGAAAGTTCGAATAGACTTGTGACAACTGTGGAAAGCATTGAAGTAATTAAAAAGATCAAATATGGAAAAGTGCCAGGCGCAGATATAATATACCAAGCAGCATATTATAAGAAATTTGAAGATAAGCTACTGCAGCCATTAAACATGGCGTGTGATGAGTTATTAGAAAAAGAATGATGCTAGACTCTTGGAGAAATGTTGACATTACAATGATTCATAAAGAAAATACACATCAGACATTAACAAAGAATTATAGACCTATTTCACTACTAAGTAGCTACTGTAAGATATTTACTACCATCTTGGCAAGCAAATTTGGAAAACATATTTCTCAAAATATTCATGAGGATCAGAGTGATTTTTTTTTTTGCTAGAAAAGACAAGGAATAATGTAAGAACTATTAATATTATTGAATTTTTGGAATATCATAATGACAAAAAAGTTGTTTTGATATGTATGTGAGTGTGTGTGTGTGTGTGTACGTACATGCATATGCACGTGTTTATGTTTAGCTGTAGAGAAAGCTTTTGATAATATTTTTTGATATTTATTTTGTAATTAATGCAGAAATCATTGTTGAATGTAAGTCTCTAAATTTTAAAGTATTGTTACTTTTTAAAATAAATCTGCAAATGTAAAAAAACAGTATTTCTTGGAAGTACTTATTTCACTTATTGGAAAGTATGGACTTTGCCTCTATTGCCTGAATAATATTTCCACTGATCACTCACAGTTCAAAAGGCACAGATTTTAGTAATAAGATTGATTGAAATACAAAGGAGGACCAGGCAAGGTTGTCCCATTTTACTTTTACTGTTTGTTTTGGTGTTGGAGACCCTACAGAGAGATATCAGAAAGATGACAGAATCTATGAGATGGTGGTAAAAAAAGAACAGTACAAACTGAGACCGTATGCAGATAATCTTGTGATAATGACACTAAACCTACTGGACTCAATGAAGGCCTTTGTGCAGAGAAAAATAAGGCATTTGGGACAAGCTCTGGGTTTAAAGTGAACTGTGAGAAAACAAAATTGCTAACTAAAAATATGATTTCAGAAGAGGACAACGAACTAACTCTACTTTTAAATTTTAAAGTTGAAAAAGTGGAGATTAAATATTTGTGAGTTAAAATCACAAAGGACAACTATGAAAAAGCCTGAAAGAAGGACTTAGAAATGTGGGGAACATTAAATTTATCCCTTTTGGGTAAAATTACAGTAATAAAAACAAATGTTTTGCAAAGGCTTTTATTTTTCTTTCAAGTGATAATTATTGTAAGAAATGGGATACCTTTCATGCAATGGCAGAAAGATTTCCAGATTTGCCTAGTAGGCAAAGAAACCCAGAATAAAATTTAAAACACTGTACAGTGCTAGGAAAAGGGATAGCTCAGGAGTCTCTGGTGTTAAATTGTATTATGAGGCCTGTTGTTCTATATGATTGAAGAAATGGCTGTTGCTTAGAGATGTGAGACTCTTCAAACTTGAAGGCCATAATTTAGTATTGGTTGGCATGGTTATCTTTGGTATGATAAAGGAAAGAATGGATTGAAAATTGGAGATAGTTGCTTTTTGATGATCTTTTATACTTTGGGCAAGACAACTGGAAGTTTAAATTGAAAGAGGTTATTCTTAAGAAAGGCAAAGATCTTAATTGCCTTGCTTATATGCAACTTAAGGACAGAATTAGTCAAGATAAGAGAAATATAGGCATATAGATTAGAGAAAATAAGTTTTATTTAGAGTTGTGTAATGATGATGACCAAGTAATTAAAGTATATAAATGACTTTTGAAACTAGAGACAGAAGATGAACCTGTAAAAGTGAATATAATAAAATGGGCTTGAAATTTTGGGGATAATGTACCTATTGATGTACAGGAGAAAATGTGGTTCAAAGACATGGAGTTTATTTTGCGTAGTAATTTAGAAGAAAATCTGTGTAAGATTATATTAAGATGGTATCTAACCCCAAATAAGCTGTTGAAAATGTCCAAGAATGTTTCAAACCAATGTTGGAGATGTCAAGATAAGGCGTGTTCCTTTTTTCATATATGGTGGCCTTTTAAGAAGGGTAGATGTTACTGGTCTAAGTTTTATCAAAAAATGTTAAAGGTAGATTTTATGTGACCAGAAATGGTTTTGTTGGGCATTATGGATAAAGAACTGCAGAGTAAATATGGATTACTTCTTCAGTATATGACAACAGCAGGAAGAATATTGTTTTCTCAAACTTGGAAAAAGATTGAAATGCTGATGATGGAAGAATGGATAGCTCAAATTGTCAAATGAATGTGGGTTCTAAAGAAAAAAGAATGTCAATATATGTAGGTTGAAAAGGGGTGGGACTGCTACCTAAAATCATTTTGCTTAGTGCTGGAAGTTTCCAGCAGGTTTAGTACAGTCACAGAACAACCTATATGTACACATTCACAGATGAGCACTCAAAGAAACACAATTACAGGTAAGCAATCTGTTCCTATGTCTTATTTGTATACAGTATTGTTGTTATTGTTGTTTTTGCATTCATATGCTACCTTTCCTCCAAAACTAGGATACAAGGCAGTTTGCAAAAAGTTAAAACAAATCCCATAAGTTTTAAACATAGAAGTTGTTATTGTTAAAATAACGGTATGAGTGATCTTTTGATATGTACATCATACACAGGTTTATGCCTCCTAGTTAGAGAGTCATATAAGTGAAACCATATTTGGATTATGCCTTCAAGAGAACATGTATGCTGCAATATTTGTTAAGGCACTAGGGCAGCTTTCATTGCACAGGTAGCTGTGCTTTCACAAGGGCTGTGGAATGTGGGCAATATTATAGCAATATTCTGCAGAGGAAAAGGAAAGGAAAGGGAGAGAAAACTCTTAATATGGTTAAGAAGGTAACTGTTGGAAGAAGATATAATATTAGCAGTCTCTTATTTGTTTGGGCTGTTTGCAATTAGTGCTACCAGAATATTTCTTATCTGTGAGCATTATTGCACAGATACAGATTGTGATTGCTGAATTGTTCCAGATTTGATGAGGAATAGTCTTAATCAAACCTACTCACCAGCAGACCAGAAATAAGAGTCCGTGGTTTTTAAAAGCAGGAATGCTGGGTAGGTGGGGATTGCGTTATGTCAGAAAAACTGGAGTAGATTTTGTTGGTAGAGATGGAAGAGGTCTTTTTTTGACCCTTGTTTTGAAAACAGATACTTGCTGTGCTATGGCATGCAAGGAAAAGGGAACCAATGTTTAATTTTCTGAAAGAGACTTCTAGTATTACGGGGAACAATAACATCTCTGCCATTAGCTCTTCTCCTTAGTTCTATGTGGAAGCATTCTCAAACATGCTGAGTAAAAAGACAAATTGACCAGGCATGTATTTCAGGGCATTTTTACAGTCCTCTTGCTGTGTTTTACTTTATTCTGGTATAGTATTTTACTATATTTTGGTAGCAATCATTTTTGGCTGCTAGTTCAGACATAAATTGAGGACCTGTGAATAAATTGTGGGAGCATGGTAGGGGATTGTACTGTGGACATCAGAAAAGGTCATGCTAGTGAAGTGATAGTTTTACTCATTGTGATTACAATCATAGACAAACTTACCTAAGAGTAAACCCCTTGAAAATTAGTGGCACATCTTTCTGAGTAGGCGTATACATGGTCCTGGAGTTATTTATTTAGACCAAGATCTTATATAGAGTTAGTTTAGTATAGTTTTATATCAGCATATTTATACAGCACATAGATATATACCGGTGTAGATCCTATAGTTTTGCAGTTGATTGTGCATTGGGCAGTATGGCCTTGTGCTCGTCTATTGCACAGCTTCACACTGACCAAGTCAAAAGTGAGAGAGAAGATTATATGTGTTCTTGCAGAACAACTGTTTGTACTGGGGACCATCATTATGCAACCTATAGGAATGTTCAGCCACTTACACAACTATTTTTATGCTAGCATGGTGACCTGACAGGATCCTGCCCTTCTGAGTTCTCCTGTATTTCTCACTTAAGTCCTCCAGGCCACATCACACTCCGTCCTAGAAGCTTATTGGCTTTGAGGAGTAACATTGGTTGGGTCCCACTATTGTATGTTTTTTAGGCAGAGGACCAGGAAAATTCTGTTGCTCAAGCATAGACCCACTTTCGTAATTCTTGCTCCAATCCATTAAGCTTTATAGTATATTCACTAAGAACATGTGTTGTTTCCACTGTGAGATTAAATGATTTTGACTTCCAACCCACAACTCTGTAGAAAGTGTGCCGTGCAGCAACTCTCACTTGGTTGTTGTTGTGGTTGTTGTTGTTGTTGCATGCTTTCAAGTCATTTCCAACTTAGGGTGAGCCCCAAGGTTTTCTTGGCAAGATTTGTTCAGAGGTGGTTTTGCCTTTGGAACTGTAAGAGTGTGACTTGCCCAAGGTGACCAGGTGGATTTCCATGGCTGAGCAAGGATTTGAACTGTGATCTCCAGAGTCATAGTGCAGCACTCAGACCACTACACCATGCTAGTTCTCTCACCGGGTTAGGTTTCCATATTCACTTCTACTTGATATCCTTTTGCAAGTGTGGACCTACCACTTTCATTGGAATGAACAGGAAAGTCATTGCATTTAGCTTAAAATAGTCAAGAGATGCCTGTGGCTCTGAGAGTTTGTTTGGATATTTGTCATAGTTTCTGTAAATTCCAGGTAATGCTTTACCTTGCAATAACAGATAACTGTGGAGATCAGTGAGTCAAGTATCCTTTGTCAGTGTTTACCATTTGTGTCAATATTAACTATTTTCGGGTCCTGAATTTGAGTTCCAAAGCTTCCAAATATTCACATACAATATTCAGATGTTAACTCAGTAGCCAAAATGTAATAACAGATTGAGATGTCCCAAAGTACAGATCTTTCCAAATGAACTATTGCTAATATTTACAGTGCTGTTAACGTAGTTTCTGTAACCATGTCACTGACTGAGGCACAAATTTCTGTAGTATAACTCACACACACACAGAGGTGTGATTAAAACATTTAAGAACAATAGTTTTTCATGTATGGTTCTGTTGTGCTAATTTTCCTTTGACTATGTGAAGACACCTATATTGGGCTGTATTTCACTGCATGTTTGAGAAGTCTCCTAAGTTCAGAGGGCTACTGCTACTGATTTACAACACAATTGTGTATGTCGTTCTTAGAAGTAAGTCCCACTGATTACCATGGGGCTTTCCCTAAGAAAGTGTACCTATGATAGTAGTGTGACAACACTTAATGCTGTGAATGAAGAAAGCTGTTTGGGTTAATGAGCAGAGGTAGATATTGGGAAATGATCACGTTAAGTCAGGGATGGAAGTCGTGTGACCCTGCAGATATTGAACTGCAAATTCTAGTGGCTCTAGCTAGCATATTTAGTGGGGAACAGCATATTTAGCAGGGGTTGCAGTCCAGCAACATATGAGAGGTTGGTTGCTCAGGATCCTCAACTCTTGGTTAAAAGTACTCCAGCGATCTTAATATAAAGGGGTTTTTACAATTTATTGGTTAGCTACATTTCAAGAGCATACTTCCTCTCCCTTAGATTTATTTGTTATTATATAATAGATACTAATACATATGGTGGGTCTTAGTGTCCCTTTTGTTGTATGCGTATATGTGGTGTATTCTGCTGTGTGAACAAGATTAGTAGTTTTACAAATACAGTGACTCGTTGAAGTTAATTGTTGATAAGGTACTAAATTATGACTACATTTGCCAGCATGTAAGATGCACTGGTATATAAGGCTCACCTTATTTATATGCTGGCAAATACTATTTGCTAGTGTACAAGAAACACGGGCATATAAGATGCACCGCATTTTCAAATAGTATTTTTCAGGGGGAAGAAAGTGAGTCTTATATGCCAACAAATACAGTATACTTACATAGCTGTAAGCTGTTATAATTTAGTATGGCTCTGTTGTGTCCATTTAGCCTGTGTTCATTTACCCTGTTTTTAATCAGACCCAGGTTGGTGGTTATTCAGCCGATATTTGCTGTTCTGTTTTGTTGCTTGAACCTAATAATCTGTATGTTTGATGGGTAGTATATAAGCTTATGTGCATTTGGAGAGAGAAGGATGTTGGAGTAGAATGCCTCGTGTTTTGTCAAGATTATGTGACCTAGCCAGATCATCTTACCTGCCCCTTCCCCAATGTGTTTTATTCTGACTTGGTTTTTGTGGCTGATATGTATTTGAATGAGGAAGATTTTCATTTCAGAATTTACTGTATATGCTAGTGTATAAATCGACCCCATGTATAAGTCCAGGGCAGGTTTTGGAGCCAATATTATAGATTTTCACATGACTCGTGGATAAGTTGACAGGACAGCACCAGTGCTGCGTCTGGAGGTCAGCTGCCCTGACTCCTGCCATTTTCCCACCTGAGCATTCAAAAAGACCAGAAGCAGGGCCACAGTGGAGAAAGTAGAGGGGTTGGTACTTCTTCTAGGTTCTCGTAGGACAGACTAACCTCTAGCTTTTCACTACTCTAGTCAAGAGAAAGGGTTGGTTCCTTTTTTTAAATAAGAATTTAAGTACTGTACTTGCATTGACTTGCAGATAAGTTAACCCAATTGTTTACGGGTTGATTTTTTGATAAAAATTTTTAGACTTATACATGAGTATGTACATTGCATACAGTGAACTTGATGGTGTCTGTAATCTTAAAGTTAATGGCCACTTCCTCCCTTCCTTTTGTACGGCTAGATACAGGCTTGACTTTAGCAAAATTGACACGTGATCTTTGTTTAGTATGTGCTTATAATTTTTCCTGTGACAAGGATTTTTGAAGTAATACTGAGAACCAATAGGTTTTCAATAATTTCAGTTGCATTACAACTGGAATAGTGAAATTAATAGATGTTTGATATGTTTGTTTTGAACCTGATAGCATATCTTCAATATCAGCCTGAAAAGTGATTCAGTTCTTACTGTATGTGAAAATGTATGGACAGACACCTGTTTGCTATTGGTTTTTAATGATTTAATAGTTTGGGGGGTTGGAGAGTTTAGAGTAACAGTGATACCTAATGGATGAATATTATAAATGAATAAGTTGACACGCAGTTAGTGTTCCAGATAATAAATATGAAAATAACCAGTATGGTGTTGTCAGCAGAGTTGTTCTTTGATGTGGGGTTTAATCTTCATTGAGCTATGGATTCTTGGCCATCTCTTCCTCTCACTATCCAGTCTTTTTCATAGTTTTGTTGTGCATGTAACATAAATAAATTCTGAACTCTTTGGAGATTGAACAGTGCAATGCTGTATGTGCATTGAGTTCAGTGGAACTTACTGCCAGATAAATCAGTTTAGTTTCGTGTAGATGAATAATATTTTATCAAAAATGCTTTCAATTGCTATCCTAGATCCCATTTAGTACAATAATATTTATTTCCAAAATATAGTTGCAGCTTTTGTTCTGTATCACTGCTCCCAATTACCATCAACAGTTAGTGTATCACAGTGGCTAAAATGCCTTGATTAGAACTCTTGCCTCAAATCTTGTTAATTAAGATGTAATATCCCACCTTCAGCTTTTTGACTATAATCGTATGGACCTACATTACAGGGTTCTTGTAAGAATTACTAAAATAATGTATCTGAAGTGATGTGCATTTTAACTGCAAGGATTACCGTCGTTAGTAATATATAGCAACAATGGGAAATCCCTGTCTAGATGTATCTGCTCTGGCTCAAACTACAGTGAACAAAAGGTACCTCAAATGCAAGAAAGAAGAATTTAACTTGCTGTGGGGGGTGGGAAGTTATAATGTACAAGTATAGATATAACAAGCAAAGCGAATGGTTTTAAAGAAAGAAATCCATTCAGAGAGGGGAGTCTAGAAACTGAGGTGAGGAGATATTGTGTTCAAATCTTTTTATTCAATCAATGCAATAACAATATAAGTTACCTATACAAAGCCACAAATAACAAACCTTTCCAAAGAAGAACTAAACCTAGAAAGTCCATAAAGAAAGCATATAAATCTGTATAGTCTTACAAGATCATTATTTCTAAGACCTTCTTATATAATTTCTCATTTCCTCCTATTATCACTTAGCTCCTCATATCCTATCTTAAACGAATACAGGGTATTCGATTTCATAATTATTTCCTCCTAAA
Organism: Cyclura pinguis; assembly: GCA_030412105.1. Taxonomy (NCBI): domain Eukaryota; kingdom Metazoa; phylum Chordata; class Lepidosauria; order Squamata; family Iguanidae; genus Cyclura; species Cyclura pinguis. The sequence continues at coordinate 177,729,196 of CM059599.1, forward strand.
ATTCCTTCCCTTATTCTCTTTTCCTGTACACATTGGTTATTCCATAGTTAGTATTTACCAATGATAAATTATTATATACAATTCTTCCGATAGAACTCTACCTACTTATAGTTTTCTTAGATCTGTTATACTATGGTTTGCTTCCCAACTCAAGGTCTTCTACCTTCTCCCTAGTATTTTCGCTTTCATTGAGTGGTCTCTCTCTTTAAATTATATTTCTTTTATTATTTTCCTTTTCTCAACTATTTTAATTGTAGTACGGCACCTATATTGTTTTCACTGCATCTTTCCACCAGTACATGTGATTTAATCTTTCTGTTCATCCAGACCTTTTATCGCAATATTCTGCTACGCAGCCTCCTTCTACTGATAGCACGGCTTATTCTTTTATCCCCTTTGTGGCTAAGTTCCCCCGTTTAACTTCAAATATTGGTAAAATTTGTTCCCAATCTTCTTTAAATTGTTTTGTTGAATTTTCTGTTAATACAGTTGTTAATTTGTCCATTTCTATTAAGTCATATAGTTTTATTAACCACTCATCCACTTCAGGTATTTCTTCTTGTTTCCATCTTTTGGCGTAAACCATTCTTGCTGCTGTAACCATGTGGATTAGCAACTTCCGTTGTGATCTTTTTTTTAATTGTTGTATTCCCTCAAATCTATTTAACAAATATATTTCTGGATACATCGGGAACTCTATTTGTAAGATTCTTAATATATTGCTATGGATTTGCTTCCAAAACTTTTTTGCCTTTATACAAGTCCACCGTAAGTGATAGAGAGTTCCCCTTTGATTACATCTCCAACAGTTATTTTTATTAGTTTTCGTTATTCTTGCTATGTGGACTGGGGTATAGTACCATCTGAAAAAGATTTTGTAATAATTCTCCTTTAAAGATACACTTTTAAGTAGTCTAGATGTTTCTTTCCAAGAATTTTCCCAGCTTTCTAGTTGAATTGGACGCCCAATATTCTGCGCCCATTTTATCATGTTCTCCTTTATAATCTCTTGTTCTAATTCTAAGTTCAGTAAGAATTTATATATCTTCGCTCTCAGATGTTCTATTCCCAGTTCTGGCAATTTGTCAATGTTGTTTTCTTTAATTTCTATTCCTGTTATTCTCTGGTCCATCTTAAACTTCTCTACAAGTTATCTCTGTAGCAGCCAGTGTGTAGAAAGTCCGCATTTTATCAATTTTTCTTTACTTTTTAATAGAATCCTATCTCCTTGGATTTTCACTAAATCTCTGTATACAATCCACTTATTCAATTGAGGCTTCTCTCTCCTATAAAAAGCTTCCTGGGCTGAAACCCATAATGTTAATTTTGTATAAAGTTTCTTTTTATACAGTAGCCAAATTCTCAGCAGGAACTTCCTAATGAAGTGGTTGTTAAACTTTTTGCTTTCTCATACTATAAGTATGAGTGCCACCAGAAGGGTAGATCTACCCTTTCTAGACTTAATAACTTTTCGTTATCCAATTTAATCCAAGTGGTCAGCCATTCAGTACAACTAGCATGATAATACAATTTTAAGTCGGGTAATCCCAGTCCACCTCTCTTTGACATCCTTCAGATTTTTCCATTTTATTCGGGGGTTTTTGGCGTTGCATATGAATTTAGAGAGATCCTTCCTCCATTGGTTAAAGGGCACATCATTAACTATTACGGGAAGGTTTTGGAATAAAAAGATCATTCTAGGAAGAATATGCATTTTTATTACCGCAATCCTTCCCATGATACATCTAGCCTAGTCCATCTCTTCAAGTCCTCCTTAACAGTATGCCAAACTCTTTTATAATTATCATATAGGTCTGTATTATTTTTGGTTAAGTAAACCCTCAAATATTTTGGGGGGGGTTTTTTTTGATACTTTGAATTGGGATTCACTTTCTAATTCTATTTCCTCTTGGCTCGTCATGTTCTTGGTTATCATGGTTGTTTTTTCTGGATTTACTTTAAATCCTGACACCTTTCCATATTCCTGTAGAACTTGTTTCAATCGACTTATACTTTGGATTGGGTTATCTAAAAGAATGACAAGATCATTAGTGAACGCCCTAACTTTAAACATCTGACTTTTAATCTGTACCTCTTATTGCAGCATCCTTTCTTATTGGTTTATTCAATGTTTCGATAATAATCAAGAAAATTAAAGGGGAAAGAGGACATCCCTGCCTTGTCCCTTTTTTGATATCAATTTTAGATGTTGTCTCCCCATTTGTTAGTATGTTTGCTGATTTATCCTTATAAATCGTATTCGTCCAATTAATAACTTTTCTACAATGTTTATCTTTCTTAGTGTCTGTTCTATAAATCTCCAATTAACGTTATTGAAGGCTTTCTCCACATCTAAGAAAACCATGCCTTTTCTTTTTCTCATTGTGTTTCTGATAATATTCTGTTATGTTTAGAATTATCCTCATATTGTCTCTTATTGATCTTCTGGGGAGAAAGTCACTTTGGTCTTCAAATATCCATTCCTTTAATATTTTTTTCAATCTCTCTGCTAAGATGGTGGCAGATATTTTATAGTCAACGTTTAGCAATGCAATTGGTCTATAATTTTTGATATCCAAATGGTCTTTTCCTTCTTTAGGAATCAAACTGATTAGGGCCTCACCCCAAGAAGCTGAGCGGTTCCCATAGTCAGTTTCATTCAAAACCTTCTGCAAGGGTCCCACAAGTTGGTCCTGAAAGATTTTGTAATAACTTGACATAAAACCATCGGGCCCTGGAGCTTTACCTGCTTTAAGCTTCTGAATTGCATTTAAGATTTCCATTCTTGTAATTGGCCTATTCAGCTCTAATTTCTGTTCTTCGCTAATTTGCATTATTGTCATTTCTTCCAAATATTCCTTTACATTTTTATTTAACTCTGGATGTCTCTGATCATCAAAAAGTTTCTTAAAATATTTATAAAACACTGATTTTATTTTATCTTGGTGTCGATATATCTCTTTTCCTTCTTTAATTTCCAAGATTGATCTTTTCTCTCTTTCTTTTTTAAGCCTATAAGCTAGCCATTTTCCTACCTTATTGGAATGTTCAAAGTATCTTTGCTTTACATGTTTCAGTTTCTTTTCCAATTCAGCTGTGTTCTGGATTGTAATTTGTTTCTGTAAAGCTTTTATTTCATACTTAATCTTTATATTTTGTGGATCTTATTTAAGCTTGTCTTCTTTTTCCTTAAATTCTTCCATGATTTTTTGCTGACTTTCCTTCTTTCTCTTCTTTCTATAAATCTCTTGCTCAAGAGCAAGAGGTGAGGAGATATTGAGTGTAGCTTGCAGGAGCATTCGGGATAGCACAGAGCCTGCCATCTTGATTCTGTTTTTGGTGATTTAGGGTGTGATCAATCTGTTGACTGAAATGGAGTATTTGGAGGCTTGGTTAATTTTGTATGGGTGTGTTGAGAAAGTGAGATAAAATAATATAAAATTTCTTTAATATTTAATCTTTACTGCAGTTGCAATTACTTTCACTCATTGTAGTTGTAAATGCTTTCTTCTGTTTGTATGAAACTGTGTTTGTGAGAGTAATGGACTATCTAATATCTGAACAGATATGTCTGGGGAAGCAAGAAACTGAGGGCAAGATTTAAAGTTTTACAAGATGTAAAAGAGCGAGGTGACCTTAGGTTACCAAACTTAAAAATTTATTTTGCAGCACCATGTTTGATGTGGATAAAGAAATAGATAATACTAAAGAAATGGATAATACTAAAAGACAATAAGTTATTGAACTTGGAAGGTCATGACCTAAGATTTGGATGGCACGCTTACGTGAATGTATGTTAAAGTTAAAGTTAATGCTATTTTTTCTAATCAATGTATTAAATGTGCCCTTTTAAGACTTTGGAATAAATCTAAATTGAGACTATGTGCAAAAATGCCCTTTGGATTTCTCTACAAGAAACTTGATAGAAAGGAAATATGAGCTGATCGATATTGGTTGACTTAAAAAGACTTGCTGAAGAAGAGAGATCATGATTATGAAATGAAAAATATGCAATAGTTATAAGAGGAAGGTTTCCATATGCAGTGGCTTTCATATAGACAATCTTATCATAGATTTTTGGAAGATAATAAGGCTTTGAGTTTGAATTGTTACTTTGTACTGATGATGAGCACTTGATTGCCAAGTTAGATAAACCTTTATTGAAAACAGACATGGAAAATGAACAAGTTAAGGAACATATAATTAACTGGGCTAAGAATTTTGGACATAATATATCTATGAATCAATGGGGAAGACTTTGTAAAGAACCTGAAAATATACTTTATTACGACCTTCAAGAAAATTTTTGTATCATATTATGCTGGTATCTTACACCTGAGAGATTATCAAGGGTGCATAAGGATATAAAAGATAGTTGTTGGAAGTGTCAACAACATAGCGTAATCTTTGTTTCATATGTGGCGGACCTGTGATAAGGCCAAAAAGTATTGGATGGGAATACAGATTATGATTCAAAGAATTCTGAAATGTCAAATAGTTAAGAAACCTGAGTTGTTTTTACTAGAGTGACGATGCTAAAATGACAAACAGCAACAGAAATTATGTATGCTATGACAGGGAGATTTGTTTACTCCAATACTCCCAAAGTATTGGAAGAAAATTGAAATCCCAGTAATGGCTTAATGGTTCAATAGATTGATGTAAATTGTAGAGATGGGTAAGTTGTTGGAAAAATTAAAGGGAAATTCTGAAGAGTTTATTTCAGAATGGAGATGTATAATAGATTACTTAAGGGGATAACGAGAGTGATTTGATGATTTTAAGATTTTGAACTTGCATATTACTGTTCCTTTTTTATCTAATTTTATTGTTATCATGAGATTGAGACTACGAAAACTAAATATGATTATAGGTTGTTGCTATTTCAGTATTTCTTTTTAAGATACGTGTGGCTCTTTTAATAGGGATAGACTTACTGAAAATTAATTAGTGGTTTATTGATTTAAATAATAATACTCTGTAGTGACTAATAATTCTGATATATAGTTTGAAATAGAAACCTAGGAAAGTTGGAATTTAAAATAGTTAATGAGTATAAACATAATGAGCAACAAATTTATTAATAATTTTAAGTAGTAGTTTTATGTTAAGTATATAAGTAGGAGCTGCTTGCAACAAGGGCAAGAACTACTTTTAATTACCAGTAGTTTTTTCATTTTTGTTTCTGCTGGTTAGTTTAGTCAAATTTTGTTAATTTAGGTTAAGCATGTTCGGTTTTCTGTTTTTTGTTTAACAGTGGTAGAAATGTATGTAATTTTTAATGTAATTATTTTTCTTCTTTTGTCTTTGATGTATTGATTTGTGTGTGTTTTGTTTGCTCATGTTCAAATTTTTAAAATGTCTATGTAAGAATGAGCCCCACACCCCTTTCCAGACAAGCAAGAAAAAAAAAACCTGAACAGGTGTGCATGAATATCTTTGGATTTGTTTTAATCTAGTACTTATCCAGTGGTGACTTTATGCAATGGCCTCAAGCCACCGGTCTTCACCAGTGCCTCAGTCAAAGAGCAGTGATGCTTTCTTTAAGAAGGAAGTGGATTCTGCAAAACGCTTTCGACCAGTGCAGTCGCTGCCAGATGTATGTCCCAAGGAACCCACAGGTAACTTCAGTACAAAATTAGATTTGATCCACTGTTGAGAATGTCAACTACATTTTGTTTCCTGTAGGATACTCTTAGATGGATGAGAAGGTAAAGTAACTGTTAGTTGTTTTGTATCGTGCTGGTTCCTTGCCATCCATTTTTGTCTAAAGGAGATTACCTTTGTGGGGTACTCTGGGATCAAGTAAGTTTTCCTAGCCCTCCATTACTTGCATCTTCAGCTGGTTGCCACTTTAAAAATTCAAAATAGAGAAGAACACTAAAAGAGTCATCACATCTTGCATTTTTATGGCCGTATAGGCATCCGAGGATGCTTTACTTTCTTCATCAGTAAAAAGGTCATATCACTGAGCAGGATGGGCAATGTTTGGCCTTAGGGGAACCACATGGGGCCCAGAGCTATTTCTGCTACTCCCTGTGTCTCCCAGAAGCCTTTTTACCAAAAAGAAAAAAAATCTTTTATTACTGGAGACCTCCAAGAGTGATGAGAAGTCACAAGATCCCCCCTCTCCCACAAAAATGAAAATTGGAAATAGTTGTGTGCTTTTTTTCTAATTTTGATTTTTGAAAAGCTGTTTCTGGACCTGATGTAACCCTTGGCAGGTGCTAGGAGTGCAAATTTAGCCCCTGTTCCTGCCATGACTTTCGACCCCTGACATAGATGATGGATGGATGGATGAGCACAGAGGATTTAAATCCATTATACCATGGGTCAAAAAATAGGCTTATTAAGTTTCATGAAGTGCAGTCAGAATAACTAAGCGTTAAGCATTATGTGTATATACGTGCAAGTCACCTGTCGACTTACAGTGACCCCTTGATTTTCATAGGGTTTTCTTAGGCAAAGAATATTCAATGGTCATTCAACCAGTTCCTTCCTCTGAAATATAGCGTACATGGAAGAGAAATTCCTGAATTTGGCAACTTTTTCTTTCTTTCTTGGAAATTAGCAGCAGACCAGCAATTAATAGCTCAGTGGACCAGTACTAGTCTAGCAATTATAGTCCAGTGACTATCATTTTAAATAGAATTGATCTGTGGGATCCTTAGAGTTAGTTGGTTTTCCAAAGCCAGGTTCTCAGACTTTGTAAAGAAACTTCATGAGACCTGTAAAGAACTTTCATGAGGCTTGTTTCAAAAGAATAACAGCAAAAGGAAGGAAAATCACTCTCTGGCCAGAAAATCCAAATGCCTGTAGATTGGAGATTCAAATGTCTGGACCCATCTTTTAATATGGAAGATATTCAGAAGTTGCGAAGGACATTAATTTTATGTTTGGGAGATGAACTGATCAGAATTGTACAGATGGAAGGCACTTTTGAAAAGCCAGTTTGGGTCAGGGATATTCAGATTCTAATACAGTGACACCTCCACTTTCATGAGGATTCTGCACCCCGAACCCTCGCAAAAGTGGAAAAACCACAAATAACTCCATCCCTGCAACCCCCCTCCCATTTCCTTTTGGGGCTCCTCCCTCCCATTCCCTTGCCTTTGTGTGTTGTGGCCAGAAGCAAGGGAATGGGCAGGGGGAGCTCTGGAGGGAGAGAAGGAAGGGTCATGTGAGCCTTGCCCTCCATTCCCCCAGCACTGGGGCCAGAGGGAAAAGAATGGGAGGGTGAGCTCCAGAGAAGAGAAGGAAGGCTTGCACAAGCCTCCTGCCTCATTTTCTTGCCTTTTGTCCAACCACTTGCCTGCCTTCTTTGTGCCCTGCAAAATGCAAGGGGAGGTGAGGAAAAGAATGGCAGGGAGGCGCATGCACACCTCACAAATAATCAAATCCATGAAGGTCAAACCCACAAATGTGAAGGGAGGACTGTAAAAGATTTTACGGCCTGCAGCCCAAGTCAGCCATTTGATTCCTTGCCCAACGTAAAGATAGATCTTCATATAAATGAGAGAAAATGTTGGGACAGGGGGATAGTTAATATGCTACTGCGCTGTAGAAGGGGCTGTATTTCACTCTACCGCCACCACCTGTTGCGCAGAAAGTATATGCTTGCTTGTGAGTGATTTCAGTGTGTCATTAGATACTTCTTGGAAGCAACTTTCTGAGCTCTCTGGCTCACCAGTTTGTCCACCATTAGCATGAGGACCCTGAGACATTACCCTAGATAAATGTTGTCCTTCATATATAAACTTTTGCACTTCCCTGGTTTACAAACAGGCTAATGCTAAACTGTAATGTGTGGTATCAGTTTATTTGTCTAAGCTGCAGTTAATGTTAGCTGCTGTGCAAAATTCTGATATCAACAAGCAAGGAATACTTAAAAGTAGAAGCAAAGGCTTCTGATTTTCTCCAGGTGGTCATCGTGGATGAGGGAAAGAGAAATGTATGAGCCCAAGACTTGTTCACAGAGTGCTAAACCATAGTTTAGCCTTATTTCCAAACCCAGCCAGTGACCTCATTCAGACATCACAGTAACCCAGGGCTAAGGAATATGTGGCCTTCCAAATGGCCTTCCTTTGAGGCCCTTCCCTAAACTGCAAACCCCAGGATTCCATAGCATGTTGAAAGTGGGATAATAGCACTGTAACAGCCTAGTGCAGAAATGGCCAGTGTTCAGTACCTAACCTGTCAGATAAGTGGAGGAATTTGGGCTTAGTTGAAGTTAGCCACAGGTTAGAGACTGAATGAAAAAGTAATAGCGGTTAATGGAAATTATGATCAAAACAGCTCACCATTTTGGATCCTTGCAAAGGGATTCAGTATCATTGATTTTGTCTTTATTGTTTTTTCTAAACTAGCTAGGTGTGATCCTAGTCAGTTTCTTGTATTAGGACTGACTTTATTCAACAGTTCCTGCACGGTTAATAAAAAGTATGAGTGGGAAAACGTAGTACACTGGACCTGTAGTATTCATGAGCTCAGGTTTCACAAATTCAACCTTATATAAGGTGAAAAAAAGAAGAATATTTCAAAAATTGCTCATGAGCAACCAGAAATGGAATGAAGCCCTCAGTCATTGCAGGCCTTGCGAGCAACCAGGATTGGAATGCAGGGCAGGCAGCAGCTCTCAGAAGAATCCGCCCCCCCCCCCCATTCCTGTGATAGCTGGCAGTTGTCGTGGTCCTAATCCTGGTTGCTTGCCTGCCATTCGATCAAGTTCTATTCAGGTTGGTTAAGAAGTAAACACCATTCTATTCAGTGGGCTCATTCCAGGGTGAGTGAGTGTTTGTGGATCTGTGAAATGGGATTATTCAAATAGATAGTTTTAGTCTCCTGTTTTTCAGTATTTTCAGTATTTTCAAATCTATCATCAAGTGACACTTTTTTCCATTTTTTTTCCTTTTATTATAAATCACATACTTGATGCACATTGCCTGGGATTTTATTTTCTTCTTAGGAACTCACCAAACTGTCTTGTCCAATACCTTTAACTTTTACACATATTCCCCAATGTGTTGCCCAGGATTTTATTTGCTCATAGGTAATACTGGTTAGAAATACCTTAGGAATTAGGTGCAGTTGAAATACATGGATTTGAGACCCTGTGTCTCTAATTTTCCAAACTGCCTTGTCCAGTGCCTGTAACTGTTCTTCATATTCCCCAATCCAATCTGTATTCAGACTTATTAACATATAGGGGTTGGGTTCCTGAGGAAATACACTACCCTCCTCCTTGCTTCTGTGCCTCGTCTCCATAGTAACTGGCCTGAGCTCTCTGGCTGAGAAGTCTAAAGGCCCCTCCCTGAACTGCCAACCCCAGGATTCCATGGAATCTTCACAGCCAGCCAATCATATGAGGTCTTCTCACCTCACACAGCCAATCGTATGAGGTCTTTGCCTGCCTGATGCAGACAAACAGAGAAGATCACTCACCAGCTTTGACTTTTGTATAGTAGATTATAATGTTATTACAAGGAAAAGCATTTTAACAATTGCTTCTTCAACCTATCCAATCCCCCCAACAGCCAACAGAAGATGTAGACTCCATTTGTATCAAGAAGTCTTTTCAGAGATATGGGATATAACATTTATCAAATTTATCAAATCTTCATACCACAAATTTCCTTAAACTTTCTGAATCACCATTTTCCAATTATCACTCCATGATTCTTTACTATATTGTCCACTATACTTTTAACTTTCTTTCCCTGAGAAAATCAAATGATATAGCTTCTTTTAAATAGATAAAACTCATTCCACTTTGATTTTTTTTCCACTCTAAAGCAATAACAGCATGAGCAGCTTTTAAAATTTGCTTTATTACGTAACTTTCATTCCTATTTAAGCCTATTATCCCTAAGTTGAGGGTTAAACAAATTTCTTTACTTAATTGAACCTCTTTCCCTATTATATTATATTGTATTTATTTGTTTCTTAACCTTTTCCCAAAATTCTTGAATAAATGGACTCTCCCACCACATATATATATAAATACCTTTAGTTCCACATCCATGCTAACATTTTGGTGAGAAATTGCCATTTATATATTCCATTTGATGGGGTGTTCTGTACCATCTACCAATCATTTTCATTTGTTGTTCTTTTACAATTGAATTGCCTCAAAATCTAATTCAAGAGAGGGAATCACCCAACTTTCATCTGTTTGATGCCCGTATAACAATGCCTTAGATAATCTTGGCTTTTTGTTTGTGGAAATCCACCTTATATTGAAGTATCCCATTTCTTTATAACATTGATAGGAATTATTTCTGGGATAATTTGAAATAGATGTAAAAATTTTGGTAATAACATTTTAAATATCCTAATTTTTGTTAGCGTTTTCCAGTTTTTACTAGACCATTTAGAAATCTGATTACTTATTTTTTCTGTAATCGATTATAATTTCCTTGTACAATATTGTCTAATTTAGTCAATAAATTTACTCCCAAATATCTCATATTTTTAACCCCTGTGTGACACAGTTTGTGAGATTTTAGATGTAGATTTGAAATTGTGTGATTTGTAGCTTTGTAAAATCTGTTTATTAGTAGAGTTGGAACATATTTACTTTTTATGTTAAAAAAAGAACAGGTATTTAAATCAAAAGATACAGGAAGAATGGAGTTGGATATTTAGTACATTTGAGGGATTTAATTAGTGGAAATTTAAAATATATTTTAAAAAACAGTTTACCAGTCATACTGTTACCCCATTGACTAGTATCTGCTAGAAGAGTGCTGAAGCTTTTAAGCCTGATGTACCACCTATTTATGCATTTTATTGCATTTTTTGCAATTATTGAAGAATGTTGGTAAAAGGTAATCTTTGAAATATCAGAAAATTATCTTCTTTCAAATCTCTAACTGATTGTATTCTGAGATTTAAAGGAGCAAATTGTACTAGAAGATGGACAGTAAAGTAGTGAGACTGTAAAAACTAAAGAAGAAGTGTGCTTTACTTCTTACTAGAAGTGCCCTCTAACTATGGCTGGCATCCTGTTTGTTGTTTCCAACGTTGTAAGCCAGAGTTAGGACACTGTAAATATTGTTCTTCACTTTTATGATTGGGGCACCATTGCGATAATTGCAATTCTCCCAGATCCACCTTTGAAGCCAGGCAGCTGCACCAACTGAAAGAGTTCCAAAGTGCTGGAGAGGGGGGCATTGAATGATGCATCCAGCCCATTCCCACTGGTAAGACACAGTACAAAAAATAGTTGTGACAAGATCCAGCAGGGATCCTTCTCACAGTTTTTCCCATTGTATATTGCTCGTGGGTGGGAGCTGGATGCGTCATCATTCAGAGCCGCCACTCTTTGGTGGCTCAGAATCCCTTTGATTGATGTTGCTGCCTGACTTGTAAGATGGGTTTGGGGAGATCAAATAAGAAGATGTAGCTATGGTGGTGGGGCTCTGTGGTCAGAGCTGTTTCTAACAATGCAGGATCTTTGTCTATAACTTCATCATATTAGTTAAGAATAAACTGAGAGGCATATTAATAAACTGGTACACTTCTTTAAAAGTCAAAAGTTCCACAAACAAATTCATAGTGGGTTTTTTGTGCTTTTTTTTTTTTTTTTTTGGTGCATTTCTGACTTACGGCAACCCTAAGGTGAGCCTATCACAGGAGTTTCTGGGACTGAGAGTGTGTAATGCACTCGAGGTCACCCAGTGGGTTTCAGTGGCTAAGCAGGGAATGGAACCATGCCTTCCAGGGCCATAGTCAAGTGCTCAAATCACTACTCTGGCTCTGTAGATTTTTGGCATATCTCTGTTATATATCATGATAGAATCTTAGCGTATGAATCACACTGATTTAGCAAGTCTCTTCTAGTGGAGACTAGCAGTTGCATTTAGGCAAAAAATTTAGAAGCGATCATTTTAACCGTACAGGAAGAATTATTATCTCTTGTCAGATCTTGTCCTAAAATCTATCTGCTAGTCTGAACCAGAGTAGACCCACTGAGTCAGTGGGATTTATACCCATATGGGAAGACATACAAAGGGAGTTATGGTATTTCAAATAACCTGGACCTGAAACATACAAGGCTTTGTAGGTCATAAGCAGTACTCTGAATCGTGCCCAGAAACAGAAGGTGAAGCTCTTGCAATGATGGAGTTGTATGCTCCCTGCAGCCAGCCACAGTTAACAGTTTAGCTGCAGCTCTTTGAACTAGCTGAAGTTTCTGAACACTCCTCAAAGAGAACCCAGCACAGAGCTTATTACAGTATCCAAACAAGATATAACTAAGGCATGTATCACTTTGGCCAGATCCAACATCTCTAGGAAGAGGTACAGTTGAGGCGCAAGTCTTAACTATGCAAAAGCATTTCCAGCCATCACCTTCAAGTCAATTCTGATTTGAGGCAAATAGTGGGTTTCCATGTCTGAGCAGGGATTTGAGCCCTGGTCTTCCATAGTCCTAGTCCAATACTCTACTTTGGCTCTTAGCATTTCAAGCAGAGCATGTACAGAAAATGAAATTCTGTCTGCCAGTAGCACAAGAAGAAGTTAATGAACAATCAGCATTGATCCTCTGACAGTTTGCACATTTATAGCAGATAAATAGCTTTTGATGGTTAAATATCTTTCTCTTTGCACAAAGAAGCTATATATCACTGAAATAATATTGCATGTGTAACCATGAAGAAATAGTAGACATCCTGTTCAAATTGTGCATATCCCTGGCTGTTTCAAGAAGCCTTGATTTTTAAGAGAGAAATTGGAGAGGTTTATTCTGTTTATAGCACAATGTTTTCAGAATAACTTCCTATTCCTAATTTTATTCTTATGTTCTCCTATTTTGACTAGGAGTAGTCAGTTGGTTTTCCCAACATGTGGTAAATCATAGATGTGAACAAGAACAAACTGCATGATGTCTGTGGCACTTTTAATGTATTGTAGATGTATCTTTAGGATCTGAAATTAACTTCTGCATGCAGATTTGATATTGCCTACTTCAGACCCTGTGTTGGAATGTTCAGGCTTTCCTGCATACTTAAAGCAATATTATTTATTTTTTAAAAGTAGCTATTAAAAACAGGAAGAGCATATCCATTTGTGCATTTTTCAAAAATGACTTTGATTTAAATATCAAAAGGTGCGTAGGCAGGAAGAGAGATTCCTATGGTGTATATTCTTCTCATGTTTGTATGGTTGAAATCTATAGTTTAGGAATTAACTTCTTGCATGCTTACTTTCATGTTATATATTTTAATAGTTGTTGCTATTGTCTTGTCTTACAGGTGATCCTAATAGTTTATGTGACAGCCCGTCTTTAGTCACTGATCAACACAGATGGACTATTTATCATTCCAAAGTAAATCTCCCAGCAGCACTAAATGACCCTCGGTTAACGAAAAGGGAATCTGATTTCTTTACAAAAACATGGGGACAAGATTTTGTGGATGTTGAAATTGTGCCTTCACTCTACCTCCCACAGATCAACAAGGAACATTTTGCAACATACCAACAGGAAATTGTTCAGGTAGAAGCATTTGCTGTAACAAATTAATTACTGTAACTACCAAAACATGATTCTATGGCTATCTTTAAATTGGTTTCTCTAAATTTGCCAAATACTCTGAAACAAGCCAAAAAAATACACCAGAGTTATCTTATTATTACTAAATAGTTTATTGCAGTTTGTATAATAAATCTTCAGTGCGGACTGTAGAGGTGTATGGAGCAGCTGTGAGCATGTTTTCAGTTTTCAGTTGTATGTACTACTGCATTGTTCTGCATTTCACCCTGTCAGAGTAATTTTATAAAAGGCATCATTTTTCATAGACTTAAATGTATTGTAAATATTTTTTAAAAGAAAATTCAAACTAACATTTTCTGTCTTCCTATTTTTATTTTTTTGTAGAGAGAGAAGATTCATGAAAAGTGCAAGACCATTTGTCCTCCGAAAGATACTTTTGATAGGACACTTTTACATACTCATGGTAGGGTTTGGGTTTTTTTAATTTTTTTTCCTTAGTTATCTTCTTCAATTGGACACATACATTCACAGTAAGGTTTAAGTCACCAAAAGCACTCCTGATGGTTTAAATTGTTACAAGCACTAAAAAATCAAGGTACTTTTCATAGTTTTCAAATTCATTTTTGACAAACTCCAGTGAACTTAATATAGGTGTCATTTGGAGCTATGTTGTACAGATAGTAGGCACAGTATTGATGAATTCTGCTTCATTCTCTTCTGTATTTTGAGAAATTTTCTTTCTGTAATTTGAGAAAATGTCCTTCATTTTAGAATAAGGTATTACTGTGGCCTCAGCTCAATCCATTTGCTTCCACCTCCCTTTCATTCATCACTTGTTGAACCTACTGAAGACAAGCATTCATGGATCTTGTTATCATTTGTTGCTTTGAATCATTGATGGTAGATTGAAGTCAAAAACAGGGTTTAAAATTGTAAAGAAAGTAAAAATGTCTAAGAGTCTTAATATGACATTAAGCAAGATTTACAGAGGTTGTGTAAACTGAACTTGTCATTGTTGGGCAGAATATCAACTATGAAAAAGAATGTATTGCTGAAAGTGCTTATTTCAGACAGTACCTATCTGAACTAATCTTACCTTTGAAATAGTGGCAAAGGGGTATTTTGACATTTGTGTGGCAAGGAAACAAACCAAAGGTTAGATTTAAGATTCTACAGGGTGTGAAGCAGAGGTGGACTTGAACTTCCAAATTTGAAATTGTATTGTATATATCTTGTATGGTGTAGTTGAAAGATTGGTTGATGCTGAAAAGAAACTTTTATAGTTAGAAAGGTTGGATGGCACATCTGTTTAAGATATGATAAAGTTAAAGCAAATATAAATTTTAATAATCACTTTATAAGGTATGCACTCTTAAGAGTGTGGATGAAATATAAATTATGATTATGTCCAAGAATGCCTCTGTAAGTCTCATCACATGAAGCTCATTTTCCCAAGAGAAATAATGGTTAAAGATAAATGGTAAACATATAACAATTTAATACAGGTGGTCAGAGAACAATTGAAAATGGAAAGAGATGAGGAATTGATTGAAGGTGGTTATGCTATCAGATAGTTTACTTATAGTTATTTGAACAATGTAAAATGGATCAAATTTATTTGGTTTTGATGTTGAAAAAACAATTTGATGAACAGTTATGTAAAGAAGAACATTTGATAGCTAAAATGTATAAGATTTTGTTAAAATTAGAGTGGGAAGAAGAACAAGTTAAAGAAGACATGATCAAATGGGCTCAAAATGTGGGAAATTCTATTCAGATGGAACAATGGGAAAGGATGTGAATAAAAGATCTGAAATTTACTTTTAAGTTATGAGTTGAGAGAACTTTTGTAAGATGCTGTGTAGATGGTACTTAGCTCCAGAAAAACTGTCTAAAATATATAAAGGCTCTTCAGCTAAATGTTGGAAGCATAATCAGATAGCAGGGACTTTTTTCATATATAGCGAACATGTGAGAAAGCAAAGAGATTTGAGGGAGGACATTTTGGAAGTAAAAATTCATTTGAAACCTGAATTGTTTTAATTGGGACTGATGGATGTCCAGATAAGTAAGAGCTTTGTAATAATTATATCATATATGACAGCAGTGGTGAGAATACTCTACGCTCAGAAATTGAAAAATCCCATGATAGTATCTCAAGTTGATTGGCGATGAAGTTGTTGGATATAGCTGAAATGGACGAATTGGTGGCATTAATTAAAGAAGGGTTTTTGAATGAGTTTAAGAAAAAATGGAAGAAGGTTATAATGTTTCTAAGAGATATTGGAGGATGACGTACAACAGTAGGATTTTAATAATATGGCTAAAAATGTTATTGTTGACCATCAGATTGTCTAGCTGAGTAAAAGAGGATAAAGATAGATGTAGTTAAATTTTATATAATGAATTTTATAGATTAGGGAAAAGGTTATTTAGTTATACAGTTGGCCCTCCTCCTTTGTAGGTTTAACTTTCACGGATTGGATTATTTACACGTTTCTCCAAAACCTACCTTCCCCAACGTTAGGCACTTTTTCCCCCCAGGGGAACTTTCCCTCCCAGTGGCTCCCATCAGGCCATGCAGCCCTTTAAACCCCACCCCTGATCATCCTCCTCCTCTAGCCTGGTCAGCTAAGGATGGCTCACACTCCTAACCCTAGTGAACGTATAGGGCTAACTGTAGTTGTTTTGTTGGACTTCGAAGTAGTATATTAAGTAATCATAAATAACCAGTCTCTGGGGAGTTAGAAGTCATGTGTGTGCCATTTATACCTATTTGGTGTTTTGTGTATGTTTATTATTTTGTGTCAATATTAGATATTAGGTATTTTGTGCATTTTTCTCCTTATATGTTGTTTTATGTATTTTTAAATTTTTTTCAGTGAAAATATTTTTTTAAAAATTCACTCATGCTAGAGAAATTACAAAGAGCTGATGTTCTTTTATTCTTATTATTCAGTTTGGAAGAAACTACAAGTGAGGCAGTGCCCTAGTATTAAAAAAGTGTAAAAAAAACCCCAACAACCTTGTACTGAATTGTATGACATCTAGTGGCCGTTGCATGACATAATTTATTTCTAAATGACTGTTGTTCAAAGGTTAGAATAACTTGTACAAAATTCCAGTCTCAGAACCAGTTCTTTGTCCCACAGCTCACTCACCCACCACATTTTTTTCACATACTTGTTCCTTTTCCTCCCAGTGTCTAATTACTTATAGCATCCTTTCTTGCTTGAGTCGTTTGGTCTTTCTGATGACTCTGTATTTGCATGCCTAATATGGAGGCTTCCAGTTCATCACTTAGAACCTATTGTGATATTGCTTTTATAGCACATGAACCTATACATTACATCTCTTTCCTGAGATGGTCAGGTAACTTAAAACACATTGGATCAGTGAGATTACTCTAAGATAGTCCTTTTACCAGAGCCAACCTTACCACAACTGCAATACTGGTATAGGAAGGGCTTGTTTTGTGGAATCTAGTCATGTGATCTGAGGCTTCTACTATTTTCCAAACAGTTTACAAAGGAACTGTGTTGTAGCAATACTCATGCCATAAATGTTACATTAAAAGAGGGCTCTAGTGCATCTGCACCCGTGTGTGGATTCAGTTTTGTCCCGTGGCATAATAAAGGCTTTATTTCATTAAAGCTAAACAGCTACGGTTAAATTTCCTGTTTCTTATGTGGTATTAAGATTTTACATGTTTTAATACAACATAAATGAGGGAAAAAAACCTCTTCCAACTTGCTTCAGTGATTGAAGCATGAGGCAGATGATTAACTATCCAGCCATCTTCACAGTACCTTCTGATGAATTTGCTCAGGAGGATATTAAATATAATGAGAATATTTTCTTCTTTCTAAAAATGCTGAGCCCAGTGTTATTCACTGCCATGTGTAAAAACTATAACTGTGTTCACAAACACTCTGAAGATTGATGCTCTTCATAATTTCATGATGATTGCAAGTCAGTGAATGACTTTCTATTTCCTTTTGTTTCCAGATAAATCCAGGACAGATCTGGAGCAAGTACCTAAGGTATGATTGAAATACTTCATCAACAGCAATAAAGATATACTTTTTTTGTTTCGAGTTATTCTTTTATGTATGTGTAGATATATGTAGTCATTATGTGAATGAATGAATGAATGGATAGATAGATATATAGACAAATAGGCAAGATACTTGAATAGCTTATCTTATTATATATATGACAGCTTATTTAGACTGTTTATATAACTGCATTGTATAAGTTTCCCATTGTTATCACATTTTTTTCTTGAGCCATGATTGTTTACTTGTTAGATTTTCAAGATAAAAAAAACACCATCTTTATTGTTTCCATGACAACACGTTTCTCAAATTTCGGTTTATTTAGGTCCTTGGTTGGCATAATCTTTATATGTTTCACTAATACATAGACGCAGTTCAGATGGTACAGTGTACTACAGCAAGCTTTCAGCGATATGTAGTCCCTGTAAGAATTACATGGGTAATTTTATACGTTTTCTGCAGTTTCACCATGCCCAAATTTGGGGAATTCTTAGTTGTTTTAAGTTACTATTAATAAGTAAACCAGATCTGAAGCCTAGGTTTGCTCCAAACTCTCAGTAGGCACTGTGTTTTATTTTAAAATCAAACAAGAGTTAGAAAATCAAGAACAAGTAGTTATAAGTTTCCACATTTGGAAGGAGATGATTAACAGTACAGAAATTGAAAACAAAATTGTTCTACTTCTGGTGCTCTTCTTCCTCACTAACAAATCTAACCAGTTTTGACTTTAGTGTCAAATCTGATATCTTTAAATTCTAAACTTTCTCCTTTGTACACAAGAGGGAAGAGGAGTGGAATTAATCAGCTGATTTCAATGGGTCATGCTGATCTGACACTGATTTTACTCCCAGTGCTGCTGTTATCTCTGCAGGCCTTCCAAGGCTGACTTGAACATGTGCAATTTTTGGTATCCGTGAGGAGTCGTGGAGCAAATCCCTCATGAATATGGTAGACCCCCAGTACTTCCCTGGATGCCCCTCACTTAAGTAGCTGTTTTTCTTTCCAGTATTGGTCTGAGCCTGTACCACAGTGATGTGCCTTTATGTTTGGTAGGTCATATTGTCAGCTGGTTACAGACAGTATGTTTTCAGCAGTTGACACCTATGTGCTGGTGTTCTATTTATGTCCTTCATTTTCTCCTGCACTGGGAGTAAAGGCAGTGTACAAAAATTTTAAAAATGATAGATAAAACTTCACATCATAACAAAAATTAAAATATGAATAGAATTAAAACCAATTTGAATGTATAACCATTAAAAAGGGGAAAAAAGCCCAATGTAGCACATTATTAAAAGGCTTTCTGATCTGACATGACTTCCTTGGATTCAGATGGAAAAAAAACCCTAATAGACCTGAGTCATCTATCTACAGATGGTACTACACCCCAAAACTCTGAGTAATTTCTCCCAGCAGTTCATCTTTATGTTAAATAAAAAGGGGAATAGAACCAAGACCTGGAGGGCTCCACAGGCCAATGGTCAAGATGTCAAACAGGACTCCTCTAGTCTAGCCTTCTGTCTTCACCACTTCAGGAAGGAATAGATCCCTGTAAAACAGTGTCTTCACGTCCTGTCTCAGCCCAGTAGATCTATCTCAGACAGCCACTGTCAGATAAACAAACCCTGATGACTGTGGGACAGAGCATCTTGTCAGGGGAATGAAATCCCAGTAGACCATTGTAGCTCTTCTCCTCTGCTCCCCAGATCTTGCCTACTACCCAGAGCATCAGGTAAAGCTGCTGTCCATTGGGTAACGCTAACCCCTCCAGCCTCATCCAACCTGTTCTGTGTATACAGGCCAGATTGGCTTGTTCATCCAGGATGGCGGTTTTATGATTCACCAACTTTGCTAGAATTGGGGGTGGGGGTGTTTATGAGGGGATAGAGTAAATCTAATTATTGTCTAAAATAAGAAGTAAATGCAGAGTGCGATGGAGATATGTCAGATCTCTGCAGGTGTGAACTATGGATAACTATATACATCAGCAAAAATTAGTTTTCCTTGTGATTGATCACAAAAGACTGGGCTTGAACAGGATAATGGGATTTTCAGATTTCAGAAATGCCATGTATTATTCTAGTTGTCGTCTCTCAAAAAGGATATTGTAGATCTGGAAAAGGAACAGGAAAGGGCAACAAAAATGAGGGCACGCCAAACCAGGATAGTAAAGTTTTGCCAGCTGGTGAACCAATCTAAATGAAAGCAAGCACTAATGGCGATCAGAAAGATCACTCCTCCCTAGGAATGTTTAAGGCTCCATGTTGGTTTCAGAGCAGACTGGGAAGTATGTACATTTCCACGGCATCTGTACAGTCCTTATGTCCCGCAGAGGTCCTCCCAACAGTCTACTGCACAACATCATAGATACCTTCCCTCACGTCCTGCAAAGCCTCTTTACAGGAAAAACTTGACACCCCCAAGAAACATGTTTGACTCCAAGCAGGACAATTCCATCACTGCCGAAGACTACACTACAGAGTTATCAGATTTTACTCTTCACGCCGCTCCCGTTGACATCGAGGCTTCACCTGACACTCAATCCCACTCTCCAGCCCCAACCCCGCACGATGGCAACATACTCAAAAACCACCTAGATCTGTGGGCATCCATCACAACCAATTCTTGGGTGCTCGATGTTGTGACTGAGAGTTACTCCTTTGAGTTTTGTCGACCTCTACTCGTGGGTCGGATACGAGTCACTCGGCCATCGCCAACGCTACAGACCAGGATTCAAGCTCTCCCAGACAAGGGGGCAAAAGAGTGAATACTTACGACTGCCCTTTGTTACAGCTTCTGCACTTGATACTTACTTCCTGGTGTCAAAGAAGGACAGAGATCTTCGCCCCGTTCTTGACCTACGAGGATGAATTGTTACATCAAGCCTCGAAGGTTTTGCATGGTCACAATCAGCACCATTCTACCCTTGCTTTGCCAGGGAGACTGGTTCACCACCCTGGATCTAAAACATGCCTATTTTCACATCGCCATTCATCCAGATCACAGACATTACCTTGCCTTCATGATCAGGAGACTGTCATGCCCTGCTTCCAGAGCATGGACTCTGACTCAGAGTCTGAAGCAGAGGACATGCCAGAGGCTGAAACCAAAAGCATGCCAGGGCCTGCTGTACAGATAGACATTGCAGTGTCGGAAACAGAACAGGGGATGGTGCCAGCTCCAACAGAGAGTCCTGCCTCTTCAGATACAGAAGAACACTTACCTAGACCCAGCTTCACACAGCACAGGCAGCAAAGAGAGACCCAGCATTGCTCTCTCAGAATTTGTAACAGGCAACGATCAATCAAGGCACAGCTGTGCTAGGGTTTGGGTCTATTTAGCTGGAGTCCTTCCCCTCCAGGAGGTGTAAGAGCTTATCTGATCTGCTGCCTTGCTGGATACCTTGACAAATGCTTGAATTGACCTTGGACACTCCTTTGCCGTGAGACCCTGCTGGATTTTGTTTATGTGGGACTTTATTTATGACTCCTTGCTTACTGCCTGGAAGTAGTAACAAGCTGGGAGATATTCAGTTTGTTTTGTTTGATTTATCAGCTGTGCCAGGACTGAGATAGGACAGAGACGTCTCTGTCAGTTCCAGGTGCTACCCTTTGGTCTCAATACCGCACCAAGGGCATTCACGAAGTGCATGGTGGTTGTAGCAGTGGCATTTTGGCAGGGAGGAGTCATCCTATACTCCTATGTAGACGATTGGCTGATTCTATCCTCTTCTCGAACCCAGCTACGAACAGACTTGGACTTAACGATCCAGCTTCTATGGAGCCTGGGTCTAACCATAAAGTACAAAAAGTCTCATCTACAGCCTTCCCAACAGATCCACTTCATAGGAGCAGTCCTAGACTTGGCAAGTCAGAGGGCTTTCCTTCCTCAAGATTGAGCCAGAAGGATGTCCAGCATGGTGTGTTCTCTCCAACAGAACAGTTGAGCCAGGACAAAAACCATCCAGGTCTTACTTGGATTCATAGCGTCAACTACTATGGTGATGCTCCATGCAAGGCTCCAGATGTGTCCTCTACAAAGATGGTTCCCAGATGCCTTCAATCCACATCACAACAACCCCTCCTGGCAACTGTCGATACTGAGGACAATCGTTCAATCGCTCTTCTGGTGGACCAATACGAAGAATCTTCTTGTTGGCATGCCCTTTCATTGTCCACAGCCCACAAGGCTGGTCACAACCAATACATCACTCAGTGGATGGGGCACTCACACCAAAGGATTTACAGTCAAGGGTTCCTGGTTAATACCGATGAGGTGCTTACACATCAGTGCCTTAGAACTGCTGGCAGTGATGAAGGCTTTCATAGCGTTGGAGGAGGTCTTGACAGGTCATGTAGTCCAGATCCTCACCAACAAGATGTTGATAGTCTACTAGGTGAACAAGCAAGTGGGGACAAGATCCAAAACCCTCCTGCACCTGGCTCTACAGTTCTGGGACTCGTGCCTCAACAGGAGGATCCTTCCAACAGCCCTCCACCTTCCCAGCATGGAGAACGGCATTGCGGACTCCTTGAGCTGCACTCCCTGGTCTTGTCATGAATGGCAGCTCGACAGAAGCCTCCTACACCATATTTTTGATGAGTGGCTGAGACCGATAATCAACCTCTTCGCAACCAGTTCCAACAAGCAGTGCCAACTGTTTTGTTCACAAGGCGGGAGCGACGAATACTCTCCGGGGGATGCTTTCATATTCGGGTGGAAGGGACTGACAGTTTACCTCTTCCCTCCATTTCCTCTAATAACGAGGTGCATCGAAAAAATCCAACAGGATGAAGCATCAGCACTGCTGGTAACACCGTGGTAGCCTCGTCAACCTTGGTTCGGCCCCCTCCTGCGCTTGTCCAAAAGTTGGTATAAGAGACTGCCATCCAAACCGAATCTGGTGACTATGAACAATGGCAGAATTTGCCACCCTTATGTTGACAGCCTCAAGCTGACCGTCTAGAATCTGCTCGACTAGATGCCCCGCCTCCCTCCGTCCATCGGGTGGTCAAGGCAGCCCATAAACCATCAACGAAGGGATCGTATGGGTACAAGTACTTGAAGTTCCTTGGTTTCCTTCAACATCAAGGCCTTGACATCAAGAACTTCGATACTTTTGGAGTTCCTCTCAGTGTTGTCAGAGCATGGACTCTCTGTGTCATTGATACGTTACCTGTCGGCAGTCTTTTCACAGCTACATAGGAGAGGTCGACCTTCCTTTTTCTCGGACCTGTTGGTCCAGGCTTACCTGAAGGACTATAAGCATCTTCATCCCTCTGTGACGAACCCGACTCCAGGCTGGGGTCTACCTCTAGTGCTTTCCCAGCTCTCAAAAAGGCCGTTTGAGCCACTAGTCATTACTGACTTGAGACTTCTTTCTTGGAAGACGGCTTTCCTGGTCACTAAAACATTGGCCAGGAGAGCTAGTGAACTCTGTGCCTTGAGAGTGGATAAACCTTACCTTAGATTCCATCATGAAAAGGTTGTTCGTAGGCCTGATATCACCCTTCTGCCCAAAGTGGTGTCAGCCTTTCATCCAAATCAGGACATTACGCTCCCTGCTTTTTTCCCTGATCCAGCCACAGACTTAGAGTGGAATTACATTCCCTAGATGTCAGGAGGGTGCTAGCCTTTTATGTACAGCACTCTGCAGAGTATTGGCAGTCTCAAATACTTTTCTTGTGCTACTCTTCCAATAAAAAAGGACTCCCAGTTTCCTCTCAAAGTCTTTCCAAGTGGGTGGCTTCGACAGTAAGACTCTGTTATGAACTTGCTGGAAAAGAGCCTCCTCCCCAGCTCAGGAGTCATACCACTAGGGCACTCTCAGCCTTAGCTGCCTTTCTCAAGGGTATACCCCTTCATGATGTCTGTAGGGCTGCCACTTGGTCCCAGGCAACTACATTTATATCACATCTTAGAGTTGACCAAAGGACATCTGTGGGTGCTAGTTTTGGAAAGGCTGTTCTTTTTTCTATGGTACAGTGACTGCATACATGTTGTCTTGCACTTACTGCCTTTCTGAGCGTTTCCTGAATGTTCCTTCAGTATAGTGTTCTTGTTGGTTATATTGACCTAGCTTTCATTCCATATTAGTTTGTTTTTATTTTGCTGGGTTACCTCAGAGTATGTTCCTGGTATGGTTGGGCATGACATCCCTCCTCCTCCTCCAGCTTTCTAGTCTTCCATTTATGTGTGTCACAGAGACCACAAAGGAGGAGGACAGGTTGCTTACCTGTAACTGGAGTTCTTCAAGTGGTCATCTGTGAACTCACACAACGCCTCCCTATCTCTCTGCTTTGTGTCCTGCTATCCTTCATGTTCTATGGCTGCTGCGGCAGTCACGGAACTGAAGACGTGGCCCTCGAGTGGCCTTACATAGCCTCAGGGGAAGGAGCGGAGTTCCCTCCAAAAAGCTAGGCCTAGAGCTCTAGAAGATTCTGAAGGCAGCACTGTGCAGGCGCAGATGACCCATTTGTGTGAGTTCACAGATGACCACTCGAAGAACTCCAGTTACAGGTAAGCAACTTGTCCTTCACTAATGTAGTAAATGTGTTAAAAATCATTAATCGTGAGAAGGTGTGTGGCTGGCTGTCAAAGATGGAGGTTATAGAGAGAAAATGTTGATAAGAGCCTAATGCATTTTTCCTAAATTGGAGCAAATTATTTTGGTGAAGGAGTTTTCCAAAGAGGGAGTCCTGATGTATGAGACAAGAAAATTGTTGGATCAACCCATCACAGATTTCCACTCCTCAGCAAAGGAATCAAAAACACTGATTGAAGAAGATGGCGATGATCGCTCTGATATCAAGAGAGAGGCCCAAAGAGAGTATGTAAAGGAGGGAGTAACAGATCTCAGCCAACAGTGGATCTGCCCTTCTCAAAGTTATTATGAAGCTCTGGGAAAAATTGGTAAATGATCTGTAGAAAGACTTTTGAGCCTGTGGATGCTAAGGTTGCTGTTTATATAAAGCATATTCACAATACAGGAGACACTGTGAACATGGCTTTTTAGCAAGGATCCTCGCACAAGGAAAAGACCCCAAAGCTTGAAGAAGCGGATTATTTCCTTTTAATAAGATTGAAGACTTTGAGAATAGAGGGCAGCATCTTAATGTTCGTTTAAGCAGTTCCCTGAAAAGACTATGCAGGGCAATCTTCTATCACTTATACTCACCTGAGTAAACAGCATAAGACTGACATTGAACACGTCCACAGGGCTTACTCTAAATAAGCCCCTGAGATGTATCAGACTGCGTTTTGCCCAGTATTTGAGAAAAGTACTAGCTTTGAGTAAGCTCTCCACCATCCTGAATCTGAAATATGAAGATCAAAGTGTCTTGTTTTTTCCAAGAGCTTGAGGCAAAGATGCTGAAGAAAAGGTAAACTTTTAAGTGTCTTACATTCATTCTCCAGAAGGAAGTTATTAAGTACAGATGGGAATTTCCTTTTAAACTGATTTTCATAAGAGATAGTGCTACATTGACTGCAACTACTAGATCACAGATATGTGTGACACTGGATATTCCCGTACCTAAGGATTTGGAGGAGGAGATTCAAAGAGAAGATTTACAGATAAAGATGGATCATCAAGACCAGAATGAGAATTAGTACAGAAGAAGTAAAGCAAGAAAAATATTAATGCTTCAGTGATTCACCAATTAATTTGCTATATTAACTCTTCATTGCTCAATTGGCATATTGGACCTGTCATTGTCCTATATAACATCAAAATATGACATGAAACTGCCATCTTGGTTATACGAGTCCCTGCTTGTCATGGTAGAAGTGTCAATCTTCCATTTTGAATTTACTACTAGGTTAGCTTAGTAAACTGTCTTTGTCTCCATTCAGGAAGGATTCTGAAATACGCTTAGAAAGCTCTATACTGTAATCTGGAATATCATGGATTTAATGGCTCACTCCTAATTTATTGTCTAAATATATCTTGCATAAAGAGGCTTCAAGTGGCAGCACTTAATGCTATTCATGTCGCCTTTCCCGTAAGAGAAATCACAAGAATGTCTTTATTGGCTGAATAGTACATTTAACTCATTCTCATAACCTGAATTAGAACACAGACTTTATATCAAATTACTTCAGAAAAATGCAGAACTTTAGGAGCTGGGTTTTAGAAAAATTCAAACCTCATTGCAATACATAAAAAAAACCTCAGGCTTATTGGCCAGATTGGCTACGAAAAAAGCAACAAAGAAACAGCCTATCCATCACTACAGCCCAAGGTACCAGTAGCACTGCTTCAAAAGAAATAGTGCAAGAATTCTGAGATTTTCACTCGAAGCTGTAGTTTTCAGAATTATCAAGTCAACATTAATTAATTACTCAACTCATAGAACCTTAGAAACTTGGTGTACTTCATAGCTCCTTTGAATGACGCTGTGAAAGGGGAAGAAGTTAAACTAGAGATATAAGAATTAAAATCAGGAAAGTCCCCTGGCCTTTCTGTAACGTTTGTTACAGATGGGTTTTCTGTAACTGCTGTATAGTGATCTGGTCCCAGATATATGACTATTTAATGAGTTAAAACACTTCCCCCGGTTATCTGGAAAACTTTGAGAATTGTCTCCATTCCTGTATCGGCACTGGATAATGCATCGGTAATGTCTTTTAGACCAGCAGCGTTAATCCATCAGGATGCAAAAATCTTAACATCTATCTTAACCAATAGGATTAATAACTTATTTCAGAATATAGAGATCCAGTTTAGGTAGAGTTCATGTCTTGTGACAAATTGGTGGATCCTACTCATTGTATCCTCAATATGATACACCACTCCACTCTGTCACGCCCCCAATTGTATTAATATCTCTCGACATGCTGAAAGCATTCAACAGATTGAGATGGCAGTGGGGTTTTTTTGAGTCCTTAATGAAATGAATTTTCCACATAAATTTATTGCCCTTGTGGAGAAACTGTATAGAGGTTCTGAGGCTGTCATAAATGTTATCAGAGTGGACTCTCAAACTATTTGTTTGCAAAGTGGTAAAAACAAGGTTGTCTGCTTTCACCTTTATTATTTGCTGTCACGATTGAGACCCTGGCTACTTGTAAAAGAGAAAGCCCAAGGATCTAGAACTGGCAATTAATGAACACCAACAGACGTTTTGGTATTTTGTAGAAATCCAGAAGCCTCATTCCGAAGAGTCAAATCAATACTGGAAGTCTTTGACACTTATGCTGGGCTCAAAGTCAGCTATCAAAAATCTAAAATGTTATGTATTAAGTATCCATTTGATCAACAGCATGAGTGACAAAGACCAACTGACTTTCAGCTCCAACCTTCAGAGTTTATGTAATATGGGCATTATGATTAATAAAGATTTAACTCAGATTATACCCTGTAATTAGAATCAGTTTACCAAATGGATGAAATCTCAAACTATTTAATGGAAAGCATTTAAGTTATCTTTAAGCAGGATTGCTGACTTGAAAAATGTTTCTACTAATATGTCTCGTGTTTGTATTCCAAGTAGTGACCTTTTTCACCACATTTAAATTATGGCAGAAAATAATAACTGTATGTGTGATAACAAAATATTCGGGTTCACAAAGCACACTAGTTGCATCATATCCAAGGGTCTTGCTTTTCTGGATATTAAGGCTTACATTACAGCTTATTGTTTAAGCCAATTTACTCAGATTTTAAGATTGGATACACATTGTGAATGGTTACTTTAGAAACTGAAGGGAAGACTTGTGTTGAATTGGACTCGATGTTTTCTAACAATGTGCAAAACACCAAAGAGATTAAAAACCCATTTCTTTAAACATCCCCATTGATCTGGAAAAGATGGAAAAGAATTGTGGTGCCTAACCCTTCCCCCATATAGCCTTTCCTCACTCATGTTGCTATTTTGTTCTCCTGATAAATTCAGCTGATTTAAGGAATGAAAAGATAAAGATCTTCACATTGTAAGAGATGTCTTCAAAAAGTTAAACCTAAAAAATGGAAGATTTCTCTGTAGAATTGGCCTCCGTCTCATCAAACTGGTTTCATTTAAATCGGGTGATAACTTTCATATCTAATCTGATTCACCTATGAGAAACCCCACAACCATTTACCCTCTTGAACGTTCATGTACACATTCTAGGCAATATAAGCAGTGATCAATACTGCTTTATAAATGGCTGCTGTGAGACATTTATGGTAAGGGATTAAGTTATAGAGGTTGGAAAATGGAATTGGACCTAGAAATACTAGAATCAGATTGGATGAATATTGGTCTTTTCTGTTTAAATCGAAATTGGCTCTCACAAAAGAATGCATGCTTAAATTTATACATAAATTGTACCTTAACACCTGTAAAGCTGGCTAGAATCACTAAAAATGTGTGAGCACAAAGGGACTTTTAGACATATATAAGGTAATACAAGGAGTTTCTGAAATTGCAAGTGAAAAGTGAACATGTTGTCCAGGACTTCAACCTTTCTCAGTTTATCTATGAGAAAACAAGATGTTAAACAAAAATTGCATTTTTTATTGCAGCTGCTAAATCTGAAATTGCTAAGAGATAGAAGGCAGGGGATTTCTGTATGAGCAGTTGGTGAAAAAGTGTATGGGGTAACTGGTTAATGGAGGAGTTTTCTAATGAAAAGCTTCCAGAGGACAAAGCAGAAAAGAAATTATTTCCTTTTATTGAATATGTAAATGAGAACTTGTCACAACAGAGACCTTCTTTGTATCATATTGACTTCCAGAAGGACATCTTATAGGTCCCAGCACTGAACTGTGCCAACACTGAATCCTCTGTTTCTTGTTATTCTTTCAACACTAGAATAGCTGAACTGTTGCTTATTTGAAACACTGGATTAGTTTTGTTTTCTAAGCTGGTTATATCCATGGTTTGTTACTTTAATAATGATTTGGATTGTTAATAATTATGGTTATTTGAATAAAGTTTTAAAAAATTAATAATTACTTGAGCAATATTTAATATATCATTTCAGCAAACTTTTTTTATTTGTCACATGCTCAATCTTAAATCTAAGGCAGTGGTTCTCAACCTGGGGGCCAGGGTCCCTGGGGATCCACGGAGCCCTCACAGGGGGTCTGTGAAGCCCTGCTGCTGAACACCAACAGCAGCTGCAGCAACAGGTATGCAACAGCAGGAGTGTGTGACTGTTGAAACTGATCCTCATTTGTAAATGAGGGAGCAGTTTGGGTGCATGCACGCACCTGCCGCTGTGTATCTCAGTGCCCGTACCCCCTGCTGCCACCGTGAAGGGGACATGGCAACAAATGTATGCACACACCCAAACTATGTCCCTTGTTTGCAAATGAGGAAACAGTTTGGGTACACATATATGTCTGCTACCGTACCCCTCAGCACCCACAGCCCCTGCTGCCATGTTCCCTGATAAAAGAGACATAGCAGGCATGTGTGTGTGCCCAACCTGCTTCCTCACTTGCAAATGGAGGAGCAGTTTCAACACTCGTGCACTTCCCTATATAAAGGGAAATGGCAGCAGTCATGTGTGCGTGTCCAAACTATAACTCTGGAGACCAGGGTTTGAACCCCACTTCGCGATGTATGACCCACTGGGTTGCTCTCAGTCTCAGAGAAGGGCAAAGGCACCTACAACGGGAACAGCAACAAATCTTGTCAAGACCCCCTCCAATGATAAGTTCAGCTTAGAGTTACCGTAAGTCTCTTTTCAAAGGGAAGAGATATGATGGCTAGAAAGAACTGCTCCCCTGTCAGTGGCACTTTATTGTTGTGTGCCTTCAAGTCACTTCTGGCTTACAGTAACCCTTAGGTGACTCTGTCACAGTTTTTTTTTTCTTTCTGGCAAGATTTGTTGAGAGGGGGCTAGCCTTTGCCTTCCTGTGAGGCTGAAAGAATGTGACTTGGCCAAGGTCACCCAGTGTCTGAGCAGAGATTGAATCCTAGTCTCTAGAAGCCTGTAATAAATAAATATTGGAATACTTAACTCTAAATTTAAAAATTTAGATCTTGCATTAAGTCTTGAGGGTCCCTGGCAACAAATTGTATTTGCAGGGAATCCCCAGTAAAGAAGAGGTTAAGAAGCACTGATCTAAAGGATTAAACAACACATTTAAATGAAACATTTTAGCATGTATAGAGCTAGTACTGATCTTCGTAACATAACAAAATTGATATATGTGCAAAGGTAGGAATTCATTCAGAACCTAAGGGTTAAATGCAGTTGTACATGAGTGTACATGGGTGGAATTTTATAAATATGAATTGCCAAGTTTCAGTTTATTCAGTGATCAGTTCTAGTTGGATCTGACAGTTATATTTAGCTTTAAATTATGTATTCCACCAGTTGCTCATAGGTCAGGGATGGGCAAAATGTGCCCACCTAGCTGCTTTGTGGTCTTCAAGGCCTCTAGGCTGCCCGGGTCATTTTATTTTGCCCCCCCCCACCCCCACTCAAGCTTCCATGAGGGACAACTCTACTTTTAAATAAATTTCAGGGACTCCTGCACTCTCTTAACATTAAAAAGAAAAAAACTTTTTTGAGGGTTGTGGGTTTTTTTGTTGTTGTTGTTTGCCATTGTTTGGCTCTCTGTGTGGCCCCTAAAGTTTCTCAGGGTGGAAGATTCACCCCCAGACCAGCTACAGTTGCCCTCTCTGTTATAAGTAAATTAGGTAGTTCTGCACTATTCAGCTAAACAGAGGGATGTTAGAGATGAGTGGTAGTGAGATGTGATGCATTTATTTTTTCCAGATTTTTATGAAACCAGATTTTGCCTTGGAAGACCCTGTAACGTTTAATGCAGTATTACCCTGGTCTCATTTTAATACTGCTGGAGGAAAGGGAAATCGTGATGCAGCTTCCTCAAAGTTGCTTCAGGAAAAGGTAAGTGATTGTATTAAGAAAGTGCAGTGGAAGTACAGTAGAAATTGCTTTATTAAGGCACACTGAAAAATAAATTGAGTAAGATCTAAATGTTGACTTTAGTGGTCCCTGTTGTCCTTCGTTTAGGAAGCTCTGAAAATGAGTTATACAGTCCTCCCTCCACATTTGTTAGGGTTAGGGGCACAGGACCCCCGTGAAAGTGGAAAAACTGTGAATAACTCTAGGCCCTCTCAAACCATGTTTAACACACACACACACAAAGTATGATCACTATATTCAACCCGCCATGGATTCCTTTGAGGCATCAGGGTTCCTTCTCAAGGGAGAAGTGGGTGGCTGGTGGGGCTTACTGCCACCTCCCCTGCTACCCCACACCATTTTTAAGAGGGACTTACAAGCCTCGTTAGTTTCTCAGTCTCATGAGGCTTGCAGTCCTTATTAAAAATGGCCTAGGGAGGCAGCAGAGGTGAGAGCAAATAATACGTGAATAATCAAATCCGCAAAACTGAAACCCACAAATGTGGAGGGCTGATTGTACACACTGCTGTCCTTCTGTTCGCAGAAAGCACTGTACTCCAACATTGGCTTCTGTGAACATAAGAGGAAAGGAGACAAAGGTTTTAAATTTTTCCACCTTTCTTCAGTTGCATACGCCATAAAAATATCTGCTCCAAAAGGTTGAGGAGCCCTTTTGAATAATTCAGGAAGTAACACAGAAAGTTTCAGAAGAAATCACTCCTTTCTTCCGTGTAAAACCATTTCCTTCCCCTTTGTATTCATAGAAGCTGAATCAAAGAGCCTTCCATGAACAGAAGGCCAGCATCGGATGCAAACCACTGTTCTGAGGATAGAAATTGTTGGGCTGATTTGTTAGTTTGAAGTTAACTGCATTCTTTGTCAAATATTCAAAAATAACTTATTAGAGCAAATAATATGAAACATACAGATTTACCTGACATGCAGTTCTGTAGAAAAAAGTCTCAATTGTCTTCAGCAGGATGTTTACCATCAAGAATGAGCCAGCTTTGGATTTGCAGCCATCCCACTTAGGCCAGATGCAGAGTGTCTTAATTTTATGTACAGTATTAAAGTATTTTCTCCAAGGAGGTCAAGGTAGTTGTGGCAGGACCTGCTTTTTCTCCTCACAGACTGGTATGGCTGCCTCCTCAGTCTACTAGAGCACCCTGTAACTTCACTTAGCTCTGCCTTCCCCTTTAAAACACCACCTTTATGTGGAAAGGGTAAAGCCTTTCAACTGTTATTTAGAACAATTTGATAGTTCTAAGGTAGTGTGGTGCTGTTTAAGTATAACTACTGTATACCATTCAGCTAAGTCATTGTTTATAAAAATATGCTATAATCTTTATTAAAATAACAACCAGAATAAAGTATTGGTTTTCATATGTACATCCAAGCTCGAACAGATCTTCAGAATTTGCTTAGACAGTTTCCTTATATCTTTACGTCAGTCTCACACACAGCCCTTTGGCTACCCTTTTGCCAAAGGCTCAATTCCCAAATCTAGGTCACCTTTTCTGACTGGATTCAGAAGTGGGTTGATTTTTCTTCTGCCTCTCTCTCTCTAGGCTTCCCTGAAAAAAACAAACCCTCCCACTCGACCTTCCCTGGTTGACTGAGAAACTTTTGTCCAAGTTCTCTCTGACTGAAGGACTGACTCTTAGACAATCAGTGCACCTTTTATATATCATCTTTCTTAGGCCACCAACCCCTCCTTCACACTAATGGCCTGGGTTTCACTCTTGAGTGGGTATGCTGGCTGCTTGGCAACTTGTTGCTGGGACCTCTCTACCACCCAGGATAGCCATTCCCCCGGACTCCGTTACAGTAGTGTATGTGGTTCTCTCCCATTTTGTCATCACAACAATCTTTTGAGATAAGTTAGTCAGAGAGATGACAACTGTTTCATGGTCACTACACTTCTGTGGTTGGTGGGATTGCATGCTCTTGTGAAGCAAGAGGCTGTGCTGATGGCAGCAGTGCTGCTGATAGGGTCTCCCAAATCAGATAAGCTTTTGCTGAGGAACCAGACTAAATGTGCCACACAGCTACTGGGCAGCAGCTGTTGGAGCAGTGACACTGGCGGAGGTTCTCTCAGAGACAGTGGTTGTGACACCACAGCTAACGCTTCTTAGGACTGTGTAGAGGGAGGCATGCTAAACCTCCTTTTGAAGATCATTTACCAGGAAAATCCTATGATGAGATCCAAGATGAAATGAGATAGTTCCAGAAGATGAGACTCCAGAGTTGGATGGTATTCAACAAGCAACTGGGGAAGAGCAGAGGAGAATTATAAGTAGTGCTATGGCAAATAACACAAGCTGAAAGGATGTTCAGATATTCACGTGCTCAGAGGCCAAAGGAAAGTCTAAAGCTGCACAAAACATAAGAACATGCAATGTGATAAGCATGAAGATAAGCAGAAAGGTAGGCATAGTAAAACAAGAAATGGAACATGTAGACATTGCAATATGTTGAGTGAGCTTGCTAAAGTGGACAAGAATGCGACATGAGTCAGATAATTACACAGTGTTTTCCTCAAGAAATGAGGAAAGAACTCAGGAGATGAAAATCCAAGAAGAACTGTGGTGGCCTTTATAGTGAAGAGAGATATAGCAAAAATAGTCAAAGGATACAGTGCAAAAGCTGACCAAATCATGTCAATAAGACTTTAAGGAAAACCCCTGAATATAATTGTTATCCAAGTTTATGCTCCAGCTATAGAGGCAGAAGAAAAAGAAATTGAAAGATTCTATGCAGGAGTCCAGGAGAAAATTGATCACACACCAATATAGGATTTCTTGTTAATCATAGGCAATTGGAATGAAAAAATAGGAAACAGAGCAGAATCAAAGTTGTAGGAAAATTTGGCCTAGGATTAAGAAATGAAGCAGAAGACTGACTGAATGAGTTTTGTGAGACGACAAAACTCATCACAAACGTGTTCCTCAAGTGTATACATGGACATCATCCAGTGACCAATACAGAAATCAGATTATGTAATTAGAAGCAGAAGATGGAAAAGCTCTGTTTTTTTAGCAAACACAAGGACAGGAGCAGATTGTAGCACAGACCATGAACTACTAGTAACAAAAATTAGAGTGAAGCTAAAGAACACTAAACCAACCATCATGTAGAAATACAACCTAAGCAACATCCCCATAGAATGTAAAGATGGTGTGAAAAATAGATTTACAATAATAAGCCTAATTGACCAGGAGCTAGAACAACTCTGAGCTGAAGCCAAGGACATTGTAAAGGAGGAATGCAAAAATACACTATCTGTAGCCAAAAGGAAAGAGGAGCCTTAATGGATGACAGATGAAACTTTTTGAGCAATTAAGGACAGACAAGAACCAAAAGTGACAGAAATAGAGTCAGATCCCTAAATGCAACTGTTCAAAGAGTTGTGCATGGGGACAAGGAAAATTACTGTTTTAATTAATGCAGAGAAATAAAAGGTGACAACAACAACAACAACAACAAAAGGAAAAAGAAAAGACCTCTTCTACAAGATCCTGGAAATCAAAAGGGACGTTTAAACGAAGAGTGGGGATGCTCTGCAACCAGTGGGGGAGCACGTTACATAACCAAACAGAAATAAAAAGATGTTGGAAAGAATACATAGAGGAACTATATCAAAAAGATGAAAGACTGACAGATTCAAGAAAGAACCATATGAAGACAAACCTCTGGTTTTAGAAAGTCAAGTGAAAGCTGCACTCAGAGGACTTGGGAGAAATAAATCACCAGGAACTGATGGCATACCAGTAGAGCTGCTCCAGTCTACAGAGGCAGAATCTACTCTAGTTCTAGCTAAAATCTGTCAACAAATATGGAAAACAAAAGAATGGCCCACAGATTGGAAGTGCTCAATATATTTTCCAGTTTTCAAGAAAGGGGACATCAGGAATTGGAGTGAGCATAGGACCATTTCATTAATTTCCCAAGCAAGCAAAGTCATGCTCAAAATTCTAAAAAAAATTACCATATAGGGAGCACAAAATGCAAGATATCCAAGTTGAGTTCATGGAAGTAAGAGACACTAGAGATCATACTGCAATCATATATTGGATAATGGAGCACACCAAAGATTTTCAGCCTCCGCTTTATAGATTATAGCAAAGCCTTTGATTATGGATCATGAAAAGCTGTGGATTACTCTTAATGAAATGGGTGTGCTGCAGCATTTGATCACCCTTATGCATAACCTGTATGTGGGACATGAGGTTACTGTTAGGACAGAACATGAAGAAACAAAATGGTTTCCAGTTGGCAAGGAGGTCAGGCAAGGCTGCATTATATCATCCTGTCTGTTTAACTTGTATACTGAATATACCATATGTAAAGCAAGATTAGACTTGGGGGAAGGAGGCATGAAAATTGGAAGAAGGAACATCAACAATGTAAGACATTCATATGCTATCATGCTACTAGCAGAAAACAGCAAAGATTTAGAACAATTACTGAAAAAATCAAGACAGAGAGTGCAAAGGCAGGTTTACAGGTGGACATTAAGAAACAAAAATCATCACCACAGAGAATTTATATAACCTTTCAACTTTTTTTTTTTTTGAGAAGAAGATTTTGTCTTTTTCTGTAAAAGCTGCTGAATAAAACACTGAAATGGATTCACATGCTGAACAGATGGAAAAAATATGTGTAAAATAAGTGGGAAAAAACAAAACTAAAACTTGTTTGAAACAAGCAACTGCAGCAAACCTCCATAATTGAGTTGGAACAGGTATCTGTGTCACTAGAGAAGAAAGGTTGGGGGAAGCAGTGCTTTATTAATCAGCACAAACCTCCACATTAAACTGGTAAACAGTATTAGCAGGAGAATCTGCAGAATATGGGAAAGAATATGGCAATGCTGGTTTTTACATCAGGTAACATAACTTTTGCATTGCTTCAATTTTGAATTGCACAAATGTTGTTTTGGAGCTGCACATTTTGCATCTGTTAACATAGAGGGGGGTTGTTTGTTTGTTTGTTTTTGTTTTTAAGAAAACAAGACCTATAAGGTCGGGATAGAGGAATACCATTTAGGCTGTATCAGATGATGTGGTAGTTTCAGGTTGCAGCTGGGACACCTAGAACTACTCCAATGGCTAAAGAAAAATTACTGGTCCTTATTTTTTTAAATATAAATCGAGATATTACTTGGATGTGCATTCTTAAGTGAAACAAATAGGTTCTTTGGTGGATAGAAAACACAGGTAGAAAGCAACAGTTTTATGTTGACAAAGCCAGAGATCACTGAGTTTTAAAAAACAACAAAAGAATCCAAATTGGTTAGCAGTGTCTTTATTACTCAGATACATGAGAAAGCTAACTTCTGTGGAGCAACTTGGCACACTTAACCTCCAGGGCCTGCGCTAGGGAGAGGCCCACCCAGAATTCAAGAAGGAGAGAGAAATTAAAACTTGTGGTTGTGTTCAAGCTATTCATGCATGCACGCACTTGTACACATATATGTGGACAGATACACATACATGCATCATTATCTGCCTGAGGATTGACGTCTGCTGGAGAGGCTCCTCACTCTGTCCCATCAGTGGGGGCATAATACTGTGGGGGGAATAAGGGGGAAGGCATTCTCTGCTATGGCAGCTCAGCTGAGGAAAGCCCTCCCCGACTAGCATGGATGCTGGCCTCATTCTGGCACCAGGTAGAAACATGGCATTTTATTAAAGCATTTGAGGCATAGTCAATTTCATCCAAATGTGTACGTTTGCATCATTTTATATAGTCTTAAAGTGTTTGGATTTAGCTAAATGGATTTAAACAATTTTGTTCTAATTTGTCAAATTAACATGCTTTTAGTCTGTTTATTTTTTACTGTTTTGAACTGTTTAAATTGATTTTATTATACAGCACCCTAAGATCTCTTGATGTCAGGCAGGTTGTAAATATTGTAATAAATAAATAAATAAATAAATAAAGCACTATTGTGTAAGAAACAGCACAATTGCTGTAGTTAACCTTCATAGTTCCTCTCTCTCCATAAAAAATACCTTCAAAGTGGATAGCAACAGATCACTTTCCCCCTCTCTCACATGGGCATAAAGAAGTTGGGCTCCTGTAATCAGTCTCTTGTCAAAGGTCCCAACTCCTACAAAATTGATATAATATGATGGGCTTTGTTGTTATCAGTGATGGTGCATTTTTTAAAAAAAGAAGTATAAACTTAGGAGAGAAATCCAGTGTTTTCATGTAAGGCCTGAGCTAGAAAGATGATGGACACCTATATTTGCTGAAACCTTTTGTTTTTACGTAGACCTGTTACTACACTAAAATTTTGAATTTCTTTGTGGGGTTTTCTCTTTTTGTATGTTTTATTTTGGTGGCATAGCATTCACTTCCTGTCGTAGAAGAGATGAAAAAACTTTGAAATGAAGCAGGAATTCTTACTTTCGACAATGGGTGTGCCACTTATTCCTATAATTCAGTTGGCTAAATACACTGAAGGGTGGGAGCAGCCTAGTGGAATACATACATATACAAATACATGCATAAATAAATGGACGGAATAGTGGGTTGCATTTTTGCATTTTTTGCATTGTCTTCTGCAAGGATGGGATACCTATTTTTTAAATATGAATGTTGGGAATCTGAGGATTAAGGTTCATTAAGAGGGAAATATTTGTCCCATTCCTTATATCCTTTGCTACAGGGGCTCCTAGCCCTGAAAATGGAGGAAAAATGGAGGAAAATTGCATTATACAGGAAAACCAAAAGGCTTGTCTGTGCAAGAACTAGTTGTGCCATATTATTGTTGTCAAACACAAATGAAAATAAGATCCAGTGGAAAGAATAAAAGTATATCCTCGTTATCCAAATGATAATGGATTAACAAAAGCAAGATTAACAGTCTATAATAATATTTTATAGGAAACAATCTGCAGCACACTGGATAATCTCCAAGTCTGCTTCTAATCTGAATCTAATAGATTTAATTCTTCAGTTTGAATTCCAATTTGGCAAGTTCATGCTGGAGTCTTGTTTTGAATTTGTTGTTGTTTATGCTATTTAGAAATGACAATTTTTAAGCCTGGAGTAAATGTCCAGGATGACTGAAATGCTCATTTACCTGTGTCTTGAAAAACAGTTATTGTTCATAGCAAGACACAGTATTTCTTTTTTAAAAAATGTTAATTAATTAGCAATAGCAGCATGTAGCAATAGGATGTGCATTTCTATACCACTTATCAGCTAAGTGCTCTCTAAGCGGTTTACAGTGTGTTTAGCTAATTGCCCCCAACAAGCTGGGTACTCATTTTACCAACCTGTGGAAAGATGGAAGGCTGAGTCAACCTGGAGGCTGGCAGGATCAAACTCACAACCTTGTGGCTGCAGTACTAGTGTTGAACCACTGCGCCATCAGGGCTCCCTAATTATGGTTTGCATTTTGGTGGGTTGTAATTTGTAAAGGCATTATGCCATGTATGAAACATCTAGCGTTGTGATTGATTTTGGTGGATAAGATCAAATAATCAATTTCTCTTTCTTTTCTCCAGCTAAGCCACTATCTCGATATTGTGGAAGTAAATATTGCTCATCAAATCTCTCTCCGCTCAGAAGCATTTTTTCATGCAATGACCTCCCAGCATGAACTGCAAGACTACCTCAGGAAAACTTCCCAAGCTGTAAAAATGCTTCGAGATAAAATAGGCCAAATTGATAAAGTAATGTGTGAAGGCTCTCTTAAAGTTTTAAGACTATCATTGACTAGAAGTAATTGCATAAAAGCATATAATAAGCTGAAGTTGATGGCAACAGTGCACCAAACACAACCTACTGTACAGTTACTGTTATCCACTTCTGAATTTGTTGGAGCATTGGACTTAATTGCAACAACCCAGGAGGTATTGCAGCAGGAGCTCCAGGGTATTCACAGTTTCCGGTAGGTGTCATTTGCTATTTGATCAGAAAATCATAATTCTGTCAAAGGTTATGATGATACAATCTGTTCTTACAGAATATTATATCTATTTTTTATAAATTATTTTTAATTAAAAAAATCCTTCAGTCTCCATATAGGGTAAATTCAAGTGTACAGTTTTACAGAATATGAGTGCATAGTTTCAAGCTTCAGGGCATTCAGAAGAGTGGAAGTATTAAAGAAAGGTAGCAGTTATTTAGTTAGGTTATATGTAGAAAGAAAAGTGATATTTTAGTGATTTTTTTTAAAAAAAGGTAAATATTAGGAGAAAACATAAGATTTAAAAGCCTGACTTCAGGGACCTGTCAACTTAACAATTTGTAAGCTGCTCTGAGAGCTTTTTCGGCTAAAGAGTCGGGTATAAATACTCTAACTGAAGAAATACAGTAGGACCCCTGTATCCGCGGGGGGATTGGTTCTGGGACCTCCTTGCGGATACTGAAATCTGTGGATAGGAGCGAACGCCCTGTCCCCTGGCTGCCCCCGGCCGATTGAGGTAGTGCGGAACCGCCACAGAAGCCGCTGCAGCAGGATCGCGCTCCTCACTCCTTTACTGCCCGCTGCTGCCACGATTGGGCACCAGGCAGGGTTCAGGAGGCAGCGAGGAGCGCAATGCTGCTGGGAGCGAGCCGCAGATAACTAAATCAGTGGGTAAGGGATTCGCAGATACAGGA
Organism: Cyclura pinguis; assembly: GCA_030412105.1. Taxonomy (NCBI): domain Eukaryota; kingdom Metazoa; phylum Chordata; class Lepidosauria; order Squamata; family Iguanidae; genus Cyclura; species Cyclura pinguis. The sequence continues at coordinate 177,768,229 of CM059599.1, forward strand.
GTCATGCTGTAAATTTTTAATGAAAATGTAAGAGGAGTCTTTTCTGCATCAGTGATTATGCAGATGCTATAGACAAGGTCATCAGATACTTCTAGAGGAAGGATTCTATTGAATCAAACTTCTTGTTCAGTGAACAGTAGCACAGATGGTTTGATAATTCTTTCCTCACTTGAGGAGGTATCCAAGACCTTCCTGTATAGGCAAAAGAGCAGAAGCGTATATGAACAGTAGTGGAGCCAGATATTAAGTAAATGAGACCTGGCACGGTGTAGTGGTTGAATGTTGGACTATGACCTTGGAGACCAGAGTTTGATTCCCTGATGAGCCATGAAAACTCAGTGGCTGAACTTGGGTGCATCACACTCAGCCCCAGAGAACCCAGTGATAAGATTTCCTTAGGGTCACCATGAATCAGAAAGGATTTGAAGGCACACAGCAACAAATTGAGGAAATAACTGGCTCTCTATAAAGTCGGAGGACGCTTCAGTGGATAAAAATTTGGCCCAGTAATCTCACAAAAGCAGGGCATGAAAGCAACAGCTATTTATCCTCAGGTGGTTCCTCCTAGCAAGTAATATTTATAGAGAGAATGACATTTAACAAAATGTTTCATTTGACCATAGTGGTTATAGTTAATACTCAGTGTCCCTGGCACAAATTGTCATCAGTGGTAGGCTGCAACAGGCATCACTATTCATAATAAACCCCAAGAGCCGTGATGTACCATTTTTAGAAATTTCTAAAACATTCCTCGTGGAAACTGCACTGCTTGATTTTCTCCATTGCAACCACCGTTTATTTACTCCTAACCTTTAGTTCCATTTATGTCTACCCCTTATCTATGAGGATACAGATATGGAGAATTTTAGTAGTGTCAGTTCAAAAAAAGTATGAAAATGTAAGGTAACTGACTTCAGACATGAGGCTGCCTTGCAAATTTAGTTATAAAATTCTTGCTTCTCTTGTGTCTAAGTCATCAAGGCATACTTTAAATTCTTTCCACTCTACTTAGAAGAATTATTCTTTGAAATTCAAGTAAGTTTCTCTGCTGAAAAAAGTTAAGTACAGAAAGTAGTATTTTCAGATAAATTGTTCTTTCTTAATATCTTAAGTTCCATTAGTGCCACAGCGGAATTAGTTTTTCTTCAAAGGAGATGTAGTTCATACATATTACATACTCGATGAGTGCTGAGCTAACATGACTTTCATACTGCTCATCTGGATTACTGAATTTTTATCTGTTTCACTTTTGTTTTCTTGAACAGACATCTTGGATCACAGCTTTGTGAATTAGAAAAACTTATAGATAAAATGATGGTTGCAGAATTTTCTACCTATGCCTACAATGACTTAAATAGACCTCTGGAAGAAGACTCTCAAATTCTAGAAGAGGTACAGTGTTCATTATTAATAGGTTATTTAAACAGTTGCCTTCTTAGGGCAAAAACAGGAATGCTGTCTATAAATGCCAGAGCCATTCAGTTTTTGAGAATGAAACTAGTTTGCACTAATGGAACTTGAATCCTGTTGATGATTTATAAATATTAATTTCATCTTTATACTTGCATATTTTAGCATTTTCCATTTTTGATTACTTCTCAAAAATAAGATACATGCAGTTTGCCAGCCCTTTTATCTACCTGATTCCATATCATTAACAACTGAACACCAGGTACATTGTACTAAAAGGAAGCCATGGTCCTGAGTTTGTGAAATACAAGCAGGTCTCTTGGTAACATGATTTTCTGGAGTTCTCTCATTCATAGGGTTACCATAAGTTGATTTAATGGCACATAACAACAGCAAACACTGCACTAAATGGTAAGGATCACTTGGGAGAGAACTTGACCCCAGGCTACCATTTCCAGCTCTGTTTGTGTGTGTGTGTGTGTGTGTGTGTGTGTACACACGCACACATACATATGCGTGCATACGTGCGCGCGCGCGCACACACACACACGCATTGTGTGTATACATAGAGTAAAAGCTGCTGTTATGGGCTGTCCGTGATGGTTTTAAATTATGTGTAGAGGAAGCAAGGTAAGCTCAGTTTTTCTTTACCTTTCCAGGGAAATAGAATCAGTGGTTCAAGCTGGACTGACACCAAGGCTAATAGGACCCTTGGAGTATGCTATCTGATAGGCCCTCAGTAACTATAGGGTTGTGGCCATCATCTTTATTTCTCTCAAAATATAGTGCCACAGAGGGTCTATCACTGAGGATATCTGTTCCTACTCAAGAGCTAGTTCTGTAGATGGCAAAGATCCTGAGGACAGAGGTCAGAGTCATTCCAGTTGCTGGTCCAGCTTTCTAATGTGAAAAGCCATATACAGTTTCTCCTGTTATGGTCCCACTCCTCATAGCTTGTCTGAATAATGATCACGGACCAAGCTATCCTGAGTTTGAGAACTGTGTAGAGTTGAAAAAGAAGGCAGTTTTGTTTTCAATACCTCTCATCCAAATGCATTTTCCTAGAGAAAAAGAAAAAAGTACATTCCATCCAGGTGCATAAGGAGGGCTGCGGACTTTACATCATGATTCAGTGAAATCTGCCCATGAGCTGCCCTAGCTGTTAGGATTGCTAAACACCAAGTGTGCACAGCTGTTTATCAAGATCATTGTCTTCCTTCCATACCTTCCAAAAGACTGCAAAAATGTCACCATATTCTTTCAGTATGTAAGATAGAAATTTGTAGGGTAACAAAGCACAGTAGCACTTCTTGCTGCTAGCTCTGTTTCTGAAGGCATGTTTGAGGCAGCAACATTTCATCATTATGCCTGGCTGAGAACAAAAATAGAAGATCTTCTCTTTGGCCTCTTCCGCACAAGGGCAATACATCGCACTGGCATTGTATTCTTGCTGTTACGTCTGCACATTAAACCGGTTAGTATTGATGTTTCCTCTGCAGATTCGCATGGCTTGAGCTCTTAATGCGATTACTATCGACGTAAAACCGATGTATTGTAAAACCGGAAAAATTGCGATGTAAAGCACAAAAACCGGTTCGGCTGCGTTTCTGACGACGTGGAGGGTGTACACCACAGAGGTGGTTCTCTGTGGGCGTTCCCACCTTTCCCTGGCCTCATTTCTGTCCTCTCCTGTCTCTGCCCCTTAGACACAGGGCGGGCACTGGAATACAATGAAATACGTTGGGATCCTCAAGATAGTTGCTTTTCAGTTTCTGGCTATCTAGATCAGAGCTTTCCAAACTTTTCATGTTGGTCACATACTTTTTAGACATGCATCATTTCACGACACAGTAATTTTATTCACAATTTTACTAGCAAACCAGAGGTGGGGGCTTGTCTTCTGTAAGAACATAAAGTACCTCCGCTGATACGTAGCAACAGGCTTTTTTTTTTTTTAAATGACCAATCAGAGGCAGTGGTGTGGAGCAAGGGAGGGAGTGGGAGGAGGATGGGAGCTTCACGAGAATTGACGGAGCGGAAGTGGCAAACAATTTTCACTGCTTTACTTCAACAGAAACCGGAGGGCGTGCAGATAACAATCCAGTAAAATCGGAGTAAGTCGGGTTAAAAAGCACTGCTCCCAACGCACGGTGAAATGCTCCTCCACTCTGGTGCAGAAATGGCCTTTGATGAATAAATTTTCTTCAGTACCAGGACAGAGGATGCAATGGACCATCTTTTCAGTGATCATAGATGTACAACAAAAATCTTCACTCACCAGAAAAACTATCCTCCTTCCTTCTTTTTAGTGATTTAGGTTACTTGTCTCAACCTTCTTTACAGACTTCTTCACAGAACACCTTGTCTTAACAGTTTAAGTGCTATATTTCTTAGTCCAGAAAGCAATCAACTTGCTCTTCCAAAACTTACCTTTGAGTTCCTGGAGTCACACAAAGTTCTCCCAAGTTACAATCATACCCTGCTACTTCCATCAGCAACAAAATTGTCATATTTCGCTAGTCTGTTACTCTCAAGAAGACACGCAGGTGTTTTCCATTGGGTTTAAGGAGGCACAGGATGCTAAGGTTACAACAGTTGCTGTAGTAAATAATTTACGATACACGTTGGGTTATATAGGGGGTACACATTTCAACTCATGCACAATGCCTTTTGGCAGATTTTCCAGGTTTTCGCCCCTTCCAGACTTCCAGCTTTTTCCCAAGGCACTAACTTTGAGAAAGATTGGGTCTTTGGGAAAGATTGCTATATTTCTGGAAAAGGGTGCCAGAAGGCACATCACAAGTCTACTAGTTCTTCTGCTACTACTTGGCAGCCCCCAAAAGGACTTTATCCTATTCTACATCTCAGAAGCATAAAGTTTTAGTTGAAATCAATCAATCAGTCAATATTATATGGTCACTTTGTTATCTATACTGTTACTTTACAGCTATTGTCTTGAAGGATGCTTACTAGGGAAGAAGTGTTATCCTTATGAAGTCCTCCCTACAGTGCATGGCAGTGTTGGTCTCCTTTCTCAGAACTCAAAAAGTTACAACATGACTATTTATTTATTTGCTGGATTTTTGTTGCATTACCCACAGGGAAATGCCAGTCAAATTTGGATCTCATTTTGATAGTTTTTACAAACTTTGGGCTTTGTGCTAGTCTGGTGGAGAGAAAAACAGTTCTCTCCCTCTTAATCCTACAGTTCATAGGGTTTTGATAGACTCCACAGGGCTTGCATTTATCACCCATAGAATCAGGGGTGTCCGTTGATCACCCTAAGAACCAGTGTGATGTAGTGGTTTGAGTGTGGGACTAGGACACTGGGAGACCAGGGTTCAAATCTCCAGTTGGCTGTGAAAACCTACTGGATGACCCTGGACACATCACACTCTCTCAGCCTCAGAGGAAGGCAAGGGCAACCCCCTCTGAATAAGTTTGCCAATAAAACCCAAGGATAGGTTTGCGTGAAGATCTCTGTAAGTCAGAAATGGCTTAAAGGCACACAACAACAACATTGGTCACTTTTGTCAAAAAGGACACTTCCTGAACCTTATCACTGGCCTGCAGAGTCTACTAGCTCCTGGGTTTCATAGTGCTAACAGTGGCTATAACACAGCTTGCACAACTGGGATTTAGCAACATGCAGCTCTGGTCTCTTGCCTATCTGGATCCAAACAGCTCAATTCACTAGAGCAGATATATGGAGATACACCGTGGTGGACTATCCTGGGAAACATCACTTCAGGATTACCTTTCCAACAACTTCTGTAATCATTATTACATCAGATACCTCAATAAACACATGGAGTACATGTTGCAACAATATGACAGTATATGACTCATGGCTGCAAGAAGAGCTTGTGCTACACAATGATGTGTTCCAGCTTTAAGTAGTTATAAAAAATGAGATCTTTCAAATTGAACACTGTGGGCAGAGTGCTGCAAGTGGTTTCAGATAACACTACTGCTTTATGAACAAAGATGATGGCAATTGTTTTTTAATGCTGTCTTACCCTCAACTGGTTTATACAGTGACGAATCTTTCCTGTGTCAGTCCATATAGCAATGAAGCAGACACATTAGTGGATTGCCTCAGTGGAGATTATAAGTTGATCATCTGATGCTTTTCTACACAACTGCTCAAGCCAACTACTTTCCCTGTTTTCTTCATGTCCTCTGATAATGGATGTCATTGTAAAGATGAGTGAGGAGAGCGATGACTGTCTTTTTCTGACAACCTAGTGGCTGCGATAGCTGAGGGTTCACAATTCTACTACGGTTGTTTTACTAAACGTTTCTGTGCTTCCCAATAGATCCATATCGCAACATATTTTGAAAGGAAGGATGAGATACCCATACCTTCACTCTGTCAAGATGACTTCTTGGGGAATTCATCCTTTCTGTCCCAGTGTGATTCTGTGCAAATGGAAATTTTTCAGGCAGTTTTTTAGAGTCTGTCAGTGCTCTGTCAACACCATGTTCAGTTTCTGTGATCTTTCACTTTGTTTCTTATCTCAGAGTGGCCTCACTTTCTCTTCTTGAGTCTACAGTATATCAGCCTTCATTGTCTCTGTCATTTCTTTATGGATTTGTTAGGTATTTCTGGTGAACCTTTGCAGATTGTACTCTCCATAAGCAGTCTAACTCTGCCCTGGTCACATGCCATGTTTTTCTTTGAACTAATATGTAAGCCATTTGAACTACAGGCTATATGCGTTTTCTTTCATATTTGTTTTCTTAGTGGCCATTGTGTCATGGAAATGTCTAGTAAGTTTTGACAGAGTGCATTGACCCCTCCGTTTTGTCTTTGACTGAGATGAGGTGAAATTGAGACCAGAATTTTTTTCCTATGGTGGTGTCACAATTTTACTTGAGTAAGATGTCATGTTATTTACCTTCCTTAATCTCAATTTCCTGAATGCTTATAGGACTTTGGAACTCTGTGTGGATCACGCTACCTCTTTTTGAAGTTCATCTCATTTGTCCATTGGCTGTTCTGTCCCAGATTCACTGAATGGACAATAGAAACCATTCTTATAGCCATTTCTTCTGGCTGGAGTAGCTGAATCAAGAACATGATGATTTCACTCTATTGGAGTGATAGAGTAGTGACATCTTGGCCCTCTTAGTGAAGGTGTTCCTTTATCATTGTTAGATAGAGTGGCTATTTGGTCATAGCCTGCTGACTTTCTTAGATGTTACAAGCTTGATGATAGATCAAGGGATGTTGATGCTTTTGGGAGAATGGTGATGTTTTCTATTTGGCATGGCATGCACCCACCTCTGGTAAGTTAGCTAAGGTGTGTGAGTCCCAGAAGCCACAAAGAAAGCAGGTTGTTTACCTGTTACTGTGATGAGCATGCACTAGCATAGGCCTTGGAGATACAGAAATGTGATTCCCACAATAAACTTCAGAGTCTAAGATTTTTTTAGAAGTGTCTCTGTGCAAAAATAAGACCTGTATATGTATATGAGTTTACAGATAATCAGTTTAAGAACCATAGCTACAGAGAAGTAATCTGATTTTTTGTGTCACTGTATATGAGTGTGTTTTTGCAGAATCATTGATAGATGTGATTGGTAGATGGTAAAACAAGATGACAGCCATAAATATATTTACCAGGAGCCTAAAGTTGAAGCATTGTGATCCATGTACCAGCATCAGTTGGTGGATCCCAGCAGGCGTTACTGTTACTAGTTGGCCCCAACAGCTGCCCAGTTATGTTGTATAGTGACACTAGTCCTGGGTCCAGTAACAACACAGGACTGAATATTCTTGATATCTGTACACAATCTCCATCATTTATTCCATTTGTTTCAAAGATGTGCTGGAATCTTCTTCAGTTTTTGCGTATAAAAATGTTTAGCAACTCTTGTTTCTGACTATGTATAAACATAATTCTTGTGAGAAATTTGTTATGAACCTTAACATACATAATAGCACAGAGAATGTTTATGTACATTCTGTCTAATTTAATACTTGATGCATTATCGTATTTGATTCTATTTAGTATTCTGGTTTATATTTTAATTACATTTGTTTTATGTTTCTTTTGATTTTTATTTTTCTTCTAAACAGGAAAGGCTTGTATCACTAGTATTCGGACTTCTAAAACAAAGGAAGCTGAATTTTTTTGAAATATATGGTGATGAAATTATTATTAGTGCAAAGAATATAATTAAACAGGTAATCTATTTTTATGTATGTATTTTAGTTCATTTTTTAAAAGTATAGTGGACCTTCCATATACCTCCAAATCAGCAAATTCCAGCAATTGTGGGGCATCGCATCCCGTATTATTAAATGGAAGCAATATGAACATAGACACATAAAGCATATGTGTGCACATCAATGCCATTTAATAATATGGAAGGCAAGCATTCCTGTTTTTTGCCATGGGGGGTTCCTGGAACACAAGCCCTGCAGACAAGGAGGGTCCACTGTATATATTGTTCAGTTTATCTTATATTTCGTGGTGGTCTTACAGCTTTTCCCACTCTATTTTACTTGTTTGTTATAAAAAAAATCAGCAAAATCCATGCATGGTCGATGTATCATACTGCTCAGAATAGATTTTTGATTTCTGTTGGGAGAAATAAGCTAATTAAGTTTTTAAATGTATTGAGAAGATTTTTTTTACAAGTTGTAATTAACAGACTCCTCTACAATATAGCAAAAAGAGAGAGATAGAGAAAGAGAGAGAGATTATTAAGAGTCATGTTGACCATTATACTTCCATTGGTTAGAAATGAGGGGTTTGGGACCTTTTGGAAGGAAATGGAGCATGACAATAATCAAGTGGTAGCAGTTAGAATTTCACAAAAGCTGGAGGAGATGTATATTGATTGTTGTAATGTTTATGTTATATCTATGACTCTGAAAGTGTGTTATAGCTCTTACTGTAAGAGATGACATGAGCACCCCATCCCATTTCCCTGGCTGCAGATATCTTGATCAAACCAATGAAAGAATGATGATCTGCCCATTCACAGTCAAAATTATGTGTTGATGACTAATGGTAAGGACTTAATAGAGCAAGTCTTTTCCTGGGAATTTTGGCTTCCCTAGTACTCTGCTTATTGAATTGATTTAAACTGTGGAAAGAGAAAATGCTGACGTACAGTTGCCTTCTTTACAGCTTTATTGAATAATTGTGAAAATCTGATCCTAATTTACAGCTCAGTAGAGCAGTTTACATTGTCTAAGAGAGTGGAGAAAAAAGGGTGTCTGGATGCATTTCAGTCTGGTTTCGGGCTAGGGTGCAGTACTGAAATGTCTTTAGTTGCCTTTCTTGATGACCTGCTGCAGGAGAAGGACTAGGAGAGCACTAAGTTTTTAACCTTTTTGGATCTTTCAGCAGCTTTTGATACCATTGATTGTAGTATCTTGCTAGACTGGCTCTGTGGGATGGGAGTAAGAGGTACTGTGTCATGGAAGTTTCATTCCTGTTTACAAAGCCAATTCTGTCTTATCCCCCATGCTGTTTTTATATGAAGCTGAGAGGAAGAGTCATTAGACACTCAACTGTATTTCTTCTTGTTGTTGAAATTAGCTGGGGCTGTGCAGATGGTGGCCCAATGTCTGGATCCTATAATGGTCTGTATGAGGCCTGTAACCGAATCTGAATTAGAATAAAACGGTGGCTCTGTGGATTACTGGTTCTTCAATCCAGGAATTGGGTACTGGATCGGATGGGGTTGCACTTCTCCTGAGGGAGAAAATGTATAGCTTGGAAATGCTTCTGGAGGCCCAGGGGGACTTCATGGCTTTGAGTGCTTTGGGCCAGCTTTGAGCGGCTCACTAGCAGTGGCCTTTCTTGAACATAACCTACATAACCTAGCCACAGTAGCCCATTCATTGAAAACTTCCAAATTCAGCTCAACATTATGTACTCTATACAGTGCTGCCTTTGAAAATGATTCTGATGCTGCAGCTAATATTAAATACCATAGCTGAATTATTGACCAGAATAGCATTTAGACATCATTTCACACTGGACTTAAAGGAATTGCACTGGCTATCACTATGCTTCCTGTCTGAATTCAAAGCACTTGTGGTAATATTCAAAGCCCCAACAACTAGAGACCTTGATACTGAAGTGGTACCTCTCTATATTTATATCTTCCCAAGGGCTAAGGTCTGCTGAAGGAAGCTCCTCTATGTTTTGCCAGTGGGGCCCATGTGGTGTAGGGATGTTAATTTTAGATTTTCCCATTCGCAAGAGATGATGGGGAAAAGCAATCAGTTTTTCTTGATAGTGTCAAAACACTTGGGAGTTTTTTTCCTACAGTGACAGAGAACTGCACAACTTCCTGGAAAAAAGCTGTGGAGCTTCCCAAAAAGCAGCGTATTTTCCCAGAAAGCTTCATGACTTTCCCATGGAAGCTGTAGTGCTTTCCGAAAAGACCGAGAAGAAAGCACAAAACAGAACATTGCACAACTTTAAATGTTGCACTACTTTAAATGCTGAACAGCTTTAAAAATTTCTGTTTCCTAAACAACAGGGGGGAAGCAAAATGAAATGATGTGCAGCTTTGAAAGTGATGGAGTTTTCAAAAAAAAAAAAAGGGAAAAAGCACAGGACAGAATATTTACGACATTAAATATCATACAACTTCAAAGTTGCATAACTTTGAATGTTGCATAACTTTAAAAATGGAATGGAAACCGCAACTCCAAAAGTGCAAGGAACAGTATATTGTCCACAAAACAGATAGATAGACAGAGAACACACAGAGACAACGCTTTAATATGTCGTTGTCTGTTTGTGTGTTTTTTTGTATTTTGTGCAGTTTTCCCAAGCACATATATGGTGAAAAACATTGCTCTTTTTTTCTTTTCTCATATGTGTTTTTGTTTTGCTGGGTACCCAAAAAAAAAAAGGTCCTGTAAGGTTGTGAGAACTTTCTTGGTGCTGTTTTTCTTTCTCAAAATGTTCCCAATGAACCAGGAAGTCCAAATTTTGCCCCAATTAGGAACCCTTCAAATTTTTACTCTAATCATTGCTGAATCCCCACTTCATGCTTAATGCAATGTGGGAGAACATGGGAAAGTATCTAGTCTGATTCAGCAGGGTTTTTCATCTGTTCCATGGATCATAGACTACTGTCTCTTGCAGTGGACACTCCAAGTTAAAGCTGCAGACTAATAGGATAACCTAGGTACCCCAGTACTACTGATGTTTCATGAGCAAGGGTCTTTTACATGTCAAGGAATAAGTGAAAAGTGTGGCAGAGATGGCAGACCCTAAGCTGTATTTTTTTTTCAACCCTTGCTGTATGTTCATACTAACCTTTGATAGAATGAAACAGGAAGGCAGGGACCACTTATGGGGTTGTATCCTTTTAAACAGTGGGAGAGAATCTTTAACAGCTTCAACTAATTTGGACTGCAGTTCTTTTTTAAAATTCTACATATCTGAACCTCAGCTATTTCCAAAATATTTGTATAATTCATCCCATGTGAAATTTCACGTTTGCTTTGTATGGATTACAGTGGACCTTCGGTATCCAATAGCATTTGGTTCCAGGACCCCTGTGGATACCAATATGCTCAAGTCCCATTATATACAATGGTGTAGTAAAATGGGGTCCCTTATATAAAATGGCAAAGTCAATGTTTTCTTTTTGGATTTTTTGTTTTTTGTGGCGGGGGGGGGGATATTTTCAAGCCATGGTTGGTTGAATCCGTGGATACAGAATCTACAGATATGGAGGGCTGACTGTATTTCATTATATTGATTCAAGATCTAAACCGACCTGGCCATAAGGCTAATAGGAAATGTCAAAGTAATTTGTCAAAAAACTAAATTTGAGGACAAATCTAAGGCATGTTTTTCTCGTATTTGTAGTGCGTGGTTAATACAGTATCGCAGATAGAAGAAATAGACACAGAAGTGGTGTTGAAGTAAGTATCAACCATATAAATGGAGCAGGTTTACCATTATAAAATGTTATGTTGATTTTTTTTTAAGAAGTGAAACAAGATTTTTATTGCTTCCTTATTTGTAAGGATTGTATCTACATGCTTCTCCCTTCCCTTGTTAGCAATTTTGCTTTTAGTAGCATTTTCTCAATTACAATATGCAATGTAATACTCATTCAGAAGTTAGTACATTAAAAATTGGGTAGTTACTGTAAATTGTGCCCAAGATTCTGCATTGTGTCTTATATCCAAGTATTTTTCACTAGCCTAGTTCAGACATGATGCTAAGCCATAGTAATGACCCAAAATAAGTGTGAGGAAAATATTTTCTCCTCCTTGAGGGTGGTTGTATATGTACCATAACTTTTACTTGTCTTTTAGACTAATTGCAGTTTACAGTGTCTTATAAATACATAACTGTGGTTAATCTTATTCTTAGCTATGATTAGTGGCAATAAACTTCATAAACCATAGCTTTCAGTCTGCTTGTTTCTGGTTATCATACTTAAGATAAACTGTGGTTTGTCAGAACAGCATAGCAATCTGAGGTTAATGTAGAACAGCAGTGAAACCTTTTGAACTCATCCTTGTGTAAGGTGAGCACACTAACCTGGGTATAAGTTAAGCTCATTCCTACAATACTAAATTAGCATTATGTCTGAAGCAAACCATTGAATGGAAAGGAATAAATTATAGAAACTGAAATTTTTGTTTACTTGTCCTCCTTCTCAAAATCTGAAATGGCTAAGAATCAGAGCAATATGTGATTAATACAGTATTGTAGATATAGTAAAGAATGTTGACTAACATCTATTATAAAGCAGAGAATATTGAATAACATCAACAAAGGCTGGGCTGGGCAAAGTGGCTTGTCTGGATGTGATAAACTACAACTCTGAGTAGGCCTTGCCAGTATTATTCAGCAGTGAAGAGGAACACTAGGAGCTGCAGTCAACATCCGGAGGGACACAATTTGGCCATCATTTCTCTAGGCCCAGATTTGTACTCCAGTTTACCCCACTTTGTTAAAAAAAGGAGGAGGAGGAGGAAATGCTATTCCTGTTTTCAGCTTGTGGCTGAAAAGAAATGTTTAAACTGTTTTCTATTTGATTAATTTCAAAACCCAGAAGACTTCTAAAGAGGTCTTTTAGGCTGTATACTATTGAAAAATTCATGGATTGTTACTTTATTTTTCAAGATTTTTTTTCTGAGATGGATCTGACCCTTTTATCACAAAATAATTACGTATAACTACAGAAATGTTTTCTGGTACTATATAAGAAACTAGGTTAATTTTAGCAGTTTTTCCTTAGTAGGAAAAATAACATTAAGACTTAATTATTATTTTTTTCCTAGAGTTATCTCTGGCTTATAAAGAATTGGGAAAAGAGCTTACTCTGGAATTTAAAAGAATGTGTTTTAAATGGTGTAGAAACACTAATAAGATCATTCACAGTTCTGGCAGTATGTACTGTTTCAGATTTCACAATAATCTGTGGCCTATTCTGATAGGAATGAACTGAAATGAACCCTGGAACCATATGCTTTCCCATCTTCTCTACCCGTGTGGTGTGGTTCTAAGAATGAGATTAGAAGCTTCCACTTCCATTTTTTAAAACTAAGCAAGTTGTTCTTATCCAGATTCAACAAACTGGTTAACCTAAGCATATTTTCTTTGGATAAAGCCATTTTCCAATTATTTATTATGGGGACTGCTTGTTTCAAGAGACTTTGCACATAGCATTAAACTGTAGCTAATCAGATACATAATTGAAAATGTGTAGTGTCTTCCTTGCAGCCGTTTTAAAGTTGCTGCACCTAACTGCCAAAATAGCAAAGCAAATGTATTGTGGTGACCGATCTGGCCTGTTATGCTAATGTTTGAAATTCTGTTCAAAGATTCCCCTCCCCGATCCTGAAATCTCAGAAAGTATGTAAATATATATTCATATTGATTTGTTCAGATTCTGAAATTCATTTTTAAGTTTTAGCTAGACCTAGATGCTGGTAGGACGTTGATGTTGAAAAAGTGAGGGTTGGATTAACGAAGGTGTGGTCAGAAGTGAAACCTAAGTAGCATTTAAGTAAATTGTAGTGATTGTTTTATCATATTCTTTGTAGACTTGCAGATCAAATGAGGATGATGAATTTTCCACAGTGGTTTGATCTGATGAAAGATATTTTTTCTAATTTTATTATCTTTCTCAAGAGAATTAAGGTAAGATGAATAGCTTAAATAATATTTGATAATGCAGAGCTTGGAATGTTGGTTTGTGAACTGATTATGTTAGACAATGGAAATTATAAAATTAATACATTAGCATAAACACTAATAACTGGAGTTATTGCATTGGCTATGTTATACTTAAGAAACTTGTTAATCAAAGCAAAGTGGGGTGGAACATGGCAAAGTGGACCATGAGACTTACAGAAAATGGCACAGAGATTGTGCTTGTTTATGTTAGGAAAGTACATTTTCTCATTGGCTCCTTCAGAAGGTTTCTTTTAGTCCTTTTTCAGTTATTGCCTCCCACCTGGAATTTTTCTCACATGGACTACAAAGCCCATAATAGGATTGTTGTGTGGGAGCAGTGGGACTCCAGCATATCTGGGAACCATCAAGTTGGGAAAATTGTCCCAAAACATGGATAGCCTCTCATATTACAACCACTTCAATTCCGTTTGTCTCTAATCTGCAACTCTCTGGCTTTTTTCCCCACTCCTACTGACACATACATTTCACTCACTCTTTGAATGCCTTGTTTAAGGTTAATAAAAAGTTACTTATTTCTGTTAGAAGGCATTGATCCATCACAAATACTAAGTAGATAGCTGCAAAGATTGGTCAGTGAATCAAGAGTGGAAAACTTTTAATCTGAAATTTTTGAGAGTCTCCAAACATATACAGAATGTCCTTCTACCACAACTGAATCACTGCATCTTTTCTATCTCTCCATTCCCAGTGAAGGAGCAAGAATCAATGATAGAACACAGGTTTTATATGCAGGAGCCAGGGACCCCAAATATAATCTGGCATCTGCAGTTTTAATAATCAGGTATCTAACAAGTCTGCTCTTCTTTGTGCTCATCCTACCTTAATTGTTTGAGTAAAAAACAGAGGGAGGAGAGGGTAAAAAGCAGAATGGGATAGCTGGGCCTGAAGAAGTCTTTTCACTTAATTACCCAAGAGCCTAACATTGTGTAAGTTATTACACTAATACTAAAATACACTAAAGAATTGCAAACGAATTCATTGCATATCACCTCAAGTAAGTATCTACGATCATTGTATAATGTACAGTAAAAATCAGTCCAGACTAAAATCAGCATAGAGGAGAAGTTACAAAAAAGTCACAGTGCACCTCCCTCCTAAATTACTGTAAACATTTTCCTTCCATACAGTTCTGTGGGTGCATTCAGAAAGGGCTGCTTGGGGGCCTTGGTCTTCTGCTAAGCAAACAAATCAGCCCCCCCACCACATTCCAAGACTTATTTTTTTTCTTTTCAATTCTTTACTTCTTCTTCCTGAAAAGAGTTATTCATCTGTTCCACAAAACCAGCTATCAGTCCTGGATTCTAGAAGCTGTTCTGTCTCACCTCCCTCCTTGCTCAAGAAACCACACAGACTAGCCTAGCAACAAGAGCCATGTGACACATTTCCTCCAATTTTAATATTTCTACTTCTGAGACAGCAGGCCTTCCTGATTTTACTGAATGTGACGGAAGGAGTGACACCCTAATGAATCCTAGCAAACCAGTTTACTAAAGCGTATTTGTAACCTCAGTGTTAATTGGGGAATCTAGCAAGTTACATGAAATCACTAAAAATTAATGAATTAATAACTTAACAAGTTTGTCATCGGTGGGTTAATTCAAGGCCCTGTGATATGTTGTTTGTATAGCAGTCTAGAATGGTACAAGCTGCAGTCTCTGTACAAACTGCATTCGTTCCTCCTTTTGAGAGTTGTCAGTGGCACAATTGCTACCAAAGTGGATGCAGCCACAAGTGGTGCAGACTTGTAGGTGGGCATGAACGCACACACACAGACACAGATTGAGAGACCACTGTAGGTATTCATCCAACACACATATATACATATATACGTGTGTATATGTGTATGTATGTATGTATATACATATACATGATTATTCAAATAAAACTTACTACTGTTCAGAGCCAAAATATATCATGTACAGTTGATGTATAAAAATTGTGAAACCATTCTATTACAAGTTCTGTTATAAATACAAATTGCATGATATTTAAAATAGGAACATTCCTCCAAAAGATGTGCTTTTCATGTAATAGTGTGTGATCTGCAGTTTCAAAAAGAAACTACTGTGTTTTGTCCTAGGCAACACTGAATGTCATAAGAAATGTGGTTCTCCTGGTTCTAGACAAGAACCAAAGAAGCAAGGAGCTGGGGGATGCTTCTGCGCTGAAGAACACTACAAAGGAGAGTACCATAGACACTGAAGTAGCTTATTTGACGCATGAGGGCATGTTCATAAGTGATGCCTTCAGTGAAGGAGACTTTGCTTCCACAGCAGCGGATTCTGTCACTCAAAGAAACCTTTCTCCAGACAGTGAACCCAGCAGCAGTGACTCTGTATCTGAGCCTGAATGTACCACTGATTCGTCATCTAGCAAGGAACAGACTTCGTCCAGTACAACCCCAGGTGGAGTTGATATCTTGTAAGTTGTAAAGATCCTCAACCCAGATCCTGGTCCAAATACAGAAGTGGGTCCTCACTGTATAAAGTGGAACAGGACTACTTCAGCATAATAAGTTCAGATTCACTGTTTGGAAATTTGAAGATTTGAAAGTAAACATTCACCAACATTCAAAAGATTTCAACCTAAAACTATGATTTCCAAGACCCAGTTTTAAACATTGGCTCATATCCTATGTTCTCTTTGAAGAGAGAAAATTAATCTCAAATTCTCAACCAAACATTCCTTACCCTTATGTTATCCTTATACCCTTATGTTATAAAAGCCTTAAACTCAACAGATGATAAAAGATAAAAGAGTAAATTGCCACTTTTCTCCATTTTTGTTCATATATAATCTGAAAGCATTTGACCACTCATTTTGTCCACTCTGCATGTGTGCAAGAAACTGCAGAGATCTACTGGACTTACCTTTCTTTGAACTTAGTGCTACTTTTACTAAGTTGTCTTTCTGTCTCTGGGGAAGGAAATAGATTTTTATTCTGTTGCCATCCTATCCCTGAGTGAGAGTAGAGCAAATATTGTAGCCAGGGTTATTTATAATAAATTGTACCTGGATGTTTTAAAAAGTATTTTTCTTCTCATTTGGTGTCCCTTGACCTTGTTTAAGGAGTTAAAGTGTTGGATTGAGATTCAGTACATTCAATCCCCAGTCCTCTGTAAAATTCAGTGAGCTCTGGTCCATTACAGTATCTCAGCATGAGTGATTACTGTGTTGCTATGAATATAAAGCGTAGGAGGAAAGTCTTGGACTTATGGAAAAAATGCAAGGTATAAACAGATTATAACTAATAATAGTTCAGTGTATTTGTTCATGCCTTTGAACCTGTTATTCCTTTGAAGTAGAAAAGGTTTTTGTCTGTGTTCTCTGTGAAATCACACAGGTGAGTCTTGACAACAGCACAGAAGCCCTCTCTAGAACCAAGTAGCTGAGTGATCTTTGGTGGGAACTCTGTCCCCACTCCCTCACTGCAGATGCCTCAGCATAGCTTAGCCTCTCTCCTCCGTTACCTTTTGTCTGCTATGCTAGCAGCATCTTAAGGAATGTTCTGCTTTGCTGAGTTCTTTTCTTCATTGCTTCTGAGCCACTGTCTTAAAACAAAAGAAAGGAGAAGAAAAGAAATACCTAACTTTCTAACCTTTTGAAACCTTCATCCCTTGCATGAGTATGTCACATAGCCTCAAAGACTTTGTTTAAGTTGTGTTCCTCTTGTGGGCAGAAGATAGCTTCTTCAGATGGTCACACTGAATTTCTTTACTCTTTCAGTGAGGAGCATGGTGTTTGGTGTTGCCATATCTACTGGGGTTTTTTGAAGCAGGGTCTTAAGAAGAACCTACTTAAATTGAGACTGGAGGCCTGGAAAGAAACCCTGACATCAGCTGATCTGGTGGCTAAGAATTTGGTGTTTAGCACAGCATTTCTGCCATTACCCAGGAAGCCAGCAAGAAGAACTATGTCTTTGTTGGTGGTGTATCATTTGGCTTTGGTACTGACATCTGCAGCTTCCTCAGTACAACCTCAACTG
Source organism: Cyclura pinguis (assembly GCA_030412105.1). NCBI lineage: Eukaryota > Metazoa > Chordata > Lepidosauria > Squamata > Iguanidae > Cyclura > Cyclura pinguis. The sequence goes on from CM059599.1 coordinate 177,785,830, forward strand.
TCTCAGTCTTGACCACAATGGCACAGAGCTTGGGCACTCAGTCCTCAAAGCTGGTAGCCCCATCTTCTTTGCTGTCTTCTTTTAGGCAGGTTGAAACCTCAGTTACTGCAGGAAGGTTCATAAAAACTTTGAGTCAGAAGAGGCATTGGACTCATGGGGCTACATTGGATGGCCCTGCAAAGAAAAAGAAAAATAAGAAATCTAAAGACAGATCTAGGACCAAGGTCTTGATGGACACCAGACTCACTCTGGAAAGACCCCAGTTCTGTCATTGATTCCATCCAATGCTGTGCTCATGGCCTCAGTGCTCACTCAGACTACCTTCGTTACCACTCTTCTGTTATTAGTAGCTTTAATGGAAGAAACCTTTGACCATCATTCTCAGCAGTCAAGTGTTATTGTATAACCAGCTCTATTTCCCACAGTGCAAATTTACTAGTCTGTTTTACGAAATATGCCACAGACCTTCCCTGGTATATGGGATCATACTCATTAGGAGAAGTCTACAGAAGAACTGGGAGGCACCCAGAGAACACTCCTTAGGAGAATATTCATGCTGGTCCTCCCCTTGATACTGAGCCTACCAGCTGTTGTTTCAAAGGCATTTATTACAACTACAGGAGAGAGTCTCCTGCTTGTTCAGTTTGTTCAGACCAACACTGTGAGTTTCAGCAATGACAAGATTACAGATGAAGAGATCCTGCTCCTCACAGGTTTTATCATTCCCCATCATATTACTGGGAGCATTCTCCATTAGGAAGAGAATACACATGCCCCCCTTCTCCTAGCTAGGATTGCAGTCACTGGCATTATGAGCAAGACCTCCAGCCTTGAACTTGGCCTTTATCATATGAACTCGTACCTCGATTGCTGACAACTGTCTCACATTCTCACTCCTCAACATTCACATGTTATTTGTGTTACTTCAGTGTACTTGTCCCTGGTACCAAATGTAGCTTTTACAGGTTGTTTGGCATTGGAAATATAAACAATTCTAATTTCTGCTGCTCTTTCTGTTTCCCAGCCTTTGTCCAACTGAATGGTCCTCCTTCAAGCAGCAATTCCTACCCCTGCTACTGTTTCCATCTCTCTTTGACAATCAGGCATGGTACCTATTTCTACCGCTGCGTCACAACCAGTTATTGTCTTGGTTTTGCTGTCAGTACTGCATATGCAACCTGATTACTCTACCTATAATGATTAGAATACATTATCTGCCACTGATTAAGCCTAATCTTTGTCTTCGTCTTCCCAGCTCATTTTGTTTGCCTTTGAAGAAGTTGCAGGCACTATGCCAGTGATGCTATAACCCCGACCTGGTCTGACGAGGCTAATTAAAGAATCCTGTTCTAAAAACATCTTATATGCCACCCACAACCCCCATATAGAGAATCTCTGCAGTGTTCAGGAAGAGGGTGTGCGTTTTCTTTTTAATCACCTACCTCACAATTCCATAATTGTTGTCACCTCTCAGTCTGAGAGTGGCAAGTCATCTCATTCCACCTCACCAGATGAGGAAAGGAAGAAGCTTGACCTGATAAAGAGAAGTTTTTATTCCTCTACTGCATTGACAATATAGGTTAGCAGTTACCAAGCCTGCGTGGCTTGCTCACCAGCTGCTGCTCTGGAAAAAGTTTCATCCCCAGCTGCTGCACTTATTTCGTGAGCTGAGGCAACCTTTTTCAGGTAGAAGCACACCTTGTTGACACAGCTCCAATTAACACAGCTAGGCATATGACTGACTGCTCTTTGAAAGTTATGACTGCAACCATCACCCTAAGACACTGTGTATGGCTACAGTTCACAAGTGTCTCCAGTTACATGTGTTCTGGAATCAAAGGCTGTCCTTCAAGGGGGATAGACTTTTCCACACCATAGTGGATGATGCCCTTGATCACCTACATGAGGCAAGGATGACAGCCAGGAAGCTCAGATTACAGACCCAAGCACAGACTTCTTGTACAGATGCCCATTATTTTGGTTTTTTATAGGGACAAGGTGGTCTGGTGACTCAATATTTCCTTGTTACCTAAGGTTGTATCCAGTTTTCATATGTACCAGGAACTGATACTGCTTTGGTTTATTGCCCAGTTTGAGGGTGCTGTTCACTCCTTAGAAATCAGGAGAGCTCATTCCTTTCATGGGTCTCAAATTTTCTCTTTCAGACAAATTTCATAGCTGTTTTTCTTTTATACAGGCCATAAAAAGGGTTGTACCATTTCTTCTCAGAGATTGTCAAAATGGGTGATGAGTACTGTCCTACTTGCTTAGCAACCCGTTCATCTTCTTGAGCCTGAAGAATTTAGAACTAATTCTGCTTGGTTGGTAGATGCCTCTGCTGTATTCCTCCAAAAGTCTATCTCTGCGTGAGCTCTGCAGAGTAGCAACTTGGTCCCAACCCTCTTCTCCCACCATAGCTTGTATACATGGGTCAGGGCTGATATCTCTTTTGGGCAGGCTGTCCTTTCTTCTGTTTTTACTTGGCAGTGGATCACATCTCCTGGTAAATGAGCTAGTCAGTCACCCATTCTTATAATTTCACAGACACTGCAAAAAAGAAGAACAAGATGCTTACCTGTTCTTGTAATGTAATGATTCTTGGAGTGATTGTGAATTCACACAACCCGTTCATTTCCTCAGTAAAAGCTGAGGTACACTGAGGCACATGCAGTGAAGGAGTGTAGGTAGAGTTTCTTCAAAAGATCACTCAGCTATAGAATGTTTGGGAGGGAGCTTCTGTGCAAGTGCCAAGGGCCATTTGGTGAAGACACAGATGGCCCCTTGAGGAACCACAGTTAAGAGGTAAGTAAACTGTTCTTTCTACTCCTCTTTTACTGTTTGGGAAGTCTTTTTATGCGGTGTATGTGGTACATTTTTATATTTATTATTACATTTTAGAATGGTTTTTAAATATGATGAATTGTTTAACTGTGTTTTAACTTCTTTATCATCAGGTTTTTATTTTTATCTTGTTTTAGCCTTGTAAGCTGCCTTGCATTATATGTTAGAAGAAAAGCAAGACATAAATGCAGTGCAGTGCAGTGCAGTGCAATGCAGTGCAATGCAATAAAATATACTGTTTCTGTTCCCAATTCCATGATAAGGAATGCCTTACATTAACAGAAATATCTTCAGTATCTTAGACATCCCAAGGCTGAGGCCAGATTGACTGTAAAGAACAATGACTTCTGTGGTAATTGAATCTGTAGATTGTGCCTGACATGTTACATACTGACATCTTGGACCATCTTTCTCTTTGAAGAACACATGCTGTCACTCAACAAGTTTCTAGTGTAGTCTCTTCTCCCCAGTGTAGTCTCTTCTCCCCATGTAAGAGGTTGCTAGTGCTTATGCTTTCTGATTATTTGATATATAAATCACTGTAAATACTAGGTTCAAGTCCACAATACACATTGCACACATTACACATTATTCATCACTTGCTCCAGCTACTGCATTGAGCAACAAGCAAAATCTTCCAGATATTGGCATCTAGTATAAAGTTGCCAATGTATATGTACCTACAGGTAGATTTTTTAAAAAAGTGGACTGATGGGATACTTAGATCAGCTGACTAATAATAGGAAATCAAACTCTTTTTTTATGTAATTTTCAGGATTGGTGAAGATATAAAGCTGTCAGAACTGGAACTGGGGAGATTAGCAAACAACGTCCAAGAACTCCTTTACAGTGCTTCTGACATTTGCCATGATCGATCTGTCAAGTTCCTCATGGCTAGAGCAAAAGTAAGTTCCATACATAGACTTAGATCCCAGAAGAAATTTATTTTCAGTTAACGGGAAAAGAACATTTATTTCCCTTGCAATTATAATTGGATTGATCCTGGAAATTGCTATGTAGAGCTATGTAGAATGCAGACTGAATAGAAATAGTATTTGCTGAAAAGCAGTATTATTTGCCTTTCAAAGCAAAGATGCTTGCAACAGTTTACTGAGTAAATTTTGAAATGAAAAGTAAAAATACAATTAACTAAATAGCATTTAAGGTAACTACAACAGTATAACAGTATACATTTAAAAAAATGTTAAACACAGCCTTGAGCAACTAGGTCTTTATGATCTGTTTAGAAACATTCAGGGAGACATGAGCACATCCTGGGTCTTCTCTGTGGGACCATGACAGAGAAGACCCTATATTTCACATTTCCCAAGCTAATAGATCTTGCTGTCAGGCATGTGAGGGAGGCCCATCTGCTTGATCATAAGATTCATGCAGGATCGAACGGGTGTAGATGGTCCTTCAGATAATGCAATTCCAAGTCATTTGAGGATGGCAAGCAGCACTTGAAATTGGATGCAGAAGCACATTAGAAATCAGTGCGCATGAAGATCCCATCTCCATGGATAGCAGCTAGACTTGGCTTTTTCCCCAAGCGTTATTCCCAGGTGTTGAGGTTACAGTATGTGAGGAGAGGAATGTTAACTCTTTTTCAGCTGCAGTCACCCCTCCCTGCCATAGAACAGTTAAGCAGAATGGCTGTGTGACAGCTGTGTGCTAAACTGAAGCATCCATTGATAAGATCCAAACAGGGTAGGTGGTTCCTTATCCGTTTGCTGATTAACCATAATTTTTAATTTAGTCCAAATAGGTCAGCATATTAAACTTTTTTAAGTTAGGGACCCTGATTGGTTCTGAAGCTGATAACTTTTGATTCCCAGATTGGGTTGTTTAGAGATTTCCAGGTTGTAAGCTGAAGGGGAGAGCAAATGGTGTTTATGAAGTGTGCAAAAGACACATATACGTCCTGGCTTATTAAACCAAGAAGATGTCATCTGAATACAGCCAGTAACTAGTTTGGAGGCCCTTCTTATTTACATTTTGGGATGAAGTTTGGTGAGAATAAGCATTTCTTTAAAATGGTAAATCTGATAAATCTGTTGTGAAATAAAAAGTGTGATACTGAAAGTAAAATGTTAGACTTGAATCCCGAAAACTTGGGTTAAAATAACCTCTTAGCCCCAAAGGTCAGTGGGTTGCTTTGGACAGTTCATCTCCTCCAGCACTACCAAACTTAGCTACTGGATGCATAAAATAGAATGATTCTCTGCTATCCTATTATCAGTGAAGAGAGCTGGTGCGGTGTAGGGGTCTGAGTGCTGGACTATGACTCTGGAAACCAGAGATTCCCTGCTTGGCCATGAAAACCCACTTGAGTGACCTTGGGCAATGTCACACGCTGTCAGCTACCCAAAACAACAACAACAAAAACAAAAACAAAACAAAAAACCCTGTGATAGGTTTACCTTAGGGTTGCCATAAATCTTAAATGACTTGGGGGCACACAATGACATCCTGTTACCTTTCCGTAAATAGTAAAAAAAGGTATAGATTGGATAAAAAAGTGATATAAGAAAGCCAGTTTCCTCTGAAATTCTGTGTTTCAGAAATCTTGAATATATTTATGGGAAATTCTATATTGTATAGTCTTTGGAACATTTAGGAATGAAAATGATATCATTGCCTCAATTTGATCTCTAGGATGGGTTCCTGGAGAAACTGAATTCTGCAGAGTTTGTTGCACTTTCACGTCTGATGGAAACTTTCATCTTGGATACAGAACGGATCTGTGGTAGGAAGAGCATGTCATTGCGTGGCGCACTTCAGAGTCAAGCTAACAGATTTGTAAATAGATTCCATGAGGAAAGGAAAACTAAACTCAGGTATCTTTCTATGTGTATATTATAATTTGGTGCAATTTATGCCTTTGAAAATCACCTCTTAGTTTCTTCCTTACAGGATGTACAGTTACTCCCTAAGTTACATTTCTTTTTTTTCATTCCATAACAGATTTTATAGTTGAACCCTTATTTATTGCATGTGTTCACTGTATATTTCCTATGTCAGATTCATGTTTTGTTTAGTCCGAATGTTCAGTTATACAGATGTTTTATACATCCTTAAGAGAAGGGAAACCAAATTGCCATTAATAATGCAAATATAGTGCAAAGCACACAGTTACAATATGAAAATCAATTTGATTAAAGAAAGCTGGCATCTCCAGCAGGGAGTGGCATGGCAGATTGAGGAATTCCCTGAAAATTAGTAGCAGAAGGTCTTTAAAAGTAGCTATGGAAGAGGGAAGGGCGGCTATGCAGGATCTGGAATATTTGCCTCCAAACACTGGAAGCTCTACCTGTCTCCCACTTCTGATTTTGAACCTTCACTGGAACTCATCATATGATTTCCATTTTAAATTAAACAGCCTCACCCTAAACACTTCATGAAATTCTAAATTCTGTACAAACTATTATAGATGACGTATTTGTAGAGAATCAGCAGACATTCACAGAATGGACTGGTTTGGATGTAGTGTTTGTTACTTGCTGCTTAAACCAGGCGTTACTATGCTAGGGTTAAGTACTAAGCTAATGCTGCACCAACAAGCTTTTTCTTTTTTGGAGACTGGTTGTTATGAAGAGATAGACTGTCTCTTAAAACTTGAGTACATATAGCATCCAAAGTTCAGAATTGTGGTTGCAGTGCCAAGCAGAAATAAGTGCCATTGGAATCCCTAGTATTCTATTTGAGATGGATACTTTTGAAGCATAGACAGTATATTGAATTCTAGTTAAATAAAATACCACATACTTATGTAAATGGGTAAGGAGTATACATTCTAATGAGGGAGGGAGGGAGACTAAAGGGAGACAAGTAATTTTCCCAGTCTCCCCATACTGTAATGCCTCGAGTCTCTTTGGGTTCAGGACAAAAGCAAGCAAAGTGCAGCCTTCTAGCTTCTGGTTAATTGCAAGTTCAGGTATTTCTTACCATAAGCTACACTAGATAGAACTCCAGGGAATTGCAGTCCAATCACACTTTCATGGCTGCATTTTGTAGATGTGACCCAGACAAAGGAACAACTTGTGATGGGTTTCTGGCATCTGGGTCTGTTCTTCTCCTTCTAATACTGCATCCCTTCTTAATATTAGCTCCACTATTTTCTTCTCTTTCTTCTTATGTCCTCTTGGCATGGACTCCATTCTCATGCCAAAGACAGTGCATTTGTGAACCCAGGTTGCTGGTGTACTTTCAGGAGATTTTGTGACATTACAGTGACTTGGTGCCAGATGCTTCTTTCAGCACCAGAGGACCAACAGACAGGAGAATCTACTATTATCATAGGCAGTATGTTGGGTGGGCATAGCTTGTCCTGGGTCCAAGAAGCCTAGTGATAGATACTGAAAAACATTTCATTAATCAGCAGAAAAAGGAGCCTAGGCTCCATGTGCTTATTGATGTTCAAATTTTGTTGTTTAAAAAAGGTTCAGGGCTTTTTAAAAGGATTTTTTAATGAATACATTTTGACCATCAGTAAGCATGTGGAGCCTAGTGTATTTTCTCTTCCTGAAAAGGTTGGGGGGGGGGAGTTGACTTGGGCAAAGAGAAAGAGTCCAGTTGAGTGCCCTCCCTTCGTTGCAAGCTCATGAGTGCTCTTTGTGTCATGTGGAGCCTGGGTTCAGCTGCTTGTCAAAGTCTTAAAAACATTTTAAAATGTCTTAAAAACAATCTTCATTTCCCTATAGTGCATTGCAGAAGTGTTTATCCCATTAGCTTTTCCAAATTTTGTTATGTTACAAAATGGAATTTAAATGGTCTCATTGGCATTCTTATTTACTTATGGTACCCAGGATACTGAAAATTGTGTAGGTACAAAATATTTTTATTGTGGCACAAAAGTTAAAAAAGAAAACCCAAAAATAAACTGGCACTTATACCAGTTAAGTCTGTTTTGGTGCCAGCTTGCAAAACAATTGCAGAGACATCAAGGGGTTGTCAGGGCACTGTATGCATTTAATTCTAAGGGTATTTTACTATTTAGTTTACTATTCTCTGGATTTTAGTGTACCATGTTTAGTCTGGTAGATTCTTTGGGTAAACTGTGCCATGGTCTAATGGGAGACCTGGGCTGCACATAGATCATTGCAACAACCTGGGCAGTGCAACAGGTTGGAAGTAGGGAGCTGCTTCCCACAGAGTTTAACCACTTTGAATATTACTGGTGCTGTATTCTGAAGAAGAGACATTATGATGGTGTCATTGAAATGACCAAACTTTACAGAGGAGACTCCCCATACCTGTAGGCCATTGTATGTGTGGACTAGATGTAAGACTTTAGCCTGATTGGAGTTTAAATTCTGACTGGCTTTTGCCAATTCTGGAGAATCTGTTGGTGATTATATTTGCATCAACTGAATCTTTTATGACTTCAACTCCCAGCTAATAACCTGCAAATAAATATAGACATAAAAGACTTTAGGGCAGTGTATCATTATGTTTGTAGACCCTCTTTCTTTTATGTTTATAAATAGCCTTCTTCTAGATAATGAGCGTTGGAAGCAGGCTGATGTTCCAGCAGAGTTTCAAGATCTTGTTGACTCGATATCAGATGGCAAAATTGCTTTACCAGAAAAAAGAGCAGGAGGTGAGTTTTCCGACTCTGTTTCCTCTGGTTATTCTGATGTCACCATCTGCATATGTTGTGGCAGATACTGAACAGGAAGTTAAGTTATAATAGTTTGTTTCCAAACTCTTCCATTTCTGAGGAAAACAGCTTATCAAGGCTGATGTTGTTTTGAAGCTCAGTGGCCAAAAGCTGAATACTTTGAACTAAATTAAAAGTAATTGGTTTAAGTATTGTGTGTTGCCTGTTGAAGACACATCATGGTAGACCATCCCCAGTGAAGGGGTGACCTTCTACAGTAGAAGAAAACCTGTCCACTAAGCAAGCAGTTGGTCTAACCTTCTTTCAGCTGCAGGAAGCCCACACCTTTGGACACCCCCCCCCCTTATTTGACAACTTGCTCTTTTGACACTTCCAAATTAAGGACAAGTTCCATTAATTTGATGGGGGTTCTGCTCTTTCATCAGTTCTTCTTGCCTGTGGAGGCTCATTTAGAACCACTTGCACGCATATGCTGCTTGCAAAGTGAGCTGAAAGGGACGGAAAGGCACTAAGCCAACTGTGAGACTTTGCAAAGCAGCGTGTGCATAGTCAGTCCCAAGTGAACCTCCATAAGTCCTTCATGCTCCCAATAGTACAGTGCATGGGGTCTGCATTTCAACCGGTTCCATTTTCTGATGGTGATCCAGTCTCTAACCTGTCAGATGAGAGAAGCCTGCATCTCACTGGCAGCCCACTGAGGCTTAAGTGTGATCAGAACCCCGTTTTGAGAACTGGCTTGTATATGAAAGTGTGGGTTTGTCAGCCATTTTTTCCTTTCTTTCTGACTATTAGCATTTACATGGGCTGCAGAGTCTAACCCGTAGCCTCACAATGATTTCAGTCATTCTCTTCCCTTCTCCGGCATGTCCTTGGTTTTACAATGAGTGCTAAAGCATAGTCTTCTGAAGTTATAAACAATCTGTTCGCAATGTAGTTTGACCTGTCACAGTGAGATTAACAATCCCACTCCTTACATTTAGCCTTCAAGACAGGCTGCAGGTCCTTCAAGAGAATGTTTAGATGGGAATGAAGTATGTGACCTGTAGGATATTATGTGTGATCCAGGAGTGACTTTGAGGAGGCATGGACTGAATAGTGGTACTTCTCAAAAGTAAATGGACGCAGAAAGTTGAGGAATGAAAAAATGGGTCTTGGGCCTGTACAGTAACTCAGTTGGAATGCTCTAGAGCTAAGTAGCTTTAGTAGGAACACCACACCGTCTTCTCCTACTATGAATTTTCTAGCACCATGGCTGATCATCCCCATCCCCTTGTAAATATCTCCCAGTTTTTCAGCTAGACTACAAAACTGTTGACTGATTTACTGAAGACTGACAGAGAGAGCTTCTCACAGCAGCCTGCAACACTTCTTTGTGGAAGGGAACTTTCTTCTGTTGGCAACCACTTGATTTCTGTTCTGGGCATAGAAGAGGGATGAGGGTACTTCTGATTCTCTAAACATCTCCACTTGCCAGCATGGAATTCCATGTACTTCTCTACATGCAGGTCCTCATCATCTCTAGCTGATAGGCTAATAGCTAATTCCAAGCCTGTTCTTACAGACATTTCTGTTGTATTTGGATTGTGTTTGGTTCTCACTCCATTTAAAAAAATAATTGTTCAATTGTCTAGCACCTGATGAAAGAAAGCCGACTGACTTCTTAATTGTTGATGGACAAAAATATGCTGTGGTTGGGTAAGATGTGCTTTTTATCGTTTATGATGAGTTGGCTGTTGTATGTTTTGCATAGTCATTTTGAATATTAAAAGATTGGTAGTATTATGAAAATGAAGACTATGCAGAGTAAATCTGCAAATAATCAACTTCTTAAAGAAAGACAAACCTCTGCAACTGTTAGCCAGATATTTACACTCTTTCTTTTGGTCTACAGGCCATGCTTGAATGGGATGATTTGAATTCCTCTAAAATCAAAGCCTAGGGACATTTTAGTTGCATACCTCACCTGTATTTTTGGTGTATTTGATATTTGAAATGCACTGTTGTGTGCAGCCTTTTGTAGAAAGAACTAAAAAGCTAAAAATTCATACACAACGTGAGATGATTTTAGATTTAAGTATAATTTTTATTGATTTGTTGCATGTACAATGTTTAACAGTGGTTAAATGGTGTTAGATATAGTTACACAAATATGTCTGAAATGTGTATGATTTATATGAAACTTAGCATCAAGAAATGAAATGGTTTATAATTTTTGATGCATGCTTCTATGGACTAAAATTCAATTAATTGCTTACTTACATAATTTATATGCTGTCCAGTTAGCAATGCGCAGTCAACGGTAACCATTAGAGACCTTCAACAAAACTAAAAAAGAAATGAAAGTAAACTAAACCAAATAAATCAATAAAACCACCGGCAGCAAGCATTGTAACACAGCAAGGGTAATATTATTACAGCTCTTAACACACATGGAAAAATAAAGATATTTACCTGGCACTGAAAAGACCGTATCTTGTGTGAAAGATAAGAATCTGTGAAAGGCACAGAAAGAAGAAATTGAAGTGCCACAGTTGAGGTGCTGTAATCAAAACAGTCCTTTCTCTGCTAGTTTCCTGCTGTGCCTCCTTTGTGGGGTCACCCTGGGAAGAGCTTCTGAAGAAGATCTTAGGATTTGGGCAAATAAATAGGGGAGGATTCAAACCTTCAGGTAATCCCCAGCTGGTTAGGGCTTTAACAGTTCAAACATACAATGAGAAGTACCTCGACATTTGGCACTTCTTTCTGTATGAAAAATAGCATAGCTGTAGTTGCTGGCGTATCCGGTTGTGTTGCTGTCCATGTTCAAGCTTTCACAGCTAGAACGTGTAGAAATATAGATAGTATTTGAATTCAAGATGTGTAATAGTTGCAGTAATATACTTTGCTGAACAGCCTTACTCCCCTGGTTCCTGTTGGCCAAAATCCTGTTGGTAGTTCTGGCAAGAGCAGAGCCATTGAATCAAAGGGATTTGCTGATGTGTGAACCATCCAACAGCTGACAGACTTCAGCCATTTCCGCACTAGACTGTTATAGCACTATTATTCCACTTTCAACATCCTATGGAATCCTGGGGTTTGCATTTTGGGAGGGGCCAGCCAGCCAGTCTCTGTCATTGACCGTTGAAATCAGTGGAGGGTTCACATTTGATTTGCTGGCACCTTGATTAAAATTACCTGGTGCCATTGTAGAAACTATCAGGCAGCCTTGTTTACAAAACAGTAAATGCGAGAAAGAATAAGTTAAGAGTTAAGGCATTTTAGAGATGTGGATTAGATGACCCGTGGACTTCTGACATGGTCTGAAATTATGTGTCTGATTCTTTATTTTCCAGGACAGTGTTGTTGCTAATTAGAATCATCCTTGAGTACTGCCAGTGTGTGGATAACATCCCCTCAATAGCTACTGATATGCTTACACGCCTATCCGATTTACTGAAGGTACAGCTCGCTCGGATGTGTTGTAAAATGCAGGAAATTATTATTTATTTAGTGCCTGTATTTATATCCTACCTTTCCTTATCACCTCTTTATCCTGACATACTCTTTGTGGGTAGGTTGTATTTAGACAGATGCTTTTGCTCAAGATCACTCTTTGAATTTTATGATGTACCCATGTTTTTAAATATAAGCCTCACATAAATCTGTAATTACTCTAAATAGGTATGTTACAAAGCCTAGATTATTAACATCTGAAAATAGAGAACTTTTAACTCTTCAGTGCACAAGGCAACTAGGAGAAAACTTTCTTTGCATTTATTCACTTGATAGCAAAGCACCTCATTATAAATTCCACGGTACCTTCAGTTTAATTTCAGATTCGTTCTTTCTAAAAAATAGGCAGATATCCTCCCCTGATTTTGCCGTTCAGTAATTTTAGTGCTAGCTCAGTTTTTGGAATTCATGTTGGTGAGCTTCACTAATGCAGGATGCAAATCATTAACCTATGTGTCCTCCTTTCTCCCTGCCAGGTGGACTGGCTACATTTGCGCAGATTAAACTCCAAATTAGCAAAAATTCAAGGGCAATGGTAATTCAAAGCTAAATAGATTGAAAGCCCTGTTTTGTGTATTCATGGTCCTTTGACTCAGTCCAGCTGATAAATAGTGATAAGGAAAAAACAACAAATATTTGAGTTTTTTTCATTTTTTCAGAAGCTGGTTTGTTCTCTTAATTTTAACATGAACGAAGTGATTTCTATGAATATTGAGTTATAGAATTAAATTCTATAGCATAGCATTGTTCTCAGTTTTAAATACGGGTGTTAACTTAATTTGCTGCTAACAACTTGATAACAATTACTGCCTCATTTTTCACAAAGGAAATTAAGTCTGATGGAGTCATAATCAAGCAGTTATTACTGGAGGGGTCAGTCAGTTTCTGCCATCTTTTTTAAGGATGGAATTCTTCAAGCAAATTTTTTTTTAAAAAAGTCCTGATATTCCCTAAACCTGTCCAGATGGCAAAGTCTGATGTAGACATGGAGGACTGTGATATTACTGCACGCTCCACTTCCTGGGCATGACTTCTCAAGCATACATTTGTGCATAGCACCTCCCATTTGTTTGGAAGTTTGTGTATATAGAGCTCAAAGTACAGAACTTCATGTTCTTTATGTGAGAAAATTGTATAGATGGTATGGATGGCACAGCCTGTATGCGTTTAGTGTAACATCCTTATAGAAAGATGAAGTCTGGTGCTTGAAGTCCTAGCGGGACACGGCAGATAGTGAGAGCCCAACGTGCCACTTACAGGTTGGACTGTGCTACATGCATAGATGCTATGAAATACAGATATGAAACAAGGAAGAACAGAAGCTTAAAGAGCAATTATTAATTTTGGGGGGGGGGTCATTTATAATTAATTCCAGGTAGTCCATAAAGAACGAGAAACAAAACAGTAGAGAACCACAGAATAGCTGATGGGGTAGGTATCAGTGAGAACAACTTCAGTGTAAGGCTTTTCATGTCCAGCCTGTTTGAGTGTTACAGCACAGTGAATGAGAAAACATGCTTGTTTAAAAAAAAAAACAAGTCACATCTTAGTATCTAGATCTTATGTGACTGTTTACATTCTCTTTTTCTCATACAGTATTTCAACTCAAGAAGTTGTCAGCTGGTGCTTGGAGCAGGTGCATTGCAAGTGGTTGGCTTGAAAACAATAACTACCAAAAATTTAGGTATGGATCCAACTTTGAGACTGTTTGTTATCATATAACCTACACTTAAATTTTCCAAAAGAAACCTCAGTTTGCAGCCTTTTAGGGTTATAATTTTAATTTTGGCTTGATGTGATGGTTTTCTTTATTAATTTGTTTATGCAAAGTAGATAAAAGAATTTGAATTTTTTGGTATAATTCTTTGTAATAAATTTTAAAATTTAGTTTCTGAAATAGATGCCCTCGAACTAAAATATCTTTCAGGTGATCATTTGTGTGCTGGGCCAGCAAGTCACAGGTTTATACTATTAGTGGATTTCTGAAATGAAAATTATATTCTCTGATGCAGATTACTGAATGTAAAATTATTTTACAGTTTCCATAGGGGAAGGTCTCTCACTATACTAATTGTTATTCTGTGTTGACTTTCTCTTTTTTCATGCAGCCCTCTCATCACGCTGCCTTCAACTCATAGTGCACTACATTCCTGTTATCAGAGGTCACTTTGAAGCTCGCCTGCAACCCAAACAGTTCAGCATGCTTAGACACTTTGACCACATTACTAAGGTATTTTATAGACACTTTCTGATGTTAAATGTCTGGGAGCCCTGAATTCTTTTGTTTTGTTTTGTTTTGTTTTGTTTTGTTTTGTTTTGTTTGCAGATGTTGTTGGACTGTAACTACTGGCAGCCCAGGCAGCCCGGTCAGTGATGAGAGTTGTTGAGAGTTGTAGTTCAACAACATTTGGAAAGCCAGACTTTGCCCATCCCTGCTGTAAATTGTGATACAGGCTCCAAAGAGGTATGGATAGCCCTTTAGCGGCTCCTTGCCCATAGAGGAGCTTTTGAATAGAAGCAGCTGAAGATCCCCTCTCCTCTCCGCAACCTGAGTGGCCATTGCATATTCAAATCATGTGCTATAGGTTGTTGTGACTTTTTTCCTTTCTCCAGAATAAGCATAAATCTATAGTTCTTGCCAGAGACAAATACCCTTAGTTCTTTTGTGAAAAAGACTCCCAAACTAATTCCCTTTAAATTACTAGATTTTTTCAAGAAGGGGTTTTCTTGCTATTTCTTTCTTTTTCCAAAATGTTTTGTAATGTATTGTGAGCGAGGGGAAAATTATCTTCATTCCAAGCTTTTTGTGCTTGCTTAGAGGTGTTGAAGAAGATACAGAATTTCACAGTAGGCCCTCCACATTCACAAGAGTTAGGAGCACAGAACCCTCATGAATGTCAAAAAATCGTGAATAACTTCCCTGGAGAATCAGATCTCCCTCCTCACACCTGGGCAAAAGGCCAGGGAATGAGAGGGGGAGAATGGGGGAGAGGCAAGCGGGCACCTCACGAGTAATCAAATCCACAAAAGTGAAACCCCCGAGTGTGGGGAGAGGACTGTATTTCACTTTCATGCAGGTTTGAATAAGAGAAGAAGCAGTGAGAGAAACTTCTTCCATTTTCTCCCTTTTCCAAACCTCTGAGCAGGTGAAAAAAAACTTCACTTCTCCTTTGTGCCTTTCAGCAAGTGAAGTCTTGGAAAAAAAGTGGGCATTAGGGATAAGATAAAACAAGACAAAGCACGGGAGTGATTTGCACAGTTAAAGCTGATGTCCTTGTTCCTGGAGATGGCAGGACACATGCCTCGACTGCATGCTGTTTAGCCAGAGTGGTGTAATGGTTTGAGCCTGGAGACCAGGATTCCTCACTGGGCCGTGGAAACCCACTGGGTGACCTTGGGCTCGTCACACACTCTCAGTCCCAGAAAACCCCGTGATAGGTTTGCCATCGGAAACAACTTGAAAGCATGAAACAACAGCACAATATACTCCACACGAGGCTGCCTTTAAGAGTTTAGAAACTTCATTGTGTCTAAAATGCTCTGACCAGTTTGGTGACCAAGGATCACATATCTGCCTTGCTGCAACAACTTCACTGGCTAACAGTCGTTTTCTGGGCAGAATTCAAAGTGCTAGTTATGATCTATAAAGCCCTGTACAGCTTGGATCTAGATGATCTGAAAGGCCGCAGCTCCCTATATGAGCCTGCCAGAGTTTGAAGATCGTCAGGAGTGGGGCTTTCTCTTGGGCCCACCACCATTGCAAGTATGATTTTGTGAAGATGTGGGAGAGAGCCTTTTTGGTGGCTGCTTCAAGGTTGTGAAATTCTCTCCCATGGGAGGTTTAGTTGGTCGCTCTGCTCTTACTATTTAGACAGGCTTTGGCTGTTAATTGGTTGTGGCAGAAGGGTCTTTTAATAGAGCGCGCTATACTTTCAGCATCTTTGTTATGTGCTTTATACTGCTTTGAATTAGTATTTTTAAAACTTTTTTATTATTAGGTTTTTAGCTGTAACCTGTTTTAATCTAAGCTAATCTAAGCTGCTCTTAGTTCTTTTGATTTTTCATGGCTTCTGAATATGTTCATTAAGAAAGAACCCTCACATGAATTAAATTATAAATATAAATAACAAGTATGCATTTGCTTCTAGGATTATCATGATCACATAGCAGAAATTTCAGCAAAACTTGTAGCCATAATGGATAGTTTATTTGACAAGCTGCTCTCAAAGGTAATGATTTGTAAAATACCTCTACTAACATATAAGTTCTTTATTTTGAGTAATCTATAAATAGTGGCATGATCTATATTTTCCTTGTTCAGGTGTATAAGCTGTTAGATTTTATGAAATAATTAGTATATACTACTACCATTGCAGTCCTACACATGAGTCCCGCTGGGAAGATAGACCAGTCAGTGGCTGCCGTATCCAGTATCTTGTCAGTGCAAATTAGCTCTGAAAATATACCCTGCCTCCATGATGGCTGCGCCCCTAGATTGCACAATAATAACCCTACTGGTTTGCAGTATCTCCTTTCAAGTTAAGCTGTATTACATGCCAGATTATTGTAGCAGCAGGTTTTGCTTTCCTATGTATGAAGTAAATCTGTGTTCTGTGTAGAAGCTGCGTTTGCAGTAATTATTTTGCAAGGGAACTTAACTGTAAACATTTGTAAGAATAGAAAAGATGTCTTGGTTTAAGTTTTGTGTATGCTGATAATTACATTATCTAAAAGGTAGCAAGTTAATTATTTCAAACTGTATTCAGGAATCAGAAGCTTAAGCAGTAAGTAGGAAAAGACATTAACAGGTTTCTGCTTTTAATCAGAAATTTCATTGCTGTGACCAAAATCCAGTTTTTAATCCTAGCTAGAGTAGACCGATTGTTCTCAGTCAGAATCTGGTAAGTCAGCCACTCATGTAGGTTATGTAAGTTCCATTGATTCAGTTCCCTATTTTAGATAAGTCTGTTTGATTTAGGCCTATGTAAACAAAATCTTAGCTAAACCCTGTCAAGTCAGGTTGATCATACATCCCCTCTCTGTATTTCCAGTATGAAGTGAAAGCACCTGTTCCTTCTACATGCTTCCGGAACATATGTAAACAGATGGCAAAGATGCACGAAGCAATATATGACCTTCTTCCCGAGGAACAAACACAGGTGAGCTGTTTTGCATGGTTTGTCTTTTTCCTGCAGTGGTGCATGTGTTCCCAGTTGTTGAAGAGCAACAAACGATTGCTGAATTCTACCAGTGCACCTAATGATTTTCACACAAGAGGAGGACCACAGCTCATTTTAAGTCAACAGTGTCTTGATATTCAATAGTCTGTAACAAGTAATACTAGATTAACGAAAACAGGAATAAAAATGGGAAGACCTTTACTTTGGCCCTTTCCGCACAAGGGAGATACATTGCTGTAGCATTGTTGCGTTGCAGATACATCTGCGCATCAAACCAGTTTGACGTCATTCTACATGTGTTCAGCTCTTAGCGCAGTTTACATCATTATGAAACCGGTGTAATATAAAAAGGGAAAAATTCCAGTACAAACCAAGCACAACAGTACCACTGTGTTTTTTCCTACATGCGGAAGCATTACATCAATTCACACCACAGAGGTGGGCGTTAAATTGACCAATCAGAGGCGGCAGAGTAGAGGAGGGAGGGGAATAGGAGTTCCAGGAGAATTGACGATGCGAAAGCTACAAATGATTTGCTCCACTTTACTTCGACAGAAACTGGAGAGCGTGCAGATAGGAATTGAGGTAAGTCGGAGTAAAAAACACTGCTCATAAAATGCGGTGAAACACTCCTCCACTCTAGTGTGGAAATGGCCTCTGAATCAGTAATAAGGATTCAGGAGATTTCTCAGTTATGGAACCTCTTGTTAAGGGTGGAAAAAGAAGTGTGTACTCGTGCAGCCTTTCTCTCTCTTTTAAATATGAAGTCCATTTGTTATTCAATTCTAACTATAAATTCCTTGTCTCACTAAAAATCTACTTTGAATGTTGCTCTGTATTGTACAATTACTTGGGGCTAGTCTTAGACATTGCCACATGTATGCTGAAAACATGGCATCACTAAACTAGTGCTGAAACATTTTTAGCGTATCTCCACAGTAGCACAGTGTTCATTGTTGTTGTTAACTGCCACCAAGTCGGCTTCAACTTATGGCAACTCTTTGAATGAGACCTTCAAGTCACCCTCTCATCAACCACCCTGTTCACGTCTTGTAGATTCAGGGATGCATCTTCCTTGAGTCTATCCATCTGTAGTGCATTCTTCCTCTTTTTCTACTGCCTTCCACCTCACCAACCATTATTGTCTTGTCTAGTGAATCATGTCTTCTCATGATATGGCTAAAGTACAACAGCCTCAGTTTAGTCATCTCCACTTCTAGGGAAAGCTCAGGTTTGATTTGCTTTAGGATCCATTTATTTGTCTTTTTAGCGGTCTAAGATATTCATAGAACTCTTCTCCAGTACCACATTTCAAATGAATTGATTTTCTTCCTATCAGCTTTTTTCTCTGTCCACCTTTCACAACCATACCTAGAAACTGGAAATACAATGGAATGGACAATTCTAACTTTAGTATTCAGTGACATATCTTTACACTTCAGGGTCTTGTCTACTTTCTGCATAGCTGCTTTTCAAAGTCCTAGTCTTTTGATTTCCTGACAGCAGTCTCCATTCTAATTAACTAATTAATTCTAATTCTAATTAACTAATTAATGACTGAACCAAAGTATGGAAACTATATCAATGTCTTCATCGTCTGCTTTGTTTTCTTAATGTTCAGTTGTAAACCTGCCTTTGCACTTTCTGCCTTTACTTTTTTCAACAGTCTTTACTATTTTCTGTGATGGTGTCATCTGCATATTTTAAATTGTTGATTCCTCCAGGTTTCATGCCTCCTTACTCTGGGTCTAATCCTGCTTTAAACATATGTTCAGCATGAAAGTTAAGCAGATATGGTGATAAAATGCAGCCTTGCCTTGCCAGTTGGAAACCATTCTGTTTCTCCATTTTTTTTATCCTGACAGTAGGCTCTTGTCCTGCCCATGAGTTACACATCAAGACAGTCAAACTTTGAGGCACACCCGTTTTGTGAAGAGTGATCCATAATTTTTCATGATCTACACAATCAAAGGCTGTGCTATAATCTTATAAAGCACAGACTGATTTTCTTTTGAAATTCATTGCTGCACTCCATTATCCAATGTACGTTTACAATATGATCCCTAGTGCCTCTTCCTTTCCTGACCCCGGCTTGGACATCTGGGACTTCTTGCTCTCTATACGATACAAGTAGAATTTTGAGTATGACTTTGCTTGCATTGGAAATTAATGTGGTAGTCCTATGTGGGCCATTCTTTTGTTTTCTGTTTTTATTGATAGATTTTAGATAAACTCGAGTAGATTCTGTCTCTGTAGACTGAAGCAGCTGTATTGCTATGCCATCTGTTCCTGCTGATCTGTTTCTTCCAAGTGCAACTTTCACTTCCCTTTCCAAAATGGAGGTTCATCTTCACATAGTTCTTCTCTGATGAATATGTTAATCTCTCATCTCTTTTATTTAGTTCTTCTGTGTATTGTTCCCATCGCCATTTTATTTCTACTTGGTCATGTAATGTATTCCCCCTGTTGGTCATAGAGCATCCCCACTCTTTGATTTCTCAGATCTTGTGGAAGAGGTTTCTTGTTCTTTCTTTTTTGTTGTCATCTTCTATTTCTTTGCATTGATTACCGTAGTAGTTCTCCTTGTCCCTGCATTCAAGTCATTGAACAGTTGCATTCTGGGTTCCGACTCTATTTCTGTCACCTTATACTTTTGCTTCTCATCTGTCCTCGACAGCTTGAAGAGTTTCATCTGTCATCCATTGATGCTTCTCTTTCTTTTTGGCTATAGATAGTGTGCTTTTGTATTCCTCCCTGGTAGTGTCTCTGGCTTCAGTCCAAGTTCTTCTGATTCCCAGTTGATTAGGCTTAATAGTGCAAATCTATTTTTCATGTTATCTTTAAATTCTACAGGGATGTTCTTCAGGTTGTGTTTCAGCATGAGGGTTGGATTAGAGTTCTTTTTTTTAAGTTTTACTCTAACTTTTACTATTAGTAGGTCATGGTCTGTGCCACAGTCTGTTCTTGGTCTTGTTTTTGCAGAGAGAATGCTGCTTCTCCATCTTCTGTTTCTGATCTTGTAGTCTATTTTTTAATTGCTTAAGATTAACAAGAAATCCTGTTTTTGTGTGTGATCAATTTCCCCCCACACTCCTGCATAGACTCCTTCAATTTCCTCTTCTTCTGCCTCTGACATGATTTGGTCAGACTTTGGACAGTATCATTTGACTGCTTTTGCTATAGCTCTCCTCAGTATAAATGCCAGCTCATTTCTTCTTAGATATTATCTTGAGTAAAACACTGTGTAATAGTCCAACTCAAAATGTTCCATTCCTGATCACTTTAGCTCGCTCACCCCAAGTACTGCAATGCTTATACATTCCATTTCTTGTTTTACTATGCCTAGCTTCCCCTGATTCATACTTCTTACATTCCATGTTCCTATAAATATGTGTTGTGGAGCTTTGGACTTCCCTTTCCCCTCTAAGGACATCAAGAACTGAATGTCCTTTCGGCTTGAGCCCAGTTGCATCGTTAGCCACAGCTCAGCTTGTAATTGTCCTCTGCTCATCCCCAGTAGCTTGTTGAGTGCCATCTGACCTGAAGTCTCATCTTCTGGCAGTGTGTCTTGTTTCATTTTGGATTGTCTCATCATTGGGTTTTCCTGGTAAGAGATCTTTAAAAGGAATTTTACCATGCCTCTCTTTGCACAGTACTAAGAAGCATTATCTAAGGCGCCACTGACATTGTCTCTGAGAGATCCTCCACCAGTGTCTGTCTCTCTCTCTCTCTCTCTCTCTCTCTCTCTCTCTCTCTCTCTCTCTCTCTCTCACACACACACACACACACACACACACACACAGAGTAGCTTTTTGGCACATTTAGTTGGGCTCCTCAGTGAAGGTCTGTTTGATTTGGGAAACCCTACCAACTGAGAGGTTTCTATTAGCATAGCCTCTCGCTTCATAAGAGAGTGCAGTCCCACCACCATGGAAATGTTTTGCCATTGTTGGGGTGTTCTTATTAGACTCTGGCAAACTGTCTCTCTGTGCAGCATGTACAGTTGGAGACATGCAAAATTATAGCCCCATAAGTCAACTACTACCATGGGATAGCAGTTTTCTGAAACCTCTATATTGCCTCTGTTGTTTATAGATGAAGTGCCATCTGTGTACATTCCTTTTCTTAAAGAACTGGTTTGGCAAGTCTTTAGCCTAAGGGGCAGATGATATGTGGGAACAACAGAAAAAGTGGCATATGTGAATATTTCATTTATGTGGGCTTCAGTTTGACCACAAAAGGTATTGGCTCCTAAGCATTATTCCAAAAAGCCAGTATTTATGCTGTGACCCTTAGCTTTCTGTGCTGATGAGAAGACACTATGGTTCATGAATGAGATGGTGCCTCTGTACATTAAACTGAGTAACTATACTTCGAGGATGCGCTACATGATTTGTAAGCATTAGAATGGTGGGACTGTCTTTGTTAACAACTTTTGAATAATCTTTGTTAACAACTTTTAATTATATTGTCCTCCAGATGTTGTTTTTAAGAATTAATGCAAGCTACAAGATTCATTTGAAGAGGCAGTTGGCCCACTTAAATGTAGTCAATGATGGAGGACCTCAAAATGGGTATGTGACACAGTTTTTCAAGTAGATGTGCTCAGTGTTGGGGATTATTGGTCTTGTTTTCAGCAAGATTTTCTGCTGAAAGACACAAACAACAATGCTATATTTGTTGGCACAAAAGCTGCATCCCAAAATACAAAGTAAATTCTACGCTGCAATTAGACTTCATTTGTATTTTGTCTCATTAAAGATTATATATTAATTATATTTGGTAACCTATAGAAATTTTCTCTGCAGTTGATTTTTTAAAAAAAAATATTGACAGATGGAACAGAGGTAGAGTAAAAATAAGCACTGACAACAAGCATCTGGGCTACATGTGGATTCTTAAGCAAGAAAGCTGGATCATAGAAACTCTAGTAAATCCAGATTTCTTCATTCAAGAAAATTCTGAAGCAGCTTTCCTTAATTTTTTTTTTCAATTCAAGCACAGTTTAACTTTAAAACTTCTAGTAGAAAACAGATAGATATATCAGTTATACAAGGCCAGTAGTCTTTCAGAAATCTATTTAATAAAGTATTTTTTTAAAAAAATCTTTATTTTTATTGCCTATGCTATGGGCCTGGTGACACATACCTTTGAAGCTTTAAACCTGACCTCAGTTGGGGGGAAGATAAGAAAGATAGTTTGAATACAGTAGCCCTTTTCTGTAGAATTGCAGTCTTATACACACTTATCTTTTATAAGAACATCCATAGAGCTTTGTTAGTCCACTGTTTTTCTGCTTAGTCTGCTCACATTTCTTTCAGATCTGATGTGTTTTTTGATAAAGGCAGCTGTAGTTCCAGCCTGTCGAGTATGGACTGCCAAGCATTGTAAAGGCTTTCCAAGACATGCATGCCTTTAAATTGAATACATTGTCTTGGATCCTGAGTGCAAGCTACAAATGTCATCCCTTATAACATGGACACCTGAGTTCAAGAGAATTGAAAATATTTACTTAAGAGCAAAAAAAAAACAATGCCAGGACTCCAACTTTGCTTTCTGGTATTACCATCTCTTATAGAAAAGTTAAATATGGAAAGACTCTTAATGGGTGCATATTTGATGCAGTCCTACTATATACATAAATTAATATTAAATATGTGTTTTCACCCGTTTTTTCTTGAAGATGTTCAAATACAGTTTTGCTAAGCACTTGTCCCATAGTAGGTAATAGTTTTCAGCAAAAGAGGATATAAGATACAGAGCAAGAAATTGACCACACAATATACAGCCTTAATCAAGAGCAAACTTATGACTGAGATGTGGCATCAGGAAATGTGGCTGTCTCCTGTTGCACACACACCCTGCCATCAAACCTACTTCACAGGGTGTCCAGATACAGGAAAATAGCTGGATGTGTCCACACTCATCCTCGTGCTCTCAGGCAATGACTGTATTGAGGGGACTGCACAGCTTAAAAGTGAGTCAGACTTAAGACATCATAATTCATAAATGGGATGTCAGCCAGTATCTAATCGAGTGCTACAAGTGATGGATGGATACAGCATGTATCAATAATGTTTATTTCTGTTTCCACTAGGTTGGTTACAGCAGATGTAGCTTTTTACACTGGAAATCTTCAAGCTTTGAAAGGGCTTCAAACACTAGACTTAAATATGGCTGAAATTTGGGAACAGAAAAGGTGATAATCAACTGAGAATTGCCTGTCCCCGTGGGATGGTTTCTTCTTTGCAAAGATGAATATGTGGAACCTAGAAGACGACAGTCTCTTGGAATGGGATGAAAATTAGCTACAGGATTGATTTTGGGAGAGTCCTTTTAGGAAGGAAAGAAGTTGTGTTTTTGTGCAATTTTTTTCATTTTCTCTGGAACAGGCTCAGGTTTCTTTGGACCAAATCCAAAAGAATACATAGCTGTAACACAGCTGTTGTTGTCTAGAGAGTGCTCTGTAAATCTTTATATTAAAAGGATGCTTTGCATTTCCTCTAGTACAATGAAATTTAAATGGTGTCTCACCTTTATTTAATGATGGTACCATTTGAAAATTCTTGCTGTTGAATTCTAGAAAATGTTTTCACTATAAAATTATACTGTTAAATTATTTTTTTACAGATGTTTCTATAAAGTCTTGATTACCTACACAGATTCAGATTTGTTAGGGTACATTCATGTTCCAAAGTATTTCTTGCATCTGTTTTGCATACTGTCACCAGAAGACAGTATTTTAATTATTTTTCAGATCTTGCAAATGCAGCTATAGAGCTTGCCTCTATTCATAAAAGACACGCTGACATGATAGTTTGAACTGTTTTTATTATGATGATCTAGGATTGGTAATTTTAACTTTTGAACACTTCTTCTAACAGCCCTGTATATGGACTATCAATCTGCCAGTTTCCATGTAATTTTTACCTCCTCTTCCTTCCCACCTCCCCATCCAATTAAAGTTATTTAAGCGTGTAGACAGAACCACACTCATGAGAGCAGCAGCAGTAAAGGTGGTACAGCTAATTTATGGGGGAAAATTATTCTATATCTTTCAGGCTGGTACCTGCCTGTATTAAGCAATGAAGTGCCTGTGTATTTCACCTCACAGCATTTTTACCTAAACCCAGTGAGTGCCTACTCTCGTGATGATTATGTAAAATGATATCATGTTTTTGTGTGCCTATGGTTACTTTAAACAGGCATGCCTATCTGTTACCATTAGCAGAAGTATTGTCAAAAATAAAGCTGTAAAATGAGCAGTTAAAGAGACCAACTTCTTTAATGATACAAAACCCACATACCCAGGTAAGGTGATACTTTTTTATTTCAGTACCTGTACATGTTCATGTGGAATTTATTTCCATATCTGTGTCAACACACAATTTAACTGTATAAACATAAGTATGCTGCGGAAGTTATTTCTTCTATACTAAAAAGTAAAAGAGAGTTCTTAATAGCTAAAGAGAAATGCTGGACGATGGGGTGTAATGGTGACAGAAGTAACCATTCAGATGTTTCTTGCAGATGTGTTTTCTTTGGGTAAACACAGGAGAGCAACAACTCCATCTTTAGAGCACAGTAAAAGTGAGGTATTGAACTATCTCTAAATAGGAAAGTGGTTGCTGTGAATGGTACAGTTTGAAGTATTAACAATAGAAGGCAATAACAGTAAGTACCTTTGAACAGTTCACTTGTCTCGGTAGCAAAACATCTGGGTGTTTATGAGTTCACTTCATAGAATTGTTGCACTTAACAGCATATTGCTTCACAGCTTTTTTCAGTTACAAGCAATTTAAAACTTATTGAACATTAGCATGTTAAACTTCTTACACAAGAGCTGCCTGTCTTTTCTTAAGACAAACAATATTGCACTTTAAATGATTCTGTAGTTCATTCAGTATAATCTAAATATTTGTATCTCAGATGTTCTTTCAGATAAAAGTACAGAAAAACTACTTAGAAAATAATACTGCAGGTACAGTGAGTGGATAAGCCGAGTAGACCCTATGTGTACAATTCTAATGCCTATGGGTTCTTTCACTGGAGAAGCTATAGCAGATGGCCACCAACCACTGTTGCCAGGTTGCATCAGTTCAGTGGTCCAGGATCCGAAGATTGCCAGAGACTATTTTGTTTTCCAGTACTGCTCCTGGTGGGATGTCTATCCTGTCACCATGGTTCGCAATAATGATGACTGTTCCCTAAACACAGAGGATACATTTTGTTACCATTTAGATACATTTTTAGAGTGATCCGCCTTAAATGACTGTTAATTTTAGTGATTAGCCTAAGACATGAATCCTTTCATTTGGATTCAATTAATTTCTTCCTCACTCTCCTTTGGTAAGTTTTGAAGTATTTCGAACACATTTCATACAGAATAACTGATGCTAAAAATTTAGCTGTGGAAACCTGTGTAAGCAAGCATGCAGTGCTCATGGAGTGGGGCATGCCTTGCTTAAAAGGTAAGTGAGTAGTACTGAGGGATGTAGTTACATGTCAGATGTATGTTGCCCAAGGCAAGATCTCAGCTATTCAGCTTCTTCGAGGTGTTTCTGTTTTGTCTTTCTAAGCAGTGCAGAACTTGCGTTTTGGCATTCAGAAAAGCCTGTAAAGCTCTTGCCCCATCTCAGCAATACAAAAAAAGTCATCTTATAAATGAAATCGATATGTTTATTCCAATGTTAACCCCACTTTGTTTATTGAGACTTGTGTGCCTTCCAGTCATTTCTGACTTATGACAGATTTATCATGGGGTTTTCTTGTAAAGATTTGTTCAGTGAGGATTTGTCTTTGCCCTCCTCTGAACCTGAGAGAGTGTGACTTTCCTAAGGTCACCTCATGGGCTTCCTTGGCCAAGCAGGGATTTAAACCCTGGGCTCCTGTTGTAGTCCAGTACTCAAGCCACTACACAATACTGCCTTTCTCACTGAGACTTGCTTCCCACAAATATACAGCGGATTGTAGCCTAAAATGAACAAGGGCACAAAGAATCTTCTTCTAAAGTGTTTGTGGCTTATTGGTTTAGAAGAAAAGATCATGGGGGAAAGATCAGAGATTGGAAGTAATATGTGACAGACAAAATTACCTTTGTGAGAAAATTGCCTTTTTGAGAAATAATGTAACTACTTGCAATTTCTTTTACTTTTACAGTATAGCAAGTAAATTTACTTGTTACTTCTAAAGTGTTTGGACAGGGAATGTTTGAAAAATACTAAAGTAACTAAAAAAGAGACATACTAATAATTTTGTGACTGATCCTTACAATAATAAGCAATGAGTGATTTGAAAAACTGACGAGTAATGACCAACATGTTATATTCTTTCAAATATTTCAAGGTTTTGACAGTCATGAGAGATACTTACACATTTATGATGGTAGGGGTAGGAAACATGCAGCCTGGGGACCGAATAC
The DNA here is from genome assembly GCA_030412105.1 of Cyclura pinguis. Taxonomy (NCBI): domain Eukaryota; kingdom Metazoa; phylum Chordata; class Lepidosauria; order Squamata; family Iguanidae; genus Cyclura; species Cyclura pinguis. The sequence continues at coordinate 177,812,387 of CM059599.1, forward strand.
CCACCCACCCCCAGAGCATCCAGAGCATATGCCCTCGGAAAGCCCTAAGGACCCAGTACCTCTCAGCCCCAAATGAGGTTATATCCATGACTGACACACACATTCTTTAGAGAGAAGGAATTTCCTGATTCCTTTTTAATACCATGTTTTTGGTTTTCTCAGCTGGGGAATAATTGTTGAACCATTAAAATAAATTTTAAAAATCAGAAATCCAGGCAATCGATATAGTTGTGCTAGTCTTTAAAGTCAGCAACAAAGACAGTGCTTCATGATCAGTTCTGAATTTGTAAACTGACTCTGCCAGAGCATACAGGTAAAATCCTCTTCCTCTATAGCTATAGCACATGAAATAGAAATGTGGCTCAAGGATAGTAGATTAAGCTACATCTTATGTTACTGTAGGGAATCCAGCGAGTATACAAGAATCCTGCACATACTCCAGTGTTGTCTTCCTGGTGTTCTGGCCATTTGTTCATACGTGAAGGTGGAAAGGATATCACTCAAATTGTAGCAGCAATGCAGATAATCAAGAAAAAAAGGAAGGTGTTGTACATTCATATGCATACAGTCTGAAAAAATATTTCTCATTTCAACACCCCCTTCCCTTTTAGTAACATTTTCCTTTAATTGATCTGGTGCTCTGAGAAGTGTGCATATTTTTAGAGACATCTAAGTTACATAACAAATGTCTTGTTCTGATACGGATTCTTGGGTCCAACTGTTAACAACCCAGCTAAGAGTAAATAGCTACTGTCCATCTACCTAATCTAGTCCTTGTATGAAGATGTCTCTTCATAGGTTCTTCCAACATTCTCAGGGCTTTTCAGGCTTCTAGACTGTTATAGGATATAATGCTAAGCAAGAATATATATAGTATGTGCATGTGTGTGCACGCGCATGTGTGCATGCACACACTTCATAGCTGTTCTATACCACACACGATTTGAGAAAAAGATAATAGCATGTAAATGTTTTGAAGTTTGTCACAGCAGCAACCAAGAGAACTGTACTGCTTATCACTAAATAGGCCACAAAAGGATGCCCAGCTGCTCCTATCTTTGCACAGCCATATTCCGCTAGACAGATTAATTAACATCTGGGGCAAAAGCATCAAGACATTCCTCCTTTCTTAAGGTAGTCACTGGCCACACAAGAAAAGGCACACTGAGCTGGGGTAGGAAACTGGAGGGCGGGTGGGCATGCACATGAAGCACTTTGTTTCCTGTTGAGCCCCTATTACATGGGTGGAGTGGACACTTGCTAGTTATTATTTAAAATCCACACATACAATTGCTAGTAGTGTGAATGAAAGCAATTCTCCCTCATTATCTTAGGGGTTCTTGCAAGTCTTGCCTCAGGTTCACATACTGGAAAATGCATACTTTTGATGGCTTTAATTACCTTTTCCTGAGCCAAAGAGATCCATTCTTTCATATACTGTATGGTATGCCCTTTGAGGTATAGATACTCATCGCTACATCAACCTTCTGCCCTGCCATTGCTAGGAGTAAATTACTAAAGAAAATTTTGCTCTCACAGTTGGCTTTATTTTCATACTTGAGTTAAAGTTCACATCATGCAAACTTGCAACACTGACATCTTACTTGTAATGTTATTATTCCGGTAGGTGGATATCCTACTAGCTGTTGGAGTACTTTGGTCACCTACCATCATTTGCTATTGGCCCAATAGTTCTCCTATGCATTTTATGTTTCTGCTTTATTTTCTTATCTATCTTCTTCTACAGGGCTTCCTGGTAGCCCCATGAAGTACTTAAATTAACACTTTGGAATCCAGTGTATCATTCTTTTTTTTTGTCTGTTCAACAAAATATTAACCTTATTTTTAACTTTAAAGTCCACAGATTCCCAAAAGCAGAGTAATACCTTCCAAAATGGTATGCAACAGTTAACCTAAAAAGCAGTTGCCACATTTATTCACAGAGTGCAACACTTTCTGCATGATAGCAAAATACACAAAGACCATATATGTATACAATGAACTGCATGACCAACCTTTAATGCAACGTTTTTGCCAAAGGTGACATCGCCTGAAACCGTCAGATGATCCAGTTCAAGCATATCTGGGATACTTTCAAATCTCCTAAGGTAATCTTGAACCTTTCAGAAAACAGAAAATGGAGAATGCCACCACAAGTGTATTATTCCAAACACCTGTCCAGGAATTTTTCAAAGTGAATGTAAAGAAACTATACTGTAAATCCCCAAATGAGGTCAGCCTTTAAGATGCATGAGCTTTCTATGCGAACTATATGACACCAGATTTACACAGGAAAAGACCAGAAATGATTTACTTTTATAGCATAAGAAAATTCAGTGACCATACAAGAACATTTTTGCAAACTGTCTGCCATTCTACTCTACTCCTGTAATGATACTATCAGAGGCATGCGAAATAACACGGCATAGCAGAACTGTATCCTCATTTTTGGGCATGGACTATTTACAAAATACGTAGAGAATTTATAAATTTCCTCATTCTAAGTTTCCAGAAAATATAGTTGAAAAACTCAAATTCAAAGTATGCCTTGTGTTTATACTGGGCAAGATCCAATGGCTGACACAAAGCAGAAATCTAGGGGATATCCCCTGCCTACTCCTTCCCACAGCCCCTTTCCAAACCAGTTCTGATGGCTGAGAAGGCCTCTGAAGCTGGCTTTTGAGTACCAAGGCAAGTAGGGTGGGGAGATGTTCCAAAAGTCTACCAACAGAACAGTATATTTAATCTTGGTGTCTGTTGTTCTACAGGCCAGCTCTCTGAGGCCCCCAGTCCATTGACCTTCCGCTGACAATACTCAGTCTATCAGCACCCCCAGACAGCAGAGCTAGCCCTCTAACAGGACTGCCACTCCATATAAGATGAATCACTTACCAACGGCACCTCTGTCTAGTTAACCCAGATGAAAAAGAGAAGCAGAAATCAGTGATGTGTTTTTCACTCTCAAGTCTCAAGTCAAGTCCCAAGTCTGAGAGCTAACGCTATACTCCAAATTATATTTCACAATTTCTGGACAGAGTTGAATAAAGTCAGTTTTAACAATTTAAGTAGAGTTGGATTTCCACACTGGCAATTTTGCCATCTCCAGCTTCAGAAGTGGAGAATAGGATCCTTCTTACTCCCCCTTTGCAAAGCTGGAGGCTTTTGTGCCAATGGGTATAAAAGAGTCTGCAGCTTCTGAAATGGGGAGTAGGATCTTTCTTCCTCCTGAAAGCTGGAGACCTTTGTGTCAATAGGCAGCTTCAGAAGTGGGGAATAGGATTCTTCTTACTCTTCATTACTGAAGCTTCAAAAACTTTAGAAGAAAGGATCCTTCCTCCTCAAGCCCGTTGCCTAACACATTTGTTGTTCCCCTCCCAAGAAACACACCCTGCTCTCTGGGGGTGAGTCTTACTTTCTGCTAGGAAAAGTTTTAGAAGGCTCCTCTGATATGCAGCAGGGACAGGCTGCTGAGCAAACCTCAACCCTGCCTCAGGCCTGTTGGCTAACCTGTTTGCTGTTCTCCTCTGAGAAAGGCAACCATGCTTTGGGCTTGAAAGAGACCATCATGTAACCAGTAGGCAAAAAGGGAAGGAAGCATTGCTCAAAGTTGTAAGGTTCTGTATGAATGTCTTATGTTACTGGACCAAGGGCAGCAAGTCAATCACTGAAAATATACAAGTCACAAGTCAAGTCACTTCGTCATTTATTGCCAACTCAAGTCACTGAGCCAACTTAAGTCCAAGTCAACTGACTCGAGTCTACATCGCTGGAAGAAATGTTACTATACTTGTTACTATACTGGTAACCCACTGCACTTCAAGCATCTGAATGGCTTGTTAATGATAATATGGTGCCCAATCAGCTGTTAGTAATAGTCTGTAACAACCCAAGTTATACACTGGCAGACTGGATAATAACATTGTCTCTCTGGCACAGGCGCAATGTTTTACCCAAAAGCTTTGCTTACCTTAGTAAAAGAGCTTCCCAGTTTGACCAGTGGCACAGTAGGAAATTCCCTTTTCTCACTCATTGTTAAAGATCCAGCATGAAGGCTATATAGGTTAGACATCACAAGTAGGAGATCAGATGTGGTCTTGACAGGCAGGAAACGGCTACGGGGCACATTTATTCCCAAAGAATTCTCAAAACTTTTAATAGCAGCACCAACAGCAGTCTCCAGCTGAATAACATTTAAACCACCATCTAAAGTCTGGAAGAGAAAGCTTCATGCATAAGGTACAGATATCTGTGTATCTATGTATAGAAGATCCCTGCCCTTCTGCTCTGGCAAGTGTGTGTGTGCACGTGTGTACGTGTGCGCACGCACAAAATCATCCAACATGTGAATTCATCGTGGCAACTGGTGGCTTTGTCTTGTTTCCCTTATCTCTGCCATCATGCCTCCTTCAAACTATCAAAGAACATAAGCTTGGAGTTCACAGTTTCTTAGTCAAGCAGAAGGGACAGGTGAGGAGTCAGAAGGACATCCAGCTCCCTCTGCGCCACCCCTCCATGCCAAGTAAGCTGCATGTGCATCAAGGAAGAGGGGAAACAAGGAGCCATCCCTCTGTGCATGCTGTGGCCTGTGTGGGGCTGGACTCAGCTCTATCCACACTTCCATATTATTTAAACGCATCTCTACCCCCACAGACTAGAGGCTGTTCTCAGCAATGTAATCTACTGCTTACCAATTGGAGCCTATATTGGCTTGGAGAAACAAAGGAGGGCAAAACTATATTATTCACCCTTACCTAAACTATAACTCGCAAACTAGGCGTGCCTACACTTTCAGATCACAAAAAGTTTTTACACAAAATGGAAATGAAAATTTCAACCCACAGGCATTTTTAAAGATTCTTCAAGATTTATTCATACAGGTTTACACACACACACACACACACACACACACACACGCATCAAACAACTTCCTATAAAAGGGATGACCTACTGGGGATTTGCATCTTATGGATAAATCAGTCAGTAAGATCAGTGTCTTTGTAAAAGATCACTGCACAGTAAATTATTGACTGATTAAAAGAAGCATACACACCCTGACATTAGAATGAAATTGTAAACAAACACTGTTCCAAGAACCATAATTTTTATTAATGTAGTGTTAAAATGCAGAGTTTGATTTTGCTGAAATATATATAAAAAAATTATTTCTGAAGCCATGTCAGATAGAAGTGTGTGTGTGTGTGTGTATACATACGTAACACACACACACACACACAACTAGAAATGCCTCTCCCACTATAAAACTTGAGAAGTTTTTAGAACACCTGATTTCTCCTTAATTTTCCATAAAGTCTGTAAAACTTGGGGTGGGGTTTTGTTTTGTTTTTCTACTTGATTTCTTTAGCTGTAGGCCTTTACAGTTGCTTACCTTTGGATTAACAATAATCTCCATATCAATAGCATTTTGCTCCTGCAGCCGTTTAATTGCAGATAATGAAATCCACAAGTTGTTCGTATTGAATATCTTGAATTTTGAAACAGACTTGAATTCATCAACATGCGGTTTTGGCACCTGAGCTATTTCCACCAGTCTCAGTTTGTTTTCATACTGTGTAAGTGTACCACCCTGGAAAAACAGAAATTCTTAACTGCACCAGCAAACATATAAAAAGCCAATGGCTTCAGCTGGAGCTAAGCCTACAAATTAAACAACTTTATGAAGGAACTTTCAGGTGGATGCTACAGCATCCTTGATTATGACTTCTATAGGAAACAGAAAACGGTCTTGGAATTGGCCAAAAGTAAAGCAGCTTCCATAGTTATGATGGGGTGAACCATATACATGGAAAATGCATAAAGTTCTAAAATAAACCAGGCCAAATTTGCATACAAATGGGAGAAGAAAGAATAGGGGTTCACAGTTCCAGAGTGGAAAGGCATGACTGAGCCCAGTTTCTGACCTGTTAGGAGGACACTTGCTTCCCACCACAGTGCCCTTATTTTCTCAGAAACAATGTTTGTTAAAATGAATATTTCCTTTTACCTTAACATCTGCCCTTGTTTTATTGGTGACCTCCATAACAAATTCACATCGTTTTCCATTTGGCGGATTCATGAGATGATTAAGAATGTAGAGATCGACAGTGGCACCAAGATTATCTATGTTGGACACAAAAATATACTCCTTCCCCTCACTAATAAAATTATCCAGCAATCCAGAGTTATAGAAACTTGCATAGATGTCCCCATGGCCTGGAGGATACCAAGCCTCTGTATTCTCTCCAGAGTAAGACACATCTTTTGCTATTGGTAGTAAAGATTCCTTATTAATTCGTGGGTACCTGCAAAATAATAGATCTTTTCAGTAACCAGCTGGGTATACACAGGGGTGCAGGGTGCTACTGGTGGAATACTGAAGTCCCAGAAGGGGACTTCAACCATCAGCCATATCTTGATCACACAGCATTTTACGCTTAGAGAAACGTGCACATTTGACAGTTCTGGTGCTCTTTCATCTCCAACGGACAATTCTAAGTGGACACACACAGGATTAGGGCTGCTTTGAAAAGTGGATAGCTGGTCCTCAATAACCTCCAGTGCCCCTGTGAGAACCAGCCACAAGCTTCCAAAGCATCCCAGAAATCCAGCGAAAATAATGAGGTCAAGAAGGAGACCTTGGACACTTGTTTCTAATTCTCCAGCAGAAAGGAAGCAGAAAAAGTTGGACATTAACTTTCCCTTTTCACATTTCAAATAGACTTTATTAGCAGAAAATGTAAATGGCAAAATTGGTTACAACTAATCTGCACCACACCCAAATAGGAAAGACTATGTTCAGGATTCACTGCCATTCTGCCTCCATCCCATGGAGTATCTATCACTGCTTTGAAATAACCCCTCTCTAATTTGCATTTATACAAACTTTTTATTTATTTATTTATTTTGTTCTTAGTTTTAAAATTGTAACAATTTAGACAGTCAATAGACTCTTTACTGCTAATCTACTGGACATTCACACTCTTGCTGTTTACAGCGAGAGCAGTCAAAGTGCGGCCCTACAAATATTGTTAGATTGCAGGTCTTATCAGCCCTAGCCTGCACAGGCAATGGTGAGCAATGCTGGTTGCTGAAGTTCAACAACCTGGAAGGCCATTACTTTGCCCTTGCCTGATTTGCATCACATGTTATTGGGACCAAAAATGGCAGTGCAGTCATACCTGCTTTGGTTGAAAGTGTAGATTTTCACACGACTGTGGCTGTATTTTTGCAAGATCTTTTTTGTGTCTTCATCAGTGTTGAAGGAATTCATTAGAACTAGAGGAACATCCGTATTGTAGGTTTTATTTAGATGCTGTGAAAACAGATTCAGTTGAGCACTTCAGGCTTCCTCTTTCTTTTGTAATTCTTATTTATTTCAAAAGCAGATTTTAGATTTACTTTGACATTCCAAAAGCAAGTTAAAATAATGATGGAAGAGCCAATGGTGGTGACAATGACCACCCTAAGCCACTCCCATCTCTTTCACCTTCCAAGTGTGGAGGGCAACTTAAGATAGCATCTTCAGAAGAATTACAAAAACATTGATTTCTCAACATTCAATACTGTGTGGAGATTCTCCTGTTCAGAAAGCTGTCCTCCACACACAGAATGCAAGAGAAGAGAGTGATTAGTACACTCTCTTTTCTCATACTTTGATTCACTTTAGGAATATGTGAAGGGATACATTTTATGTATAACAAAGGAGACAGGTTATTCTGAGAAGACACTTTGTGCCAGTTTCTCACACAAAAATACACATCTTTGTACACAAGTGTGAATCTCTAGATATAAAATTGTAGTGCAAGAAAACAAAACCTACTCCACTTAAAAAGATACATGTCACTATTCCCCACAACCTAGTCGCTCTAGTACATTTATACAACTGTTAAAATAAAGTAAATATCTTTTGTAGACACTCGAGAAATCCTCTAATCAGACATTACAGCTGTTTTTTTAAAAAAAGTCATTCATCAAAATAATTGTGCCACACTGAATTTTCCAAATCGACATGTCTCCAATGCCCATGCAATAGCATTAATAAAATCAAGATACTGCAGTATGTTGCAACATGAATCAGCTAAACATTCTTCATACCATTCCACTGGCATACAAAGTAACAAAGCTGAAATCACTCACCTTCCAAAAAACCCACACACAAACCCACACACAAAGATGCAGTAACCATGCTGGAAGTACCCATTTGATGGAAAATGTCTACTTTGATTATTTGTATCCCTTTCCACTAGTTGTGACATGAAAAAGTATATCCTAATCTTCTACATTATCACTGAAATTCTGCTCTAATGTCATCCCTCTAAAGAATAACTAGGAATGCATGGAAACAGAGCAAGAGAGAGAGAGAGAGAGATAATTCTACTGTAAAAGTAACAACAAAAGCTTTAAAAAACCAACGTACACCTCTATCAAGATGCACTCGGCTGGCACTGACAAAATAATCATTTGAACCTAAAGACAGAAGGAACAGACACTGAAATGCCTTTGCTGTGTCACCTAGAAGTAGCACAGAGCCTGCTCTTGAAAAACATGTGTTTCTTGATCAGGAGTCCACAAACTTGCTTACAATGGCAGGATTGTCTTCCTCTTCTGGTCGGAATGACTAACCATGTCCGCATCTCCTGTCCCTATTTTCTTCCCTAGCGCAACTTCTCCAAATCTGTGCATTGTTGCTGCCCTCCCCCAACTACATATCCAGGTTTTTTAGGCCAGGCTGAACCACATGGGAGGCAATGCTGTTACAACAGGTAATGGCAACTTATACCTCTGAAAGGGGAGGCAGTGGTCCATATGCTTACTGCTGTTTTATACTGTGGAGTTAAAGCTTTAAAACAGAAAGAGAGAGGTGGCTGCAGTGACTTACCACACAGCTACACACATACCCAAAAAAACAAAAAAACAAACAGAGAAGCAGCGAAGGCGACAGCAACTGGGGGGTGTCTATCCACACCTCCTCCAGCTTCTCAATGTCAGCTGTTTCAGAATCTATTCTGATTGTTACCCACCAAATCCGTTTTCCAAGGCTACCCTCATAATATGGGCAAAGGTTTTAGAGAGGGATGACCTACGTGTTCTGGATCAACATGCATATGAAAAAAAGGTGAGGGGAAGAAAACCCTGATGTGATAAAGGACTAATTAAAAAAGTAATTGAATTCCATATTTTCTCAGATGAATGGAACACTTGGGGAAAAAAAGGCTACCACTGAATTCCTCTGGTCACAACTACTACCCTATTCCTAATGCTGCCTGCTATAGTGGCTAATCAGCTCCAGGTTTCTTGGACAAAACTAATTATTTTGATCTGTTTCAAATGTTTCCAGTTATGAGACTGAGAAAGCCATGGCCCCTAGGAGGAGAACAGAGAAGTGGAGCTCTACTGAATCTCATGGGAACCTGAGTGGCTTTTGCTATCACTGACCTGGGTACCCATGTGGGCGGCCTGATCAATATGAGTCCGGGTCCAATATGAGTCCCTCTAATATTTTTGTTCTTCTTTAGGTCCCAACATAAATTTTCTAATATTAAAATGGTGAAAGCTCATATCCCTGCCTTGTTCCTTTTCCAATTTTTATATAATCTGTTGCATTTCCATTTATTATTAACTTTCTAATAAGTATAAATAGACTGAATCCACACTAATTTTTTCCCCCAAAACTCATTTCTTTCATAATTTTGAACAGGAAAAACCAATTAAGGTTATTGAAGGCCTTTAGTACAGCATGAAATATCAGAAGTCCTTTAACTTCATTATGATAATTTAAATATTCCAATATATCAAGCAAAGTTCTCATATTATATTTGTCTTTTAGGGAGAAACCCATTTTGGGCTTCATGTATGTGATCTTCCAAAAAATGTTTAAGCTTCTGGCTAACATCACTACAAATATTCTGTAGTCCTTTGCAATTTTGTCCAATTTTTCATATTTTTTCTTTTCCACTCAATATTCATTTGTATGCCAAACTGTCCTATCTTCCAGTTCATATTCCATTCAAAGTAATCTCTAAGTTTTCCGTTACATTCTTTGACCAAATCCTCCCTATATAGCAATACTTCATTTAATATCGATTTCAACTTCCGCAGTCCTTCTTTAAGGGCTATGGTCTGATAAGAACTTAGCTAAAATATCTACTTTATCTTATTTATCAAATTCTTGGAGATCCAGATCATATCTATCCTAGATTATGAGTTATATCTGAGAAAAATATAAACCCATTTTTATTGCCTTCTTTTGTTCTCCATATGTCCATTAGTTACATTTCTTCTACAATTTCAAAAATTTCTTTGCTAACTTTCCCTAATTCTTTTTAATTTTCTTTTTCAATTGCCTATCCAATTGGGGTTCAACCACCTCATTTAAACCCCCCAATATAATCTAATTCTCAAAATGCATTTGCAAAAGTAATGCCTTCAGTTCTTTATAAAATGTATATTATGTATAGGTACATGAAAATGTATATTTTCATCTGAAAAAATTAACTTGGTTCAAGATTGTCTTTAACATACAATACCAGCCCATTATTCTCACTTAGTCCTCCTGATACAAATTCTGCTCCTAGTTTTTTCTGCATTGACCATTTAGAATTTTTTTAGATAAATTTCTTATAAACAATTACACTCATATTTAATTCTTTCAGGTACTGAAATACTAATTTACATTCTTTTTGTATATTTAAGCCCTTCACATTCCATGTAAAACATTTATATTCCATTACTTAGAACTTTAAATATTAACTTTATTATCTTATTAACTATTACCTAATTTGTGACTTTATCATCTTAGTCTTCCTTTACAAATAAACCCTTCTCCTTCCCTCTACTCCGCCCTCCCTTCTCTCTCTCCCTTTCTGTTAAGTTCCTCCTTCAAACCCCTCCCCCCTTTTGTTTCTTAAATCTGTCTTTTTACTCTCTCTGAAATGTCCAAATCCAACAGATGTATTTCCTCTCTTTCTTTAGTCTTCTCCACACAGTTCTTCTTTCAGTCCTTTTCTCTCTTCATCTCTCGTCTGGATTCCTCTTGGAGATAAAAACATAAGCTTATATTGTCCTCCTCTTCTGGAGTTCCTCAAGATCTCTCCAGTTCGTTTTCATCCTCTTCATAAAGTCTTTCGCTTTATCAGTTGAATTAATCCTATCTCTCTTTTGAATGAAAAATTTACACCTTCTAATTTGTCCAACGGAAGGGAATCTTTTCTCTCTTTAATATTTCAGCTAAAAAGGTGTAGTCCTTTCTTCTTAATAATTGAGCAGGATTCTCTTTCAGAATTAACACTATCTTCCCTTCAATTCTAATTCCCTTATTATAGTGGATCTCCAGAATATAATCTTTTGTAGTTCTTCTCACACATTATGATTCTCTTGGGAAAGTACTGTTTTTGGCAGTCATAGAGTTAACTCCATAAATCATAACAATTTCTTTGTCAACATATTCCTCCTCCCACTCTAGATTTCTTGCCCCTTTTGTTATTCCCCGTCTAATGTTCTCACTCTGCTATTCCAGCACTCCTCTAATTCTCAACCAGCTCTCTTCTCTCTGCTCAGCCAAATCCATCTAGTCCAGTTGTCTTTTCATCTAAGAGTTCAGTTCTTGAGTTTCTCTCTTTAGCATTTGGATTTCCTCTTTATTTTCTTTCACATCTTTCTTCACCTGAGAGTTTACCTTGAACAACACTGAATTTAGTATTCATATCATCCAGATGGTTCCCAGTTTCTCTTCTGAAGTCCCTCATCTTTTCCATAAATCTCTTCATATACTGTGGGGTTCCTTCTTCCATCAAGCCTCTTCAAGCTTGCATTCATTGCATCTCCTGGTTTTTCAACAGTATTTTCACTCCAACCATCATTGTCCTTACAACATCCACTAACCTTCAACATTCTCTTCTCGTTCTTCAACTTTCTAGCACCTCCTCTTTTCCACACTCTTCTCACTCTCCTCCCTTACTTAGATCTTTTTCCTTCCTTTCTTCCTTCTCTCTTCTTCTGTCTTCCTTCCTCTCTCTTTTCTCTCCTCTCTCTGTTCCCTCTTTCTTCTTCGTTCTTGCCTTCCTCTCCTCTTCCTTCTTCTATGATTTCACACTCTTCCTTCCCATTCAAAAAGAGAGAGAGAGAAGGGGGGGGGACAGAGATCTCAAAACTCAAGAGATCTCTTGGTTAATTGTACCCAGGCAATGAAGGATCTAATTATAAATTTATTAACTGCAGCAAAGTTAATTATATCAAGAAAATGGAAAATTTAAGGAGATTTTCAAACAGAGGATTGGTATAAAAAGTATGGAAATCGCAATTAATGATAAGAACACGTGGAATTAAGGTCAAAAAAGGAATAATGAAAGGAAGTGATTTTGAAGCAATATGGAAGATATTTATGGAAAAGGTGTTAGTAAAAGAAGAAGGTGTCACACCTCCACAAGAAGAGTTACGATTTTGGAAGGTGGAGTAATTTGAGGTACAATTAGCTCTGGCGATGGACTATAGTTAGTAGTAATAACAGGTTTAATTTAGTTTGAAAAGGATTGAAATAAGAATGAAATTACTAATAGTGCATTTTGAAAATGTTAATTATGGGAATAATTAATAACAATGGGTATAATGAGAAAGAGATTCAGATATATATAACCAAAAATTATAATCAATATGATTTATACTACATTGAATAAGTAACATTATGTAAATGGATTTGGAGAGAACTAGAAATGTAAGCTTTTTTTTGTAATTTTTCCATTCACTTTTATGTTAATCACATTATGTATTTTTTTCCTTATAATAAAATTTTTTAAAAAACCTCAAGAGATCTCTTACAGAAAATTTTAATAAAAATTTAATAAAAAAATTCAGAGGTCTCAAATTCAAAAAGGATCCAAAGAAAATGGGGGGGGGGGGTTTTCCAGGAGAAAGCAGGAAGAGCCAAGAAAGGAAAGAAAAAGAAAAGAGAGAGAGAGAGAGAGAGAGAGAGAGAGAACCTGGTAAAGAAGGAAGGAGGGAAGGAGTAAAAATATATTTAAAGCGGGTGTCTACAACACTTGCCAGGTGGTGCTTTTTACTGATCAGTATTAAGACACTGCCCAGTGTTTCAGTCCATATTTCCAAATACAAACAGCCTTCAGGCAGGTCTCAGTCACATTTGACTATCATGTTTCGGCACCTAAAGTTTTGGCAGTATCTCTACCAGAATTCCCAATCAAAACATATACACAAGAGTCAATGAAAGCAATAAAAAGCAAAAAAGAGTTAAGCAAAAAAAAAGAAAAGGTAAAAAAAACCAAAACAGAAAGACAGTGGTACTCTGCACTATGAAATATTACCCACAGAAATGTCCACCAGTCTAAAGATAATCCAATCAAAAATTAATCAAAAGGTATACAAGTTTATATATTTTTTTAAAAAAAGAAAAGAAGTCCTAATACAAATACAAAAAGGAAAAATAAGGAGGGAGGAATAAATTTCCCTCTCACTCCCCCTCCTCCTTCTTTTGTTTACCACAAAAGAACTTTTAATAAAAAAGTGAAAGCGTGTGTTGCTGCTGGGAATCCCGTTAACCAGACAAACAAAATACTGTATCCAATACATCACTCCAGAAAGAGTTTCCTATAGTTGCTTTTAGTTGATTTTAACGTTATTCACTACTTGCCACTTATAACTCAAGAGGTTTGGCAGCACTTGATCTTTGAAAAAGGGAAGATCCCTTCCTCTACTCTATCTCAGCCAGGCAGCTCACCACCCTTGCTGTCCTCCTTTGAGCTTCACTCTTCTCTGAGCTGCTGGAATTTGAGGATAAACAGGACAGCACAAAAAATGTGTGTAAGTGATGAGGTTCTGAGGCACTCCTAATTCCTGGGGGCCTTATGTCTGCTTTAAGTTTTAAAGGCTTTTTATTGCTGCCACTGATCTGTCCAGAGATTGCAGACCAGTCTCAGGAGCGACTTGTTGGCTCACATTCCAAACTGGAAGGGCCATTATCACTGCTACAAATCAATAATTTTGAAGAAATGTAAGTCCCATTATGCAAGCAGAAACGCACTTGCATAGGCTGGATTTTGCTCCACAATTTTTCTCCTTATATATTTATTTAGCAAAACTTCTGTATGTCTTATAAAACAATTCTAAGCACTATACAACAGGAGAGAAATAAATTTAAAATAATAAAAGAGCAGAGATCTATGTCAGTATCCCTGAAGACAGCCTCCTGAAATGTACACATTTTGGATTGTTTAAAATTTTAACTTTTTTTTTGTCTTGCACCTATGGGTTTGTTTCATGCCCTGTGCCTCTTGAGGGGTGTGCAAATCCTCTTTCACTTCATTAAGAACAAAAAGCCTTGATTTCTGTAATCTTCTTTTTTTCTTCCCTCAATATTTTCAGATGCTTTACCCAAGGAGGAACCCCAAAATTTGCTTCAGATGAAATAGCAGCTCTGTGCCAAAAAAGCAATGATACATCAGTACAGCCTGGCATGGCCAACTTTAACATTCCTCAAGGCAGATAGAAGAATCAGAGGTATACAGGACTGATATTTCACTGACTCTCATTGAGGCAAACAAATTATGCTGCTTTTCCAACTGACTTTTTAAGGATTTGATCTGTCTTTCTGGACAGCACAGGGAACTGCAAAGATTTTGTAACCAAGAGAAGACCAGCACCAAGCAACTTACCTCAATCTGCTGAACGGTCAGATCCAGGAAGGTATTCTCATTTCGCACACCAATAAGGCTTTTGGGGCCCTTACATCCCATGCTGGTGCCCAAACCACCATTGAGTTTCACCACAACCAGCTTGTTCAAAACTGAAGCAACATTATCAGGTAAACCCCTGGCTTTTATCTTCTCATAGGGCTGTATCTGAAAAGAGAACAACTGTTTTAAGATTTATTCACATATGGCTGAAGTACTTTTAACCTGATTCTTACCTCTTAAGTTTATACTTCTTCCTAAGTATCATTAAAAAAAAGAACTGCAAAAAAATAATGTAGTCAGATCAGAGGCACATGTTTGCAGCAATTATTTTGTGGCAGAGATTATTTTAGAAGGCAAACTAAACTGAAAGTAAGAGAACTTGCCCGATGGGCCTTCCCGCCACCTATTCGTTTCCATTTTGCCTTGGCACAAGTTCTCTGCACCGGGGCAAAATGCATAGGAATGGCAGGGGGAGCTCCAGAGGGAGGAAAGGAAGGCTCACACAAGCTTTCCCTCACCCTACCCCTTTCCCTTCAGTTTTGTATGGGAAAGGGAAGGAGGGAGCTCCGGAGAGAGGAACAGATGGTTCGTGCAAGCTTCCCCCCTCCTTTCCTTCCTGTTTTGCCTCAGTGTGAGTTCTTTGAGGTGGGGCAGAATGCATGGCAATGGGAGGAGGCACACTCACTCACAAATAATCAAATTCACGAATATCAAACCTGTGAATGTGGAAGGAGAACTGTATACATAAAATGTGCTGCCTCTCTTCCTGCTTTGCCCTTTGCATCTGCTGCAGAAGACACAGCAGATGATATGCTGCCCCTCTCTCTTCTGATGGTCTTTTCCCATGTAAGAAGCCTTCTGGAGAAGGCATAGCAGAACTACACAGTTCTTATCAGTTGCTCTTTGTGTGCTCCTCCGAAGAGGAACTGCCATCTAGTGGCAAGGCAGCCATCAGCCTCAAATGATTCCTACAGAACTGGCAACTCAAATCAACATAAATTGCAAATCTAGGAACACAAGCCCAATGTAAACTGAGAGGCACCTGTATGCACCTGTATGTATACATTTTTTTTTAGTCTCATATTCAGTATGTAGCAGGATTACTTTGATGTCTTTTGGGAACAAGATGTCTTTGAGAATGGTCTTGTGGAAATCACCAGTTCCAAGAAAATCAAGGGTTTAATGTCCAAGAAATGTATGTAGGGACATGACACATATCTGAGATGTCCACTTGTACATGCACAGAAATACACACTAATGGGTTCCATATATGAAATTGGGAATAATATGTTTTCACAACTTATCTACTGTGAACATAAACATACAAACTTCCAAAGACAAACTCCTCCAGAAAGGGAAGAGACTAGATTGTGAAATTTCTGGTAAGAGGAATGGGAATTCCACATCATGAGGTTCTGCAGCACTGCTGCAACACTCACAAACACTAGCTTTGCCTGCTGGTCTGCCCTAGAGCTTGGGAAAGTAACCTTTTTTTGGAGCTAGACCTTCAAGAATCCATGGCCATGGACTGGAGTCTGTATGGGGTTGTAATCCTGATGAGTGACTTTTCTAAGCTCTACTCTAGGCTGTCAATGCCATCAGTACACGGGAGGGACAGTTTTGATACAGACTGTAGGAATTTTGATTCCTAGAGCCTGCTTCACCCTTGCAAGTGGCTCTGATTCTCAGGAGCCTCACTTGCAGCCCACTTGTTCCTCCTGCCTATCCCATTCCATCCCGCACCATCTTTCAGTCATCTGCCTGGCTGTTCAGTTGCTTAACTATGCTACGGATGAACAGTGACCACTAGTTTCAGGACCAGGAGGGATATCTGGGCTGTTGAACCAGATCCATCCTCTTGTTTACAAATGTCTTTGCTGCCACAAGCAACACTTCTGCTTCAGGCACTGGCTTAGCCTTAAGGAGGTATGTGCATTTGAGACACCCTATAATTACAGCTAGGATGGCAAGATCTTAAGAAGCCTTAGGGCAACGAACAGGACAGTGCCTGAAGTGGAGTTCAGACTTATCTCACCCCACCCCCACATGAGTTGCTAAAGTCAACAGGTTTTCTTTCCAGTGTGCTCCAGCAACCAGAATGAAGGCTTTCACCAAAACCCCTGTCCATCCAAAACTATCACATTTTCAATTCTTCTGTGAAGTTATGGTGTGTTACCCCACATATGCTGCATATCAGTGTTACTCTCCCCTTGCAGTTGCAATTAAATTATAATATTTTAAAAGGCACAATCTTCATGAAAAGATACAAGTGTACTTAAGCAAAAATAGACAGTATTGGAGCTTTCACCAGGATATATTAAAATGAAGGAGGATGTAAAGATGAGACAATCCAGACTTTAATGGATTCAGCAACTCTATATTGCACAACTTCCATTCCTTGGCACTATACTCAGGTGACAATTTCTAAAGAAAAAGCATTAGGTGTTTTACAAGTGGAAGTGCAAATATTTAAAATCAACTTTGCGTCACGCCCCACGCAAGCAGGAAGGAACATACTTTTCCACAGGCCAAGACTTTCTTAGTCATCTACTGTGACGTAACTACATTGTAATAAAGCAGAGAAGCTTGCCCAAGAAGGACTGGCGCACTAGAGGTATTGCATGAGTACTTTACCAGGAATAAAATGTCTTACTAAAAATATGTAACTATTTAACTTCAAAGATACTAGGCCTAGGATACTGGAGTGAGCAAAAACAAAAAAGATGTTTACTAACTAGGCAAGAGGTCTGCTACAATAGAGAGTTTTCTAGCCAAGGGCTGTGAATTTTTTCAAATGCTGGAAGGATACATCATTATAACTATCAAGATAGAAGGGCTGATGCAAGGCAGCAATCCTAAACACACATGTTTGGGAGCACATTCCACTGAATTCAGTAGCAGATAACTTTTAAGTAAATCTGCCCAGAATTGTCTATGGTATGGATTTCTGCACTCAGAAGAATATAGGGTACACCAGGGCTTGTTTTACACTTGGTCCTCAATTTTTGCAGATTTTACTTCCACGAATTTGATTTTTTGGAAGCTGCGTCCACAAGCAGTCTCCAAACCTCCCCTCTCTGCCTCCTAGAATGATGATACTGTTACAAAAACTTGCACAGGCATTGTCCTTCTCTCAAGAGCAATCCCCTATAGGGATTCAACCAAAGCATGAAGATTGTTGGCTCTCACACCCTCCCCCTTTCACCTCTGTCCCCCTTTGCACACCCCATCCTGCTGGAGGGGAAAAGGGTACATGGCACCAGAGAGTTGCCAGCTTGAGGTAGAATCTGGCATGGTTGTCTCTCTCCCCATCCCATCCCGTTTACACACCGGAGCATCCTCACACCACTATGGAAAATAAAAAAAGGCATTACATCCATCTCTCCTGCTCCTCTGCCCCCAAACTGCCTCCAGCATCCCCTCAGAGGGGGAAGGAGGAGGCATTTGCAGAAGCAGCAAGAACAAGCAACCCTTCACTTTCTTCCCCGCTCCGCTCCCCACCCCACCCCTCTGACTGACTGACTTAAACTTATCTTAGTTCGAGGCCTGAGAAGGCAGAGAAGGCAGGGGGTGGATGCACCCAGCAACTGGAAAGAAATGGAGGGGCTGTTGGAACAGCGTGCAGGCTAAGCAAGGCAAACAAAGCAAGCCAGCGAGCAAGAGGGAAAACAAGCAGGGGAGCAGCTGGGCGAACAGTTGGCAGAAGCTGCTTTGGTTGCAGATTGCACACACCATGGCCTAGAGGGAGTTGTTGGAGACAGAGACCATTTCCGCACTAGACTGTTACAGTGCTATGATTCCACTGGCCGGCCCCTCCCAAAACTGCAAACTCCAGATTCCATAGGATGTTGAAAGTGGAATCATAGCAATGTAACAGTCTAGTGCGGAAATGGCCAGAGAGGAGGAGGAGGACAGGCCACTGCTGTCACCACTAGCCCTGCTCTGCAAAAATCTCCTTTTAGTATTGTTCTCCTTCTCTTCCTTCTCCTGAAGAGAAGAATGATGACACTGAAGAGTTGGAGACTGACAGCAGAAGCAAAGGAGGTCCGGCGGAGGTGGCCTGGAAGCAAGGTGGAGATTTTTGCAGCAGCACACTCTGCAGCGTGTATATTGGCGGTGGGGGGTTAAAATATTTGTGACTTTTCCATTTTTGCAGGGACCTTGCACTCCAATCCTTGCAAAAGTTGAAGAACAACTATATTTTTAGTTTGCATATGTTATTAAAAGCTAAATTAAAGACAAGTTCCTAGCTGTCCTCCTGAAACAGTGGATGTAGCTTTGAGAGATTTATGAACAATGTACACATCGTATTTTAAAAGCAAGAAAGTAAGTAAAATGATTGAGTACAGGTTAGAAATGTTTAGAAGTTTATAAAAGATATGAAAAATGCAATAAAAATTTGTAAACAGAGTAAAATTAGAGACATGTTTCTCAACTTTTTTGAATCTGAATACAGTAAGGTAGCCTTTTTTAACGTTTTAATGTTTTTCTAAAAGTGAGCAGCTGTAGTTTTAACATGCACACAGGTGCTTTCCAACGAAGTAAAGCTTAAATACTCCACACGCATAGATACCACAGATACGAAGTCCCTGTGAAGCACTAATAGTGGTACGAAAGCACTAGCAGAGGATGCAAATAGTCCAGAGAGTTCACTACATGCAATCCAGTGATTTTCTTCTTTGTGCCTATCACATCCTGAAGGGTAACTGGCTAAGTAGTCAGTACAACATAGAGCAACTTTTAAAAATTGCTTTTCAATTAAAAAAAAAACACTTGCAGATCTAGAACACTATCTACATAGGCCCTTTCCGCACGAGGGAATTAGAACGGGCCAGTGTGTCCTATCACAGAGGTTGTCTGCACCTTGGAGCGGACTAGGTCCAGACTATTTACCTTAGTTCCACACCTCAGTCCTCTCCGAAACGCCCCCAAGTGGTCCTCCTGCGCGCTTTTGGAAGAACAGAAGAAAGCCAGTCTTTTATTTTTCGGAGCGCACCATTGCGTTCCTGCTTACTTGTGCAGATGCGCAGGTTCGCACCAATGCGAGCCTGCGATCTGCGGAGGGTGGGCTGTAGGCGAGCTTCAGCGGTTGGTCTGGACCCAGAAACAACCAGAAGCCGCCATTTTGTCAGCCGGAGCAGTGCAGATCTAAGACCTCACACTGCTCTGATTCACCCTGGACCAAATCGAGGAGCCCTGCGGAAGGGCTTAAGGGAGAGTCCGCGTTAACTGAGGACCCAGAAGAAGCAGTAACGGCACAGAGTGATTCCCTCGTCTTGTGTGGAAATGGCCATAGTTGCAAGCAATTTAAGAAGTAATGTAGCATGCTCTTTACTTTGAAGGAACAATCATTTGCCATGAATACACTGATTAATTATGAGAATGGGATATAGTTCATACTTTCCAAATAAGGCTTAAACAACTCCTAAATTCTAGCTACCTTTTCTTTTACAATGCAGATTCCAGGATTCAAAGTGTTTTTGTTTAAAATTTGTTTTTTAAAGGGGAAACCTATTTTCATGTAGGAATTGCTCTGTAGGTATAAATGAAATTCTGCTTGAATTTTTTTTTTCAGAACAGCAGTCAAAATTAAAAATAAGATGTACGTGAGAATCACAAGCCATTATTTTAAATCCACAAATAGATGACTGATGGCACACATTAAAGATCTCAAATTATTACACTGCCTACATAAACATCACAAAATGCTGCTGTGGTAGATGAAAACTCATGGGTGATTGGTTGTTGTTTTTTGAAACAACACTATAAACAGTAAGAAATAGTTTAATAGATTTAAATGTCATGAATGACTGATATAACATCCACTCTCAATTGCATTACACTAGTAATACCTAGCTATGCCATACTGTTGGTTTCAACACCAAATACGTAGTTACCTTCATAAAGTACAACAGGAAAAAGTGTTGGGATTATCTGGAGTAAGTATCTGCTTTTAAGAGCAAAGGTATACATCAGGAATAATGGAAAACAAATGTATTTTCCCTAAGCTAATGCCTTGCTGTCAATAAGAAACACACTATTTAGTCACACACTACCTAGCTGCAGGATAGATCGGAATTACTGCATCCCTAGGTTCTTCCAGTCCACAAAACAGACTTCTACAGTTATATCCTTTTTTTCCCCCCAGTCTATTTAGGTCTGGTGACACTTCCCAACAATTGGCAGTCCATCTACTCCACCTCTTCTCCTTGACACCCAACACAAACATAAAGCATGGTGAGATATAGACACAGTGCTAGAACTGCCTCGTTCCTTCCAACATGCTCTGCATTTATAGCTGTTGAACAAGAGCAGTTTCCTTTCTTCCTCAGTATCCAGCACAAGCAGGTGGCACAATGGTCTCCTTGCTGCTGGCATGATTTATGTCTACGCTGGGCACTGAAAAGGAATGCCCATCCCTAGCACTCAACACAAAAGTGCTTCCCAGGGGAAATTGGGTACCCTTACTCTTTGCAAATTCTGAATAGTACCTTCTCTACTTCAAAAAATGCCAAAAGGACATACACCAACACATTATGAAATGAAAATGAGTGTGGGATAAGGCTAAATAATGGTGCTACTTCTCAAGATGACAAAGACTCTTTGTCCAGTCCCAAAATCTGGAAACTGCTTCCAACAAATATGGCAAGGGAAGGAATTTTCTGTGAGAAATTTGAACATTATCCCTATATAAACCTTCAAATCTCATGTTGTTTACACATACTTATTATTCCGAGGTACTCTGAAAATATCTTGAGATAAAGCTGGTCTACAGAAATTGATTTCATAACCCTCGCTGTCTTATCAGATGGTGGATAGTAAGAGGAATGACAAGATACGTATTTGATGCAGCACCTGATATCCATTTAGTTTATTAGCTTCCTGCTGTGGACATTCCTCATTTCCAGGGCATGCCCAAACTGGAAACCATCTCCAGTATCCAGAAGCAAGTTTCAAACGTTGCCCAAATGTCTCTTAAATAATCAAGGAATGCTCCTATTTTTGTGAATTAAGAATTACTGTGTGCAGTGTGATTTCTCAGTTCTGGTTTGAGAAGCAAAGAAGAAATACATTACCTGATGGAAGAACGGTTACTTCCAGTCATTTTGCATGTCTGTTACTCAGATCTCAAAGTCTTGAAGCTTTCTGCATTAGTGGAATACTTAACATTACAAAATGAAATCAATTACAAAAGGAATTAATCACATCATATTGATGCAACTTACAGAGTCTTCTGGAGGTCTCTGGATCTTCCCCCAGTCCACAGAAGGTCCCTTTTCTTGTAAGAATCTGTGAAAGAGCTTTTTAAACCCTTCAAGGTCTTTCTGAGTGTGCTAAAAGACAGAGACAGAGAGAGGGAGAGAGCAAACACAAACTGTCATGGGCCATGGGTCAGTCAAACTAAGATGAACTCTTATGCATCAATTTTAACAGATCTTGTACTAGGGAAATAATACTAGATGTGTTCTTTCCATCAGTAAGGGATAGTCATCAGAGTCAGTTAGGCCCTTTTAGCAACCTTCTGAAGTTAAAGAACTTTTTTGCCTAAAAATGTATTATTTTGCCTTAACAGTGAACCTCATCTGCCATTTGAAGCCTCTTTGTACTTCTTACTAGTACTTTGTGGAGCTTCAGAAAATGAAGTCTGCCCTGCTGAACCGCTATATGCAAGCCTAGATTTCTGTGGCACTGGAGCCAAGACTACAGGAGGCATACCTAGTGGCTGAAGAGAAAAAAATGCACTTTTGCTCCGCCACTACACAGTTCACTAAGCATACCATTTCACTTAGCTCTATGTCATTACTATTTTGACCAACAATGCATTCAAGATAACTTTGCATTCCCTGTATTTCTTGTTTGGATTCCTACATACAATTCTATGAACACTAATCCTTAAAAACAACACATTTCCTAAATAGCGCTAATTTTAAATTCTACTGCCACTCTTTTATTCATCCATCTGGACATTTATCCAGATCACAACATGCAAACATCCAGTGGCCCATATTTCAAAAATGACCCTAAATTTGATTTTCACATCAAAAGCATTTTTCTTCATGAACTTAATTTCTTCCAGTACCTACCTCCAGTTCATTCTGTGGTGCAGTTGCAAGTATTTTGTCCAATTCCACTTTCATGGAATATTCCAGTTCTTGTCTAATTGCTTCCTGGAATGGGGAAGTACCAGCCTGAGACATTGCTTTGCTAAAATCTGTTTTAAAAACAAAACTAATTTTAGTGGGTAGATTTACGTGATAGGAACAAAGTATTTTCAGGGTGGAAACAGAATTTTAAACTATATTAAAAAGCACTTTTTTTCTTTTCCACATGACTTTCAAAAAGCAAAACATACTTTTTCACTGAACTATTAACTGACTAAGCAATGGACAAATATCTCAGAAGTTAATAGCTGTCTTGGGGGAATAACATCAGGCCATTTTGTTATCCAGTGCCAAACATTACATATGTGTTGAGCAATATAATTTTCCTCTCAACAAATTATGTCACACAAAAACAGAAACCTGCCCATGAATTGTCATGCTATTCTCAATTCCAGTAATTTGTCTGCATCTCTCCTCGCCCTCCCTTAGCATTTTTTTTTCCTCCAAGGTATTCAATTATTACCCAGGTACCAAGTAACATGAAATGTGAGTTGGTCCATCCCTCTCATCTTTATTTATTTTTTAAAGCATTTATTTGACAAACGTAGACAGAATATATGTCCAGTAATATGTTCCTTGGATAGTCTGCCAGTCTGCTTCACACTGAAAGCCAAAAGGCATTGGCTTGCTTTGGTCACTGTTAAAAATATGTCTACAAATGGGATCAACTGGTCAGTGACAAAAGCTTAGTGTCAGTTTTCCACAATTCCATGCTTCAGATATTCTTTGACCATGAGGAAGTATGAACTGAAATAATATGGTTTAGCTCCACTCATAACCATCCACCCAAATGCTTTAATTCTTACAGCCAGGGGGGAGCGATCAATTCCACTTCTACAGGACTAGTGGAAGAAACTGAAAAAACATATACATAAGGTCTTAAGTGACTTCATAAAAGGCTACTTAAATTCTTCAGCTACCTTAAATACCTACAGATGTTTAGCATACAACCATTTCTTATTAGAAAGAGGAGCACAAAGGGAATATACAGTATATTGCTTATTTTCATAATAGACAAAAGAACACAGGAAGATCCTGCTGAATCAGGGCAAAGGCCTAGCTAGCCCAAGTTCCATTTGCACAGAGGCCAACCAGCTGCTTATAGGAAGCTCACTAGGAGGATAAAAGAGTGACACCACCTTCCCTGCATTCCCCAGTTAACTGGCATACGGTGGTTCTGTACACTGGAGGTAAGAGATAAGCAAGATTCCTCCATCAATCTGGGAATTCATTCCTTCATTAATCCCTTTTAAAGCTATCCAAGTTTGTGGCACCACTAAATCATCTGACTTCATAATTTAACTCACCTTCTTTAACATGCCATTCACATCAACAATACTCCACAGATTTAAAAAAACAGTTTACAAGTTTTTAAGTCATTTTTCTTCTCTTAGAGGCTTACTTGTGATCCAGCAAAACTGTTTTTCTTCATCATAACTATCACTTTTCGGAACACTTTATAATCCAATCTTTTTAGTCACTGCAACTATATTGGCTAATATAGTTGGTATGACCATACATAGTTGGCTGACCTAAGCAGGTAGCCAGAGTTAATGACAGCTTGAGGATCTCTAGATGATTTGTTTTCTCTGTCCATAATAACAACTCTGCAAAAATGTGTTGAGTGTTGCTCATAGTCATCTTTGAAAGTTAACAGTTCTCACATCTCACACCAACCTACAGCAGCTGGGAAACTAAGAACAAGACAGAGCAAAAGGTAACAACATATAACGTTTTCACCAGTAGCTAGGGTCTTAGATGAAATAAATTCCCCGAACACTTTTGGTGGATATCTGATATTTATGACAAGAAAAGACTGAATTTCTCCTATCTTCCATCTAGCAGTTTCGGATCACTGTACCAAAGCTGAGTTTATCCTTTAATGTTTCAAAATTAAAGACTAGGTCACCAAGTGAACCAGTGACTTCCAAACATATGGCTTTTAAGGATGATTTTCGAATTTATAATCAAATGGTGTCTAAGGATAGGTTTTTCAAAGATAAGTTAACAAAGCCTACTTAAACGTTTCCATCACTTAGAAGCTAAATGGTTGTTTTGCTTGGAAGCAAGATGCAGAGACCATCCATAAGGACCATATCCTGTGCTGAGTCACCTTGAGGGACACTGAGGAAGACAGCCTCAGACATAGCAAGACCTGCCATTGTTGATGCCAGAAAAAGAGTTATGGTTGACTCATGGTTCACAAACTCTTCTAAAAAAAATGATTATGTGTTTCATATAAACATTTTGCATCTCCCACTCAAGTAACTGCATAGACTGCTCTAGTATTGTGCTGCAAGGTCTGTAGAGTGTGTTGCAGCTGTTACAGATAATTCAAAATAATAATAGCCACATTTCTGTAAATATTACAGAATATAATTGTTAACAAGATAATATTTTTTGAAAAAATAAGTAGGGGCACTTAGACACTACACTTCGTTATTGTTGCTTTATCTATTTATTACTATGGGGTACTGTTAATTCCGGAATTTGCATTAAACCATCTATCTTGCTTGCAAAATTAAAGTTCCACCAGGTATTTTAGAAAAAAACACTATAAGGCTTTGATGGGGTACATTTGACCCCCAATCAACACTGATGCAATCATTTTTTATGTCAACAGAGACTTCATTAATTCAGAGGCATGAGGCATTCTCCAACTCTTATGTGAAGACTGGAGTTGCCATTTTTCTATGCTGGCTTACAGTGGCCAGTTGTATTGTGTAGGTAGGCACAGTGCTGCAGTGCAACACATGTATAGTGGTAAGCTGTGTGTGAAAAACTGTTACATTTGTATACTTTGAAAGTGTTTAACAGAAGAAAACCTCCTATCCTGCTATTCTGAAAGCCTCCTTTCTAGGCATTAGGTTACATGCACATATGTCTTTGAAAAGTGGTTTTCTCACTGAAGACCCTTCTGTCTCAGCCCACGATTTCTCAAGTTAACAGTTGCCCACTGACATCTCAGGCCCACCAGTCTCATCTAGTCTGGAAACAGTAAGGGGCTGTAACAGTTCTAGTCCAAAACATCTCAAGAGCCAGAAGTTCCCACTTTGCAGAACTACTTATGTTGTTTCTAAAACCATATCTACTGCTGATGTTGGGAAGAAAAGAGGGTGCATCGGAAGCAGTTTTCAAAGGATCACAAGAGAGCTAATATTTCAGAAGAATTTTAAAAATGCTGGCTTAGAGCTGGGTTCATATTAACACAAATTTGAATTCACTGGTTTTGTATCTACGCATTGTATGCCTGAATACTATAATGTAACTAATAGGTGTTTTATATGAAAAGTATTCTGGATAAGTAAATACCTATTGTATAAATTTAAATCTGTTTTAACAGTCATGCCTTCCTTGTCATTTTGGAAGGGTGGTAAGAATTAAATGTTAAAAATCCCCAAATCATTCACAAAACTGCATATTCTTAGGATTCCTCCATCAGTAACTATTAAAATCAAATAGCTTTGGAAAGTGATTGAAAGGTGTAAAAATGCTCTTTCAATCTGAAATTACTGATTAAAAGCATGAGAACTCATTCAGCTATTCTATCTTTACCAAGAAAAGGTGAATTCTGCTTTTTGCCCATATCAATTCAGTCCAATTATCAGAAGAGATACAAATCAACATCAACAACTGAAACATAGTAAATATTGAGTTTATGTTGACAGATTTTGTTTTTTTAGATCACAAGAAATACTATTGCTTAATAAAGGAACTGTACTCGTTTATGGAAAAAAGTTGGACGTATGTGCAAAGTTCTAATAGGCCAGTCCTGATGAGTCAATATGTTGCAGAATAGTGTAAGGCCAAGAGCTATTTCATGGAAAAGGACCTTTTCTATGAGATCTGACCCTGCTTTTTTAAAACACTGAATTATCATCTTTTAGAAATTATTTCCAATTGAAGAGCATCATTAGGATAGCGGAGGGGGGGTCGAGGGGTCTGGAAAGGAATGGTTGAGGGAGCTGGAGAAAGAATATTGAGAAGCAATGTACAACCATTTTCAAATATCTGAAGGCTGAGATGAAATAAGATTGTTTCTTATCAGCTGCAGAGTGCAGCATTCAAACCAATGGAATCAAATTACAAGGAAGGAGATTTCAACTAAATATTACAAGAACTTCTTCGTAGACAATGCAGTTTAAAAGTAGAGTTGTTGTGTGCCTTCAAGTTATTTTTGACTTATAGAGACCCTAAGGTGACCCTGTCACAGGGTCTTCTGAGGCTGAGTGTGTGTGACATGCCCAAGGTCACCCAGTGGGTCTCCATGGGCAAGCAGGGAATCAAACCTTGGTCTCCAGGGTCATCGTCCAACACTCAAACCACTATGCCATGTTGGCTCTCAAACAGACTACCTCAAAAGATTGTAGACTCAGTTTGAGGCTTTTAATCAGAGACTGGACAGCCATCTATCAGGGATGCTGTACCTGTGGATTGCTACACTGGCAGGGGTTGGATTGGATGGCCTTTGGGACCCTTCCAACTCTGTGATTATATGATTCAAGCCCTAGTCATGCATTTACTGTACACATATGAGTGTTCTGAGACACACTGTATCTACTTTCACACTTCTAAATCACAACAGAACTTTGGTTCAGACAAGTACCTCTACAAGACTGAGCATGGTTTACAACCCAGACATATCAGGAAAAAGCAATGTTTGGTGCTTCAGATGCAACGACAAACTG
Organism: Cyclura pinguis; assembly: GCA_030412105.1. Classification (NCBI taxonomy): domain Eukaryota; kingdom Metazoa; phylum Chordata; class Lepidosauria; order Squamata; family Iguanidae; genus Cyclura; species Cyclura pinguis. The sequence goes on from CM059599.1 coordinate 177,839,918, forward strand.
CAATTAGCAGCAACCCATAGAGGGAGAGTAAACTAATCCATAAAGACTCCAGGGTGGGGAGACAGGTCAGCTAAGTGATATATGCCAGCCTGTGTACTTTAATGCAGTGCCACTCCAAGCAGTAGTCCCTGGACTGCTGCCAGTCCCAGGATTATGGGCTGCTGGTTCCTGGTGAGTTTCCAGGGGGAGATAAGCAATTGTATCAAATGGGCTTAAATACAGTCCCTGGCACACTGGGGGAAAAATGCCCATCTTTCACATCAATTAGTCTGAGAAGCCCTCTTTTAATGGATGTTGCAGAAAGAGGTATCCACCACCTACTTGCACAACCCCACCCATGGTGCAACTGCAGCTTGATGGACGACAGTGCACCCTGCTCCCAGCAAATCAGTGACTAGGGGAAAGGAAGGTGCCTAGGCACTGACCAGCTACAGTCAAGCAGCTGGAATAAAGGAAGCAACATTGCCTTCTACAGGTCCAGTGTCACCCGAAATAACACTGATGGAGCTTTATGCTCCACCACGCTGTTAATTCTTGGCTTACGAGTAAACAAAATGCTGTAGACTCAAATCATGGCTTGACATTATGGCTCAGTTCAGAAATAATTAAGAAGTGTGACAACAAAATAGCTAGCTTAAAAAAGAATTTTACTGTGCCCCGATGCACTGAATGCATGGAATCTATCTGTAAAAAAAAGTTGACCAGAGAAGAAGACTACCAGGGAATGCTTGCATGAATTTTTAATAGGCACATTTTTTCTATGTGTACTTTCCAAATAGGTACATTTTATTGACCACATTTTCCAAAATCATGGGATGTATAGTTTTCCAAATGGAAAGATCTTCTGGTCATCATCCAGTTCCATGATCCATGCAAAGTTCAGCACTTTAAGGTTGCACTGACTCTAAGGAAACAGTTAAGAACCATTCTGTTCTTAAACCAATAGGATATTCCAGTTCACATTCATGTTTATTTCAAATCAAATCCCACTGAGTTCCATGGGTTTTAACTTATGAATAAGTAAGTATATTACTGAAGCCTTAACAATCAGATTTTGCCATGTAATTTAGTTCATTATTTCACCTAATGTTGATAGCATTTTACCATGTGGATTACCACATCAGTCAAACTATGCACAGCAAGGAGTAATGCTACTTTTTTTTTTTTTTAAGAAAAACCAAAGTTATAACAGTTATACACGTTGCCATACAGCTAAGTAACCCCAAGTATTTTTGGGATGCATCACACAAAGCACAAGTCTTCACTCAGTTAATATGCAGAGTTTAAACATGCTTTTCTTAATTAACTGTTACTTGCCATTATATAAACAGTGGCTTCTTTCACTATTAATTTTACATATCTGCTTATAAATAAAACCCTCAGCTTACCTCAGGTAAATACATACAGGACTACAAGCTTAAGGCCAATTTGGAAGCTTATTGTAAGCAATACATTGTAACTACTTTAAATGGCAGCTTGTTTGTTGTTGATGGCCCTTATGTTTTTTGAACTGCAATAATATTAGGAGAACAACATAGTTCTCTAAAGAACATGCTTGGTTGGGCACATCCTTTACCTCATGTAACTATGCAATGATATACTTCGTATTTTAGCTTTCTTAAAATAAATTCGCAGCATTCTGTATGGTCTACAAAGTCTTCCTTGTTCACTGTCCCTCAATCCCTATGTCCTCCTGCAAGTCTGACATGCCAACACCTACTGACCCTAGTCGTCACAGATTATCTGTAACCTTTGGTCACAGTAGTAACTTCTGACATGCTAATAGTAACTGTGGGTGCTCTATGTTTATCCTAATCCCCCATGACCACTCTCCAACATATTCATGTTCTACAGTTACAGCAGTGCTATCATTTATGGTCAACAGTACTATTGCAATTTCCAACTACTAATGGAATTTTGATTCTTCATTTGTGTTTACTCCCAACAACAGTGCAGTCTTAGAATTTACCATAATAGATACATAACAATAAAACCATCTGTATACATACAAATTTCCTCTCAGATGAGGTGGTCTTGTTGTTTCTATCATGGTTGGATACATATTCTTTTGACAAGAGTAACCACTTTGATGCAAGATGTAAAAGTTGAAAAGCAACTGCTCTTGATCGTTTCTTTAAAATGAGGTTGAAAGCAAAATCTGACATACTATGAGGACATGTGAAGCAATATTGTTCAAGCTAATGTCTCACATAATTTTAGTAATAGCAAAAAGTGGAATTCTAAACACCTCAGCTCTCTTCAGTTAGTGGTAGAAACTGTCAGCAGCCCAAAAACACCATGCAGGCCTGACATCTCCAAATGAGAATATACCACCCCAAAATCACAACTGTTTATGCATTTCAAGCCCATGAAGGATTTATATCTCAAGACTATCTGCCATGCCTGTGGTGTTATAATAACTACACTTGAAGAAATATATATAAAACAATTCAAAATGGCTTGTTGCAGGATGAGGTAAAAAAAATGACAACACACATAAAAAGAAAATGCTAGGTTCTCTTTGCTATGGAGCTAATAAGTTATAGCTAGATCTCTTTCAGGCTACTGATTTCAAGGTTCAGTTAACTCTACTTTTAGCTCTTTCTTCAGGTTGCCTAAAGGTTAACAGCCATATCTACAAGCAGTACACAATGCATAGGCATGCTCAGTAACCAGGAAAGTTAGGATCTATCTTTCTATCTATAATCTCAGTTTGAAGTATTCTGCACAAATTATCTATAGATAACAAAAGCCTTGTCTGTTTGACCAGTTTACAAAGTACTTCTACTAACAAGCTCTTAGGGCATACTAGAAGGTACAAAGATCCTTTCATTTAAAATAATAAACATCCTGTTGCAAGAATCACTTCCTTGAAAGATAGAAAAAAATGCTACAGCAAGGCATCATGTTCATGAAATGTCTTCTCATGGGCTATTCCCAGTTTCGCAACAGACTGTTCTGAGAATCAAACCACGTACACAGTGGAAGGAGACAGCCATAACCTACCAGAATGATAACATGCTCCAAATCACCTGAACCTATTATGATGGCACTGACAGACCTTTGAATTATTTATACATGCTTATCTATGTTTACACCAAGATGTTAACAAGAAGCATCAGACAAAAGAAAAAAAAATCTAGACTGACAGCTAACTACAGACTTATTCCGTAATTTGCCAGACTCAAAACCAGCATCTGCAGCAGCCTCAGTCTGGTTTTGCAGCCTTTATGCATTTAGAGAAACCCCCTCTTCCACCTCACATGCACACACAAGCGGAGACAAGCCAGCCCCTAGAGAATTTAGCAGAGGCTTTCTGCTGTCACCTGAGCAACCCCACTCTCAGAAGTCAAGTAGAATAAGCCTAATTAACTCAACTGATTTTCCTCTTCCAGTCCTCCCCCCCCCCCTTCCACCAAGGACCATCACCGGGGCACTTCTTGGCACAGCTCTGGTTAAAAACACAGGCATCATGCATCGCTAAGCATTTCGAAAACGAAAACAGGCTTACCTTTTGCCAACGATGACATTTTGAATCTTTATGAAAATACTCTCCTTTTATAAAATATAGAAAATTTAAGTCACCCTTCCTCCTCCCCCTTCCCACACACACACACACGGAAAAATAATTCCACAAGACGATCTCGGAAAAACAAGAGGCCTTTTTTGTTCTTGCTGCCCTTTTGCGGTGTAACAGCTGTTTCCTAGCTGATATCCGTTACAAAGTATTGGTGATTTAAAAGGTTGTTTTTAGGGTTTTTTGGTTAAAAAAAATCCCTAAGGTCTCTCCGCGTCGCCACCAAAGGAATTCTAGGCGGCGTTGGAGTCTGCCCGCTGGCTTCCTGATCCTTCCTACATCTGTCCTTGGAAACAAATGACTCCGACGAAGTGGCTACGAGGTAAAAACCACAAGAATTTAAATTTCATCAATGAAAGGGGCGGGTCCAGAATTGTGCCTCCTCGCCGCCCCCCCCCCATCATTTCCCCTCCCCTTTCTCCGGCACTGAAGGGCTCGGCTGCAGCACGGCCGGGCGCCGCTCACGCCGCTTCCCCTCCCTCCGCGGCAACCCGCTCCCCCCGGGAGCCGATCCTGCAGGAGGGCCCCCGCCGCCCTCCAGCTCCGGGTTCAGCCAAGGACCTCCGGCCCCCGCCCCGCCGCTCCCCGCGGCCGGCTGGCCTCTCCGCCCACTCGCCCACGGCTCCGCTCCTCTCTGCGGGCTCGCCGCCTTCTCCCCACGTGCCGCGGGGAAGCCTCGCAGCGCCGAGCCGGCTCCCGCTGGGCTACAGCCTCTCGCACCCATGTACCTGAAAGCGGGCCCCCCTCGACTCGCATCCGAGGACCTGTGCGTTGGACACAACCCCGCCCTCGGCAACCCGGTGTTTCCTTTCACTTTCAGGCTTGGCCCACTTCCGCACTAGCCTGTTACAGCGCTAGGATTGCGCTTTCAACATCCTACGGAATCCTGGGGCTTGCAGTTAAGGGAGGGGCCCTTGAGGTGCGTGCCTCTGAAGCCGCTCCCTAAACTGCAAACCCCAGGATTCCATAGGATGCTGAAAGTGGAACAATAGCACTAGAACAGTCTACTCCGGAAATGGCCCTGGGCACAGTGACCCAAACGTATAATCCGAGTTGAATTCGGAGCGCAGCAGATGATGTCTCACGATCAACCCGAGGGAACGAGCCTTGTCTGGAGAAATTCGTGGAATTCTGCTAAAGACTGAAGAGCAAACCCTAAGCAAGGACCGACTGACAAATCTAGAAGGGCGACATAGGTGGATTTTATTGAGCCAGAAGAAGCACACCGGCGTCCGCAAAGTAACGAGACTGCCCTGTTTATCATTCTCCTCTCGTTTCTTGCTCACAACAGCCCAGCGCAAACGGTGCCCAGTCCCACGGACTCAGAGACGCGGGGGTAAGGGGAAAACGCCCCCCTTCCAGAGGCAGGGAGGGAGGGAGCGCGCGCGCACAGGAGACCCCTCGCTTCGACCACCTATCCTTCTGTGCCATTAGAAAAAGTCTGGGTTCCAGACGAGTCCGTTTTTTCTCCGGCCGTTTCCGCACTAGGCTGTTATAGCGCTATGATTCCACTTTCAACATCCTACGGAATCCTGGGGTTTGCAGTTTCGGGAGGGGCCGGCCCCCAGGATTCCACACGATGTTGAAAGTGGAATCATAGCGCTATCGCATGCTGTTAGCGCGGAAATGGCCTCTCTCGCACAGACCCCTTCCCAGCCCAAGCCAGCCGGGGTGAGCGAGGGCACCAACAGGAGCGCCGACGGCCTCCCCGTCCTCGGCCTCCAGAATTATGAGGAAGTCCAAGAGCGCGCAGGAGGAGGAGCCGGCCCTCCCCCGGCGCTCGCGCCTGTCGCTGGAACGACTCCCGAGGCGGGAGCGCGAAGGCGGGGCGAGAGGGTGGCTCTCCGGCCGCGGCCCGCCCTGCTCGCCGGAGCGCCGCCTGGCCTTGGACGCCTAGCTCCGCCTCCTCCAGGCGGCCCCGGGCCAGGGCGGCGGCAAGGGAAGGGAGGCCGCGCGGCAGCTGCGAGGGCCTAGATGTGCCCCCTCCCGCCCGCGCCTCAGACGGGCAAACCAGGGTGTGGGGAGGCCGAGCAGCCGCCGCCGAGAGGGAGCGGGAAAAGGGCGACCTCTCTCATGCCGCGGGTTTTCTCCTCCTTAGCCCCCTCCCCGCGGTGCCGCTCCCGTGCCCCTTGCTGCCCCTAAGTGGCTTCTTAGTTGCATACGAAAGCGGGGGGGGGGGGACAAGACCTCCCGCCAATGCCTGAGCTGCGCGGGAAGAAGGACCCCGTGGAAACAGGGACAGCTACTCTCCTCCTCCCCTCCCGCCCACCGCCGTCCCTCTCTCCCTCCCTCCTCTCCAAGCCGGCGGAAGATTACCCACCTATTTCTTCAGGCAGTGGGGCTGGGCCGGGGCAGGGGGCGGGGGAAGGGCTGAAAGCTCGGCTCTTGGTGGTGGTGGTGGTGGTGGTTTTTGCACGGTGTGTTTCACAAGAGGCGTGTTGTCCTGTGCTGTCCTCCCACCCGCAGGTCAGGGCTCTCACAGCAGGAGGAGGAGGAGGAGGAAGGGCACCTGCGGCTACTATTGCTCCGGCGGCGCCCCTCCCCTGGCTGCCGGCTCCGAGCGGTGAGGCGGCGGCAACTGAAGCGGAAGTACTGCCCGAAGCCTAGACAGACACCCGGCCCCCCCCCAGCTCCTTACAGCGCCGCCGCCGCCGCCTCCTCAGCGGGCAGGAAGGAGCAAGGCGCTCGCGAGAGCCCGCGGAGGCGGAAGCTCCTCCTCCTCCTCCTCCTCCTCGGCGGGGCGGGCGCAGGTGGCGCCAAGAGGGCGGCCCTCGCCTCGACGGCGTCTCAGACGCGAAAGGGGCCGCGCAGGCTCCCTGGGCGTGCGCGCGCGCGCGCGCGTGAGGCGGTGTGACTCATAGAGCAAAAATAGCGCTAACCGGCCCTTCAGGTCAGCGAGTAAGTCACTGAGAGGAGGAGTCTCCTGTGGAAAATTTTCCGTAGAGATCACTGGGAAGCGTCAGGCCTGCCTCCTGTAATTGTCGAGGGGTTTCTCCATAGAATGTCGGTGCTGGCAGATAGTCTTTTGCAGGCCCGTTGTCTCGTTCTTGTGAGCAGATTTTTTTTACATAAGCAAGAAACGTATTGACTCAGATAACATACTAATGAACAAATGTTATTTCAAATTTACGCCCTGCCCTTCAAATACATTCTCAGGGCAACTTTACTGAGCCTGCCAAATAGCTAATAGGTTAAAACGCCAGCTAAGAAGTGGGACAGCAAGTCCGCTTCCGCACTAGACTGTGGTAGTGCAGCTGTTCCGCTTGCAACGTCCTCTGGAATCCTGGGGTCTCCAGCTGAGAGAGGGGCCTTTAGGATTCTCAGCCGGAGGCTCTGTGGCCTCTGGAAGCCTCAAACCCCAGATTCCACAGGATGTGGAAAGTGGAATAACAGCACCAGAACAGCACAAGGCTGAAATGGCCTAAAAAGGACTTCGCTGGGCACCTGGAAGACATGGGAGGGGTGACGAGCAATGGCACAACAGGAAAGACCCTACCTGGCACACCTCAGATGCGGGGGAATCTGGGGAATGTTAAGGGCCTTTGGTAATGATGGAGGTAGGCAGTCCTCCAGATACCAATGTCAGGAGGTGTCTTTAAAGGCAGGACTAAATTCTTTAGGCCAGTAGCAAGAGAGAAGGGAAATTCATCCAAAGAGGGAGTTTAATCCGATTTGACTTGTCCGAAGCTCATCAATCATACAGGAAAAACAATCTGATTCTCTGGCAGAGCTGGCTGTGGCTATCCATAAAGGCCCATAGGGCTCGGTTCTGGGCTATATGAGACTGTTCAAGTACTGAAGTTCTGGCAGCAGTCCTGTCTGTCCCACTGCCTTTTCCAGTCACGTTGGGTGGGAACAAGGAAAGAGGGCCACCCTGGTGATTGCTCACAGACTTTGGAATTCACTTCCTGTGGGACACTACGGTGGCCCCCACCTTGCTCCCTTTCTGTTGGCAAGTGGGAAGTTTCTTATTCCATCAGGCTTTTGCTGCTTGACTGTGATAGGCTTTTAATGGTCTGCTGTTTTTTTTTTAATTTTTTTACTGTCTTTTAATGACTTCTAAATGGTTGTAACTTTAAGGATTGTTTTTTAAGTAACCTGAGTGTCATTATAAAAACAGACAAGCTGTAGAGTTAAAACTCTATTTTATATTACCTCTGACACTTTTGGATACTTTTTATCTGTACTGGTTTAGTCATTTGTAAGCCACCAAGATTCCCACTATTTGGCAGGAAATAAATTAATAATAGCAGCAGCAGCATAGGATTCTAAGTACATTTCTAAATGACTAATCCCAGGATTCCATAGGATGGAGCTGTGACAATAAAAATGGCATAGAACCGCCATCACTATGTGGTGCCAGGTTATCTCTATAGATCCTCAGAACTGAGTGGGCTTCTGATGCAGGCATGCAGAAGGCTTCTCTAAAGAGACTAGAGCACAGGATAGGAAAACTTGTTTGGCTCAAGGGCCATGTTGACACCTGTAGAAACCTCCCACATACACACATGCCAGCTATACCATTCACCCAATACACATACCACTTGCTGCATGTAGATCAGCTAGGGAAGGGTGAGTCATTTCATCCTTGTGTCAGTGCCCTAAGTGAGGAGGTCTAAATGTCCATTCAGTGCCTCACAGAGAGGATAACAATTGGGCCTCTCTGCTCATCAGATGGAGGGGAAGGCCTCCAGGTTACACTTGTTCATTCAAGGCTTTTGAAAGTATTTCCTCCCCTCTTTGTTCGGCAACAAGCAGTCCTCCAAAATGACTTTTCTTGTGCCTGAGGCTGAGGTTCTGGGATATGTGGAATATCTTATTTATAAGACCTAAAAACTATTCATAATATTAACATATAATATTTTTATGATGTGCTTGGACATTGCTACTTTGCAGGGATAATTTTAGGAAACAAGGACTCTTAATACAAACTGAAGAAAAAATATTTGAGTTTGAAAGTGGCATTATAGGGACACTGAACTTCTGCCTCCCTTCTTAATACTATCTGTTAGAGGAGATGTATAATCCCGTTACTGTTTTTATTACTTATTTCATTCAGTACATTTAGTTGTCATCATCATCCCAGTCCAGCTTATACACTTGCTGATTGGTATGTGTTATTGAAATGAAAGTTTAGAACCAAATTAGTTGTTTTGGCCATGCTACCATTTGCTTAAAACCTACATTTCTCCCAAGCAGTTATAAAATTATATTGTTTGCCAAATCATCTTTGTCACTTATTTTTCAAATGACCTTTGTGGCAGAGCTTAGTCACAACTATCCATAACCTAATAAATTCCGTACTTGCTTACTATAATGAGTGATATCATCATGATCCTTGTCATGTTTACTTGTATGATGTTCTTCCATGATAAATCTGTGTCCCAAACAGCTTACAGCAGCAGCATAAAAATCACATGATCCTCCCCAAATCCTCTCCCTCCAAATAATTAACAGTTATTGTGACTTAATAACATACAGATTAGCTGAACATTTCACAGTAATAAGATATAAATCAAGATGAACCAGTTTCATTAATAATTCATGTCAAGGTCTAATAAGAACCATCACGGTGCCATGTTTTCAGCGTTGCACTCGGATGCAGGGAGACCAGGGTTTTCAGTCACTGCTCAGCCATGGAAACCTACTGGGTGACTGTGGACAAGCCACACTCTCTCAGCCTCAGAGGAGGGTAGAGCCAAATCCTCTCTGAACAAATCTTCCAAGCATTCACCTTAGGGTCACCAAAAGTTGCAAATGTCTTGAAGGCACATAATGACAACAAAGTCTAGTAAAAGAGAAATCCCTCTGTCCCCAAGAGATAAATCCAAGTAGCTGCCAAAGAAAAAAAATGATTCAGAGGTCAATTTTGTCCCATCAGCAAACTCTGAAGACTTTGTCCTTGTGGTCTCAAGATAACTTCAGCCACTGTTGCCACAGCTGTCACCCTTGTAGCTGAGTCAGTAAGCGCTCAATCCTCCCAGTCCGGGTGGAAGTGGGCCAAATAGAGGAACAAGGATTGGGTAGGGTGGGAGGAGACCTCATTGCTACATAGTGACAGGACTGCTTTCAAAAACATCTGGTTTTCAGTTTTTAGTCTGTTCGCCGAAATCAGTCTTAGGAAGCATGTTGCACTGGTTCTGAAAGAGTTTTGCTGGTTGACATTCGTGGTGAGGCTTATCTTTAAATTATATGTAACTTGGAAACTTTGCTGTAGGTCCCTTGAGATACTCACTACATAGCCTTAGGCCTAAGTCACTGTCTCAGCCTCAACTACTGTATAGGATTGTTGCGTGGGAAGGAGGACGACCACCCATGTTGCCTTGAAGTCACTGAAAGCAAGGCAAGGTAAAAATGTAGTATATTTAATAAGTCTTTCAAGTCTCAGACAAAGATCTTTTGATTTTCCAGGCCATTGAAAAACAGATTATTAAACCAACTGCATTATTGTTCAGCTACTTTTGCTGCTGTCACTGCTATATATTTGATTTTCTGTCTCTGTTATCTTATTCTCTTTCATACTTACTGTAGTAATTTATTTTTTGTTATTAAAATTGTTTTTAAATATTATAACGCTACCTTGAGAGATCTGTGCATTTGACCTTTTCACGCAGTCACTTCAGCTTACAATCAACTAGAACATCATGGTTGATCTTACCCACTTTGTTAGAGACTCATCTGCAGAAAATAACCTGTGGTTGTCAAGGTGACTTGAGTCACACCTGATGTGGTAGCTTTGGCTTTGAGTCTGAAGTCCATAGCACCAGTAGCTGAAGGCTGAGGCACTAATTATTTTGCTCTTGCGTGTCAATGTTGAGCTTGACAGCTGTCACCAAAAGATGTCAGTATTCAGAGATCAAGAGAGCGAGAGCAGAGCATGCTGTCCATCCATCCCATCCATCCATCCATCCATCCATCCATCCACAAAGTCTGAAAAAGAAGGTAACCTATTAATCCCCTGCCTGATCACTGTCTGCGGTGGTGCAGCTGATGAACTGAGGAAGGAGGTGTCTGGGGAAATGCCTCTATCCTCCTTACTTGGCAAGAAACACAGGAGCTGCCAAGGTTGAAACAATGATAAAGGGAGCAGGTGGCATTTATCCCACCACTCCCCAGGCTATGGAAATCGTATGTAAAATGATTCATAAATGGATATCTTCAAGAATAAACTCAGTGTATGATCTACAATCTGTTTTCCATATCTTTGCAGACAAGCTGTGAGCCAGGTGGGAATCATCATGAGAGTCCAGTACTGAGAAAGCATAGCTAGAAGACTGGGGGGATTTAATCAGAGTAGCTTCCTGTTCATCTAGCCCTGAACATCAGCAGGCTAGGGGTATAGCACCATTTCCCTATAGCTTCAGGGCTCGGAGTATGCAGGGGACTGCTCATCTAGCCTTCTATGACAATAGTATGGGAAGAGGAGTATATTTGTTCCCCACCTCCAGATACTGGAGACTGGGGTACCATCAGAAGCCTTGACCTACATGTTCCAAAGCCTTCCCTTATCATTATACTTGGAGTTTTCAGGAACTTGGTCCCCTTTGTGACTGAAAAAGTTTTAATGGGGACAATCAGTTCTGATCAGAGGGGAAAGTGTTTCTTCCAGTCCTGTAGTAAGTCCACTCAAACGTCTTTCACTTCAGGATGAGAAGTGAAAGCCAATGAAAGCCTTCAAAGCCAGTGACAGCATGGTGTGCATTCCCTTGCTAGGATCCTATAAGCCCAGGGTGGGAAACTTTTGTGCCCTCTTAGATACTGTGAACTTCAAGTCACAGACATGACAAAGCGTGAGGTATTAAGGAACAGTGGGATTCAAAATGTCTGGAAGGCCAAAAATTCCGTATACTTGGTATGAGCTCTTAGGACCCTGAACAGGCCAAGCCCCACTCCCTGGTTAACCATTTTATTTTCCCTTCCCTCAGGATACAGTAGCTTTTAGAAGAGGACACTGACAGAATCCAATCCTCAGTCTACCATTTTGGCAACAAAACTTAATTTGAAAAGTTTCAACAAGGGAAGTGTGCTTAGTCATATCCTCCAAATTTCACAGATGAAAACTGGGACACATGTTGCAAAGCAAAACCAAACTGTGGTTAAGATGGCAAAAAGGAATGAGGAAGAACAGACTAGCTAGGAGAGGCTGCAACAGTTTGCTTTTGCCTGAGCAGACTGGGAAGGGATAAGATTCAACACCCTCCTCTCTTTTCCCCTCTCCTGAGTTAATTGAACTCCTTTTGCATTTTGAACGCTATTTGAAGCAACAGAAGTAAGGTAAGAACAAAAGAGGCAAGTGGAAGGAGGAGAGAGGAACTGGGACATTTAAAAAATGTTTTAAAATGGGACAGCACAGGATTAATTGGGACTGCCCTTGCCAAATAGGGCCAGTTATAGAGGGTTTGGTTTGCCATTTGTGGTTCCTTTCTCTCTTATTGCATTTTACTAGAATGGTTTGTAGTAGGTTGTGTGTTAATCCCCAGTTGCAGCTTGTATCACTGTTCTGTAGCATGTTTGTAACAGTATGAAAAAGTTACTTCTTCGATTACAGCTCCTAGAATCCTCCAGTCAACATAACTAGTGGCAGTGCTAGCTGAGGGATTGTAATCCAAACAGTAACTTTTCCAGGCTGTTCTTTGTAATCTCATATGCTCTGTGTGTGAAGGAGACAGGGTGTGCATGTGAGTGGCGAAGCACAGATCAGAGTACCCTGCCTGTATGGACTGTCCTGACCTCGTAAATTATAGCCATATGAATTACACCTTCAGTTTGTCCTTGAGAAACCATTAGCAGCTGCTCAGAGAATCAATAGATGCAGAAGAAATACTTGACTTATTCTTGTCCCCAGTTTATGAGGATAGCCTCATCTTTGGATCCTGCCTGATGAGAGAAGTTCCATTCAGGGAGGCTTTGAAGGGAGAGTTGGAAAAAGACAACGTTTACTTAGCAATTATATTGGCACAGAATGTCTCCCAGAGATCTAGATTCTATGTGTGTGCATCTGTTTCACTTTCCTGCAGAAGTGTCCCATGGTACACAGTATGTCTGTTAGTAAAAAAAAGAGAATAAATTATATATGTGACACACACTTGTTAAAATTTAGGCAGAAGTATTTGTTGTTCACATTCTATTTTGCTGCCTTACAATTAGCTCCAGAAAGCACAAGGGTGGGGAGCTGCTGCTGCCTTCTCTCATAGGCACAAATAGTCCTTTCACAGCAGATACAGTATATGGGATGGAAAGAAGCCAACACACACACCAAGAGAGAGAGGCTATTCACTAAAGAAAAAGTGGGGAAATTCTCCTGCATGCTGACATGGAATTTGGTTAACACTTGTTTCCTCACCCTTTTTCTCACATCAGTTTTGAATTAAAATTTGTTGTAATACAGATCCTCATTTGAGAGGATTCTTAATGTTTTTGCCCTTCAAGTATTTTGGACTTCAGTTTCCATTAGCCCTATCCAGCATGGCCAGTGATAAAGGATTATGGAAGATTAGTCCAAAATATCCTGACAGCCAACAGTTTACCACTTCTGATCATAGGGATACAGTGGAGATGGGGAAATGTTTGTGGCCCAAGGATATGGTTTGCTCCAGGCAAGGACTTACCGACTACTTTTATGTGGTCTTCAGTGTAATTTTCCAGATCCTATGCATGCACATGTGCAGCCACATCCTGAAAATGTTCCCCTTGCAATGAAGCTATTTAAAACGCTAATGGCAATGGGAGGGGGGATTCAGTGTTGTGATTGTTGGAAGATTTCGTTCTTCATTCCCCTGTGAGTACATCATGTGCTGCAACTAAACTTTTAAAACTCTTCTATTGACACAAAGGGACCCTTTCCAAAGCTCAAATGTTGCACGTGGTTTGCGGAGGGAGGGGGAGAACAGAGACAATCACTCATCTCCAATCATCTAGTGACTGCTGATTACCTGTGATCTGGAGGACAAGCTGGTGGGTGAGATGGAGACAAACTCCCTGCTCCAAGCTGTAGTTTCCTGTCTCTGAGATATATTAAATACTGAAGAGATGGAAAGTTAAAGAGATAACATTCAATGTATGATTGCTTTTAAAATGTCCAGATAACTAAGGGCCGGTATCCAGAGATACGGAAAATCTGTTTGTCCTTTATTTTTGTGAATGGAAAGTGCAGCTCCTAGACTGATAACGAAATTCCAATTTTTGGTAGCCACAATCTTATGGGTTGGAACCCCAGCCTTCGAAAATAACACCTTAGGATGTCCAATGAAGTCGAAGAATGAGTGTTAGGGAATGCTCATGACTGAAATGCCAAGTGCCTATGGCAATGGGCTCCCATACATTTCGATCCCCCTAACAGGAGCAAACCTAACTTATCACAATAGTGGGGAATACTACAGACCCAAACGGTGGAATCATACATGGGATTACCAGCTAGGGATTATATTGTCAACCTATTCCTTGCAATGTGCACCAGCATGCTCGTAGGTGCAGCTTATTGGCATGGGGTACTAGGCAGGAATCCTGTCCACAGTCCCTACTGTGGGAGACATCCAGCTAACACCCACTTACTTACTTGAGCAGAAGGCCAATGTTAAAGAGCAGGTGACCTCAACTAGTGCTGTGAAGGTTCCAGGACCATTATTATATTTGCATTAAAAATCCTTTAAGTAAACAGGTATAGGCAAGCATTGATTTCTACTAAATTAATTTAATTTTGTATTCGTGAAGTATGACCTAAGGAATCTCCACTAATGGTCTCCTTAGAGATTAAATATAGCCTATTTGAGTACTCAGAAGCAAACAGGTAATCACTTAAATCCAGGTGGCCTGAATGACCCAGAGTCCATTATCCTTACTATAAAGCATAGCAATTAATAATTAAAGGTAATACTAAGTGCTGTTCAAGATTGACTGCTTCATCATACAAGCTGGGAAATGGGAAATGTTCCGTTTTAAAAAAAACTTATATCATTGTCTATGGACTCTGTTTTGTTCTACCAAAGAAGCTACAAGTGTAAACTAGTTTTCGGTAGAGCTTTCTTAGAGTCATCTTTATTTCTGCCTTCCCCAGTAACAGTTGTGACTAGAATTTATTCATGTCCAAATGAAGTGAAATATCACAAGAAGAAACACTCCTGTTCAGGGTTCCAGCCAGTTAGGCCCTCTCCTGGAATATCCCATTTGTTTATTTGTTTTAATAATTTATGTATTGTGCTTTCATACCAAAGAGGATTTAAGGGCTGCATGCATAGAAATTAAAATACAAATAAATAAAATTAAATATTAATACAATAAAGCATCTTAAAATCTAACCATCATAGTAAAATTGATGCACTTAGCACTAAATTTGTCAGCATTAAAATATATATAAATTTAAATTCATTGTTTTTAAAAAATGTTTTAAAACATCTGTGTAAATAGGTTATTTGTGTGGAACATAATTCGCCATTGGTCCCACTGCAAATTTCCAGCATGAGGAAAACAACAACAGGGTCCTGTGGCTCTTTAAAGACTAACATATATATATTATAGCTTGAGGTTACGTGGACCTCCTTCACCAGATGCAGGTAAATGTGACCCAGAGCTGGAAAACCAATGCAGAAAATGTCATCTATTTTCTAGATAAGGACACTTGTCTTACAGAAGACACACAGAGAAGAGAAAAGCCAACCTCAACCCCCAGTTTTCCTTTTCTAAAACAGGCAGTTGTCATTTTTGCACACAAAACATGCTTAAGGTTGTTTGGGAGGAGGTCCTCCCCCTTAGGTTTTCTTTTCTGTACTTTTTTAAAAAAAAATTTGTAATTTCCGTAAACCTACCAGCAGATTTGTTGTGTGCATAGATTGTGACATTTTGGCAATGTAACGGAACATGCTCAAAATAATTTTGCTGTTTGTATAAAGGCCTTGATTTGCTTTAGGGCATATTCACACGCATATGTGACCACACAGAAACACTGGGCTTAAAATTCAGCGGGTTTGTTGTACAAATGTAAAATCTGTCTTTTTTATGCAGAGTTTCAGTGGATTTGTAATACAAACTACTAAGTGGATTTGTAATACCAAATGTAAAATCTATCCTTTTTTATGCAGAGCTGCTGGGGAAGTGGGTGAAGAACATCAGGAAATATTTTAATTGTCCAGAGTAATTTAAAATTTTGTTTCTTTATTGTCAATTAGTAGAGTAGGATTCCACTGACATTTTAAAACTTGTTCTTTGCAAGGTTTTTATGACAGCTTTAAACAGTATTCCAGAGGACAACATACATTTCTTTCAAGATAATTGTTAACAAATTTGAAGCTAAAGGAAATTTCCAATGTCCATCAGAAACTGGACCTTCCAGAGGTAAAAAAAGCAGCAAAATAGGCACTCAAGTATGTGTGCTCCAGCGACTAATATAAAAGACGATCTTGCATACAGGTTGTCTTTTACACACTGTATCTTTTATATCTATGCATGGCTACCCAGAAGCAGAGCCTGGAATATTAGGTTTGAAAATTGATTTGTTAATGTTAACCTTAGAATTAGGAGCTAACTTTGTTGCCATTAACATGAACAGTTGGGATCACATAATTTATTGCTTTAACATCAGATAGGTTATTAGGCCATTGATGTCTGAAGAAACCATGGGCTTCAAAGAGAATAGCATGGCAGTTATCACTGTTGATCACTAGGTGTACGTTTTGCTCTTGGAGCCTAACAAATGAATTCTAACAACTTAAAAGGATTAATTAATTAAAGTGGAGTAATAATTCCAGTATTGGCCAGGAAATCTACTAGGAGTTCAGCCATCCTAGGTGATCTAACAATAATTTAAAGAAATTA
Organism: Cyclura pinguis; assembly: GCA_030412105.1. Lineage (NCBI taxonomy): Eukaryota > Metazoa > Chordata > Lepidosauria > Squamata > Iguanidae > Cyclura > Cyclura pinguis. The sequence goes on from CM059599.1 coordinate 177,856,302, forward strand.
CATTCCCCTCTCCACATTTGTGGGTTTCACTTTTGCAGATTTGATTATTGATGAATTATTTGCTGTCAGCTCTGCTGCTGGCTTATGCCATTTTTAATAGGGACTGCAAGTCTCGTGAGACTGAGAAACTGCGAACAAGGCTAGTAAGTCCCTCTTAAAAATGGTGTGGGGCAACAGTGAAGGTGGCAGTAAGCCCCACCAGCCAACCACTTCTGCCTTGTGAAGGAACCCCGATGCCTCAAAGGAATCCATGATGGGTTGAATATGCTGATCATACTTTTGTGTGTGTTAAATATGGTTTGGGAAGACCTATAGTTATTCATGGTTTTTTCACTTTCATGGGGGTACTGTGCCCTAACCCTAGCGAATGTGGAGGGATGACTGTATTTTAAAAAAAATTCGCAAAAATAAGAACTGACTAAATTTCAGCTGAGCATCTTTAAGATTGCATCCTCAACCACAATATTACTCTAGATAAATTGATTAGATTGGTTTGGACTGGAACAGACTGGGTTAGATTAGATTAGATTAGATTAGATTAGATTAGATTAGATTAGGATCCTCTATTTGGACACCCATAATGGTTATCTGTACAGGCTCCATCAAGTAAAATATCAGCTCATCATTAACAGTTCCTTCTTTGAAAAGTGCACAAGAAATAATTCTTAAGTGATGAGTATATCAGTGAATGTACTGTAAATGAAAGGGATTTTCCTGAAGGGTTTGTCTTCCTAGGGGAGTTATTAGCTTAATTCATTAGACTATGTAATCTGATTAAAAGGATCGAAATAAGCAGAATGACTTTCGGTGCTACTGAGCAGAGCCAAAGATACTTTCCTGTTATGTTAACTTACCTAAAATACTCACTGGCAACAGTAGTACGGCCATCAGCCCTAGGCAGAGCTCAGTTGCAGGATGACTTGTGCTCACACGTAACCCACAGGCAAATGTGTTCCTGCCATTAATGACCATTCAAAATAATCTGCTGAGATTCATAGATCGAGTCTCAAGGCGCATCCAGGTTGACAGAGAAGTCCCAGATTTTGTTCCTGTTCTTTCTGATTTCATACAGCATTAAAATAAACCCACTTGGGGAAAAAGTCTCTGATCGTAACAGGAGCTGACAAAAAATATTTTGGGATAAACAAAATGTGTATGAGTCTTCAAACTAAAATTGGAAACAACAGCAACAAAATCTGGGATTTCCTGGTCTTTCTAATCTGCTTGGATGGGCCCTCAAGAAAGGTTTGTGCAATTCAGTTTTCCTCCTTCCCTCCGTTTTCTTCCTTGACTAGCTTTTACTATTGCTTCCATCACTGAACATTCTGACTAAGATGCACAACATTTAATAAAAATTAAAATTATAAGTATTAAATTACTAGCAGCTTAATAATGTTTAACACTACCAGCAGCTTAATAGGAAGTCAAATTCATATAGAATTTTTTGTTGTTATTGTTAACTGCTGTCAAGTCAACCTCAGCTCATGGTGACCTCCAAGACATTCTGTCATCAACCACCCTGCTTAGGTTTTGCAGATTCAGGGATGTGCCTGCCTTGAGTGGGTCTATCCATCTGTAATGCAGTCTTCCTCCCTCTTTTCCTACTGCCCTCTATCTTACCAAGCATTATACCCTTTTCTAGTGAGTCCTGGCTCCTCATGATATAGCCAAAGTACAATAGTCTCAGTTTAGTCATCTTGGCTTGCAGGGATTTGATTTGGCTCTAGCACCCATTCATTTATCTTTTTAGCACTCCAGGGCACCAAGGAACTCCTTTCCAAGAGCACATTTCAAATGAGTTGATTTTCATCCTATCACCTTTTTTTCCCACTGTCCACCTTTCACAACCATACATAGAACCTGGAAATACAATGGCACAGACAATCCTAATTTTAGTATTCAGTGACATATCTTTACACTTCAGGATCTTGTCTAGTTTCTTTATAGCTGCCTTTCCAAGTCCTGGTCTTCTTTTGATTTCTTAACTGCAGTCTCCATTCTGATAAATGACTGAGCCAAGGTATGGAAACTAGATCAATGCCTTCATTGTCTACTTTAAGGTTGTGTAAATCATTTGTGGTCATTATTTCTGTTTTCTTAATGTTCAGCTGTAAATCTGTCTTTGCACTTTCTTCCGTGACTTTGTTCAGTAATTGTTCCAAATCTTTGCTGTTTTCTGCTAGTAGTATGGTGCCACCTGCATATTAAATTTCTGATGTTCCTTCCTCCAGTTTTTGTATCTCCTTCCTCCAAGTCTAATCCTGCTTTACATATGATATGTTCAGTACACAAGTTAAACAGATAGTATGATAAAATGTAGCCTTGCCTGACCCTCTTGCCAATTGGAAACTGTTCTGTTTCTCCATATTCTGTTCTATTAATAGCCTCTTGTCCACTTACAGGTTACACATAAGAACAATCAATTGTTGTGGGACACCCATTTCTCTAAGAGCAATCCATAGTTTCTGATGATCTGCATAACCAAGGACTTTGCTATAATCTGTAAAGCACAGGCTGATTTGCTTTTGAAATTCTTTGGTGCACTCCATTATCCAATGTATGCTTGCAATTTGATCCCTAGTGCTTCTTCCTTTCCTGACCTCTGCTTGGACAGCTAGCATTTCTTACCCCATATATGGTAGAAGTCTTTGTTGTAGAATTTTGAGCACGGCTTTACTTGCATGGGAGAATATTGCAATGGTCCTTACTGGAATCCCTGGTGTCCCCTTCCTTGGGGATTGGAATGTATATTGGGCATTTCCACTGTAGCTGTGGGCCATTCTTTCATTTTCCATATTTGTTGACAGATTTTTAGTTAGAACTAGAGTAGCTTCTCTCTGTGTAGGTTGCAGCAGCCATCTGTTCCTGGTAGTCTATTTCTCCCAAGTGCTCTGAATGCAGCTGCTATCATCATCATCATCATCTGTATCCCACTTTTTGCCCAACATTGGACATCAAAGTGACTTACATATTAAAACAATACAATCTAAAACATATAAATAGTACATATTAAAACAGCATTAAACTTTATAAGAAGTAAAACAGCTAAAGAGAGATAGAAAGAATCAATTAAAATTAAAACAGTAAAGCACTCACCAGCGCATTCTTTAAAAACTTTTTGTATTAAAAATGCCTTCCTGAATAAAATGGTCTTTGCCTACTGCTGGAAGGACAACAAGGAGGGGGTGATTTCTGCCTCCCTGGAAGGGAGTTCTGGAGTCTAGGGACAGTCATTGAGAAGGCTGTCTCTTGCGTCCCCACCAACCATGTTTGCAACAGTGGTGGGACTGAGAGAAGGGCCTCTCCTGGTGATTTCAGAGCCTGGGCTGGTTCATAGAGAGATCCAGTTTGTCAAGTAGCCCAAACTTGAGCCACATAGGGCTTTATAGACTTTGAATTTTGAATTTTGAACACTTTGAATTTTGCCTGGAGACAAACCGGCAGCCAGTGGAGCTGTTTCAACAGGGGCATGGTATTGGTCTCTATAACCTGCCCCAGTTAAGAGTTTGACTGCAGCTCTTTAAACCAGCTGAAGTTTCCAAACATTCTTCAAAGGCAGCCCCAAGTAGAGTGTGTTAACAGTAGTCCTAAGGGATGGAATTTAGGCATGTACTACCATGGCCAGATCTGACATCTCAAGAAATGGGCGCAATTGGTGCACAAACTTTAAAAGTGCAAAAGAACTAGCTACTGCGGCAACCTGGGCCTCCAGGTTCAACGCGGAGACCAGGAATACACCCAAACTGCAAATGTTTGTCTTCAAGAAGAATGTAACCCCATCTAACACAGGCTGAATCCCTGTCCTTGATCTGCCTTTCAGCTGGCCAAGGGTACCTCTGTCTTGTCTGGATTACGTTTCAGTTTGTTTGCCCTTGTCCAATCCATTACTGATAACAGACACAGGTTTAAGACCAGGATAACGTCCTTGGATTGGGGTAGAAAGAAGTAGTAGAGTTGTGTGTCGTTCTGCATATTGATGGCACCACACCTGAAAACTCCTGATGACCTCTCCCAGCGGTTTCATGTTGAATAGCAAGGGAGACAAAATGGAACCCTGAGGAACCCCACAGACCAACATCCAGGGGGTTGAACAGGTGTACACCAGAATCACCTTCTGGGTTCACCCCTCAAGCAGGGAAACTTGTAAAACAATGCCTCCAAGTACCATCTAAGCAAGATGGGCCAGGATACCATGATCGATGGTATCAAAAGCCACTGAGAAGTCTAGCAGAAACAACAGGGACACATTCCCCCTGTCCAGTTCCATGCGTAGGTGATCCACCAAGGCAACCAAAGCAGTCTCAGTCCATAGCCAGGCCTGAAATCAGACTGAAATGGATCTAGGCGATCTGTTTCATCCAGAAATTCTTGGAATTGGGAGGTTACCACCTGGCCAATAGTTACCCATTATAGAGGGATTCAGGGATGGCTTTTTCAACAAAGGCCTCACAACCGCCTCCTTTGGGTAAGTTGGAATACTAATTTGTTGCCTACCCTCTTCACCCACTGAGCCAGTCCCCTTCTGGCTTGTTTGATAAGCCAGGATGGGTAAGAGTCTAACACAAAGGTGGTGGTTCTCACCGCTCCAAGGATCCTGTCCATATCTTCAGGCTGCACAAAGTTAAAATTGAAGTGTATCCAATAATACCGGACAAGCAGGAATCAAAGATACATCCATTGGAACTGTACCAACTACTGCTTCCAAGTGAGAGTGGAAATGAGTGATTTTATCTTCAAAGTGCAGTGCAAATTCTTCACAGCAGGCTGTTGAGTGGTTTGCATTTTCTGCTTGAGGACCAGTATGTAATAGACCTCTGATAGACCCACTCAGAACAGTGACTCCTTGCAGATGCAATGGTGGCAGCAAAAAATAATTCCTGTGCTGTCCACACTGCCACAGAGTAGGTCTTCAAACACGCTGTAACTCATGTTCAATCACACTCACTTTGAGCCTTCCACCAATGTCACTCTATCTTAGTCCCATTTGCTTCATCACTGCCAACTCCCTGGAAAACCAGGGGGCTAGTTTTGCACAAATTCTATGAAAGAGAACACTTAGGAGCAATTGTGTCAACTGCCCTGGCCAGAATTAGTCTGTCAGTCTTTCATCTCTTTTATATAGTTCTTCCGTGTATTGTTTCCGTCATCTTTTTACTTCTACTTGGTCATATAATATGTTCCCCTGCTGGTCTTGGAGCATCCCCACTCTTGATTTAAATTCCCCTTTGATTTCTTTGATCTTGCAGAAGAGGCCTCTTGTTTTTGCTCTTTTGTTGTCAGCTTCTATTTCTCTGCATTGATTATTATAGTAGTTCTCCTTATCCCTGTGCACAAGTTATTGAACAATTGCATTCAAGGTTCTGACAATTTCTGTCACCTTTTATTTTTGCTTCTTCTTTGTTCTTAACTGCTTGAAGAATTTCATCTGTCACCCACTGAGGTTTCTCTTTCTTTTGGCTACAGATAGTGTCTTTTTGTATTCATTCCTGACAGTGTCCCTGGCTTCAGTCCAGAGTCCAGAGTTCTTGTAGCTTCCAGTCAAGCAGGCTTAATAATGCAAATCTATTTTTTAAATTATCTTTAAATTCTACAAGGATGTTCCTCAGGTTGTATTTCAGCATGATGGTTGGTTTTGTGTTTTTCTTTAGCTTTGCTCTGACTTTTGCTGTTAATAATTCATGGTGGCACAGTGGTTAAATGCTGGTACTGCAGCCACAAGGTTGTGAGTTTGATCCTGCCGGGCTTCAGGTTGACTTAGCTTTCCATCCTTCCACAGGTCGGTAAAATGAGTACTCCGCTTGTTGGGGGCAATTAGCTAACACATTGTAAACCGCTTAGAGAGCACTTAGCTGATAAGCAGTATAAAAATACACATGCTATTGCTATTGAGCCACAATCTGCTCCAAGTCTTGTTTTTACTGAGAGAACGGAGCTTCTCCATCTTCTACTTCCGATTATGTAAGTTGATTTCTTTATTGCCCATTAGGTGATGTCTGTTTATACAGTCACTTCCTGGGTTCTTGAAAAAAATGTTTGCAATGAACAAACTGTTAGCCTCACAAAATTCAATCAGTCTCCTGCTTCATTTCTTGATCCTACACCAAAGTTTCCTACAATCTTTGATTCTACTCTGTTTCCTAGTTTTACATTCCAATTGCCTATGATTAACATAGAATCCTGTTTTGGTGTGTGATCAATTTCCTCCTGGACTCCTGCATAGAATCTTGTTACCCTGTATTCTGGGGGTCCTGGTAGGGATACCTAAATAACCTCGCAATTACACAAATTGGGGAAATTAGTCAAGAGCACTGGTTGGCAAAACAAGAGGCAGGGTAACGCAGTGGAATCTTGTAACCCAGTGTTTATGGGGTCAGGCCAAGTCAAGAAGCAAACCGGTTTGAAAGTAATGAATGATCTTTATTAAAGACAGGCACACAATGTAAACAACACACGCACACAGATAACAAAGGAAAATAAAGGTGTGAGTAAGATAGCAGGATTTTCAGAGGGATAGTTGATTCGGTTGATATGATACCTGTTCCTGAAGCCCAGAAGAAGATGGAGAGCGAGGCTGGGGTTCGATGTATCTCAGCACGTGGAGCTGAGGGGAAGCTCGCCAAGCGATGCAGCAGCAAGGCGGTCTGGAACTCGGGAGAGATCCGAGGAAGCACTCAAAGTCAGGGATTTTTATAAGGAGAATTGTGACCGCAGGCTAGGTCGGACTTGGGGAGAACAATAGATTTGGGGCTGGAGACAAAGCCTCCAAAAGGTCAGAATTTGAATGATTGAGTTACAGCCAAATTGTCAATAGGATAGCTGGTATGCAAACGCGGAGTATTTGAGCATTGTATAGCTCAGTCTTCAAGCTGCCAGCGCTAGGCAGAGGATCTTTTGAAAGTTGCGTGCATACCTAATGGAGGTACTTGCCTTGAGGTCTCCTAAAGCTGCGAGTCGGCTGTTTCTGGCCTGCCTGTATTGTGTTGGAATATTACGGCGATTATCGGCCGAGCCTGTATGCGTGCTTGTCCGGGGGCCTCGCAAGCATGTGGAAGGGAATGGGTATGTGAGGCCGAATTATTGATATCAATAGATATCTTTTTATATCTCCAAAGCTTGGGCTAGCCAGGGTAGTAACAATCTTTCAGTTCTTTTACTTCTGCCTCTGTAGTTGGAATGTAAGCTTGTATTATATTATATTGATGGGTTTTTCCTAAAGTCTTATTGACATGATTGAGTCAGAGTTTGTATTGTATGTTTGACTGCTTTTGCTATATTTCTCCCCACTAAAAATTTCACCCCATTTCTTCTTAGATTTTCATTTCCTGAGGGAAACATTATGTAATTATCTGACCCAAAATATCCCATTGCTGTCCACTTTAGCTCACTCACCCCAAGTATTGCAATGTTTATACATTCCATTTTTTTTTACTATGTCTACCTTCCCCTGATTCATGGTTGTTGTTTTTTGTTTTTGTTTTTTACATTCTGTATTTCTATAATATGTGTTGTACAGCTTCGGACTTACCTTTTTCCTCTGAGCACATCAACAGCTGAATGTCCTTTCGGCTTGAGTCCAGTTGTGTCATTAGCCAGAAGGCTACTCATAATTGTCCTCTATTCTTTCCCAGTAGCTCATTGAGCACCATTTGAGCTGGGAGCCTCATCTTCTGGCACTACCTCTTTCATTTTGGATTGCCTCATTGTAGGATTCTGCCAGTGAGGGATCTTCAAAAGGAGATTTACCATGCCTCCCTCTGCACAGTACTGACAAGTATTAGCTATGGCGCCACTTCCATTGTTTCTGAGAGATCCTTTGCCAAGGAGGAACCCCCTACTACTGCTGCTGCCCAGGAGCTGTTTGGCACATTTAGACTGGATCCTCAGCAAAAGCCTATCTGACATAGGAGACCCTACAAGCAGCACTGCTGCCAACAGCATAGCCTCTTGCTCACAGGAGCATGCAATCCCACCACCACAGGACGATAGTGTTATCATGGAATGCGTGTTGAGGGGAGAGGATACAAAAGTGAAGGAAGGCAGGCTGAGGAAGGCTTGAGTAAAGCTTACTTGAGCTAGCCCAGGGCACAGACAAACCAGGCCTGCTTCCTTTCTTTCCTCACTGGAGTAGCAATGCCCTTTTAATTTTATTATCACACCCTGACTCCCTCCCCACACTTAATCACAACCGTGCTTTCCCTAAAACCCACAACCTTTGTGGATAAAGAGCAAAGCTTATTAATGGTTGCTCCAAAAAGCAATGGGTAACTCGTGGTAGCGTGTTATTGAAAATAAAACTGAAGAAAATACTCTCTTGAGGCTGTACTTATGGAAAAATAGAATGAAATCTTTATTAAAAGAACCAACAAGGGAAAAGGTATTGTGTATTCAAGAAGATTCAAACAAAATAACACTTTCTTAAAGATATTCAACTATTTCCTTCAAAACACCACAGTGTTCACCAACAGAGCTTTCACAAACACCGCCTTTGGTTCTCCTGGCCCAAAGGTCTGTTTTCCCACTCAGGGTTCCACCCTCTGACCCTTTCAGAAGTTGCTTGGTTATTTCTCTGTCTCACATTAGCCACTGAGAAGGTAACCCTCTCCCAGAAAACCCTCTTTTTGTTTACTCGACACTCTAATTTAGGCCATTTACTCACCTTACCTCATGCTGGGATGATCCATGGACATCCTGGCACACGTCCCCCAGTGGCAGAGGAATAGCGGCATTAACACCGCTGCTCCTTCTGCATTGTCCATAGCAATGCCTTCTCCTTGTCCTTTCCCTGCCCTGCGGCACTTAACTGCTCACCTTTTGCTGGGGCCTTTTTTCTTATTGGGTGGCATCGTACACACCTATGCATCCATGTGTCAGGGGTCCTGGATTGATGATGGAAGCTGGTGTGACGGAGGAACCGCACACCACCAGGTAATGGGACAGTCACACTTTAGGGTGTCAATAATGGACTTTTTCCATTATTGACATAGGCATGATACGGGGGGGGGGGGTCGGGCAGTTGGCAACAGGATAGTGATGGGTTGCCCATGACGTTGTGCAAAAGCATGGCTCCTGGAACTGTGGCAGGGGGACATGGCTGTGTGGAAACGGCCTTAGAGTTCTCTCTATGAATCTCACTGACGGAAGCCACATTCTAAACCACGTGCTCCCAGTATATATGCTTTCTGCTGTCTCACTCACAGTTTCTCCCTTTGGCTAGGACTGGGTTGTCCTCAGACAGAGAGCCAATCAAACTACATCATCCTCTGTTACTAGGCTGCTTTGCTAGCCACAAACCTCCAGGCTCTGTCACAAGTGCCATTGGTGGTTTACTTCTGAGTAAATAAATTTAAGGTCAGACTGATAGTCATGAAACTTGTATTCAGTGTCAGACTCAGCATTAAGGATTAGATAGATACAGAGTGCCTGCCCCTCACTTCCATAATTGTAAATAGTCAGCAAAGATTTGAGGTATAGGGTATATGTGTAGCTGCCAAGGAGGATGGAACCCTAGATTTCGTTGGTTTTGAAAACTTGAATAGTAACACTGTGCAGGCTTATATGGAAGAAAGCCCTTTTGAGCACAGAGATTTCAAACACAGCCTTTGTCTCACCAGAACTCTGGCTCATCCACTTAATGAGATTGATTAATTAATTAATGAGAGCTTTAAATATTGTCCTCTGCTCATAAACCTTTATTTTGTCACCACTTCTTTCTTTTGCCTCACCGCAGAGAAATCATAGAAATGTAGAGTTGGAAGAGACCACAGGGGCCATCCAGTCCAACCCCCTGCCATGCAGGAACACCCTCAAAGCACTCCCGACAGATGGCCATCCAGCCTCTGCTTAAAAACCTCCAAAGACGGAGACTCCACTACACTCCGAGGCAGCATATTCCACTGCCGGACAGCCCTGACCATCAGGAAGTTCTTCCTGAGGTTCAGGTGGAATCTCCTTTCCTGCAGCTTGAATCCATTGCTCCTTGTCCTGGTCTCTGGAGCGGCAGAAAACAAGCCCTCTCCCTCCTCTACGTGGCATCCCTTCAAATATTTAAACATAGCTATCATGTCCCCACTTAACCTTCTCTTCTGCAGACTAAACATACCCAGCTCTCTAAGTCTATCCTCATAGGGCATGGCTTCCGGGTCCCTCACCATTTTGGTCGCCCTCCTCTGGACCTGCTCCAGCCTGACCATGTCCTTCTTGAATTGGGGTGCCCAGAACTGCACACAGTATTCAAGATGAGGTCTAACCAAAGCAGAGTAGAGTGGTACCAGTACCTCCCTCGATCTAGACACCATACTCCTATTGATGCAGCCAAGAATTGCATTGGCTTTCTTGGCTGCCGCATCGCACTGCTGACTCATTTTCAGCTTGTGGTCTATTAAGACTCCTAGATCCCTTTCACACATACTGCCATCCAGCCACGTGTCCCCCATCCTATATTTCTGTATTCCATTTTTTCTACCTAAGTGTAGGACCTTACACTTCTCTCTGTTGAATTTCATTTTGTTAGCCTTGGCCCAGCTCTCCAATCTGTCCAGGTCATTTTGAGTTTTGATTCTGTCCTCTGGTGTATTAGCAACCCCTCCCAATTTGGTGTCATCTGCAAATTTGATCAGCATGCCCTCGATTCCTTCATCCAAGTCATTGATGAAGATATTGAACAGCACTGGGCCCAGGACACCACCCTGTGGCACCCCGCTAGTCACTTCTCTCCAGGATGAAAAGCAGCCATTGATGAGCACCCTTTGGGAACGGTCAGTCAACCAGTTACAGATCCACCTGACAGTAGCCCTGTCCAGCCCACATTTTACTAGCTTCTTTGCAAGAATGTCATGGGGAACTTTGTCAAAGGCCTTACTGAAATCGAGATATGCTACATCCACAGCATTCCCTTCATCTATCAAGCTAGTAACTCTATCATAAAAAGAGGTAAGATTAGTCTGGCATGACTTATTTTTGAGAAATCCATGTTGACTTCTCGTGATTACCGCATTGCTTTCTAAGTGATTAGAAACTGACTGCTTAATGATCTGCTCCAGGATCTTTCCGGGTACTGACGTCAGGCTGACTGGGCAATAATTATTTGGGTCCTCTTTTTTTCCCTTCCTGAAAACGGGGACAACATTTGCCCTCTTCCAGCCTGCTGGAACTTCTCCTGTCCTCCAAGATTTCTCAAAGATTATGGCAAGCAGTTCCGAAATGACCTCTGCAGAATCTACAGAGAGGAGGAGAAAAACTGGTTTTGTGATAGATCCATTAACTAGCAGGTTGACTATGGGATGAGGGGGGTCCAGGCGGGTGCTTTTTGCCTCTGTAAAACTGGGAGTGCTTTCTCTTCCATATTTAACTTGTGATGCACTTGCTTCCGAGGATGCAGTGAGCTGTGAGCCTCCTTGAAAAGTCTTGAAAGGTAGTTAAGCAATGGATTACATAGGCCATTTCTGCACTAGTCTGTTATAGCACTCTTATTCCATTTCAACATCCTATGGAATCCTGGAGTTTGCAGACCCCTTCCTAAACTTCAAACCCCAGGATTCCATAGGATGTTGAAAGTGGAATAAGAGCGCTATAACATGCTAGTGCAGAAATGACCATAAAGAAAGAAACAACATATATAGGATTAGTCTGTTAGACAGGCGTCATCCTGAAGTTTTAAAGTGGGTGATAATGAATAGATGAGCAATTTAATCTGGAAAATTTAACCTTAATGATGTTGAACAGGTGAGCATCTTAATCTTGACATTTTAAAATTAATGATAATGAGCAGGTGTGTAGTCTCTGGCCCTCCAGATCCAGGGATGGGTTCCATAACTTTAAATGCTTTGCTTTAAAGGTTTATCTCTGAATTCATTCCAAAGTGCAGACTTTAAGAATGTGGTAGGGGTAATTTAAGCATCCAGAATTTGATAAAATAGCATTTATATCTTTGGAATGTTACCCTGGATCAAACCTGCCAGTAACTGGAGGCCTTTTAAAAGAGATATCATTGGTTTGTGTATGTTCTTGTTTTTAGTCAGTGAACCACATGTGGTGTTGTTGTGTGACTTCAAGTTGTTTCTGACTTATGGCAACCCCAAGGTACATACGGTTCCAGAAATATTACAATGGTCACAAGTCCTGCAATCCTCTGGTCATTTGGTGTGAGGATACTGTTGCAGTGACCTTTCACTGCTGCCTCATAAGCCAGGTCTCTACAGCTGAATAAGGATGGCATTAAGTTTCATTGTCAATTTTAACAAAAGAAATCATGAGAATTTTACTTCACATTACTCTACAGAGTGCAGTATGATTCCAGCACTGCTGGGAAAGATCACCCAAGGTGTTATATAACCACAGAAATATTTTCTGTGACAAATCCAGAAAAAACTAGTACAGGCATCTGGGTGTAATCAGATAAAGATCTGGAAACCTGATTGTTGGACTGCATTTGTTCAAAATATTTATCCTTTGTATAGATATAGATATGGGTGTGTGTGTGCACACACACATACAAAAAATATTGCAGTACTGTATACCTTCATTAGAGCAGCCAGAGGCTAAAGAAGGAAGAGATCTTACCCTCTTGTAAAAATCCTGTGGTAAAGGAAATTTCAGCAAGTATGACCTGCATCACAAGCCATACCTGCTGAAATTCCCTCTTCTGCCCACCTTTTAAAAGGGGCAGGAGTCATACCCTCTTTTGAATCTAGCTACTCTCATTCTTGTGTCAGAACAGGAATGACCCTGTTCAGTCGTGCAACCAGTTATGTCTCCCTCACCCCCAAATCCACATCCCATAAGTGCAAGGGGGGGGGGCAAACAGGTCAATTCACTCTTCACCTCTCCTGCCCTCCTCTGTTTATCTTTTAATATTCCTCTAAAGAGAAACAGTTTTTAACTCCTACTTTTCTTTTAACATAAATGGCTCTTTCTTTGGCTGATAATTTTCCCTGTTTAGTGCTCAGTGAAGCCAGAGCCTGGACCCACATAGTGAAGTTGCAGTCCTGCAGTCAACACCTGAGTAACTTTGCTAGCCCTACATGTTCTTCTATTACAGTAGATGTATGGCAGGCAAAATACATCTCCAGTCTGAGCACTCAAGTATGGGCTGTATCCAGTATTTACATCTGAATATCAGCATAATTATCTAGGGGATAAAAGCAGCAATAATATTTGTTGAGTTACTAAATACAGCCAATACATACTATCTGTATCATGGAAGCATAGGGGAAATTAGCAAGGATCTTCTGCTGGCTTGCATTTGGTATTTGGCAAACAGTTCATTAAAGCCTCTCTGCTATTCTGGTCTGTGGCTGGGCTTTCACACTCTGGTTGAATTCTTATTTGTATGTGCCGAACAGGATCAATATTGACAGAATTAAAATTTTCTGAGAACAGTAAACACAGATTTCATGAACAAGCCAGCTGCTATTTCATATCAATATAAATATATAATGTTGTATTTCAAGTTCAGTGTGGAGGTATTTGAATCTTTCCAGAGTACAGAATAAGAGAAGAGAATATACTTTACAGAAAATATGCTAATTGTACAAAAGTTTCTTTTGAGCAAAGCAAACATGTATCTTTATATTGAGTGATAGCATGTAAAATAATTTGAAGGAAATTTGAGTGATGGAACTGTTCGTACTTCCAGGGCTGGGAACAGAAACCACAATGACTCTTCATAACCCTGTAAGTCAGTTTCACTGTAAGTCAGAAATAACTTGAAAGCAGACAACAACAACAACAACAACAAAAAAGCTTCCACTGTACTTTAATTCACTGTAATGATGGCAAGTAGATCTGTCCATCCATCCATCTTTCCTTCCTTCCCTCTCACACATAGGTTGTAACCACAGTATCAACTGTCTGCTGCAGTAGCCAGACAAGGAAGTTTTGTTACCCCAAAATGTGGGTGACTCAGGGGTCCACTTGCAATGTCATGATCCTCCATGTAACAATGGGGAATTAATTATCAAATTGGGAGGCCTGCAAGGTGGGGGGGAGTGTAACCTAACGAGATCTTTCCACCAATGTTTACAAGGTCTTGCAGGAAAGAACCAGCCAGAGATTCCAAAACGTAAACTAAAATGTGTTTTATTGAAAATTCACTCATTCACACAAGTTGAAACACTCACAGACTCACACAAGAGCTAACCAAAGGATAAAGGGAGGAAAGTTGTTGATATAGGAGTTTTAAGAGAATGGGCAACAATTACCAAGCCGGAGAGTAGCAAAGAAAGTGGCAATGTGGCTTAGACAAGTGCCTAAGGACAGAACTCATTCAGAAATCAGAGTGACTATGTGGCAACCAGCAAGCAAAGTACTGCATCAAACCACTCAAAACAGAGGGTTCTTATACCCAAAATCTATCCTGAGGGTGTGAATGGCTCTCTGACTGGGCAAACAATGAATGTTGACACACGGACAATGGGGACCAAACAGAGTTAATGGTCTTAGTGTTTATGTGACAAAGAGATATTGGCTGTCATATTGTGACAATTGCTGTATTGTGGAGAGGTTTGGGGAACAATGCAGGGAAACATCCAGGTGTGAGGGAATAAGGTTGAAACTGGTGGGAACTTTCCTTGACCACTGTATGCTCACAGATGTTCCAGCTTCAGCTTAAATCTGTTATCTCCAGAGTTGTCAGGTAATCTGCCTGACAATGATTTCGGCTATGCTTAGAGGGGGGTTGGCTGCCCTGCCTTGCAATCACATGTGTTCAGTCAGTAATTTTCCTCTGCCCAGCTTGATTTTCCAGTCACCTCTGGTTCCATTTTATATCAATGCCAATCAATGTATTTTACCAATTAAATAATATTTCACTGCGGGGCGGTTGGGGGTGGGCCTGTAACATTTTTAGTGGGATAGTAGAGGGAGGGAGCTCACTGCGGAAACAGGAAAGAACAATCAGAAACCTCTGATTCCTGCAGACTTCTGATTATCTGATAGGGAGCATGATGAACTAAGAAGAGTTTGAAAATAAGCACACCCATTACAAACCACTAGCAATGGTTGCTGTAATGTATTTTAAATATTCAACCAGCATTGTTCAACACAGTTCTGTCCCCTAATTATGCTTGTTTTGTGGGTATCAAATGACTCCAAAATCTTTTTTTAGCAATGGACCCAACAATAGGCTGATGTGGTGAACTAGAGCTGAAGCAGAACCTAATGTATACCTATAGAATCTTTATGCCAGTGGTACGACATAAGTGAGGAGGGGAAGAGGGCTGACTGAGAGTATGGCAAGGAAGGACATGAACTTAGGAAGAATTCTATCTCCCTCACCTAAAGCCCATTATTGCCCCTTAGGATCAAGTAATATTATGCCAAGAAAAGAGATGGCTTAAGTTAAATGCTTCCATCAAAGCCTAAGGACAATTCTGTTTATTGGAATATACCCTTGGCTTATAATAACCCATACACTGGTATAACAACTCATTACCCAACAGATTGCAGCAACATCTGCTGCACAGGAAAAAAAAAAAAGGAAGCTACTGCTGTTGTCCAAACAACAACAACACATTTCCAAATGAACTTGTGCAATGTGCAATGTATGTGTGCAATGTAAAGGAATGTGGAACACACCCACGTTCCTTGGCAAACACCAAGCACTCCACTCGGCCAGTTGTCCTTAGAGGCCAAGCAGTCATTTTTCCTTGCACAATCAGAACTAATTAGCATATATGTATATATGTGTACGTGTGTGTGTGTGTGTGTGTGCATGTAAGCAACAACATACAGCCAGCTTTTTTTGTACTAAAATAAAAATGAGAATGTATTCCTAGAAGCAATTTGGCGTTAAAACAAGGTACACATTTCTCGCAAGCATTATTTTTAAAGAAAAATGCCACTGCATCCCCACCAACATTCAATACGTTCACTGGGAATTTAAAAGAAAAATGCTGCTCTTTCTGTCACTGCTGCCACACTCCATGGAGCAGCTCCCCACACTGAGTTTATTTCCTTCAGCAGATGAACCTCCAAATGAGGACACCAAGGAAATCACTGAAGGAAGAAGGAGCATGTGGAATGCAAGAGCGCTTAGGTAGCAGCATCATTTCTCAGTCGCTCCTCAGCAACCCTAATAATGAGCGCCTTGACATAGGAACTGTCTGTTGCAGCTGCTACATGTTATCAATCATTGTCTTTGTGTCTCTTGGCAGCAGTCAGGCAGCCATTTGACATACAGAGAGCCAATGATGTTTCTCACACTCCACTGCCATGGAGATTACAAGTGAGGCATTCAGCAGCAGTGACCAGTGGGAACTGTCTGTGCAGTTGCAATCATTTTCACTTTTGCCTGATTCCCATGCATTTCCAGATAAAGGAGTGTAAGAGGTGTAGGCTTGCTAAGGTTGCCATACCACCTAGTTGGCCAGGTTTTACCTGGACACGGGACATGTCAGCCAGTACTCATTTGGACTATTACAGCACTCAGATTCCAAGCTTTTTTAAAAAATTAAGTTTCTAGTGTTGGAGCTGAAATATGGGATGAAATGTGGAGGTACTGTTCTGTGAAATTGTTCTGTAAGATACAACTCACAGCATTCAAGAAGCAAAAGGAAAAGGAGAGGTGAGGGAGGGAAGGGAGAGCAAGTAGTATGAGCAGCAGAGCTCAAAAAGCTTGTGAGAGGCATGTTATTAGAACTTGAGGCAGAGATAGAACATCTGAATGCTTAAGTGGGAAAAAATGAAAAAGGACTTTTTGAGTGTCTGAAAATCCTGATAAGGAGAATCCTCAGGCCCCTTTCTTGGTGTTTTCCCCCAGTCCTTGAACAGACTTGAGGACTGCTTCCACCCGCTTCAGTCCGGCTATTTCTCCTGATGTTGTGTGGCAGGTGAGGACTGAATCCTGGAAAGCTGAAGCTTTGTTGATCCTCACAGGGCTTACCTCATATGCTCCTGAAGTTGTACAAGGGCAGGCCAGGAGGATTCTCACCCCATGAGACCTCTTTGCAGCGAGCGGTAGTGGAGAGAAAATTTATTAAATTATTTGTTCTCCCTTGCAGGAATGAAATTAAGACAGCACATCCCTAACAAGAGGTATGGTAAGACAGGGAGTAGGAGGGAAGGAAGGGCAAGCAGTGTGAGTGGTAGAGAGCAAAGAAGAGATTCATTGTGAGAGCATGAGGGAAGGAATAGAAGGGAAGGGAGAGGAATCAGTGTCAGCAGTGGAATGCAAGAAATGAGGAGTGTTGCAAAGGCATGAGGTGAAGGAGGGAGTAGAGTGGAAAGGAGAGTGAGTGGTACGAGTGGTGAAGTGCAAGGAATGAAAGGAGGTGGTGTTAGGATCATCAACAAGGCTGGTTAAGCTGAGGGGATCTAGATGCCTTTAGACCAGTTGAAATGCATGGAATAGGCAACAGAAAGAATTGACTGCATGATTAGATGAGAAAAGAATAATTACTGTTTGTCCCCACAACTGAAGTCAGATGATGAAGTTATGTCCAGGTGGGATGGAAGAGACTAGGGTCCACCAGTTGCCAGCATAAAGCCATAGATCATTCAGTCACCAAATGTTACACCACACTGTACATGTATGTCATGTACAAGATAACTCCACTCCCAGAAACTGTTGGGGAATTGAGAGATTTTGGTAATGAGACTCTCAATCAGCAGAGTATCTTAGTAATTGCACAAAAACGGAAGTTGAACAGATTACCAGTCCCACTTCTATCACTCCACCCCAAACACACTTAATCTAGCTCAAAATAAACACAGAAACAGTTTGGTTAAAATATAAAAGAGTTTACTCACAAAATCTTGTGCATAGTCTACACAGGTTCAATTCTTGAAGAAGATAGGAAGAAATTAAGCACTTACATGCTTGCTGAAAATAATCCCTGTTAGGAGATCTCGGAGCATGCTTTCAGGACAAAAGGTGAAGACAAAAGGAAGGAGTAAATGGCAAGAGAACCTTTTTAAGATCAAAGCATGTGTACATGTTGGAGGAAGAGGTGTTGACCAAAACAAACAGGAAGTTTTTCTAGGCTGTCTCTCTAGACCTACAATGAACATGCAAACTAACTAGCCAGTTAATTAAACATGCAAAGGTTGCCACTCCCAACAGAAACTATTCTTAGAAGTTTGCAAAACTTTATTCAAGAACAGTGGAGTAACAGTTGTGCATTCTGGCCATTGCCAAGACTAAAAGCTCTATTGGAATTACAGGGTCTTTTAAGCAGTAATGTTACAAAATTGCAGGTGCAAGGCCCTTATTTGCCACCTAATTAAAACATCTCCTTTTCCCAGGCTGGCTTCCCACCTGCCAACCTCCTGATCTTGCACTTGCCTTTGTTCTCCTCCTTATCACAGTTCGTTACAGCAATGTACCTTGTTCCCAAAACACTGGTTTCCCATTTGGTTTCCATCATCTCTTTCCAACCCCTTTTACATGGCCTCAAGCAACAAATCAGTCCATGTATTACATGGCAGCAAACAGCAAATAACCTGGTATGATAGTGCATGGTGAATTACTAGGCATTATATAAAAGCAAACCTTAAAATATTACATGTCATTAGGATGGCCTTAGGATGGCATTATAGGGAAAGTGAAGCCAACCTGACAGCGTATCTGTGTTTGTATCTTCCTAACTTTTTCTCTGGAAACACGGGTGAGGCGGTTGCAAAGCACCATCTTTTGACTCCAGGCAGAGTCCAGTTCTTGAGCAGGTTAGAGGGCTACTACTTTGCTTCCTGGACAGACTATGACTGTGTGGCATGGGGCCAGGAATCATGCAACCCCCCCCACCCAGGTTGGACAGCAGCCCCATTGGCTATGTTAGGTCTGGTTGTCAGGACTTACAGTTCAGCCACATCTGCAGGGTCACATGCTTCTTACCACTGGTCTAGCAGTTAAAGGTTGAAAGGAAAGGAAAGGAAAGCAATTTAAAGATTATCTTAAGTTTCAAAAGGAAAAGTGTAAGCGGGTTTGTCCTATATAGTGACACTATGCCTCACGATGCTTCCTCCTGTGAACCCAGTTGGCTCTTTTCGTTTCTGTTCTGTCATGTTCATGTTTCCTCTTCTCTCTCCCTTGTGAAAACTTATACAAATGTTCTGTGTGCAGAACAATGTCTATGTGGACTCACTGGAGCCTTAACAACTCACTGTTTTGGGTTACAGTCCCCCAGTCTTTCAACTAGCATGGACGTTAGCCAAAGTGACTGCTGGATTCTGAGAGGTGTAGTATCAAAATAAGGTGTCTTCTTTTGGTTCTGATTCTGCAAGTAGACCTTGAACCCTTCCTCTGCTGGAGAGGCTCTAGGTCTGGTCACATACAATCACACAGGTTTCCTCCAAGCTATGGTGCTGTCTGGCTGTTGTGATTAGAATGGCAAGCCAACCTTCACCAGTTATACCCTGGCTTTTCCTCCTGGCAACATGACTTTTTTCGGGCTTTAGCACTATCATCCTTGGTTCTGGTCAGCTCTTTTTGATGTTGGGTCTATGGCCCTTTCCACACCTTACTTTCTTGTGTGGTCCTCCAGTGGTGATACCAGCAGCCGCTCTGCCAGGAAGGGAAGTGCAACAGCAGCACTCTCTTCTGCATGGGACCATCTCCCTACAGAAGGGAGTGTGATAGACATGCTGCTTCCTTCCACAATGCAGCTGGGTACTTTCCCAGGTTGCGCTGGGGCCAAAAGTGTTGCCATCATGGTTCCTGCCCTTCCACATGACAGTGCGGGATGGTGATGCGATCACAGGTCATTGATGGGGAAAACCCATCAATGATTTAATCCATGATCGCACTGTCTGGGGATGGGAGAGGAGCAGGACCGCAATGACATCATGCAGAAGTGTCATTGTGGTCTCATCCCCATGCCAGGATGGGAGTAAACTGTGGAAAGGGCCTATAGGCTCACTGAGACCTTCCTGTCACTTGGCTCCAGCTGTCTCTAACATAGAAAGCTGCCTTACCTCCTGCCATATCTCCCATCATCTAGCCATCTAGCTCAGTATTTTCTATTCTAACAGCCACTCTGTTAAGGCTTCAAGCAGAGACATGTCTTTCTGGACCACAGAAAATAGTTTTTAAAAAGTAATTAGTTGCTATTATAGTTCCAAAGTGGAAGCAGTTCATTGATATTATAGTTATAATTTTAAGTAACTCTCTACTGGTTTCACTGAAATAACTAAAATCTTTCCTTTTAGTTACTCAAAGTTGCTTTTTAAAAACATCTTTCTGAATACTGTACGCCACTGGCCTGCTGCATTCTCCTGCCGTCCATTTTGTCATTGCCTCAAAGCCCACAACAGAGCGTGAGGCATAACCTGAGCCAAAACTGTTTAATATTTTTCCTTCATTATTCAGTGGGGCAGCCACATAATTATAAAAATCACTGGAAAATTGCATTTATATTGTAGAATAAATGAGGTTCCTTGACAAGTCCCAGTGCAATGTACTTACACTTATTTATTGGGAAAATTAATTTATAACAAGTAACCAGTTATATATAACCAGTTATTTCCAAACTTGGGGTCTTTTCCATTCCCCACTAGCTGACGTTGCCAGGGTTTCAACTAGAACCTCTAGCATGGTAAGTGTATGCTCTAATGCTAAAGCAGAGTCCTTCCCTTGGTAGAGTTGCTTGGGACTCTTCTTGGTACCAGGCTTATTCATCATGTATGAGAGAGGGTATAGGCCATTTCCGCACTAGCCTGTTATAGTGCTATTATTCCACTTTCAACATCCTATGGAATCTGGGGATTTGCAGTTTAGGAAGGAGCCTTTGAGGAGAGGAGGAAGCAGAGGCTTTTGAGGCCCCTCCTTAAACTGCAAACCCCAGGATTCCATCGGATGTTGGAATAATAGCATTATAACAGGCTAGTGCGGAAATGGCCATAGACTCTGTAGGGTGATACTGTATACATCAACACCATGCACTTATTGATGCCTTCTATCTATGCAGGGCTAATAGATGGCTCGATATGATGCACATTATCATAATTAGTAAGTGGAAGTGAAGCTACAATGGATGGTAGATGGTAGATTGCTACATTCTCTATCTTTTCTTCACTCGCATGCGTTTGCGACTGCATTATGTTGGCAGCCATTATCAGACTGAGGTCAAGGATTAGCTTGGTTGCTATTAAGCTCCTGTTGATTTTAATGCCAGCTGGAATAGCCAGGATTCCTGCAAGGTACCTTGATCCTCTGGGAACCCACACGAATACTGATAAGATTGATCTGTATCCTGGCCTAAGTCAATAGTATCAATGGTTTGTTGGTGATAATTAGAGATGGTATAAGGAGGGTTGGACAGTGTCTGGTGCTGTAGATGTTATTGGACCACAGCTCCCAGTATGTATCACCATACACTATACTGGAGAGGACTGATGGGAGTTGCAGTCCAATAACATCAACATAACATTCTGCATGCCTGTCATATACTTCTAATCATACACTGACAATAAGGAAATCTAAGCAGCATAAGATTGAAACAAAGCAAAGTAAAACTACTTATTTAGCACAGTTACCTGCTGTAGTTCTTCTGGTGTATCCTCATGATGAATCTATAAATATATAGTGATGTTGTGCAAACTATTTGCTGTTGCTAGGCAATGTTAATAATAAACTTGCTCAGAAGAGGGAAAGACAGTTGATACTGGATGAAGAAAGCGGATTGGATTGGCGGGGGTGATAACAGTGGCACTGGGGACATTTCCTCCGCAGATGGAACAGACAGATTCACATTGTAAATCGCCTTGAGGACCCTGGCAGGCTAAGAGGTGATGCATTACATGCTCTAAATAATAAATTTACATTAGGGAAAAAGGACATTGTGTGATAATGGGTCCTATCTAGGAAGGAGAAATGTCTCTGGGAAGTATCAAGACTTTCCGTTTCTTTTTGTTTTGATTTTACCTGCATATTCATGGTTTTGAACCCAAAGTTTTTCTTGAAATATACCCCCTATCTTGTGTTCTCCCCCCCCACCCCCCGCACACAAATCATGTGCCACATCTAGACACAGGCTGTTTCAGAAATTGCCTTTCACTAATTTTCACTGAGGCCTTTTAAATTATTATTCAGGATTTGTAGTCAGAGTGTTAAAGTGCTTTAGCAATATTACACTATTTAAGCATCAAGTTCATTTTCTTTTACTGCTAGTGTTTCTCTTTCCCTCACTTGATCTCTTTTGAATTCAGGTCCTGGAAACAATCACTATGCTTCTTACTTGCAGCTGTTTCAGTGCTGATATAACACAGACAGACAGCCATGGAGAAGTGAATTTCATTTCAGGAAATACTGGTGTTACCCTGTGAACTGGGGGCCCCGGGAGGGACACCAAAACGTGCTCAACTAAAGTTGGGGAAAATTAGCTCAGAGCACTGCTTAGTGTTACGAGAGGCAGGGTAACGTAGCGAGATCTCGAACCCTATGTCTACGGGGTCGGGTCGAGTCAAGGAGAACACAGAAGTTGAAATAATAAATGATGTTTATTAAATACAAGCAAAACAGTGTATGCGACACACTCACGCAAGATAACTAAAGAAAATAAAGGTTGGAGTGGTATAGAGGGATTTTTAGAGGGATTGCTGGTTTGGGTGATACTTCACCTGTCCTGAAGCCCAGAAAAATAGAGAGCGAAGCTGGGGTGCGATGTAGCTCAGCACGTGGAGCTGAGGGGAGGCTCGCCAAGCAAAGCGGCAGCAAGGCGGGATGAAACTCGGGAGCGATCCGAGGAAGGTCTCGGAATCAAGGGTTTTTATAAGGAGAATTGTGACTGCAGGCTATGCCGTACTTGGGGGAAAACAATAGATTTGGAGTTGGAGACAAAGCCTCCGAAAGGTCAGAATCTGAATGATTGAGTTATCGTAGCGGTTCTCAATAGAGTAGCCGGCATGCAAACGCAGAGTACTTGGGTATTGCATAGGTTACCCATCAAGCTGCCATCGCGGGGCAGAGGCTCTTTTATAAGTTGCGTGCATACCTAATTAGAGTACTTGCCTGGAGGTCTCCTAAAGCAGTGAGTCAGCTATTTCTGGCCTGCCTGTATTGTAGTTTGAATCTTACGGCTATTAACGGCCGAGCTTGTTTACGTGCTTGTCCGGCGGCCTCGCAAGCACGTGGAAGGGAATAGAGAAGTGAAGCCGAATTATGATGTCAAGAGGATATCTTTTAATATCCCCAAAGCTTGGACTAGCCAGAGCAGTAACACTGGGTCAATTTAAACTGATCTGGGGAGTGGGAATGAAAAGTCCTGGATAATGCCAGAAGTTCCCTGGCAATACTCTGGGATGGAGAAAGCATCATGTAGATCTCCAAAATAAAATTGGTTGTACAAGAATTGAACCTGAGACTTTCAGAGTCTTTTTTCTTGTCTGAGGAGGCTGGTGGACAGGAAAAATTGTACCTATTTGCCATTCAGAGGTGTTCTATTTTCACAGTCACTTCTAGCCTAATATCTACTGCATGTACAAGTGTATGCCTGCTGATAGATATGCATGCACACTGTCATGTGGTGGTGTAACCATGTGCTTCCTTTGATGTGTGAAAAATTAATCCATGCACAAGTTCTGTGCCTGCTGTCCACTTTTTATAGGATAACATCACATGTAACATGAAAGACAGAAATAAGTGTCTGCTTCTGCCAGATACAGTTGTGGTAATGGGTCCATATGTTTCGATTGTACTTGCATGTTCACAGATTTTTTTCCAGTTCTCTCTTAAAATATGCTGGGTTTCCCTCCCTCTCTTTTTCTGTTGTGTCATCTCTGTCCCCCATCACCCACTGATCATCTGTTACATCCTGTCTCATGCAACTGATTTTCATCCATTTCTACTCAGCCTGTATTGTTGTTGTTGTTGTTGTTGTTGTTGTTGTTGTTGTTGTTGCTGTTGTCGTCGTCATCATCCAGGAGTTACAGTCAAATGGTGAAGTGTTTAGAAATAAGATACTGGTTAACCTCCATGTTTAACAACTGGAATCATTTTGTTTTGATGTAAAAAAATCCTGTTTCTCTTACTTGATCTCTGTTGAATGGCATCAGCCACCCCGATTGTCCTGGAAACAATACTTGTGTTTATTTAGTAGCCAGCTTTCCTTGATCGAAGAGGTAGCAGAAATACTCTGGTAAGTAACTGGTATGTTTTATTTCATTTCATAAAGTACTGGGTTATTTTAAACTGACTTGGGGAGTGGGAACTAAAAGGTCTTGTTATGGTTGAGCCTCCCAGGAAATACTTCTGGAGGGGGAAAATGATGAGGGTCTCCAAAATAAAATTGATTTGTTCATCAACAAAACCTGGGACTTGCAGAGATTTTTTTTTACTCATTTAGAGATGGCCATATTAACAAAATGTTTTGGCTTTTACCTTGTTCTGTTGTTAAAAATAAAAGTGAACTGGATCCAAGGTTGTTAGGCATGGTAGCTTACTTGAAAGAAGGTAGCTGGATCCATGTATGATATGAGTTGCTTTCATACATAAAATGCAGACAAACAGTACTTCTGACAAATTTGTTGTTGTTATTTTGTTGTTGTTGTTGTTGTCATTATATCTATTATTGTTGTCATGTGCCTCCAAGTCATTTCCAACTTATGGCAACCCTCGGGTGAACTTATCACAGAGTTTACTGAGGCTGAGAGACATTATATTTATACCCTGTTTTTTTCACAGTTCAAAGTGGCTTACAACGGATTAAAAAATACATAGTTAAGAAATCCACAAAACTAATTAAAACCAAAATTAAAAAGAGATTAAACAACAATAATAAAAAAAAGCCAGTTAAAACATAAACCACTAACCACACACACACAAGCACAGCAAATCTAAAAATCCAGTACGTTGTCTAGGTGGGACAGGTCTTACACAATAAATCATCTATTACCCTAAGAGGTGAAGGATGTTGGGATCCACACACAATGCCAGCATCCCCTAGAATTTGTGGGAATTATAGCTCAAAGGTGGTCTTCGAGAGGAGGATAACGGCAGGATTTTTCACATGCGTATACTAGTACTAACTGTAGAGAGGACTCCAGTTAAAGTTAAACAAAGAATTTTATTTGAATTAACAAACATACGAGAAATCAAACGCTCTTAAGAACCACACAAAGCTATTGGAAAGTGAGGTGAGAAAGGTTGGACGGAGCAGTGGTGGAGCTTGGAGTGTGTGGAGGGAGAGGGGGGCTATATCACAAGGGGTGTGGCCACTGTGCACGGGGGCATGGCTGTGGTGCGTGGAGGCATGGCCAGGGCACGCGGGGGCATGGCTACAGGCTGGGATGCCCCAAAAAGATTGCCGCCAGGGGCGAATCGCCCCCCCCCCACGTGCCTGCGCGATTGGGACAGAGAGAGATTAGGGGTGGAAAAGGTGATAGTTAACCAGTCTTGGAGAAGGAGGTCACAGCAGAGGGGCTCAGACAAAGTCTGAGGGTAGCACGGGGGAGCAGCAGTCTGGGGCACTATGTACTATGTGCTACATCCAGTGTACTACAAAAGACCGGGGTCGAAACTGGGTTTTTTATACTCTATTTCATGCCCTGTAGGGGTGCAATGACACAACCATAATGGCTTTCCCATGGAGTTGACAAAGCAGTCCGGAATGGGCTGACTGCTTAACTCCAGAGTGACAAAACATTGATGGGACTCATGGCTCAGAAAGGGAGACGAGACTATTGAGTAGTGTGTGGGGGGTGGTGGTATACCAACAGAATCCCTGATCTGTCCTGGCTACTTGCCTTTCAATGGACACGCTCAAATTCAATTCCGTACTTGAGAGAAGCCACTAAGAAGGACCTCTCACATCTCTTCCCCAGATGGACCTGTGTCAAAGGTGGGATCATGAGAAAGCTCTCCCCTGAAGAAAAGATTGCTTGGCAGGCTCATATAAGAAGATACAGTTTTTCATATTGGTCATAATCAGCACTTTGAATTTTGCTCGGAAATAGCCTGGTAGCCAATGAAGCTGTTTCAACAAAGGAGTTATATGTTCCCTATAACCGGCCCCAGTCAGCATTCTGGCTGCAGCTTTTTTACACAGTTTCCAAAGGAAACCCCCGCAGAGAGTGGATGTAATCAAATGGGACGTAATCTGGGCAACTAGTACTGTAACCTCATCTGACATCTCAAAGAATGGGCACAGCCAGTTTTAACTGTGCAAATGCATGCTACTGAAACCTGAGGCTCAGGGATGAGTCCAGGAATATGTCCAAGCTGCGAATCTGAGGTTTCAGGGGAAATGTAACACCATCTGACACAGACTGAACTCTGATTTCCTGTTCTGCCTTTTGACTGATGAGGAGCACTTTTGTCTTGTCTGCATTAAACTTCAGCGCATCCTGTCCATTACTGATAGCAGACACTGGTTTAGTACTGGAACAACTTTCTTGGAATCAGATGGAAAGGAAAGAGAGAGTTGGTCATCAATATACATGTGCAAGGAGTGGGTTTCTGTTGCTGGTATGATAAACCATGCAGCTGCATTACAAAAGGAAGAGTGGGAAGAATGGAATAGTAAGTTTTACTCCATAAGTTGGCAATCAACCAAGTGAGGGGCATGGTTCAATGGCAAAATGGCAGGTATGACATGTAAGAGCAAGGAGAGCAGCACTATAAAGGGCTACCAGGCATTATGGCTACAAAATACCTCCAGTGTCAGAGGCAGTATGATGGAGAACATGAGGAAGAAGATATCATTGACTGGAATATCCCACCTCTGGGTTCCTGGGGGATGCAACATGCTATTTTTCCAACCAGCAAGGTGTCATACTGTTTCCCATTGCTAAGGGTACTTTGCACAGATGTGTAACACACTGCAAAGTAGAGGTTATTGTTTATTAACACGCAACATTAACACCCAAATGTCTTCCCCTGTTTCATGTATGACCATGCCCAATTTTTAAGGCAACTAAGGCCTTTCAGATGTTTGTCCCTCCAGCCCACATCAGTCCTAGCCAACATAGCCAACAATATTTATGGATTATGGGTATTGCCATACAAAAACAAATTGTGAAATAACAGTTTCCCATTTCCACTTTAAGGTCATCTGTAGAGGTTGCCCTTTGTTTTTCCCCTTATATGAGCTCCACCCAATAGGAAAGTATGATGAGTTCTCATCTATGGCTGTGTCTTTTGGCAAGTTTGTCTTCTTTTTGTATCCGTTGATTATTGAAGGCATTGTTACAGTCTTGACTAGTTGTTTAGTCTCCTGTACCACCATTTTAGTTTTTCTTGCTTCTCTGCCTTTGCTGTTGTTTTATTTATTGCTTAGTTTTATTATATTGTTACTAACAGTATTTTAACTATTTTTGGTAGCTGCTTTCATCATGTTGGGATATAAATTACCCTAAAACAGTAAATATCTGTCCATTATTGCTGCACAGTTCTGAATTGTGTACGGTCAATAAATTTAGTGACATCATTATTATGCAACACCTTAATTGGTAGGTGGCAGTGTTGGTTCCACTGATATTTTGAAATCTCCTTTGCTGTTTTTACAGTGACACTTATTTCTATTGGTATCATTTTGCTGTCTGTGGTACTTCTGGGAGTGCAAAAGATCATAGCTATTATTGAGTTTGCCTACAATTTCCATGATCCTGAAGAATGAAACTCTACTCCTAAATATTTAATACTAGAAACCTGCTCAATAGACACTCCATTTATTTGCTGTTTATGTCTAATTTTTTTTCTTAGAAAAAAAAAAACTAGAACCTTTAATTTATTATAGTTTATTGTTAAGAGTTCTTCAAGGCACTATATAGCCAGCTCATGTTCATGTAAGTAGCCACCAGACAAAGTGCGAGCGGAAGATGGATACCAATCATAATTCCAATGTGAGTTGTGAGCCATGATAGTATATGGAAACATATGGAAACATATTTGTTTGGACAGAAATAAGTATGTTCAATGAAGTTAAGTGAAATGTAAAATGTAATTTAATTGAAAAGTAAAATAAGACAGTTTTATTGACTTCTTGCAATAAGCAGATCTTTCAAACTGCATGCTAAGATTCTTCCCTTTAGCACAGGATACGTAAGTAATAAGACTCTACGGCATAAAGAACATAATATGACTAGAGGACTAGTCATTCATCTCCTGGACGAAATTTAGTGGTTGATAAGCAACCCTTGCCACAATCCATCTTTTGTTACTCAACCTAGTCCAGTGTCTCCTCCCGCCCGCCCCCGGTCTCTCTCCATTCCTGTTCAGTCACTCAAGCGTCCTTTGAACTGCTCCTTCGAGTACAAAAGAGGGAGTCAGAGATTACCCGGAGGTGAATTTTTCTGCTTGCAGTGTTTCAGCCTCTAAGGAAGTAAGATGAAACCATTCAAAGGCTGAAAAAAGGCCAACATAAAAGCAGCTTGGTTCCAGAGATGTTTTTAGGCAAGTGTGAAACACGTCTGTTTCCGTAAAGCAACCCAAACCAATTGACTTATTTTTCCTCCTGTGTTCTATTTTCCAATCCCTTTTCCAGCATTTCGTATCAAGAGAAACAGTGCTCCATGGAAAATAAGGGTTCAGGTGTTTACCATTCAGCTCAGTTTTTCTAACCCTTAACTGGTCCTGTCAGGTACCCAAATGAATAGGCCCATAGGCCCAATAAGCAATTAACTGAGGGGTAATGTTTTCTCATTTGTGTGCTTATATTAAACTAGCGTATTTACCTGGCGTTGCTCAGGATTTTATTTTCCTCTTAACTCACCAAACTGTCTTCTCCAGTACCTGTAACTTTTCCCCATATTTTCCAGTGCAATCTGTATTCAGAGTTATTTACATGCACAGTTTGGGTTCCTGAGGGAATACACTGTCTTCCTCCTTGCTGCTAGGCCTCATTGCCATAGCTACCAGCCTTTTCCAGTACCTGTAACTTACCCCCATATTCCCCAATGCAATCTGTATTCAGAGTATACTCACATACACAGTTTGGGTTCCTGAGGGAATACACTGTCCTCCTCCTTGCTTCTAGGCCTCATCTCCATAGCAACCGGCCTATTCTAGTACCTGCAACTTTTCCCTGTACTCCCCAATCCAATCTGTGTTGTCTGGCAATGTTGATGTATTAGCTTTTGATATTTTTTTTTCTTTCTGTTGAATTTGTGCAATGGCTTTATGTGTTTTTGGAAGCATTTTTTGTTTTGAATTTCAACTTTAAGATTCCTCACATATGGAACCCATACCATCTACTGTGTGACACAAGAAGATTTTGTAACTATGTTATGTATATCACTTTAATTTTTCTCACGTATGCCTCCCAGAAGTTTTCTACAATCCTTATTGATCGTAGGCCTCATCTCCATAGCAACCAGCCTGAGGCCAAAGAGCTCTCTCTGGCTGAGAATGTTAAAGGCCCCTCCCTAAACTGCCAACCCCAGGATTCCATGGAATCTTCACAGCCAGCCAATCGTATGAGGTCTTCTCACTTCACTCAGCCAATCGTATGAGGTCTTCACCAACCTGACGCGGACAAACTCAGAAACCCGCAGACAAACATTGGTTTTTATATGGTAGATAATTGTACTGGAATTTTTAATTCCAAAGAGCAGATGCACTGAATCAGTTGGACTTACAAAATTCCTGTTGGAATTCTACTCTGGTTGGGACTAATAATTCTGTTTTATTCATTATGATCACCTCCTCCCCTGGCTGCACAGTCTAAAATCTATTAAAAGTTGGGAGCTAATCAAGCAGCAAGACTCCCTCATCTTCTCTCTGTTAGTGCCAGGGGACACTGAATGGGTAAGATCTTCACTCCTTCCCCAGATCTATAAAGCTGTCTTTTAACAAACAGTATTTGGGGAGGGGGGGTGTTCCTCTATAGTTTTCAGATTTTAAGTTTAAAATTTCTGTTCTAAATGTTTAGATTTAAAAAAAAAATTTAAACATTTGTAGTTTCATGAGTTTAAATAAATATGTTTGTTTTAAGAACAAATCGTAATCACAAATTAAATTTCTGCTCTGTCTTTAAACTTTAGAAAACTGATGGTATATTACTGGAGTTATACCGGGTAGAACAGGTCTAAGCTTGACTCCAGCCCTTAAAAACAAGAGACTCCAAATTTTAACTCCGTAATGGTCAAATTACTGCAAGGTATTTGATAGTTTCTTCCTTATTAATGAAGTGATATATCTGAAAGTATGTTTCTGTTTCTGTAGTGTGATGAGAAGGCTGGATCATTTGGGCACTGCAAAACCCCAGGAATGTATCGGCCCACTGTTAAATGCAAGTGGTTTTAAGGTTTATGAAGGCTGTGTCAGTGTTTTCATTTCTGGTTTCCTGAAAGCATCACCATGCTTGTCATGGATTATATTTCAGCTATCCGGTTTAGTAACAGGCCATTATGTTTCATGTTTATTCAGTGATACACGCATTCACAAGTATTGTAATTTAACATTTATTCTATCTCATCTTTTTGCCCACTTATACAGCAAGAATTTTATTTTTCAGAGAGGAGTTGGAGACCAGGCCTGAAAGCATAATAGATACTGTTGAAAGTCAACTGTGCACAGGAAAAGACTGAGAGGCTTTTCAGGAAATGAGGGTCATTGCTACAATACCTGCACTGAAAAAGCTTTTGAACAACGTACACTTTTCATGAGCCACTACTGGAGAAATTGAGAGGTGTTATTGAATTGATTCTTCTCTCTCTTAATTTGGATTTATACATAGTGAAACTGAATGGATTTACTATGTTGCTTAAGGGAAGTCCCCTTGGCAGAATGCATTTTCTTTTCCAAAAAATATTTCCACCAGACTGTGTTGTGCTAGTAATGGATATACTACATTTGGCCCTCCACTTTTGCAGGGGTTAGTTTACTCTCACTCATATAGTACATTCAGTCTTTCCCCATTGTTCTGTTTGTATATTGTAGCCCACATTTTGTGCCCACTTAGTTATACAGTCTTTTACTTCTTTATCCTCCCTCTCCTTTTTCAACAGTAATTCATACATTTTAGCTACTAAATGTTCATCATTAGTTCATAAACACTTTTCAAAGTCTGATTTGCATATTTCAAAACCAAACAGATTTCTATCCATCTTAAAACATTCCGTTAACTGTCTATAAGCAAACCATTGTATATTATAACCTTCTTGAATCAGTTCATCACTTGTTTTCATTCAGTACTGCCCTTCTTCTAACAATAAATCTCTATATGTTAACCATTTATCTTTAACAGTTGTTTCTCTCTTAAATAAGGCTTCATATGGAGAACTCCACAAAGGCATTTTAACGTACAGACATGTTTTATATGTGTTCCAAACTCTCAATATAGTACATCTAACATAGTAATTATTAAAATCAACATTTGCCGTAAGTTTATCATACCACAAGAATCCATGCCAACCAAACCTCAAGTCAAACCCCTCTAATTGAAGAAGCTTTTCCCTTTTCAGAGTAATCCAGTCTTTCAACCAAACTAAGCAACAGGCATAAAAATACAGTTTCAAATCAGGAAGCCCAAGAGCTTCTCTTTGTTTTTAATCTTGCAAAATTTTAAATCTCATTCTTGGCTTCTTCCCTTGCCAAATAAATTTGGAAACATCTTCATGACATTGTTTAAATGGTACCTTGTTTTTGCAATAGGTATCTTTGAAACAAGAAGAACATTTTTGGCAAAACATTCATTTTTATAGTTGATATCCTGTTCAACCAGGACAGCTTGAATTTAGACCATCTCTAGATCTTGCTTAACCTCATTCCATATTTTGACATAGTTGTTTTGAAACAACTTTGAATTTTGATTCTCAGTAGTAACAACTAAGTATTTCACTTTTTAAACAATTTTAAAACCCATATCTGCATCAAAAGAGTTTGTTCTTCTGCCATGTTTTTAATTAACATAATTATCTTGTTTTTATTCAAACTCCAGTTAATTTTTAAAACTTTTGATACTGCAGGCATAATATTTTTGCCTATAGCTTTTCATATTCTTGCTTTTGTGACACTCCTTACAGTTCAGGTATTCCTCATAGTTCAGAACCATTTGTAAGAAGAAAAAGTAAAAAAAAGTAAATT
Organism: Cyclura pinguis; assembly: GCA_030412105.1. NCBI lineage: Eukaryota > Metazoa > Chordata > Lepidosauria > Squamata > Iguanidae > Cyclura > Cyclura pinguis. The sequence continues at coordinate 177,888,256 of CM059599.1, forward strand.
GAATTTGTAGTTGTTTTTGGAATAAGCTGTGTGTTAAATATATCAGACACGCCAAGAGAAAGGTACCATATAAACAAAATACTAATTTTATGCCAAACCAACTTGTTGTTGTGTGCCTCCAAGTCATTTCTGACTCATGGTGACCCCAAGGCAAACATGTCATGGAATTCTCTTGGCAGGATTTGTTCAGAGGGAGGTTGTCTTTGCCTTCCTCTGAGGCTAAGAGAGTATGAATTTCCCAGTGGGTTTCTAGGGCTGAGCAAGGATTCAGACCCTGGTCTCCAGAGTCATAGATTCTATAGAAGGTTAAGAGGGGACATGATAGCCATGTTTAAATATTTGAAGGGATGTCATGTCGAGGAGGGAACAGGTTTGTTTTCTGCTGCTCCAGAGACTTAGGACAAGGAGCAATGGATTCAAGCTGCAGGAAGGGAGGTTCCACCTGAACCTCAGGAAGAACTTCCTGATGGTTAGAGCTGTCTGGCAGTGGAATATGCTGCCTGGGAGTGTGGTTGAGTCTCCTTCTTTGGAGGTTTTTAAGCAGAGGCTGGATGGCCATCTGTTGGGAATGCTTTGATGGATGTTCCTGCATAGCAGAGGGTTGGACTCCATTGCACCTGTGGTCTCTTCCAACTCTGATTCTATGATTCCAGCACTCAAACCACTACACCATTCTGGCTCTTCAAACCAAGTTATACCTAACACATGTCTGCAAAGTAACAAAGCAATTTTCCAATCTGTAATAGGTGCTAATATTGCAATTTTCATTTTTTCCCAAAGATTAAGAGGTTTTTTTTTTCTGAAAAAGCAGGGGGAAACTCCCCCCCCCCCCCATGGCTTTCATATTTCTGAAATAGTAAATCTCTGGTTTGGGATTGTGTCACTAAAACCTAGGCTATGTATTGTTCACAAAATTCACTGTGTGTGGGGGGGGGGGCTGGTAGGATCCTAATATCCTGGAAAATGTCTGGAAAGGTTTACCTCAAACTTGGAGGATATGTTCAGGATCATTTGACTTAGAAAGATGTCTATGTAGCATAAGGGGAGTGTCCATGGGGGACAATCCCACTAATTTCCATGAAAATGGCCAGACAAGTTGATATGCGGAATTGACTTTTGGGGGCCATGATGGAGCAACCCACTAATTTCTTCAGAAGTGGCTGGATGGATTTGCACCAGATTTGGAGGGTATGTTTGGGACAGTCTGATTTAAATTGTAGGTGATGTAGGATACACAATTTCCAGTTGGGGGGGAGGGGGTCTCTGGTGATAATTAACCTGTGGTGGACTATGCAATTGTACTAATTCAATAATCCCAAACTGGAGATACTAAAATAAAAAAGCACACCAAAATTCACATTCAGAGTAATAGTCCCACTTGTGTTCAGAGGGTTAGTTCTTGGAAAGTGTGTACACAACTGTAGGTGGTGGGGAGTTACAGCAGGTCTCTAGCCAGTGATGATAGGCTGTGAGGAGCTTGGTTCTTTTTCTTTTTATTAATGCTTTGCTTCTTTTACATGTAGAAGTTTAAGAGAAACCCTGTAGTAATTCCTCTGCCAATTTCCTCTAGCTAAAGAAAAAAAAATCACTAAAAAATAAAATGTGTTTCCAACTTACATGGTTTTATCCCACTGAATGCAAAGTCACTAGGTTCTTGGATGGGATTTTTAAATGCAACAAATTATTTTATTGCTTTACTAATAATTTAACTGCATTAAGTATCATTTTATGTTATCCCTCCAAACTTTTAAATGCAGTAGAGTATCTGTCTTGACTGATCATGAACTATCCCATGCTCTCCTCAGAAGAAGGCTAGTTATGATCTGGAGTCCTCAGTCCTCTGCCCATTTACCTTGGAGTAAACTCCATTGAAAGCAAGGGGAATTGCTTTTGTTGCAGTAGAGTAGATGCAACAGAGTGCACCAATTAAGTACATCAGTTAATTTCTAATTACTACTTGGACATTAGTTCCTAGTACATTCAAAGCATCTTTGCTGAGTTCTCCTACACTTTGGGATGGGAATTTGTTCTTTTTTTAAAAAAAAACAACCTACACATGATCTGATTCACTCTGCAAGAATACTGTTTGCTTAAACCAGGAAATGGACTAAGGCATCAGCGATGGACGAATGGATTGTTAAGGTTGCTGAGATATCCCAAATGTCCAGGCTAACATGGGTCTTAAAGGACAAGCCAACTGAAGATTTTTTGAAAAATTAGAAACCATTTGTGGACTTTTGAGCAATGAGAAATTTAATGATGAAATAATTTGTGGATATGGTGACCAGTAACTCTAGTTAAGATTGCTTAGTTGGATCTGTAATGATAGCAGAATGTTTTCTTTTCTCTTTTCCTATTTTCTCTCTTTCATTTTAGTTTGGTTTGGGGGATAAGAGGCCTTTTATGTTGTTTAGTTAGATAATAAGTTAGTGTATTAGTGAGTTAGTGTTCAGTGTTTTTATTTTAGTGCTTTAATATTGTATCTTAATTTTAGTTTATGTTAGAAATATTAGTTTGTGTTTGTTATTTTGTGTTAACATTAATAAAATTAATCAAAAATTAAAATTAAAGTTGATAAAATTAAAGTTGATACATTTTTAAAAAATTACAAAATACAAAGATTAGGAGGTGATTAAACAATCAAAAAATTAAAACCAGTTAAAAACACAAGTCATTAAAAAAAACAGCACAATAAAAATAACACATAGAAAATCCAGCAGATAGTTTGGATAGAACAGGCCTTGTACAATCAGTCTTCAAAGTCCTGTTGAAAGAGAAATGTCTTCAGCGGTCTGTGGAAAGAGAGTCGGGAGGGTGCCAGTTTAACCTTTCTGGAAAGGGAGTTTGGGAAAGAAGGGCAGAACCTGGGAGGAAAGCAGAACTCTTGAACATTAAGGGCTTCCCTAGGACTTTCAAAGGGGACAGAAGTAAAGAAGAAAAGTTCAATTGCCCATAAGGAAGAGAAACAATTTCATGTTGCAGCTCTGTTATCTCTTCGGCCATTTCTGCACCAGCCTGTTATAGCACTATTCCACTTTCTTTTTTTTATAATCATTTTATTCAAATTCAAATATAAAACAAACAATTATAACTGTAAACTTAAATGAAGCACTATTCCACTTTCGACATCCTGTGGAATCCTGGAGTTTGCAGTCTAGGGAGGGATTGGCTGGCCCCTGCCTAAACTGCAAACCTCAGGGTTCCATAGGATATTGAAAGTGGAATAATGGCACTATAGCAGTCTAGTGTGAAAATGGCTCCCAACTTCCTGTCTATATAGGAAAAATGAGGGAAAAGGAGAGAGAAAACACAAGCAGCAATTCAGGAGCCCAGGGATTTCTTGGCTTGCTTCCCGAATTGTCTACCTCTCAGGAAATTACAGAGGTAAGGAGGTGTGGCGGGGAGAACAAAATCCCTTTGCGGAATCTAAGGAGGAGAAGGAGGCTAAGACGACAGTTGATCTGTGACTACCCTATAGTGGCTATGGCATCTTTCCTGCCCCTCACCCATACATGATTTCCAGGCGCTTGTCATCAGCGTTGTTGGGAAACCAGGAGTCTGTGAAAGGATGGAGGTTCTGAATTCTCTGTTGAGTTCTTTTTTCTCCCATTGACTTGCTTTACCTGCACGTTTCCATTTCCAGGGAGAAAAGTAAGGACACCTACTGAGTCACTGGCCCGTCTGTGAGGGAGAGAAGTATCAGTGGAGGAAGGCAATGGTGTATCTAGTTTCAACGGTGCCTAGGGCAAGTGTGGAAGTTGTGCCCCTAGGCGCTGCTTCTTCCACTCCGTGGCCCTCAACCAAATAAGACTGGTGGGGTGGCAGGGACAGCAGTGGGCCAGGGCCAGGTAGAAGGGCTGCTCTTGCCGCCACAGCAACACCAAGCCAAGAACAACCCCAACAGTGGCAGTGGCAGGCCAAGCCCGGATGGAAGGGCTGCTACTGCTGCTGCTGCCGCCACCACCACCACACCAGGCCAAGAACGACCCCAGTGGTGGCAGCAGCAGGGCAGGCCTGGGTGGAAGGGCGGCTGCTGCTGCTGCTGCTACTGCCGCCTCTGCATCAGGCCAAAAACAACCCTGGCAGGAGCGGCAGACATGGTGGCAGGCCAGGCCCAGGTGGAAGGACTCTTGCTGCCGCCGCTGCCGCCGCCGCCGCCACCGCCACAGCCACACTAGACCAAGAACAATCCCGGACGGGATGAGAATGACCACAGTGGGAGCGCCAGTGGGCCAGGCCCAGGTGGAAGGGTGGGTGGGGGTTGGCTTTTTTGTGCCACTGGCATTGGTGCCCAGGGCACGCATCACAGTTGGCCCATGCTAAATATGCCCCTGCAGGAAGGTGTCTGTCTCAGATCTCTGAACTTAACTTTAAGAAAGGAACTAGTTACATTGCTTATTACTCTGCTCTCCAAGCATGTTATTGAAGTCCAGAAAGATTTTTGTTAATAACATGTTGCCGTTGCCATTAAAAAATAGAGGAACATCTCCTGCTCCTCTGTACATTCTCTCACAGTTCACACCAACCCAGCCATTCCAGTACATGGCCTATGCTGTTGTTTGAAGCAGCCAAATGGGCAATGCAGCCTTTGAATCTATACCACCCCAATGTACTCACACTGACTGTCTTTCTGGGGTTAGCAATGATCCATTGGGAGAATGGAAGAAGGAAGGATTTTTTTTCCTTTTTTCCTCTTTTTTAAAAATTTATATCTCTAGTACAGTACAGGAAGCCCCCATCTTTTGACACCTTGTTATCTGACAACTCATTCTTTTGACACTTCTAAATTAAAGACAAGTTCCATTAATTTGATGGGGGTTCCACTCTTTCGTCAGTTCTTCTTGCTTACAGACGCTCACTTGGAGCAGCCTTCCCCCAGTAATGCCAGGGCCAGAGACAAAAGGATGGGGGGGAGCTCTAGAGGGGAGTGGAGGGGGGGATTGCAGGGGAGGAGTTATTTGTGGTTTTTCCACTTTTGTAAGGGTTCTACAGTGGAGGGGCCACTGTCATTCCATTGTCTGATCCCTAACATCCCTAATTGGATAAGTGGAGAAAGCCTTATGTTTTCTGTATGTCTACCCCTATTATCTTTGTCGTTGTTCCCTTTGTCCCTGTTGCTGGCTCCTCTACTCTTTGCTAAGCTCATAACACTCCACAAAGAAGAGTCTCCTTCTTTTAAATGTTCCTCCCCCCTTCCATCTTGCTCAGAACAGACTAAAAAATTAGTAATAGGCAGAAGCAGGCAAAAAATAAAGCATAATTTCTGTTCATTACTGCAATAATTAGCTATCAGCTACTGCAAAAACTAGCTAACTAGTTACCGGAGTAACATATTACTTTAAAGCTCTGGAGCACAGAAGCAAAGAGATAAGTGGAAGCTAGGCCATTTCCGCACTAGACTGTTATAGTGCTATTATTCCACCTTCAACATCCTATGGAATCCTGGGGTTTGCAATTTAGGGAAGGTCCTCTGAGGATTCCGTAGGATGTTGAAAGTGGAATAATAGCACTGTAACAGTCTAGTGCAGAAATGGCCCTAGTTCTGCTGCTTCCACTGCTCCTTGCACTTGCTGCATTTGTTCTCATGACAGGGCCAGTGATACAAATAACTTTCTATATGGAAGTAGTAGACAATGAGTTAACCATAAAGCAAAATACTGTATATGTGAAAGAGAGGACTGACACAGCTCATAGAGGATTAGGTTACCAGTGGCTGCTGGTTATGATGGCTGTACATTTACCCCCGGGATACCAGTTACTGGGGAACTATGTAGTAGAGTGCTATTTCACTCATGCCCTGCTTGAGGACATGCTAGAAGCATATGTTTTGGCCATTACAGGAAAGGAACAGTAAATTGGATCAGCCTTTCGTCAATGAAGCAGAACTTCTTTCTGTGTCTGTGTGCCCTTTAACATCCAGCTGGCATGCAGAAATATTAAGATGGCATTTCTCCTTTGAGTTCATCTCACCAGGGCAAGTTTCATCTACTCAGGTTCTACTGGTGAAGCAGATGTTGAAAGACACACAAGTTACACAAGAAAACAAGCAACCCTGGGTACACACAGTATCTATGACTATGCTCAAACGTGTGACTAATGTGCCATATTTCATGCCCAAGTTTTTTATGTGAAGAAGATTAAAGTCAGCAGCTTAAAATGGAACACAATATTTTGCCAGTATATTGATTTAAATAATGTAAGAATGTGCTTAAAGACAGATTGAAAAGTTACTTTTTGTTTGTCAACTGCCAGGCTGACTGAAGAATTCTGAGAGGAGTGGTCCAGAACACCAAACATGTCCAATCTTTGCTTTAAACAACGTTCAAACAAAGGTGAAGGACAACATGGAAGCACTAGCAGCACCCATTTCCTTTATAGTACCTAGCTAGATTGGCAGTTGAACTGAACGCTAGACAGCTTCCTTCATTTTGCCTGATGCTAGCAGACTGGCTAATGGGGGAAAACCAGGCCCCTCTCCCCAGAATACAAACCTCTTCTGATGCTGCTGTCTTGTGTGGCCTGTGTGAATGGGGTGGAGGAGGTGGATAATCATGCTAGTGTGCTAGTACACAGCGCTCTAGTGAAATATGTTTTCAGGCTGTGGGAGTCGGCTCACTCTCACAGGCTCCCTCAAGTCTCTGTGGAGAAGGGGCAAAAACACAGTCACTGTCACCCACAACCAGCATCTTCCCTCTGAGCCAGTGGCCCAACTATACTCTTTGACTTGCAGCCAAAGGCTGTGTTACATGTTGGGGAGTTGAGAGATTTTTAGTAATAAGTCTCCCAATCAGCAGAATATTTTGTAATGCACAGGCAGAAGTTGAACAAATAACCAGTCCCCCTTTATTATCTCCACCCCAGACACACGTAATCTAGTTCAAAATAAATGCAAACAGTTTGACTAAAAATATGAAAAGTTTACTTACAAAGTCTTGTACGTAGTCTATACAGGTTCAATTCTTGAAGAAAGTAAGAAGAAAATAAGAATTCACATGCTTACAGGAAATGCCTGCCAGAGAATCGGAGAGCACATGCTTGCAGGGAAGCTGAAGAACAAAAAGGGAAGAGGAAGAAAACATGGAAGGGGAAGTGGGTGTTGAGCAAACAGGAAGTTTACTCTAGGCAGTCCCCTCTATGCCTACAATAGACATGCAAACTAACTAGCCAGTTAATTAAGCATGCAAAGGTTGCCACTCCCAACACCCCTTCTCAACAGTGCATGCACCCCTGAAGTCCCACCTTGACTCGCAGGTTCTCAAAGCCATCTTTTGGTAGAGCCTTGGTCAAAATATCAGCTACCATTTCAGTGGTTGGACAGTAGATCATCTTGACCATTCCATTCTCTGTGAGCTGACACACTCTGTGGTATCTTGTTCCTATGTGCTCGCTGTGTGATGTCGTCTTCTCTGTTTGAGAAAGTTTAATACAGCTCTGGTTGTCTTCCAGAACTTGAATTGGTTTTTCTTTATTTATTCGAAAATCAGACAACAATTGATCAAGCCATAGTAATTCTCTACATGCTTCTGATGCTGAAATATACTCTGCTTCTGTAGAGGATAGAGCCACCACACTCTGCTTGTGGCTGCCCCCAAAAATTGCACCATCTCCATACAAAAATAGGAAACCACTGACTGAGTGACCATCTGCACTATCACCAGCTCAATTTGCATCAATATAGCATACTAACTTTGGATTGCTACTAGCTGGTGGCTTCAATTTAAAGTTGATAATCCCTTTCAAGCCACCCTTTTTACTCCAGTCCAATCTTTCTTTGTGGGTGAACTAACTTTCCTGCTCAGAATCCCTACAACAGATGCAATATCAGGTCTTGTGTTGGTAGACAGGTACAGGAGTTTTCCTATTGCTGTTCTGTAGAGACAGTTGTCTGGTAAAGCATCACTTTCTTCAGTATTTTTAAGAAAGTCTGTGGTCATGGGTGTTGCTACAGTATAGGCATCTTGGAGTCCTAAGCTTTCTAAAAGTTCATCAATCTTTTGTTTTTGACTTAGTAGAAAAGAACCATCTTGCTCTCTTTGAATCTCCATGCCCAAGTAGTATATTGCATCTCCTAACTCTTTCAGTTCTACTTCTTTGTTCAAGTGATGTACAACTTCTAAGTAGTCTTTATTTCTGCTGGTAGCAATGATCAAATCATCAACATAAGTCTTTGGTTCTGGTGTATAGGCATTGTTCTTTTTCATAGTCTCTGTGCCTCACACAATAGGAATCTTCACGCATGTGCAGTAGCTTTTCAGAAAGTTCCAGAGCTGAGCAGCTCAGCGGAAACCCATCCCCCATCCGGTACTGAGCATGCTCAGTCCCGCAAAGCTAACGGTCTCTCCTCAGTTTCTTTTCGTCCGCCAATCTGTTAGCAGCTTGGAAGGCTTCCTTGCTGAGCAGTTCTCCTAATTCTTGGTTTTTTCCTTCATTCTTTCACCTCGTTTTTGGTCTCTTCATAACAAAAACTGTAAGAACTCTTCTCCCTTCTTATGCTGTCTTTGTTTAAGTTGTGCGTGTCTTACGGTTGCAAGGTTTCTCTTTCGGATGCCAACCCCGAGTGTTTGTTCTGCCTTGGAGAGGGCCATAATGTTCAGGCCTGTTCCATTTGTAAGGATTTTACCTCCCAGACCCTGAAAAATAGAGCTTCTCGGTTAAAATCCTACTGTTGGGAGCAAGCCCTTCGCCTCAAGGAGCAGGCGGCATCCAATACCACCCTTTTCACTGTTTCGGTATCAGTGCCCTCCGTGACGTCCTCTGCCTCAGTCCCGAAATTATCGGTAACGACCGGCCCCTCGGTATCGACAACGTTGGTACCAGTACCAACGCTGACCTCGCCGACCTTACCACCGATATCTTCCTTACCGAGGATTCCGAAGCTCTCCAGGATGCCTACTGTCTTGTCTTCCACTGGAGATGCCACCTCTAGCTTGCAGCAAGCTCCTGTTTTGCAGCCTCGCAGGGTCCCTACCTTGGCGGAGTGTAAACGGGCTTCCTCGCACCACCCTTCCGTTTCCTCCAATAAGGAGAAGAAGAAGAAGAAGAGGAAGAAGAAGCAGAAGCATCGCTCTCCTTCTCCCACTGCCCGTCCATCGGCTAATCGACCTTCTTCTCTCAGTCCCTTGCCGACGCCTCCTCCGATGCAACCTGTGATGTCTACAGTTGAAGAGGATGACACTCCCGTCCTTTCCCCCGTGTGAGGTGCTGCCCAGCTCCCAGTGCTGTCCATCCCAGCTACGGTGGATTTCGTGTCCGACTTGGACCGTTGGCCTTCGCCACCGACCTCTCCGCCTGTTATGTCAGGCCAATCTGGAGATGGATGTCCACAGACTCCACTTCCTCTGGCCCTCTCTTCTGGCTGTCCCGAGTTAGACTGTCCACCTGTTTCGGATGCTCCTACGGCTACTTCCCGAGACTAGCCTAGAGTTAGTGTGGCCAGTTCTCCAGGATGTGGTGAAAGGGTAGATCCCCACATTGTTGTGACTACAGCTACCACACTGCATACGAGCCTTCACTAGTGAGAGTCGATTTGCCTTTCTCATCAGCCTCCTATACTGCCCAGTATGGTCACAAGCACCTCTGGAGAGAGCAACCCAGCTCCTACCACTCATGTTCGCCTGCCTATCATGACCATTACCATCCGGACATTTGTTGTTGATCTCCTTATCGCTCTCAGTGTTCGCGCTCCCCATCACGATCTCCTCCAGGATCTCATTACCAATGCTCCCCTCGGTATCGCCGCTCTAGATCCCATTCTTGGTCCTGATCGGCCTACTTCCGGCGTTCACCATCTCGGTCTCGTCATCAGTCCCGAGACCAATTGCCTCATCATCGGGCTATTTCACCTCCTCCTCGGGTGACAGTGACTATGTCCCGGCCTCCGCCAGATACCCTCTGTCAACTCTGCCAACATCTCTACCGGCTCTGTTATCGACGCAGTCCATCGTTGCACTGATCCTGACCGTTTTACCCATTTCGTCGGCACTGACCTCGGTACCGGTGCAGATCCCGACCTCGGTCCCGGTACAGAGTCCGGCCTTGGTACCAGCTCCGGCTGTTCTAACAGTATCCACCGTTGTTCCACAAGCTGTTCTTTCTGCAACGGGAGCCACTCAACCTCGTCATTCTCGATCCCCTCGATCATCTTCTCCGTCTTCCAGTTCTTATGATTCCGATGGTGATTCAACTGACTCTACACCTCAATCCCATACCTCTTCACCTCTAGTGTTTGGGGACCCGAATTCTGATTCAGCTCCTGAGGACGTCAAGCAGTTTTCTGACATCCTAGTCAGAATGGCCAACACCTTAGGCCTTGACATTTCTAGTCCTACTCCTACGGTACAGGACCCGGTGTTCGACTATGTCGACACTCAGCCACCGTCGACAGCTCCGATTCTGTTCCTTCCCGTCCTGCAGGAGGTTTTGAAAGATCCTTGGGCTCAGCCAGCATCGGTCCAACCGATCCCTCACTGCCTGGAACATCTTTACCATACCCAGAAAAAGGATGTTGATTTTTTGTTCAACCACCCGACTCCTAATTCAATCGTCATTGAGTCCTCCCAAACGAAAGGGGGCAAAAGGGCCCACACGACTCCACCTGATCGAGAGGGCCGCCATTTAGACGTCTTCGGCCATCGCTTCTACTCCGCCTTTTCGTTGATCACCAGGATCTCTAACATTCAAGCTTGCCTGGCGGCTTATCAACGTAATATTTGGGATAGATTCTTCCCCTTGCTTTCTCAATTGCAGGATGACCATAGAGCAACTGCCGTCCAATTTTATAACGAGTCTGTCGCCCTCTCAAATCAACAAATCTTGTCTTCCCGACACACTGTCGAGGGCGCAGTGTGGGTGATGGTGGGTGTGATCACCCTTTGCCAATTCACGTGGCCTCAGTCCACTGCATTGACTGAGGATAGCAGAAAAAGGCTCGAGGACCTGCCCTTTGATGGCCAAGGACCCTTCCATGTGACTACAGATGATGCTATGGTCTTATGAAAGCTTGTCTGACAACTAAAAAGATGAGTCTTCACCCAACGGCTTAACCTTAATCATCCTGTTCTTCGTGGCGGTGCCCCTCCTATTCCTATAGGTCATGCTCTCCTCATCACACATCTCACCAATTGTCTTTGCTGGCTTCTTCCTGCTGCTCCTTCAGACATCGTCAACCATCTTCCAAGAAATCTTCTTTGACTGTCAAGTCACGTTTTTGACTCCCCCTGCAGGTCGCCACTTCTGCCTCTCTTTCATCTACCCGACCACCTATCCAAAACCCCAGGACTGGCTTGCCAGTTCAACACCTGGCGCAAAATCACTTCGGACTCCTGGGTTCTGACCATCATCCGTCTTGGCTACACCATCGAGTTTCAAGATACTCCTCCTCTCAGCGTCTTCTATTCCACCCCTGCCAGTCTGGCCCTTCTCAAGGAGATCAAGAACCTCCTCCTCAAAAGGGCCATAGAGCAGCTGCCACCCTTAGCCAAGTCCATCTGCTTCTTTTCCTGGTATTTCACAGTACCCAAATCGGACGCCACTCTCCGACCCATCCTAGACCTCCAAGGGATGGACTCCTTCATCTCCCCCTGGAAATTCAAGATGGTCACCCTGTCTTCCATTCTGTCTTTCCTGAAGCATTGGGATTGGTTCGCATCCATCGACCTACAAGATGCCTATTTCCACATTGCTATTTGCCCCCAGTACAGGAGGCACCTCTGATTTACGGTTGATGGCATCTGTTACCAATACAAGGTCCTGCCGTTTGGCCTGTCCACTGCCCCCAGAGTCTTTACCAAGTGCCTAGCTCCTGTGGTGTCTTACCTCCATATGAAGCGTGTTATGGTGTACCCCTATCTGGACGATTGGTTACTGGTGGTGTCCCAAACAGAAACTGTACAAGGACATTCACGTTGCCCTCTCCCTCCTTTCTGAGCTTCGCCTCAGGGTGAATCCCAAAAAATCCTACTTGGAACCTTCACACACCCTGGACTTCATTGGGGCCACTCTGGATTCCATTTGCGCCAGGGCCTTTCTACCGGTGAAGTGCACTCAGACCCTGCGGCAAGCCACAGCCACCGTGCAGTCCATCCATTTCTGCCTGCAGGATCCAACAGCTCCTCGGCTACATGGCGGCCACTACAGCGGTCACCTACTCGTCTAGCCTCTGGGCTCATCCCCTGCAACACTGGTTTCTCCAGCACTTCAATCCTCTCCTCGACGATCAACGCCGGGTTCTGTGGGTCCCTCGCCCAGCACAGGACTCCCTTCATTGGTGGCTATCTCCATGTCATCTCTTGTCAGGAATGCCATTTGTCAAGCCCCGCCTGACATTTGCCATTACGACCGACACGTCCCTCCTTGGTTGGGGAACTCACTGTCACAGCTTTGCGGTCCAAGGCCACTGGGCCAGCCTGGAGTTGCGTCTCTATATCAACGTGTTGGAGTTCTTGGCAATCCTCAAAGCGCTTCAGGCCTTTCTGAACCTTGTTGTTGGACGGACTGTTCAGATTCTGTCAGACAACACAACAGCTGTGTCCTACGTGAACTGAAAAGGAGGCACTCATTCCTCCACCTTGCTTCATCTGGCTCTACGCATCTGGGGCTGGTGCATTCTGCTTCGAATACATCCTGTTGCAGTTCACCTAGCGGGATGGGACAACATGACAGCGGACATGCTGAGCAGGGACACAGTGTGCCACCACGAGTGGTCCCTCTCCGACGCCACCTTCTGGCAGATAGTGTCCCAGTGGGGCACTCTAACCGTTGATCTCTTTGCAACCGAACAGAACAGGAAATGTCCCTGTTATTGCTCGAGAGCTGGCCTGGGCCCCAGCTCTCTCAGGGACGTGTTCCAGTTCCCTTGGAGCGGGGAGTTTCTTTACATCTTCCCACTGTTTCCTCTCTTGGGCTGAGTGGTCACAGCAGACAGGGCAGATGTCATCCTTGTTGCCCCGTATTGGCCGAGGCAACATTGGTTCGGTCTCCTTCTCACCATCACCTGGGGCCGCAACATAAGACTTCAGAGCACACTGACCTCCTTTCTCACTCGGATGGTCACATGCTGCATCCGGATCTCCCTCTCCTCCGCCTCCATGCATGGAGGATAACGTTCTAGACTCTCCCACTATCCAAGCTGTCCTCACGGCTGTGAGGAAGGAATCTACTCATAGATCCTACAACTACAAGTGGTGGAAGTTTGTGGCCTTTGCGGACTCCTGTAATGAGGCCTCTTCTCCGAACTCCCTGTCAACGGTGCTTTGCTTCCTCTTGACACTGCGGGAGCAGGGCCTCGCCTTTTCCCCTTTGAAGGTTTACCTTTCTGCGATCGTGGCTTATCAGCCACGTGGTTCTCCTTCCTCAGCTTTTTTCTGAAACACTACAGTCAAGCAATTCCTTAAAGGTCTGCAACACCTCTACTCTCCTATCTCCCCACCGCTTCCTCCATGGTTGCTATCGCTTGTCCTTTCTCAGCTTATGCACCATCCCTTTGAACTGATGGCCACGGCTGATGACCGTCTCGCCATGAAGACAGCGTTCTTGGTCGCTGTCACTTCGGCCAGACAGGCAGGAGAACTGACCTTGCTGCGATCTGATGAACCATTCCTGGTGTTTCATCGGGACAAGGTAGTCCTGTGTCCGGACCTGTCTTTTCTTCCCAAAGTCATCTTGGACTTCCATCTGAACCAGGATTTGATTCTACCTACCTTTTATCCTGATCCTGCCTCACCTCTCAAGCGCTCCCTTCACTCATTCAATGTTCGCCATGCCCTAGCCTTTTACCTGCAACAGACTTCGACCTTCCGTCAGACTCCCCACCTTTTTGTTTGCTACAGTGGGCACTGAAAGGGTCACAAGGTGTCCACTCAACGTTTTTTCAAATGGGCTGCCCAGACAATTCACCTTGCCTACGAACTTGTGGTATTTCAGATGAAGGCAACATCTGCACTTCTAAGAGAGGTTCAACATCTTGCTCTTCTTCTTCCAGTGACTCTAAGATAGTCTCTTGTTCATCTGGCAGGTCTATGACAGTTCCTCTCTTATCAACTCTGCTTTGTTCGTCAAAGTAAACTGCATGCCTAGTAGCGACTTCAGCAGTCTTTAAGTTCATTACTCTATAGCCTTTGCTTCCAGGAGCATAGCCAATTAGAATAGTCTGCTCTGCTCTTGCACCTAGCTCTTGTCGCTTCTGTTGTGGTATGTATGGATATGCAGTGCTTCCAAAGGTTCTAATGTGTTTCATGTCTGGTACTCTGCCATGTCATAGCTGAAACAGTGATTGTGTGGTGCCCTTTGTTGGCAATCTGTTCTGGAGATACGTTGCAGTCATAAAGGCATCACTCCAAAATTTACTGGGAAGATGAGCATCTGCCAGCATACACTTTGTCATCTCAGCTTCCTTTCAGCAATTCCATTCTGCAAAGGAGTGTATAGAATGCTCTTCCTGTGCAAAATGCCATGCTCTTCCAGGAAAGCTTGTGTGCGATGTGAAATGTACTCACCAGCGCCATCTGTCTGAATGGCTTTAGGTGTTGTCTCAAACTTGGTTCTCACCATGGCAACATACTGCTGTAGCATGTCTTGGGCCTGACTCTTCTCTTTCAGAAGATAAGTAACACAGTTACCTTGAAAAATCATCCGCAAAGATCAGCCAAGTGAAGATCACGGGGATCACACAAGTATATATACTTCATTCCACCTCCATCTCTCCAGATCCTCTGAAGATGCCAGCCACAGATGCAGGTGAAACATCAGGAGCAAATACTACTAGAACACGGCCTCATAGCCCAAAAAACCCACAACCACCCATGGATTCCAGCCGTGAAAGCCTTTGACTTTACATATAACTGGCCAGTTAATTAAAGCATGCAAAGGTTGCCACTCCCAACATTACATACCCCTTGATGCCCAGTCTGGCCAGTTAGGAGATGTTTCAGGTCTGTTGTTAGAGGCACAGTTGGCAAAAAAAAAAAAAAAATGGGGAGGGGGGAGCTGCTTGCCCAAGCTGCTTAGGGGTGGAAGCGTTGTTGCTGTTGTTGCTCCTCCTGCAGTTGAGGCTGCAAAGGAAAGATCACCTCCAGGCCTCTATTTCTAGCCACTGCCCCTGTTGTGAGAAGTCTTGTATTTTACTTGTGGCCTCTTTGATGTCTCCAGTTGTCCCTCTTGTTCCCTTCCTCCCACTCACTAGTGCTACTGCATCCCTTTGCTCACCCACAGCTTCCTTTCCCTCACGAGATCTCCAGGCTGGCTCTGGTTTGCAGCAGGGGCAGATCACCTAAAAATCTTTAGCATTTCATGGTTTCGTATTTTATATGCTGTTATTATTTTCTCTGAAATTCCACAATGTCACAAATTGTCAAAAACAATCAAGCAATGATACTATGAAGAAAAGATGAAACATATTCAGCATAGCCTCATCTGGACCAACAAACTCTCGTAGTTTGTGCCAGCTTTCTCTCTCCTTATCTGTCTTGCTAATATAGCAAGATTAGTGCACCCATTTCAGCAGTTCATGCCTTCTGCTGCAGCCCTGCCCGACGCAACCCACAGCGTTTGGTAGGACTCTGCCTCCTGCTGGAGAAGCTTTGGGAGGGGGCAGTGGGGGCTTCAGGGAGATGAGGGAAAGGGAAGGATGCTTTAAATGATCTTGTCTTATGCTTGCGCAATGTGAGGCTTTGCCCCCTATGTTAGGAAAACAGTGGGATTTAAAACTTTATCAAGAATTTCCACATTTGTTCCATTTACATAAACTGAAAGTCATCTGACTCAGTCAAACCAAAATGTGATGATTTCTTGAAATATTTTGGTTGAATAGAATTCGAACAATATACAAATAAATCCTCCATTTTGTTTGCCTATCATACTTTGCTTCTATCTTTCTATGTGCAGAACTTCAACTTATATTTGAAAGGTACTTAATATTTAAAACAGCACAAAGTTCTTTACAACCTTGAGAGGGTACTCTCTTCAGTCTGGACTCCCAGCACTAGTTTCCTAATTTGTATACTTACTATCTTTTCATTCTTAGCAAAGTGCTATCTCACTCATATCTTTTCCTTCACCTCAGTTGATTTAACCATTGTCTGTTAAATATGACCTGCTCTTGACAGTTTTCACCCATTCTTTCAAGTTCCTTTCTAACCTTGGAGCTTTCAATAACTCTCCAGATGGCTAGTTGAGCATTTTGTAAGCTCGGCACTCTATTCACCTAGACACCTTACTTAGTTTGCATTTATCTTTTGAAGGTGAAAGCTGACGAAGCCTGGGTTAATTCCAGCTCAAAATGTGAGCCACACTCTGGGAGCTTAATACTGGAATCTTAAAACTTCACCATGTGATCTCAGATGATCTTTATCCCCACAGATGGCCTCAGAAGACCGTGTCTGTAAATCATCTGATAGCATTTAGGATTTAAAGAGCCAGTAAACCAAATAATAGTAACACCAAAAACTTCACAACAGAATAGAGCCAATAGATATAGCCACTGTTTTTATCACTGAGTTCTGATAAATTGCATCTGAAAAGTGAAAGTAAACATTTTTTTGCAAGGCAGGTATAGAGGTCGTAATAGAAGACATGAAACCCAGCAGCTTGAGAGTTAAAGCAAACATTCTTTTGTTAACCTGATAGTTGGACTTTGGTGTGCTTCCTTTAAGGTTGGCTTCTGAATGTCATTAGCAGCTGATTCTACAAAGAGCGGAATTCATGAACCTTCAAAGTCTGAGTAGGAATGGAAAGAGAAGCATGTGATTGAACTGCAGTAGAATATTCATGACAGAGTAAGCTTCTGGCTTTAAGTCAGGCACTTTTCATTTACAGCTAGACCTTTCACATACAGTATTACTTTGAGAGACCATGTGCCTGTAATATTTTCCTAAACGTGGAAAGTGGATGGGAAGACTGTGCTGAGAATTATCATAAACAACATAGCAAGCTTACAAATTTTCAAATACCAGTTTGGAAAGTCTGTTTAACAGCTATGTTGTAAGATTTCCTCAATATTCTACTACCATCCTGTGAACTTAAATTATTAATGAAACTCTGTGATTGCTTTGCCAAATACTCATTTAGGTTTTATTGAAATATTTGTCAAATTGCTTCCCTGTTTGGGTGTGTGCGAGATATTTGTCTATAAGCTTTCAATTCGTCTATAAGCATCATCATCATCATCATCATCATTATTATTATTATTATTATTATTTACTACTACTATTATTATATTTATCTTGCAACTTCTGTCCAGAGATCTCAAGGTGGACTACAATAAAACCAATCTGATAAATTTAAAACAGTGTAAATAATAATTTTAAAAGGCTAAAACCATATTAAATAAATTAACAAGATAAAAAGACAGAAGAAAACAGTTGAAATAGTTTAAAACCTTCTGAAACCATATACACATGAGCCATTGTGTAAAATCCATCAGGCCCCAGAAGGCTTAGTTAGCAACCATGTTTTCACTTGGCACCACAATGACAGCAATGTTTGTGCCAATTGGGCCTTCAAAAGGAGGGTTTTCCATAACTGCGGTGGCACAAAAGAGAAGGTCCTTTCGCAAATTGCCCTGACTAATGAAACACAGCCCATTTCCACATTACACCTTTACAGTGCTGCTATCCCACTTTCAACATCCTATGGAATCCTGGGGTTTGAGGTCAGCTGTATGTGGCACTAGCTGCAGTTTCCATGTTGTCTTCAACTGCAGCCTCACGCAGAGTGCATTGCAGTAATCTGACTGGGAAACTACTAGTACATGGACTTCCTTTTCAGGAAAGGCTGAGCTGGTAGAAGAGTGAAAGCTGGCCCTGAGTACTCTGAGCCCTGGAGTCTACCTGAATGTCCAATGACAAAGATGGATCTGCGAGTACCCCCGAGCTAGGCCTCTGATCCCTCAGAAGGAGTGCAACCCCATCCAGGGCATGTAGCTTACTCAGTTCCTGGACCTAGGAACCATCAGTTTACAGAGCCCCTGTCTTATTAAGATGCATCATCAGTTTACTGGCCCTCATGCAGCCCATTTCAGCATCCAAGCACTCATCCAGCACCTGCACAGCCCCAACTGACTCCAACAACAATGAGAAGCAGAATTGGGAATCATCAGCATGCTGATGACAGCCTATCCCTTAGGACCTCCCCCAGTGGCTTCATGTAGATGGCGAACAGCATGGGAGATCCAGTGGAACCCTGTGGCACTTCACAGCTTAGTGGCCATGGGGCTGAACAGGAATCACAAAGTGCTGCTCTCTGGAACCAGCCCATAAATAGGAGTGGAACTGTAGTGCCTCCTACCCCCATCCAATGGAGCCAAAAAGATACCATGGTTAATGATATCAAAAGCCATGTAGACATCCAAGACGATCAAGAGGGTAGCACTCATCCTGTCCTTCACCCAAAATGCATTATCAGAGTGACTAAAGCCATTTCAGTGCCATTTCTTGGTATGAAATCAGACTGAAATGGGTCCAAATAATCTGTTTCTTCCTAGAATAGCTGTAATTGCTTAGCCACCACATGCCCAAAAAGGAGCTGTTAGCATAGAGCAGTAGTTCTCACACACCTGTTGGTCAAGGAAGATTCTCCTCAGAAGCAGGTGGACAACCACTTTCTTCAAGGTACCAAGCAACTCCCCCTGAGTAGTGGGGAGTTAACCACTGTTAACCACATTAACCACTGACAGGACCATGCTAGATTTTATAAGCCAACATGGACAAGAGTCAAGTTTACATGTGGTGAGCTGAACTGGTTTAAGTGTCTTGTCCACATCATTGTAGACTGACCTCATTGCTGTAGAGTAAGCACAGCAAGGAGTCGTTGCTAATTTCTAGCAGTAT
This sequence comes from Cyclura pinguis, assembly GCA_030412105.1. NCBI lineage: Eukaryota > Metazoa > Chordata > Lepidosauria > Squamata > Iguanidae > Cyclura > Cyclura pinguis. The sequence goes on from CM059599.1 coordinate 177,907,077, forward strand.
TTGTGTTGTGATCTATACCACCTGCACTCTAGCTGTCATTCAACCTGTTTCATTGACTTGGTAAATTGTCATGCTGGACTGGGTGCTTAAGAGCAATCGTATCAATGGCTCTTTCCACCTTACCATTCCTTAGTGCAGGGGCAGGCAACTGTGGGAGGCTAGGGGGCTGTATTGCCCCCTTCTGAGACCTTGGGGGGGGCTGCACCCCTGCCATACGCCCATTGCAAAAGGACCAAAAAATTTTTTTGCCCCCTTATATGCCCCAAAGCCTTCTAAGGGCTGGAGGGGGGACATTTTCACCATTTTTTAAACCTCTACAGGCCATTTTAGCATCAGGAGAGGCCCCTTTTCAAAACAAGAGGTGATCAGAAGTCACTTCCAGTTTACTTCTGGTTTTTAAAAAGGCCTTTATTTTAATTTTTGCAGTGAGGGGTGTGGTAGGTGGCGCAGCCCTCCAAGATCTCATCTCCTCAAAACTGTATTGGCTGGAGGATTCTGAGTGCTGCAATCCAAAACAGTAACTGTTTTCAAGCTCTGTTTCAGATTACATGGGCAGCATTCTTCATAGAGTTAAATCTTACTCCCCTATGCAAAAAGACTTTTAAAAAGTCCTAATACCTTGACCAAACCTCCTTCTACAGTAAACTGAACTCTATAACATGTCTCCAGATCTGGCTACTTAGGCCAATGAGAAAGATAAAAGATGCTTCTAATTCATCTCTACAATTTCTCTGCAGCCAGAGGAATGAGGGAAGTTTATCAGCTGAGCTTGAGGGTGGGGGATATGGATTTTACAAACACTGGCTGCAGGAATGGACAAGTGATGCTGCCATTATATGTTTAACTACACCCAGAAACCTTTGATACCTTCAGTTTGTAAGTCCAGAGCCTAAGCTAGAAATCAGCAGAACAGCATGAGGCAACGGTGTGCACTGAGTTAGGTGCTTAAGCCACTCAAAGTACTACCAGAGTCCTCTTATGCAAGGGGTACTGAGTCATTCAGAGATATAGAAATATATGCAAGACAACCTTCAGTGCCAAGATAAACTTCATGCCAAATGCAAACAAAGGTTCATCAAAAAGTAGCTGATGCTCAGGGCTAAAGTATATGAAAATCATTCCAAATGCTCTATGCTCCAAAAGCTGTATGAGAGCAATCTCTGAATTCATAAAATTTTAAAGGCTGCTGCAGACAGCTGTAACCTTGGTTGGATTGGTTCTTCTGCAGACTTCTGTTGCAATAAAATCTCTCCACTAGTAGCTTTCTGCTGTTATTGGAAATAACCCCTCCCTCCTTTTTTTTACTCTATGGATGGGAAAGCAACTGGGGACAGTGTGGTGTAGTGATTTGAGCATTGGACTATGACTCTGGGGATCAGGGTTCGAATTCCAATGCAGCCATGTAAACCTACTGGTTGACCTTGAGCAAGTCACACGCTTTCTCAGCCTCAGAGGAAGGGAAAGACAAACCCTCTCTGAACAAACCTTGCCAAGAAAACTCCATGATAGGTTCACCTTAGGGTCACTGTAAGTCAAAAATGATTTGAAGGCAAACAACAACAACAACAACAACAACAACAACAACAACAAATATTTACCTACAGAAACTAGTTGAGAATGCTCTTCCTTTTCCACTGGTTCAGATTCACAGCCTCCTTCCCCACCTCTTGGGAACTGCTGGGTTTCATCAGTTTGATTCATTTGCAGCCTTTATCGAAATAATCTGTAGAGTTCCAAAAGCTCATTGCAAAGAAAGGAATGAAGGTTGATAGCATACTTTGTTGCTCTTTTGTTGGGGTCAGACTAATGTTGTAGCCACTTAATCCTGACGTTGTTGAGAGGAAAGAACTGTTGATGTTGTTGACTGATTCAATAAATGTACGTGCACTAATAAATTACACTGTTATTCTGTGAGTAAACTGAAATGACTTAAGCCATTTCTGCACTAGCCTGTTATAGCCTGTGATTCCACTTTCAACATCCTATGGAATCCTTGAGTTTGCAGTTTAGGGAGGCGTTGGCTATAACAGCGCTATAACAGGCTAGTGCAGAAATGGACTCACTCATGCTGCAGTTCTGTACCCACTTATCTGGGAATAAATCTTATTGAACCCAGTGGAACTTTCTGCCGTGTAGACATGGGTAGGATTGTGCTGTCAGAAATGACCTGATGGATACATGTCTTGTTCTTGTTGCACGTTGACCACAGAATTGTCCTAATACTAACAGGTGGCTACTACCACACATTTAGCACAAAATACCAGTGGACCATGTCATGTTAAGCAGTGGGGGTACATCTGCACCTCAAATAATAATTTGAAAATTGCATCCTCTCCCTGCCAAGCAACTGGGATGATACGGGAAAAAAACACAACAAAAACATAGGACTAAAGCATTAAATACAATAAAATTAGAGAATGAAGCATCTCCAAATAGCATTGAAAGCCCCTTCTCCACAAAAAACCTGGAGAGACTTTGCCTAAATTATATAATAGAGAAGAAAGCAATTAGGAAATACTTACCATCCTCGGCGATGCAACACATAACATGGCCTCTGATGAAAAAGGCAGACTAGCAGACTCAAATGTGAGGAGGCTGTTCTTCAGACATCCTAATTCCAAGCTATAAAGGGTTTTGGAGGTCAAAACCAGAACTGTGCTGAATAACAAACCAAAAGTCAATATAATTAAGTCCAGAGTCAATTTTACATATATGGTCTATAAACTGAACCACTGGCAAAAGGTTCCGCCTAACTATACTTTCCAAATTTTTTCAAGCTCAGCTCCCCATAGAATACATCACAATACTCTAAATTAGAGGCAAATAAGGCATGGAACACAGTAGTCAGCTTTTCCTTTCTCAAGGAAAATGTCATACTCAAAGGAGCCTTAGTTTGTTTACCTACATCCTATTCATTCCTGCATCTATGTAATCTTCTTTATATGCAACTCTGAAAAGCTATATTGTAGACACAACTTGGTGAGGATCAGCTATCTAACTTGCACTACCGACACGATAAACTTGCATGGTGGGTTCTGTAATGGTGCATTACTGGCAAGATTTTGTACTTTCCAAAGAGTGGTTAGGTGTATTGGTGACTGAGCATGAACAGTTGCCACTGAAAGTGACGACACTTACAGATTAATACATGGAAGACACAAATTGTCAGAAAATTGTGAAAGCAGAAGAAAAGATAGAAGAAAAAGCATGCTAAAACTCATGTGGAACCTTGAGCGAAACAGAAAAAAAGCAAAAGCAAAACTAATGGTGGTAATTCTAGACTGAACTAAACATAACAGAGATAATCCAAATGCTGCTAAGCATAGTTGCTGATTATAGTGTGGGATAGGACTTGTGGGAACTTAGCAGTCTGAAAAAAATATTTGGGGGGAGTTTGGAAGAACTGGATTTATGATAATACAACCCTAAATATGAACTGAAACTGTGGAGAACTGCAACTGTAGATCATGGGTGATTAATGACTCTGAGTTCATTGGGATTTACTTTCAGGTAAATGTGTAGCGGACTCCTGTCTAGCAAATACAAATATAGCCTCACGGACATGGCACATGACTCCAAAGAAGAGCATGGTGTTCACTCAAGTTGCTCTACTCATTCACCAGCTAATCATCAGGTGGACCACAGAGAAATTGTCATCTGTACATGTGTAAACGAGAGCATAGTGCTGAAAGAGTTCATGAAGTCCAGACTGCTGTAAATCAAAATGTCCTGACTAAAGCATCCCTGAAAGACAACTGTTAAATTGTCAAGACAACAAAAAAAATCCAAAACAAAACGAAAATTGCAAAGAAGGAGAATCTATTGCTTTTTAAAGGCTGCTTTCATACATTTAGTTCTAATAGTTAAATTGAAATCTATTTTCTTTGCCATTAAACAGATCTTGGAATGTGACAGAGGATTGAATACTATTGACACAGCTAGAATAGTCTCACTGAATCAGTGGAATTTACATAAATGTTGGCTTATTATTTAACAATTGATAAATAGCTGGGACTACTAATAGGGTTTAGCCCATAGACTACAGTTTTTGGATACACATTTATTACTGAACTCAGTAGGCAAAGTTTCTTTTTAGGATGGTGCTGCCAAGAAGGGAAATTCCAGAACAGTTAAACCAGAATAAAACACATGAACAGGTAAACTTTTCCCTTGACACTTCCTACTTATTCAACAGAAAGTACATAAGCATTTAGCTGAATAAATAAAAAATAATCTGTTTTCTCTGGTCATTCCTGCTTTTAAGCTGCCCAGGTTTCTTCTTCTTCTTCAAATTTGATTTTTGAGTTTCACCCATTTAATTTTAACGAAACTGAGTTAAAATATTGACTCACTGTTAATGTTTGATCTATAGCTGCTTATCTTCACATTTTAAAAGGCCTTTCCTGTATTGCACATTTGTTTGCCATCTGTAGCCTATATTTGCTATGTGTCCATGTTGCCTCAGGATCAACAGATGACAGTTTTATTTCATGATGTATTCAGTGAAGTTTTGCTTTTTTGCTAGGTCCTTTCCTACTTTTTCTAGGTCACTACTGAGGCACTTCCCATGACAGTTTCCGAAGTGATTATAAAGACTTCTCAGATTTAAAAAGAAATAAAAAATTATACAAAAGACCTCTGGGTTCTGTGAAGAAAGTAGAGCTTGAAGAGTTTGATTTGAAGATTAATTGGATAATATTAAATGTTAGAAATTGGGAAATCAATTCACAATATTAAATACTAATGATTCAAATGGTTTAATTAATGAGGTTATTGTTAATTAAGTTTTTGCTTAAAACATTAATCTTCAGCCCAACCATGGGATTTACAGATAATGGCATAGAACTGTTACTGTTGACATTCAAAGAGTGCATTTTTCTTGTTGCAACATTTTAATATTTCCTTCTCTTCAGCCTATATTTCTTTCCCACATGGATTACAAAGCCCATAACTGTTACCGTGGCATGGTGGAAGTCCAGCACTCCTGGGAACTGCCAGACTGAGAAAGGCTGTCCCAAAGCATGGGAAGTCATCTTACAAACTCTTCAAATGCCTTGTTTTTTAAAGGTGAACAAGGAGATATTTATTTCAGAGGGCATTGACCCACCACAAATGCAGCAATAAATTGATGTGCAAAGATCAGTCCCTGAATCAAGAGTGGAGATTCCTTAATCTGAAATTTTGGAGAGTCTATGAGCATATGCAAAAAAATTTCCTGAACAACTAAGCATCTTTTCTGCCTCCATATTCTCAATGAAGAAGTGTGATTGCAAAAATAAGTGGCAGAGCACATGTTCTGCACACAATCTCCAATTGCCCAGTCTGGGGCATCTTCAGTATGTATGTATGTGTATGTATGTATGTATATGTGTGTGTGTATGTATGTATGTATGTAGATAGATAGATAGATAGATAGATAGATAGATAGATATAAATATATATATAAAAAAAACCCATTTTTTTGTATAACCATTTTACCTTAACCATATAATTAAAAGAATAATTGGGTAAGGATGAGGATGGTGAAAGTCACACAGATTAGCCTACCTAACAAAATAGCTGCATGATGCATTTCCTGCTATTCTAATATTTCTTCTCCTGAGTCAGCAGGCCTTTCTGTTTTCCTGAAAGAGACAGAAGAAGAGGCCCTCACCCTAACCCAGTTCACTAAAGCATATTTCTAACTTTAGCATTAATTGGAGAATCTAGTGAATTAGGGAAACTGCTAGAAAAATCAGGTGTTAATTGATAAGTTAAATTCCAAAATCTGATGAAACAGAAACCTCAGGCAGCCCAAAGAGAGTTGGACAATCGCCTTTAGGCCTTATATATATTTCAAGGTTTGTAGCCTGCCAAGAATGCTAAATCTCCCCCTCTCTGTTTTTCTGTATACTGAGATACTGCTATATTGCATCGCTGTACAAATGCACACAGACATATACTGTACTTCCTGTAGTTGTGAACCCTCAATATTTTTTCATAAATTGTTTCTGTTTTATTTTAAATAGAAGTAGCTATTCACATTGCTTCTCAGAAAAGTTCCTTTTGTTCTTGCAACACATGAATTCTGCAGGCGCTTACAACTGTTTCACCTCTTTGAAAGTGGCACTGACCTTTTCCACACTACACTGTTATAGTGCTATTACTCCACTTTCAACCTCCTGTGGAATCCTGGGGTTTGCAGTTTAGGGAGGGGCCTTTAGAATTCTCAGCCAGAGAGTTCTGTGGCCTCAGGAAACTACCAACCCCAGAATTCCACAGGATGTCGAAAGTAGAATAATAGCACTATAACAGTGTAGTGCAGAAAGGCCCATAGTTAATCTTGCCCACCTCTTCCCTTCCAAATTTTCCTGATGTCTAAGCTGTATGATTCCTCACTAGCCTGACATAACTCTTCTTAGAATAAAAAGTCCCTTTGATACCTTTGTAATACATCTTGTTGGTGCTTTGACTGCTCTGTCACACAAGATGTACTTCTCCCCAGTGAGAAGGGAGACAAAAGTAGACTTGCTTCAGCTTATTCATCACTGTTTTCCAAAGGGGAAAGGAGAGAGAGGGAATGGGGAGCTCTTGATTGGCTAGGTCTTCCCTCTTTCTCTAGCTGTTTCTCCACATTGAGGAAAAAAGGATGAGCCTTCTGTTCCCTTCTCTGCTGTGGAGGGCCCACTTCCCCCTCCTCTCCTGCAAAGGAGCAACTCACATACCTTGTCCTGCTGAAGCTCTAAGGAAATGCACCCCCCCGGTTGCTCTGCGCTTCCTGTTCCGCTTTTGAGGAGTCAACTAGAGACCTCGGCCACCTCCCCAAAGGGGTGGTTCCCACAGAAAATTTTCTTGAGAGGAAAGCAGCATCTCCCTTCCAGGAAACTAGGAAGAGAAGGGGAGAGGGAAAGAACAAAACCAAGGCCCTTTTCGCACGGGCCCCTTGAGCATCATGTAAATGTGAGGAGCAGTCCACACGATGCACTCACATTTGTGCAACACTCAAGGGCCTAACGTGGACTGCGCACGCATTTTTTCATTTTCGGCTTAAAGCCGAAAATGCTGCACGGTCGCGCATCGCTCCGGGGCCCCGCGAGCACTCACCTGGCGTGCGGAGCCTCGGGAGCCAGGCCGGTCGCGCTTCCTGTGCAGTGCAGGCTGGGAAAGGTCCCAGGCTGCACTGCAGAAGGAAGAGGTGGGGCGCTCGCGTGACCGGGAAGCAGCTGCGGAGCCGAAGCAGCGGAGACGCGAGAGCCTTCCTCCTCAGGCTTCTCGCGCTAGCCCCACACCCCTGCTCCGCAAAAGGGTAAGGTGCGAAAAGTGTTCAAGATACTCCCATTTGTCCTTCAGTGAGCAGCATGTATCTGCCAGGAATTCAAAGAGTAAAGCTGAGTCAGGGTGCGCGCGCGTGCGTGCGTGCGCGCACACACACACATTTTAATTGGTATAAACTTTCCTGGACTTCAATCCACTTGCATCTGATGAATTAGGGTTCAGTTCACTAAGGGTTATGCCAAATAAAACCTGTCAGTCATCGACATGTCACAGTTTACTCAGAAGTAAAAAACCACAGAAATACGGGATTTTTTTACTCTCTTGTAAGCATGCCCTGGCTATCATCCTGAATTCACTAGGGAATAAGCCCCTAGAGAACTCAAAGGATCTTTACTTTGGGTAAAACTTTGGGTGAGAGAGGGTTTGGAGTCAGTCTGAATGAATGGCTCATTAACTCTCTAGCTCTAATGTTTTGCAGATAGAAATGGCCAGGGTGAGATTTGTACTTTACTCCTGTATTCGTACTCACGCACATTTCCCATCTTTTAAAAATCTCCCCTCCCTTTCCTCCTCCTGTTCTATTCCAGTCCCCTGTTCCACTTATTCTGTCCCATGGAATTGATTCACAAGAGGCAAAGACCCATCACATCTGGTTCTGGCAGATGGGAAGAAGCAGGGGAACAGTGGTGGAAAGACTGACCAGGTGAGAGGGTTAAAGTAGGAAGAACTAGAAAGTGATGGTACTGCTGTTCTGAATGATGGCTCATTTGGCACAGAGGGCAGGATGCACTCGGGCCCCCTGAGGCCAGAAGACATCAGCCAGAAGGTGAGACCGAAAATGTTCCTGGGACAATAAGGAGAGAAAAGACTTTGCTAATGAGTTCAGAACACCACTAACATGGGAGGTGATCAAAAACAACACAGTTACATGACACAGCTAAACACATGCACCAAAGACATAAGAGTCCTGATCAGTGGCAAACTTGGAAAAGTTACTTTTGGGTAACTTCAGACTCTCAGAATAGCTCAGCCAGATTGGCCACTGGGAATTAAAGTCCCACAAAGTAAGGTTTCCAAGCTCTGATCCTGATGCATCTACTAGGACTCAGGAACAGTTTGTGAACTACAAGCTCAGCAAAAATAACAGGACAAAATACAGACACAGTTCAGCACATTTAAATCCCCTTGATATTAGCTGGAGAACATTAAGGGATATTTAACTGTCTCTTCATATAGAGAGGGGAGTAGAGAAAGGGGGTGATTAAAAAGCATCCCAACAGCACTTCTCCCAACTTTGTTCTGGATCCAAGAAGGATGCAGTTAATCATTGGATATATGTATGAGAAATGAATAAAAAAAATTAATAATACATATCAAGAGCCTTCTAGTTTCTTCAGTTGCCAAAGATGAACTGGGATGCATACTAGATAGCAGTTTAAAACATAATCAGCATTCTTAGTGGATATCCTCTAAGTTGAGGCCATGTGATATTTGAATTTTTAGTCTATATATCGCCAAATCCTCCCTTTTGTGCAAAATATCAGAAGAGGGTGACAAATGCCCAACAGGGACAAACCAGAAAGGCTGTGATGCTCTGAGTTGAAACGCCTGGTCACTGGTTGCTTATGGTTCCTTCCTGAAGCATGTATACAGGTCTGTGGTTGTTTTACCCACATGCTGCAGATGACATCCTGCACCCTAGGTCTCTGGTGAATTTGTGAGAGGGAGCAGATACTCACATCTAGTTATACAACCTTGCAAAGATTTGACAAAATAACCACATCAGTCTCATCCTTTTTTTAAGAAGATTTGCTCTAAAACTGCCGGGATTGTCTTGTGTAAGAATGAAAGGAGATAATTTTGTCACATGTTTCAAAGAATAAAGGAGTTACTATTTAGAATGACAAGCCATACAATGGTGAAAATTGGAGAGTAAGGCCCAGAAAAATATTTCCTCCAAAAAAATTATGCTGCTGCTCAGTGGCTCCACCTAATGGCCTCTTTTTATACTTTTAATTTTTTTGTGTCTAAAATAATGTATTTCAAGCCTTACCATTTTCAATGAAGTTGAATGTTTTCAAGATCTCAAGCTATAGAGTAATAAAATAAATAGATAATTTTTAAAACTTTTGTATGGTTTTATATGGTTATTTTTAATTGTTTTATATTATACAGGAAAAACTTTTAACTTTTCTGGAAGGTGCCTTGGGTCTACTTTGGAAGAAAGGTGGCATATACCTGCAATAACTAAACAAATAAATAGTTGGAAAATGAAGGAAGAAAGATTTCTACTGGCATTTTAAAATGTCTTTAAAATACGGCTTTTTATTTTTTAAAAAATATTGCTGATGGCTTAAGTTTTATCTGTTGTTGTGTTGTTAATTGCCATCAAGTCAACTTATGCAAACCGTATAGATGAGAAACCTCCTACTAACCCCTGTCACCCACAGACCCACTCAGCTCTTGCAGACTCAGGGATGCTGCTTCCTTGATTGAGTTTATCCATCTGTAATTCAGTCTTCCTCTTTTCCTACTGCCTCCTACCTTACCAAGCGTTACTGGCTTTTCTAGTGAGCCATGTCTTCTCATGATATGGCCAAAGTATGACAGTCTCAGTTTAGTCATCATGGCTTATAGGGATTGTTCAAGTTCAATGTGCTCTTTCTTTCGTCTTTTTAGCAGTCCCTAGTATCTATAGAACTCTTCTCAAGTACCACATTTCAGATGAGTTGATTTTCTCCCTATTACCTTTCTCCACTGTCAAGCTTTCACAGATATATGTAGAAACTGGAAATACAATAGCATGGATGATCCTATTCAATGATATATTTTTACACTTCGGGCTCTTATCTAGTTCCTTCATAGCTGCTGTTCCAACTCTTAAGTGTTCCTCGAATATTTCTTGGCTTCAGTCTCCAATCTGATTAATGACTGAGTCAAGGTATGGAAATCTTTAACAATTTCAGATTCCTCATTGTCTGCTTTAAAGTTATGTAAATCATTTGTGGTAGTCATTACTGTTTTCTTTGTGTTCATTTGTAAACCCCTGTTTGCACCTTCTTCCTTGACTTTCTTCAGTCATTGTTCTAAGTCTTTGCTATTTTCTGCAAGTAGTATGGTGTCATCTGCAGATCTTAAATAGTTGGTGTTCCTTCCTCCAGTTGGTGTTCCTTCCTCCTTCCTCCAGTTTCCTCTGAGTATAATCCTGCTTCATGTATGATATGTTCAGCATGCAAGTTAAACAGATAAGGTGATAAAATACAACCTTGCTTGACCCCCTTGCCAATTGGAAACCATTCCATTTCTCCACCATCTGTCCTGATGGTAGCCTCTTGTCCTGAGTATAGGTTATTCATGCAGACAATCAAAAAGTTTGAGTTAGAGTCTGAAAATTCATCTGATTATGTAAAATCATCTAAATTATTAATTTTCACGTTTTAAAAAGATAATTAAATGAGATAGATGATAAAAGGGAGAAAAACACAGAAAAAGATAAATCATTTCAAATACGGATGGGCCAACCGAATCCTGGGCAAGGATTTGAGATTTGGGGATCCAAATCCCCCCACCAAAATATGCGAGTTGAATCTCTCGAATCCTACCCTGGCTGGGGGTGGGGGAGGTGGTGGGGAGTGTGATCTCGTGCTCCCCGCGTTTCTCTCCCCGGACGTGGGCTGATCCTGCCCGGGGTGGGCTGCAAAAGCTGGCGGAGAGCACGGTATCGCACTCCCTGCTCTGCTGCTGCTGGCCGCAGGCCGATCCTGCCCGGGGTGGGCCGCAAAAGCTGGTGGAGAGTGCGATCTTGTGCTCCCTGCTCTGCTGCCGCTGGCCACGGGCCTGATTCTGCCCTGGGGTCCACATTCAGCCCACTGTAAACCTTCTGGATTAGACGCTAATCCAGGTTGATTTCAGGAAATTTGTGTTACCAAGAAGAGATGTAACTCTATTATGTTGCAAAGTATGATGAAGAGGGCTGACCAGAGAAACACAAGAAGAATCAGGAATGCTAAAGGTTTTAGCAAGTACATCTTGTCATTGTTTTTCAAGATGCATTGTCTATGAGAAGAATCTGCCTGATCATATTCACAGCAGACACCCAGGAAGCACAAAGTACCAAGCCCAGGTAACAGAATCCATGTGATGTTCCAGGATCTCAGCAAAAAGGAAGAAAAGGTAAAGGGACCCCTGCTGTATATTTAAAAGCTACTGCATGTCTGTCACAAACATTTACTCCCATCAGAATTCCTTTAAAACCCATGGCAAAAGGTGGCACTAGATCTATTTCATTTTGAAGGAAGCTGGTTCCTCCTGATCACAAATATCTAAATCTGTTTTCCCAAAATTGCCAGATAGGAGAACCTAAATTCCACTAGAGTGATTCTGCTTTGCTATTCCACATTTGTCCAATATGGCATCCTCAAGCTAGTCCAGAGTGACCATAGTTTCAACTTCTGAATACAGATGTTTGCAAGTGAATATCAATTTCTTTTTATATATATATATATATAATTTTATTAAATTTCACAAATATAAAAAAGGATTATTTGACTTGTACTTGTTACATGAATTTTCTTCTGTTCTTCCACGCTGTTCTGGTCAACATTTCCCGCAGCTTAGTCCACTTGTTACATTAGTGCATCACAATAAATTGATTATCTCATCTGTTCGAACACACATTTCCTTCTCCTAACAATCATAATATAGTCGTTCTGGCTAGACAGTTCCCAACCATCACTCTCTTCTGCTTAACCCAAATCGTCCTGCACTCTCTTGAAGCTTCTGTTTTCTCCATATATATATATATATATATATATATATATATATATATATTCATTCATTCATTCATTCATTCATTCATTCATTCATTCATTTAACTCTCCACTACCTACAACCCAAAATCTTAAAATTTTTAATTATTTCTGTCATCGTATATCTGGCAGTCTGTGCAATTATTACTGCAACAATCCCCCATCTTCTTACCCTGAATTCCATTACACTAAAATGTCTTGTTTCTCCTTAAGTACTTTTTAAACCCCTTCTCCCATTCAGCAATATCACAATGTTCATATTCATGAAATATATCGATATATCATCAATTGCAAGCTTAGTTAACATTGTCAAGATAAAAATCCATCTATCATCATCTTCCTGTTCCCCTCTCTCATCTGGTGCCCTGCTGCTCGGATATTCATTTGCAAATTCTCTGTACTCTTAAAGTCGCTTATACTCCAAGCTGCACCGCACCCAAGAGAGAGGGTATAGAATCCTGTGACTTTATTCGCTCCTTTTCCCCCCTCCCTTCCTGGACTTTGCGGTCCGGAGTCTATTTCTGAATTTTTACTGTATTCTCCTAGTTGCTTAAGTTCCGAGCCGCTCCGTCCAGGAGAGTGAGGGTCTTTACTTGACTAACTTCCATCACAATCTCCCCATTCCCCCCTCCCATCTTGGACTTCGCCACCCAAAATTCATTTCTAAAGATTATCTGTAATTTCTTTGTCGCTTAAATTCCAAGCAGCTCAGTCCATGGGAGGAAGGATCTTCCAATCAAGTCTCTTCCACCACAGGTTTCACAGTCTCAACCCTTGACATCACATTGTTTATATTACTGACAATATATCACTTATAGTAAACTTGTTTGACATTGCTGAAATACATTGCCCCTTCTCAAATCCAGAACCCTGTGCCTTTATCCACTTTATATTCCCTCCTCCCCTCTTGAAGCTGCCCGGAGTTCATTTCAGAAGATTCATTGCATTTTCATTGTCGCTTAAGTTCCAGGCTGCTCCATCCGTGGGAATGAGAATGTTTTGGGTTAGATGACCTTCAGCACAGTCTCATAGTCTCAACAATCCAAGAGAATCAAGAAACAAGAGTCACTCCACAGGAATAAAAAAAAAGGGAGACGTGTAGCTCAATAGCTTTCAATCCCAAAATATTCCTCCAAAATCCAAAATCCAAACCCCTAATCCCTAAATCAAATTCCGGATCTTCTCAGTCCAGCCAAAATATCGAAGTATTATACTGTAGAAAATTTAGTGTCCAAATGGAGATTATAACTCATTTGTAATCCATCAGTCATGATCAATTATATGCCATCTTATACTGTAAGTCCCAATTGTGCTTCATAAGTCTTTCTTTATTCTTTAAAAAATATTAACTTCAATCCTCGTGAGTAAGCAGCACACCCAGCTGCCTCTTCTTAAAATTCCAACTGCTCCTTTAAGAAAAACTCCCAGCCATAACGAACTCACTCAGGCTCAGGGTCCCCTCCGTTCTTTCGCTTCTGCCCACCGTTGCATGCCAGAACTGCTGCGATATTGACAGAAACGCGACCAGAACAGGTTAAATGACTCTTATTAAATTCTTACATGTTATTTGATGTCTTCTTTTAAAAGTTGACGGCGGCGCTTGTGCCGCTCAGGCGGCGATCCCGCTGGCTCCGTCTTGGTCCTTCGACCCCCCTGGCGCTTTCCGCTCCCCCAGCCGGGCAGAGCAAACGCCGGTTTTGGGGTCCCCGTCGGACCCGTTCCTCACCCCTCGTACCGGAGGGGTGTTCTGCCGCCTCTGTGGTGGCAAAAGAGGCGGCTGGAGTCCAGCGGGTGGCTGCTCGGAGCCGCGCCATTGCGCAGCTTCAATCCGAGCTGCCACTCGCGCCGGCCATGCAACCGGAAGGGCTCAAGTGAATATCAATTTCAACATGAGATAATGACTCCAAAGTCTCTTCAGAGCATTGGGCTCATGGAGGCAGCTATCAGAATAGTAGAAATGCTGATCAACACAAGGACTTAATGGAATACAGAATCTGTCCTCTAATGGAGCCAGTCCTGCAGAGCTGCTCATGCCCGATCTGAACAACTCTCCCATTTTCTCTGTAGACCTGGAAAAAGTGGTTAAACCACATTATCCTCTCCACTGTAGTGGGGAGTATAATATTGAAGTTTTTGGCACTAGGAGGACTTTTTAAAAATGTTTTCAAAGTCAGAGAGAGTGACAGGGCCAGCTTTATTCTCAGACTGGTATGGCAGCTTCTCAATCTGATAAGGCGCCTTGTCACTTCACACACAACTCTGCCTTCCACTTTATAACACTATCTTTGTGTAATGGGTGGGACCTTTCAATGGTTATTTAGAACCCCTGTATGATTCTATGGTAGCATGTTTAATATTCACTACAAGCTTTCTTCTGTCGTGTCTATGTGAATTGCAACACATTTCAACTAATCCATTTCACAAAATGTTATGAACTCATTTAAGCTGTTAAATACTTCCTCAGCTATAGTGTGTAGCAAACAAGATGATAAACAGCAAGTCTTTGAAAATATTTCTCTCATGCTCATATCTAACAGCACAATAAGGTTGCTTTGTTCCTTATGTCTGTGCTGTTGTCCCATTGCAGAGCAAAACAGGGAGACATTAAAATTCTTTTTAATAGTTGTTCCTTGATATTGGCTGGCAAATCATTGATTCACTCCTTAACTGTGCCATTTGACAAAGACATTAAGGAAAGATCCTTGGTAGCTTTCTCAAAAAGTGTAGAAACCATGATTTTTGCAACAGGTAATAAAAATTCTTTGGCTTCATGTGTAGTTTTCCAGGTTTTGCTATTAACTGAGAAACTTCAAATGAAGCCCTAACTGCATTTTGATTGTTACAATGAGTTGCAGTCTTTGTAAGTAAGTCTTTGTAAGTCTTGTCTTACTTTTCGGAAGCTCCTATTCCTTACTTTTGAAAAAATGATTGTGGCATGTTCTTTATGTTTAGCAATGAGATGTCTTCACAGTTTTGTTGGTTTCACAGCTTCGTTGAACATTACATTCTAACATAACACATATTGTGGTAGTTGCTTGTCCCCTGGGCCTGTACACCTGAGGACAATCCAGAGATATTCCTTGCTTATAATGGTGACATTTTTAAGATGATTGGAAGGAGCTTCATTTTGCTTTGAACAGAATGCACCCTTGGCAACATCATCGATACTTTTACATTTCAAATTCAACCAGCAATTCATTCTGAGGCTCAGTGAAAATGTATTGTTATGAAATTCACTGCAATAACATTGAAAAGTCAGTTTAACAGACAATAATGTTTTTATTCACAGAAACTGAAGAAGAAACACGATCATTTTCAATAATCCACAGTGATCATTCCAAAGTCCATCCAAGCGCTTGCTCATACTTACTGACTCCAACTCTCTCTTCAGTGAACACAGTCTTCATTTTATAAATGATTTCTTTGAGAACATTCTCGACATAGCTACAGAATTCTGGGAAGAAATACATCTTCCAAGAATGTGGTCGTACAAAGTGAACAGCACTAGAGTTAGGTGTAGCTATGAAGCTAGCTTCTGTCTATATGTGAAGTAGCAAGAAATGTCACATGCTTTCTCTCAGCCACTCAGCACCATTCATGTGCATGTTCTCACAGTGTGTAGAAGTAGCAAGTGTTAAGTATTTTTTTTTTTTGGCTATCAAAGAGTTATTTTCATAACTTTTGAACAATTTGAGATATATAATGAAATTTTGTACAAATGTCTATCAATGGCAAAAGATATCTGCTCTTTTGATCAATCTTGTCTTTCTGTTTTCCTTCCTTCCTTCCTTTCATTCTTTCTATTTTAACTGTAAAAGCAAATAACATTTCTTCAAGCCTTTGCAGCCTCCCGGTTTTACCACCCATGTGTCCTCAAGCCTGCAAGATAGCAAGCCTGGGGAGGGATATCATTTTTATACAAGTTAAACTTATTTATGGCTGGAAATGCGTGAGTGGATTCATACCGGCTGGAAAAAGTGTTGCTGTAAGGTCAAGCTACTAGAACACAACTAAGGCCATAAAATTCAAAGGAGACGGAGATGAAAGTCCAGGCATCAAGGAGCACATGCTAATCTCTCTGTCCTATCACAAATGTTTGCTTTTCTGAGCAGATCTGGAGACAACCAGAGACCATTCTTTTGATCAGAGGCTGTCCTTTTGGGTTCTCACCTAAATACCTCCCTTGCCAATCTAAACTTCAAGAGGTTATTATGATTCCTATAATTCTGCCGATTTGGTGTCAAAGCAATCTCCTGTCAGTCAGTCCTGTGAGAGGCTTTGCCAGAACACTGCTTCAAAGTGTGAAAAGGATATTTAAGCCCTGACTGTTTTGCAGTCCCTTGTAGTATCTTGGAAGCAGGCTGTCACTCTGTCAGTTCATTCCCTGATCCTAGACTACCTTCAAGTCCTTCAGGTTTGAGCCTTCCCAGCACTGGTCCTCCTCTTCAGGATTGGGAAGTACTACCCACTTCTCCCTAAGAATTTTGCTATCCGAACTTTCCTCCTTTTTTTCCTTCAGTTAGCCTTGTGTGATCATGAGACTGCTTGAATCTTGTGTGCTTGAAATAAAACATAAATAAAACCATAAAACATTTTAAAGATATTCTTTCAATCTCTGACTGGTATTCCTACACTAGTACTGGTATACACTGATGTTGAAAGATCTCATACAGTTGCATCACTTCTCACAGGTCTCCTTTTGAGCTAGTATTTCCCCACTTTTTCACAGAGACATGGGTACTGCAGGAGGACCTCAAGGTCCCCCACCTTTTGCAGTAATACCAGTGAGGACATTATAGCCCACCAGGGGGCCATGGATTACAGGTTAAGAACTGCTGGCTTAGAGCTATGCCTGCATATTTTTATTTGTACCTTTCATTCTACCAGGGCAATTTTGTTGGATACTGCATTAGTAAGAATATTCACTATCTATTCATGTCTCCCCCAGCTTTGCTCAAAACAGTTGCAGCCTATCTTTAGATAAATGATATGCTATTTTAAAGCAAGAATTTACTGGTTTGTGGTTGGTATTTTTGGTCTCTTCTCTTTCCCTATCCCACCCCCTGATCTCCACACATTTTCTAACAATTGGTCTAATGCAAGGGCCTGTGAACTGAAAACTTGCATTGTTGTGTGCCTTTTTTGGTTGTCCAAATAAGAATATTCCCCTAATATGAATTCTGCATTTTGTTTGTTGGTGAATACAGCTGCCTATTTATCTTATTTACATTCTACCTTTCTCCCAAAATAGGATTTAAGGCAGCTTACAATCATTCAAAAGCACAGTATAATTAAAAAACCCTATTAATGCAAAATATAAAACGGAGTACTTTCTTCAGTCACCTCTGATCTCTTGCACCTAATATTTGCTTTTCATGGTGAAAATTACTTGTTACAGTGATGCACTATGACCCGATATAGATTTTTAAGGTACTTAAAGCTGTTTGTGAGAATAAAGTTTCTCTGTGTGAGCAGGCAATATCTAATGAAACACAGAAGTGTTCCTGCAACTTTATCTTGTAACAAAAGGGGCACCAATGTATACGAACACTACAAAGGTTTATTTATATATATTTGCTTATTGGTCCCTTCCATTTTGTTGTAATTGGGTCCCATCTTCCTGAGATCCATTTTGTTCATATCCTGTAACATATAGGTGTATTTCATCCTTATGAAATAAGGTTTCCAAACTGGCTTTTTTTTTTAATGAAATAAACCGTTTCAAACTGTTTTTATATAATTCTGGGATTCCTCAATGAGAAAATAATTAGCAGCAAGCAATTTTCTTCTAGACAGTTTGGCATCAACAGTGTTTTCCCTCTCAGTGTGAAGTCACCAGAGAAAACTAGGTGTGGAGAAATCCACGTAAGGCAATAATCCTGGCTAATCTTGTCTGCATTGACTGTGTCTCTTATAACATGCTGTAGAATCCTTGTTAATATGTGTTTCCTCTGCAATCAGTCATTCTAAACATGGAAAAATATCCTCACGGTAGAGATAAAAGAACTCACAGTTCTAAAGAGTTCCCTGCATTCTGACTGCATGTTCTGCCATGCATGATGTGGCTCATCCTCAGCTTTTAAAAGAGATCTAAAGTTAAAGTTTTACCTCACAGTTTTGCTTATTGCTTTCTCTGAGCTTCCTTTCTTCTAGCACCATCTGGAGGTTCAACTAAGAATTCTCAGGGATCAAAAGACCATAGTTATATGAACAGAATCCATTTAATCAACAAACTAAATGGTTTTAAAAGGCAACCTGAATGTGTGAATTTTATCCCTTCCACCCCAGCTGTAAAGGTCAGTCAGTAAGAATTCCTGCTGAAAGTACTTAAAACCAATCAGTTGTAGTTGTTTTTGAGTTTCAAGGTTCATATGTTTAAACAACTAAATATCAAAGCTATAGTTGACTAGTCTTTTGTCCAACTTTAATGACAGCTTCAGAACAAATAAATGTACTCTCATCTATTTTGTTTCTGGTGTGTCATTTCATTTAATAAATAGCATTACTATAAGTAATATTTCCTTCAAAATCAAAATGTAATGAATTAAAAAATTTAATATTTGAGGAACTTTGTATTTCAGAAACTACTTACTCTTCTATCCTGCCTAGTTAAGTCTTCAAACCACTTTGAAATAAAGCACTATTGCTTTATTTTAAAAACTAAATCAACTTTTCATGAAATTTTACATACTTTTGATGAAAATAAGGAAACAATACATCATCACAGGAGAATAGGAGTGCTTATTCAACATTTAATATAGTTTTGAATAAGATTTCTTGAGAGAGTTGGTGACAATTAATACATAGTACATTCATCATACTCAGTAATTCCTATTTAGGTTTCTGCAGCACAAAGAAATGTAGGACCTGTATGCTTTCATAAAAGCCATGGATGAATCTAACAGTACTTGGTTAATGCAATGTTAAAGCCCATTCCATGAAAATCACCATCAGCACTGCAGAGCTGATTTTAGTGTAAGTAAAACTGAAAGGCTGCTACCCTTTCAGTAACGGTGGCAAAGGAGGCACACGTACTATGCAATGCAAGAAGCAAACAATAAATCAAGATTTGGTCAAGACTGCAAACTACATTTGAAACTGATTGTTCAATTGTTTCATTACTAAGAGCACTCAATAACAGGCACAGTGGTACCAACAAAGCAATTAATCAACAAATTGCCACAAGGGAAAAACAGCTGATAAGAGTAATAATATTTGATGCAGACTTTAGAGACGACTTTTAGACTCTTCGGTGTTTGAGCCATCACCTGTACCCTGGTGAGCAGCTAGTCATGCACTGGATAGAAACTCAACAGCAGTTTCCTTTTCTTCAGTTAACTCTTTAGCTGTCAAATCCATCTTCTCACGGGAGAAGTCATTAATAGGAAGGCCTTCAACAAGCTTCCATGTTTTATCCTGCAAAGGATACATCAAAAATACTGAAGCTGTTACAGTGCATCAGATTTTAACTCTGAAGCATTACACTGCAAAAAATTCAATTGCTACTCTCAATCAGAATAAGCCCATTGAATCAATGGGAAGCATGCAAGTCAACACTTATGTAAATCTTGATTTAAAGGCTTTAATCTAACTGGGATTAACAAATGGATCTAGCCATAAGTGTGCAATGCGTTATTGATAGGTTTAAACCCAGTGAGCGAAAAATAGGCTAGACACTAGGTATAGGGTACAACACCACCACAGACCTTGCTAAACTATTTTGTCATTCCATCTTCCACACCAACAGTATTTCTTCATACAACAAATCTGAAGAATGAATTTGTTATTCTGTCAAATTACAACTCCAAGAATTTCTTGGGACAAAACTACGAACAATGAATGGTTGTAAAATCATACAAGTGTTGCGCAGAAGTCTATGCCTTGAATGCACATTCCATGCTTGAATTTATCCAGAGTGCATCCAATACATCAAGTGCTTTTGGAACAGTATTTGAACTGTGTTCACACTCACTTTATTCACAATAACCTGGGAGTGGGACTCAGCCCTTAGGAATTTACTTTGCACATCACGGATCTATAGGTGCTGATGTTAGAATACTACAAAGACTGAGCTATGAGTCCTGTATCAATGGGGAGAAGCATTAACGTCAGTATTAAAACCAGTGAATATCAAGTTTATAGAGCATGTTTAGTAAGAATGTTTCAATTTTTTTTTTACATACTTTTATAACAACAGGAAACGAATAGATCAGATCTTCAGGGATACCATAAGGATTTCCGTCGGAGATAACACCCATGGAAACAAATTCACCCTTTAAAAGTAAACACAAGTAATTAGCTTGGTGTTCCCTGTAGCCTCTTCATCATACTAATTCAGACTATGCCTGGAATCCTCTTGGGGCCCTATATGTCTATGTGTCTTCAAGTTGTCTGTCAACTTATGGCAACCCCATGAATTTTATAGGGTTTTCTTAGGCAAGCAATACTATATTAGCATAAAAATAATTTTGCAAGTAGTTTTGCTTTCTCAGAGCCGTGTAAGCACAGATCTTAGTGCAGCAATTCATTCCTCAAGCACAGATATGTTCTTTCCTCTCAATTTTGATTTAGTGGGTGGTGAATTAATCAACTCTTGCACAGCAGATGAGCTCAAGTTCGTGGCAATTATGAGCCATGATGATGGCGTACATATATGTTATGCTGAAACAGAGTATAGGAACTTGGCCTAGTACATTTATGTGAAAAATATTTCAGAAGGAAGTTTCTGCATCTTGCTTTGGTTCATTGTATTCTATCAAACCAAATATCAAATCATCAAACCATTTTTGTCTTTTTATTTATGACAATTCTACCATATCTATCCCACTGTCCCACCATGAAAACATACACAGAATTATCACTTGGTGATCAGCTGTTTGCCCAATATTTACTAAGTGAGAACTAATCAATGAATAGCATTATCAAGGCCAACATCTTCATGGACAATGACAACACTTACCTCTGGAGTGCCAAACCAGAGGTCTCTCACATGATCACAGATAGCTTTGGCTGCCGACATTGCGCTTGATAGCTTCCTGGCCTTAATGACAGCTGCACCCCGCTGCTGAACAGTCTGTAGTATTGACAGATGGAAATTACTGGATTATCTGTACTTATAGCTGTAATTATTCACTATTTTTAGGAAGCTCAAGACACAGAATCTAGTTGCACTGTCTAGATAGCGACCAATGTCCTCCTAATATACCTTGAATTATACTACAGAATCATAGATTTGGAAGAGACCACAGGGGTCATCCAGTCCAACCCCCTGCCATGTAAGAATCCACATCAAAGCACTCCCAACAGATGGCCATCCAGCCTCTGCTTAAAAACCTCCACAGAAGGAGACTTCACCACACTCCACTGAGGCAGCATATTCCAGTGCCAGACAGCTCTGACCATCAAGGAGTTCTTCCTGAGGTTCAGGTGGAATCTCCTTTCCTTCAGCTTGAATCCATTGCTCCTTGTCCTTGTCTCTGGAGCAGCAGAAAACAAGCCTGCTCTCTCCTTGACATGACATCCCTTCAAATATTTAAACATGGCTATCATGTCCCCTCCTAACCTTCTCTTCTGCAGACTAAACATACCCAGCTCCCTAAGGCGTTCTTCATAGGGCATGGCCTCCAGACCCTTCACCATTTTGGTCACCCTCCTCTGGACACACTCCAGCTTGTCGATATCCTTCTTGAATTGAGGTGCCCAGAAATGGACACAGGATTCCCAATGAGGTGTAACCAAAGCAGACCTTAAGTCAAAATAACTATACTAAATTCAGGCTGAATATAGTCAGGGTAAAACATATAGAAGTCACAGGGAAACCACCTTTTAGCACCACGAGACATTGCCACCCACTCAATACACTCTTGTTTGGAATGACTGGGTCAGAACACTTTAGATTTGACTTGGATATTGGAAAGCTTTATGGAAGTGATACAAGTGCCTTGGTTCCAAGTGCCTTGGTTTTGTAGCTTCATTATTCAACCCATGTTGAGTTTATTACGATTTATAATGTATGTCCTGTATGTAAAATGTATCTGTAATATTGTTGAGATTATGGTCAGAAAGCACTTGACCAAATCATGTGGAACAGAAGTAAATTCCTTCAGTCTTATTTGAATCCTATTTTACTTATGCTACATGCAAAAAATTAATGATGTAGGGATATACCATGCTCACTGCTATTCTTCGCAGTATCAGTATTAAAACCTCTCACTTTGGAACTTTCCTACTTCTGTTATATAGCTGCAATAAAATCACCAGAGAAATAATATCCCTAAAATATAACTTACTGTAATGAAGTCACCCTTCAGCCAATTATCATTTTTCACGGCTTCATAAACTCCAACGTCTTTCCCTTGCACTTTCACCTTCGCATGGTTAACATCTGGATATTGAGTAGAGGAGTGATTTCCCCAGATAATGCAGTTCTTCACATCTTTGGCAGTTACACCAACTTTCAGGGCAATCTAGTTTGATACAGAGAAGAAAATGTCTTATAACAGATTACTAATTTAAACTAATATTTTCATCAAACACAAAGATGCAGTTACTAAAGCCTCTGACAAAGGGGGTCATTTTACAGAATCTTTTAATGCCCACCCTGTCATTCTTTTCCTCCTTGTCTTCTATCTAGTTGGATTTTTTTTTTTTAACAGCAATGGCAGCTTGATCTGGGAAAGAATGGAATTATATTCCAGTCGATCCTACTGTAGCTGTGTGTGGCTGCTTACAACAGATAAGGTAAATAGCAGCTGCCTCCAGTATCCCTTACTGAGTGTGCATGAGCAGCAAAACAGAGGGGAAAAAAAGAAGAAAGCAGATTAGCCTGCTTTACCAGCTACCTCTCCTTTAAAAAAAAATAGAAATAGAAAAGCATAGATTGTAAGTTTGACCATGAAAATGGAAATCAGAAGAAAGAGGAGACTGGTGAAAGAAAAAAATTATTCCTGGATGCATTTTGGAAGATACTTTCAAGTGATCTCTAGAAGGTTCACAATGTTTTCATTTATATATACAAGGTCAGTTGGCCTGGCTGTCTCAGTTTACACATGTATATTGCTAGTTTTGGATGAGAAGTCTGCTGAAACATGTTGAACTGTTCTTCTTTTTTGTGGTATAGGAACCTACTCCTAACATTTGTTATTTCTACCTCTGGTATTAGATTTTCTGTTAAAGTAGTAGTGGCCCGTGTGCAGAAAGCACTACACAGACTTGGTATGTAAGCAGCCAATCATAGCTCAGAGTGGCTCTCATGGGGGGGGTGGCAGAGGAATTTAATGTGTCAAAATGCAGAGGACTGCCTCAGAAGATAAGCAGATGAGATTGAGAAGCATTTGAGACAGGGTGTGACAGGTTGAGAGACAGTGTCTGAAGCAGTTAGGATTTTGAACTGGCACTGACAGGGTGAAGCTAACAGAGAGGCCTTTAAAGTAATAGAGACAAGACTGTGAATTGGAACAGGAAGGAAGAATTGCCTATGATTTTGATGAGCTTGAAATATCTATTATCAGAGATTGTCATATCTGTTTCTACTGTGTTCAATAAATATATACTCATTATTGTTTTCAAACTCATTTCTGTCTCTCTTTTAAGCCTGAACTGGAGTCAGGCCATGCATACCAATCTAATGAATCCACACAGCAACACAGCCAAAAGTCCACACTAAAGGCCCAGTAACCCAATTCAGCAAGGGAATAATTGGGGAAACATGAGCAGGCTGAGGGGGAGGATTCCTCAGGGTTGGAGGTTTTATGCCCAATCTGGGTAAAGGGATCTGTCACACCCAGGAATATATCTTAGTTAACTGAGGTACAGTGCTTCCAAGAACACTTATATCAGAAAAAATGATTAGTACTCTCTGGACCTAAAAGTCCATTCTCACCTGGGACTTTGCTCTGTTGTGGTCCAGACGAGTTAAACAGCTGAAATTCTCTTTTGGTATGGAGGGAGCAGACTTGGAAGCAATCAGGCAGTTGGTGTTGGCTGGATTGCCTACCACAATGACCTGAGGGAACAAAAGTTAGGCTTAATTACATTAAATCTATTGAATGATCAACTAACAAAAGTCCTTAAATCATACATGCAAATTTACATAGGATAAATGGCAACTGACAAAACTGGAATTTAGTTTTCTTGTGAAACATCACAGTATTTTTTTTCTCTTTTGTATTACAGCAATTCACTAAGACAAAGAAAATATTAGAACTATACAAATGTGAAGAAAGACTCCAATATTTGAAGCACATTAAGTAAAGAGGTATTATCTGACCTTTTACACTTTTTCACACACTTTAGGAAACTAAACTAAGAAATAACTTTTATAACAACAGCTTCATCGTCCACCTAAACTGGAACAAGGCCTAGTTCCCAAACTAGTTAATAACACAAAACGTTGTTCTTAATGCAACTAGAGTTGTGTATATAGAACAAAATATATTTTTCAACAAAATTGTCTTTTTCCCCCTTTTAAAGAGATAAAGGTATTGAAGAAAAAGAATAATAATAAAAAAATAAAGAGACAGAGGTAGATTACAATGATACTTCTACATTTTATATTGTATTTGTATTTGTTTTCTAATGTACATTATATTAATAAAGACTATTAAAAAAAGAAAGAAAGGCACTTCTATAGAAATGTTAACTTTGTCCTAGCATGATATTGCTTTGAATTTTCAGGGTGCTTTCAATGTTCACAATACTTCATGTTTATCACAGCAGTCCTTACATAAGTCCTGAAAGGGAGGGCCAATATTAGTATCTGTATTATACATGTGGAACCAGCAAACTCTCATATCACATCTTATTTTCTTTGCCTACACATTACAACAGCCTTACTCACCTTAACTGTCTTCTTTGCATATTTGTCCAGTGCTGCACCTTGGGACTTAAAAATTTTCACATTTGCCTTGAGTAGATCTTTCCGCTCCATGCCCTCTTTCCTTGGCATGGAGCCCACCAGGATGGCTACATCAAGGTCTTTGAAAGCAACCTCTTCTTTGTCAGTTGCAATCACCTCTAAAAGCCAATAGGAAGACAGTAACAATTATATCAAACAATGGCACTGTTTTGAGAGAAAAGATCTAATTTAAAAACTAATCATACTTTTAGTATTCAAGCAGCAGGTTATGATTCCTTAAGAAAATGCTTCTAACCTATAGAAATATGTTCTTATAAATTGTACTGAAACAAATTAAATTATTTTCATTATCTGATCTTTGTTCTGATAAACACTAGAGCAAAATACATCCTTTTCTTTCCATCATCTCATAGTGTATTTATCTATTATTTTCCAACTTTTCCTCCAGAACTGGGACGCAAGGCAGTTACACAATTAATATGCAATATACAATAGATAAAAATATTCAAAATATCCAAAGGATTATTGCTAAATAACAACTAAAGCATCCATTAAGAAATTCAAAAACATAAAAAGCAGTACAACACACTACTGAAATTTGTGCAGCCTGAGCAGGTGGTTAGGATTCTTGGAGAGGTGAAAGACACCACATGTATTTTAGATTTATGACCCTCCTGGCTTATTTAAAAAAAAAAAAAGAGCCAGAGGGGTACTGACAGAATAAGGATGCAGATTGTGCAGGACGGGGGTTACGCTCTTCCTGAAGACTCAGGTCTGCAGCTTGGGTTTACCAGTTCAACCCTGAGTCTGGAAATTCGTGCTTCAGAAGTGACCATGAGTACTTTTGCAGAGTTAGGATCTGTACACTATTTTTTTTATTTTATTTTTTTAAATTCTGTAATGTTTGGACAACATGGGACTGCTTTTGAAAACTGTTTAGAAACTTCAGCTGGCCCAAAGCACTGCATCCAGAGTGTTAACTGGGGCTAATTACAAGAAGCACATAACTCCCTTGTTGTAAAAGTTCCACTGGCTGCCAGTGTGTTCCCCCAGACAATTCAACAAATAGATTAGGATCGATAAAGCCCTATAATGCTCAGATTGTCTGAGGGACTGCATTCTCCCTTATGAAGCTGCCCATGTTCTAAAATCTTGGGGGGGGGGCTTTCTCTGTCCCTGCACCCTAATAAGTACTTCTGTGAGAACACAGAAGACAGCCTTCACAGTGGCTGCTCCCAAGCTTAGGAACTCCCTTCCAAGAGGGATTACACTGGCTTCCTTCTTGCTATCTTTCCATAGGCAGCTAAAGACTTCTTTGTTTTGGCAGGCATTGGAAGACTGATTGCTCAAGTGGAATAAATTCTGCATAATGTACTGTACTGCCTATTTGTTGTTTTCTTTTTAAAGGTTATGTTTTAAACTGGTTTTAATGTTACTGATAGCTTACTTATATTTTTAGCTATGTTTGTTTTAACTGTTGTAAGCCACCTTGATTCTTGAACTGGGAAAATTATAGGATATAAATAAATGATGATGATAAAAACCCCTTCCTTAAAAATAGTTCCTGAAAGCTTGTCAGAATGAAAAAGTCATTGTCTGCCATAAGAAGGATAAGAAGAAGAGAGCCCCTCTATCGTCCCAAGGAAAGGAGAAACAGCGAGAACACTGGTGTTAAAAACAGATGTAGCAGTGAATATAGTGGGACCAAAACAAGGGCCTCTTCTGAAGTGCTCAGGCTCATATGGAAGAATATGATCCTTCTGATAACCATGATCAAAGCAATATAGTGATTTACAGGTAATAGCTGGCATTTTGAATTGTACTTGAAAACAGAGGCTCCTTACAATCATATAGAAATAATTTGAAAGATTTTACTATATGAGCATTCTTACAGTACTATGGTAGTTTACAATATATAATTTAAAAATTTAAAAACCTGATAAATTCACAAACTACAACAAAAAAGGCAGAAGAAATAGTGCCGCCTATATAAAATAGGCAGCAAAACCATCCAGCACCATAAACTAATCTCATTATTTGATGGCCAGTTCACTAGATTAGAATAAAGCAGTCTTCACCACTAAAATTGACTATGCTATGACAAAATATAAAACATTTAATCAGCATGAAATAAGTTTCTGTTTGGATTTTCAACCTGGCACTTGGGTCCTCATGCAAAGTAATATTCTTGACTTACAAAATGGCAGCTTGGTAGCTATTTGTCCTGGCATAATATCTGGAATATTAAACAATGTTGCAAAATGTCTTGTGTTGACCCATTGGCCTACACACTTTAAACTTAAACATTTCTTAGGATCGCCCTACTCAGTTTTGATTTTTTTTCACCTTTTAACAGAGGAAGAGCACAATCTTGCAGTTCCATAAGCACACCATCCAATACAGTCATCATGGGAGTGATATCCAGCAGAATAAGAACAAGAGGCTGTAGAGAAATTAACAATTATGTAAATTAATTAGATCAATAAATATCTGGTGATACCATATTATATTGAGCCAGCATAGGGTAGTGGTTTGAGTGCTGGACTACAACCCTAGAGACCAGGGTTCAGTTCCCTGCTCAGCCACAGAAACTCACTGTGTGACCTTGGGCATGTCTCACACTCCCAGCCTCAGAAAGACGTATGATAGGTTTGCCTCGGGATTGCCGTATGTCAGAAATAACTTGAAGGCACACAACAACATATTATATGGAAAATCAGACTGATCAGTTTCAAGAGACAAAACCATATTGATCACCCCACTTATGAAGTATAAAATGTACACAACTAACTTGTCAGATTCTCCTTTTTTACAGAAAAACTTGCAGCAAGCAGCATGTTCCACAGTCATGGAAATCTTATTTCCCCAATAATGAAACTTTAATACTTTAAAGAAACCAAAGTTAACTGAGTGTGATTCAGTGCCATATTCTTGTTGTGGAGGTTTGATACGACGTGCCAAATTGGTCTTTAGATTATTTGTTATCACTTATGCTTACGATCGAATTCCTTTTATCCATTACCTGATCTTTGGCAAAGACATCACCCTTAGCAATGCTGTAGAGCAGAGAATAGGCTATCTGTCCAGCAGCACCAGTCACCAGGACTCTTATTGGTTCAGGCTGCAATACAAAGGATATTTCAAGTTTCAGTAAACACAATCAGGTAATAATTTTCCTCTTATTATTCAGGCGCATACTGTGTCATTCCAATAGAATTAATATTCATAAACTGTTAGCAGTTGGCATATATCTTCTCAGGAGAGCTGTTTAGCAATCCACCACCTGCAGCAGTCAACATGCAACCTTTGCTGACTATCAACACGGAGCTCACCAGATTACTTGAATAAGTTAAATGTTTTCAAAAAAATTATCGATGGAAATAGAAAAAGTTCAAAGCATAACTTTGATCCAGAATCAGCAAGAGACTTCTTAAAAACGACACTATTTTGGATACAGGCCATTAAATTTATGGAAATTGAAAAGGGGACTTTTTACTTAAGGTCATCACATAGTAAACAGGGGAGGATAAAAGATTGTAGAACCTGTGTCAGAAGAAAGGGAGAGCTTTCCAAACCAGACTTGCTGCATCTGAAATTAGGTCATGCAATATTTGGGAAAGCTGAGCTCCTTCCCTCTCCAAAATGGCACAACATAAGTGACATTAAAAACTAATCTGTGAAAAGCTCATTAATTAACACACCAGTAATTCAGTTTTTTTTAAAAGAAATCTTTAGTATCTTGCCATTTTCTGTATTTAAAACTTGCTATTTGGGATATGGGCCAGTGTGGTATAACGGTCTGACTGCAGGACTATGGCTATGGGAGAACAGTGTTCAAATTCCTTCTCAGCCATGCAAACTTGCTGGGTAACCTTGGGCAAGTCACATTCTTTCAGCCTCAGAGGAAGGCAAAGGCAAGCCCGCTCTGAACAAATCTTGCGAAGAAAACCTGATAACAGGATCACTTTAGGATCACCATAAGTCAGAAACAACCTGAAGGCACACAACAACATTAGCATTTGGGGTATATATTCCAGGTTGGTGAATAAAGGCATCTGGAGTTCAAAGATTTCAATGGTTAACTGAAGATAAGTTGCATACAGCAAGTTTCTTCCTGCAGCTCTATATCTTAGAAAAAGACTGTTGCTCTAATAACATGCAAGGCCTTGTGTAATATCATATCACCTGTTTATATCTTGAGAAAAAACTGGTTTGGTGGCCTAAAACTAGACATCATAGTTCATACAATACAACACATGTAACTGAACACTGAATAGACAATTACCTAAATCATATTGATTGTCTCATCTGAAGTAGAACCATATAATCAGTAGGATTTTTGGTAAGAGTTGACCTGCTGTACAGCAGCTGATACAATGGATTTACTCTAGTTGTGGCTACCACTAAGATTCAGGCCTATATGTTATCCTTAAAAGTCCTTGGAGACTTTCCCCCCTGAAAAATGCACTGTCCTCCTTCCACATTGGTGGGTCTGACCTTCGCAAGTTTGATCATTTGTGAGGTGCCCACTTGCCTTCTCCCCCTCCCATTCCCCTGTCTTTTGCCCAGAGATGCATGCCATCCTTCTACAAACCCAGCAAAATGCAAGCAAATGGGAGGAGGAAGCCCTGTGCACACAGAAGGTGAACGCATGCCTTCTCTGGGCAGATGGCTACAGCCTCCCAAATGATTGGCTTTTGAACAGGGTTCATTTTGCCCAGGCAAAATGCAAGCGAATGGGGGAAGGCACATGTGTGCTTTCTCTGGGTGCAGGGCTGCCCCCTCCCATTTGCTTGTCTTTTCCCTGGATGTCTGGAAAGAAGGCAGCATCCCTAGGCAAAAGGCAAGCTAATGGGTAGGGGGAGCCCTGGAAGGGAATGGAAGGCGAAGTGCTCACTTGGGCAGGGAGGGGAATTATTAGCGAATTTTCTACTCCCTGAACCCTCACAAAAGTTGAGCGGGCACTGTATAGGGTTTTCTCAGTGAAAGAAGAAGAGATTGAGAAAGAAGGCCTGGATTCATTGGCAAGTTGTGCAGGTGGGGGGGGGGGATATAAGGGCAAATGACTTACTAGAATCCACAGAATGGATGACCACGAGTAGCAGGAAGTATTCCTACCTCCCAACTAACACGAACTCTATTCAAATCCCATATGAATTTGATTTCTATCTTAAAATAAATGAGAGCAGAACTTCTTAATATTTTGCATATCCTATAGGAGCCACCATTAAATGCCATAAATTATACTTGGGGACAGGAAGGATGAAAATTGGGGCCATAAAGTAACCCAGAGCCCCCAGGCGAAAATCCAGAGAAGATGTGAATTATATTATATTATTTTTAAAAATTAAACAAGAAAGTTGCATAGCAACAAAGAAAGAAATACTTAAATCTGAATTTCTGAAACTAAATGAAGTTCAAGATCTCATTCACCAAAATAGGAGGCATTAGGAATACTATCTGGCATGTATTCTGCCAGATATACTGATTGCAGCTACACAAGATTATAGTCACTGAGCAGATGCACAAGCAGTACTGACCCATTCTAATTGAAAAAGTCAAATAAGACAATCGGACAATTCTAGAACACATTTTTGAGCAGCTGTACAGAAACTCAGAGGGCCAGGCTGCAAAGACTGTGGGGTCTGTGATATAAACAATATAATTAACAAACTGCCAGCAAAAGCAGCTGATGGTTTTTGACTGCAGCTGTTTCCCCATAATCTCTACTGCATCATTTAATCCTGATGATGTCAAGAGTACTGGGCATATTCCTAAGTAAAACCAAAGTAGTTTATCAAATGCAACTCTTGGTTGCATTTTAGCTTACACAAGCTGGTAATAACTATTTTTGGGAAGAAGACTGTATATTGATGTGAGATTATTTATAAACAACATTTGTGCTTACATCCCAACAGATTTATAAATTGCAGGCTATGAATCAAAAGCATGTTTTATTAGAGACAAAAAATGTGGTCAAATATTGTTAATGAGAAGAATTTACCAATGACTCACACTGTACAATTGTAACAGTCAATATGTAGCAGCAAGTTAGGGCATCTCTTTCATAGGAAAATATCCTCAAGTTTCAACACTTTGACATTATAGTCCCTACAAATGTAATAGGTGCCCCCTTGAAGAGTATATTAAAATGTCCTGGAGATGCTAGTGGATCACATATTGCAACAACTGCAGAATGCAGAAAGATAAATGGGGAATTGTCACTGGTCAAGGCCAGCAAATCCTTCTGCAGCTGTTCTCTCAAGTGTCATACTGCCACAACCTCATTGTCAGTGATCTTCAAGGACTTCCAGTCTGAGACAATGTGCCTGTTCACACACGCATACACACACACACTGTTACAGGCTACCCGTGTGTTTCTTCTAACTGGTTGGTACAAGCAGCAGCAGAAGACGTTAATGAAATTCTCCCTGCAGTACTGCAAAGAGCTATGAGCTGTGTTGATGTGTCCTCTCACCTCAGCTGTAAAGTGCTCAAGAAAGCACTTGTCAAAAAGCCTGAATAATCTAACCTAGACATTTGCAATAACCTAGCTGGGCAACTGGCAGTTGCAATATAGGAGATTCAGCAACTCTGGCCTTGCTTTGGTGCAACCGGACTCCCATCAGTTACAGAGTTAATTTCTATCAAACAAAATAGTCCAAGGGGTTAAGGACCCAACACTAATCCCTGCTGTAACTCCACCCCCAGTTCAGGCCAGAAGCATTTTTGCATTACAAGTAATTCATAACCTACAAGAACCCATGTAGGATAATGGTTTGAGTGCTGGACTAGGATACTAGGAAACCAGGGTTCAAATTCCCACTTGGCCATAGAAATCCACTGGGCGACCCTAGACAAGTCACACTCTCTCAGCCTCTAAAAAAGGGAAGGACAATCCGCCCCTCCCGGGGAACAAATTCTGACACGAAAACTCAATGGCAGATTCGTCCTGAGGTTGCTGGTAAACCAGAAATGACTGGAAGACACACAGGAAGAAACACCCACAACCTCTGTTTCACACAGGGACTACCATTTTCGCTGTCGTGGCCATTTTCGACTCTTAAGAAAGCGTCTGAGCCAGTGCTGGTATTAGGGCTGCGTACTGCAGGTTGACAGGGGAATGGAAGACACACACACACACACACACACACACACACACTCTGTTGAATTATACTATTCTATAAACCCCATTCAGTCGCCTAATGTAGACACAGAAGAACCCCGCTCCCTAGCTGGCCCTCAAAAAGAAAAAAAAAAGTCAAAAGGGGCCATCCCAAAAAGGGGATGCGACCGGTTCCACGCACTCCTTCCCGACAACAGCTCCTCTGCCTCAGGCGAATTCAGATAATGGCCGGGTCCCGCATTTCCGCAGCCCCGCAGCCCTCCGAAGGAAAACCAGAAGCAGGACCTGCACCGACCCAACACTCTCACGCACCCCTTCCACGTCCGCAGGCCGATTCCGCTCCTGGGGGAGGACGTGTACATATTCATACCTCCCGCCAGCTCCTAAAGAACCACACAGGTTTTTCCTGCCCTTCCCTCTCATCCAGAACCACCTCACCCTGTTGGTCCAAGGTCTCGCCAACCGCCCCCCCCCCCAGCATTCATCCGGGAGTGCGGGGCTGCACGACCTCCCACTACACAAAATCACTGCGAGCTCAGCTTCACTGACCATGGCGAAACCGGGGGAAAGCTGCGACCCTCACTCCTCGAGGTCACCTCTAAGCTCAGTCAGAACTGCAGGGGAGACAGGCAGCCGATACCGGTCGCGAGGCAGTCAAAAGGGGGCGGGGGAAATCGCCGCGCTCTCATCGCCTCCCCTCATTCGGCTTTCTGGAAGTTGTAGTCTTTCCGCCAACCTCAGTACGTGACGCGTGGCGAAACGCTTGGCTCAAAGAAACTACAGTTCCCAGAATGCAGCGAGACACCCGTCGTCCTCTCCAACCGTACGTCCGTTGATAGGCTAGGGATGAAGGGGGAGAGGAATCTGCGGCCGATCAAAGCTTTTGTGCTGCGTTTGACGTAGAAGTCACGCGCTGCTCGACGGGGGGGGGGGCAGTTAAGACCCTTGCGCAGAGGGGGAGGCGAATTCTTTGTAGTTCCAGCTGTTGATATTAATCTATATATGTGTGTGTATTTCTATTAGTAATTTTATTGGAAGTTTAAATAAACAACATTTATGGAATAATTTTTGTCCTGTTGTAAAATAAAAAAAATATTGATCAACATAACGCCTAATTATCTTCTGTCTAGTCACTCTGACCCCTGCCTATCCTCTTGACAATGAAGCAAAGGTTTAAAACAAACGAACGTGGAAATGGCACATGGCCTAAACCTTGCAGTCCAGTTGGTCTACCTGTGGATGGGTTGCCCTTTTACCTCTCAGCAGTTGTAAATATTCTGATGATGCCAAAGTGCCTCCTCAGAAGCCTCCAGCTGCTTCTCGCCCAGCTGAGGCAAATGCTTGGCAAAAGCTCAGCCACTACTTTTATCAACTCCTTTCTTTCCCTCTCTTCAACAATTCTATCCTTATATTTTAAAAGAAAATGCATCTGCCCTCTTAAGAGCCACTGTCCCCCATGAGGCTAGATGGAGATGAGGGGACATTGAGAGAGAAAGAGCTGAAAACCTAAAATAAATGAAGGGTGAGCTTGTTCTTCCAATGCCAGGCCCTAAAAATGATCTCTCCAACTACCTCCCTTTGTACCTTCCTGCCTGAGAAAGCAGAAACCGGAATGTTCTAGGAAATAGGAGGAGCCTGGCAAGGAGAAGCTCACGCGGACATCTTAAACTTCAGTTTAACGGCTATTGCCATTTCCACACTAGCCTGTTACAGTGCTATTATTCCACTTTCAACGTCCTATGGAATCCTTTGAGGCCCCTCCCTAAACTGTTGAAAGTGGAATAATAGCACTATAACAGTCTAGTGCAGAAATGGCCTCAGGATTCCAGCTTCAATGCTGATTTGTGCTTAACTGATTGCTAACCTGCCCAGTTTGGCAAATCAGAGGTCCTGAAATTTGTTTTGACCTTTGTGGTTCAACTCTACCCTCTTTATATTGTTTGAAGAGGCCTTGGGAAACGCAGCAACATCACCCCCAGTCTACCTCCCAGAGGCAGCTGAGCTGTTTTCACCTGACTGGAGTGAGGATCTATATCCAATTGCTCCTCCTCCATGTTATGGTTGCTGTTACCAGTTAAATGATGCATGTGTGGTTGCTTCTGTGTCACTTCATTATGGCACAACTATGGAGTTGGAACTGTGCATGTAATAATTATATATAGGATGCGTTTTACTTTGTAAATGCTAGATAGGGTCAACATTTTATCTTCAAATGAGCACAGATGTTGACAGTTACTAAACAGTATTTCCTTGATATTGTATTCTTCCAAGAAACTCATAGGGAAGGTATGGCCCCCGTCTTCCTACACCAAATAATAATAGCAATAATAAAAAATGAACAGCAGATTGTAACTAGGGTCACTTCCAAAGCTAGGGTAACTGCAATAATAATAGCAAAAACATCCCTTTTACAGTTTGAAGGCATCAAAACTGATCCAAAAGGGAGATTTCCTTAAAAGAACCTTGTTAAATAAGTCTTTCCAGACTTTTAACAATCCTAATGTTGATCAAGTTTGTGTCATTCAAATATTCTTAAATAAGTTAATATTATTTGCAGTGAGCAATTTAGTATATAGTATAACTGGCACAATTCTAATAGTCTTGGATTATTAATTGATCACATCTGCACTGCTCAAACAAAGTAAAAATGAGCTTCAAGTAGATGCTGTGTTGCCATAAGTCAGTAGGTGACCTGAAGGTACATGCACACACAGTAGATGCCATAAAAGAGGGAAACTTGGTTGGCTCTTGGAGATCCCCTACACCACATGGAGAAAAACCATACAAACTCCTCAACTTTGCATAATTCATATTCCTGGACTGACTGTTTCCTTACATTGAAATCTCCATTATGAGACATAGTCAATGTGTCAAACAGAACCATTAATTTATTCAGATCATTTTCCTCTAATTTTGACTTGGAGTCTTCAGTCAGCCCTGGAATATACAATAATTTGGAAATTCAATCCAGACCTCCAACCAGATGAAGGTTTTTTTAAAGGAACAATGGAAATTATTTTAAATATGTATATAGAAAACAAGTCCCTAGACACTGTATATGCCCTATTATGGGATACCTTAAAATCACATAATAGGGGCCATTTTATTCAACAGTGTACCAGATTGGGGAAAAAAACCCAGAAGTATCATGAGGAGACACTACTGATTAATTTAAGCAAACCATCCCTATCACCTAACTCTACAAGTTACCCAAAAGCACTAATGGAACTGTCTGAGAAGAAGGCTTTATTAGAAGAGTTAGATACTACAAAATTCTTAATCTCCCTCAGATCCTAAAGCCCACTTCCAGGAATTTAATAATAAGAATTTTAAATTGTTGGCCAGAAGAGTAAAATAGAAAGCAGTAAAAAGCTATCTGCTTGATTATATTACCAAATGGCTTGATCACATCGGGCCTTTCCTCACTACGTTGTTATAGTGCTATTATTCCACTTCAAGTATAATTGAAGGCTCTTTGAAAAATTGGAAACTGTTTTTGGATTTTTTGAGCACTAAGAAATCCAATTAATTAATAATCTATGGTTATTAATAATTTTAATAGGATGATTTAATTGGATCTGTAATGGTAGAATAATATTATTTTCTGTCTTATTTTTTTCCATTTTTAGTCAGGATTAGGGCATCAGAGCCCTACCATGTAATAGTTGCAAGTCTTTCTTTCTTTTCTTTCTTCTTTTCTGTAACTCCCAACATTCCATACCCTTGACTGTGCTGGTTAGGGCTGCTGGGGGTTTCAGTCCAACAACATCTGAAGGGCCACATGTTGCTCATTCTGTTTTAATTGGATTTGGACCAGTGGCAGGAAATCAATTAGGTTTTTATCAAAAGTCTAGACAGTACTCGTAAAGCTACTTCTTGCATTCTGTATAGCTCACATGTGTCAAGCACAAGGCCCGCGGCCTTGGTTTCTTTGGAGAAGGGAAAAATAACTCCAAACCGCCCGAGAACACTATATAAACCGGAGCCAGAGTTCAGATCAGCGAACGTTAGCAGTTAAGATCCCCGAGCTTTTTGCTCGCGGGAAGGCGGGACCGGTCCTTGCCGCGCACGCGCAAGTGAACGGCAAGCTAATTGGGCGGATCCTCTTGGGCCCCCTAGACGTAGCCTCTGCTTCGCTGGTTGCCAAGTGACGAAAGGGAAGCGCGCGCTTGATAGATCCTTGGGGGCGTCCTGCAGTCGTCGCCGCTCTTCTTGGCGTCCCGTTTCGCCTTCTGGCTTCCCTCGTGGTGAGCTACCGAATGGGAGACCGGGACCATTTCCGCTCGGGGCTGTTGTAGCGCTATCATTCCATTTTCAACATCCTCTGGAATCCTGGGGTTCCCTCAGGCCCCTCCCAAAACTGCAAATCCCAGGATTCCAGAGGATGTTGAAAGTGGAACAATAGCGCTGTAACAGCCCCGTGCGGAAATGGCACAAGTGTCTGACAGATTTTCTTGCTGGCTGCGTGTATCCTAGTCACAACTGTAGTTTTTGTTCGCCCTTATGGGGCTGGTGGAGGGGGGGGGAGTCGCATGCTTCTTAGCCTTTTTGCTTAACGTGCTCTCTCTCTCTGCCTCCAAACACGAATCGTCAAGTTTGTAGAACTCCGGATTCCTTCCTCATCCCACGCAGTTGAATGCAGTTTTACGGTCGCAGAGGCAAACCTGTTTGTTCATTTTTGCTGTGTTAGGACCTGGAAGTAGATGGAGTTTCGTTGGCACTGTTAGCATTTGATGCGGTCAAGATCCTCAACGCTGTAGAGGGGCAGAATAGTTTTGTCGTGCTGGCACCCGTTGAGATCGAGTACTTCAGCAAGGCATAGGGTATATAATGCGTCAGTTTGGGGGGAAACATCTTGGAAAGGCTTGTTTGCCTGATCGTTAATCTTATTTTAGTAACTGAACAAACTTAAGTTTTGGCAACTTATTTGACTGAGAACAGAGGTGTGAGATTGGATCTTCCTGGCATCATCTGCACTGTGGAATTCCTGATGCCTGAGGAGACCTGACAGTCTACTTCAGTTTGCATAGCCGGGGCAAGGATTGGCCCAATTTTCTTGCGCATTCTTTTTCTGGCCTGGTTCCGGGCTTTTGATGTGTAATTGTATCTGTATTTATTACTTAGATTTATAGCCTGCCTTGGTTTGTTTTCTTATGTTAGATTATTTTAGTAGTTTTATATTTTTAATACTATTCATATTTGAACTACTGTAAGGGTCCTATCTAGGTCAGGAAATGTGAGAGATAAATTATCTTCTGCACCAATAAATAGGGCTAGTATATATGCTGTGTGCAACGTTTATTAATTTCAGTTGGACCCTTCCTTTGTGCTGCAGTGCCCAATCTTCTAAAATGGTCCTACATCCCGTTGGTCCCAGCTAGTCCCAAAGCACCAGCAGAACTTACAAATGATCTCTTAGGGATCTACTTTAGTTGGGTTAAATATTAAGAGTTAGGTCATAATAAACTGCAAGAGTAAGAGCCAGTGTCCATGTAGTGGTTTGAGTGCCGGACTAGGACTCTGGGTGACCAAAGTTCAAATCCTTGCTCAGGCATGAAAATGCACTGGATGGGCTTAGACAAGTCACACTCTCTTAGCCTCAGAAGAAGGCAAAACCTGATAAACAAATCTTGCCTTGAGAACATTGTGCTAGATTCACCTTAGGTTTGCCATAGGTTGGAAACAACACAATAACAAACTACAAGAGAAGGTATTATGTTCCTGATTCAGAACAGTGTTCTTTCGTAGTTTATGATGGCCCAAACCCCATTGTTCTACATACAAGTAAATCACATGTAGAAGTTTAACCGGGTCCTTTCTACAGGGACATTTCTCAGAGTAATAAGTTCTGTCAAACAAATAGGACTTCAGAGCTGGCACACCAAGATGAGTGCTGTTGACTTTCTGAGTGTTTATTACTTATTTTCAAGTAGACATAAGAATCATACTGTTAAGGGAAAATCCTATCTGACTCAGTTGCCCCCATTGTAGAGTGCAGGCATACAGAAATAACCCATTACATTGTTTTGAGGAAAAATTGTATTCTAGCCAGCATGATGTAGCGGTTTGAGCATTGAACCTTGATTCTGGAGACCATGGTTTGAATCCCTACCAGGCCACGGAAACCCACTTGCCGACTTTGGGCAAGTCCTGTTCTCTCGGCTTCAGAGGAAGGCCAAGGTAAACCCTATCTGAACAAATCTGGCCAAGAAAACCCGTTGATACATTTGAGCTAAGGTAGTTTTACTGTTTGTGGTAGGAAAATGGAATATAAAAACATTTGTATAATGCTTCCGTGAATGACACCTATTTTGTAAGCCAAGTAACTTTTAAAAGGTGGACTTTTTCCTTTAAGTCTCAGAAGGTTCTTGACTAGGTACCAGTGCTTAAATTTTTTACCACTATCTTCCTGAGTTAATACATGCCTGCTTTGCTTTGACTGTTTTTCTGATGGGAATTTGCTTTGTTTAGGTTTTTTGCCCTTTACATTTTAACAGCTTTGTAGGTAAATTACTTATTTACTGTGAAGTTTCTTGTGAAATGGCCTACCCACTGTGTTTTGAGAAATAAAAGAACGGTAGAAAACTGCATAATTCCATGATGCTTTTGTGAATGTTAAATAACTTTATCCTACATAATTGCCTGGGATTTGCATAGTGATTTTTTAGCTGCAAAGGCCTGACACAGGATGGGCTAAACTAGGAGGCCCAGTATGTAGCGAGGGAAGATTGAAAGGAAGCGAATATGAAGGTTCAAACTATGTGTATTTTAGTACAATAATTGGATGATTAAATCTCTAGAGCAGCTTTTGTCAATCTTTTCCCCGGAGCAACCGTTGAAATAATTTCCAAATCTTAGGGAGCACCTGCATAAAAATTATTATATCTATAGCACAAAAATGTTTTTTTCAATCATGATCTCTCACTCAATCCCTAGTGACCTCTTGTGGAATCTCTAGGGTTTCAGAAACCATGGTTGAAAAGCCTTGCTCTAGATGGTTACTGACTTCTTCCATAAAAAGAACAAAATGCCTATTGTGTGAATAAAATGTCTCAAATGCTCTTTCTGACGTGTTACAAACACAAGATATGAGGAGTCCAATAGGCAAATGATAATGTTTAATGAGTTCTTGTTAAAATCTTGGAATTAAATTGATTTGTAATGCATGATATGATTCTAAGGATGTTCATAGTATAAAGGTTCTCAGTACAATAGGACCTACTCCTTGGAAAGTGTGCAAAGGATTGCATAAAAACAACCTTCTGTACTAATCCACATACCCTATGTAGACCAGTTTGTGGGATTTAGATGTAAAAGAACTTGGGTGGTGGTGGTGTTCATGCTGATTTCAATAACTATGTTAAAGCTATGGTTTGCTGTTGGTAGACATTTGCAGTGGTTGTTGTTCCAAACACAATGACTAGTTACCATTGAACTAGTTACCACAGAACGTGATCAGATCTACTTCTGAGTAAGTGTGTATAGGATGGCACTAAAAGTAATGATACAAAAGAATGGTTCTGTTTTACTATCCACTCCCAACGAAGGTACAGGCTGATCAGTACAGCTGTCATCCTAGAAAGAAGCATTTACCTATGAATTTGAATCTGCAGAGTTTGTATTTATTATTCCAAAGCAGAAATTAATTCTTTTGAAGTAAGAAACAAGCTGGCACAAAAGCACTGTCCCAAATTATATATGATGAGCCCTCTGCTTTTGCTGGGGTTAGGGGCACAACATCCCTGCGAAAATGGGAAAAAGGTGAATAAAAATAAAATCACAAAACTATACTTTTTTTAGCCTGAGAACACTTCTTTAGGAATTTTTAGGTCCTCTAGCAGAATTCTATGGTTGCTTTCTGGCAGAAGTGGACCTCAGAGTCATGTTGGAGGACCTAGAACAGAGCTTTCCAAACTGTGTGTCACGGCACCTTTGTGTGTTGGCTGCAGTGTGTAGGTGTGTTGCACGAAAGTAACAAGTGGAGGGGCTGCCTCTCCTGCCACTGCCACCGGCCAGACCCAGGTGGAGGGGCTGCCTCTGCCGCTACCTCCCCAGGCCAAGGAAGACCCTGGTGAGGGCGGCAGCGGTGGTGGTGGGCCAGGGCCAGGTGGAGGGGCTACCTCTGTCCCCACTGCTGCTGCAGGTTGAGGAAGACCCTAGTGAGGGTGGTGGTGCTGGGCCGGGTCCGGGTGGAGGGGCTGCTGTTACCCTGATTTCTGGGGTCCCGTGGGGGACACCTCAATGTCCTCCAAATAATGGGGAATGGGAATTAGCCAGAGCACAAGCTATAGCACTACAAGAGGCAGGGTAACCTAGCAGGATCTTTTACCCAAAGTTTATGGGGTCAGGCTGAGTCAAGATCACGACACAATAAAGTTCTAATTTAGTTCTTTTATTTGTAAAGTCACAGCGCACTTGCGTGCTCACTCACACGGAACTGAGAGATACTGCGTACTTGTATACTCACACACGCAGACCTAAGAAAATAAAGGGAGGAAAGTAGATAGGGGATTTTTAAGAGGGAGTTTTTGGGGAAATATGACACCTGATCCTGTAGCCCGGATGGTCTGAAGAAGGTCTGTAGGAGTGGAGGTTCTCAGCACGTGGAAGCTGAGGGGAAGGCTTAGCGAACGGAGCGGCAGCAAGGCGGTATGGAAGCCAAGAGCGATCCGAAGAAGCGCTCAAAATCAGGGGTTCCTATAGGGGAAAATGTACCTGTAGGGTAGTCCATTCCTGGGGAAAACAATGGGTTTCAGGCTGTAGACAAAGCCTCCGAAAGGTCAGTTTTTAGCATGATTGGATTTTGACTGCGCTGTCAATAGTGCAGTCAGTACGCAAATGGAAAGTGCTTGACAGTTGAGTAGTCAGAAGTGCTAATCTCGTCAAGCTGCCTGTTCGGGGCAGAGAATCCTTTGTATGCCTCGTGCATACTTAATATACTTGCCTGGAGGTCTCCTGAAGCTGCGTGTCGGAAAATTACTGACCTGCCTGGGTTTGTTTTGTATTTTTCAGCTTGTTCGGCCGTGTCCGTGTGCATGCTTGTCCGGGGGCCTCGCAAGCACCTGGCGGGGAGCAATTTGGAATGGCTAATTCCTTGATATAAAATTATATTTAGTAGACTTCAGGCTCGGACTATGCACCACAGTAACACTGCCTCTCCTGCCACTGCTGCCACCACGTGAGACTGAGGAAGACCTCAGTGAGGGCGGTGGCGGTGGCAGCAGGCCAGGTTCAGGTGGAGGGGCTGCCTCCACTTACTGAATGACTCCACTGCCTCCACTTAATGAATTACGATGTATGTCTAAAAAGTGTGTCACCAACATAAAATGTTTGGAAAGCTCTGACCTAAAGATTCCTAGAGAGAACATATTTTTTCCTGTGGCAGGAGCAATATGAATTAAGATTTTTTTAAAAAAATTAAATAAAGTAACCATGAATAGTCAAATCCACAAGTGCTGAACCCACAAAAATGGAGGGCCCACTGTACTTGCTTCAAGGTTTTTATACTACTCAGCACTATTCAAGTAATCTTTAAGTCAAATTTCAGAAAATGTTTGAAATTCCACTCTCACAGTATCCAACGGAGAGTATTAAAATCATACTGCTTCAAATGCCCGGAGCAAAATGCTCTACTATAGCAGCCCAAGCACTTGCATCTCTGAAAAGCACATAGAACAGTTTAGTGTTTAATTTTACCCAGTCTAAAATAAATGGCTAATTGTTGTATCAAAAACCTTAATATACTTAAAATAATTATTTAAATACCACATTTGATTGTGGTACTTCAAAATTTCTGTAATAACAAAACTGTATTTTATCTAATTGTGTTTTTAAAAACTTCGTTTTGTCTTGCTTATGAGCTATCTTACTATGAAATTTGCTTGCTGGATACCACAGAGTCACTACTAGATCCTTTCATGCTGAGTTCAGCCAAAAACAACAGCAGTGATAAACCCACCAAAACCTGATAATATGTACATTATTATTGATAAAACAGTTACTGTGATTGGAAAAGAACAAACACTTTAGTAGAGATCTGTATGTGGTAAAGCAAAATAGAGCTAAAGAGGAGTGGAACTTGTGGAATCCTGCGCTCAGTCTTGTGACTCTCTGTCAGGGTTGCCAAAAATCAGTGGGAGAAATAATAGAATATTTCTTTTTGACCACTGAGACTGATTGGGTCCTCCTCACTTTTTTCCCCATTCACTTTGG
The DNA here is from genome assembly GCA_030412105.1 of Cyclura pinguis. Classification (NCBI taxonomy): domain Eukaryota; kingdom Metazoa; phylum Chordata; class Lepidosauria; order Squamata; family Iguanidae; genus Cyclura; species Cyclura pinguis. Next base: position 177,949,333 of record CM059599.1, read on the forward strand.
TGGATAGATATGTGATTAACCATAGTTGGTTACAATGCCAGAAGTATGTAAACAATGAACAGCGTCTTCCACGCAGGATGGGACTATGTCACATTGTCCCACTGTGTAGTGCACTGTATGTACAAGGAGGGATTTAATTGATGGGGGGTTGTGTGAAAAGGCACTCACCAGAGCAGTTTGTGCAAACAATATATTTACCTTTTTGTGGTAATGTTTCACTTGCCAAAATTATTTAGCCCTTGATAGTATGCAAGCTCAAGTGGTTAAGCTGCGTAGTATGTCTGCCTTTGGAAATTGTTTGGAAACATCCATTAGAACTCAGCATGTTGCATTTTGTACTAGCTGAAGCATACCAAAAAGAGGGAATAACATCAGTTTCATGTTAATGTTGGTTCTGTATCTAAGGGGACCCAATTCAATTGTTTGTGCTAACCTTTAAAAGCTAATGGTTTTTCTCCCGTATGAATGTACCCATTCTCTTAAGTCTTCAAAAAAAGGTTCTGCTCTGTGTCCCAATGCCTCTGAAGAACTAAACCTCAGGTTCCTCCTTGCCCTTGCTATCATGGCAGGGCTCCCCCTGAGTTCAAGATGCTCATCGGTGTTTTCTGTGTTTTATGAGCTGTTTTGATTGCTATTGTACTACTACTACTACTACTACTACTACTACTACTACCACTACTACTACTTCCTCTTCTTCTTCTTCTTGTTTACTTTCTTCATTTATATTCCTCCATTTTCCCGATAATGGGACTCAAGGGGGCTAACAATATATACAGAGAAACTAAGTAAAGGTATTTCAAATAAATTAATTAAGTAAACGTATAAAGCAAACAAGCTTAGGAATGGTGAGTGTGGATACCTATTGTGGATACCTATCATGTGAACAAACGGCTTCAGGATTCCGGATACCCTGCTCCCCATCTACAGCGTAATGTCTCTTGCTTCATTTGGGGTTGCAAAGACAGGGTACCTGATGTGCACCCTCAGAGAAGAACAAGAGAGTTTATGGAGACCTAAAACACAATATGATATACTGAGTTTAGCACTCAGATGGTGCCAAAAGTCCTTGCATTAGTGCACTCTGCTTCACTCCTCACTTGTACTCTGTGTGTGGAAAAAGTGAATGAGGAACACAGTGGTTGGTCCACAGCTTCAGAGTGGCAATTTAATCCTTTCACATCATGTCTCCCTTCTAGGGGGTTACCTTGGTTATCCTGACAGGCTGGGCTTCTCCATGCCTCTTTAGCTGTTGTGGAGATATCTATATTTGGATTACATTGGTTTATCCTCCTTTCTGTTCATTGTTAAAGTCAGGTACAAAAACGAGAAGGAAATCTAGAATTCTGTACATTTTTGTTATTAACCGCCGGCAAGTTGACTTTGACTTATGGTGACCCTATGGATGAGAGATCCTATAATCAATAGACATGCTCAGGTCTTGCAGCTTCAGGGACATGACTTCCTTGATTGAGTCTTCCCAGCTGTAAGGTGGTCTTCTTTTTTTCCTATTGCCTTACCTTACCAAGCATTATTGTCTTTACTAGTGAGATATGTTTTCTTATGATATGGCCAAAGTATGACAGCCTCAGTTTAGTCAGCTTGGCTTCTAGGGAGAATTAGGCTTGATTTTCTCTAGGATCAATTCGTTTGTTCGTTTGTTTGCTTTTAGCAGTCCGGTGTATCCATAGAACTCTTCTTGAGCACAACGTTTCCAATGAGTTGATCCTTACAGCTTTCTTCACTGTCCAGTTTTCACAACCATACATAGATACTGCAAACATGATGGCATGAACAATCCTGACTTCAGTATTGAATGATATATCTTTACACTTCAGGATCTTGTCTAATTCCTTCATAGCTGCCCTTGTAAGTCTTAGTCTTCTTTTGATTTCTTGACTGCAATTTCCATTCTGATGAATGTCTGAGCCAAGGTATGGAAAATCCTGAACTATTTCAGTGTCTTCATTGTCTACTTTAAGGGTAATGTTCAACTGTAAACCTGCCTTTGCACTTTCTGCCTTGACTTTGTTCAGTTATTGTTCCAAGTCTTTGCTGTTTTCCGCTAGTAGTATGATGTCCTCTGCATATTTTAAATTGTTAGTGTTCCTTCTTCCAGTTTTCATGCCTCCTTCCTCCATGACTAATCCTACTTTGTGTATGATATCTTCAGCATAAAAATTAAACAGATGGGATGATAGGATGATAAATGCAGTTGCCTGACTTCCTTGCCAGTTGAAAACCATTCAGTTTCTTTGTATTCTGTCCCAACAGGAGCCTCTTTTCCCGCTTACAGTTTACACATTGGGACAACCAAATGTTATGGTACATGCATTTCTTTAAGAGCAACATTTTGACTATAGTCTTAATTTCAACTACTGGAGACAGCATCAATATATTTTACTTCCTATTGACAGAAGGGCTAAACAGAGATAACATAGCTTGTAAAGTTTTAAAATCTATTGGAATTGCTGGAAGAGACTTCAGACACAGTATTATTTACAGTATATACAGCATTTAAAGAGACTTTTACCATCTGTTATAATTTCTTGGAGTTCTGAAATGAAAGAACAAAGGAAGTTTACTACTGTACCAGAAGTGTACTGCTTGTAGAGGGAACAATCTACCATAAGCTACCCACAACATTTTTAATAAAATCCGGACATCCGGACAAGTGTGCAGAGTCATTCATGAAGGACAAATGGAGCAGAGAAAGCAATTTAACAGAAGGGAGACCATTCCACACTACACTGTTATAGTACTATTATTCCACTTTCAACATTCTGTGGAATTCTAGGGTTTGTAGTTTACTGAGGCTGAGAATTCTAAATGCCTGTCCCTAAACTGCAAATGCCAGAATTCCACAGATTGTTGAAAGTGGAATAATAGTACTATAACAGTGTAGTGCAGAAATGGCCTAAGAAAACCAGACAAGGTTTCCAAAATTGATTGATTCTTCAAGGGACAAAAGCCAAGAGTTGAGCGATATAAAAGTAAACAAGACAAGAAGGCAAACTAAATTATCAAGGTGGCTATTGCCAATAAAATGACAAGGAAATAACAAAACATTGCAGTTAGTAATTATAGCACCTGGGTGAAGAGTCTTTATTTACATCAGCAACTGTGGTGGTCCTAACTAGAAAATAGTGCACAAACTTGAATGGCGTGCCTACTCCCAGGGAGTCTTCTCCAGTTTAAAAAAAAATAACCAGAAAAGCAAACGGAAATTACTACATATTTTTCACCAGTGGTTAAAATAGAAAATCCGGCACCAGAACCACTTTCTGAAACAAAATTAGAGTGGACATCAGATCACAGACAAACCCTTTTCAATCCATATGAGGCAACAAACATTAACCTCTCTGAGGAGTTTCCAGTTGCTGCAAATACAGAGAATACAGCAAATACATTACTGCAGCACGGGGCAAAATGAGTGACTCCCATCCCCCTATTAGTTTAGGCTTGATGTTTAGTATAAATGCGGGAACTAAATATCTTAAAAATTTGAGTATTTCCAAATATCGTATGGTGTTCAGCAGAGCTAGGTTTACTGTCATTCTATCAGCTGTTCTAGAGGGTCATTATCAACGAAAGGCATATAATGAACATGTTTGCCCTTGTGGAGAGGGAAAAGTGGAATCTGTATAGCACATCCTCTTCTACAAACATGGTTGACTGAGACTGATAAGTCCCATTTTAAGAAAGTACCCAGGAAAATCCTGGAATTGGTTTTTAAAATATTTATTGGATGACTCTGGTAAAAAGGTAAGTGAGGAAGTAGCAAAATTCTTTGTATCAGCTGCTGAATCCCATAAAACAGTTCTACAAATGTTACAGTGACCTAAGGGCCCTTTGTTATGAAGTGATGGTTACTTAATTACAGGTGAATAACTATGATGAGCATGATAGATTCAATTTTCATGATTTTAATGGTCTGAATTTAACTTCTCAGATGATATACACATTTTACATCTCGAAGGAATGCATATTAATTGAATTCCTGTTATTAAGTATTGCAATTTGTTTTTTAATGTATTTTAAATAAATGCATTTTAATGATGCAGATATATGTGCCTTATGGTTTGTAAACTGCAGTAAAAGCTGGTGAAGATGGTAAGAGCAATGCTTAGTTTCTCATGATCCACACAATCAGAGGCTTTGCTATAATCTGTGAAGCATAGGCTGATTTTCTTTTGAAATCTTTTGCTGTGCTCCATTATCCAACATATGTTCGTAGTACGATCCCTAGTGCCTCTCTCTTTCCTGAACCCAGGTTGGACATCTGGCGTTTCTCTTTCCTTACATGGTAAAAGTCTTTGTTGTAGAATTTGAGCATGAGTTCGCTTGCATGGAAAATTAATGCAATGAGCCTGTTGTTACTGCAATGCCTGGTGTCCGCTCTCTTGGGGGATTAAAATGTATACTGCGCATTTCCAATCTTTTGTTTTCCGTATTTGTTGACAGATTTTAGTTAGAGTAGACTCTGTCTCTGTAGACTGAAGCAGGTATGTCATCTGTTCCTGCTGATCTGTTTCTCCCAAGTGCTCTGAGTGCAGCTTTTATTTAACTTTCTAAAACTGGTGGTTTGTCTTCATATGATGAATGGATCTCTTTTATATAGTTCTTCCATGTATTGTTCCCATTGCCTTTTTATTTCTACTTGGTTATGTAATGTGTTCCCTGGCTGATTGTTGACCATTCCTACTCTTGGTTTAAATTTCCCTTTGATTTCCTGGATGTTGTAGAAGAAGTCTCTTCTTCCTTTTTCCTTGTTATCTTTTGTTTTTCTACATTGATTATTATAATAGTTCTTATAGTTCCCCGTGTACAGGGACTTACAGCCAGTCATTTCTGTATTCTTATCCAGCACATTTTTATATTACATCCTGAAATTATTTTATTTATTCTTTTTCTCCCTTATGATCAGCATCCTATATCTATTTTTGGGATCCTAGTGATAGTTTGCACAAAAATATGTTTTTTAGAAGGAAACTGTTAACTAGTGAGACAGTTTAGCCTTTGATGCAATCTGAGACAAATGATCTTTTCATGAATTTTTAATACACTAATTACAGGCTCATTACATGAGTAGTGCAAGAAGAAAAGGGGTGAAAGCAGCAGCAGCCTGGATTAATGTTACAGCCCAAAGGCATTGGTGAATATAGCTTATTCCAAAAAACTGAATGTTTTTTGACTACTCAAGATAAATGGAATATTTTGGTTTCAGAGATTTGGGTGTAATATATATTTTGTTGATATAAAACAATCATAAATAGAACGGAAAAATGTAACTAAGACAATTCTAGAATTATTTTCCTATCTACCTTTTGTTGTACAGTTTACTGTATTTAGTAAGACTATTCAAAGGGTTGCAAGGCAATCAGATTTCTACTTTAGATATGCTTTTTCCTTTTCTGTGGTGTAAGTTGTGCAATTAAGGCTATAATCCAGACCAATTTTTACCAGGAAAGGTCCTATTGAAATCACTCCTGAATGTTTGCACTCAAAAGGCAAGGACTGCTGAATTCGCTGGGATTTATTCAAAGTGTGTAGAGGAGATTGCAACCATAACTTCTTAGTTGAGACACTTAGAGTTGAAATGTGAGATGGAAGTGTCTTGTGCACATGAACACAGGTATGTATTTGTTGTGTGTGTACTGAAGACTCACATGAGAAGGGCACACTGTTTTCTGTAGCAGAGATAAAATACGAACCAAGCTGTTATTAGGGCAATATCTCATGATAGCTACCAAGAGCTATATTTAAGGTTAAAACTGTTAAACTGTTAAAACTGTGGAATTTGCTTCTATGGAATGTGATGTATGGCTACCAAATTGGATGGCTGTTTGTTTATAAAATTATTTTAAGTCAAGAAAAGCCATCAGCACGATTTACAGCTAAACACTTTAAAAAGATTTGTAGTCTTTAAAACATGACACATACACACAGCAAAATGAAAGCAGGAGAAACAGTATTAAAAACAGAGTACAAAGTACCAAGGTACAGAGTATAAAAGGTAATACATTTTTAAAAAGTTAGGAGTCAAACAAATTAAAGAAATTTTAACACGTAAAATGCGCAGAGGAGGCGGCAGTCTAATGTCTTAGTGAGCAATTCCGTTGTTTGGTGCCAATACAAAGAAGTCTTTGTCACATGTGGGGATGAACATAGTATCTTTTGGAGGTAGGGCATGAAAAAGAGCATCTAAAGCAGATCTTAAACAATTGGCTTGGTTCATATTGGAGGTTTTTCAGATATCTTGATGCCAAAACATTTGTCACTTTACTGATAAAACAAACAAACAAAACCCAATACCTTAAATTTTGCAAGAAACAAAGTGGAAACTGGTAAGGATTCAGGCTGTACCCTATTTTATATCAGTGGCAGTTTCAGAACACTATTCAAGCTAGTCCCACACAGAATTTGTTGCAATAATTTAAATGGGAGGTGCTTAAACAATGTACCACTATGGTGAGATCTGCCCCTTCTATGAAGGGCTGCGACTGGCACATCTAATTGAAGCTGGACAGAGATGTCCCTCTGACCTGCTAGGAGCTATATTAAGTCCCAGAATACCTCCAAGCTGTGAATCTGACTCTTTGGAAGGAATGCAGTCTCATCCAGAATAGACCATACGAGCTTTTAAAGGAGATTAGACAAATTAATGGAGGATATGGCTATCTGTTGGTACTAGCTGTATTACTGTATATTACCTTTAGTATCAGAAGCAGTGTGCCACTGAATGCCAGTTGCTTGGAAACGACACTGAAATGAGACTATTGCCATCATTTCTTGTGGCATCTGGCTGGCCATTGTGGGAAATAGGATGCTGGACTAGGTAAGCCTTTTTTTCCTATCCAGCAGGGGTTTTATGTTTTTAATGTATAGCAGGTATTTTTACCATAATCACTTCTCTTATAGTGAAATCATTTCCCATTTTAAGGCACTAGTTAGCCTCCTGTTGACCCTATTGACTAGAAATTCACCTTTGGTTTCTTTTCTTTGGCTCTTATTACTTTTCTCCTTTTTCTTCCTGCTGGGATCAAAGAAGTCCAATTATTCTGAAGGAGGGGGAAAACATTTTACCTTTTGAATGTTGTGTATGAGAGAATTTTCCAGTTTTCTGCCTACTTTGTTGTTGTTGTATGCCTTCCAACTGTATATTTTTAAACCCTTCCACTATTTTCTTGTATAAAATTTGTAGGAAACTATTGACATCTTTTTGCATTCTTCTGATACCAAGATTCTTTCAGTCTATGCTTTTATCTCTAGATTAGTTACTGGATTAAGAAAACTGAGTTTTGTTTGGTTTTTTGTTTGTTGCTTTGAGGCTGACGAACCTGAAGATATGGAGAAAACATGCAGTTTTTTTTCCTTTTCAAAAGTTGAGTAAGTATGGAAGTAAGATTTTATTTTAGACTTGTTAGTATCTAGTCTTTAAGGATTCTTGGGATAGGTTCAGAGAACTTCACTTGAGGACCGTCTGTTACTGTGAAAAATATTTTAGCTGATGGCATGAAGACTGCTTCACAGGTAAAGGATGAAAGGAGTTAGTTTAAAGTCATTACACTAAGATACATTTTCTAGGCTGACAATGATTAAGTATGTTAGTGGTAGCTCAGATGTGTTTCCTCAGATGCCTGGGGATATAAACTTGTATTACTATATTTTTCTCTTTAAAGACTGAGCAAACACATGCAACTTGCTTTTTCCCTCACAGTCAAAGCTACTGTGATACCAAACCAGTTTCACCATGCATTTGGTCTCTTATAAATGCTTACAGGAGCACTTGTAGTATGCAGTAAGTCCCCCATAACTGTAAGATCAGTATACATGATTTCTGTTACCCACAATGAGGTGCAGTCTGAAAATATGTACTTTGAATTTCATAGAAATAAAATAGAAATCAAAGTAATAAAGTGAAATAAAGCAAAATACAGTACAGTGCATACAATATTACATGGAAATGGCAGGGAATGTAAAATTGAAGCAAATGGCACCCGACTCACTTGTGTTATTGCACTGTCTCACTTTGTCCATGCTGTCTCGCGTTTCCTCGCTGTACACAGTATTACACATGCTGTAATGCTAGCCAGTCTCTTAGTAGGTCTCCTGATTACTCTTTGTGATCTGACAACACTAGTGTCTTTCTGAAAAATTCTTGCACAGTAATGTCCTTCACCTTATCCAGTACAGTCCCGGGTAGAACCTTTCTGCTTGAATCCTGTTGTTTTTAGTAGCCCCAGAGCTCAGGAGTGGTGGTGCTGGCAATCCTGATAAGCCTAAGAGAACCTGTGAAGTTCTTCCTTTATATGTGAGAAGGTGAAAGTTCTTGACTTTATGAGGAAATCAAAAGAAAACACACACTGAGGTGATAAGATATGTGTAAGACTGAATCTTCCATCAGTGAAATTCTGAAGAAGGAAAAAGAAATCAGTGCTAGTTTTTCCTGTAGCAGTTCAAACTGCAAAAGTTACCTCCATGGTGCATGATCGGTGCTTAGTTAAAATGGAAAAGGCATTAAATTTGTGACTGGGAAACATGAACAGAAAATAAATTCCACTGAGGCTATACAAAGATATTCACAGGTCATCCCCACACTACAAAAAATACCATCAAGTCCTTTACTGCAAGTAGGAGATAGTTCCACAGATTTAGGAACAAGTTTAGTCTTAAAAACATAAAACTGAGTGAGGAGGCTGCCTCTGCCAATAAAACAGCTGCTTCCACATTTCCAGAACAGTAAGATGTTGGCTGAGAAGAAATACCGTCCAAAAGAGGTGTTCAGTTGTGATGAAACCAAACTGTTCTGGGAGAAAAAAATGCCCACTTGAATCTGTATTCATAAAACCACAAAAGCAGCTCCAGGACATTGAACATGGAAGGACAGATTAACTGTGGCCGTATGTGACAACTCTGCAGGGCATATGATAAAAACCAGGTGTAGTGTACAAATCAAAGAACCCACATGCTCTTCAAAACAAAAACAATCTGCTTGTCTTTTGGCAATATGATTGAGAAAGTGTGGGTGCCAACCACTTTGTTTATAGAATGGTTTCACCAGTGCTTCATCTCAGAAGTTAAAATATATTTGCAGCAGGAAGGGTTGGAATGTAAAGTCCTGTTAACATAGACAACGGACTTGGCTCTACTGAATCTGTATGCTATGGAGATGTTGATGTTGTCTTCTCACTTCCCAGTACATCCTCTTTGATTCAGCCCCTCAATCCGTGGATCATTTGTTTTGTCAAGGCCATGTACACCTGCCCGGCATTTGACAGCATTCTGTCAGCAGTGGAGGCAGATCCTGATGCAGACAGAATGCAGTGTTGGAAATCCTTCGCCATTGCTGATGCCATAACCTTCATTAAAGCTGCAGTGAATGAATTAAAACCTGAAAGTGTAAATGCTTGCTGACAATTTGTGGAGTGAGGTTGTGGATGATCTTCTGGCCATCCTGGGGATTGACTGAGAAGTTAGGAGAATCATCCACGCAGCAAGGCAACTTGATGGGGAAGGCTACTGTTGACCTTCTGCATATAAAAACATTTTGTTTGGGGACCACAAAGCAGTCTTACATGAAAAGTTCTATCACAAAATGCATTCTATGAAAAGGGAATTTGGTGAGCAATAGTTTTTTTGTCCAGTACATATAAAGACTATCATATCTATTCTTAACAAACCTTTACAACTCAAGCAAGTTAACCAGTTCTTAAGTATTACTCATACCACAAAAAGTATATTGATGAATGACACCACACTGTGAAAAGCTGTTATATTTTATAGCTTTTTTGTGTGTGATCATGTGCTATGTTACCAACTATAAAGGCTATTCTGGCTGAATGAAATTCTGGCATGCTTAATTATTGATGTTTTCCCAGATGACACTGGCTCTAACTACTTTTACACTGGTGGAAGCATTCCCTAAGCAGAGTTCTGTTTATGTTTGTCTTGTATTATTATTATTATTTTATTCTTTCATTCTTATTATATTATTTTATATTTATGTTTCTGACAAAAATAGGGGTAGTGTGGGGAGGTGATCTTTGCCTCCTTTATTTCTCTTTCCCTTGAAATTTTTAGAGGTATGTCTCTTACGAGAGCTGTTCTACCAACAAGTGATTGGAATAGTTTTTTTATTTATTTGTTTTTTGGATAGGGAAGGGCATTGATTGAGGAGTTGGGAAATGCAGGGCAGACATGTTAACAAAATACACACATTAGTACGTGCTCTTTGTCTTCCTCTTAGCTAATCTAATGAGAAATGGGAAACACATACTGGTTGCCTTCAGCGAACCCACCAGTGGAACAGAATCACTAGAGTGCTTTTCCATCGATAGTCTGATAAACACTTTGGTATTGGTGAATCTCCTAAGGCCCAAAGAGTGGAATTTTTTAAAACTAAGTCTTACCAATTAGCTATTGAGGAGGAATTTTAAGAACTCAAGAGGAAGATACTTTTTCCCCTCTTGTGGATGACTTCCTAATAATTGCGTAGCCATTGGTGCATATTATGCACTTAATAATGACCACATTCTGTTATTACCTATCTGCCGGAAACACTGAAAGGGTTAAAAGTTATTATGATGACAAGCAGAGTTAATATAGTAATAAACAGGAACATGGTTAGAATATCCCGGATATAAGGAGCGTGAGGCCATTTCCTCTCTACACTGTTATAGTGCTATTATTTCACTTTTAATATCCTATGGAATCCTGGAGCTTGCAGTTTAGGGAGGGGCAATGAGAATTCTCAAACAGAGAGCTCTTTGGCCTTAGTAAACTACAAACCCAAGAATTCCACAGGATGTTGAAAGTGGAAAAATACCACTATAACAATGTAGGGCAGAAATGGCCTAGAAAAATGGCAGCTTATTTTATTGAGACTGAAGAACTTACGGATATATTGAGAAATAAACACCAATATGGCAAGAAGTATTCAGATTATTTATGCAGGAACATTTATTTGTACATTGATAACAAATAGTAACCCAAATGGAAAGTACAGAAATCTTCTTGGTGGTATTATTAGATCATTTACAAGTTTGAAAATCATACCCATCAGCGGCTTGGAGACTGAACTTGAGTTTACCGATTAATCCTATCTTTGTAGAATAAATGGGGAAAAAAAAAACCCCTCAGTTTTAGAAAAAAAATGAAGCCTCATGAGTAGGGATGGACCAACCGAATCTGCGAATCCTCGAATCCTCAAATCCTTGGCAAGGATTCGAGATTCGGGGGTCCAAATCCGGGCGCCAAAATAGGCAAATGGAATCTTTCAAATCCAGCGATGCCCTGGCTATGGCTAGCTCCCTGGACGTCTCGGGGCCTCTGTTGACAAGGGCAGTCCCGACGAGGCCCGCAGGGGCGTGCAGGCCCGGTGATGGTCAGCTCCCTGCACATCGTGCAGCCTCCGCCAGCGTGAACACTGAGCGAGCGGACTGCCACGGATCGGGCCTGCAGGAGCTTGCAAGGCCGGCTATTGCCGCATCTCTGCACGTTCCGAAGCCTGAGGGAGCAGAGCACCCCAGATTGGGCCCACAGGAGCGGACAAGGCCAGGTATCCCCACGTCCTTGCATGCCCTGGGGCCTGAGCTCACCCATGTTTTTAAAAATTGGCGTGAAACTCTAAACCCACGTGCATACGCCGAAGCCTGCCTGTGCCCGGGACTGCTGCCTGTGCTGACTCCTGCTACCCATGTCCGCTCCTGCTGCCTGTCCCTTCGGCTGCCTCCCTCTGCAAGGTAATCATCTCTGTACTTTTGACCTGAGACTTATGTACTTCATGTAGCAGATGAACGTGTCAATTGCATTTGTATCTTCTTAATGAGAAGGGGTATGTTTTCCTGGACTGAAAACTATTTTTAATTTGTTTTACATTAAACAAAGATGTCAAATTCTGCTTCAAAAACACTTTTCAGTAGAAGTGCTTTCTTTCTCTTGCTTTTTAAACCCTTTTTTCAAAAAAGATTTGAGATTCGTGGATTCCCAGAACCTTCCATGGATTCGGATTCAGATTCGGAAAATTCTGGATTCATCCCATCCCTACTCGTGAGCGTCTGAGGCTTTAGTTAAAGACATTCTTAAAGTCATTTTGTGAGACTATTGTATAAAAGAATCCTTACATTTTAAAAGAATAAAGGAACTAAGCAGAACAAAATATTACAAGATTCTCCTGATTTTGTTAAATCTTGTGAGCTAAATAAAGATAAAGAAACATTGCATAAACGCAAATGAGAAAAAGTCAGAATCAGCAGTCTTAAATGAAATCCAGTAGTTAATTATTTAAAATGAAAACATGAATTTGGAAACAAGCATCCATGCCTTTTCTCTGGACATATGAGAAAACATAATAGCTGTAATAAGTTTTATTTATTCAGCCAATGGATATGAATTAATTTTACTTGAAAACATTAATAATTAATTTTAATTTTAAAAATAAATTATATGTCTCAATATATATCAAATGAAGTCTGAAGATCATAAAAATTAAGTTGATCACATAAAAATAATTGATAACAGATTAAGAGATAAAATATGCTGAAATAAAAGAACTGGAGATCACTACTATTGTGTGGCATAACTGGGGAATTTTAAATGTTTTTTTTTTCTGATACTGTGGCCCTTTAATATTCTAATTTATTTAACAGCGTTCTGCAAAGTGAAAATCTTCAAAAAAAAAATAAGTTGGTAGGAGATCAGAATCACAGCTGTCCTGAAATCTTGTAGAGACAGCAGAAAAGCCTCACACTAATTACAGGCCAAACACACCTTTAAATCTAGATTTAAGAATGTTAATTGTAACAACATATCATATAAATAATTTTATTATATCTCACATGATCATCAAGATTTTATCCTCTTCAGACTATGGATGATGCAACGAGGTGAATTTTCATTGTACAGTGGGCCTTCCATATATGTGGGGGTTCCATTCCAGGGACCCCTGTGAATAATGAAAAATGCGAATGCACTTCAGTGTGTCCACATGTAAGTTGCTGCCATTTTAGATGTAGCGACATGACACTGCGTGAGCTGGAAATTGCACACGCAGAGGCCATGGTGAAAGAGGGCCCACTGTACTCCTTTATTACAATCAAACCAAATGCTGAGAAGCAAGATTTTTATTGAATGTGCTAAAGGTTTTTGATAGTCTTGAATGGCTATCTCTTTTTCGGCTACTAAAAAGATCAGAAATTGTAAGCAATTAATCTCAGTGATTCAGAAAGCATGTTACAGAGCATTTGGTTACATACATGTAAATAAAATTGATTCTAGGCCAATACAACTTTGCAGAAACTCTGGGCGTGGGTGTCTTATGTTGGCTTATCAGTTTTCAGCCAGAAGGCTATTGTTATAATATTTTCCTTCTAGCTTTGTAAGAGTGTCTGTCAGGCTGGCAGCTCCTGAGAACTGATGCCAGTTGGAGCTTGGGAAAATTACTTTTCCACTTTCAAGATTAAATGTAGCCATAGACCATTTCCGCACTACATTCTTATAGCGCGATTAGTCCACTTTCAACATCCTATGGAATCCTGGGGTTTGCAGTTTCGGGAGGGGCTGGCCGGCCTCTCCCTAAACTGCAGACCGCAGGATTCCATAGGATGTTGAAAGTGGAATAATTGCGCTATAAGAATGTCTTGTGGAAATGGCCATAGTTTGATCCAGCAGACTCTGGTTTCTTAATAAGTAGTTAGACTGAAGAAGGAAAGATGTGGAATGTGACTAGAAGGCATGTATTCTGATAAGAGCATTTGTGAAAGGGAGTAAGTGAGTGGTTCAGTGTTTGTTGCCTCCCTCTTATTTCCAGGACATGTGCATTCATCCCAACAATTCAATCAGTCTGCTATGATGACAGAAGATACAACATTTCATCTTGCAACCCTTAAAGCAGACGCGAGTAATATGGGGCCTTCCAGATAATATTGGACTGCATCTCCCGTCAGCCCTAACCATTGTGGAGGAATGAGGAGAGTGACAGTCTGGGAACTTCTAAAGGGCCCCTGTTGCCCATCTCTGCTTAGGAGAATCCAGAAAATTGTGATCATGCATTAAAAATCGTCAAATTCTTTGTAGTTGCAGAAAATGCTCGCAATGTCACAGTTCACTGCCATTCCGGATCTGATACAGAGACAGCTTGCATGGTGCATGTAGCAAAATGCATGCACTTGATGAGCTGCTCTTTGCCTTGCATAGGAGTAAAGAGTTCAAAAAACAGAAGAAGAGGCATTATAATGGTTCTAAGCTTCTTCATCTGCACAGGGGCCCAGTCTTTTTACTTTACAATGGGGTTGCTACTAGATCTTTGTCTTCTAAGATCCTCACTCGCTATGGATGATCCTATGCAAGTCAGACTCTCTCAACTTCAGAGGAGGGCAAAAGCAAACCCCCTCTGAACAACTTTTGCCAAGAAAACCCCATGGTAGGGTCACCTTAAGGTCTCAGTAAGTTGCAAAACAACATGAAGATGCACAGCAAGAGCAACAACTATTATACAAGCGTTTACATATGCTAAGGCAATATGAATTACTGAACTGATAAATGTTAAGTTGTATTTCCCACATTATCAAATATTTGGATATAATTTTAACTGCAAACTTCAGTCAGTTGGTATGTAGGTATTACAAAACAGCAAGATAAATCATTTGAAAGAATTAAGCTGTTAGCCCTTGGCTACATTGCTGTACAACGGGCCTGCCTCCTGCATGACTCCCACATACGTGAATGCAAGGTCATGCAAAGCATCACATCCCACTAGAGTCAATGGATACACTGTGCACACATTTGCTGATTGTAATGGTGTTACCCTGTGTACTGGGGGCCCGGGAGGGACACCGAAATGTGCTCAACTAAAGGTGGGGAAAATTAGCTCAGAGCACTGCTTCGCGTTACGAGAGGCAGGGTAACGCAGCGAGATCTTGAACCCTATGTTTAAGGGGTCGGGTCGAGTCAAGGAGCACACAGAAGTTGAAACAATAAATGACGTTTATTAAATACAAGCAAAACAGTGTACGTGACACACTCACGCAAGATAACTAAGGAAAATAAAGGTTGGAGTGGTATAGAGGGATTTTTAGAGGGATTGCTGGTTTGGGTGATACTTCACCTGTCCTGAAGCCTGGAAAAGTAGAGAGCGAAGCTGGGGTGCGATGTAGCTCAGCACGTGGAGCTGAGGGGAGGCTCACCAAGCAAAGCGACAGCAAGGCGGGATGGAACTCGGGAGCGATCCGAGGAAGGTCTTGGAATCAAGGGTTTTTATAAAGAGAATTGTGACTGCAGGCTATGCCATACTTGGGGAAAAACAGTAGATTTGGAGTTGGAGACAAAGCCTCCGAAAGGTCAGAATCTGAATGATTGAGTTATCGTAGCAGTTCTCAATAGAGTAGCCAGTATGCAAACGCAGAGTACTTGGGTATTGTATAGTTTACCCATCAAGCTGCCATCGCGGGGCAGAGGTTCTTTTGTAAGTTGCGTGCATACTTAATTGGAGTACTTGCCTGGAGGTCTCCTAAAGCAGTGAGTCAGCTATTTCTTGCCTGCCTGTATTGTAGTTTGAATATTACGGCTATTAACGGCCGAGCTTGTTTACGTGCTTGTCCGGCGGCCGCGCAAGCACGTGGAAAGGAATAGAGAAGTGAAGCCGAATTATGATATCAAGAGGATATCTTTTAATATCCCCAAAGCTCGGACTAGCCAGGGCAGTAACAATGGGATGCAGTACTTCGGGTTTTTTTTTTACATGGGGGTTCCTGGAATGGAACTCCCACATAACAGAGGGTGCACTGTGTGTTAAGTCAGATGTAGTGCCCAGGTTTAAGCTTCTTTTTTAAACGATTCCATGAAAACCACCATGGGAGAAATTTGAGGAGTGAAAATATATCTGGCTTTTTTCACTCTTATGTACAAGTTATAATTCAGCTAAAACAAGGTTTTCAGCTACTTAGAGAGGAGCAAACTGTCCATGAGCCAAAATAGATAGGAGTGCTGGAGACACAGAAAATAGCAACTTTCGTTGCATCTCACCCCAATAAGAACAGTATAAATAGTATAAACAATAAATCAGGTGGACGCTGGCAACCTGGCTACATGCCAAAAAGAGCACCTCTGCCCTCACCATTTTGTCCCTTAGTTCACCCTAATTTTTAGAATAAGGACAAGGAAAAACAACTTCATAGCTGGAAGGGCAAAGGGTTAATTAAGCTCATAGATTTGTGTGATTGTCAACAGAGGAGTAGTTATGGTGGAAATCAGAAGAAATCAAAAATGCTTGTTTTCAGTTAAAACACCTTTGCTAAGATTATCAAAAAAGCCCAAAACACCTTTGCTATTGTTGTGGAGCAGAAAGAGGGAGAACTGAGATTAATTACATGATTGAAGGAGAGTGCAAAGAAACATCTACCAGTAGTAATGATTTGTATCATTTATTTATGAAGATTTTTTAGAAGCTCAGTTTGGAAAATGTGTTTTGCTGATCTTATGGGAAAGATCTAAACATAGGAATCAGAGACCTGGGCTGGGACTTCAATGACAATTAAATCTGTATCCATAACTATTGAGGAAAGTGTATACAACACTGTACAAGTATACTGCTTTGGCTCTTGAAATTATGCCACTGTAGCATTGATCTTTCTTTTCTGGCTGGGTGCAGGGCTGCAATGAATTAGAAACATATTGTTGCATATTTGGATAGAATGCCCAGAGGCCTATCAATATTGAATAGCCATTTTGAACATAATGGAAAAAAAAATCTCCAACACACACAGTTTGATTGATGTAGCATGCAGCTTTGGGGACCTGGGGATACTCGCTTTCGTGGATGTCCTGCACCCCTAATCCCCACCAGTGTGGAGGGACAACTATAAATAAGGGACCGGTGCAGCTGTTCCAAGAGAACCACAGTGAAGGTTTTGGAAGAATATCTTGGAATGTTTATCCAAGCAACAAATCACACATGATGCTGTCAATTGCCCTGTAACAAAGAAGAAAGTATTTATGTAATAACAAAAGGGCACATGAGTTTATTTTTGTTTACTTTTATGTCACAGTAAAGAAGAAAACTCCCAGCATTGAATATCCTGTGTACATTGTGTGGTGCTAATGCCAATGAAATCCATTTCAGTTTCAGGTTGTAATGAAACAGAGTTTGGAACAGTCAAAGAGGGAGAGGTGAATACTTCTGGAAGACAGTGCAGTCTGTTCTGGGTAGGTTTACAGGACCAGGAGCAGATATGCTGCTTAAGGTTCACCTTCTACCAAGTTGAGGGTACTCAAGTCTCTTAGGTGCTACTGCTCATGGTGCCTTGGAATACCTTCTATCACACTTTGTCTGGTTTGTCAGCTGCACTCATTATTAGACAGGGATAGTCTGCTCATAGTGAACCATGTGCTAGTAACTTCCAGGCGGATTACTGTGCTATATTATACGTGAGGCTGTCCTTGGAAAGGGCATGGAACTTCAATTTGTACAGAATTTTAAATGGCTTTGAACCCAAATATCTAAAAGAAATACCTCCTTTCTTATCAACTTCCCTTTACATTAAGATCGTGGGGGGGGGGGCATCTCTGTGTACTCCTGTAGAAGAATTGAACTTGTATATTAAGTAAAAGATCTTGGCCCAGAAATGACCTCATGTAGGAGTTTTGCTTGTTGCCAGCACTGCATTTTCCACAGTAAAGAGAAATGCTAAGAAATAATTGAGTTAGTTTGCAGTCTTCCTGTTTTCTTGTAGTGATCGTTTTGAAACCTTTGAAGCAGGATGGAATGGCAGGAGACCAACACTGAGTCCTTCCTCAATTGGGATTTGCTATGAGTATAATTCAGCTTCATGAATCTTAGTGGAAATCTTGTCATTGACTTCAGTGGGCACTGAGTTAAGTTGTTGATATTAGCAATAGGGATTTTGTAGAAATAATACGTCCTTCCTCAATGTTTTTGGGTTCAGGTCTTGTTTTCCTGGGAAGTTTCCATTTCCATTGTTCCATGGCCATGTATATTTGGTTATGTCTAACGTGGTGTTCTGTAAAACTTTAAAGACATGCGGTAACAGCTAGAAATGAAAGATAACTATTAGCAGTAGCTTTCTTGCCTGAAATGAGTGCTTGCCTACTTCTTACTGTAATTTTAATTTGTCTTAAGAGGCATAAACATTCTTTGTGCTGTTTTCCAACTGAGCTGGAATGTTCACTCCATCATATGCCCAAAACACCTCATCAGTTCCTTGACATTTTAAATGTAAAAGGAGTTTCTGATTGCATATGCTGTGCCTGTGGTGGTTTGGTCCCTATGGCCTTCAATTTCTTTAATATGTCTTGGCTTTTCCTGGAGAGCTAATCTTCTGTGCTATGAATGGGAATGAAAGCCTCAGGTCCTCTATCATATTTATATATATATGTATATATATGAGAGAATTCATTCTCCTTTTCTTGGGCAAGATGGAAGTTACCTGGAATTAGGTAATCTTTAAACTTAAATAGATTATTTATATATGCCTGAAAATTGAGCTGTTCATTTACAGTGGCTGTGGATAATAAGAATGGTGGAATGGATTTCTGTCATCAGAGAGGTTGAGGAATGGTGGTTTGAGGTGTACGGTCATGCTTGTTCTCATTAGGTGTTTGAAAACAATTGCCACTAGCTACATTTCTTCCATGTTATGTTCTCCACTACAAAGATGGGGCAATGCTTTACAACATCATATTTCACCAGATTTATGCTTACGCCTGTGATTGTCATGTTCAGCTGGGTTAAGCCACAAACTGCTTCTCAGGGTTAAGGAAATTTGAATAGTTGGTAGTTGTGTGTAGGTTTTGAACTTCTGTGGCTATGTGAGGTGTTAAGAACAGGAAACTTTGAACACTACATATGTTTTTGTGTTCCAGTTCCCAACATTCCTTACTATTGGTTATGCTGGCTAGTGTTCCAGAACATCAGAAGATTAGATAAGAAATAACATATTAAAAATTGGACCAAGAGTTTTTAAATATTCTCAGTTAAAAATGTCATTTGATTTCCCTCCTCACCCCCCTCTACCTCAATTTCAAGCTTTCCTATTGGTATTAATAACTGGCATTTCCAATAGATATACCAATATAAATGGTGAAATATGTTTCTGGCTGTTGTCCCAGTTCTGAAGTCCTGGTACAGCAAAACACCAAGAACTACCTAAAAATGCAAACTTGAAGTAATTTGGATGGGTTGTAGAAATGGTTCGTGGATCACCAGAGGTTGTGTGGAATATCTTCTTGCCTACTCATGCCTACCCCAAGAGGTGGCCCTGCAGATTTTTGTTCAGTAGTAGCTTTACTGAGTCCATGTGTACAATATAGGAAAGTAACAACTTTGGCTAACTGTACTTTCACCCCTATACCTAGGTGTAGATGGCTTGGTATTCAAACAATTGTAGTTCAATCTTACTCATGTTTATTCAGAAGTGAATGTCACTGAATTCTTCAAGTTTACTTATTGTAAGGAAGTATGGATTTGTTGTTTCAGAAAATCTAGTGCGAGGTTGAATCACTGTTATGTGCTTGTATTTCTAAAAAAGTAACTTGTAGAGGCTTTGGGGGTGGGAGTAAAAATGGGAAAATAGACTTTTTATGATATTGAGCATGCTGGTTTTTTAAATGCCCAAACTGAGTTTGGATTTTTCATATCTAGTGTATCTTGTAGACACCAGATCCTACCTGATCTTGAACACTAAGTAGAGTCAGGCCTGATCAGTATTTGGTTGAAAGACCACCAGGAAATATGATGTGGGTATAATTCAGAGGTGGATAGTGGCTAAGCATCTCTGAGTATTTTTTGTCTAAGACAAGTAACTTGAAGGCACACATGTAACTTCTTAAAATGTTCCAATTATCTGTAATAACAATCACTAAACAGCAAAACTGGACCAAGGACTGAATGTAAGCTGAAAAAACCTGGACCTGGAGCTATAAAGTATGTAGTGAATTATATTAAACATATAACAAATATACATATATAATAATAAAACTAATAAACTTGTGTTAATACACAACAATAATTTGTGAAGAAGAATACAGTAATACCATAAAAACATATGATATAACTAGCGTATATACCTGGTGTTGTTCGGGATTTTATTTTCTCATGGGTAATACTTGTTAGAAATACCTTAGGAATTACCTTATCTTAGGAGTTAAATGTGGTTGAAATACACAGATTTGAGATGCTGTGTCTCTAATTCCCCAAACTGTCTTGTCCAGTATCTGTAACTTTTCCCCATATTCCCCAATCCAATCTGTATTCAGAGTTGGTAACATACAGAAGTTCGGTTTCTGAGAGAATACACTGCCCTCCTCCTTTCTGCTAGGCCTCATCTCCACAGCAACCGGCCTGAGGCCCAAGAGCTCTCTGGCTGAGAATTCTAAAAGCCCCTGCCTAAACTGCAAACCCCAGAATTCCGTATAATCTTCTCAGGCAGCCAATCATATGAGGTCTTCTCGCCTGACATAACGAATCATATGAGATCTTCTCTGCCTGACACAGACAGACAGACAAACGTTGACTTTTATATATTAGATTGATGATCCATAGTATGTATAAAGGTCCTACAAGACCTGTGAGAGCACTGGTGTTCAATATGTAGTTATGTTGCAATGGACTATGTTCTCCAAACTTGGGCAAAACAAAATTGTAATGGTTGGTAAATACTCCTGCAATTCTCTTATGGAAAACACTCTTCAGATGTAATTGTCAAACAGTGGACTAGAACGGTCTTCAGGTATAGTAAATAGTCCAGCCTTCTTCAAAGTGTGTGCTGCAAGGAAATTGTAACCAAATTCTTATCCAAGTATGGAGAAGTTGCAGTAGTGGGATAAATATAAAAAGGTGGTAAGGCTTGTGAAATTTCCACCATTTTGCACAAGCTTCATCAGGCTGCTAAAAAACAGAATAATCGCCACACCTCTCTGGCAAATGACAATACATCTTTTTCAAAAAAGATATCAGAGCTACCATTATAAATAGCCAGGCAGGGTCCAGCTTTGTGTTGAGAGGGAAGGAGACTGCACGAAGATATAAAGGTATAGCAGCTAATTTGCAAGAAGCATGAGTAATCGATCTTGTGATTTAACCCTTTTGGCAAGGAAGCATCTACTCTGTGTAACCATCTGGCTTCCTGTCTTAGAAGTTCACAGTACACATTAGAATGTTTTTTGGAATGTATGACTTCCAGTTCAAAGAAGGAAAAGGAATTATGTTGATGTTTCACCAATTTGAAATGTTGATAGAGTGGTGAATCGGTGGCTGAGTTCCTGATCTTACTTCTGTGCTCTATCATCCTGATTTTTAAACAGTGCAAAGCTTGGCCAACAAATAATTTAGGACATGGACAGGTGATAATATATGTGAGGTTTTGTGTGTAGAAATGATATTAAGCTGATTATATATTTGCTTGTTCGTTTTATTCATTTATATCCATATTTCTCCCAAGAACAGGACTCAAGGCAGTTTACAAATAAATAAAGCAAACATAACTGAGACAGAAAATGAACAAGAACATGAAGAATTAAACACAGCTGTGTGTACAGTGAGCCTTCAGTATCTTCTAGGGTTTGGTCTAGGATGTCTTGTGGGTACCAAAATTCATGGTTGGTATTTCTCTTTGTTTTGTCAAAGTTGATGGTTTTTTATTTATTTACTTATTTACTTACTTATTTGTCTGCTCCTGAAAAATTGGCCAGACAAGTCAGGTGTTCCTTACTGTTCATGATCTTGTAGTTCCATTTGTAACAAAAGGAAAAAAGTTAGTAAAGGTAAAACCCATTTGTAATTATTTTGTAAATATATTGGCCTTTTAACATATGAAGCATGATAATTTTATGCCAAACCAAGTTATATATAACACATTTATGTTCCTAAAGTGACAATGACTTTCAATTTGGAAAGGATACTTGTACCCTGTTTTTTTCCCCATTTTTAACTCCTGCCCCGGTATAAAGCTGAAAAAAGATTTTTTTTTCATGGCTTGAAAAACTGGACATTTTACATCTAACCACAGATTGTGTTTAGAACTGATGTGCCTTGAGGAACGTCAGTTCTCTCTTAAGTCATCCCATAATCTTCATGAGTTAACTTTAATGTAATTGTATTTTCTTCTTTGTAAGAAGCTTCGCCCACAGTATCCTACATCTGTTCTTTTCTCTGGGCTTGCTGCTGGGCTTGTAAGGACAGCCATAGTTGTGATAGAAAGCTGTTAATACCACTTGCCCCAACCGTCTTTCCTGGCTACCTCACTACCAAGAACAAGAGTAACTGCTTCACATTTGAATTATTGTACTTTGTTGTAAGCTGGAATGATTAGATTGAAAGATAGGGTATAAATATTTAATTCAGAAGGATCTCTTCTAGTGGTACAAGATACAAGATTGTGAAAGCGGCCTATCCTCTTGCAGTATCTCCAGATGTTTGTTGCATGGCCATAGGTAGTGGAAGTAGTATAGTACTGCCAGGGCAGAATATTTTATAATGTTTCTGTGTAAGTATTCAAAGTGTTCATTCCTCCAGCTTTTAAGTAGAATTGTAGAATCATAGAGCTGGAAGAGACCACAAGGGCCATCGAGTCCAGCCCCCTGCCACACACAAATACACAATCAAAGCATTCCCAACAGATAGCCATCCAGCCTTTGTTTGGAGACTCCATCACACTTTGAGACAGCATACTCCACTGTCAGACTGCTCGGATTGTCAGGAAATTATTCTTAATGTTTTGATGGAATCTCTTCTCATGAAGTTTGAAGCCACTGCTCCATGTCCTAGTCTCTGGAGCAGCTGAAAACAGGTGTGCCCCATCCTCCATATGACATCCCTTCAGATATTTAAGCATGGCTATCATGTCCCCTCTTAACCTTCTCTTCTCCAGGCTAAACATACCCAGCTCTCTATGCTGCTCCTCCTCAGGATATACTATAGTGCTGTACACCATGCATTCAGTGCTTGTCACTATAATTGTTGCCATCCCTTTCGTCCACCAAACCTTTATTGCTGAATCACCACTGACCATAGGAATAACTCCACTGTTTCCTAGATAGCAGTGTAATAAATTTGTTTTCTAGCTTTCATGAATCCAAATTGTAGTATAATTGTTTGGCTCACTGATGATTAGTGGCTGTAGTTCTGTAAGAATGATGTGAACAGGGGTGCCAAGCGGGGTAACATTCTTATTTCACAGTAATTGGTAATGTTAAAGAATGTTAAATATAAAGAACTGTAAGTAATCTCACAATAAAATTATGTACAAAATTAACTTGTCTGCATGTGGTATATTTGTAAAATGGGAACAACAGCCATTCATATAATAGAGAAACGCTTTCACAAGAAAGACTGTGTTTGAGGAGTGTAAAGGTGAGCTTAGAGATTGATACCGAAGGTAAATAAGATCATATAGCCACTTCCTTTGTCTGTAATGGAGATTGCAGAGTAGGTGTCTTGGCTCCCTTTGATGTTTTTATAAAACAGATAAAAATGCATAAATTGCTTATAATCAGAGATGAATTAAAGCCAAATAGCATCCCAGAGGACAAAGCACCCCAGGCACCCATCAGCAGCCAAACCAAATGACAGACCCGGAGGAAACTTCAAAGCTACAAATATAACTGCCAGTGATATCCACAAAGAAACTAGATGCTAATAGAAACCTGATTTTCACAGTTCTGAGGTATCCAGATTTTTGGGGGGGGGGGGGGGAGAAAGGAAAAAAAGTATCCACAAGATCTACTTTTTAAAAATGTTTTGTTTTATTATTTTTTCAAGAATGCATAATATTACAGTATAACAATTGGTTAGGAATACAGAAAAATCTGGAAGAATAAATATACTGTATATGTAATGTGCTGCGCGAAACATCAGTATATTACTTTAGCAATGGAATCATATTATATTTGTAACAAATTTTCTCATTTATTGTATTTGATGTAAAAATATGCTCTGCTCCTAAAAAGGCATACATGAAAAGAAAAAACAGTTTATGTCATACTGAGATTAAAGCAAGGTAGGGACAGATTGATGTCTGCAATGGTTAGTATAATTTTTGTTCCAAAAGTAGAAACAAAAAGCCCCAAAACTACTTTATATGTGTTTTGACTATCTTATTAATAATATATTGATATCCTCCTAAGTTAGTTTGCATTTCTTTGTGGATAAAAAGTCATACTATAGCTCTGTAGGAAAAGCTTTGGTATAAAAACAACACTATTAACAGGTGGTTGGTAGAATATTTAGTGTATAAGCTGGCTATTACCTATTAAAATGATGAATTTTTTTTAAAAAAAACTTCAAAAATAACTAGTATTTAGGATAACTCTGTATTTTATATTAGAGCATACACAGAGTCAAGAAATATGAAACTCATGCACCCAGTGAAAAGTGACTAAAAAGAAATTCCAATCCGCATTTTAAATCTAGAATTATACGAAAAGTTAAAAACCTCTTCGTGAGGTTTTTTTTATATTTGGATATCTCACCCCAAAGCGATATGCTGCCTTTCAGTGGTTTTACATGCGCACACGCGCGCACACGCACAGAATGTGTGTGCCATGGAGGGGGACTGCTGGCAAGAGGCCAAGTTGCAATCTTGTCTGCATGGAAAGCATAACCTTCTCTGTCCATTAACATTCCTGGGGCATATTTTAACTTGGCAAAAGTATGCTTCTTATTAGTCTTCCAAGAAATTTTCTTGGGTTCATTTTTTTTCCACCAAATGTTTGGACTCCTGGCGTAGTAGTCTTTGTTAGAAGTCTCAGTTTTGGTTTCATACCGTAAGATGAGAGATCAAGCTGTTATTCAGTACTTGGCTTCACTTTTAGAAGCTTTTCCTTTAAATGAGGAACTACTATTAGGTAGCTTTCGATAAAGCAACTAGAGATTTAATGTGACCTGAATAGACTCTTGACTGTCACTTTGGCTTTTTTCCCACTACAGACTCGGGGAAAGGGACCACAGCTCCGTGGTAGAGTCTCTGGTTCCAATGACTGTGAAACAGTGTTCTAAATGCCATTCATAAACATCCTGACATCAACGCTGCTGTATCAGTGCTTACTGTAAATAATTTTACTCATTGAATTTTTACATAGTCATGAGAATGAATGTAATTGTCACAATCAATATTCTTTGCATTTCATTTTTCTTCTGTCACTGCCTACACTCCACCCTCCCCGTTCTGTGAAAGTTTTTGAAAATATATTTATTATGGTTATTATGTTTTTATTCTGTATTATATAAAGAAAACTACCTACAAGCTCAAAGATTACTATTGGAGAAGTGTAGATTACACGCTGCATAAAAGATAGAGGAAGAGAAGAAATAAAGAATAAAAAGAATAGGAATGGCGGGGGGGGGGGAGTAAAAGAGAATAACAAGAAAGTGTAAAAGTGACTTCCAGTCCTTTCCCACAGCTGTTATACCCAAATCCTAATTAAGCATCCTCCATCTCAAAAAAGAAAAAAGATACACTTCTTTCTATAACCTGTCAATTTTATTAATACATATATAAAATAACATCTACAATACTAAATATTTATCCTACAGAAAGTTAATGAAAGATTAGCTCTCCAGTATCTATCCCTTAGTAATGATTCATAATAATAGCGTAAATGCAATTTGTTTGGAGAAAAACAATCTTATTTTCTACAAAACTCAAGTAATCCTGAAGTTTAATATTTAAGCATTAAAATTAATGATTTAATACATCCATTCTGATACCGTTTCTTTGGTACCTTTGTAACCCCAACATAAAACGTCATATACTTCGATGAGTCAAACATTATTTTCGCCTCTTACATCTAACCGTAAAGTATTGTTATTAATCATCTTCAGAAATTGAGTGGAAAAAAAAATCCTACATCAAGACAATTTAATTAGACTATTTAAACGTATTTTATCTAGGTTATATCTTAATCTTAACATGAGGGGTTTTTTTTTGAAAAAATGGCAAAATATAGATTGAGGCAACCGCCTCACATTTAACAACACATATTTTAGATGTGGCTTCCCACAACATCCTCCATTGTGATGTCAGCCTTTTCCCAAATAAATTGCCAATATTTTTCCCCAATTCCATCTCTGAATCTCTTTTATCACTACTTTAGTGTTCTCACTCATAACTTCCTTACTTCAAATGCTCTCAGTCATAATAGCCTGATCTTCATCCATCTGTTTAGTGAGCTCTTCCCTTCATCTCATGTTGAGATTGTGCAGTCCCCACCATCTCCCCATTCATTCTTTTGTAGTATGGTTTCAAGTCTCTGATCTGGTCTTGTCATTTTCATATTCCTTCCCTTCCTCTGGCAATATATTTTGCCATTCCACCATGTCCAGATCCTGGATAGTTGGTTCATCTCTTCCGCTTTACGCTCCTCAAATTGTTCAGCACATCCATTGTCCTCTAATAACCCAATCTCATTTCTAAGGGACTTTGACATGGAAATTAATATTCCTCTTATTTCTCTCAGTTCACCAAGCACTACTTGTTAAAAAGCAGATTCTGCTGTACCCCTCTTCCTTTCCTGAAACTCAGACATTTCTCCACATCAGCCACTGTATCACACTTGCTTCTGTTGTATTTTTTTTTTTATTTAGGGCTTTACTGTTGCACCCGTAGAACCTGGAAAGAGGTACACTTTAACTTACTAATACGAGTTACCAAGCAAACATTTTCCAACTTATTTGTTGTTCAGGTGCTTAGATGACCAAAGAATGTTATCATAGCACCATTATTTGCTGCAGAAAACTCACTAGGTATTTGTGTGTCAGATTGGTGCAATGTGTTGTTCAGGTCGCTTCTGCAGAATTATTCCTGGATTAGAAGACAATAGAATCAGTGTTGGGAAGAAAAGATTTTAAATTTGAAGAAAAGGCTTTGAAAAAAACAAAGAAAAGAAAAACCGGTTGCACATGAGTATTCTGGGCTCGTGGTTACATAACCTGCTCCAGTTTGAAGATTCATGATTCAGAGTCCTTGCTGACGCTAAACAGGTCTGGAGGCAGTCAGTGTGTAGATAAGAGACAGACTGTGATCCTTATATATGCCACCTTGATTTCTGTTGGGAAGGTGAAATATAAATAAAACAGAAACTCTTCATTTCTGCAGTTTGAGGTGATGTGGGACCAAAAAGAAGAAAACCTATGGTCTGCCTTGGAGTATATATATAAAAAATCCCTGATGGCTTTATTTATTTCATACATTAGGATAATTTCAAATATGCAAATTATTTACTATTTTCCCTGTGTGTGAATCCACACACCCATACTATTGTATATGTACCTTTAGGAGTATTTTATGGTTAGTATAATTGTTTCATTGAATCATTATTGGCATATGCATGTAGAAGTTAAGAAAATGCATGCTGTACTAGAATCCACCATGAAATTGTAAATTACACCTGAGTAGATCTGGAATAATCTGTTCTGGAGTATAGGGAAATTGTAAAAACCAAGATACAGCAATTTTTAAATGTATACGTTTTTAACATGAAATAAGGAGCGATAGGGCTTCTTGTGAAATACTTGGTTTTGCCACTAGATGGCACCATTGTGTAAAGTTGTGTTTTTGGAGCTTTCTACTCACCCTTTCTTACTTTTTCAGTTACAGGTATTTATTTTGAAAGTTATTGGAGAGTTTATGACATTACCAGTTTGTTTACAAATCTTGATAGGATGCTTGCATTATAATTAGCCCTTATAGCAAATGTTTGGAAAGTGCAGGATTCACTTAAGTCATATAAATCAGGACATTTGTATCGAAATTATTTACCTGCCAAATTTTGGTGGGTGTGGGGTGTGTATTGAAATAACACTGTCTGCAAGGTAGGGAGCAGGTAGTTTCAGGTTCATTGTGAAAATAGTGAAACAGACTTCCCTTGTATTATTTTAAATACACCTTAAAAATGCCTTGGGATTAAAGCAATTATGTGTAATTCAATATTGTCTACATTTGAAACTGGTTGTTGATTTAGTGAAAACATGAAATGCAGCTTTTCTTCTGCTTGGAATAGTTAGTGTGGTTCTGTCCGCCAGTCTTCCATCTACCATCTATTCTTCATGTAATCCCAAGATATTAAAATAATTAAATGGTATAGTCACAGTTTCAATAATGACCTGTAATAGTTGCTAGTAACCCTTTCATATTAAAATTAAAAAGAGAAGAAAGAAACCACCTTGGCTGAGAGCGCACGGTGTTTTGTCAGACTTCTTGAGTACTTGAATTAATGAGTCTTGCTAAAGTAAAGAGGACACTAATAACCACGTGGGTGTCTAGCAGAGGTTTTTGCCCTTCAGTTTTTCCTTCCCTCACTGTTCCTTTTTTGCAAGTACTGTCTTGAATAACGCTCAAAGATTTTCTTTTCTGTTAAAATGAGTTGTGCTGAGAGTCAAACTATATTGAAAAGTATATATTGCTCACTTACGTACATGAATAATGATTTTAACTTTCATCAAACAAACTTTGAAACTGATGTAGCCATAAATCACTCATAAATGTTTTGCAATTCAAATAAACTATGTTCCTTTCATTATAATATAGTGACTACTTTACAGGTAAATAGTGAATATAGGTTTAGATCGTTGAAGCGTTGCTTTTACTTTCTAAGTTGTTCTGCTGTAACACTTTACTCAGCTCACTGTGAGTGTACAAATACCATTGACTTACATGAGGTTTGGGCCAGTGAAGCTCTTGAGGGATCAGACTTTCAAGCCTAGATAATAATCGCCTCTGTAAGGCTGTTCAAGGCATGCATGTTGCATGTGTTATAAATGCTGTGCAAAGGGCACCTCTCCCATTTAATTGCACAAACACAGTAATAGCACTTGTATCGCTGCTTTGAGTAGAACACGTGTTTGGGGTGTGTCTTGCAATTGAAGTAGCTGACAGGTTGGAAGGATAGTGTTACTAAATAGCACATCTTCAGTGGAAATGCAAGTGGGAAGAATCTCATAAATCATAATCATAAATCATAATCATAAATCTTGTGAGATTTATAAGACAAGCTTGCTTCTACATACCTATTGCAATGTATTGACTGTGTGCCCAGCGAAATATGCAACAGGAGCCAAAGATGTAAATTTTCTGGAGTTTTCCTTCTGTTGTACTTCTCTTAACCTATATGCAGTCTCACCAGGAGAAGCTAGGTGCTTGTAAATGTGCTAGACCTGTACTTTTAAAGGGTCTGAAGTAAACTTCAAAGGATCAGTTCAGCTTTTATCTGTGTTCTTCCTTAGAGAGAGAGAGAGAGAGAGAGCCACAGATTGTGACATGGAGCCAGTTTAACCCCCACCCTCCTTCAAAAGAGAGTTTTTGTGGGGAGCAGGGAATAGAAGGTTAATACACTGGAAGAGCTTGCTTCCCTTCTACATGACCAGTAGGAGAAGGAATCCTGAAAGGTTCTCTTAGTGCAGAGGACTAAGGCAAAGATCTGAAACTGATCAGCCTGACTGTTCAATCATTGAAGCCATTGCTCATTTCTTTGAGGTAAATGGAGTTCTGGTTTAGACCAATAAAAGTAAAATTAAAAGAGATTAAATTAAAAGAGATGTCAAATTTTACCACTTCTCTCTTTTAGTGATGTGGGTTTTCTGGGAAAAGTAGTACTTTTCCAGTGTTCTAAATAATGTTATCTGGTTTAGATGTTTAGTATAAATATTATATTAAATATTACATGGCATTGAAAATGTTTCCAGTTCATACCTCTGGTGTGTTTCTGTTTCTTCCAAGCTTCTTTGGTGGCTTTTTCTGGGCTGGCAGAAAGATAGGAACTTTAGGAGAGGACTGCTGATTCAAATCAAGGGCCTTTCTAGTCCAGCACTCTGTTCCCATAGCGGCCAGAAGGCTGATACCTGTAGGAAGCATCAGGGCATAGCATGCTTCTGATCATATTCCCCAAGAACAAATTTAGAGACACATCCTGCTTCTAGTACTGAAGGAAATGTGTAACTTATCCTTCTTTATTTATCTGATTTCTCTTTAAAAGCCAATCAAGTTGGGGGTCATTGCTACATTCTGTGGTAGTGCATTCCATAGTTAAACCATATGCTGTTTGAAGAAGTTCTTCTGTCCTGAATATAGCAATGACCAATATTCAGTTTCATAGCGCTTTTAGCTTTATGAAAGAGGAACAAAAACTTTTCCCTAGCTATACTCTTTTCTCCACACCTGGGTGCTGGCAGAGCTAAAGAATCTGACATTTTCAATCACTTGGAGAAATACTGCTTTTACTCTCCCTGTAGGGGGATGATGAATGAATTTTCTCTTTCTTCTGTCCTGCTCCTTCAAGTTCTAAAATCCTGGAAAGAGTTCCTGGGCTAACAAGGACTGATAGCAACTGCAGTCCAACAACATGGAGGGTCAGCGCTGTTCATCGCTAATCTATCTCAATATCTGACAGCAGCTCTCCAGATTTTCAGGCAGAGTTTCCGCTTTGTTATATCTGTAAATGCCAAAGAATGAACCTATCACATGTCCCACAAAAAGCATGTCCTTCTTCCAGGCCTGCAGTTTTCACTATTACTGGTTCAAGATTAGAAACCTTCCAAATAACTTTTAATCTAAGTCTTAAATAGTTGCACTCGAAGATGTTCCGTATGTTGAGTTTGGAAATAGGAAAATTACGTCTGTTTCTCTTACTGAAAAAGATACAAGATAATGGTAGAAATTAAGTGTTGTAAAATATACCCTAGGGTTTTTTTAATTTAACTTTCTAGCAGTGCGTTGTACATGCATGTACGCATGTATGTTGGCAGATTTCTTCTCTACTACACACCTCTTCATTGTCAGAAAACTTACTGTGTTCCTCCAACATGTAGGCCATTTTTTAGTCATTAAAGAGTGTTTCTGCATCAAAAACTTTCTTGCCTCCAGTGTTACTTTTTACTGCGTAGCTAAATCATGCTTTGTAGCAATAATCAAAACCCAGAGTTAGATGTTTTCCTGTGAATGCCATTAACAGCAATGGTGTGTATACGTGTGGAAAGCATTATTAAATCATATGATATATATTTAAAAAGGAAGCTAACCAGCAAAATGTCTCTTAGGTAAATATAGTTATGACAAGTGAATATATTCTGAAAGATAAATACATTTATCCTATCGTTACTAGTGCTTTCAACTTTGGAAAAAGTTTTGTTGTCAGCTCATTATATTTTGGCAGTTTTATTACAAAAAGTTGCTGTTTTCTGCAGTGGTTTTGTTCAATAGGGGTGCCATAGGAAAATATTTTTCTCTAATTTTTTTACACCCTCATTAAACAAACAAACAAGGTAATAGAAGCTTATATCAAAATGCATAGGGAAACTAGTTTATTATGTTTTCTTCAACCAGAAACATCTGATCAAGGGTAAGTTGCCTAATGCCTTCCAGATTTTGGGGTGAATATTTTTCCTTATACCAGCCTTCTCCTGCTCTTAAATTTGAGAGGTGGGAGACTTGTCTTTTTATTCTGCAGGAAGGGAAGCTATATAAGGTGGTGACCTGAGATAGGGCCTTTGCTGTGTTGGCACTTTGATTTATATTGCACTCTCCTGAGAGGTATGCTTGGTGCCAGTTTTACTGACCTGTTGTGCCATGCTAAGACCCCTTGTTTATTCAAGCATTTACGAGCAATTAGTTGTTACTGCAGTGGATTTCTGCTGATAGTTGTTGCTAAGATGACTGAATTTCTACAACATCATGACAAAACACATGTGGGAATACATATAAATAATTTGAATGTATGTTCCATATGGAACTGCTTGACTCTGGACAGAGAATGCTTACCTGAGAAGCCTCTCTAGGTCAAATACCTGGGATAGCACGTGTACTGAAGGAACCTAAGCCCATTACATACCACCACCGTGGTGTCAGGAATATATAGGCAGGAAAATATAGGCAGATAAAGACATATTTTTGTCCCTCCCAGTGTGGTATCCTGCAGTTGGCAAAACAATGGGTTATGGACAGGAACTCACACTGATAGGGAATAGCGCAGCACTTCTCAACCAGTTCACTACATCTCTCTTTTTATTTGTCAAAAGATAGCCGTAGTCTCTGCTAAGTGAACCTTCATCAGCAGAACTATGCAGCATCCAGAGGCAGTGCAGGATTGTGAAATGCTCAGAACAAAACTTAAGGGTCTTTTTCTGTCCCAAATCACTTATAAAGACCTCAGCCTCCAAAGATTGTGGGGAAAGATTTTTCTTGAAGCTTTCATTTTTTTGACAAGTAACTGATTCCTGGAAAGCTGTTTTCTGATTCTGGAAGCCTTTTGCTAAATCACTACCTAAACCTGTGACTTCCTCCTTTCAAGCTGCAATCACTCTGTTTCAAAATCAGGGATTTTGGATGAAATGTGTGCTTTTCAGCTTCCTAGCATATGTTGGTTGACTTATAAAGTATGAAAGCTATTCCAAAGAAGTACTACTTATTTTTGACATTGTCCAGCAAGATTGTTTTTTCACCCCAAACAGTATCTTAATACTGTAATCCATTATAATACCTAAATGTCCTGTAACAAATAAAACTCGTAAATCAATCTTTTGAATTACATTTACACTAAATTAATTGTACTTATACTACACAGTATGTAATAGCTTTTATAGTAAACACTGTATTATGCAGCTTTTGAGTACACTGACACTTGGAAATAAAGGACATGACTCCTCTTGAGCTGAAAATTGAAATGTTAGAATATGCAGAACAACAACAGGAAGAAAGAAGAGTTTGCTTAGGAAGCTGTTCTTGATTCCTCCTAATTAGAAATGTGTTGATTGGAAAATAAGCATTCTAAATGAATTCTTTATAGAGGCTGTTTTTAAAATGTTACATTCATAGTTAAAATAGAGCTGTTCTTACAGAGTGGCAAAAAGCCAGAGTGACCGCTATAAATCCATCAAGACCTCTAATGATAGACATGGGACTAATTAGCTCAGCCATGCAAAGGGTGAAAGCATGATGTTAATTGTGCTAATTGATGCCTAGAGTAGTAAGGTTACAAGTATTTTGTTATCTGAGACCTCAGCTGCCTAATAAAGATTTTTGTGATAGAGGAATGAACAGTTATAATGACAGCACCAATCTGGAGGGCAGGACAAGGAAAATACAAAACTCAGATCGTGCTGTCTTTTGTAAATTAAAACAAAGAAGAAGGTATAAATGTATGAAGAGCTGAAACATGAACCAAGTCCAAATGACCTTTTGAAATTCACTTTATGTAGGAAACAGTGTGCCTCACCCACAGACTTTTCCTTTTGTCATCTGACCAAGGAGGCATGGGAGGGTACTTATCTTTGTCTAAATGTATGGATCATTCAGAATTATGTCTTCCTTGCAATGTTACAGTTGCCCTTTAAAACCAAAATAACCTTCCTGCCTTTAAAAGATTTTAAACCAAAACTGAGTTCAGTTGGCTTTTTTTCCCCCCAGAAACTGAAGTACACTAAATAATTTGAGTATCTTTAATAATTTGGCCATCTCATTACTAACAACTGACTCCTGATCATTTATGAACAAGTTTAAAAGAGTGTTTGGTCAGTGTGTAGGCCATGAATAGGACCATGGTCTTGGTAGTAGCCTAGTATGCATTGGTCTAACTTGGAGTGTGTGGAGGGGGGGCGGGGCAACAGCACGAGGGGCGTGGCCACTGTGCATGGGGCGTGGCTACAGGCTGTCGAAGCGTGGCCAGGTTGTGATAGATGATGGCTCTGAGGTGGAGGAACAACTGATTGTGGCTATTTTCATGGCTATTTAAGTCTGTCAGTATGGCTTGCTGTTTGCTTGTAGCAAATTACTACGCAAGCCCTCAAGATCCTTGTGTTCTGGCTCCCTTGACCCCTTCGGATGGACCTCTGCTTTCTGGACTGTTGGACTGGACCTTGATCTGCCTCGGCTCTGTGGTTTCCTTAATAGTTGTTGTATCGGACATTCCTCGCTGCCTCCTCCTCCTCCTCCTTGCAGCAAGTATTTCGCCTCTTCCCCCTTGCTGGCAGTGAGGCACAGGCAGGGAGTTGGACTCTGACATAGGGCACGTGGGGGCATGGCTACGGGCTGGGATGCGCCCAAAAAATTGCCACTTGGGGCGAATTGCCCCTCACCCACCCCCCATGTCCCTATGCGACTGCTAGTATGTAGTAGCCTATCTTCTCTCTGGTCTATTTCCCATCTCTATAATGAACGTTGGTGCTTTACTTTTGTGGACCTCAGTTGGGTTCTGGTTGATGGGGCCAGGAAGAGAAGAAACTGATCAGAGTTCTTGATTTGCTTGTGGGAGCTTGGGTTTTCCTCTTCTCATAGTAAAGTTTTTTTTCCCAGTGGTATATTCCATTGAGAATGGAATTAATTTCCCTTTGATCGCTGTTGCAACTGATTCTTTAGTCAGTTGTACTTACTGAATAATTTAGGCTATTTCCACACTAGACTGTTGTAGTGCGATTATTCCACTTTCAACATCCTATGGAATCTTGGGGTTTGCAGTTTAGGGAGGTAGTTTTCCCTCAGAAAATAACTCGAAGGGCATGTGTCACATAGTGGGGTGTCGCCATTGGTTGGCATTCTGAATTGTAGTTACGGATTTGTAACCTGAAGTTACTGATGTGTATCTGCTCCATGTTCAGGTATGGTACATATTCATGATTGTGACACCTTAAATTCAAGGGATTACATTTATTGAGATCAGCATCACAAAGGAGAAACAGAGGTCACGAAAGAGAATTGCCCAATGAGTGAAACCAGTTCAGGGAGAAGTATGGATGCTTATAAGGTTATAAAGCCTCTGGGGCCGTGAGGCTGAGAGAAAGACAGAGAGATGGAGAGGTGTGAGGGTGCTGCTTGCCTCACCTACGAAACGTGGTTGCTGTCTGGACCACGGTGATCCAGACTCCCAGCTTCACATCAATAACCAGACCTAGAATTCTATCTGTATTATGAGTAGAATAGAAATGTTTAGGTAGCCATATTAGGGCTGATGTTCTTCTTAACCTTGGCTGAATATGACTTAGGCTGTATTTGTAACTTTGCAAATTGTCCTAAGTAATGCCTAAAGGTCAGTGCCTCCATGTGTACAATATCCTTTTGCTCCTATAGATTGCTGGTTTTGAATAAAAGCTTTTCTTTTAAAGATGTTGTCTGCTCTATGCTCTCATCATGTGCCTTGCTCAGTCTGTGCACACAGATGCATGTATGATTCTCATATCCTGTGGGGCAAGGCAAGATAAAGTTTCTGCAGAGTCAGAGGTTAAGAAAGTGCAAGTTAAGTTCTCCTGTAACTTCTCACTGAGTTACTGAGTCACAGGGGTTAAATCAGTGGTTGGTGGCAGCTAGATGATCTTCAGAGGTCCCTCTCCTACTCAAGGGCAGGAGTTGGGATCATTACCACTCACTCAGTAGGTCTCCATGACTGAGCAGGATTTGAATTTTGGTCTCCCTTAGCTATAGTCCTACACTCAAACCACTACACTGGGCTGGGTCTTTTTTGAAATATGCTTATATGATTGTGACTGCAGTAGTGATCCAAAACACTGTAGGATATGTATTAAGGCACATTAATGCATAGAGAGAGATGTATAGATCCCAATGTGATCCTTTGGACAATTGCTGTAGTCACAGTCATTTTTAAAAGATGCAAACTACATGGTTAAAAAATTAGTACTGTATAATGTGACAAGTATATAGGTTGAGTGTTAAAATGTCAAATAAGGATTGTGCAGCTTAATAAAAGAATAGCTCTGTTCTCATTTGTGGTCAGGTAGGATAATTTCATGCTGACAAATAAGTATTCGTTGGTCCTTATCTTGTTCCAAAATCTTATCTGGTGTTGGAATAAACCCTTCTTAAAGCCTGAGAAGTTTCATTTTGGAGATTTAGAGATATTCAAAATAGTGTTTCTCATCACTCATTAAACTAGTTTACATGTGCCTTATGGTCAGAAAATCCTTTGAAGACTGCATGTATGAGCATAAAACATAAATGCTGTAAACACAATAGTTTTAATTAGAACTCCAATATATTACTAATTTGTACCTGCATGTTATATTAAAATACAGTGGCCTTTCTACTTTCTCGAGGATTTAGGGGACAGAACGCTTGCAAACGTGAAAAAACTGCAAATATCTCCCCCCACGCTGCCCCTCCCATTCCCTTCCAGGGCTCCCCTTTCTATTCCCTTGCCTGTTACCTGGATGCAGAGAAGGAAGACACATGGGCCTTGGCAAAAGCCAGGAGAAAGGGAGGAGGAGAATGGTAGGGGAAGGCACGTGCGCACCTTGCAAATAATCGAATTTGTGAAAATAAAATCTACAAATGTGAAAGGAGAATTGTATAATGTATAATGGAATGTGACAAAAGTCAAACAATCAGAATGAGGTTAATCATATAAGGTCTAATAATAATGAACATATAAAAGGCAAAAAGAAGCCTTGGAGACAGAACAGAGAAGCCAGTGAGTACTTAGGTCAGACCTGCACAACTTGGCAGTAGGTAAGGGCCGAAACTATTTAGGCTAAACTTCTTTGAGCCACAGATAGCTTTTTAGTGCCTCACTTTCCAAGTCAAGTTATAATAATGGTATAATAATGTTTTTTATTTACAAAATAAATTATAGTATAATTAACGATTAAACTATTTTGCAAATAAAATAAACCATATTATAAAAAAGGGAAATTAGGGAAGTTTTTCCTAATATTTAGGTGGAATTTCTTTTCCTGCAGTTTGAAGCCTCCTCCGTGTCCTAGGGCCTTTCCACACCACACTGTTATAGTGCTATTATTCCATTTTCAACATCCTATGGAATTCTGGGGTTTGTAGTTTCCTGAGACCAAAGAGCTCTCTGGCTGAGAGTTCTAAATATCCCTCCCTATAAACTGCAAATCCCAGGATTCCACAAGATTATGAAAGTGGAATAATAGCACTATAACAGCATAGTGTGGAAAGGCCCCTAATCTCTGAAACACCAGAAAACAAGATTGCTCCATATTTTACATGACATCCTTTCAAATAAGAGCTTCACAAAAGTTCCTTTTGGTGAACTACAACTTCCCAAAACCTCAGGTAGCATGATAACTGACGGGGGAATTATGGGAGTTATAGTCTTAAAAAGCAGTACTTTTGAACTCTGGGTAAGCTTTTATCTCACCAGAGTAGACTTAGTGAATTATTGCTGTTGTGTTCCTTCGAGTCATTTCTGACTTTTGGTGACCTTAAGGCAAGCCTGTCACTGGATTTTCGGGGCTGAGAGTGTGTGATCCGCCCAAGGTCACCCAGTGGCTTTCCATGGCTGAAAAGTTCAAATCTTCCCTCTGCTACAAACTCACCCAGCAATCTTAGGGAAACCTCCTTCCTTAAATTTCACCCACCATCACCAATATACAACATGGGGAATGACAACACTGGCCATTTCTGCCCTACACTGTTATAGTGCTATTATTCTGCTTTCAGCATCCTGTGGAATTCTGGGGTTTGTAATTTACTGAGGCCAAAGACCTCTCTGGCTGAGAATTCTAAAGGTCCCTCCCTAAACTGCAAACCCCAGGACTCCATAGCATGTTGAAAGTGGAATAAGAGCATTGTAAAAGTATAGGGCGGAAATGGCTGGATAGCAGTATGTGTGAAAGTGATCTAGGAGTCTTAATAGACCACAAGCTGAAAATGAGTCAGCAGTGTGATGCGGCAGCCAAGAAAGCCAATGCAATTCTCGGCTGCATCAATAGGAGTATGGTGTCTAGATCGAGGGAGGTACTGGTACTACTCTACTCTGCTTTGGTTAGACCTCATCTTGAATACTGTGTCCAGTTCTGGGCACCTCAGTTCAAGAAGGACATGGTCAAGCTGGAGCAGGTCCAGAGGAGGGTGACCAAAATGGTGAGGGGCCTGGAAGGATAGACTTAGAGAGCTGGGTATGTTTAGTCTGCAGAAGAGAAGGTTAAGAGGGGACATGATAGCTATGTTTAAATATTTGAAGGGATGCCATGTAGAGGAGGGAGAGGGCTTGTTTTCTGCTGCTCCAGAGACCAGGACAAGGAGCAATGGATTCAAGCTGCAGGAAAGGAGATTCTACCTGAACCTCAGGAAGAACTTCCTGACAATCAGGGCTGTCCGGCAGTGGAATATGCTGCCTTGGAGTGTAGTGGAGTCTCCTTCTTTGGAGGTTTTTAAGCAGAGGCTGGATGGCCGTCTGTCGGGAGTGCTTTGAGGGTGTTCCTGCATGGCAGGGGGTTGGACTGGATGCCCCATGTGGTCTCTTCCAACTCTACATTTCTATGATTCTATGAATAGCCACTGTCTTATCCTCTTGACCTGTTGTTAGGACGACTGAGATAATGCAGATGTGGCAAGTTGTGATTACACAAGAGCCTGGTGGTGCAGTGGTTAAATGCCAGTACTGCAGCCCCAAGGTTGTGAGTTTGATCCTGCCGGGCTCCAGGTTGACTCAGCCTTCCATCCTTCTGCAGGTTGGTAAAATGAGTGCCCAGCTTGTTGAGGGCAATTAGCTTACAACATTATAAACCACTTAGAGAGCACTTAGCTGATAAGAAATACACATGTTATTGCTATTGCTACACAAAACCAGTAAATAGGATTGTTGGAAACACAAGATTGCTATGCCTTAAGAAATGTAGCAGTGTGTAATTTGCAAAAGATTTGCAAAAGATTAAAGGGGAGGGGAACAATTTGGGGTGGCAGAAAAAAAGTATTATTTATGAGGAAGGAGGAAGAAAATAGATTTGGAGGATAAACAAGGGGAATTCCAGATGGGGAGGGGGTGGAATTTATAAGGGTGCATGCCAGAATAAACCTAAATTGCATTTTAAAATGCAACCTTTAAATGCATTTTAATTTTTTCCAATGCAATTTAGGAGGGATGAGGGTGAATGAGGACATTGACCTGTAATAAGCTGCTTCCCGCAGAGGGTCCTGGTTTGCCATGTAACAGTCCATGTTGGCTTGCTCAGGGAGGAGGAGACCATCTCCTTTCCTGTCCCCTCTAGCCCCAGCTGGTCTTCTCCTTTTCCCGGGACTTCCACCCTCACCAAGGGAAACAGAAGGAGAAGAAGCAACTGCCGCCATCTTGTGCAAGGGCAAAAGGTGGCATCAGCTCAGCTCTCTGCTGACCCCTGGAGGGAAAGAGGAAGGAACGGCCCAGCCAGGTTCATTCAAAACCATCAGCAACCTAATTGCTGCAACCTTTTTCAGCTCTTGTGCTCACAAGCAATGCGGGCTGCACGAAATCCTTTGGCAGGCCACATGCAGCCCCCAGGCCATATGTTGTGCAGGCCTGACCTAGGTAATTATTTTTTATAATGTATTCTTCATGTGTAAATTTGTAACTGCCCAGAAAGAGAGAAATCAGACTAATTATATATATGTAGTTACAAGTAATACCATATGAACCCAAGTGTCCAGAAAGAGAAATACAGGACTTTCTCAGAAAGACTCCTGCTTACACTTTCGTGATCCATAAGAGGTATTTGTTATAGCTTTCCCCTCATGACTCCAGACTTACTAGGAACAACAACATTCTGCAATATATTTCATCCTATTATTCAGTCTTGTTAGTAAATGTATCCAGATCGTCCTGAATTTACGATTTGCCCTACATATGAATTTCACTAGTGTAAAATAACACTCAGGCCTTGATCTTACCTGCCAAAAAGTTGTTACAAAGAATTCTGGAGCCCCATGGCTCAACTGGCACTCCAAAAAGGGTCAGCTTGCTCCTAGGACACATTTTTAAAAAACCCTCATAACTGAACAAACTGATTCCAAACTGAAAATCAATTCGTGCATGTGAAGAGCTATGGTAATTTTGCAAGATATTTGTATTTAAAAAGTATAAAAGGTCTTTTAAGATAAATTCTCATGAGGGGTATTCAACTATGTTTAAAACTATTAGCATAATAAAACATAAAAGTGATGATAAGAACAAGGATAAAATAAAAATGAAGAGTTAAAATCAAATGTGCTTATTCCATTACATCACGTGAGCCCCTCAGAGTCCTGGTGACTTTCCGCATCACCGTGAAGACTTTCTGTACCATTAGGTTGGCATGCATGAATCCCAACTGCATAGAAGGGATTCTCGACAGCTTCCACATGTGGCTATAATGAATGAAATGGCTCTCTTAGCATCCTGGAATAAACATTTGAATGATGTACTACCATTCACTCTAGGCAGTGAAAATCTAAAGAAATCAGTGTTTTAGAAATGTACGTACAATGCAAGAACCATGGAAATCTCTGACATGGAAAAGTGTTGATTAGACCAGTGCTGATAAATTAAAAGGAAAAAAAAATAGTAAAATATGTAAGAAGTCATGGCATGAAAGAAGGTTCTTTTGCAGAAAGTGTCAACACTAACACTTTCACAATATATGACCTTATCAGAGGCCGGAATCTAGTGGAACTTTTGAAAGAAAATAAAATTTGTTCGTGGAAACCCAATTAAATATTGTTGCTGTCACACATCTCTAGCTGAAAAATGTTTCCTGCTTGGTATAAATCAGAGATGAGCAGAGGGCAGCCCATGGGCAGCTTCCAGGGGCCCCTGGTAGTCAAAAAGAAATTACACATCAAAAAATTGTTTCAGAAAAAAAATCCCTCTAAAGTACTAAAAAAATGATCTCTGTGAGATGTGGAGGCCATTTTGAGCATGCTTGGAGCCTACTAAATTCCCAGGGACCAAAATAAAATGTTGCCAAATGTTTCAGATTTATTGTTTGTCTTAAAATACCCTAAAATGCTCTCTGGGGGACAGGAAGGCCAAACAACATGCCTTCATGTCCCCAGAGCTCATGTGTACTCCGGTTGATTTAAACTATCATTCTTTAGGGGGATTTTGGTTTGTGTGAATGGGGGCGTGGGGATAATTGCTGCAGGACAGGGTTTAAGTATTGCTAGTCTCAGGCTTCCAAAAACAAAAACAAACCTAAAGCCATGTATATCCTTCCAGTCCGAACCAAAAATTTGTGTAGATTAAGAATAGTCAAATGTTTTAGAAATCTTCTGTGGAAAGTAGTATTTTCAGAGTCGGACAGAAGGAGTCTAACTTGAGCCATTAAGCAAAACAGCATGTTTAAATGAATGCACTGAAACTACAAATAGGGAAATAGCTGATGATACATCCACATTTATGCAAATACTTCTTTATTTTTGGTACTTAATTATTTACTTGTTTGATTTTGATTATTGAAATGGTTGAACAAGTACATATGTTTCTTCAAAGCCTTTTTGTCCTCCTATCTGTACAAGGACACATAATAAACCTATACATGTACCACTGCAATCTTAAATTATTGTAGTGTAAACATTGATGGGTCTTTTCTTTCTTTCAGAGGAGGTAGGCATATCTAAATATAAAGGGTTTTTTTTTCATATAATCCTGTTTGAAGATCAGAAACGAATACAAAAGCAGAAAAGGATTATTTCTTTTTGTATTTCTTGCAAAGGGAAAGACTGGGAAATGGGCATTGTAATTATTTCATGATTTAGTAAATGCAGCTTGAAATAAAATATTCCAAGGAAACTTCCCTTTTTTTTTTGTATATCAGGAAAATGTACTAACACCATAAGCTGCGTTAAGCCCAGATACTTGACTTCAGTGGGAACTAAAGCATCTCAAGTGGCTGCAACATTTATATAAAAACAACCTGATCAGCAGGAAGTTTATAGTAACATGATTTTAAATGTGACTGTGGCAAAGTTAGTATTTACTTTTTGCTCTACAGGAAATTGACTGAACAAATAAGTAAATTGGGTTAACAATTTTTACTTAGTTTTGTCTGCCTCCAACTACTAGAAACAAGTTTATACTGTCTTAATTCCTTTCTTCTGTAATCACTTCTTTGAAAATGTGTGAACTTTTAACTTGAGATGTTGGTAAGTAATTGTAGTACTTAAAATTATTCTTCAAAAAAGTAGACCTTTCACATTTTATTGGTTTCCTGTGTCATGAATATCTTTTCTTTGGATCACTCATCTACTATCAGATATTCTCCATAGCTTTAAGGGTCTAACAAAATGCAAATATGAATTTTGAATTTTGTGGAGTTCAGACTCCAGTAATTTGGTGTTTTTGTCCTCTGTGATCTCTTTAACTTTTCATACTTTGAAGGTACTTCTGGTGTTGATTAAACACTTTATTGATATTGGTAAGTGAAGCTGATACTTAGCTGAACATGTCATCTTAATGCAACTACCTGAAGTTTATCCTTTGTACCTCTGCTTAATTCTATTGCTGTTTGTGTTAGTTAAGACATGGCTTTAAAAGTAGTTTAACTGAAGTATAAATGAATTAGGATACAAAACTTTGCTGAATGGTGGACTGAATAGGTTCTGGCATTCAGCAAACAGGAAAAAGAGGAAACAAAGAATGAGAGAGAAGGGACTGCAAGGGCTACCTAGCTCATCTCTCTGTCATGCAGGAACACATAATGAAAGCACTCCTGAGAGGTGGCCATCCAACCTCTGTTTAAAAACCTCCAAAGTAGGAAAGTCCACTACTCTTTAAGACTGTCCATCTCGTTGTTCCATAGTTCTTACAGTAAAGACATTCTTTGTAATGTTCAGGTGGAGTATCTTTTCTTGTAATTTGCATCCATGATTTCATGTTCCGGTCTCTGGAGCAATAGAAAATGAGCTCACTCTACATGAAATACATTCAGATATTTAAAGATGGTTATATCACCTTTCAATATTATTTTTTCCAAGCTAAACTTGCCTAACTTTAAGTTGTTGCTTGTAAGGCTTGGGTTCCAAACCTTTAATCATCTCAGTCACCTTCCTCTGGAACGCATTTCTGCTTGTCAATACCCTTCTTGAACTGTGGTGCCCAGAACTGGACACAGCATTCCAGGTGAGGTCTAACCAAACCAAAATAAATTTGTACTGCTAATTCGCTTGATCTGGACCCTATTCTCCTGTTAATGCATTGTCTTTTTTTGTCTGCTACATCACACTGTTGACCCATGTTCGCTTAAGATCTACTAAGACCTCTTGATCCTTTTCACACATACTGCTTTCAAGCCAGGTGTCATGTTGATAGTTTTATTGTGTTTTGCTGTATATTTGTGATTTTATTATTCCGACTGTAACTGTGTTTTAAACAGTTTCCTGACTCCTGTGGGCACTTTGCGAAGAAAAGTTGGATATAATTCTAATAAAATCAAGTCACTTTTTTTTAAAGTGTGCTGCTGACGAAGGCCATTTCTGCACTACCCTGCTATAGTGCTATTATTCCGGTTTCAATATCCTGTGGTTTGTAGTTTATTGAGACCAAAGTGTTCTCTGGCTGAGTATTCTAAATGCTCCTCCCTAAACTGGAAACTCCAGGATTCCATACGATGTTGAAAGTGAAATAATGGCACTATGACAATGGAGTATGGAAATGGTCTATGTCAGATGATTCAATCATTTATATTCACCAAAATGACAAACATCTAATAAAAAGTGGCAGCTTGAATATTTGAATGAATATTTAAATGAAATGAACACTTTTAAAAAACAGTAATCTGCGTGCGTGGATGTCTCTCAGAACTGAGCTACAGTGACTTCTATAGTTTCACAGAATATCTCGCATTTTTTGCTATTTGGTGTTTTGTACTGATTGATCAAGGAACCTGGAATCTGTTCAACACATGAGAACTAAAGTCTTGGAGCCTTTTCAGCCCACATGTTTTCCCAAAAAAGATGCTAAGTGTATGATATTATTTTGCTAGTGTTATATACATGCAAATATCTTAAAATTGAAAGCTCTATAGTTATTACATGACCACTTGTAATTGAACAAGATAGGACTTATTTCCAGAGTTCTTAAAAATGTGGAGAATTAATTCAGTGGAGCATGAAACAACTTCTCAGCAAATGGAAATTAGTTTACAGTGTGTGATTTTCAGAGGCCACAATTTTTAGGTTATCAGATAATGTATTTCTTTTCAGTGATTATTTATACAAGCCATCGTTAGGCCTTTTTCTGACAATATGAGCTTCAATGTGGCTTTAAAATCAGTGTAAAATATGTTAAATTGTACAGCCATTGCTTTTAAAAGACATTTGGAAAATCAATGTTGGCAAACATTTTTAATGTTTACAAAGCTCTGTCCCTACCACCATATTGTCTATTTGGCTTATGTGCCACAGATAGTATTTTTTTAATTTTTTTATTTTGAACAGATGGATTAACAAGTTTATAAGGATCCTGTCCCCTACCTCTTCATGAAGTAATTCTAGAACCTGGATTTAAGGAAAAAAGAATAAGTCTACAAAACTACACATACTTTGAATGCGGAATACAGTAGCAATATTTCAGTTAATGAATATTGTAAATTAAACATTCTGCTGAAAGTCACCCCTACCCCCCACATGGCTTACTTCCAGTACTAAAATTCCATTTGGAGGGAGATTGTTTGAAAAGATTCTGGGGGAAAGAAAAACTGAGGTAGAAGATAGATTTCACCTTCCTTCTCTTTCACCGCAGTGTAGGATTTAGAATGATACAACAGTTAGATGTTAACTGAATGAGAGAAATAACGACATGAGAACAGAAGAGAGGAGAGGACATAGATTTATAGTGAA
Organism: Cyclura pinguis; assembly: GCA_030412105.1. Classification (NCBI taxonomy): domain Eukaryota; kingdom Metazoa; phylum Chordata; class Lepidosauria; order Squamata; family Iguanidae; genus Cyclura; species Cyclura pinguis. The sequence goes on from CM059599.1 coordinate 177,993,873, forward strand.
GAAGGGACCAGTTAGATAGATGATGAAGGATAATCTACATTTTATCAATGAACTACAGCTTGATCTGTTATAGTCATATAATTTTTGTGATTCTGCTGTGCTTACTAGATGCTGGTTAATTAAGTTAGTTCTATGATATGATTGTATATAATTTTGTGATGTATTAAGCAAATTGATACCTATCTGTGGTGACACCAGGAGTGGGGAAAGGAATTTGAACAGTTAAAGTTGTTATGATATTTTGCTGCTGAGAAGTTGTCACTTTGATAAATTATACTAAAAATAACTCTTCTTCGTACTGAATTCTAACTTCTCTTCCCTATTGGAAAAATATTTTCTGCCCAGCTTGTATAATTAAATGTGGTAGATCACAGTTTTCTGAATTTGCAACACTTCTCTCTTGATAATGCTGTATCTGATTGGTTCTTCTTCGTGGTCTCTGTGCCTCACACACTAGGAGCTTTCGCGCATGCGCGGTACCGTTCGGAAAATTCTAGAGCTTAGTAGCTTGGCGGGAACCCCTCCCCCTCTGCCTGCACTGAGCATGCTCAGCCCGCCAAGCAACAGTCTCTCCTCAGTTCTTTCTCGTCCGCCGTTCCGTATGGAGGTTCTGAGTTTAGTTCTCTGCTTGGCTTGCTTCTTCGTGTGTTTTTACTGGCTTTTGAACTTGGATTTGGACTTTGGACTACCCTTTCGGATTTCGGACTTGATTTGGTATTTTGGCTACCCGTTTTTATGGGATTTTTCGCCTCCCCCCCTTCTCTGTCTTCGTCTCCTTCGTCGTCTTCGTCTCCGCCATCTTGCCTTCTCCAACTCTTCCTCCCCGTCGTCTTCTTCATCCTTCTATGTCGGCGTTGTTCAAACCGTGCAGAGCGTGTGGTCGTAAGGTCGCCCTAACTGACGGTCACAGCGAGTGCCTTTTCTGTCTGGGTGAGGCCCATAACACCAGGGCCTGCCCAGTCTGTAGAGACTTCACCTCCCAGACCTTGAGAAATCGCTTGGCTTGCCTGAAATCTCACTGTTGGGAGCAGTCTCTACAGGCACAGGAAGGACCATCAGTTGCTTCGGTGATGTCCAAGTCATCGGCATCGGGGCGACCTTCGACCATGCCCTCGTCGGCGTCGACGGCTGTCGACCCGACCACGTCGGTGGTACCGGGTTCGGTACCGCCACCTCGGACGCCGATCTCTGCTTTGCCGAGGATACCGAAGGTCTCGACTTCGACCTCAGCGGAGTCTCCAGCTCAGGCTCCGAGACCGGCAAAGCCACTAACCTTGGCCCAGCGCAAGCGGCCTGCCCTTCCGGAGAAGGGGAAGGACAAAGATAAGAAAAAGAAGAGGAAGGAGAAGGAAAAGCGTGGCTCTCCAGCTAAGAGGCCTGCTCCTCCCACGCCTCCTCTGACCCAACCGCAGGAACCCGAGGAAGAGTCGGAGCACCAGGAGATCCTGGAAGTCTCCGACGTGGAGGAGTCCGCTGGTCTCACGGCGCCCCCCGGCCCGCCTCTCTTGACTGCAGCGGTGTCTCCGCCCGGACGCCCTGAAATGGCAGCCCGCCCGGAGCATACTCTGGCCTCACCCTAGGCCTCGCTTCATCCGAGAGGATCCTCCGGAAGGAGTGCATCCCGGAGACCGTAGCGACGGATCAGGCAACGCTCTCCACGCCGTAGAGAGGCCTACTCTGAGTGGCCCAGGCCTTCTCTTGACTCTCCATACTCATCGGCGTCGCATATCGCCAGATATGGCAGAGAGCACACTTGGAGAGAGTACCCGGGGTCTTACGGCCCGTACTCTCCGGCGTATCGTGATCGGTACCCCCCCGACGTACGACGCTGGTCGCCGTACCGTCAGTCCCACTCTCCATCCCGCGGGGCCTATCACTCTTGGTAGCGCAGATCGCCGCGCTCCAGCTCCAGGTCACCGGCTCCCCGTCGCTCACGCGAGCGTTTGCCGCACTACCACGTGGTCTCTCCTCCGCCGCGGGTCACCTCCACAGTGAGCCGTCTGTCGTCGGAAACCACCCAGGCGCCACCGCCATCGGCTGCTGTGACTGTGACCCAAACCGTCGACCGCCCGAGACCTGCAGTGGTCCCGATTACCAGAGCTACTCAGGCACTGGTGACCACTTCTTCCTCTGCGAGGCCTCCCACCGTCACCGCTCCGACTGTGACGTTGGCCGTGCCATCCCGCCAACCGTCACGTGAGAGGTCACCCGAGAAGTCATCCTCCGAATCCTCTCAAACCTACGAGTCTGACTCAGACTCAAACGAGTCGACACCGGCGTCCCACGAATCCCCCCCTTGGCGTTTGGAGACCCTGCCCCGGAGTCGGTGCCGGAGGACGTTAGGAGTTTCTCGGCTATCCTCCTTCGGATGTCTGCAGCTCTGGGTCTGAAGATTGCGGGACCGGCCCCGGCTGTGCAGGATCCTGTCTTTCAGTATGTTGACACCCGTCCTCCATCGACGGCTCCACTGCCATTCCTGCCAGCCTTGACGGAGGCCATGAAGCAGCCGTGGGCCCAGCCGGCTTCTGCCCAGCCTATTCCGCACAGGCTTGAACATCTCTACAGGACCCAGAAGGAGGATGCCGAGTTCCTCTTCAGCCATCCCCTGCCAAACTCCGTGGTGGTCGAGTCTGCCCAAACCAAGGGGGGCACGAGGGCGCACACCACCCCGCCGGACAGAGAGGGTCGGAGGCTTGACACTTTCGGGCGACGCTTTTACTCAGCCTCCTCACTAATAGCGAGGGTGTCAAACACCCAGGCCTACCTCGCAGCCTACCTGAGGAACCTGCTGGATAGGTTCCACCCAGTCCTATCCAGTCTCCCGGAGGAGAATCGGGCGAGTGCTACTGACTTTTTCAACGAGGCGGTAGCACTCGCCAATCAACAGATCATCTCCTCCAGGCACTCCGTCGAGGTGGCTGCACGGGTGCTAGTGGGATCGGTCGCACTCCGACGGTATGCGTGGCTCCGCTCCTCGGGTCTCCAGGAGGACACCAGGAGGAGGACTGAGGACCTCCCGTTCGACGGCACGGGGCTCTTCAGTGCCAATACTGACGAAGTGATGGACCACATCGTCAAGGCGCGTCTAACAGCCAAGAAGATGGGGATCCATCAGCCTCCGCAGCCACGCCGCACCTTTGGCTCGCGACCTTCCTGGCGCAGGTCCTCCTCCTCCACCCTTCCATCGCGCTCTCCGCGCTCTGTACAGTCGCGTCCGATGGCCTCGTCCTCTTCCAGGAGACCTCCTCGGAGACGCCAATCCTCTTTGAGGAGGTCTTCCTCGGGGACGAAGTCCCGCTTTTGATGCGAAGTGCAGGTCGCCTCCACAGCCTCTCCTCCACCTTCCAGCATCCCTAGAAGATCATCCCAGGCTGGCCAGACATCTCGCCGATTGGCGCTACATCACTTCGGACTCTTGGGTTCTCTCCATCGTCCGTCTTGGTTACGCCATCGAGTTTGCAAGTATTCCACCGCGAGGCGTCTACTATTCCACCCCCGCCAGCCTGGCCTTGCTGGAAAAGATCCAGTCCCTCCTGCAGAAAGGAGCGATCGAAAGGTTACCGCCCTTGGCCACTACCACCGGCTTCTTCTCCCGGTACTTCACGGTACCGAAGTCGGACGGTACCCTGCGGCCCATCTTGGACCTCAGAGGGGTGAACGAATACATCCGCCCCGGACGGTTCAAGATGGTCACCCTATCCTCTATCCTGCCTTTCCTTCGTCGAGGGGACTGGTTCACCTCCATCGATCTTCGGGATGCGTACTTCCACATCGCCATTCGCCCGCAGCACAGACGGTACCTTCGGTTCGCGATCGACGGCACCTGTTACCAATACAGGGTGCTGCCTTTCGGGCTGTCCACCGCCCCGAGGGTCTTCACCAAATGCATGGTCCCGGTGGTATCTCACCTGCAGACAAAGGGCGTCTCCATTTACCCTTACCTCGACGACTGGCTGTTGGTCGCGTCCTGCAGACACAAACTGTACAGGGACATCCACAGAACGCTGTCCCTCCTGACTCGCCTTGGCCTCCGGGTCAACTCAAAGAAGTCGCACCTCGAGCCGGCGAGGGTGCTCGATTTCATCGGGTCGACCCTGGACTCGGTCTCTGCCAGAGCCTACTTGCCGCTGGAGCGTGCACGTACCCTTCGCTGGGCGGCATCCGCCACCTTCAACTTGCCGACGGTGTCAGCGAGGAGGATCCAGCAGCTCCTCAGGTACATGTTCTCCACCACGGCTGTTACTTACCTCTCCCGACTGCACGCGCGCCCACTCCAACACTGGTTCGTCAGGGTCTTCAATCCGCTCCGAGACTACCAGAGACGCCGCCTCCGGATCCCGATGCACGTGCGCCGCTCCCTGCTCTGGTGCCTTTCTTACCGCCACCTGCTCTCAGGGATGCCGTTCCGGGAACCGACACCTCGGCTTACGGTAACGACCGATGCCTCCCTGTTCGGGTGGGGAGCGCACTGTCGCGGTCTCAGGGTACGGGGGTGCTGGACCGACGACGAGACCAGTCTTCACATCAACGCTCTCGAGCTGCTTGCCATCTTGAAGGCTCTGAGGGCGTTTCGCAACCTGGTCGCAGGATGCACTGTCCTGCTTCTAACGGACAACACGACGGCAGTCTGTTATGTCAACAGACAAGGAGGGACCCATTCGACCACGCTCCTGACCATCGCGCTCCAACTGTGGGACTGGTGCGTGTCACTCCGGGTCCACCCGATAGCCGTGCACCTGGCGGGCCAGGACAACACCACAGCGGACGCTCTCAGCAGGGATGCTTCCTCCCACCACGAGTGGTCCCTGTCGAGAGAAGCATTCCAGCTGATTCGAGACCGATGGGGCAATCCCACGATCAACCTCTTTGCCACCGAAACGAACGTGAAGTGCCGTCGGTACTGCTCGAGAGCCGGTCGGGGCCTGGGCTCTCTCGGCGACGCCTTCCAGTTCCAGTGGAGTGACGGCCTTCTGTATGCGTTCCCTCCATTTCCTCTCCTCGGTTGAGTGGTCGCCAAGATCCTGGCGGACCGAGCGGACGTTGTCCTTGTGGCCCCGTACTGGCCGAGGCAGCACTGGTTCAGCCCCCTGTTCAAGGCGGCTCGGGGCTGACTCCTCCAGTTCTGCTCGACTCCGGACCTTCTGTCACACTCGGGCGGTCTCGTTCTCCATCCCGACCTGCCGCTCCTGGCCCTCCATGCCTGGCGGATAACACCTTAGACGACCCGGTCATCCAAAACATCCTGACCGCGGCTAGGAAGGAGTCGACGCGCCGTAACTATGCCTATAAGTGGCAGAGGTTCGTCGCTTTTGCTGAGACACGGGGGGAGCCGGTATCGCCTGTCGGCCAACGGACCATCCTCCACTTCCTACTCCACCTTCGGCAGCAGGGACTGGCATTCTCGTCCCTGAAAGTCTACCTTGCCGCCATCGTGGCGCATCAACCTCGCGGCTCTCCGTCGGCAGCGCTCTTCCGCGACGCTACCATGAAGCAGTTTATGAAGGGCCTACAGCATCTCTACCCGCCGATATCGCCACCGTTACCGCCCTGGTCGCTCTCCCTGGTGCTATCGCAGCTGACGCGACTACCATTCGAGCCCATGGCCACGGCGGATGATAGGCTCCTGACGATCAAGACTGTTTTCCTGGTGGCTGTCACCTCAGCCAGGCGAGCCAGTGAGCTGACAGTGTTGCGAGCCGACGAGCCCTTCCTTGTGTTCCACAGGGACAAGGTAGTTCTCCGACCTGACATCTCTTTCCTGCCCAGGGTGGTGTCTCACTTGCACCTTAACCAGGACATCATTCTGCCAACCTTCCATCCAAACCTGACGACACCTCTGGAGTGGTCCTTGCACTCCCTTGATGTTCGCCGGGCCTTGGCATTCTACACCAACCGGACTGCGTCTTTCCGCCAGACCCCGCACTTGTTCGTGTGCTATGGTCGGCACCGCAGAGGCCACAAGGTATCCACCCAGCGTTTTTCTAAGTGGGTGGCCCAGACTATACTGCTGGCCTACGAACTTGCAAAACAGCCTCCGCCAGCCTTGATCCGGCCTCATTCCACCAGAGCCGTGGCATCCTCTGCAGCTCTCCTGCGAGATGTGGACCTGCAAGAACTGTGTCGAGTGGCGACCTGGTCCAGGCCATCGACCTTCGTATGCCACTACCGACTAGACTGCCGGTCCTGTAGAGATGCCGGTTTCGGACGAGCGGTGCTGGCCTCCGTACTCCAGGACCTGACCCACCGTCCTACTGGTAAGCTACAAAATCTCCTAGTGTGTGAGGCACAGAGACCACGAAGAAGAAGAACAGGTTGCTTACCTGTAACTGTGGTTCTTTGAGTGGTCATCTGTGCCCTCACACACACCCGCCCGGCCGTCCCCTCTTTCTCAGGTCCCCCTTTTTTCGGCGGACTTTAGAACTGAGGAGAGACCGTTGCTCGGCAGGCTGAGCATGCTCAGTGGAGGCAGAGGGGGAGGGGTTCCCGCCAAGCTACTAAGCTCTAGAATTTTCCGAACGGTACCGCGCATGCGCGAAGCTCCTAGTGTGTGAGGCACAGATGACCACTCGAAGAACCACAGTTACAGGTAAGCAACCTGTTCATCCAACATTTATCTCAGAATCTGAAATGTAGTAGTGAGCTATCCTGTGTGCTTCCATGAGCAGCTTTCTATGGTGAAGTAGAAAGTGAAGAAAAAAGTCTTATTACTCTGTACTTCCACAAACAAATTGAAGAGAGGTATGCAAGCATTATATTCATTATATCTAATTAACAATAGCACTGATAGTAATAATTCAAATGTTTTCAAAATTAAATTCTATTATATCCATTGCAATAAAGATAAACTGAACACTCTAGGATTTCTGCCTTGAATTTAGTGACTGTAGTCACAATCACATTTTTTATAAAAGGCTTAAAGCCTCCTGTTTTAAAACAAATCTCGAGTAAAGAGGTGCTTTGTTTATCAGCTGTGCATTCAGTTAGGTATCAAACACTCTAATGACTGAGAAATAGAGTTAGGAAATTTAAATTGGCACTGTCATCCCTAACTCCTATTGGTCATCCTATCTAGAACCCACTGTATCAGTTATGGTAAATCAGTAGTTACATAAATCCTGTTGATTCAATGGACCAATTCTAGTTTGGACCATCAATAAGATTCAGGTCGCCACTTTTTGGCTTTCTCTTCTCATGGTTTTCAACCCACTTTATTTATTTATGTATTTATGGAAATTGACAGCCCATTTTCAACAAATTTCTTAAAGGAGGCTACAGGGAAAGATAGTAATTTAACAATTCTGCAGTATAAGGTAGCAATGTAACAGTATCAGTTCTGTACCATTAGAGTTGCATTAAAGTAGCATTACGAAGCAATGTTAAAACAGTATCTTCATTGTCAAGAGTTTGTCTGAAAAAATGAGAGCATTTCAATGCAAAAGTACAGAGTGCATACCTGTAACTGTGGTTCTTCAAGTGATCACCTGTGAATTCATACAAATGGGTCATCTGTGAATGCACAATGTGGGGTTTGGAACCGTCTAAAGCAGTATGACACGTATTTTGGTGGTAAGCCCTCCTGCTTCCTCACTCCAAGAGGTTACGTAGCCACCTTCTCACCAAAACGCTCAGTTCCATGGTTGCTTAAGGCAACAGCCAGTTGATTGAAGGAAAGAGCAAGACACGAAGAGGGGAGGTTTGGTGGGGTTGGGTGAGTTCACAGATGACCACTTGAAGAAACATGGTTACAGATTAGCAAGCTGTTTTTCTTTATGGTTTCTGTGAAGATACACAAATGGAAGACTAGCAAGCTGCTAACCACCAGAGGCTGGAGTGTCATGCTACAGAGGAAAACAGCTACAGAGGAAAAGAGCACCGCTCTCCCAAAGGCAGCATCTTCTTTTGATCTAATGTCCAGTCTGTAGTGAGAGAGGAAGGTGAAATGTTGTTACCATGTGGCAGCTCTTGTGTACCCATTGTAGGAAGGCTGCAGAGCTCTTGTAGAAGGACTTCTCAGCTGACCAGGAGGTTGCTTGCCAGCCAGTTCATAAGCAAGGTAGCTACCACCCATTTGGATAGTTTCTGTGAAGATACAGGAAGTCCTTTCTTGGCACATGAGCAGCAAAGGAAGAGTTCTTGTTACTTTCTAAAAGAAGCAATACATTGCACCTAGAAGGCTAGAGCGTGACACACATCAAGACAATGGAGATTGAACTCTTGGTCAGAAGAAGGGTTCCACAGGAAAGTCGGCAATATAATGTCCTGATTTAGATTAAATCAGGAGAAAGGAGATGTCTGAATGAAGGACTGCCTTCTCCTTGTGGAATCTAAGATAGGGCTGATCCACTCGGAGAGCACCAGCTCGGAGTTCACCAGCTCTCCTGACAGGTGTAACTGCCACCAAAAAGGTAAGTTTCCCAAGAAAGAAGTTAGATGTCACAAGAAGCCATAGGTTCAAGTGGCCTTTGTGGAAGCTGTAAAAGAACCAGATGCAAATTCCATGCAGTCGGAGGAGCAATGACTGGAAAGTGAAGGTTCTTATAACCTTTCAAGAATCTTTTAATTAGGAGGTCCAAAAAACAAGAGGGCATTCCATCTCTTTGATGATACCATGAGATTGCTGACAGATAGCACTTTATGAAAGACAGGAATAATCCCTTATCTGACAGGGATACCAAAATGTCCAAAACATGAGAGGTAGAAGCAGAAGTAGGGTCTACTTCTCAAGTAAGAAGTCCCAGAATCTAGCCCACTTATAAGTATAAGACTGCCCCATCAATGGATTATATACTGCTTGTAAGATCTGTCTCACTGGACAAGAGAGTGAGTTCAGAGGAAGAGGTTCCAAGATGTAAGCTTGAGGGATTGAAGGTCTGGATGCTTCATCTTGCTGTTGTGCATAGTGAGAAGATTCGGTCTGTACCGAAGTATCCAATACCATCCTCACAAGAGAAACATTGGCAGGGCAAACCATGCCTGTCATGGCCACCACAGCGCGATCAGTATACCCTTTGCTTTGTCCTGCTGAATCTTTTGTAGCACCTTGGTGATGAGAGGAAAGAGTGGATAGGGTACACGATGGTCCTTTTTCAACTGTAGAGGAACATGTCTCCCAGTGACCCTTTTCTCTCCTTGGTCCTGGAGCAGAAGTTATTGCACTACTTGTTGAGGGGGGACGCAAAGTGCTCTTTCAGTGGAGTGCCCCAAGCCCTGAAGATCTCTTTCAGAGTACCCATGTGTAGCTTGCATTTGAGCATGGCAAGGCTGTGCAGGTGAGTTCGTCTGCCAGGACATTTTTGTCCCTTGGAAGATGGATCACTGTAGACAATAGTTTTCATGCTATGCACCAAGGTGGATTGTAAGCCTGAGGAGAGTGCTCGATAGTAATTGACTATGGTGTTGTCTGTCACCACTTGTACTGTTTTGCCTTATAGGAGATCCTCGAAGGCTCAAAATGCTTAGATGACTGCTAGAAATTCCAAGGCATTTATGTGCAGCAGCCCCTCTGAGTGTGACAACAGACCCTTAACTGTCAGTCCCTTGGAGCTTGTTCTCCATTCTTCTAGAGAGGTTCCATGGTGACTGTTATTGATGAATGGAGGCCGAGGCAAGAATAACATGCCTGCTTGGACATTTTGGATGCTTTGCCACTGTTGAAGGGAGCACACGACCGACTGCCTTATTGTGAGGAACCTTGATCCATGATGCCAGAGAGAGTCAAAGTTTCTGAACCACACTTGAAGAGATCTAATTTGTAGCCTGGCAAATGGGCTGACTGCTGTTGTTGAGACTGTGAGACTGAGGAGGACTTGTACATTCTGTCCATGAATGTATCTCATTTGATGGCAATCAGAGACAGTTCTGTGGAGTATCAACCATCTGTCCATCAAGAGGAAACCTACAGTACTCCAAGAACCCAATAACATACTCCAGTGAACTTGATTTCTTGAGATGGGACCGGGTGGGACTTTTTGTAATTCGCTACAAGACCAAGTGTGTCAAGCAACCTTCTGGTGGTGTTCTTGTCTCAAATGGATGTGACTAGAAGCCAGTAGTTGATGATGTCATGCCTCAGTCCCAGGATCCAGGTACAGACACAGATAAGACCCTTCCCAACAGCCACAAAACATGGACTTGAATGGGAGAATACTTACTGCAGGCCAGCGTAGACAAGAAAGAGAGGACCTACAAGATGCTCAGATTACTTAGATAGGAAAGACTCATTAATCAAGCAATAGCTGAGGGAGGCTGCTGGCCAATACATATCAGAGACTTGGTGGTAAGAAGTCAGTTGTAGACAACTACCCTTTCCAGTGGAAGCAGTGTGTTCATCTTTTGATCCTTGGCTCATGTTCTTGAACCTTGCTTTGTGTGCTGACTACACTACTGGATACTCTCTTGAATTGACACTCTGAATTTATTGCTGATCTGGACTGCTGGAACAAGAACGGTAATTGTTTGATTGATAAGTTCTGTAAACCTCAGTTGTGGCTGCTTCTATAGATTCTGTTTAAGGACTGTGAACCTTGGCTGGATTTCTATACAGAACAGAACAAATATATGGAAATAGGACAATTCCTCTCTGATGTAACACTGCAGCTACCACCACCATGCATTTTGTAAATATGCTTGGGTGCTGAGGCCAAATGGCAGGACTTGAAAGTGGTATACTCTTCTTTTCACAGCAAAACAAAAGAATCTCCTGTAGGACAATCGGATGGCAATGTGGAAATACGTGTCTTTCAAGTGCAGCATGGTGTCTCCTCTCTGCAGCAGACGAAGGATGGCAGTGAGTATAACCATCCTGAAGCTCTTGGGAGGAATGTAGAAGTTCACCTATCTTCTCAGGGCAATGAGCACTTTTGGCTTTGAACCACACACATAACATTTTTCAGTAAAGCCAATAAGTTCAATTCTGATTTCATCTGACCAGAGAACCTTTTCTCACATGTTTGCTATATTTTCCACATGTCTGCTTGCAAACTGAAAAAGGGCTCTGAAATTGATTTGTTTCACCAATGTCTTTCTTTTTGCCACATTTCCGTAACTCCCAGCTCTGTGGTGCATCCGGGTGACTCTTGTTCCAGGGACTATTTCTCCCATCTCAGTTGTGTCTCTCTCCAACTGTTTCAGAGTTACCGTTGTCCTTTTGATTGCTTCTCTAACACATTCCTTATCTTGTTATCTACTTAGTTTGGTGGATGGCCTTCTCTGGGCAGAATTACAATTGATCTGTAGTCTATTTTGTAATAATGCGCTTGGCACTGCTGTGAGGAATGTTGATAATTTGGTATTTTTTTATAACCCAGCCACTATTGGTGCTCCTGCGGTTTTGATGGTGTCTTGGTTCTAATGACTGTCTTTGTTTAACTACAGTCTCCAGCAAACTCTGGGTCTTTCCAGACAAGCTATATTTAACCTGAGATCATGTGGCACTGGAATTACACAAAGGTGGACTCCATTCAACTTTTATGCGGCTTCTGTAGGCAATAGGTTACACTGTAGCTGAACTGGACAGGTCACAACAAAGGAGGTGAATATTTATGCAGCCACCATGTTTTTGTTTACTTAATCTTTCTGCTACAATAAAAATATTTTGTACTTTACCTTCAGTGTTGAGTATCTTGGGTAGATCAAGTGCCAGTAGAATGCCATTTCATTTTGAAGTTGTAACACAACAAAATGTGGGACAGTCAAAGAGACACCTTCTGCAAAGTATTGCACACTGCATGTGTGGGATGCAGTGAGAACAGAAATAAACTCATTGTGTTTTGTGGCAGAGTTCAGAAAGTTGGTGGGAGTGCGCTTAATTTATATGATAATGAAATAGTTATACCTAAGTTAATGAAGTAACTGTATTCCTAGGCATTACTTCTTTAACAGAAAATTTGGTACCAGAGGAAAATATAACATGGAGTGAACAGGGATAGGTTCCTACACCACAAAAATAAGTAATTCAAAATGTTTCAGCAAACTTTTCATCTAAAACTGACAATATAAAAATAAAAAACAAATTATCTTTTTTGGATTATAAAATTAACTGTGAAGATTTTAGTCAAGAGATGTTAGCATATTTATTTATTATTTATTTGTTCAGTTACTCAACACATGAATAATTCTTTCTATTATTCTAGTATACAATTGTAGTGATACATAATTTTTAACAGAAAGAGTTAAGAGAATCTGTTGTTACTGCAACTCTCTAACCCTCTCCTGGGGTCTACAGTTTATTAATCCTTAATATTTTATAAGATCTCCATGTGTCTGATATTAAAAATCACTCCACGTGTCTGACAGGGTCCCCCGGACGAGCACGTAGGCAGGCGCGGTCGTACGGCCAATACTTGGAAAAACCCAGTCTGGCCAGTGACTTAATCTGTCACGTAGCCCCAGGAACCCTCCAGACATGCAAACAGTTAAGGCACACAAAAGATCCTCTGCCCCGAGATGGTAGCTTGATGGGATTAGCGCTCCTGACATTCTGTCTGTCAAGCGAGGGCAATTTCCATACTGCCGAGGCTTTTGACGAACCCCGGCAAATCCAATCAAACTAAGCAGTCTGACATTTTGGAGCTTGGTGCTCCAAATCAGGCACATTTTGGAATTTTGTCTTAGCTCCTCAAACCATTGTTCTTCCCGGGAAAGGATTAGCCCCCAAGGTACATTTTCCCCTATAAAAACCCCTGATTTTGAGTGGTTCCTCGGATCGCTCCCAATTCCTCCCCGCTTGCCGTCACTCCATTTGCCGAGCGTTCCCCTCAGCCCTCCATGTGCTGAGACCTGTTTCCTTGCTCTCCACTGCCATCTCGAACTCCCGGACTCCAGGACCAGATGCACTATCTCCCAAATCCAACCCTCTGTAAACCCCCTATCAATTTTCTCGCTTTTATTTCTTTTTAGCTCTTGAGTGAGTGAGTGTGAAAGTGCAAACATGCACAGTGACTTATTTTTAATTAAAATAAAAATAAATATCATTTCTTTAACAATTTGGTGTGGTTTTTGGTTTGGCTTGACCCCGTAAAAATTGGGCTTTAAGATCTCGCTAAGTTACCCTGTCTCTCGTCTGCTATAGCTAGTGCTCTGGCTAATTTTAATTCCTCACTGATCAAAGTATATTAAGGTGTCCCCCACGGGACCCCCAGAAATCAAGGTAACACTGCACTATCACATCTAATTCAGTTGTAGAGAGCTGTTCGAAACTGATTTGAGACTGGAAGAGAAGTCAAAACTATGTAAAAATTCTGAGTACCATTAAATAATTGGGCCTAAATCTATTTGCTGCTTCCAGCTAAAGTACACGCATAGAATCAACAGCAACTTGTTATTACTCATCTAAGGCCATTTCTGCAATAGACTGTTATAGTGCTATTATTTCACTTTCAACATCCTATGGAATCCCAGGATTTGCAGTTTAGGGGCCCCTTCCCAAACTGCAAACCCTAGGATTCCATAGGATGTTGAAATTGGAATAATAGCACTATAACAATCTAGTGCGGAAATGGCCTAAGTTTTACTGATTTAGCAGGTGTGTTCTAATAGGAACTATCTGTTGGAGTTAAGCACTGGTAGCACCAACATGAAGAAAATAATTGTCATGGTTCTCTTATAGGAACAAATCCTTTTAAAAAAATATTTAAAAACAAGTTTTTCCAGAGACATTTTGGGAAACAGTACACATTTTCATATTATTTTCAAATTAAGTATGTTAGATGAATGCATGGCCAACTTTAGGACACTTAAACTTCTTAAACATCCTCCCACCCACCACCACGTTGTTACCACTGCCACCCTGAAAAGCAACTTGCTAGGCTTTAATGCAAATGAAACTTTGCTCTTCCTCTGATGATCCTGCCAAAACATGACAGTGGGCTTATTTTTTATAGAAGTCCCCTTTGCCCAAAAAAAAAGAAAAAAAGGAAAAAAAAGAAAAGAGGAGAAAAAAGTCCTTCTGTAAGAGGACTAAAAAAGAAATGTGAAAAGTAGGCATCAGCATGACTTATAAAAAACTCTACTTGTTGAGTTTTACTTATGAAATCATTAGAAAAGGGGGTATTTATTGCTCTTAGATTTTATAAATAGCCTACAGTAAACAGTTTTATTTCCCAGCCTAACATTTTTGTGTTAATTATCCTTGCTCTAGAATTAACTGTAGGCCATTTCAAATGACTGTCTTTCTGTGTGAGATGCACCTTTGGTCGCTGAAGAATACGTTGCATGTTGAAGGTAAGGTAGATGTTACTAATCGAGGTCTTGAGTTTTATAAAATCATGTAGACATTCTGCTGAATACAGTCATCCCTCCGCATTCGCTAGGGTTAAGGGCACAGGACCCCCCATGAAAGTGGAAAAACCATGAATAACTCTAGGCCCTCTCAAACCACATTTAACACACACACAAAAAACATTATGACCACCATATTCAACCCACCATGGATTCCTTTGAGGCATCTGGGTTCCTTCCCCAGGCAGAAGTGGGTGGCTGGTGGGGCTTACTGCCACCTCCACTACTGCCCCACACCATTTTTTAATAGAGACTTCCAAGTCTCGTTTGCAGTTTCTCAGTCTCAAGAGGCCTGCAGTCCGTACTAAAAATGGCATAGGGAGGCAGCACAGGTGACAGCAAATAATCCGTGAATAATCAAATCCGCAAAGGTGAAGCCCGCCAATGTGGAGAGCTGGCTGTATATAGTATGTTTGCTTTTCTAAAACAAGCATTCTACAAAAACTGTTCTTTGCTCCCCACCCTGTCAGTGGCACCACTCAGCTCCTAACCACCCACCATTTCCAAACAAGGAAAAAGTTCATCTTTGGCCTGGGCAGATTTTGTAGAGAATAAGGCTTTCCTAAAGAACAAAGAAGGCACACCATCTCTACAAAGCTAGAGCTATCAGATTGGATCACTCATTTTCTATATTTTTCATTCAAGGAAGGGCATGTTTTTTAAAAGGAAGATACTCCAAGCAAACCTTTGTTTCGTTGCTAGCCTCTAATTTATAGCAATGGGCCCCTTAGCAGCCTTTTCCTTCTTTAGGTTTTGCAGTAAAAAGCCCTAGAAGTAACCTGCCTGTGAAACTGCCACTCAGATGTTTTTGACCAGTAACTGGGGAATGAGCCTGTCAGATCAGAGGTAGATCTAGGCTGGTGCAACTGGGGTGTGTGCCCCGGGCACCATGGTCGGGAGGGCGCCCCCTCCACTGCTGGCCCCACCCCCCTCTGCATGCCATTCACCCCGCCCCCACTGCTACCCATCCTACACTTCCACCCTTCACTCACCCCTGCCCACCTCCACTCGCCCCTCCCCTGCCAACCGCCATTCACCTCACCCACTCCCGCTGCTTGCCTCGCCCACTTCCACCCAGCACTCGCCCCTCCCTGCCTGCTGCCGCTTGCCCACCCCCACTGCCGCTCACCCTTCCCACTTCCACCTGCTGCTCATCCCACCCATCTCCACTCACCCCTCCTCTGCCTGCCACCATTCACCCTGCTCACTCCCTCTGCTCATCCCACCCACCTCCACTTGCGCCTCTCCTGTCTGCTGCCATTCACCCTGCCCACTCCTGCTGCTCGCCTCACCCACTTCTGCCCCTCTGCTTCCTCCACCCCCTTGCTGTGGGTGCTGTTAAGGGCAGTACCACTGTGTCAGAAGTGCAATATGAAGAATTATTTGGGCTTTTGTATGTGAAGGGTGACTCCCATGTAAAAAAAAGAGAACGTCCAATAATTGTGCTGTCATTTACATTGATTTTCCACCCTACCTATAACATAGTTTCCAACTCCCCCAAATTTTTTATTTAAAGTGCAAAGATATTAATTCAGTGTTACATTTACCTAATTATGCAGACCGAGACATTGGGATCTATCATTACTATGACAAGAAGGAATCAGGTAAGGTGCACATATTCATAATTTTACTACAGTAAAATTATGTTCAACATAATATTCATACTGTTGAACTTCGAGCATTACTCCCAAAATTGCATAAATACACATTTTCTTAATTTTTTTCTGTTAAGAAGCTGCAGTAAATTATATTAATTGTTGAAGACAAACATAATTAGCTGACATTGTATTTTTAGAAAAAAAAACTGCTGACATCATGAGTTCTCCAAGTCCAAGATAAAAAGTGCCAGTGTTTAACGTGGAGAATGTAACATATTTAAGTCTATACGTCCGTATATCTCCCCCATCTTAAATATCTGATCCTGCAGGCTTCAACATAATCAACTTTTTTGCCCTTCCTCATCTTCCTCCCACTACTTTTTTCGAACATCTTCCTGGATGATCTGAAAATTTTGAAGGCTTGTCCATAGTTTTGTTCACTTTGAGGTAATTCTAACCTTGGATTTCAGAATTTTCCTCATAGACAAATGTGGCTAGCATTGCTTTATAAGTGGTATTGAGCTTCCTGAATTTTTATGCAGTTAGTTGTATATGTAGAGTCACATTTTTTTAAACATAAGATCAACAAATGCAGGATGCAGTTCAAAAGTTTTAATCTTCTACAAAAAACGTGAGTAATGTAATGTGATATTTTGGATTGATATTTGGTGTTCCAGTTATCTTTTTATTTATTGGAGCTCCAGCAGAGGGCATTGTAAATTCATAGGACAGCAGTGTTGTTGACCTCCTGGGTCCTCGTTACCTGGTATTTGAAATAGGTATTTTAAAGTGAATGATCAATTTTCTTTATCTGATTAATCCTTTTAATCCTAGAAGATTCATGATGGGCCAAAAGGTCTGTTCAGCTAGAATTACTTCCTGTTTCAGTCCAGGTTAAAGTAGTTGGCTTGTGTGGTCATCTTGTGCTGCATCCACAACCGTGATGACAGATTGACAGAATTTCTAGTTGGGGTTCAGTTCACTATCTGATTAAACAAAAATTTCTATGTTATTGGCCCTCTGCAGGGATTGCTTAAGTCTTGATCTCGGTGCAAATTTAATCTTCAAGGAAAGGAAAACTTCAGAATTTTGTTTCAAACCAAATTTCTGTATCATTTGAAAATATATCACACTTAGCATTTTGCTGACAATGGATGTGAAGATTATTTAACTTTTCTTCTTTTTCCAGAGCCACAAATGAACTTTGACCACTTGCGTCAGAAGCAACAATTAGCAGAATGTAAGCACTATTTTCAGTTTTCAGGTTAATAGAAACAAATTAACTGTAGGTGTAAATCATATGACAGATGATAGCTGTGTATTTTTTTCCCCTGAGGCTTTGTTTTTAAAATCAGCTTCAGCTGTAGTGGTCTTGAACAGGAATGGAAGAAGAAGGGACTGTTTTATTTTTTACTAAGAATGTCAGTATTTTACCCTGCTGGTAGCAGTTTAGCTTATGCAAGGTTCTTTTACGTAAAGTATAGCTTGAATTAAAAGAGTTAAGAATTAAAAGGGTTAAGCAGTTTCTGTCGTGGCTTGTCCTCCATGCAGAATTAAAGTCTATGGTCAGAAATAATAAAAAAGGTATTTTGAAGAAAAATACATATGCCTGAGCATCAGAGACAACTCTTAGTGTAGCTTTATACATGTATAAAAAAAACTTTAAATTCAAAAGGAAATCTGATCTCTCAAGTTACATTATATGCCAAAAGAAAAATCTCAACACTTTCTAACACACTGGAAGACTCAGGAAATACTCCCCAGGAAGCCCACCCATCACATCAAGAGCTCCTTTAGAGGTGCTTTACATATTCTTCACAGGATCAACCCTTCGTCAACTTGTAGATTCTCTCTGTATGCAGCCTCGGTGTGGTGCCAATGGTCATAGAATCATAGAAATGTAGAGATTGGAAGAGACCACAGGGGCCATCCAGTCCAGCCCCCTGCCATGCAGGAACACCCTCAAAGCACTCCCGACAGATGGCCATCCAGCCTCTGCTTAAAAACCTCCAAAGAAGGAGACTCCTCTACACTCCGAGGCAGCATATTCCACTGCCGGACAGCCCTGACCGTCAGGAAGTTCTTCCTGAGGTTCAGATGGAATCTCCGTTCCTGCAGCTTGAATCCATTGCTCCTTATCCTAGTCTCTGGAGCAGCAGAAAACAAGCCCACTCCCTCCTCTACATGGCATCCCTTCATATATTTAAACCTGGCTATCATGTCCCCTCTTAACCTTCTCTTCTGCAGACTAAACATACCCAGCTTTCTAAGTCTATCCTCATAGGGCATGTCTTCCAGGCCTCTCACCATTTTGGTCGCCCTCCTCTGGACTTGCTCCAGCTTGACCATGTTGTTCTTGAATTGGGGTGCCCAGAACTGGACACAGTATTCAAGATGAGTAGAGTGGTACCATTACCTCCCTCGATGTAAACACCATACCCCTATTGATGCAACCAAGAATTGCACTGGCTTTCTTGGCTGCCGCATCACACTGCTGACTCATGTTCAGCTTGTGGTCTATTAAGACTCCTAGATCCCTTTCACATGTACTGCTATCCAGCCACGTGTCCCCCATCCTATATTTCTGTATTCCATTTTTTCTACCTAAGTGTAGGACCTTACACTTCTCTCTGTTGAATTTCATTTTGTTAGCCTTGGCCCAGCTCTCCAATCTGTCCAGGTCATTTCAAATTTTGATCCTGTCCTCTGGTGTATTAGCAACCCCTCCCAATTTGGTGTCATCTGCAAATTTGATCAGCATGCCCTCGATTCCTTCATCCAAGTCACTGATGAAGATATTGAACAGCACTGGGCCCAGGACAGAACCCTGTGGCACCCCGCTAGTCACTTCTCTCCAGGATGAAAAGCAGCCATTGGTGAGCACCCTTTGGGTTCGGTCGGTCAACCAATTACAGATCCACCTGACAGTAGCCCCGTCCAGCCCACATTTTACTAGCTTCTTTGCAAGAATGTCATGGGGAGCTTTGTCAAAGGCTTTACTGAAATCGAGATATGCTACATCCACAGCATTCCCTTCATCTATCAAGCTAGTAACTCTATCATAAAGAGAGATATGATTAGTCTGGCGTGACTTATTTTTGAGAAATCCATGTTGACTTCTTGTGATTATCACATTGCTTTCTAAGTGATTAGAAACTGACTGCTTAATGATCTGCTCCAGGATCTTTCCGGGTACTGATGTCAGGCTGACTGGGTGATAACCAAAACCCCTGAGGCATCTTTACTAGTAATATCTCTTACCATTCCCCACTCTTGTGGAAAGTTAAATAAACTTCCCTGTTGCAAGGCATTCCTTTGCTTCTTTTTGGATTTCACTGAGGAGATCTTTCTAGAGGATACATGGCTGCTTTGCATGTGCAGTATTTTTGAACTGATGTTACTTCTCCTGTCGACCTTTTAAATCTCTCTCTGTTTAACAGCAGTTATTAAGACAGGCAGTCTGCTTTGAAAGGGACTCCTGCTGTCAGCCAGGTTGAAATGGGAGGGATAGTTAAGAAAACTACCTTTATAGAAACTAGCTAGCGAAAGCAAGTTAGTCTACAGAGGAATTTCTGAACACTCCAGCTTCCTCTCTCTTTCCTGTGGAGGGCAGCTTGGACAGGATGTGGAATGAATTTAAAGAGAAGCCTGATTTGGGTTTTGGATGTAACAAGTCACAAGTGGACAAAGTAGGTTTTGTAAGCCAGCCACAAA
Source organism: Cyclura pinguis (assembly GCA_030412105.1). NCBI lineage: Eukaryota > Metazoa > Chordata > Lepidosauria > Squamata > Iguanidae > Cyclura > Cyclura pinguis. The sequence continues at coordinate 178,013,462 of CM059599.1, forward strand.
CAATGGCTTCAAATTCTATTTCATTACAGGAAAATAAAACATTATTTGGTGCCAGAGACAGGTTCAAATATTCAGTTAAATGGCATTTGGCAAACAATAATGTAGTTTATTGTTACGTGCAGTACAGCTTTAGTGTGTAACCATATCATATGATGTCAAACACATATGGAGAAGATGAAAATGGAGGAACAGAATACCTCCCCCCCCCCAATATTTTTATAGTAAAAGCATTGCAAAGACCTTTCTGTCTTCGAACTTTCTACAGTGTGGTACTGAACCATCTTTTGGTCTGACTGACAAATGTGGTCAATTTTTTTACTGATAAATTACTATCTTACAATTTATTTATCATAACACACAATAGATAATTATGTCAGCATAATTTCAGTGCTTGGTATTTCTGCACTGTAAATAAAACTGACTTTGTTTATCTTAAAATGAAGTAATAACCATTCTATATTAAGCTAAGTAAGTTTGCTATTTTGAAGGAGAGGGGAGTGAAATACTATTTCAGTGATCTTTTATTCCATCTGGATTAATTGGTAGCTCTTACAAGTGTCTTGTGTTAATCTGGGAGTGGTGATTCCATCCGTCATATCATTATCATCACCGTCATCGTCATCACCACTACCATCATCATCATTTATAACCTTCATTTTTCCCAGGCTTAGATGGCTTACAAATTAGTCAAACCATTACAGATTAAAAGCATACAAAAAGTCAGTAACATGTTATAATTTGTGGATTTTTTTTTAAAAAAACAATTTATCAGGTAAAAAAAATAAATGTAATTGAAAGAAAAATATAAAACCCAGTGCAGAAAAAAAGAGGGAACATTTTTTCATATGTGGTGGACATATAAAAAGGTGAAGAAATTTTGGAAAGAAATACATGATAAAATTAAAAAAATATTCAGAATGAATTTTGAAATGGTACCGGAATTATATTTATTGAATATAATAAAACCAAAGGCAGAAATTAGAAAGCATAAAAAAAATGTTATATTTAGTTACAGCAGCTAGATTAACCTATGCTCAACATTGGAAACAAGATATTAAAATAAATTTAAACGAATGGAAATTAAAGGTTATAGATTTGATGGAGATGGAAAAATTGACAAATGCATTAAAGAACAAATCCATTCAACAATTTGATAGAGAATGGAGCAAAATAAAAGAGTGGCTACAATTGTAAAGATATTGATTATAATGATATAATTTGATAAAAAAGGTAAAAATGTATTGACTGGTTAAAAGATAAATTATGACTGTTATGCCAAAGATTCTATGTATAGTGGATTAGACTCCTTGTATTGTATTGTATTGTATTGTATCTTCTGTTTGATTCAGCTGGGTAAAACTGGAGAAGAAAACTTGTTGTGGGAGTTCCGGGGGGGGGGGGCATTTAGAAGAAATGTTCCCATTTTATACTTTCTTTTAGAAATTCTAATAAAAATAATTTAAAAAAAAGAAAGAAAAATGTAAAACCCAGCAAAACAGCACACCATCAAAAGCCCATCACAGTCAATTCCTAAAAGCCCGGAAGTATAGGAAAGTTTTCACTTGTAAGCGGAAGGAGAGCACCAAAGTGCTCATAAAAGGAGATAGAGCTTATCAAATAGCCTGGGCCCAAGCTGTATTTTAGGGTTATATTCTCTAATTTCATTTGATCAGTGGAGTTCAGTTCCATATGATCTTAAAATAAGGTAGCGTTATTGGAAAAGAGTTATTAATAATACCAATTCAGAGTTAATGAAAATGAATTTGCTTACAGCAGTTAATATGTTTATGTCAGTCGTTTTTTAAAAAAGAAAAGGAGAGGGGAGAAATCTGCCAAATTTATGAGAATTTATTTTATAGCATTAGAATTAACTCATTTCACAAGATGAGAAGTCTGGTCTGTAGATAAATGGGATAGAGTATAGAGGATATTTCTGATGTATTTGGTAACACCCATTTCAGAATCGTGTTCATCATTATGTGTTATTCAGTTTTAAATTATTGTGATACATTCTGAATTTAAAAATATGAAGTCAAATGTAATGTTGGTTACAGTATTTCATGTGTGTATTCTGTTTGCTAGCTCGAGATTATCCTTGGGTACTGAAGAACAAACGTCCAGATAAGTTGCGAGATACACTTAAAGAGCTGGAGGTACGTTTCAGAAACCTTCAAGTATAACCGCAATCCAGGTTTTCAGATCTCTTTCAACAGCTTTAATTTTCATAAAAAATCATCCCTTTTGGTGATGAATCCACTTTTGTGTGGTGAGCTACCCAAAACACTTGCATCTTTGTTTAAAAAGTCAGACAATCTATTCTCCTTGAAAATCAGAAATGTTTTAACCACAAGTGCACAGCATACAGTCTTCTATGCACTGTTTTTTATTTTTCTCTAGGAGCTGATGCAAAACAGTCAGTGTGTACTGAGCAAATGGAAGACAAAATATGTCTGTCAGGTAAATATTTTGACATGCTTTTGCAGTGTTCAGTCAACAAATATGAGCAATTGATAAGTGATTGATACAGCAGGACAAAATTAACTGTTAACATACAGTTAGAGTGGTCCTATAAAACATTTTATTTTAATACAGGTATTTATTTTAACAATAAAAAAGTAAAATGGTATAAAGTTCACTTTGGTGAGAATGACTGTGTTTGTGTAGGGAAATAGCAATGTAAAATGCATAATGCCTTGTGATTTCATTTAAAGTGCACTTTTCAGGATGTTTAAGTTTGCAGGGCCCTGGTGTGTTACTTTTGAGTAGACATGCATAGGATTAGAGTCAGCAAGTCTGAATGGGATCTACCTGGAAGAAAGAATTTGGTTAAAATTGCATAGGAGAACATTATATTTTATATTTAAAGCATTTTTGAAGCAAATACTTAAAAATATGCATCATGATAAAGGGAACTGTAAAATAACCACCTACCTAGATTAGATATCAAATGAAGTGAATTGCTCAGAGGCCAGTGTGCCATGTGTCTGTATCTACATAAATATCCACATAATGTATAAATGAAACATCTGTTCACATCCTTGTTAGCAGCATGGAAAGTGCTGGCATTTTAAGGTTTGTGAGCCAGCATTCTAATCAACAGCTTTTTCTTGAAATATGTTTAATGTATTTAACTCATTAAAAGCTATTTCTAGCTTTTTATCTTTCCTTATTCTAGCTTTTAACAGGCATGTTCTTGAGCTTACCATGGCTTACCAAAGAATGTTGACTTTTGAAGATTATTAATTAGCAACTTCAGTCTAAAACAGCTGCATTAGAGCCGGTCTTATGATAAATAAATGGAATTCTCTAGTAATTGTAGATTTACTTTCTAAGACAAAAGTTAGTCTGCTCAACTCTAAAATATTTACTCTCACGTTGTAACCTTAATAGTATCTGAAAAATTCCAGGTCAAAAATAAGAATATGAAACTCGGTAGTAATCCTTGGTTAAGCTCGTATCCTGCACAACTTATTGCAGAGGAAACTGCATTGAAAACAGTGACATACTTTTCAGTAAATTTTGCAGAAGGTTGTGTTCAGCAGTGCTTAAAATAGCCCTAAACTACGTACATTGTTTGTACTGAGGGAAAGCCTCTGAAGAACTAAGGCTTTGTCTTATTTCTTACATCTGCTTTCCTAGTAGAAAGTGATACTGAACTCAGCAAGACTTTCACTTGAGTAAACATATATAGGATTGTCCTGTGGGTCAAACCGGGCTGACAAGATGTGCAGTTCTAGGACTAAATTACCCAGGTGATATCTTCCTTTTGAGGAACTCGGAAATGATATACGTTTATCCCTAAAACAGAACCTTTCATTAGAAGACTACAAAGTAGACATTTTTAAAAAGGAGATGCAGAAGATCAAGCAATTTTAGCAGATAGAGCATAGTATGTGTCCAAGAAAGAAAAACAGAAAGCATTATGAAGGTAGAGTTATTAAATACATGGGAGACCTGCTGAGAACTGAATTGGTATGAATTCTGGCAAAAGGAAGTCCTTCCCCACCAGCCGTTCAGAATGAGCTGAAAGAATCATGCAGATAAAGTGTTGTGAAATAGATGTTCCCAAGAACTTCTGACAAACATTCTTCAGTGAAGTCTTCTGTTAACTTGCAGTTCTACTGAAAAAAAAAAGAGTTCTTCCCCTTATAGCTGATTATTGATTAAAGAACAGGAAGGAGTGAGTAGGAATGAATGTATAGTCCCTACAGTAGAGGAAATCAAGTAATAAAATTCCTGTTGGGACTGGTACTTGTTAACTTTAAAGATTTATTTATTTATTTCCCACCTTTTCCCAGCCCAGGTACTCTTAGATGATCTCACCAGATATACCTGTGATGGTAGTAGGTTGGGGAGAAGAATCTTCCCTGAAGATCTCAAAGCCCAAGGAGGCTTGTATGCAAAAACGCAGCCTTTCAGATAGCTTGACGAAGAGCTTTACAGGGTTTATTAGATCCTATCCAACACTTTGAATTATTCCTGGAACCAGAATGGTACCCAGTGAAGGTGTTCTGACAAGGGAATTGTATGCCTCCTATAACCAGCTTGGGTCAGAGTCTGGCTGCGTCTCTTTGGACCAACTGAAGGCCCTGAACGCATTTCAAAGCCAGCCCCTCATACAGCACATTACAGTAAGCTAAGTGAAATGTATTTAAGGAACATGTCGCCATGACCAGATCACCAAGTCCACTGCATATACAAGCTGTTTCTAATTCAAAAACATACTTACCACGTTTCAGATAAAGCAATTTGTCCATACTATTTTCAGTAGTGGATCCATCTGATGAATCAATATGGAAGTTTTGAATATAAGCTTGCTACATCAAGCCAACCTATTCACTTATCAAAGCACTTCTGAATAAAATGGCAAAGCTGTGTGGGGCTCTTGAGCTAATGTGCTAGCCCCAGTTGCATTGTTTTTCTGCGCCGTTCTTTGGCATCTTCATTCCCATGACCTGAATAGATATGGCCGGTACCAAGGTTGGAAGATGAAAATTCTTATTTCCTGTGGGAAATTGGATTATATTCTTCACAAATATTTTTCAATGAATTAGTGTCTCCCACACAAGGAATTAATTAAATTGTTATTAGCAGCAGTCACATTAAAAGTAGCAAAGCATTGGAAATCTCGTACTGAGCTGTTGTTGCATAAATGACTAGACAGCTTATGGTGGGTTGGCCTATAAATAGTGACAGAGAACTTGACACCAGTCAGAAGTTATGTACCACAGGCACCTTTTGACAGATATTTTCATGTATTATATTTAGAAATGGGTCTCCTCCTCACAGACCACCCATCATGCAATTGAGCTTGTGGTAAAATGTTTTTTGAGCGCTTGAACAGACCTTACACATGGTGAGGGGTTGCTAATACATCAGTGGACAGGATCAAAATTCAAAATGACCTTGACAGATTGTTAGCCAAAGCTAACAAAATGAATTTCAAAAGAAAGAAATGTAAGGTCCTACACTTAGGCAGAACAAATAGAATGCAGAAATGTAGGATGGGGGATATGTGGCTGGATAACAGTACATGTGAAGGGGATCTAGGAGTCTTGGTGGACCACAAGCTGAACATGAGTCAGCAGTGTGATGTGGCAGCCAAGAAAGCCAACGCGATTCTTGATTGCATCAATAGGAGTATGGTGTCTAGATCAAGGGAGGTAATGGTACCACTTTCTTCTGCATTGGTTAGGCCTCATTTGGACTATTGTGTCCAGTTCTGGGCACCTCAAGTCAAGAAGGATATCGACAAGCTGGAGGGTGTCCAGAGGAGGGCGACCAAAATGGTGAAGGGTCCAGAGGCCATGCCCTGTGAGGAGCGGCTTAGGGAGCTGGGTATGTTTAGTCTCCAGAAGAGAAGGTTAAGAGGGGACATGATAGCCAGGTTTAAATATTTGAAAGGATGTCATATAGAAGAGGGAGCGGGCTTGTTTTCCACTGCTCCAGAGATTAGGAAAAGGAGCAATGGATTCAAGCTGCAGAAAAGGAGATTCCACCTGAACCTCAGGAAGAACTTTCTGATGGTCAGAGCTGTCCGGCAGTGGAATATACTGCCTCAATGGAGTGTGGTGGAGTCTCCTTCTTTGGAGGTTTTTAAGCAGAGGCTGGATGGCCATCTGTTGGGAGTGGTTTGATGTGGGTTCCTGCATGGCAGGGGCTTGGACTGGGTGGCCTCTGGGGTCTCTTCCAACTCTATGATTCTATGATTCTAAGAATGTGCTGTGTTAAATTGCTCCCTCCTGTAGGGGACAGCAAATAATTTAATCAATTTTCTCCTTTCTTCAAGACATCTTTGAAAACTATTGTTACCCTGTGTACTGGGGGTCCCGGGAGGGACACCAGACTGTGCTCAACTAAAGGTGGGGAAAATTAGCTCAGAGCACTGCTTAGCGTTATGAGAGGCAGGGTAATGTAGCGAGATCTTGAACCGTATGTGTACGGGGTCGGGTCGAGTCAAGGAGCACACAGAAGTTGAAACAATAAATGATGTTTATTAAACACAAGCAAAACAGTGTATGCAACACATTCACACAAGAAAACTAAAGGAAATAAAGGTTGGAGTGGTATAGAGGGATTTTTAGAGGGATTGCTGGTTTGGGTGATACTTCACCTGTCCTGAAGCCCGGAAAAATAGAGAGCGAGGCTGGGGTGCGATGTAGCTCAGCACGTGGAGCTGAGGGGAGGCTCGCCAAGCAAAGCGGCAGCAAGGCGGGATGGAACTCAGGAGTGATCCGAGGAAGGTCTCGGAATCAAGGGTTTTTATAAGGAGAATGTGACTGCAGGCTATGCCGTACTTGGGGGAAAACAATAGATTTGGAGTTGGAGACACAGCCTCTGAAACGTCAGAATCTGAGTGATTAAGTTATCGTAGCGGTTCTCAATAGAGTAGCCAGTATGCAAACGCAGAGTACTTGGGTATTGTATAGGTTACCCATCAAGCTGCCATTGCAGGGCAGAGGCTCTTTTGTAAGTTGCGTGCATACCTAATTAGAGTACTTGCCTGGAGGTCTCCTAAAGCAGTGAGTCAGCTATTTCTGGCCTGACTGTATTGTAGTTTGAATATTACGGCAATTAACAGCCGAGCTTGTTTACGTGCTTGTCCGGTGGCCTCGCAAGCACGTGGAAGGGAATAGAGAAGTGAAGCCGAATTATGATATCAAGAGGATATCTTTTAATATCCCCAAAGCTCGGACTAGCCAGGGCAGTAACAATGGGATGCAGTACTTCGGGTTTTTTTTTTACATGGGGATTCCTGGAATGGAACTCCCACATAACAGAGGGTGCACTGTGTTGATATTGTGATATCAAGAGGATATCTTTTAATATCTCCAAAGATCAGACTAGCCAGGGCAGTAACACTATTCACTTATCAAGAGGGTCTCCACTGACAGGGTAGTGGGGAGGCCTATTGAAGATCAGGGAGGCTGTAGCCTTCTGTGAGCTTCTTTTGGCTCCCCACTGTCCACTCCCCCATGACATTGGGAGGGTGTGGTGGGGAGTCAGTCAAGCATCAGGGAGGCTCTTGCTTTCCATGATCAGCTCAGCTGTCCCTCTCGATGATGGGGTGGGTGGGTGAGGGTACAAGTGCAGCTGGGTAAGGAGGATCATCCTTGCTGCTTGTGTTCTGGTAGTGGTTCACGATGACCCATTGTACACAGACTATCAGAAGAACTCACCAAGATCCTCCTTGCTTAGTTGTCCCCTCAACTTTTGGAGGGGAAGAAAAAAAGTGAGTCTGGCTGGAGGGCAGGCATAGCTCTTCGGTCTATTCAAGGATGGAAAAAAAATGAGAAGGGACAAGATTTTTAAACACTTAAGCCCTTGTTTTGTTTTGTTTTTCTTGTGTATTAGCATATTCTTTCCAGCTCTAAGAGATGGAATTGCTTATTAAGGCTGTTGGCAACCTCCTTGGACTTTTAAAAGATTATATGCTGAACTTGAAATATTTGGCTCCACTGTTGAACTTTGTGTTTCATTGGCTATGCATTGCATCTCTTGTTCTGTTTATTTTTGTTATTTCTATAAAAATCCAATTGATGTTTAACATTGCATGTCTGTATTCAAGTTCAAGTTGCTAATCAACTTATGTGGCCCTGTGAATTTCATAGGGTTTCCTTAGGCAAGGAATACTCAGAGGTGCTTTTCCCAGTTCCTTTCTCTGAAGGATAGCCTACACCAGCTCTTATTTGTTGGTGGTCTCCCATCCAAGTACTAGCCAGGGCTGACCCTGCTTAGCTTGCAAGATCAAACAGGATCTGGTGTCTTTAGGGTGTAAAGACTGAATAACTAACATATATTTAAAGACAACAGATAACAATTGGAACTGGTTGTATTACAGGAAAATAGGTTGTAATGTTTCATATTCTTCAAGAGCCATTTAATGGGCTTTACTACTTTTGAAATGACATTGTCCTATATTTCCTTGAGGTTTAGAAGCCTCTGAAGAAGGAATTGTATTTCTCAAAGAATTCAGGCACAATGCAAGATAGAAGTACTTTAAGAACTGTTTCTTTCTAACTCTCATGCATTTGTGACCCTGAGAAGCTTTCCTTTTCTCTCTGCTTCTATGGCTTGTGTGTGTGTGTGAATGATTGAGAGAAAGAAAAAGAGAGAAGGAAAAAAGAACTACTGAGAGGGTTTATATTGACTTGAGATGGTAGGAGCTCTCTTAAAAAAAGAAAATAATAGGCGATTCCCTCATAAGAAGGAACCAAACTTATGTTGAATAGTATGGATGGTATGATTTTAGGTGGTATTAGTTTGGTATTTTTAGAGGAGAGGTTGAAAACATAACAGCTAGTATAAATAGATAAATAAATAGCTAGTAGAAGTGATGCCTATACATAAGAACTGGAAATGAAACTAGAAAAGAGATTCAAGTCAATAAACTTTCATTTGCTCATTGAAAAACACGTTAAAATACTGCAAGCTGCTGATCTGTGGTACTTGGGATGCTTAGAATGCCTGACCTATGGATGCTGAGCAGGTGCCCCCACCCACATGATCAGGATCATGCGGGTGGAGATGGGTACAGGAGACAGCTAGTGGGGAAAGAGCTTCCCTGCTGGCTTTCTCCTCACCTCCACCTGATTGCGTGGGTGGGGAGCGAGGAGAAAGCTAGTGGGGAAGCTCTTTCCCCACTGGCTGTCTCCTGTGCCTCCCCCCACTTGTGCCATCAGGATCGGGCAGGTGGAGGTGAGGGGAAAGCCAGCAGGGAGGCTCTCGGCAGTGGCAGAAGGAGCACAGAGAACAGGTAATTGCCCTGTCTGCACCCTCCTGCCACTGGCCCAGGCCAGGGAATGGGATGGGGAGAATGGAGGGGGTAAGCGGTCATCTCACGAATAATCAAATTCATGACAGTGAAACTCACAAATGTGGAGAGAGAACTGTAGTACTCTACTATTTAGTCTTGCCACACCCTTTAATGTCACAGCCACACCAGAAAAGGAGTGGAGCTATCGTTGTTAAGCTATGATGATAATATAACTTAGTTTTACTTTGATTAATAGGGAAGGAAAACTTGTCTTGGGCAATTGGTTATTCATAATTACTTTCTTCCTATCTCTGGATAAAATGCAGTTTTATTGGGAAAAATATAGTTTAAATTGCTGCAGCAGTCATTGTTAAAAAAAAGGATTCCACTTTTTCACATGGCCTGTAAAACAGTCTACTCAACTTTTAGGGTTTTGTTGGTCCTCAAAAACTTTTTCATTTGTATTTTTGGGACAATTATAAGCGCTAGTCAAACACTGCTGGGCTATAAGATCATATTATCAATTTGGGAATAAATTGTGATTTTATCTAATCCAGCTGCAACATGAGGATAAATTGAAGTTTTGAAAGGTTGCAATAAAAACTGGAATAGTGTGACTGTGTCTAACACTTTTAGTAGGACAAAACCTTAAAGGACATCTGCCATAAAACTGGTGGAGCCTTTAACCACCTTCCAGATGATTATCCAAAGATATATTTCCTAGATAAATAAAAAGAGGAGTTACTCTGATACAGTTCATATTTTTAAATAGAAATGCTTGATCTGAATCTGCATTTACCAAGATCTAAACAGGGTTGCGATGTTTTGAACTGCTCCAGTTATTCTTAGAATTCATTGTATGTTCTGTAATTTTTTATATTTTATAAAGTGCCCATATATTTAAGTGATGACACTAAATGAACAGATACTAGCAATATATGTGCATGTACTGCCACAACATTTGATTGTCCTGATACAAAATATATATTCTGGACAAGAGTTCATTATCTGGACAGAATATGTAGAAACAAAATGCTTTTCAGTGGGCAAAAGCATGAGGGAAGGCTGCGTTTTATCAGCCTGTCTATTTAATCATACAGAAACTGGGTTTGAATTAGAGGAAGGAGGAAGGAAAATGGGAAGAAGAAACATCAAAGATGATACCATATTACTAGCAGAAAATACCAGAGAAGGACTATTGGTGAAAGCTCAGGAAGAAACTGCAAAAGCGGATTGCAGCTTAATTATATTTTTTTAAAAAAAATGGAAGTATGACCACAGAAGATTTATATAATTTTAAACTGGGTGAACATACTGAAATTGGTAAAGACATTGAAAATGTCAACCATTAATCAAAATGGAGACTGTAGTAAAGAAACTGGAAGAACTGGAAGGGCAATGGAAGAACTGGAAACTGGAAGAACACTTAAGAACTGGAAGGGCAGCTATGCATGAACTGGATAAGATCCTAGAGTGTAAAGATTGAACACCAAAATCTGGACCATACTTTTCTGTGTATGCATGTGAAATCTGGACAGTAATAGGAACAAAATAAACTCATTTGAAATGTGGTACTGGTGAAGAGTTCTACAAATGCTGTGGTCCACCAAAAGGATTATTGTCAGTAAAGTTGAAGGGAGGAGGAAAAGAAAAAAGTTTGTCTTTGTGGTCTTTGTGCCTCACACATGGGTCTTTGCACTTGTACGCTTGTACATCCACAGAATGTTCCAGAGCCGAGTAACTTTTGGTGGTAACCCTGCCCCTCCAGGCACCTGTATAAATAATTTCAAGAGCTACTCCCCTCAGTTCCTTTTCATCTGTTGTCAGATTCTCCTAACAGAACTCCATCTGAGTAGTTTCTTTGACATTTCTCTCTCTTTATTCCTGACCATTGGTAGTGAGTCCTTTGTATGGCCTCTAGGGCCCTCTTCAAGAATTGTTCCTCATACATTGGTTTATGCAAAGTATTGGAAGGAAACAGAAATTCCATCAATGAATGAATGGCTTAGTAGACTGATGACAATTGTGGAAAAAGGTTAACAGACAAACTGAAAGGTCTTCCAGAATGAGATTTCATAAGGAATTGGTAATTATTGATTGAATACTTGAGAGAAAGTGAAGATGAAATTATGATTTTAGGGTTCTGAACTTGCTATTTCTATTTTGCTTTGCTTTGATTAAATAATATATAATGTGATATCATGCAAACAAGTTAAAGAAAATTATAGATGATTTTAATTTGTTGCTCTATTATAATATTCTTTTTAATATTTTTATATTGTAAGTAAATATATGGATAGACAGATATTCTAATTTACTATTTTAATTATTACTATTTTATAGTTTAGAATTATAGAATTAAGATTAAGCAACAACTGTTAAATGTAGTGTTTTTTTTATTATACTAGTGCTTTAATAGGTTACGATGAGTTGTTGATAGAGAGGGCAGGAACCCCTTTTTAGTTATGTATAGTTATATGTTTTTTAGTTTAGATAGATTGCTCATTAAGATAGTTCAGTTTAGAACGAAGTGGATAATCTGGTTGCATTATATACTAGAATTCAGATATTTCATAAATGTATGTATGTTTTTGTGTTTATATTATTATTATTTTCCATCTTTGTTTTTGGTGTTGTGTTTTTATATACTCAATAAAAAATACAAAAAAAAAAGAATTATTCCTCATGTAAAGAAAGATTCCTCACTCAAACACTCATTCCGAATGGCTCTTCAGACTTGGAGAGGGCAGCTATGTGAATCCTTGCCTGTTTATGAAAGATTTATGATTCTGGGCCCGAAAAACTGTCTCTCCCACTTACAGGTTTTCCTTTGGGAGCAATCTCTAAAAGTTGTTGAGGTTGCTGTGCAAAATCACCTGCTTCGTTCAGCATCCTCTTCTATTTTTAAGAAAAAGCCATTGGCCTCACTCCTTCAGGGGCTGTCTTCTTTGAAATTGATGATGTCTTCCCCATCATTGTCAGTTAGGTCAGTCGCCCTCCTGACCATAGTGTAGAGTGATCCAGATTTTGAGACCTGCCTCTCTGACACCAGGTAGGTCTGTCAATGTATGGCAAAAATCTGCCAGAAGACAAAAGGGAGGTGTTGCTGAACCTGCCACTCCCAGGAAGATGACACGGACAAGAGACAAGGAACACTACAAATTGACTGCATTGAGGATCATCATTTGTCATCCTGAACCCCTCCTCCGACTTGGCTGTCTGTTCAAGAGATGCCTCATACCAGTACTGAACCAGACCCTGGCTCAGTCAGACTCCAACAAGCCCTCTGGTCCAAGATTCACAGGATAGCCAGCAACCCCCTTGCCAATAGCTCAAGACCAAGAGCACCCACCCCACCTCGTTGTGAGGCATCTAGTCTTTCTGCCCGAGCATCATATCACTAGATCAATGAGCCGGCATTCATCTTATCTTTCACCTTCACTGGTCTCATTGGTCTGACACAGATCACTATTGGCCTCGTGTGGAGAATATTGTTATGATTGGTACTGTGAGGAAAGTTCTGACTGACCTCGACGTCATCACTGCTACCAGGAAATCTCTCCAGAATCTGACTCCATGGCCGCCCGTTCCCATGCATGTGACTCTCCATGGCTGGGACCATGGCATGCATATCTGTTGGTTCTGACAAGGGAGATTCCCTATCATTGGTACTACTCTCACTACCCTGATCAATTTCCTCACAGAGGTGTACCATCAGTACTAGTCTCCATCTTTTTCTCCTTTATTGTGCTATTATTGATTCTGCTGTCTGATACCATACCGAACTCACTCTCAGTCTCAGTCTCCACTGGCTTCTTCTCATGGCTACATGGATGTTCACCTGCCAACCATATCAACTCATTCCTTGCAAACAGGATTGGGCCGCTTCTCCACCTCTGGAACTGCCTTCCAAGAAATCACCTCCTATCTCATGGAAGCCATCAGCCCCTCCACAGGCTGTTTCTCCATGCTCCTTTTCTGGCAATGAGGCTGCAGAATCCTTGGAACCTCTCCTCCTCTCTTCTATGGAGAATGAGGTAGATGAATCTGGCCATCATTTACCATCCAAAGAAATGTACCCCAAGCTGACTTCATGCTTTGTTTGGTGAAGTCCTTTGAGCTCGAGGTCAAAACTCAAGCTATCCATTCTTGATCTCATCTTTCAAAAGGTAGATATCCACAGCCCCACGCCAGCTATGCTACCACTATTGCCAGTGTTGTCAGATTACTCTGACAGTTAAGCAGTTGTGAGTGAAGCTGTCATCTGTCCCTCTGACTGTGAAGCATATAGAAAACCTCTACTGGATACAACAAGAGGTCACTGCCTTTCTCCTTACTCAGTTCCTAACACCATCATAGTCAGATGGCTCAATCTGCTTCCATCAGAAAGTCAATCCCACTGGGTAAAAAAGGCCACTGCCTTACTTTGTTTGATAGGAAGTTCTACACCTCTGCCAGTTTAGCTATCCAGGTTCCAGCTATCAAGCCTGCATGGCAGGCTATCAATAACTCCTCTGGGAGAAGATCACCTCATTCATCCTCTGTCTCCATGAGAACCAGAGAAATATGGCCATTCTTTTCCAACAGAAGCCTGTCGCCTTGCTACCAAGCTAATTACAATAGCATGCCTTGGTGCTGACTGAGCCAGTAGAGTCATACCCACTTCCTTTGGCCTCCACTGCTACACCTGTTTAAAGTTGGCAAGCTTGACCAAAGAAGCTCAGAACTGGATCAAAGACCTTCTCTTTGATGGCAAAGGCCTTTTCAATGCTCACATGGATGAAGCCATGGATATACACTTCAAGGCCCAGACTACAGCAAAGAAAATAGTTTTCTGCCCTGCAACGTGTTCACGATCTACCAGGCTCCCTTGGAGGAGATCAAGTTTATCCTCTATACCCCTCCTAATATTCTTCATTTTCCTCAGTACCCCCAGTCTTCTCAATCTGAGCAATCCCAGCACTGTACCAGACATTCCAGATATATGACCCCTCTTCCAACCAAGAGGTCTTGTGCAGCCACCAAACAATGACTTGACTCAGGGAGCCTTCCACCTTTCTACCTCCATCCTTGAACCAATGCCTTCTCCTCTGAGTGCCTCCTACCTTCCTGCATGGGAATGCAAATGCTGGGATTCATGGGCCCTTATGACTATCCGCTTCAGTTATGCAATTGAATTCATCCATCTGCTTCCTTTAAGAGTCTTCTGTTGCACTCTGGCATCAGAGGTTCTTTGGTAAGAGGTCAATACCCTTCTTGTAAAGGATACAATCATGTGCCTTCCTCCATAGGCTGCTTGCATTGGTTTCTTTTCCCAGTACTTTACTATACTGAAACAGGATGGCTCCCTTTGACCCTTTATGGGGTAAACCACTATGTCTGCCTCAGGAGATTTCATACGGTCCCCTTTTTGTCCATCCTACCCTTCCTTAAACCTGGAGAGTAGTTCATCTTGCTGGACCTTTAGGATGCTTATTTCCATATTCACATCCATCCTCAGCACAGAGAATAACTCAACTTCACTGTTGGTTCTGCCGTCTTCCAGTACAGGGTCCTGCATTTTGGTCTGTGGACACCCCACTTCATGTTTACAAAGATGATGGCAGTGGTTGTTTCCCATTTTCAAACATGAACTATAAGGACCTCCTACCTCAGCAACTGGCTCCTATGGCTATGACAGAGTCCAAACTATGCAAGAACATACACAGAACTCCTTGACCTCAGACTCCAAGTCAATGTTGAGAAGTCCTGCCTCGTACCCTCCCAGCATTTACCATTTGACTTCAGGCTCACTAGAGCCTTCTCCCCTTCACCTGGGGCTTACACAATCTGCTCCCAGGTCAATTGAGTACTCTCTGGGCCCACATCATAGTGTGGGTTCTAGGCCTATTTGCAGTCACAACCACCATGGTTACCTTCTGTACCAGGTTGCATTTTTGCCTTTTGGAATGGTGGTTTCTCTGACAGTTTGACCTTCAGTGACACCACCCCAATTTGCAATTAGTAGTACTGCACCACATCTGCTCCTCCCTCTACTAGTGGCTTCACTTTTCCAACCTCTCCCAAGGGCATACCCTTCCACCCCCTCCAAACAACCATCTTTCTTCCTTCAGACACATCCAGGCAGGGTTGGGGCACACACTGCCAAGACTTCTGAGTCCAGGGCACATGGTCTCACATGCAGTGTCCTCTCCACATCAGTGCCCTGAAACTGTGTGTGGTCATCAAGGCTTTCTGTGCTTTCAATACGGTACTTCTCTTAAGGTCCTGTCAGACAACATGACTACAGTGTTCTACATCAACAAGCAGGGAGGAATGAGGTCAGCTATGATGACTGCACTGCCCACACTGCTTTGGAACTAGTGTATCAGCCAGGCCATACTTCCACTAGAGGTCCATGTCCTGGACCGTTCCAATGTTAGCAGACCCTGAGCAGGATCCTCCTTGAACCACATGAGTGGACCCTCTTGGATGTGGCCTTCACGGCAATTTGCTTTCATTGGAGCCATCCTGCAATCAACGCATTCGCTTCTCAGACAAGTGCCAAGTGCAACCACTATTACAGCAGAGGGAGGTTCCAGTGTGAACTCTCTAGGGGACATGTTCCTACACTCCTGGACTGGATCCCTCCTTTATCTCTTCCTTCCCTTTCCTCATGTGAGTGTTGGTCAAGATCCAGGAAGACTGCTCCAACTGTATCCTAGTCGCTCCCTGGTGGCTGTGTTAAGTGTGGTTTCCCCTCTCCCTCTGTCCTATCAGGACCATCTGTATCTCCCCTTCACTCCAACTGTTCCAACTCATGAGAACAGTAAGATACATTTGGACCTCAAGCCTCTCCACTCACTGCATGTTGCATCTGCAACTGCTGCAGGACCGCATCTGAACTATTTTCTTAGCATCTCAAAAGCCTTTCAGTTGCCACTCCTATGCCCTCAAGTGGCACTGCTTTTATGCCTTTGCTCAGACCTCAGGCCTTCTGTCCCTTCCCATAGATGAGCAGTCTGTAAAGACCTTCCTCCTTCACTTGAAAGATTCAGGCCTTGCCTTCTCTTCACTTTGAGTCTTTTTGGCAGCAGTAGTGGCACACCAGCCACAGGGTTGTTTATCAGCTGAGTTGTTCCATATCAAGAGGTTGCTCCAGGGTCGTTCCAATCTCTATCTTCTGATTTGCAACCCTATACGTTCATAGATCTCTCTCACTTATCCTTTCTGAACTCACGAGAAAGCTATTTGAACGCATGGCCACTGCCAACTTTCACCTTCTCACACATAAAACAACCTTCCTCATTGCAGTCACCTCCTGCATATAGATAGATAGATATCTTTATTATGATCATTGATCAGCACAAAAGGGGATACAGAATATAAAAGGTAAAGGCATTAAAAGCAGTAATAAAATGGGATAAAATATTTAAAACAGTATAAATGCAGAGTTAAAAGCAGTGTTACAGCCATAGACTGATGTAAAATCATAAAAATATAAAATAGACAAGACAATAAAATAGCTTATCAAAACAGATATAAGTATACCTAAAAATTCGGCACCAGTAACAACATTTATTTGTCAGATGAAGAGCCCTAATAGACCTAGGTGGGCCTTTGGATCATGTATTTGCTAAACTATGCTGCTAATCATCACTTGTCACATTTTAATAGCTGCTGCACAGAATTTGGCCACCCTATATGTTATATTAGGATTCGTATCTGAGAGCAACAGAGGAACATAAAACTGATCAGACCTACCAGTGTAATTATAGAGTATTGGCAAAATAAGATCAGACGGTAAATCTCTATAGAATGAGCACTGAAGGAGCACGTGTTCTACAGTTCTATTTGACCAGAATCACATGGGCAGCATCTTTCTGAAAGTGCAATTTTCTTATAGCGACCTTCGAGGACAGCTGACGGGAGAGTGTGACATCGAGCCAAGGTGAAGGCCTTACAGTGTTTTGGCAGTTCTAGATTGCTTATGTAAGCCATAGGCATTTTAAGGTACTTATTATATTCTCTGATGGTGAATGAAGGGAATCTAACTAGATCCATTTGGTGCTCTATGTCAGTGATATGCTGTTTTATGGCTGCTTTAGCCTGATCGTACCCCAAACTAAATAAAAAATTAGGGGGAAAGCCCAAGGTCAAGATTTTACTTGAAATTTCCTTATACCCTAAGGACTGGAATCCATCCTTCAGAAGAAGAGGGACAAGTCTCCTGGAAAAAAAGACTAACGTAAGCCAGTAATTAAGTGTGGTCATCCATATTCTGGCCTCTGTGCTAAAAAAGCCTGCCTGCAACTGCAGAGTGGCATTGGAGACGCATTTTGGAACTTGAAAGACTGACTTCAGAAACTTAAACTGGTTGTGCTCCAAAGAGGAACTATTAGGGAAAGGGCCTAATTGGGCTCCATATAAAAGTTGGGTGATTGATTTTGCTTCAAATAATTTTAGAGCTGCCGGGACATATTATCCACCTTTTGTTCTAAAGAATTTATTCATTGCCATTGAGCTCCTCTGGGCATTGCTAACAACATAGTTCCCGTGTGTTTTCCTGCTTCCTGAGGAATGAAAGACTACACCCAAGTATTTGAAACAGGAAACCTGTTCAATCTTATGGGAATCTATAAGCCAAGAAAGACGCCTAGGATGTTTGGCAATTGCCATGATTTTAGTTTGATTTTAGTTTTTTGATAGTTAAGCACTAAATGATCTTCTTTGCAAAACTGGGACAATTCTTTCAAAGCTCCTTTAAGGCCGATAGGTGTTCTCGAAAGGATGGCTGCATCATCTGCATAAAGCAGTATAGAGATGGTTCTTCTAGCTAACTTTGGTGGGTGGAAATTGGCATTATGAAAGCAACCCACCATTGAATTAATATTAAAATTAAGCAGAAGTGGAGCCAAGATGCAGCCTTGCTTTACTCCCTTCTCTGTTTTAATCACTCTAGTAAGATGACCTTGTAAGGTACATCGTACTTTAAGGGAGGTTTCTTCATGTGGCATTTGTATTAGGTAGAGTAATCACCTATCAATTGAAGATACCTCCAATTTTTCCCATAGTATGGAGTGTGAAATGGAATT
This sequence comes from Cyclura pinguis, assembly GCA_030412105.1. Taxonomy (NCBI): domain Eukaryota; kingdom Metazoa; phylum Chordata; class Lepidosauria; order Squamata; family Iguanidae; genus Cyclura; species Cyclura pinguis. The sequence continues at coordinate 178,031,792 of CM059599.1, forward strand.
AAGATGTTCTTTTAAAGTCAATAAAGGCAGCATACAAGGCAGTAGTATTACCAGAAGAGTATTTCCCAATGAGGTGTTGTAAACTAAGCATTGATCAATAGTCGATGGACTTTCCCTAAAACCAGCTTGTTCATCTGCTACAATATTCTCTTGTTCCAGCCAATCAGCTTAGTAATTGTGTTAAGCAGACTAATTGGTCTGTAATTTGCTGGATTATCCTTTGGTCCCCTTTTAAAGATGGGTACAATGACTGCTAGTCCCCAGTCTGAAGGAACACATCCATAGGAGTCAATACAAGTGAAGAGAGAAGCCAGGAGAGGAGCCCAGAACTCCAAGTTGTTTTTAAGAAGGGAGGGAGCCGTGGTGGTGCAGTGGTTAAATGCCAGTACTGCAGCCACAAGGTTGTGAGTTCGATCCTGCTGGGCTCCAGGTTGACTCAGCCTTCCATCCTTCTGCGGGTCAGTAAAATGAGTACCAGCTTGTTAGGGGCAATTAGCTAACACATTGTAAACCGCTTAGAGAGCACTTAGCTGATAAGCAGTATAGAAATACACATGCTATTGCTATTGCTATTTAATGACTTCTGGTGGAATCAAGTCCTTTCCCTGTTCTTAATTGAGCTGCAAGGCTGTTTATTTCAGACACCATCACAGGAGGCCACGGTGGAAAAGACAATTGAGTGTGATCATCTTTTCCAGCACTGGAGTCTGAATATAGATCTTGGAAATACACTTCCCAAATATTGGGAGTGATTGAATAATCTATCCTGTTTGAAGCTCTGCTTTATATACCAGATGTGATATGCCAAAAGAGGGATGGGTCATTAGATTTAACAGCTTGAATAAGGCAGGACCAGTTGATCTTCATAGCTTTTTTCTTTTCATGTGCCAATAATAGTTTGTATTGTCTCTTTTTCTGAAGCAGTTCTAATGTGGTGAATGATGATGTACTAGCTAAATGTGACTGATACGTAGCAGTAAGATCTTTTTTTTGCTTTGACACAATCTTTATCAAACCGTGATTTTGAGTAAAATCTATTTGGTCTTGATTGTGTACTACCATAATATAAAAGCAACTGACATAACTCCTGAATCAGTATGTTTATCAAGGAGTACCTCAGGGAACTCTGCAGAAAGGATTGCAAGTTGACGACTCCGAAAGTGATGATTAGACAAAGAATCAGTTATCACATGATTTAACTGTGGGCACCATTTAGGTCTGCGATAGGTTCTTTCATCAGGGATAATATCAATTAAATGAAGGTCTTCAACGAGGCTCTTGTGTAAAGTTAATTAGCTGCAGAGTTATTGGGAAGTGATTATTGTCACACCTTGGGATAACTTGTAAGTCCTTTACATATACAAGAAGGTCCCTAGAGGTAATTATATAGTGGATTGCACTCATTCTGAGTAATCTTTATCCATAACTCCATTTAGTGTGTGGAGATTTAATCTGAAAGTAAACGCCAAACACAAGCCCACATAGTTGGCTTTCTGGTCTTTGGAGCAGCATGTCAATAGGACTGCATCTTATTCTAAGTGTGGGGGTGGAAAATTATAAGGTGCTATCATCAGGGCCCAATCTAGCATTCAAGTCACCTCCCAATATCACAGATGCTTCAGGGTATTTAGTAGAGAGATCAGCCACATATGACTCAAGTTCTGCCCACAGTGCTTTAAAATGTGAGTCTTCTGTTTCAGTGCAGGCGTGTAAATGTTGATAATCTATAAATTGGTAGATTTAAATTGAATCTTAACAGCCATAGCATATGATTTAAATGAGGAGAGTGATATAGAAGCTCGTAACGTTGTGGAAACCAAAATTCCTAATCATCCTATGGCTCTACCATACCTGGACCCTGCAACTTAGGGAGAAAGAATGAAACCCATTTAATGACAACTCTCCCATAAACCAAGTTTCCTGTATCAGAAGAATATCAAAGCAAAATGAGAAGGTGATAAAACTGGGGTCACTAATGGCTGCAGTCCATCCTGCCACATTCCAAGTTAGGAGAGAAATCTTACTCTGGCCCTTTCGTTGTCAGGCAGATATATTATCACACACAGGTTGAGTATGTGATCTTACAGGAGGTGATGGAATCCCATGGGGTAATAGTCCAGATGAATGGGACTTCTTATCCAAGCTTTCAGTCAAATCCAGCTGATGGGCAGTCTACTGACGTTAGAAATTATTGGCACAATCTCCTTCCATGGTTGATATATAGAGTCACCATCATCTATTTTTTGTCATAGTTCATGGTCTTCTAGGAATCACATATCAATCCATGAGGAGGGTCTTGTCTTTAGAATTGTTGACCTCAGGTCATACTGCACAGGTATATCAGTCCAAGTAGTGCAGTCTTTGGGTCTTATAGCCAAGGAAGTCATTTGCTTTTCTCCCTGATGAATTGAGGCACATATTCCTTCTTGTTTATTCACTGTCTCCTCAGTTGGATGTAAAATTTCTGCTTTTGTAGACTCTTCTGCAACAGTTAACTGGTGTTTATTTGAGAACTATTTGGTTAATAGAGTTGTTCTGAAGTTGTCTAATCATTTCAGAATATTATTTTGTTCCTCAAGTGGAAGAGCAGAGAATGAGTTCAAAAGATCTTTTTCCTCACCACAACATGCAAGGTCTATCTTGAGGGAACATAATTTAAACTCTGACTCAAATGGTTTGTTCTGTTTTTCCCCTATAGTGCCAGCTAAACCGGGTTTTACGGTGTCAGGACCTTCACTGGTCAAGTCAGTCAAGTTTTCACAGGGTTTTGATTGTTGAGTAGCATGACTAAAGTTACCTCCCTTTAAGTACAAAGGTGGTACTCGATTTTCAAACAGTCTTGTCACAATTAAGCCAAGATGTGCTAGCTCATCCTTATTTTTCAATATCCAGCTAGCCATTGACCAGTTTTAAAATGTGACCACTGTATGAGCACGTACATAATTAAAGAATAGATATTCTATTTGTATCATATCCTTGATAGTGCAAAAATTAATGGAGGACGTACTTAGTAACTTTACAAAATGAGCTTTGCGTTCATACTGCGATAGGAACCCTGCAGGTTTAAGGATAGTTCAGAAACACCGGTTTTTGACAGAACAGCACAAGTTTCCAATTGATGTCCTTCGTGTTTCCCTTCTGTACTTCTTTTTGCTTGAGTGCCATCACTGACCAGGGGTCTGGAGGACCCAGATTCCGGAACTGGACTCTGGGAAGGTCTACCTGACTGGCATCTTTTCCCCATAGTTCCTTCAGGGCAGAAGAAGGTTTGTACATTTGGTCTACAAGCTGGGGTGTTAATAAGTTTGCACCATTTGTTGGCTTGGTGCTGATGCGGCTGTTGTCCTTAGACTTTATATTTATTTCCTTGGGTAACTTTATCTCTGATTTTATCTCCCTGGCTAACAAATCAAAAAGTTTCTCAAAATTCATCTTAGATGCATGCTTTGGTTGTTTTACATCCTTTATATTTTTACTTTTCTTCCAATTCTTTACAGTCTTCTTATTATTTGCTCTTTTCCTAGAGCGATTCTTATTTGATTTAGCAGATAAAAGGGAGTTACCTGGTTTTATTGGTTGCTGCTTACCAGCATTTAAAGCTTTATCCACTTGCTTGTCTATATTCAATATTTTGTAGACTTTCACAAACAGAGTCAGGAGCTCAGTACAATCATTTAAGAAGGATTTAATATACTGTATATCTTTGGACAGGGAGCAGTCCACGTGGTATCTCCAGTAATTAGTTAGTTATTACTATGTGGCTTTTCCAAGCGTGTCCCTTCCATGTGCCCATCTAGCTCCAAGGCTTGTTTTAACTTTAATTCCCTCTGCTCTCTATCAGGCTCACCAGTTCGAGGGCATTCCTTTAATAGCCTAGTCTCAGCAAGGGCAAATTTCTACTGCCAGGTTTAGGGCAGGAGAACCTTCCTTTGTACACCTCTTAAGTTTGTGCAGTTGTTCTTGCTTGCAAACTGGAAACTGAGGGGTTGAAGCTAATGGGTTGTTTTTTTAATAGCTGATCCTTCTTCCCCTCCTCCACACCTGGAGAGAAGAACTGAGTTATCTTGCAGAAGAGAAGGTTAAGAGGGGACATGATAGCCATATTTAAATATTTGAAGGGATGCCATGTAGAGGAGGGAGAGGGCTTGTTTTCTGCCGCTCCAGAGACCAGGACAAGGAGCAATGGATTCAAGCTGCAGGAAAGGAGATTCCACCTGAACCTCAGGAAGAACTTCCTGATAGTCAGGGCTGTCCGGCAGTGGAATATGCAGCCTCGGAGTGTGGTGGAGTCTCCTTCTTTGGAAGTTTTTAAGCAGAGGCTGGATGGCCATCTGTCGGGAGTGCTTTGAGGGTGTTCCTGCATGGCAGGGGGTTGGACTGGATGGCCCGTGTGGTCTCTTCCAACTCTACATTTCTATGATTCTATGATTTGTCTATCCTTTCCGTTTGTGTCCAGCCAAAAGAATACTTTCAAGTGGAGCAGGGTCCAGCATATTTCTGTATGCCCTTCTTGTATACAGCATTACTAATATGTCACAAAAATGGTGCAGTTAGGACTCCACGACCTTCCAAATCACAGCTATCTGGCAGAGCTCTTTTAACAATAAACTCCATTTTTAATTCCTTCCTCACATTCCCGGTTTTCATAATACAGGCTTACTTGAGATCTTTCCATCCTTGGCAGCCTTTGTATCTTATCCAACAAAGATGAAGTTGTGATTCTTTGTTTCGGTTCTCCCACTTTACCTCTTAGTCAGTAGCAATTTTAAGTAGGAGTCTGGGAGGTTTCTGAAATAATTTTTTTAAAAGTTAGATGCATGCTTGCAGGAGAGCTCTCTTACTATGCGTCTGCCTCTGATGCCGTCTTGCTCCTTCCTCCTGTCACCTGCTCCAAACACAAACTGGTGAGCTATGTGCTCTGCATTCCAATCAAACCTACCTGATCTTCCACAGGGACGAGGTGGGTCTCAGGTTTGACCTGATGTTCATCGCCAAAGGTCATCTCCCCATTCTACCTTAGTGCAGATGTTGTCCTACCAGCCTTTCACCAAAACCCCTCATTGGAGCTGGAAAGTACTCTCCATACCCTCAGTGTTTCCTGGGCCCTTGTCTTCTATACTAGCTAAACAGCTTCCATCAGTCTCTTCGTTTGCTATGTGGGTCATCACATGAGTTCCTGGTTTCGTCCCAAAGGCTCACCCACTGGGTAGTGGACTTTGTTAACCTAGCCTACCAGTTGACATGGAAACCTCTGTCGCATGTCCATTCTCACTCCCCTAATGTCGTCTTTACCTTTTATGCCTGCTTCCGGGGCATCTCCCTTCCAGAGATTTGTAAAGTAGCTACCTAGGCATAGTTGTCCACATTTGTTCACCACTACCATTTTGATTGCAGAGCTCAGGGAAGATTCGACCTTAGGGCAGTGTTGTTCTGCATCCTGAGCAGACCCTCACCACTTCCTGTGGTCAGATATCTAATTACACACACACACACACACACACACACACACACACACACAGAGGCCACGAAGAAGAAGGACAGACTGCTTACTTGTAATTGTAGTTCTTAAGAGTGGACATCTTGTGCCCTCACAGAACCCACCCTTCTCTCCTTTCATCACAGATCCACTCCTATCAACAGATATCGAAACTGAGGGGAGTAGCTCTTGGTGCTATATATGTGTGCTTGGAGTGGTGGGGTTACCACTAAACTTTATTCAGCTCTGTCACATTCCATGGATGGATCTGTGCAAGCATGAAGGCTCCATGTATGAGAATTGCTAACTTTCAATTCCTCAATTGAAATTCTTTCTCAATGTATCCCTGTTAATATATAGTACCACTGGCTCAGACTTAAAATGAAGTGAGATTAAGTACAATAATGTTATTGTATGCCTTCAGGTGGTTTCTAACTTATAGCAACCCTAAGACAAATCCTCCAAAGGGTGTTTCTTTCTTTTTTTTGCAAGATCCATTCAGCAGAGGTTTGCCTTAGTCTACCTCTGAGGCTTAGACAGTTTGACTTGCCAGAGGTCACCCAGTGGGTTTCCACGGCCGAGCGGGGATTCAGATTCTCTTCTCTAGAGGTCCAGAGCAAAATGCTCAAACCACTACACCACACTGGATCTCCAAATAATAACATGCACACAAAATAATACAATAGTGACCATATTCCCAGTGATGAAACTATTAACATTGGCTTTGAAGTCTATTTTCTCAGATTTTGAACACAGAGAAATTAATAAGTTTATATTACATTTTAGTATAACTGAACCTAAGGATGTGCTGTGTTAAATTATAAGAGAGGAACAATGCTGTTTCAAATACAAAAAAACTTGTTCTGTCCTCAGAAATATTGTTTCTGGCATAAAAAATAACCAAAAAACCCCTAAGCATTTTTTCCTGTTCAAGAGTCAAATCAAAAACAAACAAATACCCCCCCCCCCCAAAAACATGAATAGATTCTTGCCTGTCTAGGAGTTTCCCTGTCAAAGTTTCTGACACTTGAGAAACCCATTTTATTTTTTACAATTAGAATATTTTTGAGTATTCTTTCCATCTCTGGTCTCTAGTGTGATGCAAGATTGCAGTCTCATAGATATAAAAACGATATAAAAACATGTTTGTATTAGATTCAGACAAATTATACTTCAGCTTATGCTCAGTAAGATTACACAAGTGAAAGAGCAATGTAAATGCCACTTGATAGTACTGTTGTCAAGGTCCGAGATTTCTGGTACTTTTTAATCCAGAGAGAAATTCAGCCACCCTGGACTATAGGATTCCCAACAAAAGACACACAGGAAACCAGATCTGGGTTTAAGCACTATTCATATAATATTTATTAACACATGAACTACAAAATCACATTTGTATCAAGAGCTCTTGCACACACACATTCTCACGACATACTCACAAACAGTCCTTTCGCCGAACATTGATCAGGTGTCCTCGAAAGGGTGGATGACTCCTTGCCGGTATCAGAGTCATAAACAGGAGCTGAAAATCTTCCACTCTTTATACCCATGTTTCTCACTTCTTGAGAAAAAAACATGTTCTGTCGGTTGCCAGGGTTCCAGGACTTTCATTGTGTAAAGGCAATCAGGCAATTAAAAGAATAGTTCATATCATTTTGTACCTTACTAATAAAAGGTTGCTTGCAGAAGAAGTGGTCATATATCATGTTGTCAGGAAATGTACTATACATCAAACGCCTCAGTGGTTTTCGGCCATGCAGGGTAGGGTCAGAAAAACATCAGCGCTTGCCCGTCTGAAGGCTTCAAGCTACACTCATGGGTCCGTGCAGCTCAGGAGTACGCTCTGTTTGTGCCAAGTCCTTATTGTTTTGCAAACTTTCTTCTCCGGCCAAATCAGCATTCCTGGAATTCTCACGTCACAGTTCAAGGAACCCTCGCTCCACAGTTCCAAGTCCATCCCACAGTAATGCAATGCGCGCGGCCATTTTCTTTGGCTCAGGACTCTACTTTCAACCGGAACCCATTCGTTCATCACACTGTTGCAATATGAACAAAAGTGCAAACGTGTTGTGTCACACAGAACTGTGGTTCTGAAACTTTGGTCCTCCTAATGTTTGGAACATCAATGTCCAGAATTCCTATACGTTGGCCATCTAGCTGGGACTCTGAGACAAAGTCCTTGGTTTGGCGGACCAAAGATTAAGCATTGCTGTATAAAGTATACAAATTAATTTGTCCTCTTATGTGAACAAATCCTCTTGCTGTCCCCTCTTCTGCATTTCATTGAATTTCTGTTTTGTTTTATTTTTATACATCTGTGGAGTGTGTTCTTGTTACCTTTATAGTTGACCCCATGAATAACTCAGTGCTTCAAAAGAGTGTATAAAACACATTAATATAGATTATTACGTAGCTCCACCTCACAGATATTTCTGGTATCTTTTTTGCTTATCTTCATTTTCACAAGAGAGCAGGATGAGGAAAGATTTTAGCTGTGAATGGCAACTTCTGTAATAACCATTTTACATGTAAATTGTAGGGAATTATGTTCTATAGTAAAGTATATCACTCTTAGTTATAGCTGGTGTATTTAAAGGTTTCAGTGAGTTCTTGCTTCTTTCTAATTTTCTTTTTAGTTAAAAAAAATCTCATTGTGAATCTAATATTTATCAGCTGAGCTTTAGTATGTGGATTTTTTAAAAAATTGCATATCTCAAATGCTGTATGGAACACACAGTTCTTTACTGATGAGTTACATTTCTTTTTTCCTTGCGTATTTGGATTCAGCTCCTCTTTCATTCAGGTATACTGGTATCCCTAAGCCTTTCTGGGCCACAGCTGGAGCGAGTGGTGATTGACAGAACCCTGATGGGGAAGCTCATCTCCGACACTATCAGCGATGGTAATTATACCCATGTGCAATTCACTTGCCTACATTTACAGTGGAACAGGAGGAATAGTATGTCAACAGGTAGACCAATTATTACCACTGGAGACTTGGAAACACAACAAGTAATTACATATAATGCCATAGTTACTACCCTCAGGAACAAAACCACTTTAGAAAAAAATATTTAACATCAAGGTTTCTGTTCTTAGCAACTATTACATTTCTCTTCTAAATCTCACTCCCCTGGGACTTCTTCCCTAAAGGTATTACATTTAGCACATGTAGTACCCCTACCCGATTTGAGTGCTTTGTTCTGTACCCACAAGCACAATGCAAATAAATAATATGGCAACAATGAATGTAAGTTCTCAGTTAATGCTAGTGTCTTTCATGACAGTGACCAATTAACGTATGTTCTGCCCAGTATTGTTAGGTAGGATGGGAAACAACATTTCAAATTCTTAGTAAAGATGGTTCATCTCTGCCCTTCTTCCCAATGATCCTTAAATAAAGATGTAAGAATTGAGCCTAGATGTTAAAAGATGTTAGAATTGAATCGAGAACCTTATATAGGCACCCACATTTTAGACGAACTTCATTCACAGTATTCCATGTTTGGGAGAACAGACCTTTGTTGAGTTATATGTACTGTCACCTATAGCTGGATGGAGTGAGAGGTATGACCCCGGGAGGTAAGAACTAAATAGTTCTTGCCCTGTGGTTCTTATCCTGAGGCTGGAGCCTGGGCCCACAACAGAGACCCGCCTATCAGTGGACCTGATCAACATAGGAAATAGACTTTGGAAAACTTTTGCCAAAAGAAGGAGACAAAACAAAGTTAGGGAAGGAAGAAAACACAAGGACCAGATACTGAGGGTGCTGTTGAATATCTATTCATGTTGTGGCTAAAACAAAGAAAGGGAAGTGGTCTTCTGGGCTGAGTGAGACATTTCTGATTGTTGTTTTTTTCCTCTGTTCAATTTACTGAGTGGTGTTTTGTGTGTTTAACTGTGGGAGCTTTCTAGTTTTATTTGACTTTTGTAGGTATCTCTCCATAAAGTGAACATGAGCATGTCTCCATTCCTATCTAGTCCTATACTTTTGATAGGGCACATTTTTGATGTTTGGCATTGTTAGGGTGACTTGAAAGAATTCCTTTTTCATACTCTACAAGGATTTAGATTTCCTGGGATTCTTAATTCCTTAAGATGGCAGTCCCACTAAAGTTGTCTACCTTTAGAGACGATGGGCTCTGGAAGGAGTCATGAATGTTCTCGGGGATTTTCCAGCTCTTTAGAGTTGTTAATAGTCTGATTGATATATGTAGTGAAAAGAGAAGCCAGGAAACTGGTATAATCACATGTAACATCCTCAACTCTTGTACAGAAGCTCCTTGGTTTTCTGTGGACAAGAAGCATGTAGGTAATTGACAAGAGCAAAGTAAAGAGAGACTGAGCAGAAATCCAAAAGAACATGGTTTAGAGATCCAGTTTTGGCCTAAACTGTTGCTTCTATGGCATCAGCACACTCTCATCCAGAGATGTTGTTTTCAGGTACTTGAGGGTCTATTATATTCTAGACCTCAGAATGCTAAGAAGGAATCCTCAGAGAGATATGATGATGAATTTGCAAAATGTTTACTGAGAAAATTGATGATGTTTATTTCAGCTTAGGACTCCACGTTGAGGTAAGATTATCAGGAGGCTGCTGAACCAAGCATGTTTACAATTTTGATTGGTACATGTCATTTTGTTCAACCTAGATGATCTAGGTTAATTGCTTGGAGAAGCTGGATCCTACCACTCTGTATATAACTTCAGGCTACTTTCTAATCTTTAAGGTCTTAGAGTGAGTGGTGACATTATATTTCCAGGTTTTCTTGCATGAAGGAGTTTACTTTGATCCATTCCAGTCTGGATTCAATCTAGTTTTGGGACAGAAACAGCTTGAGTCACCTTGATGGATGGCCTACTTCATGAAGTAGAGGATTGCATTCCTGCTGATTTGGCTGGACTTCACAATGTCATCATTGATCATTATATTTGTCATGGCCATTTGGCATATAGAGGACTTGGGGCATATATTATAGTGGTTCTAGACCCCCTGTTGTCCCATGAACCCACTTGAGGAAGATCATCTAAACTTTGGGGTTGTGCCATGCTGATGATACTCACTTGTTTTCAGCTGATACTAAGGACATTGCATAAGTACTAAATTGCTGTATGGATGTTGGGTGGGATTGTATACTGATGAACAAACTCAGTCCAGAAAAGATGGACATATTGTGTTGAAAAACCTGCCTGAGAGTGCGATTATAATCTAGTTGATTTGCCCTCCTTTGGACATATCAGATTTGCTGCTTATATTCTGTGTATACTGATGTTTATTTAGACTTCTGAAGGGGCTCTGCTGAACCAAGTAAGTTTGAACTGGATAGGTGCAAGTCTCTGCATTATTTTTGAAATAGGCAACAATTTATGCCTTGTTCAAATCCATATAACTGAAAGTTTCTTTAATGTAAGTTACAGTTCTCACTCATTAGTCTTGCTTTTTCTACATTCCATTTAATCTTTACTGAATTCTTTTATCACACTGAAGGCAGAACTATATATTACAGGTAACTGAGTCTTCTCCCTGTTCTTCAATATTTTTCTTTATCATGTAACAGAGGGCTTTAAATTTTGTGAAGAAGCAGCTTAAAATTCAGACTGATTTTTTCTGCCAGCTAAAAGGTACAGGTCACTGTATCTTTGTCTCAGGAAGACAAACAGCAAAGGAGGGGATTCAGTGTGGACAAATGGCAGCAAGGAAAGGGCTAACCTGCGCTCTAGCCTTTCTTCACTGCAGTTGTCCGTTCAGCATGGAACCACCTGCAGCAGCTTTACATGATAACAGAAAGAAAGGTGGGGAAAGGAGGGAATCTTAGTACTACACATAATTCTTTTAGTCAAGTGAAGGACTGCTTTACAATTGCTGTTACGTTGAAAGAAATATATTTTTAAAGCTTTATACAAGTAATGTAAAGCAATCCACACACATTTAAAACTAATGGGGGTCAAAATGAGGACAAGGATCTCAAATTCTCTCTGTATAGTTAGAGCAGACTGTGAACAAAATGCGGTAGCAATGTTGTTATTCAGAACTGAATCAGAAATGGGCAAGCAATTGTAGATAATACATAGTAATTTAATAGCTTTCAGAGAGATTCACAGAGTTAGAGTTGTCTATTAGTTTCCACTATAATGCACACTTTTGCATGCAGTTGTTTAAGCCTCATCATAGGTTGTCCACAAAAGGTATGTATGTATTTAAATGAATTATTATCATTATTCTTTGAGATATTTGGAGTTCAATTTGTAGAGAGACTAAGCGGGATAACCCTGACATGATCAGTTCTTCACTTCTTAGCCCTGCCACTGTTATAAAAAAAAAATAAAATGAAACCAAAACATCAATATTTCCATATATTAACTGTAGTTGTACTTTTTCTGTAGAGGCAGTCTTCTCAACACCACAACTCTGTCCAGTGTTGATGTAATTGATTTCTGATATGCTTTGATTCAAGGATAAAGGAAGGGTTTTTTTAATACGTGAAAAAAAATCCCAGATTTTTCTCTCCCATTGCTTAACAGAATCAAAAAATTGAATGCTGTGGCAGCACCTGGTATATTATTGATATCCCCCTTTTTACATTTATGCTTGGCTGCAGCTGAAAACAGTATTTTTGCTTCAACAGTGAAAGCAATAGTTAAAGAAAGTTGCACTCAAAATATAAAACAACTGAAGAAGGTGAAAGCTATATCATATTACAGTATTTGGTACATGACAATTTATTCAGTTTTATTTGATATGAATACTCTATAAGCTTTATTTTTCATTACCAGCAAGATTGTGACAAGATGAAACACTGATGTCCTTTAGGAAATCACAGGTTCCTGAATGTGATATTTTAAGGAGTAGTCTTAAAAATGTTCTTTTCTTGTTCTGTGAATTATTGGATCTCAAGTAATTTGTTTTGTTGTTGCCGACAAGTATTACAATGTTGACAATTTTTCTTTGTTTTTCAGCTATTCTCACAGATAGTTTCATGATCTTGTCGTTTTGGGAACAAAGCAAACTCTGTTTCATTCAGTTTACAAAGAAGGCAAATTCTCCTGATGTACACAAAAAGCCTGAAAAACTCTCATCCATGGACCTTAAGGTATGGCCTTCAATGGTGTTTATAAATACTATGGATTTGGACAGGTATAGAGTAATTACTTACCAGTTAGTGTAATGTTTTTTTAAAAAAATAACTGATTTGAAATTATACCTCAGATGAATTGTGTAAGTATCAAAATACTGTCCTTTCAAAATTAATAAAATAGTTTTGAAACAATTTAACATTATGTAGATTTTTAAATGATTGCCAGAGATAATGTATGACTAGGGCTGGAATAATGACTTGGTTAGGATTCCATCTAACATTAGGCCAAGCCTAGAATCTTGCTTGTGAATTCAGAAATTGTATCTTGTTTCGGAGAGCCAGTGTGGTGGAGTCCTTTCAGTGTTGGACTGTGATTCTGGAAATCAGGATTCAAATACCTATTCAGTCATGGAAACTCACTGGGTGATCTTGAGCAAGTCATACTCTCTCAGCTTCAGAGGAAGGCCAGGGCCAACACCCTCTGAACAAATTTTGCCCAGAAAACCCCATAATAGGGTCACCTTTGGGTCAACATAAGTTGGAAATGACTTGAAGAAACACAATAAAAACAAAACAACAGTCCTCTTTCTAACATAGCATGCAAGTTGTTTACATATGACAGCAGAGGAGCAGATGTACATGGCAGAAGATAAATTTAAAATTCTAGTAGCATGCCACATACGAGGTACATAAAGATTATAATACTTGCATGAGATTATTATCACTTATGGGAGTCTGGCAGGTATTACGTGTCCTGTTCATCTCTCAATGCTATGTAGGCACGTCTGTATACTTATATTCATGTGTAAAAACAGCTAGGATTCCAGGGTATAAGGCAGAGATGTTCTGAGCTTCAGGATGACAATCTGTGTAGGTGTTCTGTACAGTTTAGTTCTTCTTCATGGTCTCTGTGCCTCGCATAGTGGGTTTTTCATACCTGTGCAAAAGCCTTATCAGAAAATTCTAGAGCTGAGTAGCTTGGCCAGAACCCCTCTCCATCCTGTGTACCAAACATGCCCAAGACACCAATCTACCATCTCCACAGTTTCTCTCTGTCCACCAAATGGATACCTTCTGTCGGTGTGTCTGGGGCTGAGTAGCATTTCTTTCTGCTTCTTCTCTTCAGCTTCTTGTCTGTTCCTTTTTATACTTCTTTTTTAAAAAATAATTTTTATTAAACATATAACACTCATAACAATACACAACCATACATAAAATTAAAAAACGAAAAACAATACATTACAAGATGTATGAAATAAATCTTACATAACCAAATTATAAGTATATAACTAAACTACAACAAACTAACAGAGAAAAAACTACAACCAGTGATATTTTACTCCAAGTCTCAAGTCAAGTCTCAAGTCCTTGCAAGATAATTCAAGTCAAGTCTCAAGTCTGGGAACCAACTTTAACAGAAAAAAAAGGTGGTGATGGGGTGAGGTTAAATTTCAATAACTAGAAAACCAAAGTCTCATCCTGTCACTCTCTTTCCTATCGTGCCTGAGCTATGCTTCAACCAGACTTTCAGTCACTTCTCATTGACGTCAATCTTCAGTCCTCCTCCCCTCTTTCTCCTGCCTGCCAAAAGCCCCATCCTGTCACTCCATTTCCCATCTTGCCTGAGTGATGCTTTAGCCAGACTTTAAACCTCTTCCCATGGACATCAAGCTTCAATCCTTCTGTCTCTCTCCCACCTGCCAAAAGACCCATCCTGTCACTTCAGCGATGCTTCAGCAATAATTTAAATAGGTCTTCAGCTGTTTAAACTTTAAAGGAGTGCAGCATACCTATCCTCGTGGCTTCTTTGCAAGTAAGTGGGATTTGATCTACCCCCTAAACCATGGAAGGACAGGGAGCATGTTCCAAAAGGAAACTACACCCCATTCGCTCATGGCTGGCAGAGGCAGAATAACTATCTTGGTTGCTTTCTCACGAGTAAGCAGGATTTTTTTTGTCTTCACTAAATCTTAGGTAGAATTGTCTGTGTGAGAGCCACTGCATTATTAAATTTCATTACGTAGTCTTGATCTGTCTTCTTTAATAAATTGTTGTATGTTAGCCAACATTGATCTGTTTTAATTTCTGTTCTGTAAAAGGCCTCTTGTGGAGAAATCCAGAGAGATGTTCTTGAACATAATCTCAGTTTATATTTATTCCAAAATTTCAGTAGGACACATCTAATACAATGATTATTAAAGGCCATATTGACCTTAGCTTTATCATACTGTAATGGAGTGACAGGATGGGGCTTTTGGCATGCCATCCAATTCTTAAGTCATGTCCTTCTAGACTCAAAAGTTTATTAACGTAATCCATTTTAACGTAATCCATTTTTTAATCCAAGGCATACATGAGGCTGTAAAATAAGGTTTTAAATTTGGTAATCCAAGACCTCACCATTCTTTTGAGTCCAGAGGATCTTGAATCTCCCTCTGGGTTGTTTGCCTCCCCAAACAAATTTCAGCAAATCTTTTTCCCAATATTTGAATGCTGTTTCTTTGGTCAAGATTGGGATCATTTGGAAAAGAAATATCGTCTTAGGAAGGACATTCATCTTTATTGCTGAAATTCTTCCCGGTAAGGACAGATTCAGTTTTTGCCACTTTTCTAAATTATTCTTGATCTCTCTCCAAGTCTTCACATAGTTATTTTCATATGATTGGCTGGTATTTCCAGTTCGGTAAATACCTAACTATTTCACTTTCTTTTTAAGTTTAAAACCAGTTTTTAGCTGTAATTCATTTTTGTCATATGTGTTCATGTTTTTGGTCAGCACTTTTTTCTTATTTATCTTCAAACCAGCTAAATTTCCGAATTCTTTTGTTTATTTTTTTCTTGTAATTTCAGTGTCTATTCTGATGGATTTTGAAGTATAATCACCAAATCATCAGCAAAAACTCTTAGTTTAAATTCCAGTTTTCTAATTTTGACTCCAATTATTTCAATATTTTATCTGATAGCTCAATTCAAGATTTCCATTGCTAAGAAAAACAAAAGGGGGAGAAAAAGGGCATCCCTGTCTTGTTCCTTTCTGAATTGGGAATGACTTAGTTGAGTCTCCATTGACTATTATTTTTGCTAACTAGTTTGAATATATAGATTGGATCCATGTCAGAACGTTAGGACCAAAATTCATCAATTCAATAACTTTGAAAAGAAAGTGCCAATTCAAATTATCAAAAGATTTTTCTGCATCCGAAAAAATTTAATGCACCTTTTTTTTCATTATGACTTTTAAAATATTCAGTCACATGCAACATTATTCTTATATTATCTTTCATTTTTTGTCCAGGTAAAAATCTACTTTGGTCTACAGTTATGTACTTTTTTGGTAAATTCTTTATTCTTTCAGCTAAGACCAAAGCAAAAATTTTGTGGTCCTTGTTCAGAATGAAATTGGTCTATAACTTTTTGGTAAAGTCAGATCTTGTCCTTCTTTTGGGATTAATGTAATATTAGCTTCTTTCCAAGAATCCGGAATTAATCCAGTTTCTAAAACATCATTCATTACTATTTGTAATGGAAACAATAATTCATACTTTGGATTTTTAAAGTTGAGGACTTCAAATCCATCCAGACTTGGAGTTTTACCTGATTTCATTTTTTGGATGGCCGGTTTGATCTCCATTGTGGTAATCTTTTGATTAATCTGTTCTTTTTCTTCCTCTGTTAATTTAGGTAGGTGTTGTCTCCTCAAGTATTCTTCAGTCTTTCTGCCAATGATATCTTTTGTTGAGTATAACTTTGAAAATATTTATGAAAGATCTTTTGTAGATCTTTGTCCTTGATAAATTCTTTTGTCACATTCTTTTTATTTCAGAAATATTCTTTTCTGTCTTTCTTTTTTTAATCTGTAAGCAAGCCACCTTTCTGGCTTGTTCACATATTCAGCATTTTTCTGTCTAAGAAACTTCAACTTCTTTTGTGTCTCTTCCATCATCAGCATCAATAATTGGTTTCTCAGTAATCTCAGGTTTTTGTTTTTGTTTTTTAGAATTCCTTCATTTTCTGGAGATTTCTTTAGCTCATCTTCTTTAATTTTTTATTTCATCTAGGATTTTCTGTGTTTACTCCATTTGTTTGCTTTTATATGCTTTGTTTGTTCAAATAATGTATGCTTTACTTGCAACCCAGACAGATCTGATATTAGTTCATTTGTTTAGATTTCTTCCAGGTTCTCAGAATTCACTGCCTCCTGGGCTTCATGGCCATGACCACTTACATGTCTTTTCTGCATTTTCATCCCCTTCAGTACTGGTTCCTCTAGCACTTTGATGTATTCACAGATGACCAGCACATAAGAGTCCTCATCCCTCAGAGGGTAAGGCCTCCCCAGGAGAGCACGCTCCACATCAGTACACTGGAGCTTCTTGCAATCTTCAAGGCCCTCTGCTTCTTCAAGAGACTGCTGCGAAGGACAGTTATACTAATAATTTCAGACAACACAACAAAAGTCACAAGGAGAAACTGATTCTAAGACGTTGCAGAACCTAACCATCCAGTTTTGGGACTGATGTGTCCCTCATGAAATCCTTCCCATCACCATTCACCTACATTCGTTGGGAACCTCTGTTCACAACCAGAGAAAACAGGAAATGCCAACATTATTGCCCCAGTGCAGGGAGAGGCATGAACTCTATGGGAGACATGTTCCAGTTCCAGTGGACACACGGTCTCCACTACTTCTTCTAGCCATTTTCCTTGCCTGGGAGGTCACTGCCAAACTGGTGGTAGACAAGGCGAATGCCATTTTCATTGCTCTCTTCTAGCCAAGGCAATGTTGGTTTAGTCCTCTTCTCACAATGTCTCAGGATCATTGCTTTTGGCTGACTCTGTCTCAGGATCTACTCTCCCACTCCTACAGGCAAGTACTCCACCCAGACCTCCCTCTCTTCCAGTTAACAACATGGAAGATAATCCATTAAATACACCAAGGCTCCAGGTTGTCCTACAGGCTTCCAGGAAGGAATTTATGAGGAAATCTTATCTTTATGAGTGGAGATGTTTCTGCTGATTCACCATGTCCGTGTCTGAGCCTTCTTCCCCTGCTTCCTTGGTGACAGTTCTGCATTTCCTCCTGTTATTGAAAGAGAAAGGTCTTGTCTTTTCTTCAGTTAAAGTATACTTTTCTGCAATCATAGCATTCCAGCCATGATTCCTTCCTCACAGTCTTTTTCTTGAGACCTGGTAGGCAAGAGGTTCCTTAAAGGGTTGCAACACCTTTATCCTCCTCTGTTGTCACCTGTTACTCCCTGGTTGCTGGTGCTGGTGCTCTCCCAGTTAATGCAGTATCCCTTTGAACCATTGGCAACAGTCAATAAATACCTGCTTACCCGGAAGATGGCCTTTACCTCCACCTGGCACCCAGGGGAGTTCACTGCTCTTTGCGGCAATGAACTTTTTGGTGGTCCTGTGGCCTGATGTTACCTTCTTACCCAAAGTTGTTTCCTGGTTTCGTTTGGGACAAAACATTTTTCTATCTACCATCAATATTGTTCTATCTACCATATATCCTGAGCCATCTTCTGAACTGGAATGCTCCCTGCATTCCCTCAATGCTCTCCAAGTGCTTGCATTGTACCCCTGACATGCTGCCTTGTTTTGCCAATCTCCCCACCTTTTTCATCTATTATGGTGGCAGACACAAAGGACATAAAGTCTCGGCACAGTGCTTTTCAAAAAGGATCATGGGAGTCATCCAGATTGCCTATGAACTTGCAAGGTGCCCCCATCTCTTCGAGCATATCCCACAAGGGCCATCTCATCCTCTGCAGTGCTGCTGTGTGGTATTGAAATCCCAGAACTCTGTGTTGTCTCAACCATAGATTTTGATTCAACATTACAGACTTGACTGCAGAACCAGGAGAGATGCTCTCTTTGGTTGTGCTGTCTTGTCTTCTGTCTTCTAGGACATGAGCCACCATCCTTGGGTTAAGCTTTTTGATCAACCGTTGTGTGAGGCACAGAGATCATGAAGAGGAAGGACAGGTTGCTTATCTGTAACTGTAGTTCTTCAAGTGGTCATTTGTTCCCTCACACAAACCCGACTCTATCTCCCCTCTTTGAGGTCCCTCATGTTTGGCAAACTTCAGACCTGAGGAGATGGTAGCTTAGAGGGCTTGGGCACGTGCAGTGCACAGGAAGGGGCCAAGCTACTCAACTCTAGAATTTTCAAACAGGGCTTTTACATAGGTGCAAAGAACCCATTGTGTGAGGGCACAGATTACCACTTCAGGAACTACAGTTACAGGTAAGCAACCTCTCCTTTTGAGACATGAACTGTAGAATTAATTGAGTCTTTCCTGGTAATGGTTCTGGAAAACGTGAGCAAAATAACAAAACCAGATTGAAATTATATGAAATATGAGATGAAGGGCTATATGAGCTGTCACTTTTTTTTTTTTTTTACATAGAGTGTGTTTGTTGTTCATTTTCAAAATTCAAAAGGACAAAAATTGATGGTAAGTAGGATGGACTTCGGTCCATCTTGAGAAGGAGGAAATTTTCCCTTTGTTTCTTTCCCACTGCAAAAGAGAATAGGGTGCAGGTTATATGCTGGCATGTACAGTATGCAAAATAATTTGCTAGCAAATATATTTTTTTCATACCACCTGATTCTCATTTCATTTCTTTGTTTAATGGGCTGTGTATCTTTAAGGCTAACTCTTTTGTTAGACATTTTGCTATGTTGCATCATAACTTGTTTGATGGAATACTCTCTGCTAGGATGGACATCTAATACATTTTCCAGGCTGTTTCAGTTCAAGGCCCCTTTTCAGCAGTGACTTGTGTTTGCAAGATTGATCCAACCTCTGTAACATGGATTTGAGACAGTTCACTGTTCACGAGGAACTGAGCTGATATGTTGTTTACTTCAAAATGATGCACCCTTGTACCTTCTTGGATATTTGTTAAGCTTGAGCTTTGGTAACCATGATCATGATCTATAGACATCTGGCCTAACTGCAAAGCTGCATTAGGATGACATTTAGTATGATCATTTATTTTCAGATTCTGTGATTTATATGGCTGTTAAACATATTAACCATCTTTGTGGGCCCTTATGTATCTCCACATATGTAGGGGACCAGTGTAAGATGATTGATATCCCCTTTAAAAAGAGGAACTGTGAAATGTGTGTTCAGCCCATTCTGAAGAAAAGAATCAAAGCATAATCACGAACAGAATTCAAAGACTTTTTTGGTGGCTTCCAGAACTGTGAAAGTTTAATATCTTAATTTTTGTAACCTGATGTTACTGGAGTTCTGTTGTTTCTTACTTTCTGGCAGCAGTGCTGAATTTGTGTTTGTGTGTTTAACTTGCTTTATTTGTTGTCCACTCTGAGAACAGCTGTGTTACGGAAAATGTATAAATATACTAGAAAATAATTTATTTTTGTTAGAATCATGTAAAATCACATAGCATAGAAGCTAGCTTCTAACTTTTTGAAAATTCTCATTTCAATTTTTTTTTTAAAGAAAGTTGCTAATAGAGGATATTTTCCATTTCTTGGCTCAGTCATTAATCAGTCAAGAAATTGGAGGAAGACTAGGACTTGGGACGGCAGCTATGAAGGAACTAGACAAAGTCCTGTTATACCCCAGAGGGTTTTGTTGTTGTTGTTGTTGTGTTGAACTAGAGTAAATCAAGCGTGAACTCTCCCTAAATGCCAAGATGGCTAAACTGAGGCCATTTCCGCATGAGGCTGTTATAGCGCTATGATTCCACTTTCAACATCCTATGGAATCCTGGAGTTTGCAGTTTCGGGAGGGGCCAGATGGCCCCTCTCGAAACTGCAAACCCCAGGATTCCATAGGATGTTGAAAGTGGAATCATAGCGCTATAACAACCTTGTGCGGAAATGGCCTGAGGCTGTTGTATTTTGTATATATCATAAGAAGACATGATTTTTTAGAAAAGACACCCATGCTTGCTAAGGTAGAAAGCAGCAGAAAAAGTAGAAGACTACTTTATGGGTGGCTAGACTCAGTTAAGGAATCCAGAGCCTTGAATCTGCAAGACCTGAGCAGGATGGTTGATGACAGGGTGACTTATGGTAGAAGATGACTTAACAGCAAATAGAGAGCATGGTGAAATCCTGATCTACAATATGGCACAGATTTAAAATGGTAATTTCAGGAGATTCTTTGCAGATTAACTAAATTATGTCCAGTGCAAATGATCGCAGGTTGAACCAAGGGATGCGTGGACATAAAAGGCACTCTCTTTCTGAAAATATAAATGATGTCAGTTACATCTGTCTCTCCTATTAAAAGATGGATTCTTAAATTCTTAAGAAACACAATTGCACTATGAAATCAAGAAGAGTTCTTGAATTCCTTTTGATGCTAAAATAAGTTAACATCATTTAAGAAAAGTTCCTTACCCACTCCCTCTCTTAGGGCTACCTGAAAGCCCTAAAAAGTGAGATGGCATGCCAAAGATGCTGGCAGACAGAAGGACAGAAATTTTGCTATCATGATCTTGCTTCCATTAACCTATTTTGAGATCCAATCAAGATTTTTTGTGGCCTCTCCCAGCAACCATCTGTAAGGAGGGATCATGGCCTTCTGGAGATATTATTTAGGGGACTTAGGGGTCTGCAGAAGGAGGAAGAGAATGGGCAACTTAAAGTGTTTTAGAAGCCAAATCAATATATTTAAAACGTTCACCAGATTGCCTCAGAATATCACTCTACAAGTGGGATTTTATTGAGACTTGTAGAAAATAAACTAAATAAAACAAACAAACAAAAAATTAAGAAACACAATATCTTTTTCTGCACTTTTCCAAAAGATTCTCCAAATATCTTCTATCTATGCAGAAAGTTCCAGGTTCTTCTTAGGCTTCAGAGCCTAAGCTTTTTCTTTTTTTTCAATCTAAGAATAACATCATGATTTGAACTAGCTCTAGGACTGGTTGAAGCTGAGGTCCAGTTCACATACAGAGATCAGGAGTACAGTAGACACAGTCATAGATGGGCTAGAGACCAGTCACCAAACTGGGCAGACAAGGCAGAAAGAGCTAGAGGCAATAGACTTTGGTGCTGACTGGCAGGAAATAATAAACTTAATAAAGGGACAAAGACAAGTGAAGAGTCAGAAAACTCCAAGGCAGCCAGAGGGTGCTGGAGAAGCCAGAAGCAGCTATTTCATCAAAGACAGACAGAAGTCATAATCCAAGGCCTTTATGCATGGGAAATGTTTATGGAACTGATAAGTAAATAGCTTCCTGTAGGTCCTTTCAGCAGCAGTTATTTTAAGTATTCAAGCCCATAATTGGACTTTGCAATCCCCACTAAAGCTATATGTAAGGTTCCATGGGAAAACAAATGTTATTCATGAATCAGAACTTGGTGAGCAGCCCTCTTTTGGAAATTCTGAAATGTATATATCTAAAGTGTTTAACTTTTTTTAGACCAATTTTGAAACAGCCTGGTATAGGAAAAGCCAGCGTGATGTAGTGGTTGAGTGCTAGATTAGGACCCTTGGAAACCACGGGTGGAATCCCTGTTCATTCATGGAAAACCACAGGATGAGCTTGGACAAGTCACACTTTCTCAGCCTCAGAGGAAGACACAGGCAAACCTCTTCTGAATAAATCTTGCCAAAACAATCCTTTCATAGGTTTACTGCAAGTCAGAGTTGAGGCATATAACAACAACAAAATAGTTAGAAAATTATGCTGGAACAAGACACAAAGAAGGACTGCCTAGAGAGGAAGACTGGGCTGCAATGGATTGTAACTCTGTTCTTTGAAGTTTCTATTAGTTTGGCTTAATATCAGCCTCACTACTCAAACACTGGTAATAAAAATGCTTATATCATATTATGTGGCTCATGCACCTCCAGTTATTTTCTGTGGAAACATTGCCACCATTTACTCTCAGGTATGATCCTCTTTCTGACTAAATTATTCAGTCAGTCCAAATGGCTAAATAAATAGTTGCAGATTTGGTGAAATGAAATCTACTTTTTATTAATCAATATTGATATACTCACTGAAGCAACTATGAGGAAAGGAAAATCCAAGCTCCCACCCAAAAATCAGGAAGCTTGATCAGTTTCTTCCTGGCACCATCAACCAGAAATCAACTGAAATGCACAAAAATGACATGCCAGCTTTCATGTTAGGGAAGGTAGGTAGATGGGAGAGAGATGATAAAATGCATAGAAGACCACTGACAAGACCAGACTCCTGTTTATTTCCTGAATAATGACTAAAGAACCACTGAGACTGAAATGCACAAAAATGACATGCCAGCTTTCATGTTAGGGAAGGTAGGTAGATGGGAGAGATGATAAAATGCATAGAAGACCACTGACAAGACCAGACTCCTGTTTATTTCCTGAATAATGACTAAAGAACCACTGAGACCAGTCTTTGCTTCTCACAGGCATCTGGTTGGTCAATGTGGGAACAGAATATTGGTCTACAGAGGTGTTTGGTGTGTTTCAGAATACAAGAACATTACAAAAATATAGCATGAAGCTAGAGACTGTTGCTCAGCTCGTGTATTTACAGGCCATAGAGGTCCTACTAGATCGTGTAAGTATAATCCACAGTCTTCTTAGGGGCCAAGAAGAATATGAGTACATTTGTATTCTGTACTGGGATGCCTAAATAAATCTGTGAGGTTCAGATCTTTTTGCATGGAGAGTCTGACACCCATTTTATTTAATTTAATTTTACTCTTAGCTGAGCTATCTCCATGTACCACTAAAATCAATGTACAGTTTTAAGCATCATTATCAATATCTGGTATTTCTCTTGGGCTCACTAGCTTATTAAATGATACACAAGTCTTCCAACAAGCAGTGGCAGTACAAATTATCCCACCTCTTCTTCTTCTCCCCCAGCCTTACTTCCTTTGCTGTTACAGTATCAGTTCCTCATTTAAACCTTGATCTGAGGGATCCTTCATCAATGTAAAGTATTATGTATGTGACCATGGATTTTTTCCTGGCTTCTTCATAGATTGTAATGCTTCAGTGGTGATATTCATGCATTCATGCAAAATGTATGAATTAGAATTAGAAAAATAAATGATTTATCCAAATTACAAAATGAAAAGCATTTTTAATATATCTTAAAGGTAGCATTGACCTTGACACACAGCCTTGGCAGCACTGGCAACCGTTTCTGTTGCTATTTCTTTATTTTTAAGTTCCTCCCAAGTGACATGTTCAGCTTCTACATCACCAAAGTACACATCTCTCTTGAACTTGAACTGGAGAATCTTTTCCTTACCTTCTTGAAAAGAAAATACCTGAAAATACAGTTCATTTTGCCTTGTCCTGCTGTGCCTGACAGCAGCGCCGCCTCTGAATCCCTGCACGTTCAGCCCCACCCCTGACAGAACCATCCGTCAAAGCATAAAAAGAGTTGTACCATCCTTTGAGCGATTTGCTAGTTAAGCTGTTTCCAACTAAACGCCTGATACTTCTGTGGTGGGCACCTTTTTTGTGCATCAGCTCTTCTCACATTGTGAATATCTTAACTGATTGGGTAGTTCTGGTGTATTCCTAATTGGCAGGAGACTAGTTCTGTTCTTTCCTACCTTTGATAAATGTCTACATTAACCTTTCAGAGGAGTGTATTAACAAACACCATCTGTAAAACTGAATTGATGCAAAGTATTGAAATTGCCTATAATGCCCCTCATGTTTTCCCCAGCAGTACTGAATCACTGCTGAATCACTCAATTACTGAAAGTAATCTGGTTGTTTTAATTTAAATATTTTTAAATATTTTGGTAGATTGAAAGTCTGAAAAAAAAAGAGACCAATTAGAACTTTTTTTCCAAATCAGTCTAGTTATTTTTTTTTAATAATAAATAATGGCATCTCCACATGTGAGAGGCAGAGCATATTGCCTGTGTCCTGAAAACTAGCAAGTATGGTGTGGAGTAAGTCATAACCTGAGTTACTCCTCAGACTTAATCTTTACTCATAAATAATGGGATCTGACCCATTCTGTCCTATATAAAGGACCTGCAGTAAAAACAGTAGTTGTGAAGAGGGAGAATGCACTGTTGAGCTTGATCAAATGAAGAACATCAAAACAATTTTGAGGGGAAGTAGAAATAAGCTGGGCTGGTGTTCCCACTATGCCTTTCCTCTTCCTGCCTTCATTCCCTCCCTCTCTCTCTCTCATTTCTTCTTTTATTATTTTTAATTCTATTTAATGAACTAATGTACCATACTTAAGCCCCCCCAAAAAGATTTCAGGTTAGTTTATTTGGAAATGTAAGCAAAACAGAAACTTTTATTATCATAAAACATTACACTGAAACTATATTCATTAGTAGTTTTAAAGTAACTGCTGAAGCTAATGTATCTTCCTATCAGACAAATGGAAAGTTTGATGGTGCCACTCAGAATTAAAGTTGGAAGGGTATTTAAAAACATCACACACACATGCACACATGCATGCACGCGCGCGCACACACACACACATATTAATATAAAATATTTGAAGAGCCAAGATTATATTGTATTGTTAAATACAATTCTAGGAATTGGCAACTGTAACATTAAGCAGTGTTTTTGAGAAGTGAACAACATAAAGCATTCCTAGGTATCATGCCATTTTTCATATTGTAAAGAAGAAGGATCCTAGTTGTTTTCCAAACTTGGTATCCTTTAATTCTTCTAAACAGTCAACTTCCTAGAAGGCTAAAACTCTTGAACAGATCTTCTGAAAACGTTGTTCATTTTACAAGTTGTTCATTTCTGTAGCTGTTTAATCCATTTCAGTTTACTAAGCAGTAAGGAGAGAGAGTGTAAGGAGTTAATGTTTACTGTGAGAGAACAACAGTAGTAATTACTTTGATTTCGGTTCCTTTTGATGTGTATTCAGGGGATGAAGAGGTCAATAATATTATGACCATGCAAATAGAAAGGGGTTCTCTATGGCCATAAAACAGCAAAGGATTATTAAAGCATTAACCTTGATTTTTAATGGTCCTTGGTTGAGTGGTGAGATCACAATTTGGATGAGCCTGATTATTTACTAAATACAATACATAAATGCAACGGGTTCTTAACACCCATTGCACTCTGGCATTATCGCATTACTGCCATCCTTTGTTGCCTTGCAGACAGGAATATGAAAGCAATCTGTCATGTAGTGAGACTGGCTCCAGAAGCATTTCTCTGATAAGAAGACCCCCTGCCCTTTGCTAGTGTCTGGTCCAGTAGGCTTAGCCATGCGCTTAATCCCCAGAAAGTGGTTCGATTATTGCTGACCAGCAATAGCAAGATAGGTTTTTTCCTACCCCCCTAGCTATCAACCTTCCATTAATTCCTTAAGCAGAAATGTGGTGCAATCTATATTTCCTTGGCATGTGTCACACAGATGGTGTACTGCTCATGTTTTCAAATAACCATGCTCCAACATAACATAGTTTGAATAATAAATTCCATAAATCCTTTTGGAGGAATAGAAGCACACAATTCTCAAGAGCCCTGTAAACTTTACGCATGATGCTGTAGCTCATCCATATTACTTGATGAAAAATATATCCTGCCTTACAGCAGTCAGCATTCTTAATCCAGAAGAAAAATATACATTCTTTTCAAACATTGTGAATGACATATAATGGTTAATACAGTGTCTGGAAAGAGTAGTCTTAGCCTTTGGTCAGTACTGCGGAATCTAGTATATGTGTAGCCTTAAATCCTTACATGTGGGTCGATGCTTTCGAGTAACCATGACTGTACAGTTTTGTATTGATTGGAACCACAGTAGTAAATTCTTCCTTAATTCAAATGTCTTCTATCCCTACATAAAACTAGGAGCACAGGTGCTGCTGTTTAAAAATAGTATATTACAGTATTGTAATATTTATATGTACAAATAGCAGCAGGTAGGTGAAGACTCCTATGAAGCATATGTCTTATTTGTAAATATATTTTCAAAATTAAGATTAAATATTAACTTTGGATGCTGTTCATCAAATCCCCTTAATCCCATTAACTCTGATGGAATAATTAAGCACAGTCTTTTAAAATCTCACAATGGAATCAGAAAGTCTAAAATTGGACTTAATTCCTTAAATTGTAAAGAAACACATACATGCAAGAGAGCATGTATTTTTCTGAATTATTATAAGCATACATGATATGGTAGTAAATAAATTTACTTTTCTCTTTATTATTATTCACTCAGTATACAGTATACAAATAAGAAATTTCATATGCTTTTTTTCCAAATTACAAAAGCTTGTTTTTAAAAGCAGTCATTGCTGATTCATTGATGAACTAATAGCCATTTTTGCTTTTATGTATTAAAAAAAACCCTTACACAGGAGTTTTGAAAAAGTTAAAATGAACCCAGTTCTCACTCACCTATGCAATGGAACATCTTTCTCAGGATAAGAAAATGTGGCATATACCTGCAGGATATTAAGATAGCATACTAATTGAGTGAGCTATATAGAAGACAACGAACACATTTGTGGTTGGCTTTTTCATTACAATATTCTTCAGTATTATAGAATCATAGAATTGGAAGGGACCCCAAGAACCTTCTAGTCTATCTGTATCAAATAGGTTTTTAGTGTGCTTTGTGTTTAACTTGATGTGATCCACCTTGGGATCCGTGCCAGGAGAAAGGCAGGATATAAGTAAACAATACTCCAGTCCTATGCCATGCGAGAATACACAGTTACTCCAGATATGGCCATCCAACCTCTGTTTAAAGACCTCCAATGAAGAAGAGCCCATTACCTCCAGAGGCAGTCTGATCCACTGTTAAACAGTTCATACCATCAGGAGGTTTTTCCTAATGTTCAGGCAAAATCTCTTTTCTTGTAATTTGAATCTATGGTTCATGTTCTGGTCTCTGGGGCAACAGAAAACAAGCTCACTCGATCAAGAACAGATTGGTTTGGCAGATGGAATCTCTGCTCACTTCCAGAGAAGTTTCTAGAGATTACCAGGGCTTTAGAGATTGTCTTGCATGCATAAGACTTCAAGTAGGAGCTCTTTCAAGTGCAAATGGAGGAAATTCCTTGAATCCTGGAAAGAACAAGAGCAGTCCATTGAGTCCATCCAACTACCTTATGTCCTTTGGTTCTTGGCTCACTTAAGCTCCAGAAACTTGTGCCTCACATATGTCCATAGAATGCAGTGATAGTAGTTCATTCTGATCTACTCATTACTATTTCCTGGTTTATACATCCTTGGGTGAATGGTGAAGGCTGTCCTGAAAAGTTTTTAAAATCTCCACCTGAACCAAAGACCTGTATTGTCACAATAGCCTTTGCAGTTGGTTTTGTCTAAGCCAGTGGGAAAGGTCTTTGAACCCCCAGTCATCCATAGTTTAAAGCTTCTGACTGACACTCAAAATGGTTTTTCTCATGGTTATTACCTTGGCTTATCAATGAACTGGCCACTCTCCATTGTGACCAACAGTTGCACTGGGATAAGATAATGCTTCTCACAGGCTTCATCTTCCTGGCAATGGCAGTGACAGAGTTTCAGCTGTTGGAAGACATTACCCTGCCTGCATTCTTCCCTAATCCTTTTTTTCCCCAGAAAGTGGTAAGGTGTTGTTATTGTGTGCCTTTTTCTGGCTTACAGTGACACTAAGGCAAACCTATCATGGGTTTTTCTTGGCATGATTTGTTCAGAGAGTTTTTTCCCTTGCTTTCCTCTGACGCTAAGAGAGTGTGACTTGCCCAAGGTAACCTAGTGGGTTTCCATGGCCAAGATTCAAATTCTACTCTCTCTGTGTCCTAGTCCAACACTCAGATCACTAAACCATGCCAGCTTTGGAGGTAGCAAGTCTTTCCTTCGATGTCTGGCAAGTAATAGCTTTCAGAGAAGCATGGAACTGTAGAGTTGGAAAGCATGGCAAGGGCCATCTAGTTCAACCCCCTGCTATATATGAATGTGCAACAAAACCACTCCAAAGAGTCTGCCATCTCACTTTTGTTTAAAAATCTCCAAAGAAGGAGATTCCACCACCACCACCCCTCCACGGCAGTCCATTCTACCATCAAACAGCTCTTACTATAAAGAAGTTGTTCCTAATGGTTAGATGAAATCTCTTTTGTAAAAATTTGAATTCATTAGGTTATGTTCGAGTCTCCGGAGCCATACAAAACAAGCTTGCTCCATCCTCTACATGGCAGACTTTCAGATGTTTAAAGACGGCTATCATGTCACCTCTCAGTCTTCTCTTCTCCAAGCTAAACTTACCTAGCTTTCTAAGCCACTTCTCACTGGGCTTGGTCTCAGATTTTTGGTCACCTGGTTTTTCTTCTTCTGGATACATTCCAGCTTATCAGTATCCTTTTTGAACTGTGGCGCTCAGAACTGGAACAATTTTCCAGGTTCAGTCCATCAAGCAGTTACAAATCCACTTAACAGTAGCACGGTCTAGCTTTCTGTGTAAATATGGCTAGAACAACTGGTTGCTTATGTATTTAGACTCTGAGAAGTCTAAAAAATAGCTCTTCCCAGATGCTGTCAAGTGGGTGATATTCATTTGTCATAGATGCTTTTTCTATCTCAGATGTTTTAAGTTCACTCAGTAAGAGTGACAGCCTTCCTCCATAATGTGCCTCTACTTGACAGTTGTAAGATAGCCACATGCTCATAATTTGTAAATTTTGTCTGTCACTAGATATATGGACCAGAGCAGAGGCAAACTTTGGAGCTACCATTTTGTTATCCATGTTCAAGTGACTGCATAATAATTCTTTTGTTGTTGTTTTCATTGTTGTTGCTATTTCTTACCCACCTTTCCCTATGCATTGAGGTGGGGAACAGCAGATTACAGTACAGCAACAGACACATAATGGAGTTAAAAACATGAACAACAATTAACATTACATAGTCAGTTAAAAGAGCATTAACATCAGTTAAAAAGTTCATAATTTAGAAACACTCTGAATAAGCCTGCTGGAAGAGATTGGTCTTTAATGCTGTTTTAAATTCAGGTCATGTATCTAGCTGTCAAACCTCTACTTGCAGGTCATTCCACAGTTTGGAGGCAGCTGAAGAAGTCCTCTGCTTAATGGTTGACAGCCTAGTCCAGGCTGGTTAATGTAAACATGCCCACCGTTGCCTATCTGCATTAAAGCTTATTGGGCAGCTGACTTTTTAAAAAATTTCCATGATGTTTTAAGAATGTGCTATATGTGCTAACTGTGTGATGTGCTTTGGCCTTTTAAGCCTCATTCTTTTGAAAAACAGCAGAAAAACTTGTCTGCCACGAGGAATCCAGATATGGTAGTCTATCTCTTCCCGGCAGGAAAGGGGTTGTAAAGGCATCTACCTTGGCCTATCAGTCACAGGAGCTTTTATCTTGTGCAATGAGGGAAGAGGGCAGAGCTCTCTGACCGAGTCGGAGGGGGGGTAGTTATCCTGAGTGGCAGAGAGAAGCCCCAGCAACAGGTTGCTAGGCAACCAGCATAGCCACTCGAGAGAGAAAGAGGGGTGTGAAAGTGTGAAAGAGGGGTTGGAGGCCTGAAAGGGGAATGTATAGATTGAAGGCACATTTAATTGGTTTGGGGCTGGTTTCAGCCTAAGAGACAGTCCTTCAGCCAGGGAGGTTCTCAGTCAATCAAGGGGCGGGGGGGGGTTGAGTGAGAGGGTGTGTTTTCTCAGCAAAAGCCTAGAAAGAAGGGCAGAAGAAAAATCAACCCACTTTTGAATCTGGCCAGAGAGTGTGACCTAGATTTGGGAATTGAGCCTTTGGGCCTTTGGCTCCTGTAACTGATATACCAAGGTAAAGGTAGCTGAAGGGCTGCGTATGAGAAAGACCTGTGCTTTTATGCTCCTGTAAAGACATAAGAAACTGTCTGCACACCTTCTGAAGATCTATTTAAGCTTGGACGTACGTATGGAAACCAATACTTTATTCTGGTGGTGGTTTTAATAAATATTATAGTATAATTTTATAAATTTAGACTCAGCTGAATGGTTTTCAATGGTTAAAACCAAACTGAACCATGCTACCATAGATCATAAAAGGGGTTCTAAATAGCAATTGAAAAGTTTTACCCTTTTTACACAAAAATGATGTTTTAAAGGGGAAGGCAGAGCAGAGCGAAGTGACGTGACAGCGTGCTTTAGCAGACTAGGGAAGCTGCCATGCCAGTCTGTGAGGAGAAAAAGCAGGCGCTTGCCACAAGCTCCCACCAAAATTCTAGAAAACCCCTCAAGCTGGCTCCACGCAGGTGTTCATGTTCATACGTATGAATGCACGTATAGCCACTCGAAGAACCACGGCTTAGAGACAAACAACCTACGTGGTCAGACCATTCGTTATTTAAAAAAAAAACTTGACAAAAGTTGCCAAAACCAGGGAGCAATTGCCACATATCAAGCAGGTATGAGAAATTAAGACTTCATTCTCAGCATTCCCAGCAGAATCGGTTTCAGTAGTATTCAGCTTGGGCAGTGAGCATCAAGCAAAGAAAAGAAGACGTGTCAGCTGGGCATAAATTGAACAGAATGAGGTACAAGATAAAGCCTTGTCTTACTCAAAGGAAGGAAGGGAGAAAGCAATTGGTTCTTCTTAGATAGCCTAAATTGCTGCAACCTACCTAAGCTATTTTTTATTTTAAAAAAATGAATCAAGAAGATTAAACATGTATCAGTAACAGACTAAGTCAATTTATCCCAAGAGGTAAGATTTTGGATGCAGATTTCAATTTTTAAAAAGCTGCAACCAACAAGCCATTTGGTTATATATGTGTGTATATCTGGAGTGTTGCATAAACAAAATACTAAGAAAACCAATAAATTAGCAGAACTAATTGCTTCAGCATATTCTATCACTGACATTTCGAAAAGCAAGTGTAAAAACACAGGTAACAGGATCAAACACCCCATATCCATTTACCACCATAACATATTATGAATTCAAAGTAAAGAGTGCTTCCTTGTATATTTATCTGCTTAGATAGCATTTACATTAAGGAAGCACTTGGCAACAGCTCTGTCTTTGTGGGTAGAAGAACCTAAATCCAACAAACTTCTATAATGTAGTGTTTCCATATTGATTGGCTTGATACAGAACAAACGGTAAGTCAGTATTTTTCAAAACATAAGCTGAAACATATTTTAGAAGTTTAGCTTCTATGTTATCCGGTCTTGAATAATCTAAATATAAAAATGAAATCATCATATATAATTAATTTTAAAATTCATAAATTATGTTCAGGCCTGGGCAATTCATCTAATATATTAACATATGCCAGCAAGTTTAAAATCAGGTCACTCTATTTTTGTATAATATTATTTCTGCAGATCTTCCCTCCCATATGCGTATTTACAACACAACAGAAACCTGTTGCCACTGTTTCTGTTTCTTAGATGGAGAACTGAGGTTGACAAGCAGTGGTTGTCAAACTTGTATCAGACTGAACTGTTCTAGGTCCAAATTATATTATGCTATCTATTGCATTATATTTATACTGTAGGGATTCCCCATTATTGTTCTGAAATCAAAGATTAGGCTATTAGTAGCTATTAGGCATGCCAAAATTTAACAAGCCACCAGTGTACTCATTTATGAGACTCTGTGCTTAGGTAGCCTGTGTGTAGACCTATTTTGTATAGTCATTTTGCTGAAAGGCTTTGGTTTTCTAATTTTGCACATGTTCTTCATTATTTTCTCCTGCAGATATCTTATGTTGATATACCCGGACTTGGGAGCAGACGACCGAAATATCGTTTGGCAATAAATAGTGTACAGGATATGGTTATTTGCTGGTGGTCATTGGCAAAGGATGAGCTGTGTCCATGGACTCCTATCTCTAGTGAAAGAGAGAGAGCCAACCTACTGCTCTTGAGATATGAACATGGCAACTTTGAGGTAATGTTCTAGACTCAATCTGGGTAAATTCCATATTCTAATAGTGTCTCCTGTCTATGTAGATTAGACATTTATTTATTTATTCATTTATTTATTTAAATCACTTTTACCCATTTAGTAGCTGAAAAGACTGCCAGCATAGCTTGCATACATCAAAGAAACAAAATAGTTGCTATCTACAGACCTACAATCCAAAAGACCCACCCAAAAAGAAAAAGAGGTAGAGAGGAAAGTCAAGAAGTCAGCTAAAGCATACTCAAGTACGATTTCTTAAAATGGCAGACTTTTTGTAATCATCTCTCTGAACTCATGCTTGGCTAAAGTATTGAGGCCAGCTATTTTCCCAATATTTGAGGAGAAGGATTATACCCTCACACCTGTATGTTCACCTGCTGCCAATAATTTTATCTTTTCAGTGCTAGCCAAAGAGTAGGCTGTGTAGTTGATGTTCAGTCTAAATCAGATCTTTCCAAACTTTTCACGTTGGTGACACACTTTTTAGACGTGCACCATTTCACGTCACAGTAATTCAGTAAGTGATTCAGTAAGTAGAGGCAGCCCCCCCACCTGAGCCTGGCCCACCACAGCCCTTGCTGGGGTCTTCCTCAGCCCAGGGTGGCAGTGGCAGGAGAGGCAGCCCCTCCGCTCAGGCCTGGTGCCGCTGCCCTCACTGGGATCTTCCTCAGGCTGGGGCGGCTACAGTGGTGGTGGGAGAGGCAGTCCCTCCCCCAGAGCCTGGCCTACTGCCACTGCCCTCACTGGGATCTTCGTTGATCTGGGGAGGCGGTGGCAGCAGAGGCAGTCCCTTCACCCAGGCCTGGCTGGCCCCATCAGCAGGGAGGCAGCCCCTCCACCCTTTACATTCTCCCAACACACCTACACGCTACAGTCGACACACTAACATGTCGCAACACGCAGTTTGAAAGCTCTGGTCTTATTTATGGAAATTTGAGGTGCTTTGTGGATAAGCATTTTTCCTTTTGTATTGTTTTCAGATCAGGTTTTGTGGGATGTTTTTATTTATCTTGTAGTTTATGGTTTACATCAGTTTTGAGGTTTTTTGTTGAAAGATGGCTCACCCAACCAGCTGAAATCTGTTTAAACTGTTCTAGATGGAATCATACACACGCTAAAGAATCAGATTCATAGTGAATACTATACTGTAGCTTCTTTAATCAGCTTTAATCGGCTTCATCAACCTGATTTTTGGCCCATCTAAGGCATATTTTACACCAATTTTTCCTTGTTAGGGAAAATTCCCTGTTCTTAGATACTGTCTTTTAGACCAGCAGTAACAATTAATCCATCTTTGTCTGTAATCACTACAAATTAAGCTGCCTTGCAAATGCTATCTTGCAAAATTTTCTTTACTAAACTGTTTACTTACTATTACGTCATATTGCTTTCTGAGAAGACTTTTTCTGTTTCTATTAGTTTTTAAAATTATATAAACTTGTTATATAACTCATTTATAAAAACAGTCTAATGAGACTAATGCAAGACATGCCTTTGGACATTATTCAGAAAGTTCATTTGGTTCAAAATTGGTAGTTGACTAAGACTGGACCGATCAGATGCTTCTTGGCAGTCTTTAA
Source organism: Cyclura pinguis (assembly GCA_030412105.1). Lineage (NCBI taxonomy): Eukaryota > Metazoa > Chordata > Lepidosauria > Squamata > Iguanidae > Cyclura > Cyclura pinguis. Next base: position 178,065,778 of record CM059599.1, read on the forward strand.
AAAAAGAAACTCTTCTTGCTGCTGATGTGTTTCTAACCACAATGCAAAGTGGTGGTATTAACTGTTAAAGCCCTAATCAGCTTAGGATCCAGGTGGCTTAAGAACCTCCTCTTCTTCCCATACAAACCTGCTAGTTCATTATCTTCTGAGTCCCTTATCTTGCTATCCCACACACACTTTTTAGATGACTATGACTTTTTATGACTAAGAATACCTTCTTTTGGCTGTGGCTCCTCATCTTTTTAATGCTTTCTGTAGGCATTCCGTTCAGTGCTAGATGAAGACTTTTTCATTTGTTCAGACTTCTTACATATTTTTGCAGTTTTGGTTCTCTTTTCAAATCTGTTTGCTGTGTTGATATTGTGTTAACTAGGTCTGGGCCAGTGGAACCTCTGCCTTAGATCTCTGTCCCAGATCTTTGATTGTCCATTGGTACCAGTGAAGTCACCCCTGGACTTAAAACATCATGCAGCTTTCAATTTTCAAGGAGAATTACAGCTACAGAGGGAAGGATTGAGCCTCCCTTAGCTATGAGCTGCAGCCCCTTCTAGAACCACTGAAATTTCTCCTGCACTTAAGCTCAGAAAATGCCATTCCATTGGTTCAAAAAGAGGTTTTGGTTTAATCTTAGTTATCATATGAGGAAGAATTGGAGGGCTCAGTTAGCAAAGGGTTAATTTCACCCTTCCACAGGCTGTGCTTCCTGTATTTCCACATTCCTGGCAGGTAAGCATAAAAGAAAATTTCCAGTTTGCACTAACTGGAGCTTTTTCCCTTAAGCTTAATTGTATAGGGCACAATTCAAAGTGCTAATTATGACCTATAAAACCCTATATGGCCTAGGTCTGGACTGTGTCTCCATATGAACCTGCCTGAGTCTTACAGTCTTCTAAGGAGGGCTTTTATCCCTCCATACCACCACCCTAACTGATTCAGAAGACACATAACAGAGCCTTTGTAGTGCCTTGGCTTTAGAACTCCCCTCAAAGGAAGCTCACTTGGCCCCCTCTCTGCTCTCTTTTTAGCAGCAGGCAAAGATCTCTTCATTTAAATAAGCTTTCAGCACTATTGAGGGTTGAGGTAGAAGGATGTGCAGTGGATGTACTGTAACATGTAATTTGTGCTTAATGTATTTTTCAGTGCTTTAAATCATTGTATTCATTGCATTGCTTAATGGTTTTTAAATGTATGTACCACATATTGTGTCAGCTGTTTTGTTTTGTTTAATGTATATTGTAAGCTGCGTTGGATCCCATATTGGGAAAAAAAGTGGGATCTAAATGAAATAAAGGATTGAAGAAAACTTTCTTCAGGAAAGACAAGAAGAGAAAATAATGTGTGGATCCAGAGAAAAATATCTGGGGAAATAAAAGGGGGAAAATGTGTCTCTTGGTGTCTTCAAAAGTTATACTGTTTGTTTGTTTGTTTGTTATATTTGTGTGCCACCTTTTGTTCCAGCATGGGACCCAAGGCGGCTTCCAAAAATAAGTTAAAAACATTCAAACAATTCAAACATTAAAAGCATATAAAATGATAAAAAAAACCTATACCAATATGCAAATTTTTAAAACAGGTTAAAAGTTATACAGAGCTTTCTCCAGGTACCCCAGCTATTTGTGAGGTCCCGGACATGTGTAGGTATCTCCCTGTCCCATATTGTAGCTCATTGAGAGGTGGCATCTACCGTAGACCTTCCCAGCCTTGCTGTGTAAATATCTTGGCTGGATTCATGTCAGTGTACTACACGAGCATAACTTCTGTTATGCTAGCGTAATGCACTTTCATGGGGCTTACATAGTGTTTAGAAGGAAAGAAGATTCTTTGTGCTCATCATCTGGAAAAGGAGGCTGCTGGCTCTAAGCAGCCTATTGCTTCAGCATTGACTTTCTATGTGGCCCTTGGAGCTAAAAGCACCGTAGGAAGGATGGCTGGCAAAAGTACCTGTGCCATAGGACAGGCAGGTTTTAAAGCTATCCTTCTGAAAGTGCATTTGAGCTCTTTGGTAGGCTAGCATTGGAGAAATAGGCTGTTCGAAGGCAGTCACCTTCTTTTCCAGCTGATAACCACAACAAATTTAGCCGTAGGCCTTTGCAGTGCTGCCTATATGACTTTTACTTCCATTGCTGCCATGCTGCTGCTAACTTAACTGCGCTGGCATCGTTATGCCAGGGTAGATATGTGACTGGTACGCAACAGACTTTTTGAAGGTCAGTTTATGATCTGTGTGCTATTGTTATTATTTCTTTGAAGTTTTAGTCTACTTCTAGTAAATACTAAATAAATATTAAGATAAACAATATTCTGTAGCAGCAACTGTGCTTCTGTTCTGATCTTCTAAGTGGACTAGTAGTAGGAACTTTCTCTCACTGTTAGATCTTGATTAAATAAAATATAAAATCCTTCACTAATATTTTAGAGGCATATTTATATTTTTAAAGGGCTAGTTGTATGATGTCAATATGCTTCATTTTTACAGAATATTGAAAATAATTTCTGTTCTTAAATGAAAAAAATATTTTGTCTTGGATAATTTTTTCTACCAGATGTTTTTTCTTCAAAGAATTCTTAATTTTGTGGTAGTCATAAATAATATAATAGGCACAAGAGTCTGTTCCCTGCAACTAAACAGATAGAATAGCTCAGTGGAGTTATACAACAAAGAAGGTAAATGGCATTGATAGTTTTCAGATAAAAAAGAAATGAAATTATAATAATGAAGATGAGAACAACAAATAAATTAAGAATAAAATTTGTAAACAAATAAAGAAAACTTTCATGTAGAGACTTTAGTCTTTAAGCCATGATGAGAAAAACAAATACACATTTCTTCAAAAGTAGATGTAACAGCTGCCTTGTCTTGAAATTCCCACTCAGCATTTCTAATTTGTTTTTTCCTCGCAGTTTCATGGTGCAAAACTAAATGAGTGGTTTTCTAGCACCTAGAAAATAAATCAAACAGTTTTCTCATCTTAAAAGCAGACAGTTCAGTCATAGGAGACTTATTTTATTATTCCCTTTATTGTCCTTTTTTAATCTTCCTGGTAAGCCAATTTTCTGCTTAAAATCTACTGTTTAAAATTTACTTACTTCTGTATGTGGGCTTTATCCTTTCCTCTTCACTTTTCTGCATAATTATGCAATTATTTATGTGCCTTCAGTGTGCATATAAGCGTCTATTGAAATAAGACTCAGGGTTATTATTATCACTATACTACTTCTTTAGATACTGCTAGTTATTTGTATCATTTGTATTTAACCACGCTTATATTCTGGGTACAAGATGGGCATGAAAGAGGAGCGATGTGTACTATATTAAGTTACTTAAAACGTAGGCTTCTGACTTCATAGCAGCTTCCTCTGCTATCCATATACTGCTGTTTATCAACTGAACAAGAATGAAGATTTCAAGGATGCAGCATGGGTGTCTTCCAGTGCAGACTGTGGAATAGATTGCTCTCTCTCTCTCTCTCTCTCTCTCACACACACACACACACACACATGCATATATATATACAGAGAGAGAGAGAGTGTGTTATTCATGTGCTCTTATATAGCTCAAATATGGAGTGATATGGGAGAACCGACAGAAAAACTTGTGTCAGTCACTATATCAGTTGTGGGTAGCACAAAAACAGAATGGAATGGGAGAACAAACTGAAAAAACATATATCGGTAGCTATATCAGTTGTGAGTAACACAAAAACAGAAAAAACCCTCAACAAATTTTAAATAGTTATCTTTATTTAAAGCAGGAACAAAGAAATGTTTGACTGATTTCAGGAGAAAATACTTGAAATGTTTGGCTGATTTGAGCACAAAATAATAATATTTCAAAATAAATAAATAGCAGGATGTCCCATTTTTTATAATACGGCTACTTTGTTGTTGTCGTTATGTTTCTTCGGTCATTTCCAATTTATGGCAACCCTAAGGTGAATCTGTCACAGGGTTTTCTCAGCAAGATGTGTTCAGAGGGGAATTGCCTTTGCCATCCTCTGAGGCTGAGAGAGTGTGACTTGTCCAAGATAATCTAGTGGTTTTCCATGGCTGAGCAGACACTCAAATCTTGGTCTCCAGAATCATAGTCCACTGCTCAAACCATGTGGGCTCTGTGGGTGCTTTGTTCATAGGGTGCAGGAAAAAAAATGTTTTTTTGAGGTATTCCTCACTTCTTGAAATTTTGGCCTGGTAGCTTCAATGTATTTTCTACACAGAGTGTATGTTCCTGTTTGCCATCACGTTGCATTATCTGGTTAAACATTATCTTGTTCTCTGCCGTTTTCAAGGAAAGAATGCAACAGTTCTTCTAGGCTTATTACACTATATAAAACTCACCAAGTATTGTGAAGGGACATTTTGCTCACTATTTTATTCCTGTTATTATCAATATACAGATAGGAAGAGTTTAATCCTACTTCTTTTGACTGATCCAGTGACTTTCCCCCTACTCACGCGATCAATTTACAGTAGTGTTCTTTGACTAATACAAATCATGCCTGTTGTCATCAGCGTGATTATTTGCAGTGTAGTGTTTGCTATGTTGTTTGGTATCCCAAACATATTTTAGGTCTTACAGTTGTTTCAGCTCACAACTGTTTCAGTTTAATATTTTTGTATGGATTACTGAATTACACTGCTTTGGTCTTTTTGTATCATTCTGCAGTTTGTTTGTTTGTATGTTTGTGTACTGAATCAATGGAACTCTGTTTAGATGAGCATTGACTCTTTTCTTTGCATTTGGGCCCTTTCTTACCGTCCCAGAGCCATTTTCATGTAATTGTAATCTTGATGAGAACACAGTCCATCTCTGTTTTAAACAAACTGACTCATTCCTTGCATGGTTACCTTTTAGTAATGTAAGACAAATTAAAGTTAAGAACCCCTAAATGGCGGTGTTTTCAGTTTACCTTGTCAACTTAGCTGAGATACCAGCTGCCTCTTAGCTGCTCCACCTCTTTCAGCTGTTACTGTTCAAGTTGAACTTGATAATTACAACACCCACATAATTTCGTGGCCAGGTTTGTTCCTGTCTTCCATCCCTATCTCTTTTTTTTAACTTTTTACTTTAGGAATGCATTAAAATGTAACAGTATATATAACATTATTATGCAAGTATATAAGAGTAAGAATAAAAATGAACAAAGTAATAGCAGTTAAAAAGAGAGATTGTCATCCCTATCTCTTTTTCCTGTTGCGTCCTATCTTTTGTATCATTGTTGCAAGTCTGTGGGCAGAAACTAGGAAATGATGGGTCCATCATTTGTCATCTGAACCCCACCTCAGGCCCAGCAACCTCTTCAATAGGTACCTCACACCCTTGAGACCGAGCACCAACCATCCACCTTCGTCCACAACTACCATCTTGATCGCAGATCTCAGGAGGTTGCGACCTTAGGCAGGACAGTGCTGTCTTCCAACCCGAGCTGATCTGTTCTACTCATGTGGTAAACTAATCACCCATGTGTGAGGCACAGAGACCACAAAGAAGGAGGACAGGTTGCTTACCTGTAACTTTAGTTCTCTGAGTGGTCATCTGTGCCCTCATATATGGGATCTTCATGCCTGCGCAGATCCATCCACAGAATGTTCCAGAGCTGAGTAGCTTTTGGTGGCAATCCCACCACTCCACGCATACATATATAGCACCAAGAGCTATTCCCTTCAGTTTCAATGTCTGTTAACAGGAGCCGACCTGTGATAAGAGGAGAGGAGGCCTTTCTTTCAGTTATTTAGTTATTCCCTTGTGGATATAAGTGGATTATAGAACAAATAAGCAAGATTTTATTTTGCAGAATTTATTAGTAATATGTTATTTTGGTCTACAGGTGTTTTGTAAAACTTCTGTCTTGTTTTGTTTTGTTTTTTTTTTCAGATTGTCAGTCATATTTGTACATCTGGGGATCCACTTGATGTCACCTTTAGTTCATCTCAGCCTTATCAAATTCATACTGTAGAACACTCATCCAGTGCGGATCAAGAGCCTATGGCTGACAGCTGCATCTATGAATGTGTTCGGAATAAAGTTCAGTGCATGGCAGTCACCAAAATACCACTAATATCAAAGGCTATCAGCTGCTGTAGGAACATTACAGAAGATAAACTTGTTCTGGGATGTGAGGATTCTTCCATTGTTCTATATGAGGACTATCATCAGCTAACTCTGTTAGCACAAGCAGAATTATTGCCTGCTGTAATGTGTTGCCATCCCAGTGGAGCTATAGTCTTGGTTGGCAGTTCACAAGGGGAGCTACAGCTGTTTGACATGGCACTGTCTCCAATTAAAATGCAGCTTTTAGCTGAAGACTTCTCCCCCAAATCAACTCTGCAGTTTAGTGAACATTTTACTATATCAAGCAGTCTTTCCCAGATTCAATGGGCTGCCTCTCAAGATTTATACGAAACCATGGGTGATGCTGATATCCATAATCTTCTGTTACTGAGATTTAACAAAGGACCTATTGGAGTGCTTCATTTTAAAACTGGTAAGTTCATGAAATTAGTTCATGGCAAAAGTAGTTCTCCTCTGTAACTAACTGGTCTCGTAATAACTTGCATTGGATCAACAAAGTGTCTCCACTTTTTTAAGCAGACTAATTTAGCAAGTGGACCATTTTTAAAATATAGAAATTAAGAACCTAAAAGCATTGTCATTGTGTTGGATCAAATGTCTGTTGGATTAAATATGATATGTGTTTCATATAGAGGAACAATTTAACTATTAGTGAAAACAGTCATCTGTATTAGCAGAGGAAATTATGGAATTGTTATTTTTGTAAACGTGCTAAAATTAGTGTAACAACTGCACTTAAACACATTCCAAATTAAGATTCGCAATATAGTTAACAACTAAGTATATTTGGAGATTTAGTCACCTTTTCATTGTTTAGAAATTTGTTACCTATAAAATGCCTGAAATAGAAAAAAAAAGTTGTCAGCAATCATTACAGTGAGACAAATGAGTTCCATCTTGTCCAGTAACGTGTTTTAACAGTTGTAGACATCTACATGGAATGCTAATTAAAGCAGTTCTTTGATGTATTCTTACATGTCTGTTTTTAAATGGCTCTAAATTACCTGGTTACCTGTCAAACAGAAGGCACTCTGCCTATATCTACCTTGCTTTTCTTTAGTTTTCCCTTGTGACTTCTGCTCGCAGCAGCTTTCCAGAAAGCATAGCTTTCCCTTTCCTATCTCTAGCACATTTGTGTTCTTACTGAAACAAACAGACTCTCAGTAGAGGGATTTAGAGGCCTTTCTGCTAATTGCAAGCTTGTAAACTTAATTGGACTGTCTCCCAGGGCACTATTCCTAAATCAATTAGGCAATGAGTTGGCTGTCACCTCTCCTACCAAAGTAGGTCACTTGGAAATGCACCACCCAAGAGAAGTCAAGCAGCCAAATGGGAAGATGGTGACCTCCATGGTTGAAAGTTATCATATTTTAAGTTTTTGTTATGTAGACTTCCATTAAATTGATTCTATGTTTGAAAGATTTTAGTCCCAGCTCCACTTAATTCATTGGTTAAATCAAAATATTAAAACACGAAATATAAATATTTTTAAAAATCTAGAACATAAATGTAAAACTATAGCTGTAGGGTATTTTCTTTCTTAGAACTTTGTATCTGGTTTAATACAATGAGACTAGTGCCCACCTGAGGCTGATAGGAGTGCGTGGTCACCACTGACAAACCAATTAGATGCAGTATTTTCCCCATTTTCCTTATCTTGTTGAAATCCTAAGTACATTGAAACAATGCATTTCAAGTAATAAAGATGAATAATAATATTGTATCTCAAGAGGCAACTCGAAGGGACTTACACACATCTAGACTGAGAAGGAGTTAGAGGTGTTTCTTGTTTCTGTGGTGGGGACCAAGCTGTATGTCCTCCACCATCCATTACAGCCACACCAGTGCTGAGGTTATCCATCCTGCTCCTTCAACAAGGAGTTTGTTCACAGCAAAATCAAGGCTTGAAAAGTGAGTTCTGAGTGATAAAGGAAGCAGGGGTTTGGGGCATTAACTTCTTTCTATGATAGAGAATGGTTTGTGGCCTTCGCCGTCCTTTACAGTCACATCAGTCTTATATTTCAGCACAGTAATCCTCAAACAAACGCCAGAGTCTGGAAAAAGGAAAAGAAAGGTAAAGAGTCTACTTCTAAAGAAAAGGTTTTGTACTGCAAACTATAGTCCTGTGCATGCTCAAATGAGAATAAGCTACATTGAATAATGTGAGAATTATGAATGAAATGTGTAAGACTAAATCTCCATCATAGCAGGGCTCCCTCCCACCGCCCCAAAAAATAGGCAAGCGAAGACTAAGGATGTTCAGTGGTTATAGATCATTATGCTAACTAACTGCTGGAAATTACAGACTGAAAAATTATTTGAGGAACTGATCGTGTGAATTTCCTTGATTGGGTGTTTTCTGTTCTTCATTAGGACACACAGGTCTTCAAACAGTCTGGCAAGATGTGGAGAGGGTTCCCTAGCCATTATCTCAGGCCATTCTCCTCAAGGGCTGATGGCATGACTTCTCTGGCCTGGGCAGATACTTTCCTCATAATATATTTCTCCTTTCCATGTAGGACAAGTGGTTCCAGATTCTCAGTGTTAGAAGATGCAAATAGGCTGTAAAAGAAATGAAAAAACAACAATCTCCAGAGTTCCACTTACATAATTTTCCTCCTCCCACAACTTTTTTCTTCACTATTCATGTCTTCCTTATCTGCGAAGAGTAATTTCTTTTTCTTTTAGGTACATCTTAGCTGCTTCTCCTTTCTTTGACTTGGAGGATTAGAGGAGCAAATGAATGTCATGGGTGTCCATGGAACAACTGGTTCATGAATATTTGCATGTGATAATAGTTTTCATGCTCTTATTGAACTTTTCCAAGGAAGGGCAGCTCTCCTACTTTTTACCTTGAAATCCAACTGGAGCAGTAGGCTGGAAAAGCAAGCATTCCATTACTAATTTTTTTGTCTGAAAACTATCATCTAAAAGTAAAGTAATCATACAACCATACAGGTTTTTTTTTGTTCCAAGTAGCATGCTAAACTCATAAGTACTCTAACCGTGCTGAAACCCTAGCCCTATGAAGCCTTAGAAAGAAGTAATAATTCTTCTTCGTGGTCTCTGTGACTCACACAGATGGGCCATCTGTGCCTGCACAGTGCGCTGTTTGGAACCTTCTAGAGCTTGATGACATTGAGGAAATTGAAAAGCACTTGATTGCACTCTATAATTAATTAATTAATTGGAAAATTTGATGTGATCATTTGGAGGATTTTGGTTGTTTTTTTTTAAATTCCCAAAATATTACCCGTAGTTGAAGTTCAGTTCTGTTTTGACAGCCTAAGTCCTTTTGGCTACACTGCTCCAGCTGTAACACCTCTGAAACCTTTTTACTCTCACATAAGACCAGCATAGATTTGCGCTGGCTTTTTATTGGTCCAGTGAGCCTAAATGAATTTAAAGGGGTTGTTTTTCATATGTCGTTATACAATCCTACTGCATTATGTCTGAGAGAAAGAGTGTCAACCAGTGCAGTTGCAACAAGACCTATTGCTGACCTCATTGGTTTGGGAAACATGATTTGTTGTGATACACGGTTCCAGATTTTGTTGTGTGTCAGTCAAGAGACTCTTGTGCTCTTTCATGTTATATTCTAATTGCAGTGGCAGCAGCTTAAGAGCTCATATTGGGCCATCACTTGGCAGCAGATGGATCAGGTTTGAGTATTCAGCGTTTGAATGATAAACTCCACCAGTAATTTTTTAGGCTAAATGGATCCAGAGAAAAGTGCCAAATAAATTAACTGTAGAAGCTTTGTACTTGAAGTATCTTCTGTTTTGTCTATCCCTTCATGTAACAAGCACATTAAACATTTATCTTTCTTGGAAAGCAGTGATGATGTCCACAGTTTTGTTTTTCTCCTGTGACAGGTGTCACCCCCAGAGGTCATCTTGGCTTTGTGGAAATTATCCAGGAGCATATTCATCAGGATGAGATTTATGAAGCGATTAATATCCTAGGTGGCATGAACTGGAGCACAGTGGGCCAACAGTGCTTTATAAGCCTAAGTGCCATAGTAAACTATCTTCTAAGGCAAAAGCTGACTGGTGAAAGAGAAGGTTGGTTGTTGCACTATCTCTCACATTCCTAATTTTAAACTAACGAAGATAATAGCATAGATTTATATCCATTATATTTATCTTTCTTCTGAAGTCAAGTATACAAATAAGGATTTTTCAACATGTGTATGTCAGTGAATTCAGACTATCGAATGTGTTTGGTTGGTCCAGGTGGCATGGGTCGAGACTATTTGAAAGACCATATCTCCTTGTATGAGCCTGGCTGAGCTTTAAGGTCCTCTGGGGAAGGCCTTCTCTCTTTCATCACAGAAACATTTGATGGAGACTCAAGAGAGAGCCTTCTCAATGGCTGAGCCCAGGTAGTGGAATTCCCTCCTACAAGAGATTTGGTTCTACTGCCTGGCAGTTCTTTGGCTTATAATTTCTTCTTTGTGGTCTCTGTGAATCACACAATGGGGTATTTCACACCTGCACAATACCCCATTGTATGACTTCACAGAAGACTACTCGAAGAACTACAGTTACAGCTAAGCAACCTGTTCTTATGTGGTAGGTGGGCTTTTAATGGGGTAGTGTTGTGTTTTATTTGGGTTTTATACTGTTTCAACTTTGTGGGTTTTTAACGAACTGTTGTTGAATTATTTTTAGCTTCAGCACAAATAGTTTTTTTTAAATCTGTACCCTGTTTTTAATTGCTTGTAAGCCACCTTGGGTCCTGTACAAGGAGAAAGGTGAGATATAAATTGAATAAAGCAGTGTAATCATAGTTAACCATCATGTCTCTGGACAGAACGTTTTACTCTACAGTGACACATTTTGTTGCAGAATCCCCACACATTTAGACTTGCAGTGTAGACATTCTGCAACATTGCTGCCTGAAAAGTTGTAAAAACTTTCCCAAATTTCAGACACTTGCTGTATACAGTTGTTTTTACAAAGCAAAAACAGAAAAGGACAAAAAATGCCTCTCAAACTTAATTGCTTTCTGCCAAAACAAAACAATTGTGCCTGTTGGCGGTGGAATTAAACAAGTCCTCTGCCATGTTTTGGTGAGCCATGATGCAGTGAACTAGAATTGCCATGCTCTGGTTTTCAGTCGGTTGGTCCCATTTATGGGGATACTGGAATTCTTGTGGGGGTTAGAAAACAAAAGAAGTTTTGACCTTAACTTTTAATAGATTGAGATTCTCAAAGGAATCAGAAATGCTCCACAACTTACTCAATATTTGTACAATTTTGTTGTTGTTGTTTTGTTTTTGTCCTGTTGCAGTAGTTCTTAACCTTTTCTTTACCACACACTCCCCTAAATATAATTTGTTGCCAGGGTTTAAATTTAAATATTTATTTCAATACCGTTTGTTTGTTTGTTTGTTTGTTTATGGCTTCTGAAGACTAGGATTCAAATCCCCACTCAGATACTGAGTGATCTTCAGCAAGTTACATTCTCTCTGCCTCAGAGGAAAGCAAAGGCAAACCTCCTCTGAACAAATATTAAAAAAGAAAACACTGTGAAAACTGTGGAAACACTGTCACCTTAGAGTTGCCATAAGTCAGAAGTGACTTGAAGGCACACAACAACGAAGTGCCACTGACAGGGAGAGGTTCTTTCTAGCTATCATGTCTCTCCCCTTTGAAAATTGACTTACGGCGACCTCAAGGTGAACCTATCGTGGGGGTTTTCTTAGCAAGATTTGTTGCCTTTGCCTTTCTCTGAGGCTGAGAGAATGTGACTTGCCTGAAGTCACTCAGTCGGGGTTCAGACCAGAGTGTCAAGAGTCATAGTTTGGCCGTATGCATACACCTGCTGCCATGTCCCTTTCCTCAGGGTAGTGGCAGTGGGAAGTGTGGCTGCTGAAACTACTGCCTCATTTGCAAACAGAGGAGTAGTTTCGGCATGCGCACATGCTTTCCTCCTTGGTGCCCACACACCCTACTGTCATGTCCCTGATGAAAGAGACACAGTGGCAGGCATGTGCATGTGCCCAAACTGCTCCCTTATTTGTGAAAGAAAGAGCACTTTGGGCACGGGCACATGGCTGCCGCCATGTCCTTTCATCAGGGATGTGGCAGCAGGGGTGTGGGTGCAGAGGGATAGGGCAGAAAGTGTGTGTGTGTGTCCAAACTGCTTCCTTTTTTGCGAATGAAGGAGCAGTTTCAGCATCTACCCCCCCCCCCACACACACACACTCTGCCATGTCCCTGTTGCTGCAGCTGCTGTTGGCATCCAGTGGCAGGGTTTTGCAGGCCCCCTGTGAGGGCTCCATGGACCCCAGGTTAAGAATCACTGTCCTAATACATGAGAGCTAAGGAAGATGGACATTAAGCTGTCATTTAAACTGAAATAGTAGTTAAGGATTTTTCTGTTTAGCAATGTTAATTTGTGTATGCATAACTGAGAGCATTTATTATCATGTCACTGAAGCACGAGCCATATCAAGGCTGGTGCTTTTTGTTGAGAGAAGAGTTTGAACTTTACAGGTTTTTTTTTTCAAGATGCCTCCATCAACTGCACATGTTTCTTGGTATATGCCCTCAGACTGCTTCTCCATCTTACTTTTATCTCCCGTTGCCTGCATTGACTTCTGAAACCTCCTTACATTAACAGATCAATTCAAGGCTCAGGCTCATCACTGTTGGATCCTGTAGGGATGTCTCTGTAGTGAATAGCTGTGTGTGTTAGAACTGAGCTATTCCCAGGATTTAGATTAAGCTGGAAAGCTTCATGCCATCTCTCAGCATGCAGGTGCAGCTGGGCACCAGGCTCTTCATTTTGTGGGAAGAACAAGTGTGCTAGAGGATATGGGGAACAGCAGATCTTACAAAAATTGCTTGCTGCCCAAACCTGCCCCCAGGCCATCAGGCTGAGGCAAGCAATCCCCACACTACTGAGTGGGAGGCTAGGTTGATTACCCATAACCTCTGCTAGAGAAATAGACAAGGTCAAAATCTCTTCTTGGAAAACTTCTGAAAATGTATGGTATAAAAGTGGAAGACAGAAGGGAGGCTTTTTGTGACAGTTCATTTTAAAATATGTGCATTACATATAGTAATTTTCTCCACTTCTCCCTACATGCAACTAGGTTAATGCTGCTTTGTAATAAACAACTGGTTTTTTTGCCATCTGGGACAGCAAATCTGTCATAGTAATTTGCTTCCTTTTTATTAGAGGAACTCAGAGAGCTTTTCATTTGGAATGATGTGACGGTTATCTCTGAGATCTTCATTTCTGCCGTCAACATCAAGCTGGGCTATCTAATAAATCTATAACTTTGCAACTACTTGTATTCCATGTAGGCTAGAGCATTTCAGAGGTACAAAACAGGTTGTAAGGAAAATAACAGCAAGAAAGTGTGGCTTATTTTTGCTATAACTGCTGCATTAAATTTTTAATCAGAATTGATTTAATGCTTTTGAAAGAAAGCAGCTTGAAAGTTCAGCTTATCTCATGATCTAGATTTAAGATTCTGCAAAACTCAATCTAACAGGCTGCCTCTGCTCATACCATTCAACTTTCAGAGCCTTCAGGGCTATCAAGTCTTCCAAATTAAATGATTTGTTGCTTTTCTTAGAACTCAGAGATAATTATCTCTAAATACAGAAATGGTTAGTTCAAACAAACATTATTAGTAGGAAATCGGAGAGATTTTTGTCTACAGGTCATTAATGTCCCCTCCTTTAAAGAACTTAACAAAACTTTGATGAACTAAAATTCAGATTGCCCATCTTGAAAGAAGCATCTGTATCTCAAATCAAAACTGTATTTCCAGTTAAAAGAAGAAAGGGAATTTTGTCATTTCTACTTTCCTTGTATATGAATGTTATTTGGTCTGAACTTAGGATATCTTAAGCAAGAGCTTCTGCAGATATTCTTGTGCATTGTTACACTGGCTTTATCCTGTGTGGATGAGAAAGGTACTTCTGGATAACAGGAGAAAATGTTAAGAGTTTCATATAGTACTAACCTGGCTCTGTGTCATTTGAACATTATCTAGTTCCCGTGTGTTCTTTTAATCATTGTTTTGATGTCTGATAAAAATGGCATCCCTCTTGTGCCAGTGAGGAGTCTTTTGAAAGGGAACTCCCATCTTCATAGCATAGGGGAGAACAAGGAAAACAACTGAGCAGAAGAGATGGTTTCTTATGAAACTGGCAGTGTAAGGGAAGTCTTGTCAGCTTCACCAATGACTGTATGGATTTTTCTTGTAAATGGAACTACCGCCCACCTCACCTCACTCCAGGCTGGAAGGCACTATAGTGAACTGGGGGTCTCCAGATAGTGTAAGACTCCTTCGGGTTCTGAAGACTGCTGCTAGCAATGACCTTGTGCCGTTTCCCCCATAGCCAGACTGAGGGATTACAGTGGGGTGTGATCATTTTAAAAAGTACAGAGCAAGAGATCCATTTCAGAAGCAGCGCAATGTAGTCTTCTGGTGAAGGCCTTGTCATTTGCTCCTTCCAGGAGGAAACTAATGATGATTCAAATCTTGACTGCTGATGACAGTGTTTGGGAGAATAACTGAAAAAGAGCCAGAATAACTGAATAACAGAATAACTGAAAAAGAGCCAAAGTAGCATTGGTGAATATCAGTTAACTGCACTGCAGGCACCCAACGAACAAGAACAGCAAAAAGCTGACAGCAGAGGAAAAGTAAATAAAAGGAACAACAGTGTTCAGGATTCCCCAGTGTCATTTAAGAAAGAAAAATCCTAAAGCTTTCTCTTAAAGTGGTGCCACCATAAGAGGGAAAACATTGCTCACCTTCCATGTTTCCCTGCTCTCATAAATGGTTTGTTTCTGAATTTAGAGAGTTTTTGACACATTTCCTTCACATTTTTTTTCTTCAGAAGTTTTTTTTTTTAAGGTTTTGGGTGGGGTTTTCCACTCTGCACGCTAGCCTGTTGTTGTTCTTTTGTGCCTTCAGGACCTTAAGATGAACCTATCATGGGGGTTTGGGGTGCTGAGAGTGTGTGATGGGCCCAACGTCATCCAGTAGGTTTCCATGGATGAGCAGGAATTTAAACCCTGATCTGCAGCATCAGAGTCCAACACTCAAATCACTCCACCATGCTGACCTGGTGTACATGATAATAATTTAATTTTTCAGAAAGAAACTTACACTAGACAAGCTGGTAGAAGACACACTGATCATGCTATTATAGGGGAAGGGTAGTAAACTAAATGTTGGCTGGCTGGGCAGAAAGCTAGAATTGCACAGTTACCAGTCACTCCTCTTCAACAGAGAATACAAAATGTCAGTTTGCTTCTAAAGCTTCTACTGCTATTCCTAAATAATCATTACATGTTTCCCCCTTAAGAATACGAAAGTGAGGAAAACTTAAGAATTTAACATTTATGAGAAGAATGCAGTCTAGATTTTTAAGAAGAAATAGGTGAAAACGTGGTGCTATTAGAGGGAGAAGGTTCAGCGTAAGAATACCCCAAGATAGCATTATATGTGTGATGAGGAATTTATAATCTTTTATGAATCCCTGCAACATTTGTAGTTAAAAATGCAATTTTGCCCAAAGCAGGAAGAGCTTTTTCTGTTCATAGAGTTCTGTCTTCCATTCCCTGCAGCTGTAGACCAAAAAATCTAAACTTCTGTATAAAATCTTAAAATATGTCTGACCAGAAACAAAACCCATACTACACAGTACATTTATTTAAATGCCGCAGAGGAGAAATTGCTGCCGGTTAGGAAGTACTTAAAGCAGGCATTCTGTGGAAAGCAGCAATTACATACTGTCATGACAATATTAGTCTGGTAACTATGTAAGCCACCCTGGTGTATACCTGAATATTTCTGGAGGCAGAAATGCACTCCTGCTCTTGTCAGTGCTCCAGGTAGGGGTGGTGAAATATGTGTTAAGGCATATTCCATTCCCCTAGGGGCCATCACAGGAAAAAGCTTTTCACCTGTTGACCTACAGCACAATGCAGAATCTGTGACAAGCTGAGTTTTTTATTCTCTCTAATAAGCAAGATGTACAAAAAGTGAACTGGGAGTTAATATTTGCTGAGAATAACTTTCTCAAATTATATCATATTGATGAGTTGTTGCTACTTGCAAATAAATAGAAAGCAGAGGATTTTTTTTATAAGCTTCTGACAGCTTTCTTTTGCTGTAAGCTGCACCTCATCATAGGCCCTGCCTCAAATTATCGCTTATACGCGAGTTTGTTTTTATAACAGCTGTCACATTTTTATTTCATCTGCCCAGCAATAAGTTCACATTTTGTCTCTGCTTGAAAAACCTGACTGACTGCAAACATGAGCACTTTCTTGAGTGAAGCTAATCCACTTGTTTTACTGCTATTGTGTCTGCACTCCACAGCACAGCTTGAGGCAAGCCTCAGAACTTTCTATGCACCAAAAAGACCTCTTGCTGAGACAACTGTGTTGGAATACAGGGACCAGGTCAGCCGATACGCAAGAAGGTTCTTCCACCATCTGCTCAGGTGAATCTACTCAGCCTTTTCTTTTAATTAATTAATTAATTGGTTACACGCTTCAATAACCTTACACACTCTGGAAAAATATGCCTTCATTTGTCATTTTTGTTTGTTTTACCAAGTCCTTTTTTCTTTTTCATACATGTATTATTTATAAGCTGTTCTACCAGCAACTTGCTGTTGAAGAGTATCTATTTCCTTTTCAGTTCTGCAGAGAATTGACTGATTCCATGGTTATTAAAGTAGTTTCTTACATTGCTTTTAAAATGTGCATTTGTTATATTCTTGTTACCAAAAAGTGGCTAGTTACATAGGTGACAATAATACCTGTAATTCATTACTTCCGTGCTCTGGCTTTATTCCTTTCCCTTGCATATTCAAGTAGAAATAGTGCTGTAGCTTCAATCTTTTCACTGTTCATCAGAGAGATCAAGTTTAAAAAAAGGAAACATGCAAAAATAACTAAATGAAATAAAAATTTCTTAGATTGGTGAAAATATCACTGATAACATTGCTCATAATTCTTATATTAAAAAAAATCTCTGTCTTTTTTAAAAAATCCATAGATTTCCAAGGAAGATATAAGCTGCCCAGAACCACATGGAAGAACAAAATACAAAATCTAATAAATTTATTTTTCCAAGTCTTCTAAAATCGTAATTCAGATTTACAGACTATATAATTGTTCACTCTATGCAATCTGTAATTTTTAGTTATGACTCTGTTAAGACTCATAAAGCTAAATATATTTATCAGATTGTGTATCTTGCTCTTGTTCTTTGTATTTCCAGGCAGCATATACTTGCCTTGGGAACTTAAGCTCATTTGTTTTCCTTTTAAGATTTTTTTTTTTCAACAGAGAGAAGAACCAGGAATGTAGCTAATGTAGGAAAGAAAGTGCCTGGTTCAGACTTTTAAAAATATTTGTTGTTATATGCAGGACTAGATACAACCAAGATTATTTGCTAGCAACTTAAAAGTAGTTTTCTTTTCTTTTTCTTTTTTTTTTTTGCATAATGCATATTCATATTCTGCATACTCTCCCAATTTTTAATCATGAAATAATATGTTGCAAAACAGGAAAAGGATCGGTTTTTAAAAATGAAGCATGGATTTAAACTTGAATTACAATCCAAGTAGGCTAACAATAGCCCTTATCCCACCCCGATGGGGCTATTCCTAGTGTTAGTTGTCTTTAATTATTAGTGAACATCTTAAAACATACATTAGTTCTGTATTCTCTTATATTAGAAAGTTTCATGCCAGTTTTCATCTTAAAAACTGGCAGGTGCATTTTTTCTTGAAGCACACTTAGTTTGCTGCTCTCAAGTTTATGTCGATCTCTGACTCAAATGTTTGTAGGGATTCTATTTGTTCTTTGGTTTTTATCATTTTTTTAGCTATTCTTCATGGTTTGTCCGCTCATAGAATTAATTGAGTTTTTTTAGAGGAAAAAAAATCAGGAAAATTCAAGGAGTTAAACAGATAGTATCTGAGTGTCTCTTTCCACTGTCTTCGTAGGAGTACACAGTCAGTCTCTGAAATGTCCATTTGCGGTCAGTAGTGCAAAATATAGTCCACTGATGTATCGGAGCTAGCATTTCTGCAGAGTAGGATCACTGTTCTGCTGTTTATCCATTCTTGTCTCTCCTTTTCTTTTTCCTTTTGTAAAGTCTGGGATGAATACGTGATTCACCTTTTTAGAATGCTAAGACAAATTGAAAGGGGAAAAAAGCTTCCAGATTGCTGGGCTCTGCTATGAAGTTGATATGCTTTGGCCACTGGTGAAGAACAACGCCTTTTCTCATTAAACAAACAGCCTATGATCTTTTTCTGTATTTCAGATGAGAATAATTTGAGGTCTTACTGATCAGGAAGAGGAAGTAATAAATAGCTATCCAATTTCCTGAACAAATTCCTGCTAACCTCTACACTGTTGTGAGAACTGTCTCTTCCTCTTCGTGCCCTCTGTGTCTCACACAATTGAGTCTTACACCTGCACAGAGATGTCCAGCGGAAAGTTCCAGAGCTGAGTAGTTTGGTGAGAACCCCACCCCCTGTGCGTAGTGCACATGCCCGAGCCCACCAAACTACTCCCTCTTCAGTTTATTTTCGTCTGCCATTTGAGTCACACTTACCTGATTGTTCCCTGTCTCTGAATATCTGTTTCTTATTCCTTTTTCTCTCTGTTCTTTTGAGAAAAAAAGTACTTTCTCCCCTCTTTACCACACTCCTCCCCCCGCGCCCCCCATTTCTCTTCGTCTTCTCTGACTTGGCCATTTTTTATGGCGTCCACTTCACTCTTCAAAAAGTGCCCTTCCTGTGATGGGAAGTTTGCCTCATTGGATGTCCATGACCTTTACTGTCTTGGAGAAGGGCATAACATTTCCAAGTACAAGATCTGCCATCAGTTTACATTGCAAGCTCTCTGTAATAGGGCTTCTTGTCTAAAGTCCTACTGTTGGGAGCAGATGCTGCGGCTTCCGGAGAAGGTGGCCCAGAACGTGGCCCTCTTTACCGCGTCTAGTGCCATCTGTTGTCTTCCACCAGTGCATCCTTCTCCTTTGGTACCAACCTCGGTATCGGATCAGTACCCATAGATTCCGGTCTGGCTTTGACACCAGCCTCTGACCTTATACTAATGGCGCAACCTCCTATACCGTCGTCCACTCCATCACCAGTCCACTCCATCACCAGGTTGATGATGTCAACCTCAACTTCTGTCCAAAGGGAGAAACCCACTAAATGGAACGATTGTTCCTCCCCTTCTTCTACTTGGCCCATTCTAAGGCCAAGAAGAAGAAGAAGACCAAACGTGGGCTGCCCAGATGCCTCGTTAACTCTGGTTGGGGCTACAGATTGGTAGGTACCAGCCCTTCCCTCAGTACTGACAGAGACTTATGCTCCTCCCGCCTCATCCTCAGCACCACAAGCGGTTCCCTCAATACCTCCAGTCCAGGTGTCAGAGCCTCTACTTACCACTCTTCCAGTGTCGTTACTGATGTCGGGACCTACTCCAGCGGTGACAGCACCTTCTGAACACCTTCCGGTCTCCCATTCAGAATCAGTACTGACTTACTGCCCTCATCATCAGGACCTTCCACAAGACAGTGCTTCCTGTTGTCACCCAACATCTGATCGCTCTCCTTCCACGGGAGCTTCTCTACATGGTCTTCATGAAGTCTCTCCTTGCTCATCGGCCACTCATGGTGATCACTACTGGCATGAGTACATGTGGGTGGAGCACCCTAGGCAACAGTTATCATGCTTACCCACCTGCCGCAATTACCACCATCACCATGACTACAGGAAGTGATCGCCATACTATGTTTCTCATCAGTACTGCTTTCAATCTCATTCATGCTCTCCACGTTGATACCGTTCCTGACAACCTCAATATTGGTCCCAATTATGCTCCTACCATTGCTCACAGTCATGGACACCTTATCGGCATTGCTCCTCTGACTCAAAATCTCCATCGTGACACATCAATCCCGTCCCCATTCTCAGGACCGTCACCGACAGTGGGTGGTAGCTTTTCAACATTGACCTCTCTGCATCGCCATCTCCACCTCCTCTCCCACCTCAGGGTACTTCTCTTCATCTCTGCTCACAAACTATTTCTCCTCCTCCTTGTACTACCACAACTCTTCTCAGGCCTCCTCCTTCTTACCTTGACCATCTCCCATCCTGATGTTGCTACGGTACAACCCCCTTATCTCTCCCACCAGGATCCTTGTTTAACCACATCTGACATCTGGATCTTTGGCGGAAGACTCTAACACTTCCTTGGCTGATTCTACCCACCTGGCTACACTACCACCTCCTACATCTGTTTTGGGCACAACACCTGATGCTCGACCTGAGGACATCAGACATTTTATAGTCTTATCCATGGCTAAAACCATTGAGGTGGATGTCTCTCCTCCACCTCAAACCACTAAAGAGCCAGTCTTTGAGATTGTTGACACCCAGGTACCCACACCTGCCACCATCCCATTTCTTCCCACCTTACAGGAGGTGATGAAGTAGACTTGGGTGCAGCTGGCTTCCCTCCTGCCAACACCACAACAGTTAGAATGTCTCTACAAGATAGAACAGACTGACGTCTCCTATCTTTTCTCTCACCCTGCTCCAAATTCCATTATTGTAGAGGCAGATTAGATTAAAGGAGGAAAAAGACCACACTCCACCCCTCCTGACCAGGACAGCAAGCATCTTGATATCTTTGATCACTACTGTTACTCTGCGGCGCCTCTCTCAGCCTGGGCATCTAATTGGAAGCATGTATGGCAGGCTACCAAAAGCACCTTTGAGACCAGGTTTCCTTCATCTCTGCCACTTTCCTGGAAGAGTACAAGACCCCACTTCTTCAGATATACCAGGAGGCCCAGACATTAACTACCCAATAGATTCAATCCTCCAGACACTCTGTTGGGTGTGTGACTAGGGTAATGGCAGGAGCAGTCATGCTATGCTGGTTTGCTTGGCTCAGATCAGCAGACTTTTCAGTGGATGACCGAAGGTGGATTGAAGGCCTCCTCTTTGATGGTCAAGGCCTTTTCCATACTTCCACAGTTGATTCCATAGAGCACATCTCTTAAGGCCAGAACAGCGGCAAGGAAAGTGCATCTTCAACACCAACAGCCCACTCCTTGCTCTCATACTCACTGCTCTACCTGGTGACATCTGTCTTCCTCTTACCGCTCCAAGTCATCTCCTCAGTCTTCCCACACAGGCTCTTTCCAACTGACCACATCCAGGAGGACTTTCAAGCAGTGTCCACATCAATCTTCGAAGAAACCTTCATCTACTAAGTCCTGGTTTTGATGCTTCTCGCAGGTTGCTATCTCTTCCTACCTTTACAACACCACTGATAGATGTCGTCAACATTTCTCACCTGTCCACTCACTATACCACCTGGCGGACCACCACCTCAGACTCTTGGGTCCTTGCCATGGCCACCTATGGCCACACTGACTACAGATGCCTCAGCCTGGGGGGCCCATTACAGAAGCATGACCATTTAGGGCTACCAGGCTCCACTTAAACAGAAGTTCATGGCCACTGGGCTCCACTCAAACAGAAGTTCCATATCAATGCTCTGGAACTTCTCACTGTCCTCAAAGCCCTGAAATCTTTCCAGAGACCTAGCAGGGACCATAGTCCAGGTCATATCCAACAATACCACAGCTGTCTGCTACATCAATTACCAAGGCAGCATGAGGTCATCGACCCTCCCAGACCCAGCTATCTACCTGTGGAACTGGTGCATCTGCAAATCTGTCTATCCTGTAACCATCCATATTGCCAGTACTAAAGTGTTGTTGCAGACGACCTCAGCAGTGCAAAGGATCTTCACCATGAATGGTCGCTGGTTCAGGAGGCATACCATTCCATCACCGCTCATTGGGGAACTCCTCAAGTAGACCTTTTTGCCTGTCAGCACAACAAAAAGTACTGTGGGTTCTGCTTGAGGGCAGGAGCCTCCAACAGATCCCTGGGAGATGCCTTCCTATTCAAATGGACAGGCTGCCTCCTGTACCTCTCCCTGCACTTTCCTCTACTCAACAAAGAAGTTGCCAAACTGACCAAGAACAGATCAAACACCATCCTAATAGCCCATTTTGGCCAGAGAACCATGGTTCAGCCCTCTCCTCACTCTCTTTCCCAACAAGTACCACCTACTCCCTCAACTCTCCACTCTCTTGTCTCATTCCAAGGATTGAGTTCTTCACTCAGATGCTCACCTTCTCTGGCTGACTGCATGGAAGATAAGCCCTTAGACTCTCCTACCCTACAGGGGGTCTTCCATGCATCCCGCAAAGACTCCAACAAAGTGGAAAAAGTTTTGTCTCCTTCTCTTACCTCCACTGTCCTTCACTTTCTCCTCTCCTTAAAGGAATGTGGCCTCTCCTTTTTTAATCTGAAGGTATACCTGGCTGCAATTGTCACCCACCAACCTCTGACTAACTCTTCCCACACTCTCTTCATGGATCTGCTAGTTAAGAAGTTCCTAATGGGCCTGACGCGCTTCTGTCACTCTGTGCCCATACGACCATGGTCTTCGTTGTTGCTACCTTGTGAGACCTCTCCCTCCAGGACCTCTGCAGGACCATGACGTGGTCTCAGCCATCTACCTTCATCCACCATTATTGACTTGATTGCAGAGCCCAAAGGGATGCAAGCTTTGGGAGGACACTCTTGTCGGTGACCTGTCCCTCCATCCTACAGTAAGCTTGTTAATCACCCAATTGTGTAAGGCATAGAGACCACAAAGAAGAAGGACAGGTTGCTTACCTGTAACTGTGGTTCTTTGAGTGGTCATCTCTGCCCTCACACAAACCCGCCCTACCTCCCTCCCCTCTTCCAGGTCCCTGTTTGGCAGACTTCAAAACTGAAGAGGGAGTAGCTTGGTGGGCTTGGACATGCATGGTACGTTCGGTGGGGGGGGGGGTCCCGCCAAGGTACTCAGGTCTGCGGCTTTCTGGTAGATGTCTCTACACAGGTGCAAGACCTATTCGTGTGAGGGCACAGGTGACTAACCAAAGAACCAGTTACAGTAAGCAACCTGTCTTCCTTCAGCCAGCCTTCCTGACCTGTTATGTAATAAACTTTATAGCTATGACAACTATAATCACCACATGAAAAGTATGGTTGTGTGAAGATAGTTTAAGAGCAGCTTCCGGAGGATTAAGGTCATTTTTGTATCAAGTGTTATTGCTATCCATATAATAATAATTCAGTTCCTAAATTATGCCATTAAACATTTAGATGTTAGGGATCACAGAAAATTCTTTGTTGTGGTTTCTGTACCTCACACATGGGTCTTCATGGAATGATTCATGGAATCCATGGAATGTTCCAGAGCTGAGTACCTTTTGGCAGTAACCCCACCCTTCTGGGTACTAGTATAAATAGCACCAAGAGCTGTTCCTCTCAATTCTTTTTATCCATCGTCAGATTCTCCTAATGGAACTCCATCTGAGTAGCTTTCCCTTTGAATGTCTCTCACTTCTCTCTGACATGGTCAGTGGAGAGTCCTTTGTATGGCCTCTAAGGCCCTCTTCAATGATTGTTCCTCATGCTGAGGAACAATTCCCCACTCTGACAGCCATTCCAAGTGTCTCTTCTGCCTTGGAGAGGGCCACTGCATGAATTACTGTTCTATTTGTAAAGGATTCATGACTCAGGGCCTCAAAAACTACCTCTTCTGCCTTTACCTCTTCCTTTGGGAGCAATTTCTAAACATTGTGGACATAACCTCTACTCCAGTCACCCTCTGCTTCCATTTGCAGGTCAAAGCCATTGAATTCACTTCTCCACAGACAGCCTTATTCCTTGAAATCAATGGTGTCTCCCCAGTCATTTTCAGTCAAGTTGGTTGCGCCCCCTCGACTGTGATGCAAGGTGATTCAGAGTTCAGACCAGTCCCTCTGACATTAGACAAGTCCATCAATCCACAGCGAAAGTCTACCAAAAGGTAAAAGAGGAGCACAGCTGAGTCTGTCGCTCCCAGGGAGACAAAGTGGGCATGAGGCAAGGACCTCCAGCCACCCACTTCAAGATCAACTTTAGATCTTTTGATCCATCATTTGTCACCTTGAACCTCACTGCAGGCCCAACAACCTCTTCAAGAGGTACCTCATGTTCTCAAGACCAAGCAGGATCCAGACTGCCATGCTTAAGCTTCTATGAGACCTCCTGCTCATGGTTCACAGGATACCCTCCTGCCTCCTGCTCAACAGCCCTGGCCTCCTTCAAGGGATCTACAGGTGATCTGCAGGAGTCTGTAGATCTCTCTTTTGAGCATCATGCCTCTAGGTCACAGGGCCGAAGGTCACCTCATCCTTCACTGTCACAAGCTCCATAGGTCTGGGATAAATCGCCATCAGTCCATGAACAGTATGACTGTGAGCAGTTCTGCTGCAAAGGTTCTGATTACCCTTACCATCAACATTGATACCAGGAAGTCTCACTGGACTAAGATGCTGGTGATGCTGGTGCTTTGGGGTTGTACTCTTTTGATCCTACGTGGTTGGAGCCATCCCATGCATATGGCTCAATTCCATCAAGATAAATTACCTATCATTGATACTACCCTGTCTACCACGTCTACGATCCCCCTCATCATATTGAGATGCACTGTCAATACCTGTCTCCATCTGTTTTTCCTCAGCACCACTATCAGTCCCACACCCTGACACCATATCAGGCTTGATCTCATTCCTGACAGTCTCTTCCAGGGCCTGCTCATGTCTGAAACCATACCATACTGAAATGGACCTCCAAGATAAACTGTTATATCCAACCAAAAAAGTTGCAGGTGGTCACAGAATGCTCCATCTTGCCCCTCCTCAAAAATTGCCTCACTGGATCTTCAGGACACCTTGTTCCACATTCGCATCCATCCTCAGTGTAGAAAATATCTTCACTTTACCATCAGTTCAGCCATCTTCCAACACAAGGGCAGGCCTTTTAGACTAGCCACTGCCCCCCCTCACTTTCATAAAGCTGATGGTGGCAGTCATTTCCCACCTTTAAATTCTAGACATAAGTGTGTTTCCCCACCTAGATGATTGGCTCCTCATGGCCCAACCTTCCTCCTGAAGGTTGTCTCTCCATTCCACCTGAATCAGGACAACAGAACCCCTAATTGGACTTAGAAAATGTCCTGCACACCCTCAACATTTGCAGGACCCTTACTTTCTACACCAACTGAATGACCTCCATCAGATATTCCCACTTTGTAGTTGACTTAATCAACTTAGCTAAAGAGTTGGCATGGAAACCCCTTCCACTACATCTCTGCTCCTATTCCACTAGAGCCATTTTTACATCCTATATCTGGCTCCAGGGTGTCTCTCTTCTAGAGGTCTGCAGAGCAGCAACTTGGGCACATCCCAACCATCCACCTTTATCTGCCACTACTGTCTTGATTGTAGAGCTCAGAAGGATACAACCTTCAGCAGGACAGTGCTGTCTTCCATCCTGAGCTACTTGCCCCACCTCCTGCAGTAAGCTAGCTAATCACCCTTGTGTTAGGCACAGAGACCATGAAAAAGAAGGACAGGTTGCTTATCTGTAATTGTAGCTCTTAAGAGTAATCATCTTTGCCCTCAAGCAACTCTCACCCTCCTCTCTTTGCACTGGTCCACTCCTGCTGATAAACACCAGAACTAAGGGGAGTAGCTCTTGGTGCTATTTATACTTGTGCCCAGAAGGGTGAGGTTACCACCAAAAGCTACTCAACTCTGGAAGGTTCCAGATATGGATCTGTGCAGATGCAAAGACCCAGTTGTGAAGGCATAGATGACCGCTCAAAGAATTACAGTTACGTGTAAACAACCTGTCCTTACTTTCTGGGAGAATGTTTAATAGCTGTATGCTGAAAGCTGTTATCAAGTGTCCTCTGCTGAATATACTTCATGTTATATTCTGTCCGGTAAACTTGATCAAAACATATTCGTGTTATACTTGAGAATGTGAATTTTAGTTGTTGCGATTGAGGCACCACATGAGAGAAGTGCCTGAGCTAGAGTTAATGACCTGCTTCAGAAAACAAGAGATGGGGTTGCCACGACTTAGCCAGATTTAAATTTGCCAGTCCAAAAGGTTAAGCATTTCAGCAAGTGAAATGTTAGATCATCTTTCATTCCATAACACTGCTAATGTTTTTTTTTAAAGAAAAAAAATCAAGCCAGTTCCTCTGTAAGTTTTAATTTCACTCAACTACTTTGATTTAAGTCTCTGTGCAGTTCACTATGTAAGCAAATTTGGACAAAGTATCAGGAAAGCAAAGCAAGCAAAATCATGCTATTCCCATTTTGGAAAATCCTGAGACACTGTGCTGATAGAAGTGTTTGTACTCACAAAGGAAAGGCAGTTATGTTGTAATAA
Organism: Cyclura pinguis; assembly: GCA_030412105.1. Classification (NCBI taxonomy): domain Eukaryota; kingdom Metazoa; phylum Chordata; class Lepidosauria; order Squamata; family Iguanidae; genus Cyclura; species Cyclura pinguis. The sequence goes on from CM059599.1 coordinate 178,092,226, forward strand.
CTTCTAATGTTTCAAAGTAGAGGAAATAGTCGTGTGAAATTTGGGATCTAGCTCCTACCTGTAGCAAAGTTAACTACAGCAAAAACTCAAACTGCAGCTATGTACTAGAGAGTCAGTGTGCTATTGTTGGTTGAGTGTTGCATGAGGGCTGCAGGAGACCAGGGTCTGAATCCACACTGAACCATAGGAACCTCTTGGGTAACTTTGGGCAAGGCACACACTCTCACCCTAAGATGAAGGCAATGGCAAAACCTTTGATATGGTTGCCATAAGTTACCATTAACTTGGAAGACTCATAATGACAAAGCTATGCACTAGCATCACACTGCATGCCACTCTAGGGGGAAAATACATGTAGGACATCTCAAGTCCTAACCCCCGCAAGTCCCAGTGGGACTGGTAAAGACTCCTGTCTGAAAGCCCGGAGAGCTGCTGTCAGTCAGTGTAGACATTATTAAATAATGTAGACCAGTGGTCTGACATGGTATACAAAAGCTTCATTATGTTCATAAGAAAAATGAAAACTCACAGCAATTCATTGCTTCCTTAGCTCTCTGACTTGTTTATGGTCTATTTATCATTTGTGCCATGTTATCCTAGAAATGTAAGAATTACATATTTGTTATTGAAGGACAGTCATTTTGCACATACTCCCAAAACATTACTTGTTGTTTACATTCCAGGCTTAAACCCTGGCGTTAATATCAGATTTCAAAACTAGGTCCTAGGTCAAATTAGGTTACTCATTTAGGCTGCTGTCCTCCTTGATGGTGGAAGGAGGAAGGTTAACACAAGAATAAAAGATAATACAATATAGTCTGTGGAAGCATTGTAGGCAAGTGAAGCTTTTGGCATGGTATAGTTATAGCCACAGTTTTTAGAATACCAACAAAGATTAGGTGCATGAGCAAAGGGAAAGTACATCTAGCTTTTAACTCCTACTAGAAAATGTTCTCTGCATTTTTTTTAATTGCTGGGATATCACATATATACTGTGGGGATTTATAGTAGAAGCAACAACTCATCCTTAACTACAGTTGCCTCTGCTATAATGCTGTCTTTTAGTGTGCAGACATGCTGATATGTTTGCTCAGTAAAATGTAGCTTTCAAGACATACTATAAGTTTACATGCTCACCAGAGTGAGAGGGCTAAAGCTGAAACAGAAGAAAAGCTGAAGAGAATTAATGTAATAAAAGCTGGGATTTAACAGACAGGGTTGAGCAAAATAAGTGTGAAACAACAGGTGTCATCAGCTCTTATCAGCATTTTTAATTAACATCTGTTTTCAGCCCAGAGTGCTTTGGAAGAGTATGCTGGAGTGTGCCTGTATTTAAAGATAAAGATGGACTGTTGAGAAGTTGCTAAACAGTAAGAGGTTGGGAAAAGAATTGAGGTGGGGATGAGTTGTGGGCATGGGGGTATTTGCAGCTTTTACAAACCTATAGGAAAGCAATTTTAGCAACATCCCTACAAGATATTACTATGGCAACAAAATATTTTCTTAGAGGAAAATGAGAATGATAAGGGAATGTGGGAAATTCAAAGGGAAAGAAGATTCTAATAAAGGGAAAATGTGGTATATGTTTCGGCAGCTACAGCCTGCCATTAGAATTATTCAATTAAAATTATAATGCTAGGTTGCTGTTCCGTTTCTTTCATTTCCGTTTCTTTCTCTGAGCCTTGCAAAACTTAGAAGAACCGAGCTACATGACCTTCCAGTGAAAAGTAGTGTTGTTCTTTGTTACCCTGTTTTCTGGGGGTCCCGGGAGGGACACCTAAATAACCTTACAATTACACAAATTGAGGAAATTAGTTTAGAGCACTAGTTGGCAAAACGAGAGGCAGGGTAACTTAGTGGAATCTTGTAACCCAGTGTTTACGGGGTCAGACCAAGCCAAGAAGCAGACCGGTTGGAAAATAATGAATGATCTTTATTAAATACAGGCACACAATGTAAGCAACACAAGCACACAGATAACTAAGGAAAATAAAGGTGTGAGTAAGATAGCAGGATTTTCAGAGGGATAGTTGGTTCGGGTGGTACGAAACCTGTCCTGAAGTCCGGAAGAAAATGGAGAGCGAAGCTGGGGTTCGATGTATCTCAGCACGTGGAGCTGAGGGGAAGCTCGCCAAGCGAAGCGGCAGCAAGGCGGTCTGGAACTCAGGAGCGATCCAAGGAAGTGCTCAAAATCAGGGGTTTTCATAAGGAGAATTGTGACCGCAGGCTACATTGTCTGGGAAAACAATAGATTTGGAGCTGGAGACAAAGCCTCCGAAAGGTCAGAATTTGAATGATTGAGTTAGAGGCAAATTGTCAATAGGATAGCCGGTACACAAACGTGGAGTACTTGAGCGTCGTATAGTTCGATCATCAAGCTGCCAGCACTAGGCAGAGGATCTTTTGAAAGCTGCTTGCATACATAATGGAGGTACTTGCCTTGGGGTCTCCTAAAGTTGCGAATCGGCTGTTTCTGTCCTGCCTGTATTGTTTAGGAATATGACGGCGATTATCGACCGAGCCTGTGTGCGTGCTTGTCCGGGGCCTCGCAAGCACGTGGAAGGGATATGTGAAGCCGAATTAGTGATATCAAAAGATATCTTTTATATCTCCCAAAGCTCGGGCTAGCCAGGGCAGTAACACCTTTCCAACAACATAAAGGCAAACAAGGGTCCTCTGTTTTATGTGTCTTAAGGCTAGTACATATTCAAGTAACATCGGATGAAAGTTTCTTCAATTTGTTCACCACACTATCTCCATACAGGTATCTGTGTACAGGAGCTTGTCATATTGATCAGGAACTTTCTTCTATACCACTGTAATGATAGATTTTTTAAACCAAGAGCCATGATGATGTATAGATAAAATTCTGATGCATAGCAAACCCAGAACTTGGAACATTGGGTATGAAAATTAATTTGATGATGTTAAGTGTTAATAATTGAAAATTTAATTAATTAGCATAAACAATAGTAATTGAATTCATTTAATCACTTGCTCATTATTTAATAACATTGTGATTAAAATGTTGATGCTGGTCTAGATCATGAGATTTATAAAGAAAAGCATGAAGCTTGTCCTTGTTAACCTTAGCGGAGCACATTTTGTTACTGGTTCCTTCAGAAAGCTCTTTTAATCCTTTTAAAGTTACCTTCTAGTCTGGAATTTTCCCCCACATGGGCTACAGAGTTTATAATAGGATTATTACCTGTGAGTGGTAGGAATCTCGCACTTCTGGGAACTGTCTAGTTTGGAGAAGGTTATCCCATCTTACCACCACTTCAGTTCGGGTTGTCACTCTTTTGCATGTCTCTTTTTTCTCCAACCCACCAATATGTACATTTCACTGATTCTTCAAATGCTTCATTTTTAATGGTTAATTAAGAATGATTTATTTAGTTAGAGGGCAGTGATCTACTGCAAGTACAGCAATGAGTGGATAGCTGCCCAGTTCAGTTGGTGAATTAAGACTGAAGAATTTTTAATTTGAAATATTTGAGAGTCTCTGTACATATGCAGTACATTCTTCTGCACAACTGAATCGCTGCATCTTTTTGCCTCCCCACTCTGATGAGGAAGTTTGATCTGCAAAAATCAGTGGTAGAGCCCATGTTCTGCATGCAGAAGGCAGAGATCTCAAATAAAATAAGTGAAATATGTTGTTGTTGTGTGCCTACCAATCATATCTGATTTATGGTAAGCCTTAGGCAAACCCATCTTGGCAGAATTTGGGATTTGCTCTTGCCTTCCTCTGAGACTTACGAGAGTGTGACTTGCCCAAGGTCATCTGGTGGGTTTCCATGGCTGAGCAGGGATGCGAATCATGGTCTCCTAGTGTTCTAGTCCAATGCTGAAACCACTACAGAAGTATTTAACTGATCTACCCTTCTTCCCACCGATTTTACCTTCAGCAGCTAATTTAAAATGTCGAGATAATATGGAGAAGTGGTGAATAAAAAAGCAGAATAGGAAGGATGAAGTGGACAGCTAAGAGAAAGAAATGTGGGATGAGTTTGAGGAAAACTTAGCACTGTTTGAGTAATACACTAAAAAATTGCAAAAAATGTCATTGTAACTTACTCCAAGTAATAATGTAATTTGACATGTGCCTTAAATATTATATTGATTTAAATATTTTTAAAATTTATGTTGGAAAGCATTCTCAGTTCCAAATGATAATGTTCTAGTATAAAGCAGTAAAATAAAATCACAAAAGAAGGCAAAATAGCCACGTTAGTCATAAGTTTCTATAAAACCTGACCAAATGTCCAAATATAAGTCCATTTGTAAATTTCATCTACATATCATTCTTTCAAACGTGGCAAGTGTTGTTAGATCTTCTATCCATTGGATCACGGGTGGAGGAAAATTATATTTCCAGTAACAAAGTTAACAAAGTGTAGAATTTTTAGCACTCAGAAGGACATGAAAAATCTGTTTCTGTTGACCATTTGTTGATTTCCAAGAAACAAGTAAATAACTCAAAAGAACTTGCATGTCTCTGAATATCAAGGAACTTTACAGTACCAAATTAACTCATGTGAGTGCATCGTCCGAGAATGTTGCTACTATGGGACAACTCCAAAACACAGATATTAAGGAAGCATTAGCAGTATGACGTCTACAACAATTTGCTTATTTCTTGAATAGATGTTATAGTGACCAATATACCCAAAAGAGCAATTTCTGCTATATAAGATTTAGTTGAAGATTTGTAGCCATACTAGTAATAGATGTTAAAACTGATGGCTACTGATTAATCAGAATTGGGTATTCCAGTTCTCTGTTTAATTCTTGTTGTAAAGCTCATGCTCAGATCTTGCAAAGTCAGGGCCATGGCTTCCTTGATTGAGTATATCCATCTATAATGTGGTCTAGAGAGAGTTCAGGCTTGATTTGGTGTAGGACCCATTTATTTGTCTTCTTAGTGTTCCTCAGTATCTGTAGACTTCTTCTCCAGCACCACATTTCAAATGAGCTGATTTTCTTTCTGTCAGCTTTCCTCTCTGTCCATACATAGAAACTGGAAATATAAAGACATAGACAATCCTAATTTTAGTTTTCAGTGATGTCTCTTTACTTTTCAGGATCTTGTCTAGTTCCTTCATAGCTGCTCTTTTAAGTTCTAGTCTTCTGATTTCTTGACTGCAGTCTCCATTCTGATTAACAACTGAGCCAAGGTATGGAAAATCTTTATGTCAGTGTCTTCATCATCTACTTTAAAGTTACGTAACCATCTGTGTTCATTATTTTTGTTTCCTCAGTGCTCAACTGTAAACCTGCCTTCCTTGACTTTCTACAGTAATTGTTCCAAGTCTTTGCTATTTTCTGCTAGTAGTATGGGGTGCTCTGCATATCTTAAAACTGTTGATGTTCCTTCATCCAGTTTTCATGCCTTCTTTCTCAGAGTCTAATCCTGCTTTATCTATAGTATGTTCAGCATACAAATTAAACAGATAAGATGATAAAATGCAGCCTTGCCTGACTCCCTTGCTAATTGGAAATGATTCCATACTCTATTATCCAACTTGTGTTTGCAATATGATCTTTAGTGCCTCTTCCTTTCCTGAAGCCAGTTTGGATGTCTGGCATTTGTTGCTCCATATATGGTAAAAGTTGTTGTTGTAAAATCTTGAGCATCACTTTCCTTGCATGGAAGATTAAGGCAATGGTCCTATGGTTACTGCAATCCATTTTTCTTGGGGATTGGAATGTATATTGCGTGTTTCCAGTCTGTGGGCCATCGATTTGTTTTCCGTATTTGTTGACAGATTTTAGTTAGAACTAAAGTAGGTTCTGTCTCTGTGGCTTGTAGCAGCTCGATTAGTATGCCATCTGTTCCTGGTGATTTAGGTCTCCCAAGTGTTCTGAGTGCACCTTCCAAGCAACTCTCAAAAATTGTAGGGTCATCTTTAAATACTTCTTTGAATGAATCTGCATCCTTTTATATCTTTTATGTAGTTCTTCAATATGTTTTTCCCATTATCTTTTTATATGTACTTGGTCATATAATGTGTTCCCCTGCTGGTCATATACTCATATTCCTATTCTTGATTTAAGTTTCCCTTTGATTTTTCAGATCTTATGGAAGAAGCCTCTTGTTCTTCCTTTTGTGTTGTCATCTTCAATTTGTCTGTATTGATTGTTATAGTAGTTCTCTTTGTCCCTGTGCACAGGTCTCTGAATAGTTGCGCTCAGGATTCTGACCTCATTTCTGTCACCTTTTACTTCTCAAGTGTCCTTAACTGCTTGAAGACTTTGATCTTTGAGGCTTCTTTTTCTTTTTGGCTACAGATAGTGTCTTTTTGCATTCCTTTCTGACAATGTCTCTGGCTTCAGTGCAGAGTTCTTCTGGCTCCCAGTCAATTAGGCTTAATAGTGCAAATCTATTTTTTTTTTACATAATCTTTAAATTCTATGAGGATGTTTCTCAGGTTGTATTTTGGCACAGTGGTAGGTTTAGTGTTCTTATTTAGCTTTACTCTAATTGTTCAGATTAGCAGTTCATGGTCTTCACCACAATCAGTTCCTGGTCTTGTTTTTGCAGAGAGAATGGAATTTCTCCATCTTCTGCTTCTGGTTGTGTAGTCTGTTTGATTTCTGTATTGCCCATCAGGTGATGTCCATGTATACAATCACCTCTTTGGTTGCTTGAAGAATATGTTTGCGATGCACAAACTGTTGGCCCTGCAGAATTTAATTAGTCACACTTCTGCTTCATTTCTTGATCCTAGGCCAAATTTTCCTACAGTCTTTGGTTTTGCTCTATTTCTTACTTTCGCATTCCAATCACCTGTGATTAACAAAAAGTCCTGTTTTGTTGTATAATGAATTTCCCCCTGGACTCCAGCATAGATCATTTCAGTTTCTTGCTTCCCCCTTTATCACATTGCATGATCGCATAATATGTGTTGTGCAGTTTCAAATTTTCCATTCACCTCTGAGCACATTAACAATTGAACATCCTTTCAGCTTGGGTGTAGTTGTATCATTAGCCACAGTACTACTTGTAGTTGTCCTCTGCTGCACTCCAGTAGCTTGTTGAGTGCTTTCCAATCTTGGAATGTCATCTGCTGCACTCCACTAGCTTGTTGAGTGCCTTCCAATCTCAGAATGTCATCTGGTAGCAGTGATATATTTAAGTCTTTTACTCAGAGTCTCAAGACAAGTGTCAAGTCTCTACCTTCAAGTATCAAATTGAGTCTCAAGTCCTCGCATGATACTTTCAAGTCAAGTCTCAAGTCTGGGAGGCAACTTTATAGCCCAACCTATATTCCAGAATTTTTGGACAGAGTTGAATAGAGTCAGTTTTAACAATATAAGTAGAGTTGGTCCTCCACGTTTGTGATTTTGCCATCTGCAGCTTCTGAAATGGGGAATAGGATCCTTCTTACTTCCCATTACTGAAGCTTCAAAAGCTTTAGAAAGAAGGATCCTTCCTCCTCAAGTCCATTGCCTAGCATTTGCTATTCCCCTCTGAGAAACAAGCCCTGTTTTTTGGAGGCAAGTCTTGCCTTCTGTTCTTAGGAAAAGTTTTAGAAGTCTCCTCCAATATGCAGCAGGGACAAGCTGCTGATCAGACCTCAACCCTGCCTCAAGCCTACTGCCTAACACATTTGCTGTTCCACTCTGAGAAAGGTGCCCAGGCTTTGGGCTTGAGACAGATCATCACATGACCAGTAGGCAAAAAGAGATGGAAGCATTGTTCAAAGTTGTAAGGTTTCTGGATGAGTGTGTTGTGTTACTGAACCAAGGGCAGCAAGTCAGTCACTAAAAATCACAAGTCAAGTCAGTTCATCATTTATTGCTGAGTCAAGTTCAAGTCAAGTCACTGAAGTGACTATGTCTGACTTGAGTCTGAGTCAATTGACTGAGATATACATCACTGTCTGGTAACTCTTGTTTCATTTTGGTTTATCTTATCATAAGGTTTTTGTAATAAAAGGGAGTTCATCATGTCTCTTTCTGCACAGTACCAATGAATGTTAGCTAAGGTGTCACTGTGTTACACCCCAAAGTAACCCTAAGAGAGGGCCCCTAAATTGGCATGACTTTCCCCATATTGGATATTGGCTAGCAAAGGTCGGTTGCAAGTAAAATTGGTTTTGAATTAAATTCTCAAGAGCAACAACGCCTTTGCTGCTGTATGGGAACATAGACAGCGTCCCTTAGGCCAAGGGACAGCGACCTATTGTTCCCAGTCACGTATCTCTAGGCGACCACAATAGACTCTCTCTTTGATTAACAAAAAGGTTGCCTCAGCCCCTAGCCATGCGGTGAACTTTGCGAGGATAGACAATCAAAGTCTATCAATTTGGAATGATAATCCTATCATGTACCTGGACTTTCCTGGGAGAAACAATACCGAGAAGAGATCGTGATATTTGCCTAACATCATATTCCGCAATCATCACCCATTAACGCCACTTTGCTAGCCTATACACAGCCTGAGGACAGAAATTGGCTATAAAAATCCTCACTTTTTGAGCCTCTTCGGAGAGCCTCCCACACCGGACAAGGGCCCGTTTCGCTGCTACCAAGGTATCCCACTTAAGCCTCTCAGATGCTGCTGAGAGCTAAACACGACTCACGTATCCGACTCGCCGCGAAACCCCGCTGCTTCCAGCCTTCCAGCCCTGGGATCCAGCCTCGGTGCTTTACACCGAGCCTTCACTAATTTTCTCCTTTCCAGGACGCCTAGACTAAGGTCCGTATGCCCTCTCTCCCTAACTGTCTGTCATTCCCAACTACATTTCTGTAGCCCTTGTGTGGTTGTAGGATTATTTGTTAATGTGTGTGTTGTGACTTTTCCTGTTAGTGTTAATAAATTCACTTTAGACTGTTCCTCTGACTCTCGCATGATTCTGACCCCGTAGACATAGGGTTAAAGATCCCTTGCCCTGACCTCTTGCAAGCTTTGAGTGTCTCTGTTAATTCCCTTGATTTGAAGTCCATTTGGGTGTCCCCGAGATACCCCCAATTTTCAGGGTAACAACTGCTGTTGTCTCTGGAAGATCCTCTAGTTGGTGTCCATTAGCTGTTTGGCACATTTAGTCTGGCTCTTCAGTAAAAGTCTGTCTGACATGGGAGACTCTGCCAGCACCTCTGCTACCATCAGCATAGCCTCCTGACTCACATGAGCACACAATGCTACTAGCTTACCAATCTTCAAATGTGGGATCCCCCATAAAATCAATTTGGCATGAGTGTATGGATCAAATTGCAATTGATGAGACAATATTTTTCACACAGTTCTAACCACTTGAGATCATTGGCAAACCACTCTTTTTTTTAATAAAACAAAAACTAAGTCATGTCTATTTGAATAGAAGTGCCAGAAATGAAGACAACAAAACTGACCATGGCGGATCATTTATTCTGAGTGGATGTGTTCAAAAATTAATACAAGATAACAGGTATGTCTAATGGCCAAAACTTCCCTCTTTGATTGGAATTTTCATTGAAATTCAAAGAGGAGATAACACTCCTCAAAAAAAATCTTTTAAACAATACATTTAGTTTTTGAAAATACTTACTAATTGTTACAATACACAATATACTATCTTCCCTTACATATGGAAGGCAATTGGAGGGGAACCTCAACAGTACAAGTAGAGGAATTCTACATATAACATTAAAAAATCTAGATATAATATTCATTTTAATCAAATTTACCATGCCCTCCAGACTCGTCTTTAAGAACCGCCCATCTCTCTAAATCTTGTGCAATATCTTTTATCAGCCTACTGAAGCTGTGATTAATCATCTGAAATCCTTAGAGATAATTGTACCCAAACAAATAATAGAATTTCGGCAATATCAAAACTGCCAAGCTTTCAATACGCTAGAATCCACCTTGTCTCCCACTGGCAGTATTTCTGACTTAGCCCAGTTAACTGAATACCTGGATATTTTACCAGAATTATTAATCAACTGTGTCAAAACAGGGATTGACTGTTGGAGCTGTGAAATGAACAAGAGATCATCTACAAAAAGAGAATGTTTTTAAATTCTAAACCAATAGGCATAAACCCATTGTTCCTGGAATTTTGTCTGATAATGTATTAGCTCAGAATATAATCAGCAGGGGGTTATTGAAGAGAGTGCATGTCCACTTACCAGACACAGTGCACTTTTCTTTTAGGCAGGCACATGTGGGTCTTTCTGAAAGAGCCCTACCTGCTTTCATATGCCCCATGGGTAGACATCTGCTTTTTTGCCTTTCTGTAAGGGCCCAAAAATATTGTATATTTATATATTATACTGTAATATATAATAGAAACCAGTCCAAGACATAATCAATAGAGGAGGAAAAGTTACTAGACTGAGCCACAGTGCCTTCCAAAGGATTCCCACTTTTCTTCCTACCTTTAGTGAGACATCCTGGAAGACCTGTGACTGCTTGAAAGCCTTAGTCTCATGCTAAGCAAGCAAATCACTCCTCTCATTCCATTTCAAGACTCACTTTTTTCTTATCCATATTTTTTTCTTCCCCAAACATAACTGATATTCTGTTCCACAAACCCAGTGATATGATCTAGGTTTGAAAAAGTACTGTCTGTCCTACTCTCTGCTGTCTTGTCAAAGAAACCAGTCTGTTGTTAATCTGCCTTACAACACAGCTATGGAACACATTTCCTCCAATTCTAATTTTTTTTTCCTATTGAGACAGGAAGCCTTTTTGTTTTTCTGTTTTTCTGAATGCAACAGAGGGATGAGCACTTACTCTAACAAATTCTAATGACCTAACTCACTAAAGCGTATTTTTACGTTTTTCTTCGTGATCTCTGTGACTCATACAAGTGGGTAGTCTGCATCTGCGCAGTACTAGCTACAGAAACCTCTAGAGCTTCTGGCCTAGCATTTGGCAGGAACTCCACCCCCTTTCCCTGAAGCCATAAAAGGCCGCCTGTTGGTCATGCACTCAGTTCCTTTTTTTCCGCTGCGTAAGTTGGCTTGAGAGCTTCTCTTTCACTTCATTCTCGCGGCATCCTTTGGTATTGAGCCTAGCCTTCATTTGACTGCCTCTGGATCCAGCTCTCAGCTTCATTGTTTATGGCCTTGACAGCGTTTTTCAAACATTGTTGATCATGTAACGCCAAAATCCCAGACTGTGATGGACACTCCAGGTGCCTTGTCTGCCTTAGCAAAACACACAATGTGTCTGCCTGTACTCATTGCCAGGCTTTCACTGGACACACCCGGGAGGAACAGGGAAGCTGGACTTCAGACCATCCTGTATGAACAGACCCTGAAACCGACACCCCCCCCCTCCTCGGCAGCCTCAGTTGCCTTGGCCCCTCCAGAGTCTACTGCTCCTTCATGGAGACAACAGAGGATGGATACCTCAAAGAAAGCCCCGCATCGGCAATGTTCAAAAGAACTGATGCGTCGAACATCCTCCAAGGATGCCCAGCAGGATAGATCGGTGCCGGTCCCAACTTCGAGCTGCTCCAAAATCCTTCGACATCGACAGCCTCTTCTTCCAGGAAATCAAGGCTCTTGATGTCAGCGGCCCCCTTGCCTCTGCCACCTCCTACCCCGGGACGCTCCCTCGATAAGGACCTGGCCAGGCCCCGCAAGAGGAGAGACAAGGACAAATCGGCACGCATTGAGCCTCTCACTGTGGTGACCATCTCAGAATCCAGCCTGGACATACCTCCTGAGCCTCTCCCGTGCCAGGACCCTCTTCTTCAGGCCTCTTCTCTCGAGGATCGTCCCGACTCCCAATCACCCTTGGCTCGCTCTCAGGTCTCCGACAGCGAAATAGTGAAGCACACCCCTACACGGATCCGTCAGCGAGACTCCAGAGACGACATAGAGATGGAGATAGTAACAGTGAGGGAAGAGTCCCAGGAACTCCTCATATTCACCACTCCTAATCGTCTCCTTGAGCTCCCTCTCACCATTCTCAAAGGGCTCATTCTTGATCCTCCTAGAGATCAACTGCTCAATGCCATCACCATCATAGCAGCCTTCAGTGACACCACTCAGACTCTTGCTCACAATCCTCATTGAGTCCTTCCTGTTATTGGCGATGTCAACGACCCACCTGCCAAGACCGGTCTCGGTACCGTCGACACCGTACATACATTTATTACTCACCTTCGAGACCATCTGATGACTACTCTTCAGAAGACGTCTATGTTCCTCATCACCATCACAAGAGGTGCAGGTACTATGAAGAGTTTGACACTCATTGTCACTGCCACAGATCCTCTTCCCCGACATACTCAGATTCTAGGCTCTCACCTCCACCTAACCAAACCCAGACCCAAGAGGCTTCCAAGATTGCTGGGGGGCAGACTTTACCATCAACATCCACCATTTTCTCAGGTACGGCCGCCTCTGCCTCTCACAACCAGGGTGCCTCAAGGGAGCATTCTCCACTCCTCCTTGCAAGCAGATCTCCTTCCAAGTCGACCTCCCCTTCTTCAGATTCTGTCAACTGCATGGGCAACAAACCACCAGACACAGCTGTCTCATACGGAACTCATTTCCCCCTCTGATGATGTCAGGGCCTTTTTGGACCTCATTTCACACATGGTGAAGAACCTTAACTTTGCCACTAAACTGGCCAAGGAGACAATAGATCTGATATACCATCAACCTCAGGAGCAGGCCCCATCCAGTGCTGCTATTCCATTGCTGCCCTACCTGCTTCGTGTTTTCAAAAAACCATGGTCCTCCTCGGCCTCCACACCAGCCACGTCCAAGAAATTGGACTTCTTCTACAAGGTGATCAACGCCAATGAATAATGGCTCCAAATCACGCCAAGCCTAATTCGATTATTGTTGACGCCATCCAGGCAAAGACCTCACAATCTCTGCATAGACTCCCTGATGAGGAGAGGAGAGTAGCAGATGTATTCCTGGCTGAGGCACGTCATCTCACTAATCAACAAATTACCACAGCATGACACATCGTTGACTGTGCCTCAAAGGCCGTCATCAGCTTGATAACCTTACATCGCCATTCCTGGCTTCGTTCATCAGGCCTCTGACCTTCATCCCAAACTCTGGTGGGAGACCTCCCATTTGACTCAGCTGGCCTGTTTAACACCACGACCAACAAAAAACTCAAGCACACTGATAAGATGTGCTCCTCAGTGAAGAAGTATGGCATTCAACCGCAACAACACCTCTTTCAGTACCGTTACCGTCAGTTTCGACCATTGTCCAGACCTACGTATACTCATTACTTACCTCAGCGCTCATCTCAGACCACCTCGACACAGCCTACTCGCTACCCACCGCCTCAACCACAGAAGGCCCCCTACAAAAAGAGGCCTGACATAGCCAAACACCGAGTTCGACAGTCCTGAGGACAACTCCAGTGCGTCCATCTCCACTGCTACATGATCTCTCAACACTGCCACGTCCACCACCATGGCTCCATTGACGGAACATCTGATGCCCACTCACCATGTACCAGACCCAACCTTTAGGTCAAAACTCTCGCAACACCTCGACACTTGGTTATCAATAACGATCGACACCTGGGTACTCAATATCATATCCAGAGGGTATGCAATCAAGTTTTCATTGATACCTCCTATCGGACGAGTTCGAATAACCCATCCCTCTCGTTGAGGAAATCCACATCCTCTGGACAAAGGGCACCATAGAACTCATTCCCTTCAGTCCAGCTTCTCCTCCAGATATTTCCTTGTCTCAAATTAGGATGGAGGTGTCGGACCCATCCTGGACCTTCGCAAGATAAACAGGTACATCAAACCTCGCAAGTTCAGGATGGTATCTCTGAAATGCATCCTTCCACTCCTACAAGAAGGAGATTGGTTCACCACCCTAGACCTTTGGGACGCATATTTCCACATAGGAATCCGACGAAATCACAGGAGATTCCTCGCATTCTCCATAGGCAGAATGGCATTCTGGTTCCAAGTTCTCCCATTTGGCTTGAACACAGCACCAAGGGTGTTCCCAAAGTGCATGACGGTAGTAACAGCAGCCCTTCAGCAGCGCGGGGTCATCCTCTTCCTCTATATCGATGACGGGCTGATCATCGCCCCCTCTCGGAACAAGCTGCTCCTCAATATCGATCTCACTCTCCAACTCCTGACAGACCTCAGCCTTACCATCAATTTCAGCAAGTCAGACCTCCATCTGACTCACCGTATACAGTTCATCGGCACTGTCCTTGACTCAGTACAACAGCTTGCCCTCTCTCCTCAGGACAGGATTGTCCATCTCTCCTGGTCAGTATTGACAATACAATACTGGTATACGATACAGGTCCTCCTTGGCCTCATGGCTTCAATGACGGCTATTGTCCCCTTCGCCAAGCTACGCATGCGACCCCCCCAGAGCTGGTTCTTAAGGGTCTTCGACCTGATCTCCAACAGCCTGTACCAATGCCTCTCAGTACCAAGAGCCATAGTATGATCCTTCTCCTAGTGGAAGGACTCCCACAACCTTCTGAAACATGCCATTCCACACCCCTATATCCAATGGTATCTCTCACAACTGTTTCCTCACTGGACGGCTGGGGGACTCACACTGACTACCTAACAGTCTGAAGCCGTTGGCAGGAAAATTACAGGACTCACCACATCAATGTTCTTGAAATGACGGCTGTTGTCAAAGCTCTCAGAGCCTTCGAGGACATCACCACAGGCAATATGGTACAGATCTCCACAGACAGCACCACCGTGACTTACTACATCAACCAACAGGGTGGCATATGATCCACAACCCTGCTCAGACTGGCAATCCACTTCTGGAACTTGTGCCTTCTTCGTTGGATCTTTCCTGTATCTCTTCACCTCCCAGGTATCTAGAATACTTGGAAAGATCAACTCAGTCGATCAATGTCAACCTATCACGAATGGAAGATTGACCCACAAGCCCTCATTGATGTGTTCGACACCTGGACGACACCCACAGTCGACCTATTCGCCTCTCCAATGAACAGACAGTGTTGCCTCTTCCATTCCAGAACAAGAGTGGGTGAGGGCTCCCTGGGAGACACATTCCTTTTCCACTGGAGAAGCCCAGTAGTCTACATCTTCCCTCCCTTCCCCGTGATTATGAGGGTCATCAAGAAAATCCATTGCAACAGGGCAGTGATGATCATGATCACTCTGTGGTGACCATACCAACCCTGGTTTGCTCTCCTGCTTCTACTGTCTAGAGGACGGTATCAGAGGCTGCCACTCACCAGACCTGCTGACGATGGAAGATGGTACCATCCGTCATCCAAATATCAGTAACCTTAAACTGACAGCTTAGAACCTTTTCCCTTGACATCTCTGCCACCAGCTGTCAGACAAGTGATTGAAGCATCCTACAAACTATCCACCCTTTGATCCTACTCATATAAGTTCTCCAAATTCACCGCATTCCTCAGAAGCAGACATCTCAATGTTGATTCCTTTGACACCCTTCATCTCTTGGATTTCCTCTCTCCCCTAGCAGACAAAGACCTCTCCCTGTCATCAGTACACTGCTACCTGTCAGCCATCTCCTCCCACCTCCAACGGAAGGGCAGGCTTTCATGCTTCCAAGACCCTCTGGTTCATCGCTACCTTCAGGGATATAAGCACCTACACCCCCCTGTACTCCCACTGACCCCAGGATGGAACCTCTCTCTGATCCTGTCACAACTCTCCAAGTGTCCCTTCGAACCAATGGCAACCTCTGACATCAGGTTGCTATCGTGGAAAACCACCTTCCTGGTTGCCATTACTTCAGCAAGACAGGCCAGCGAACGCTGTGTGCTAAGGGCAGACAAGTCTTGCCTTTGTTTTCACCACAACAAGGTCGTCCTCAGACTGAACATCTCCTTCCTTCCTAACTGTCTCTACCTTCCACCTAAATCAGGATATTGTCCTGCCTCCCTTTTTTCCAAACCCATCCTCAGATCTGGAACAAGGCCTACACTCACTGGATGCCCGTAGGGCCCTTTCTTTTTATATCCAGTGCACTGCTGAGCTCAGGAGATCCCAGAGACTTTTTCTCTGCTATTCCTCTACAAAGAAAGGCCTCCTGGTATCTTCCCAGCGACTCTCAAAATGGGTGGCCTCCGCAATCAGACTTGCTTATGAACTAGCTGGAAGAGACCCCAAGTCAGCCATGCCACCAGAGCCCTTTCTGCATCGGCGACCTTCTTTAGAGGTGTCCTCTTACAAGACATTTGCAGGGCAACGATTTGGTCCTATCTTGCGACCTTCATTTCCCACTACTGGATTGACCAAAGGTCCTCCAGGGATGTCATATTTGGAAGAGCTGTGCTGACTTCCTCACTCACCTGATACCTTCTCTAGGTAAATGCTTTGTTGCCACTTAGGTAGACATCTCTCCTTATACTACTTTACCTTGCCTAGCATCCTTACAGTAAAGGTACTCACCATGTGCATGCATGACATTCCTCCTCCTATACTTGCAGCTTGCTAGTTGCCCCCTTGTGTGAGTCACAGAGACCACGAAGAAGAAGGACAGGTTGCTTACCTGTAAATGGAGTTCTTCAAGTGGTCATCTGTGAACTCACACAATCCAGCCCTACCTCCCCTCTTCATGTCCTGTCATGCACCATGCACCAGAGCCTTGCGGCGGTCAAGGAACTGAACGCATGGTGAACAGGCAGCCTTTTATGGCCTGAGGGGAAGGAAGCAGCGTTCCCGCCAAATGCTAGGCCAGAAACTCTAGAAATTCCCGTAGCCATTACTGCAGAGGCGCAGACTACCCACTTGTGTGAGTTCACAGATGACCACTCGAAGAACTCTAGTTACTGGTAAGCAACCTATCCTTCTACATTAATTGGGAAATTTAGAAAGTTAACTGAGATCACTAGAAGAATTTAGTACCTTGATAACTTAACAAGTTAATATGTTATTCCCAAGCTTTAAGCCAGCCCCATTGCACCCCCCCCAAAAAAGTGACTTCTGCCAAAAAGACTAATAACCATTTTGTGTTCCCTGATCTGAACTGTCAGAAGATAGAAATAGAATGTGGTCTAAAGTCTATTAGGAGATGTGAAAGCCCTCTTCAGGACTATTGCAGACTCCCTGAATGTTGAACTTTCAAGAAAGAAAAGAAAGCTCTCAGGTAGAGTGAGATTATTCTGTTCAAATGTTTAGCACGTAAAGAGCCAGCATGATATCGTGGTTTGACTGTAGGACTAGGAATCTGGAGAGCAGAATTTGAATCTCCCCTTAGTTATGGCAACCCAGTAGATGACCTTGGGCAAATCCCATTCTCTCGGCCTAAGAGGAAGCCAAAGGCAAACCTCCTCTGAACAAATCTTGCCAACAAAACCCTTTGATATGTTTACCTTAGGGTCTCCATAGGTCAGAAATGACTTGAAGGCACATAGCAACCACAACAAGAAGAAGCTAGAAGCCAGGGAGTATTCTGTTCAAATGTTTAGTAAGTAAACTGCTTCTGCTTCCACTTTCTAGGCAAGGAGCACTGAAAGCCTGGGATGACTGGCAAACATGACAACACTTGGCACTCCTACTTTTTTACAACAATTTAGTTTAGTCTCATTTCTGCAAAACAGATTGCTTTTTAAAAACTTTTTTTTCATTTCACACTGAGTTATGATGCCCCATGTTGCACTCTTAGATTTCTTCATCTCTGTGTGCCGTCCATTGAACAGTCCAACACCTCTGTATCACATATGCAGATCACTCATGTTCTGGACAGATGCAAATGGACAATGTCAGCAGAGTAGGAGCAGTAGATGCCACCATAGGAGGCATATATATATGGGTCTTCTCTCGCCAGTACAGAGGAGATTATTAGAACCTGAGGCTGCAGTTCCTATAATCTAGTTAGCTGGGATAAAGGTCCACTGAAGACAATATATATCAGTTTATATATAGTATTTTATTTAAGTCAGATATCCAAAGAGCACATTGCAAATATATAAAAACCTTAAATTACCTGCTAACTGAGATATGTAGCTTTTCCTACCAACTAAGAACAGTCTTGTGGCTAGTACAGAATTTTTCATACCAGAAGCTTGATAGAAAATATTAAAACCCATGAAATGGAATGAATTCTATTGACAATATTCCTATAGTTGGCTGGTCAGGGAAAAATACGGTACATGATTTTACTTTCTGCTGTAGGACCCTGTATCCACAGATTCATGATCCACGGATTCAGTTATCCACGGTTGGCCGGGATCCGCCCGGGGCAGGTGGCAGGAAGTGGTGAGGAGCGCGATTCCATGCTCCCCGCTGTTTTCCCGCTGGCCACCACCGTGATCAGGCCTGGGGCCAGCAGCTAGAGGTGGGAAAACTCCGGCCCTGGGCCCGATTGCAGTGGCGGCCAGTGGGAAAACAGCACGCAGTGCAGCATCGTGCTCCTTGCTGTTTTTCCACCTTCTACCACCAGCCCCGGGCCCGAGCGCGGTGGCAACCAGCAGGAAAACAGCAAGGATCGCGGGATTGTGCTCCTCGCTGTTTTCCGACCTCCAGCTGCCAGCCCCAGGCCCAGTTGCAGCAGTGGCCAGTGAGAAAACAATGGGGAGCATGGGATCCCATGCTCCCTACTATTTTCCCACCCACGGCTGTGATCGGGCCCAGGGTGGGCAGCGGGATAGGGTGTTCAGTACTATCCTTGGATTTCAGTATCCGTGGAGGGGCTTGGAACCAATCCCCCGCAGATACGGGGGTCCTACTGTACTTGTATTTCAACATAATAGAATTTACCACATAACACACCAGTTCTTAAAGACAGAGCTCTAACCCTGTAAAGAAGAGCAGCTGCTGTTTACCTCCTTTTTAAAAGTGCTGTACTTACTTTTGAAAGCCTGCTTTTATATACCACACTAGCAACGAAAGCAATGTATTTTTAAGGACTTTTTTACTTCTTGCTTTTCTTCTAAATGGAGTTGATACTCCATCAGTAACATATTAGTTCTTACAATTTTAAACCTTTCTCCCGTCTTAGTTTTCTTGCGCATAGATAAGGAAGCATTGTTTCCCATTTTGCAAATCCATGCCTATTGTTTCTGTTCCAAAATTGTTAATAGAAGAGTTTATGAGGAAATTGTTTCTAATGAATAATAGTTCTTCAGACATGGGCAAGATGCCTAGAAAATGAATGAAAGAGTAAATTATTAAATTGAAATATAAAATAAAATAACTGAATTAAAGGTGATCATGTAAGCTCTGAAGTAAATGTTTTGTAGCTGTACTTGATTTAGCCTGTTTTCATCATCTTATGCTTAAATACAATTGCTTGGCATTAAGTAAATGCTCAAATGATATTCCAAATCGTTACATAATTTGCATATGCATTTCAGTATTTGAACAAATTAAAACTTCATTTCATTTGGATTTGATTACTCACGAATCGTTTCAGTGCTTATTACTTATATTGTCTTTCTCTAGAAGGATTTTAAATTCTTAATTTACATACCACACATCATCCTTCACTGGACGTCTTGATGAGGCAGGTTCTAAAACTTCTTCATTTATACAGAATGGCTTATAAATTAGAATTGTGGCACAGCCTTTCTGCTACAGATGATTTTCTTACATTGTGCATTCTGACTGAAGATGGGGAGGCAGACTGTAGCAATACTCCTTTTATCAGCTCAACACCAGGAATATGCTTACATGGTTAATGAGCATGTCTAAAACAGCTTGTTGATTGTAACTAAAATCTAACTAAAAATGTTTTCCAGTATTGGTATGTATTCAGGTAGATATGAGTAGAAAAATAAAATCATGAACACATACCCCAGCAATTATTTGCTTTATTTTTACATTTTGCTTTTTCACATGACATGGTCATCAAAGTTAGATTGACTATTGTAAAAGAGTGTGGCTGTGATCAAAGGAAATGCATGTGGTGTTTGACAGGCATGTTGTATTTTAGAGTCAGGTGGTGGCTTTTTAGACTCCTCTGCCTTCCTACATTAGTCATCCCCTCTTTTTCACCCAGAAAAGTCATCAGATCTTGCAGAATCTTCAGTAGCACTTGACACATCATTAAAACCTTTCCATAATATTTATTTGGTGGTAGGAAATAACCTTGTAGTGCAAGCAGATTTCATAGGTCTGTTTTTGAAAAACAGCTTTCTTTGCCATTTAATTTTTCATGCAGACATGCAGAAAAGGAACTACACATTATTTTTAGACCTAAGACTTTCCCTGTTGAGACCTTTTCCCCTTCTTAAAATTCCTAAATAACCTTGATCAACTCTCATATGTAGTAGGTATTGAACCATAGTTGTTTTCCCAACATCATTTTCTGTTCAGGTGATTGAAACACTCAAGGTCCCCACAAAACTGCTCAACTTGAGGTTGATCTCCTCCCTCCAGGTACTGCTCCTGGATACCTCCCTCTCCTTGGCACTGAGCAACATCACCACCTCCAAGGACCATGGCACAGTGTCCAGACCCCCTGTCTCTGCCCACCATGACAAATCCAGCCACCACCTCTGGGCAGACAATCCTCACTTCAGCCCTCCCAACCCTGAAACCAGGCGTCATCCCATACCACTCACTCCCACTGACCACTACAGGCACATCCACCTCATTATCAATGACACATCCATTGGCACCCATCCTTGTAATGCCCTTGGTTACCACGGACCATTTTGACTGCCTCTGTGACATTGCAGCCCACTGGATTCCGAAAACAGCAACTGGAACAGACTCCCAACAACTCCAAGGGCTACAATTCTGATTCAACATCAGCTGTGTCACCTTCTCCGCTAACCTCCTCCCCTTCATGTGGTACAGAGGACATGGGACTGTCCTCACTACTGGAAGACACGATTATTACTGCCCTGGCTAGTCTGAGCTTTGGGGATATTAAAAGATATCCCTTGATATCACAATTCAGCTGCACTTCTCTATTCCTCTCCACATGCTTGCGAGGCCACCGGACAAGCACGTAAACAAGCTCGGCCGTTAATAGCCGTAAGATTCAAACTACAATACAGGCAGGCCAGAAATAGCTGACTCACTGCTTTAGGAGACCTCCAGGCAAGTACTCTAATTAAGTATGCACGCAACTTACAAAAGAGCCTCTGCCCCGCGATGGCAGCTTGATGGGTAAACTATACAATACCCAAGTACTCTGCATTTGCATACTGGCTACTCTATTGAGAACCACTACGATAACTCAGTCATTCAGATGCTGACCTTTCGGAGGCTTTGTCTCCAACTCCAGATCTATTGTTTTCCCCCCAAGTACGGCATAGCCTGCAGCCACAATTCTCCTTATAAAAACCCTTGATTCCGAGACCTTCCTCGGAACACTCCCGAGTTTCATCCCACCTTGCTGCCGCTTTGCTTGGTGAGCCTCCTCTCAGCTCCACGTGCTGAGCTACATCGCACCCCAGCTTCGCTCTCAATTTTTCCGGGCTTCAGGACAGGTGAAGTATCACCCAAACCAGCAATTCCTCTAAAAATCCCTCTATACCACTCCAACCTTTATTTTCTTTAGTTATCTTGTATGAGTGTGTTGCATACACTGTTTTGCTTGTATTTAATAAACATCATTCATTATTTCAACTTCTGTGTTCTCCTTGACTCAACCCGACCCCGTAGACATAGAGTTCGAGATCTCACTACGTTACTCTGCCTCTCGTAACGCTAAGCAGTGCTCTGAGCTAATTTTCCCCACCTTTAGTTAAGCACATTTTGGTGTCCCTCCCGGGACCCCCAGTTCACAGGGTAACACCATGTTATTTCCAGATGTTGTCCTCCATAAGCTGAAGGCACTTGGCATACAGACCACATCACTGCCAGGACCTGTGAGTGACCTGGTCTTCCAGTTGGTCAGCATCCAAGCTGTCACTCCAGCCTTGACTCTTCTGCTTCCAGGCCTGCAAGAGGTAATGGAACAGTCTTGGCAAAAGCTGTCATCCCTCCCTCCAGCATCAGAGAGACTCAAAACTCTACCTTATGCAACCAGAGGGAGCCCCCGCCTCTTTAACCATTCCACCTTGAACTCCATAGTTATGGAAGTGTCGCAGGTGAGATCCATGTGGACAGTGCACACCTCCTCAGCTGACAGGGAAGGGAGGAGGCTGGACATCTTTGGCTACAGATCTTACTCTTCAGCTGCCCTGACTGTGAAAGTCGGAAATACGCAAGCTTGCATGGCTACATACCAGAAATTCCTGTGGGACAAGATGCTAGCATTTGTACCCACCTCATTGAGGAACGAAAGAACACTGCCATCCTCTTCCATTAGGAGGCACAGGCTCTAGCATCTCAACAAATCCACTCATCCAGGCATATAGTCAACTGCGTATCAGTCTATGGCAAGAGTGATAGCCCTATGAAGATACATGTGTATCTGTATAAGATCATCTGGGCTCTCGGATGACACCAGGAGGAGGACCTTCCCTTCCATGGGTAAGCCTTCTTCAATTCCACAACAGTCAAGCTACTAGACCACCCGTGTAAGGCCAGCCTGACAGTGAAGAAAATGGTTTTTTTCCACCTACAGGCAACAGCAACACCCACCAAGATACACTTAGTGCTGACAGCCTCCCTTCTCCTCCAGGTCAAAGTAGCCTGCTAGACTGTCAAGAACGCCTTCACATCACTAGAATCATAGTATTGTATTGCTGGAAGAGACCGTTGAGTAGTATCCACCACCTCTTTACTTCGGCTGTTGTGTTGTGGCAGTCTGGACAAAGCATTGGCCCGGAAATTTTTTCTGGCAGGGAAATATTTTATCTGAAAATTAAACTTGTAAAAGAATTAATTTCCTTAATCATAGGGTTGGCAGAGACCACAAGGGTTATCGAGTCCAACCTCCTGCCATGCAGAAATATGCCATCATAGCATTCCCAACAGATGACCACCCAGCCTCTGTTTAAAAACCTCCAAAGGTAGAATATTGCAAGAAAGAACCAGAGGAATTTTTTCAGGGGAACTTAAATAACGAAATGGACATAGCCACAGTCTGGGATACAGCTAAAGCTGTCATTAGAGGAACCTTCATCCAAAAAACATGTGAAAGAAGAAAACAACAAAGAGCAGAAATGGATGAACTATCAGATAAAATTAGAAGTACAGAAAATAAATTAATTTCAGACCCTAACAATAAATCTTGTATCTCCAAAATGAGGATATTACAAAGACAACTATCTGGGATGGTCACAGAAGAAATGGACAGAAAGTTGAAGTACGTGAAACAGAACTTTTTTGAAAATGCATATAAACCAGGTAGATGGTTGGCGTGAAAAGTAAGAAAAGAAAAGATGAAAAGACTCATATTAAAAATTAAGGAGGGTCAAAGGACCATAACGAAGGAAAAAGAAATTCAGAGAATCTTGTACAATTATTTTAGCAACTTGTACTGTGACCAACAAGGCAGAAACAAGCAGAAACAGGAAGAATATCTGCAAGCTCAGAAACTCCTTCAAATTAAAGCAGAGCATAGCGAGATTCTGAATCGAAACATCTGTTTGATGGAAATTATAGAGGCAATTGACAGATCTAAGTTAGGAAAAGCCCCAGGCCCAGATGGGCTTTCAGCTAATTTCTATAAAAAGTTTAAAGATCAATTAGTGAAACCGTTACAGCAATTGCTAAATTCAATTTTAGATACTAATAAGATATCAAATAGTTGGAAAAAAGTCAATGTGGTATTGATTCCTAAGACTGATGCCGAAGAACCTACATGTAAAGATTTTAGACCAATTTCTCTTCTAAATGATGATTATAAGTTATTTGCATCTATTTTGGCTAAACGATTAAAACAGATTCTACGGAATTATATTGATGAAGACCAGACAGGCTTTCTTCCAGCGAGACAGATGAGAGACAATATGAGGATTGTAACCAGCATTTTGGGATATTTTGAGGTTCACAATGATAAGAAGGGTGCTCTACTTTTCTTAGACGTAGAAAAGGCCTTCGATAACATCAGATGGGACTTTATGATGAGAGTATTGGAAGAGATGAAATTTGGACAGATATTCTTAACCTGGATAAGGTGTCTTTATTGTGACCAAAAAACATACCTGATAGTCAACTCTGAACAATCTGAATCATTCTCTATACAGAAAGGGACAAGGCAAGGTTGCCCTTTGTCTCCGTTATTATTTATCATAACATTGGAAGTTCTGTTAAGACATCTCCGAAAACAGGAAGAAATTCAAGGGTGAAGATTGGAAAAGAGGAGTATAAGGTCCAGGCATTTGCGGTAGATGTGGTGATCTTCCTGGAGGACCTGCTACCTCAAATGGTGGAACTGAATAGAGAGATAAATCAATTTGGAGAGTTGGCAGGATTTAAGATAAACAAACAAAAAACAAAAATGATAACTAAAAATATCAAAATCACTGGAAAAAATGCTATCAGAGGAAATATCTGGGATTCAATGTTCCCACAGTGTAAAATGCCTGGGCATAGAGATCACTAATAACAATAACCAACTATTTCAAAACAATTATATAACAGCATGGAAATCTATCTAGAAGAAAATGGAGGCTTGGAATCAACTAGGCTTGACCCTATTAGGGAAAATATCATTGTCTAAAATAAATATACTACCATATATGTTATTCTTGTTTCAAATGATGCCAGTACCCATCCCTCTTAAGTGGTTCGAAAATGGCAAAAAAGAGATATTGAGGTTCCTCGGGGGTGGGAAGATACCGCAGGTTAAGCTCAAACCCATGACTGATTTTCAAGAACGTGGTGGGTTTTCTATGCCTGACTTAAGAACATACTATGTGGCAGCATGCCTAGTTTGGTTAAGACCATGGATACTCTTAAACAATCGTAAGTTGTTGGCATTGGAGAGGCACGATCTGCACTTCGGGTGGCATGCCTATTTATGGTATGGTAAGGCCAAGGTGCAAAAAGCATTCCTCCGACATGTGATTCGGAAATCTCTTTTTAGGATTTGGATCAAGTATAAACCCCTTCTATGTGCTAAGTTGCCACCGACCACCTTTCCAGCTGAAGAACTTCAGATAAAAGGTTTAAGGAGAGAGGATGAATGGTATACTTATAAAGATCTAGCTTACCTAGAAGGTGAGATAATTAAATTGAAAGAACAACAACAACTTCAAAAAGAAGGTATGAATATACAGTGGTTTCC
Source organism: Cyclura pinguis (assembly GCA_030412105.1). Classification (NCBI taxonomy): domain Eukaryota; kingdom Metazoa; phylum Chordata; class Lepidosauria; order Squamata; family Iguanidae; genus Cyclura; species Cyclura pinguis. The sequence goes on from CM059599.1 coordinate 178,117,279, forward strand.
CTATCTCCAGATCAAAGAGAGGTTCAAAAAAAATATGGAAATAGGGGGTATAACCTTGGAACCCTCTCTGTTAGAAAAACAATGGCAAGGTGGAGAGACCCACCTATTGTCGAAAATGTATAAATTGATACTGGAGATTGATTTGGAAGAGGAAACCATAAAAGAATACATGATCAAATGGGCATGTTATGTAGGTCATAATATACATTTAAATGATTGGCAGAAGGTGCAGAGAAACTGTCGTAAATATACACGATCTTACATCTTGCAAGAAAATGCGTTGAAAATGTGGTTCAGGTGGTATCTCCTGCCTGTGAGAATTGCTAAAATGTTTAAGAATGCTAAGAATAGACGCTGGAAATGCGACAAAGAGGTAGGCACCTTCTTCCACCAATGGTGGGGGTGCCAAAAGGTTAAGGAATTCTGGAAGAGGATATGTTCAAAAATTCAAAAAATACTGCAAGTCAAATTAGATTTAAAACCAGAATTCTTCTTGCTGGGGATTTTCCAGTTGGATAATCAAATAGAACAAAGATACGGTAGGGTGTTATGGCATATGGTCACGGCAGCAAGAATCATACTTGCTAGATATTGGAAAAAAGAACAGACACCACCAGAGGAAGAATGGATAGAGAAATTGGCTGAAATTGTGGGGATTGAGAAACTCACATGTAAGATAGAGAACAAACCAGATGAGGAATTCTTAAAAACTTGGAAAGCAATCTTGGAGTACATACACACTAAAATTGAGACTGATAAATAAATAAAGAGGATAATATGTGTAAGATCTTATGCAAAACAAGATTTGAAGCAGGAAGTGTAATAATCAGAGGTTTAGAGAGGGTGACTAAAATAAAAGAATCGTGAAAGTGGAGATTGGGGAAAGTCTGTATATACCCTGATATAAACCTATCTAAATTTTGAAGCAGGGATATATATAATGTACTTAGATATTTATCTGTTTAGCCCCTCTCTTTCTAGTGTGAAGGGGGACCAATAAGTAAAAAATTAGGCTGTTTAGTCAGCAGTGGGGGAAGTACTTTTATATAACATCTGTGAATTCTTGTTTGGTTCTGTTAATTATAAGTTTGTAAATGTTATTAATTATTACTATGTTATCTGTTTAGGAAGGGTTCGTTGGAAAAATACTCTGTTTAAACAAAAGAAGTGTATGCAAACTACTGCATCGGAAAGGTTCAAATTTGACAAAACCAATCTGGTGTGAGAGTTTTAAAAGAGCCTGAGGAAAGAGTAATAGGCTTACACTTTGAAAATGTATCTGTAGAATGTCCTGGGTAGAGTATTTATATAGAGAATGGTAAGGTACTTATTTATGATTGTGAATTTCTATTGATCACGTTTGAAGTGCACTTATGTGTATATTATGTAAAACTAGAACGATATGTTCCTTTCTTTTTCCTATTACAGCAATGTTTATTCTTGTGTTATTCTCCTTTCCTATATTGCTTGGTCGGAAAAAAAACTCAATAAATATAATCTAAAAAAAAAACTCCAAAGAAGGAGACTCCACCACACTCCATGGTATCACACTTCCCCTACCATCAGGAACTTCTTCCTAATGTTTAAGTGGAATCTCTTTTCCTGCACTTTGAAGCCATTGCTCTGCACCCTAGTCTCTGGGGCAGCAGTAAAACAAGTTTTCTCCATCTTCCATATGACATTCCTTCAAATATTTGAACATAGCTAATGTGTCACCTTTTAACCTTGTGTTCTCCAGGTTAAACATACCCATCTCCCTAAGCTGCTCATCATAGGACTGGTTTCCAGGCCTTTTACCATTTTGGTCACCTCCCTCTGGACACTCAAATAAGCAGCACTTCAGGCAAAGTAGAGGCCAGAGATACCAGACCCTGACCTCCAAGAAAGCTCCCTCCTCCAGAAAACCACAGTTTTGACTCCTCCTTCCAGACAATATCACAATCAATCTCGAGCTCTAACACCTGCCCCTTTCCACCTCAGTTCTCTCCCATGACAATTCAAGCTCCACTGCCACTATGCCTCCAGGCAGAACATCCCACAGATACATGGCTCCTTACCATTGTATATCTTGGCCACACCATTGAGTTTTCAAGGATTCCACACATTGGCGTCTTCTGGCGTTCCCCTTGTTCCAAGACTCTCCTGGAAGAGATTGACTCTCTCCTCCATAAAGGGATATAGAGAAACTTCCAGATGAATGCGAAACAAATGACTACTTCTCTCAGTACATCATGATGTTGTTCTTTTGACAGTCCTACAGGCAAGCTTCCCTGTCACTCAGTTGTGTGAGGGTACAGAGACCACAAAGAAGAACAGGTTGCTGTTCTTCAAGTGGTCATCTATGCCTTCACACAATCCCTCCCCTCTGTCGAGTCCCCATTGCTTCTTGGGGGACTGCATAACTGAGGGAATGGTAATATAGTGAGACGGAACATGCATAGTAATGAAGGGGTTGGGGGCACCCACCAGGCTACTCAACTCTGGAATATTCCAAACAAGTCTCTGCGCAGGCATGAGAACCCAGTTATGTTGAGGGCACAGATGAAGAACTCAAGGAACCATAGTTATAGGTAAGCATCTTCTTCAGGTATGCATACACACACATGCACACGCACGCACATATAACACACACACACAGAGGCATGTACATACAGATTTCAGGTTTGTTTCAGAATCACAAATGTTTGGGTAAAAATAAAAGTTGTACGTAACAGCATGAGCCTACAACTATGAGATTTGGATGCTGTTAACAGAGCATAGTAGAAATAATGGTTAAATTGCAGGTTGCTGAGCTACCTGCAACTAAAATACTAACTTGTTGAATGTGTATTCTTTGCTAGTTGCTACTTTGTGGTTACCTCTGTATTGTAACAATGATAAAAAGGGAGGTTACTTGGTATCCAAACTTAAGTACTGCTAATTGGTGCTTCAAAGAAGACTAGGGAAAAACAAAAGTAAAGATGTTTTGAGAACAGAGCTGTTTGGAGATAACGAGGGTGAAATAATGCCAGAAGGAGTCACCTTGACCAAGGGCATATGAGGGGTTGGCAAGTACAGGCCTGGGAAAGAAAAGAGGGGATAGTCACATGAAGGGATTTATGGCATTGACCAATGAATGCTTTGCACACTTAAACATGTGTTGATAGCCTATATAAGTTGTATGCTATATGTAACCTCAGGTTTCAGCAACTTCTGTGGAAGTGTGCTGTGTTACTCATGCTATCCATAAACAATAACCTCAGAGTGAGTTCTGTAGAATGTGGGTTATCCAGTTGTTTCCCTAAAAGGTTGGGGACTTTGAGGCTGGTGTCTCCTTAGAATTTGGGGGATTATACCTCAAGGGAGGACTGTGAGAGGAGTGTGATGGCAGGATCTTTTCACCTGTGTATACCAGTGCTAACTGTAGAGAGGACTCCAGTTAAAAGTCGAACAAAGTATTTTATTTCCATTGTCAAAATACACAAAAAAATCAGACACTCTCATGAACCATACAAGGCTATTGGAAAGTGAGACATGAAAGGTTGGATAGAGAGAGACAGATTTGGTGAAAAAGGTGATAGTTACTAGTCCTGAAGAAGAAGGTCAAAGCAGAGTGGCTCAGACAGCATCTGAGGGTAGCAAGAATGAACAGAGATCTGGGCACTATGTATTACGTCCAAGTACTAGAATTTGCAGGGGCTGAAGTTGAGGTTTATATATCCTATTTCCTACCCTGAAGGAGGGTCTATGGACAAAGCAGTAATTGCTTTCTCACATGGGTTGAAAAAGGAGTCCGGAATGGGCCGATTGTCTTAACTTAAGATGATGAAATATTGATGGAATGTCTTTTTCAGATAGGATGAATACAGGAGGTCTCCTTAGGATAAGATTGTGGGATGGTCCCTGGGCAGTGTTGCCTTCTATTGTTCTCGAGAGTGCTCAGAACTGGAGGTGCTGAAAGGATTGTCTCAAACCCATTAACACCAGGTTTTCTCACTTAATCCTCTCTGAACGTATGACCTGACCATGTCTGAGGTCATCCTGACCTGGCAACATGCTTCTAGCTAGCACACTTTCAGACATGCTTTTCAGCCATCAATTATGAAAATAGCACATCCTGCAGAGTGGGGGTGTAGTAACACAACACATGACACTAAATCACAAAAGGCCACTTGGCTGATGCATGGGCTTTCCCAACCTTATACCTTCTGAATGACCATGTTGGCTGGGGAGAATGATGTTGCTTACAGCTCCCACCATCCCCTGCCAGAATGGCTTTCTAGATGTTGCCAGTTTGAAGAAGGCCCGTAGTAATTTATAAAATAATTTTTCAACTTTTACCTCACCCTCAGCTAATTTTTGAGCCTAAGCCCAATTTAGTTCTTTCACTAGCTGCATTGCTGAATCAATGCCATGTTACAAGTAATGTTTGGAATTTCTTCTAGTTTCAAAAGCTGTTTGTTGTATTGAGAGGAGACTGTGCTATTCAAGGCAAAATCTTTTTTAAACTCACTTGAGTTCATGTGAAAGATGTAATTGTTCTTTTGGATTTTGACCAATATCCGGTCCCTTCATACTTTATTTCAAAAACAATTGCCAGTTTGAAAGGTTCTTCTTGCACATAGTGCAGAATATTTACTTTAATGAACTCCACGTAATGGACTCTGCATAATTATAATCTACACATTAGTAAGCATCAAAATGAGCCTCTTAATTTATCAGACATTTATTTTCAGTCTATAGCAAGTATGCGTAGTGTCGGTTCTAAACTGGCTTCAGTGAGAACTATTATTATTACTATTGTTGTTGTTATATTTATTTGTATTCTGTCTTCCTCCTAGAATTGGAACTCAAGGTAGCTTACAATTTAAAAGAACTATACAGTTAAAAGCAGACAAAAAGTGAACATTAAAATAGAATTAAATTAAAGAAATGATGCTGAAAAAATGCAATTTATTTAAAATACCTCAATGGCCTACTTCAATACTTGTTATGTTAATTTTTATAATTATTTTAAATTGTAGATAGTTTTATAAGCAAAAGCAATAGTAATTGATAGTTTAGGGGAATACTGTAAATGTAGCATATTTTCATTTCAGTAAGACTTTTGATAAGGTACCCATGACAAACTGATAAAATGTATGCCAGCTTCTCAGATTATCTAATGTGGGGAATGACACATTGTTTTTCCCAATGTTCCATGGGTAGTACTTTATTTATGCCTATTGGCTAGAATTCCTTTTTTCCTAGAAACTTTTGAGAGACCAAAAAGACACACATTTCCAATCTGAAAAGCATTTTCCCAGGGGACAGAATCAGCTTTCGAAATAACCTTAACAAATTGAAGAGCTGGGTGAAAACTAACAACAACCAAAAATAATAATCCGGAGAGATAAATGTAAGATACTACACTGAGGCAAGAAAAACAAAATTCACAAATGTGTGGTGGACTACATGTAGCTTGACAATAGTACATATGAAAAGGATCTAGCAAACTTAGTAGATTACGAGCTAAACATGAGTCCACAATGTGATGTGATGCCCAAAAAAGCCAATGCTGTTCTGGGCTGCATCGACAGAACTGTAGTGTCTAGATTGAAGGAAATTATAATACCACTCTATTCTTCTTCGTTCATCATCTGAAACTCCCTGTCAAGTTCTGGACACCACAGTTCAAGAAGCGTATTGACAAGCTGGAATGTGTCCAGAATGGGGCAGCCAAGATGGTCAAGGGTCTGGAAATCAAGCACTATGAGGAACAGCTTAGCTTTGAGAAGAGAAGATTGAGAAGTGGCATGATAGCCATCTTTAAATATATGAAATTACAAGAGATTCCACCTAAAAGAGCCTCCTAGTAAGAGGTATTTGAGAGTGGAGTGGACTGTTTCAGAGGGTGGTAGACTGCCCTTCACTGGAGGTCTTTAAATAAGGGTTGGATGGTCATCTCTCAGGAGCGCTTGAGCTACATGATAAGAGTTTTGGACCAGATGGCCTTCAAGGTCCTTTCCAACTCTGGATTTCTAGTGATTAAAAAGGAATTAAGAATTAAGTAATCAATGTCAGAAAAGCAAAAATGAAACCAAGCTAGTTTGGAAGCCCCAGAAAAAAATAAGACAGAGGTACAATTTATATATATCATATAAGGTACATGGTGATATCATTTTCTACTGAGAAAACCAGCTCATTCTAGAGTACAGTTACTTTAATGTAATAACTTTTAAAACTCTGTTCAGTTGTTGCGCCTGAATGGGGAATTCCAACACGTACGGAGCACGGGGCATGTTCAGTATCCCCCCTTGCTCCACCTTGACTTTCCTGCATTGAGCATGAAAATCTGAAAGATCATATTCAGAATTTTGTGTGATCTAGAACATTGCTTTGTCAGGCTTGCCAATCGTGAAGAGCCTCCTCAGTTCAGCTGAACATGTGTAGGGATCCCTTTTAGACCTTCCCGCTCAACAAGGGGAGTTTGGGAGTGGAGAAGGTTGTACTGGCACACGTATGAACTTACTGTGCCCTTTATACAAGTTGGAATTTCCTGCTAAGGGATGACTCCTCAGAAGGAGCTTTTGCTTGTTCTAGATGGTTTTTGGAAGACATTTCCCAGTTACTGAGCTGTTCATAAGCCATCTTTATAGTTTTTAACAGGGGCAGAATGTAACAGAATTAAGAATACATTACATTAAAGGGGAAACGAGTATCATTGTGAATTTCAGATCCTGGTAAAAAGAAAATTTTACTCCTCTTCTTTAAGCATGTTGTCTTCCATGGAGTATTAGATCCTACTCAAATTGTATCCTTACATATTTCTCATTGAAAAACATACATACCAAAGTAATGTTATTTTACTCAAGTTCTGAGGACTGTCATGGCTTCACAATGATGTCTCATTTTAGCTGAAGCGACAGAAATAGTTGTTTATTTGCCAGTTCTTTCACACGACACTTAACAATAACTTCATGAAAGTAATTGTACAATATTCTTTTAGCTGTGTGCCACAAATGAAAGAACTGTAAGTTTTGCATTTCACATCTAAGCTTGGTTATAATACACAGTCTGTAAACATGTTGCATATAGGTCTGCTTGGCCATTTTGATGAAGAAAGGTTGCTTTTAGTGTGTATATTTGTATCTGTGTGGCCTGGTGGGTTGTAGTCAAAAGAGAAAGTGTCAAACAGAGGTTGTCTTTGCCATTTTTTCTCCCTCGGTTATCTAAAATGCAGGAAAATATTCATTTAATATTCCACAGAGTTGAAATTTTCTGATGGTGAAGGACAGTGTGGGGTAAGGCAATTGTAGGCAGGAAATCACTTCAGTTAGCCTAGTTGAGGAAATTGCTGAGAACAGCATACCTCTGAGAACAGGATGCTGTTGCATGTCCCTCCTTTTTTCTGGAGCTTGGGAAGGAGGAAGTATTGTCACTGCTAGGTCCTCCTCCTCTATGGGAACAGTATGGGAGGCTGCTTGACGCATTGCCTGAAAGATCAGCCCAAGATTTCCTGCCGACTGAGGTGGAAGGAAAGTGTCCTCCCATCTATGATTCTATATGATGGGAAGACACTTTGCTTCCACCTCAGTTGGCAGGAAATCTTGGGCTGATGTTTCAGGCAACGCATCAAGCGGCCTTCTTGTGCCATATCCGAAGAAAAGTGCTGGCTATTCTTAACTATGTAGCATTTGTGAATGTTTCTGTTTTAATTATGTATTTCAAAATTTTAAAAATTACTGTCTGATTGTTTCATTTGTGTTTTAGCTTTCATATTTCATGATTGTAACTATTTTTTTTAAATTACTGTAAGCCGCTTTGAGTCCTTACCAGGAGAAAAAGCAGGATGATGATAACAACAACAACAATATCATCTCCTCACCTGATTGCCCTGTCGTAAAAATTATCCCTATTTAAATATAACATCAGGTCAACATCATTAGGCCACAGAGTTCAATTGGTCCTTTTTGTTTTTATTTGTCTTACAGGCATCAAAGATTTGAAAAAGCATTTCTGCTTGCTCTTGATATAGGTGCCCATGACTTATTTATGGTAAGTTATTTCTAAAGAGTTTTTATTATTATTACTTTGTTGCCATAAGATGGGTTGGATGAATTTGCACTCCTAGTTGATTCTGTGAGTTGCATCTGATTGGTAGTTATTAAGAGGTAGTTTTAGTGCTTGCTACCAATGGGTTCTAGACTCAAGCAGGAAGAAGGAACTATCTGCAGTGGCCTTGTGTAATATCACATTGTCACATTATAAAAAGCAGTTCCCATGACAAATACAGTTGTGTACAGCCATGTTACTCAAAGTGGTGGTCCTTGGACTGATGCTGATCTGTGAGCCATTGGCTGCCAGTCCCTGACAAGTTTCCAGGAAAGAAAATTTTGCCAATGGGCAAAAATAAGTCTCTAGCACACTGGGAAAAGAATAATTCTGATCCTCCCACCTCAGACAGGCTGAGAAGCACTGGTGTAAATGACCTCTAATGGTGTGACTCTACAATTCTACCTTGCTTACAATAATTCTATCTTACTTGCACTACTTGCAGTAAAAATTGATCTTATGCGTCCCTGGTAATACAAAGAGAATCTGTCTTAATTACTAAGCAATCATACCGTCATCACCACCTCAACTATGGATGATTTTACAACAGTTTCTGTGGTTCCTTTGGGCCAATAAAACACAGAGTATATGTCCACTGATGTGCTATACGTATGCAGCTAAGTCAGGTCATGCCTGGTTAGTACTCAGATGAGGGACTGCCAAGGAATGCCAGGTTCTGTAGGTTATATCCCAAAGGGGAAGGGGCAATGACAAACCACCTCGGAATATTCTTCGCCTAAGAAAACTGTGAAATTCATGAGGTTATCATAAATCAACAAGCAATTTGAAGTCATATGTACACATACATATTCCAGCAAAGGCATAAAGTGCCTACTAGTACAGCAATGCCAAAAGATTCTTCATGCTGAAGAGATCGGCTAAAATAGATCCCAGCACTTAATCTTATGGGTACATCTAGACAACTAATGTAGTTATTAATTTGATAGCAGATTACCTTCATGGCTTCCACTTAGGCCATTTGTGCACAATGGGGCTAAGCTGCTTTTGGGACAGGATGGCAGTGGTTGGCAGGCCATGCTTCTGCATGACATTGTCACTGGCTGGTTGCCATCCTGTCCCCAAGTGTCGCACTTACACAATTTTTGCAAAACAGAAAAAATCCATTTTGCACCTGCGATCACACAGGGCTCCTGTCACTCCTGGCTGTGCAGAAGCACAATGGCGACACTTCCCTGAGTCAGCAATAGAATGTGTCTGGCTGCACTGTGGAAGGAAGAGGTGGCACCATCGCACTCCCTTCCACAGGGAGCCATGAGGTATGAAGGAGAGTGTTGCTGACACGCTCCCTTCCGGACCTGGGATTGCAGCGCAATGATGCAGAAGAGCATCATTGTGCAGAAATGGCCTTAGAATCTTTGATGATGATGCTGTTGGAAATCTCCAGTTTCCCTTACAGAGCTTCTACTCTCAGCTTTCCCTGGAAAAATAGGAATCTGATAAATCAATTAAATCTAGTATATAAGACCTGTGAGTGCCTTGTTCAGCAAGAATGTATTGTTCTTGTCTTGCAGCCATCCAGTACAAACTTGATCACGAGCTGTCTACTGGATTCCCTTTCAGACATGGTTTAGGGTTTGAGCGTGCCCTGATTGTCTTGGCGGATAACTCAGTTTGGGAGATGGACAGAGGCAGTAATTAATCCAATGGGTTCTCCTGGATCTCTCAGTGGTATTTGATATAATCAACCAATACACTTCTCCCTCCACATTTGTGGGTTTGACCTTTGCAAATTTGATTATTCACAAGGAGCACGTGTGCCTCCCCGCTCATTCTCCATCTCCCATTCCCTTACTTACTGCCTGAACATGCATGCCTTCCTTCTCCAGGCCTGGGCAAAAGGCAAAGGAATTGAGGGGAGCCCTAGGCATGAAGAAGCAAGGCATGCGGGCCTGGGCAAAAGGCAAGAGATTGGCAGGGGGAGAATGGGGAATCAAGGCACACACGCATCTTCTTTGTCCATGCCCAGGGCTCCCCCCTCCCATTCCCTTGCCTTTAGCCTGGGTGTGGAGAAAGAAGGCATATGTACCTGGGCAAAAGCCAAGGAAATGGGAGAGGGAGAATGGAGGGAAGGCATTTGTGTGCCTTTCTGCATCACATGTGAGGCTCCCCACTCCCATTTGCTTGCCTTTTGTCCAGGTGCGGAGTGCCTGGGCAAACAACGAGGGAATGGGAGGGAAAGAAGGGTGGGGGAGGCAGGCACATACCTTCATTCTCCTTGTGCAGCCCTCCCCACTCCTATTTGCTTACCTTTTACCCAAGCACAGAGAAAGAAAGCACCCATACCCAGGCAAAAGGCATGGGAATGGGAAAGGGGAGCCCTAGAAGAGAATAAGAGGGGGAGCACAGAGAGGGAAGGCACATGCATGCGTTCCCTTGCTTGCTCACTCAACTGGAGGAAGTTATTTGTGGTTTTTTTGACTTTCACAAGGGTTCTGAGCCCCGAACCTTTGCAAAAGTGGAGGGATCACTGTACATTCTTCTGAAAAGTTTTTCCTAGTTGTGCATAGCGGGCACCATTTTATTTGGACCTGCGCTTCCATGAGAGTAGGTAAAATACTGATGCTTCACCTTTAGCCTCATGTTTTCATATCATCCAGATAGACTGCTCTAGTATGCTGTATATCAGGCACTGTTTGAAAAAAAGGACCATTCTGTTTGGAGCTGACTTTTTTTTCGAACTTTATTGGCTCTTATTTGGTTCTGAGCCCAGTATAAAGTACTTGCTTTAAGACCAGTACAAAATGATTGAAATACTCTTGGGCCACATGCTACAGGGCCTTATCTCCCGTATAAACTTTCCTGTGCTTACCACTTGTTGCTGTCTGAAGTATGGTTTTGTGAATCAGAGTGTTCTTTGTAGTTTAAGTTGATCCAGGGATGTTTGTGGCTTGTTTGGCTGTCTCACTGTTGAAGTTCACAAAACTCTATGTTCTTCTTTGTGGTCTCTGTGCCTCACACAACTGGGTCTTGTGCCTGCGCAGAGATGTCCTCCGGAAAGTTCCAGAGCTGAGCAGCTCGGTGATAGCTCCGCCCTTGCATGTATCCCACATACCCAAGGCCACCAAGTTCCTCTCTCTTTCAGTTTGAAAGTCCTCCCACAGGGACCCATTTGGCAATCCACAAGCCCACCCTTCTTCCCCTTTTATAGGTTCCTGTGGGCGGACTTCTTGCGGGGAGAGACTAAATCAGAGGTATGCCATGGATCAATATTGGATCGATTACAACCTGAAACAGCCTCATGATTGTCGTGGAGGCAATTTTAATTTTTTATTCTTTTAATTTTTTTTTTCCGGGAACAGTCAAAATACATGCAAAAATTCTAAGGCACATAATAGCTTACACTGAGGAAATAGGGTGAAAGCAGGGTGAAAGAGATCTAAAAGGGCATGGCCAAAATAGTTTCCAATACTTACTACGTACTGCCTTCTGACCTGACTCCCCAAACCTACCTTAACAGCCAGCAGCCACACTAAGCAATGGAGGTCTTTCCTATTGGTGATTGGGAGACAGAAGTACGGGGTCTCCAGCCCCTTTTTGCCAGGGATCTCCAGTGCAACACTCAGCAGTAGGAACCTGTTGTCGTTCCTCATTGCTGCATAGCTCTCTAGCAGGAGGGGTCTGGAACATCCTGCAGTTCCTCAGTCACCATCAGAACAGACTTGTATTGCTCAGTGTGGTTGCTGGCTGTTTAAGTAGGTTTAGGAGACTGTTTGCACACAGCAATATTACCACAATCATGAACATGAATACCACACAGTTACAAATGGATAAGTCTAGCTTAAGCATTCATAACTGCTCAGTGGAATGCCAGCCTATATGTTCAGTGAACCAAGGAGAATATGGGAATATCAAAGTTGTATGAGGTCCTGCCAGTTTAGCTAAGCAGAAGAGGGAGCACTAAATGGAGTTGCTTTGTTGGAGACTGGACAGCTTCTGTGTTCTAGATTCTGGGACTTTTGTTTTTATCATGTTGTTGTTGGTCTTGCTGTTGTTGCTGTTAAAGTCATTTTTTGTGATACTGGGTTGAAAGTTTGAAAGATATCTACAGAAAATGAACATTTCTATGGCTACTAACCTTGTAAGTTTTAGAATGGCCTTTTTTCCCCTCCTTTTCCCTGATCATATGAAGGATTTGTTTATAGTTCTTGTAGCATAATTAGAGAGTATCAGTTGGGATGACCATTGCTAAATACTTGAACATTGTGAAATCCAACATGCACTGCAGCTTTCTTTGTGCCAATATCAGAGTGTTTAGTCATAGCAGCTTAGATTTAGGTAGTTAATTTGTGTACATACTGAATTGCTCCACTGTTGTTTTTAGGAGTGGTATGACTTTTTTTCTGGATTGGACAAAACCAGGAAGATGTTAGCCACAAGCATGTTGGTTAAGTGGTTCCTGCCATTTATACAGGCCACCTCAATCTATGCATCAGACTAGATTAGATTTTTGAACAGTTCCACCACTGTAGCAATCAGGAGAGGAAAGAGGGGAACATCCCTGCTTTGTCCCTTATGTACATGTATTATTGGTATACAAAAGCACTGAAAAGCAGTTGTTGTTGTTGTTGTTGTTGTTGTGTGCCTTCAAGACAATTCTGACTATGGCAACCCTAAAGTGAACCTATCATGGAGTTTTCTGGGGCTGAGAATGTGTGAAGTGCTCAAGGCTACACAGTTAGTTTCCATGGCCAAGGGGGGAATCAAACCCTGGTCTTCAGGGTCGTAGTCCAATGTTTAAACCCCTATACCACACTGGCTCTCTGAAGAGCCTTTATACAATGTGGTAATTGGTGCAACAAATCCATCTCTCCAGTCCATTTTTTCAAAGCATGTGAGTAGGTACAGCCACTTAACCCCATTGAAAGCCCTGAGAGCATCTAAGGAAGTGAAACTAACTGAACATTGCTGTGATGGTTCACTTTTAGTATTGTCGTAGGCCGAAATGTAGAAATAGTCTGTAATAAAATTGTTGCTGTGTTTTAGTAGAATGGCAGATAGGATTTTAAGATCTTGAGTAAGTACTCTACAGTCCTGTCCTGGTGACTCTCACTACTCAGTTTTGGAATGCAACCCAGCATGTTCTGTCCTGTTAGAAGCAACAGCAGCTTCTGCGCTTGTTCTTGCTGTTCTCTTGTCCACTAGGGATGAGATGGCTTAGACAGAGTGTGATTAGTATCTTTTGTCTTCCTTTTCTGCTTGCTTTTCCTTCCTCTGTCAGCCACCAATCCCAAAAGCATTAGCGAGGTAACATTGTCTGGTTCAGTGAGGGTTAATTAAGTGGCTGTCCTCTGTTGTAAAAGAAAAAAGAATGCGTTGGATCAGTACTACTCAACCTTCTTTTTCAGTTGCATATCTCTTGGCAGCCCATTTCCATAAATTATTCCCCCACCCCACTGTCACATCTTTTCTTTGAGGGGAAAAAAATTCCCATCAGAAAGCTTCTGAGAGCTCTGAGGAGATGGCTTCACGCCTGCAGAAGGAGAAGCAAGGTATCAGACCAGGCACCCTGCCTGGACCCCTTCATCCCATTGCACTGCATTACCCACCTACATGTTTTCCATGATCTCAGGATCTGGTTTACTCCCAACCAAAGACACAGGGAGGAGCAACTAGTGCTGCATGTCCCTCCCTCAGATGAATTCAGGAAAGAAATGGATGTTTCTACTGCGTACACTCTCTCCTCACGACACGAGACACGAGAAAGAAGGAGAAGAGAACACAGGTGCACAAAACTTGAGAAGTCACCTAGTGCGGCCAGGGCTAGAGTCATGGTAACTCAAACAGAAAACTGTACGCATATGCTTGTGAAAGACTCTTTTTTAAAAGTTTGTGGGCCAATGGCAGCTGGAAGTTCAGCTTGTGTGTCACTACTCTCATTATCGTTATGGTTCCACCCCCATCCCTTAAGGTTCCAGGACAAGAAAGCAGCTGCAGAATGGTTTATGCTTTATACTTTTCCCACTATTATTCTCTCTCTCTCTCTCTCTCTTTTTTTTTTTTGCATACCCCTAAATGTCCTTGTTCATACCCCTAGAAGTACATGTGTCCCAGGTTGGGAATCACTGGTCTAGACTGAACTCCTCTGCTCTCTTCTTGTCTAGTGAGGGAGGACATGTTGCAACATGTCTTCCTCCCATCTTTTTCTCTTTTTGATTAGTTTAGAAAGGATCAGTCCATTGCTATCCAAGGATATATCTCCTTATGGCATGTTGCTCCCTTTGAGGATTTTAAATTTATTTTACTGCCTGCTGTTTGGTTCTTTCAAACTCCTGAGATGGGCACTTCCACTATGACTAGGGTAAAAGCTCTAATAGGCCTTTCATTTCAATAATAATCTCTTGTGATCCTTCCCCTCTAACAACTCCAAACTCTTTAGTGGTTTTCCTCCACTCATTTGATTCAGATAGAGGATTAGGGTGTTGTCAAACACTTTGTAAAATATGCCTATAAATCCATCTGTGCTGAAATATTTTCCCAGCTTTAGGTGCTTTATTTCTGCTTTGATTTCAGGATCTAAGATTAGTTGACTTAGGTACAGCCTATGCTTTTCTGTTCTTTGGTTTGTTTAAGTCTACCCTCTAGCATTCCATTTTTGGCCAAGGTTCTGGAGTATTTGTGGCCTCCCAGCTCCATGGATTTCTGAGTGAGATGGATTATCTAGATCTATTTTAACCTGGCTTCTAGTCTGGTTGTGGGATAGAGACAGCTTTGGTCACCTTAGTAGATGACCTATGCAGAGAACTGGATGGGGCTGTCCCTGTTGGTTCTGCTGGACCTCTCAGCAGCGTTCGATACCATTGACCATTGTATACTTCTGGTCCTTCTCTCTGGGATCTTACTTGGTGGCACTCTTCTGCAGTGGTTTCAGTCCTTCCTGGAGAGAGGAACTCAGATGGCGATGCTGGGGGACTTCTGTTTGACACCTTGGCCATTGGTTCCTGGGGTCCCTCAGGGTTCATACTGTTTAACATGAAACCTCTGGGAGACGTCTTTGGGGTTTTGGAGTTCCAACGCTGTCCCTCCTTTCTATCTGATTCCAAGGAAGCTGTCAGTACTGAACCCATGTCTATTGTCAGTAATGGACTGGGAGAGGGAAAGCAAATTGAAACTTAATCTGGATAAGACAGAGGTGCTCCTGGTCAGTCAAAAGGCAGATCAGGGAATACAGACTCTGCCTATGCTGGATGGGGTTACATTCCCCCTGAAATCTCAGATTCACAGCTTGGGTATTTTCCTGGACTCAACCCTGAGCCTAGATGCCCAGATTTCAGCAATGCACAATTGCACAGTTAAAACTTGTGTGCTAGCTGCTCTCACTCCTTAAGATGTCAAAGCTGTGACACATGCCTTGGTCCCATCCCTTATGGATAACTGTAACATGCTCTATGTGGGGCTGCCTTTAGAAACTGTTCAGAAACTTTAATGGGGCCAAAATGCTGTGACCAGAATGCTGACTGGAGCCAGTCACAGGAAGCATGTAACTCCCTTCTTGAAACAGCTTTACTGGCTATTGGTTTGTTTCTGGGCACAATTCAAAGTGCTGGTCATGACTTATAAAACCCTGTATGGCTTAGGTGCAGACTACCTGAAAGACTGTATCTCCCTGTGTGAATCTGCCAGAATATCTACAGGGGAGGGCTTTTTCTCAGCCCTACCATAATCACAAGCCTGCTTGGAGAGGACACAGAAGAGAACCATTTCAAGAAGCAGCTCCCAATCTCAGGAATTATCTTCTACAGGAGGCTACACTGACCCCCTCTCTAACTTTCCTTTCACTGGCAGGCAAAGACCTTTTTGTTTAATATATACCGTAATCATTCACAGGGAAGCTTCTTACCGAGTTGTAGCTTTATTTTTTTAAATTTTGTATGCTTTTTAATTAATGTTATACTGTTTTAAATGTGATTATTTTAATTGTTTTTAAAATTGCATGGTTGGATTTTAACTGATTCTTTTGTGAGCTGCCTTGGGTCTCACTCTGGGGGATAGATCGCCATAAATAAAATACATAAATGAATAAGTCTATGAATAAGTTTAGTTCTCCTTTACAGCTTCAAGTTATATATTCAAATAGAATTCACAAAAGGATTTGTTAATGGACACTAGAGAAGTAAGTACAGGGTCCATTTTGGTAATAATTGCTACTATGGCACTTGTAGTATTCCTTTTATTGAGGAACCTTGTGAGTATATGGGAACTATAACAGAAATCAGTGACTCTCACTATTTGTACTTAGCTGTATACAATTTGGAGTGTAGCACAGATTGGGTTCCAAGCCAGAATGAACTACAATGGTTCTGATGAGTCTAAGTGGCTTCAGTTTTCTCATCTTAACAGGCAGTATTCTCCAGCCTTGATTATGGTCCAAGTACTTTGTCACTGAATGCAAATTGTTCAGCTCCTACAGCCTCACAGAGTGCCACGGCCTGCTGTGAGATGCTGTGTGAGTTTTCCCACTAAACTGTACTAAGGGTTTAAGTGGAAACCCCAAGTAGTATCAGATCTTGGATTTCCTCAGGCTGTCATGAACAGTTGTAACGTCTTGAACCTCTGGAATGTGTCATAGAACTATCTTGATAAACAGAGATTTGTGATACCATTTATTCTAACAAGCAGAGATTACTGAACACTCTCAAGTCAGCACTATGTGTATGGCTTGATCTCAATTTTGAACTCCTGTTCAATGTCTTGAGGTCTTGTTTCAATGTTCTGCCTGGCAAGGTCATTCATGCAGATCACAAATGATGTGATCATGCCTCCATCCTACTTGTTTCCTGAGATCTCCCTAAAATTAGGATTAAACTTATGACTCCAATTTTCAAGGTCCTTGATCTTCTTTTGTAGCGTTGTAGTAAGTGCTTGATGCTCTTAGATTTTGCAGTTTTGGGTTAAGCTTAGGTCTAGAGCCTCTTTTGCTGTTATTGCTATGTTTGCGTTACTGACATGGTTATTCACTTCTTATTAATTGGCAAGAGTGTAGTTGACTTCTACGCTGCTGTAAAAGATCTCAGATCAGCTCAACCCATTAAGACTTATTTGCTTCCTTTGTTCTTTCAAGACTTTTGAATTGTCTGGCCCTGTGTTAGAAGATTTGAATCTCACTTTTGGGGTCTGGATTTCACATGTGTCTATAGTTCAGAAATGTACATTCTAAGAGCTGGTCAACAGCATTTCATTCTTTGACTCAGGATTCCTCATATGTAAGGATGGATAAGGAAGAATTTGATATTTGGTAGGGATGGGCCAACCGAATCCTCGAATCTTCGAATCTTTGGCAGGGATTCGAGATTCGGGAATCTGAATCCCTGTGCCAAAATAGGCAAACAGAATCTTTCAAATCCACCACCCGAACAGTTTGTTGGAGACAGGGACACCTGAAAACCTGGGAGACCAGGATGCCTGAAGACCTGGGAGATCAGGACGCCTGAAAATTTGGGAGATCGGGACACCTGAAAACTTGGGACCGGGATGGGATCCCGCTCCTCACGTGTTTCCCCACCCAACGTGGGCACAGGTGATTGGCCAGCAGACGGACATAAAGCTTTGCACGCACTGGAGGCTGCCATTTCTCCTTCCTGCTGCCTATGCCCCTAGTGCTGCCTCTCCTTGCTGCTGCCTCCCTCTGCAAGGTAATTTTGGGATAGAGATTGGGAGGTAAGTGATAGAGGAGCAAAACTGAGTTTGTGTGGGGGTCTAGGAGCTTGTGCGAATGTCCCAGGGGGCTCCAAAGTCTGCAAAAAGGGGTTCAAGGGTTCCATGCAAGCCATGCCAGCCATACTTTCCCCTTCACCAGCTTTCTTTGGTCAATTCTGGGACTAAGATTGTCATGTTACCACTTCCTCTCTTAGTTTCTGTGTCTTGAATACATGAATACTTCAGTTAACCTGTTTTGAAGCTGCCTTTTAGGAAGACTTTTTATGCTTCTCAACCCCTTTTCCTCTTTTCCCTCTGTCTAGCTGCAAGTTTATAAGCAGCATTGCCATTGGAAGGGTTGCAAAGGAGAGCTGGAGAAACACAGACTTTTGGTCTTGTGTTGCAGCAGCATGTCTGTGGTAAACAATGAATGCCAAAAAACCTGAACTGGGAAAGAATGGGATTCTACTGTAGCTGATTCTATAGGAGGAGTGTGTGTTGCCTACAACAAACAAGGTGAACAGTAGCTGCCTCTAGAATCATTTATTGAGCATGCATTAATCTGTATTACTTTTTGATTTGAGACTGGAGGGTAGGGATTGGGAGTTGTTGAGATGGGCCTAAAGATTTGACTTGAGTGTCGCTTGCAGGACTTGAGGGTAGAGAATTGACTGGACTAGAGGCTTGTATGTGTGTGCGTGTATGTGTGTGTGTGTGTGTGTGTTTAAGTGCTTTTTTTGTTGCAGGACTTGAGACTTGGCTCTTGAGACTGCAGGGTGCAGAATTGAGATTGGACTAGAGGCTGTTTGCTTGTTTGTGTGTTTTAAGTGCCTTTCTTGTTGCAGGACTTGAGACTTGACTGGAAGGTACAGTCTTCTTGAGGTTTTAAGGACAGCTGAACATTTCTTTGCATCGCTCCCTTGCAAAGTTCTTTCAGGCACAATTCTGGGGTTTGTAGTTTTACAAGGGCTCACAGCCTTCTCTGACAAAGTGTGCTGGCGCATCATCAAACTACAAACCCCAGGATGCCAGAAGAAGCTATGCGAAGAAAAGCTATTCTGTCCCAACTCCCTTTTTGACCATTGTAGTGTTCGCATCTTGGAAAGTGTTGAGTAATTTTTTCCCCTTTGTTCTCCTTCCTTTGGTCTTTCTAGAATCATAGAATCATAGTGTGTAATGGAATATATAGTCTAGCATAAGTAGCAGCCTGCTTGTAACCAAAGAAGCCTAGGTACCAGAGACCGTTAGATAAACATTTGCTAGGAATGTACTGATAAGCGCCGCTTGGCTCTCACTCCAAATAAATAGTGTTTATGCACTGTACTATTTGCGTGTGTGGATTCAGTTCCTGACAGAGTGAGGAGACTCCCAGCAGTTTCTACAATGTACCAAACATCTGGAGAAGAACCACTGGAAAAGGGAGCGGTTGACAGAGCCACCGAGACCCAAGGTGATGAGCGAGCCAAGGGAGCTGAACCAGACCCCAACCGACCCATGGATGCGCGAGCTAAGGTGCGACCTGTGATTCCTGTGACTACCCCGATTACTGGCCAAACCTGGGCTTGGGGAGAGTGTCCTGGCACGGCTGACAGAGAACACCAGCGCGCCACGCGATGGGATGTTACAACCAGCGAAACTAACCTGATGGAGCAACTTTTAGGCAAAGAAGAAGAAGTGGAACTACAACGAGAAGAGGCTGAGAGCTCAACTAGCTGACTGGAGGATCCTGATACCTCAGCTGGGACATGCCCACCAGCAAGTGCCTGCAGTAGCAGCACCCGTTGCTGCAGCCCCTGCACCTCCTGGGAATGGCGCCTCAAGCGGGGCTGAGACTTTTTCGAGAGATGAAAGCCACATATGATGGAGAAGGAACTGGGGAAGTAGAAAGCCTCCTGGAAAGTGTCCAACTCTCCAGTCAAAGACAAGCCCAAGAAAGTGGCCGCAGACCCTGGGGAGCTAAAAAATCCACCTTCCTAAGCAGCAAAGAGAGACAGAAACGACTACGTGAAGGGACCTGCTTCATATGTGGCAAGAGAGGCCACATTACTAGTGATTGCCAAAACAAAAAGAGGACCACAGAGAAAAAGCCATTGACTCCTTCCACCAAGCCTACATCCTGCAGGACCAACACCCCAAAGCCGCAGACCAAACGCCCAGATGGTGGACCCTCCGCTCGAGCCTGCGATGGTGAGGACAGCCCCCAGCCGACCCCAGGCTCTGACAGCAATGAGTGGGACCCGAACCAGTCAGCAAATGTAAGTACAGCCAAAACTCAACATGTATATGTTACAGTAGCTTTACAAGGGACAGATGGGGAGTTAAGAAAGTACCAGGTATTGGTTGATTCAGGATGTACCACAAGCTTGCTGAACCCTGTAGCGGCCAAAGAATTTGCCATGGAGTTTGAACCCCTCAAGAAGGCTGTCAGATTATTGCAAATGGATGGCGCACGAGGGGCCCCATACGGGAAAGGACCAAACCCGTTCCTGTTCAGGTGGGAAGCATCCGGGAGCACTTGAAATTCCTAGTACCAAACAAAATTGGATTCCAAGTAGTCCTCGGGTATGATTGGCTAAAAAGACACAATCTCAGAATTGACTGGACCCGAGGCGTCCTGGAACAAACAAAAAACACCAAGGAAGTGCTGAAACTATCAACACCAAATGCGACGCTTAAGCTTAGCTCTAAAGAACTGCAGAAAATCCTGCAAGAGTACTGGGACCTGCAAAAGGCATTTGAGGACCATGAAGCAGATAAATTCCCACTGCATGGAGACTTTGACTGTAAATTAAGGCTGATAGATGGCACCAAAACTCCCAAGCCAAAAATTTACCCCATGAACAAACAGGAGCTAGAAGCCCTAAAGAAATTCCTAAACAAAAATTTGCAATGTGGCTTTATTAAGCCTTCCTCCGCACCAACAGCTAGCCCAATATTTTTCTGGCAACAAAGAGATGGAGGAGACCCCAGACTCATTGTGAATTACAATTTAATAAATCAGGCAGTACTGCCTAATGCTTACCTGATTCTGCAGACGTAATGGGCCAACTGGTTAAGGGTGAATACTTTACAAAACTAGACCTCAAAGAGGTTTTCCACCAAATTAGAATGGACCCTAACAATGAATGGCTCACCATCTTCTCAGCCGCCCTGGGGAATTACCAATGGACAGTCCTTCCTTTTGGACTACAAACTGGACCTGCAGTTTTCCAGATGTTCCTTAACTCTGTCTTGCAAGAATTCCTGTACAACGGTGTTGTCTATCTAGATGACATTTTGATCTATCCCAAAGCACTGCCTCAGCACACCAAACTTGTTCACACTGTGTTACACAGACTTGTAGACAGTGACCTTGTTGTGAAAGTCTCGAAGTGCGAATTTCACACTCAAACTTTTGACTACCTTGGGATATCGGGTTTGCAACAATACCCTAAACATGGACCCCTCCAAGATTGAGACAATTTTAAATTGGCCAGCCCCAAAAACAAAAAAGCAACTACAATTCCTTGGTTTTGCCAATTTCTACTGCAGTTTTATCAAGGGTTTTGGCACGATTGCCCTCCCACTAACTGATCTTTTAAAAAAATCTTCTAATCCCAACAAGAAACTCCCGAAAAAGATTACATGGACTGAAAACTGCCAGACTACCGTCGATGTACTCAAGCTCAATTCACCTCAGAACCACTTCTGCTATTCCCCAACACTAAGAAGAAATTTATAATACAAACCGATACCTCTGACTTCACTATGGACGCAGTGATCCTCCAGCATGATGACAACGGACACCTGAAACCATGCGCTTTCATCTCCAAAAAGTTCTCCGAGTCCCAACATAACTGGCCAATATGAAAAAAAGGAAGCCATGGCCATCCATGTTGCTCTCACAACTTGGCAGCACTTCTTGGAAGGCGTGAAATCCCCCTTCCAAGTTTGGACCGATCACTGCAACTTGGAAACTTTAAAGACTGCCAGAAAATTAACCCCAAAGCAAGCACGCTGGGCTGAATTTTTTCAGTGTTTTAACTTTAAAATTGTTTTCAAACCAGGAGAAATAAATACATAGGCTGACTCTCTTTCCAGACTCCTGTGCCACAAAACGCCCAGTCATTCCTCAGCCCCTAAAGAGCAGACTCTATTCACCACCAACACACTGGGAATGCAGGTTACCACGCGCGCACAAGAACGCACCCGTTACTCAATCTCTTCTATGCTCAACTCCACTTTCCAGCAAGCCATGAAAACTGCTTACACCTCTGATGACTGGCTAAAAAACCACCCTACTGCAGTTGCTTGGACTAATGGCATGGCTTTTGTTGGAACCAAATTATATGTGCCTTTGGACTGCAGGCCAGAAATACTAAGAAGATACCGTGACTCCAAACCTGCTGGACACTTCAGTTTCCTCAAAATGCTCCATACCATCAGAAAACTGTTCCATTGGCCAGGATTAACTAAATACATGCAGGACTATCTTAAAATCTGTACTGTGTGCAACACCTGTAAATCTCCTACTTTGAAACCACATGGGCTTCTCCAACCTCTACCTGCGCCCATGACCCCTTGGAACATTATTTCTTGGGACTTTATAGTAGGTCTTCTCAACTGTCGGGGCTGTCGTGTCATCTGGGTTGTAACGGACCACTTCTCCAAACAATCTCACTTCAATCCTCTCAAAAAAATCCGCACTGTGGAAAAACTTGCTGACCTTTTCATCACTAATATCTGGAGACTCCATGGCCTGCCATCCACCATCATCTCTAATAGAGAACCTATATTCACTTCCAAGTTGTGGACTTTACTCCTTAAGTCCATCAGGATTGTCCAGAAACTCTGCAGCAGCCATCATCCACAGACGGAAGGTCAGACTGAATGCGTCAATCAGACTCTAGAACTATACCTTCACTGCTTTATTAACTGTAACCAAAACAATTGGGTACCTCTACTTCCCTTCGCCAAATTTGCCTACAATTTGGCTGTGCGCTCCTCGACTAGGAAAACTCCCTTTAAATTTGTCTACGGCACAGACCTCAAGCGATTCCTGCCTCTCTCTGAAGAAAGCAGTCCTAACTTTCCCCCATCTGTTGCCAGCTGGGCTCAAAAGATCTCTCAAAACTGGAATGCTGTCCGCTCTGCACTTGAAACTTCTAAAGCCTCCCACAAAATGCTTTACCAATAGGAAGAGACAATGCAACGCTAACTACAAGCCAGGAGACCTTGTTTACCTCTCCACAAAAAAATTTGACCTCTGACAGGCCCTCCAAAAAACTCTCCCCTAAATACATTGGTCCTTTCCCTGTCAAACGGGCCATTAATGAAGTCAGTTTTGAACTTTCCCTACCTCCAGCTTATAAACTTATCCACCCTGTTTTTCATTGCAGCTTGCTCAAGCTGGCCCTTTGCAGACTTCTTCACGGACTTACGCTGACCTCTATGAAGTCTCTACAACCACCAATGGGTGAATCCACATCAAGATGTCTACCACCCCCTCTAACTGGCTGAATGATTCACCCCTACTAATATTTTTTACTGTTTAATATTTTCTCACTTTAATTTTTTTTTAACTCCTTTGCCCTTCTTTACTCATCCACTAATCATCCTTCACTTCACTAACCCATACAGCACTCCATATCATGTTCTTGCATTTTTATTTATTTGGGACGGGCAGGATGTCGGGATGCCCTCCATATTAAATTAATGGGATATATAGTCTAGCATAAGTAGCAGCCTGCTTGTAACCAAAGAAGCCTAGGTACCAGAGACCATTACATAAACATTTGCTAGGAATGTGCTGATAAGCGCTACTTGGCTCTCACAGCTTCAAGGTCTTCAAGGTCTCTTGGTAAAGGAGGAGGGAAAGCGGGGATTCTAAAGCTCTGGTATTTGCTTTTGAACTGCAGTCTCCTCACTAAAGTCTTGTACAATGTACCTCACTCACTCAGTGTTTATGCACTGTACTATTTTCATGTGTGGATTCAGTTCCTGACAAGTAGAGTTGGAAGAGACCACAGGGGCCATCCAGTCCAACCCACTGCTATGCAAGAACACCCATCAAAGGATTCCCAACAGATGGCCATCCAGCCTCAACCTAAAAACCTCAAAAGAAGGAGACTCCACCACACTCTGAGGCAGCATATTCCATTGCCGGACAGCCCTGACTGTCAGGAAGTTTTTCCTCAGGTTCAAGTGGAATCTTCTTTCCTGCAGCTTGAATCCATTGCTCCTTGTCCTGCTCTCTGGAGCAGCAGAAAACAAGCCCTCTCCCTCCTCTACATGGACTTTTTCCTTCTTTGAGTTTCCCTTCTATGATTCTCATCTGCTGAGTGCTCTGAGGTAGGAGAATCTATCTCCAGAGGCATAGTGTCTCAGGAAAAGCCCTAAACAGAGTTCTGGCAATCTGTAATGTCTTGTGTTACCGTAACTCAGTAACTAGACTTTATGGATATATCCACAAAGGTTTTAGTAGAGATTAGGTTCAGCACAGAGACAATGTTCTTGCCAGAATTGAAGATGCAAATCAAGTTTCAGTTTTAAGAACTCCTCATGACCCTCCCAAGTCTTTCCAGTTCACGTCCCATTCCCACACACCAGATTGTACCAATCTGTTGGAGTGGCCTTGGTTCCCATGCTCCAGCCAGGCGCCCCTCCCATTGCCGAAACATCAAAGTGAACAGAGCAATATGGCTATAGTACAGCTAAGCATGACTAGCATGGCAGAGAAACAGAGGTGGCCCTCTGACAGCTGTCAGCCTTTATCTGGCACAACCAAGTAGACTATACAGCTCGGATGGAAACACATTTGGAAGGGTGGTGCTATCATCTATCCTGAACAGCCCTACCTCCTGTGGTAAGCTATGTATTCACCCATTTGTGTGAGGCACAGAGACAAAGACGAAGGACAGGTTGCTTACCTCTAACAGTAGTTCTTTGAGTGGCCATCAGTTCCCTCACACAACCTCCCTCCTCCCTTCTCTTTCTGCAGGTCTGGTCTAACCTCGACGGATAGCGGAACTGAGAGAGAGTTGCCCTTGGCGCTATTTATGTTCATGCCCAAAGGGGGCAAGGTTCCCACCAAAAGCTACTCAATTCTGGAACATTCTGTGGGTGGATCTGTGCAGACCCAAGACCCATTTGTATGAGAGCACAGATGTCCATTTGAAAAACTACAGCTATGGGTAAGCAACCTGCCCATCCTGTGCCAGAGTGAAGGGGTCTCCTAGAAAGGGGGATGGTAGTCCTATGGACCTTGAGGAGTTCCCAGATCCAGCAACTATCTGGCCTGGGCTGGTGCTGCTGTGCTGACCCTATCTAGCTCAACCACTCATGTTAGTACATGCTAGATTGCCTTCTTCATCAATGATCAAATCATGTGTTAGACTGGTTTTATTTTGTACCAACTTGGAATTAAGTGCTAGGCAGCTGACAGATGAGAGAAGGATCAGACTGAGAGGACAGTGTCCAAGGCCTCCGTCTTTGCATAAAGGCTATAGATTCTAATTGCATGAGAGGCAACAAGAGTTCTCAAATTAAACCTTTATAAGATTTTTTTAAAAAAATTATGTTCAAGCACAGGAGGTAAATTTATGAAGCCAACATAAACTTCCTATTGCCTTTCATGTTTTAGATTTTTCTGCTTGAACACTGAGAAGCCAAATTTCAAAATGACCTCCTTGCAATATGATTTGCAGCTGGAGCAAGATAAACCATTTCTTAAGGGCTTTGATGTTCTTTTCTTATAAGATCTTGCAGCACAATAGGACAGTGAGATCCAGTAGACAAAGGCATTTGTGCATTCCGAGTCTCCCAGCACATTGTAGATCTGCAGGTGATTTCATTGTTTTGAAGAAAAAAACAATAGGGGGAAGACCTTTGAGAGTCACATATGCTCAGCTCTTTTGCATAATGAAGACATTCTGTTCAAATTAAGCTTTGACACTAGCAGCTAATATCATTTATCCTATTAAGCTACTTGCCCTGGAAGTTTGATCTTCATATTTAAATTCTATGTTAAATTATACAATTACATTCTTCTTTTATATGAGTTATGAAAATTCCTTTCTAATTATACAAAAAGAAATTGCATGAACCTTTTAATGCTTTTCAATGTACAGCTCTAATCATCTAGCTTATTCTATCTAATTAGAAAGATGCACGTGCTGTGATAAACTTTTCTAACTAAGCAGGCTTCAAAAGAATATATTGAAAATGTATTTCTGAGAAAGTAATTATATATGTTGTATTTATTTATATGTAAATGTCCTTGCTCTCCTCTTTATATTTTCTAAAAATTCAGCTTTCCCCTTCTCTATTGTTATACAAGTCCCTTCTTTCCACACTTAGAAGCTAGCTAAATATATATATATATGTGGGGGGGGGAGGCTAATAGTAGAATCCTTTGGTGTTTATTCAGAAGTGAACCTTTGGTTAAGTGAGGCTTACTCCTAGAAGAGTAGTCATAGGGCTGGAGCCTAATTCTCCACGATGCAAAGAGTCCAGATTTCAAGTGCTGAGTGGTACAGTTTCAAAACTGTCAAGTTTCTTTACTAGGCATTGAAACAGCTTTATCTTATATGAGCAACATCCCTTTCAAAATATAAGAACAGGACTTCCCTCTATTTGCTGCTAAACCCTTCAGGCCATGTTCTTGATGTCTGTTTAGTTTATTACAATAATAACCTCTTTTTTCTTTTTGTCGTATCTCCCTTCTCTGTACAACCTCACTCTTTTTACGTTTGCTGATGGCTCATTCAGCTTCAGGCTGCTGCTTCCAGTTTCCAAAGCTTTCCTGTTTTTCTTCTTTGTTTCCTTTTACACCCTCTTTTTGGCATAAATTCCTTTATTATTGCTATTTGAGCCCATTTCTCCTCCTATCTCTTGCCAGGCTGTGCTTTTAACCTTGGAGTTTGTTTCTGTATATTCAAAAAGCTGGTGAGGACTCTTGCTTTGTGCTCCTCCTCAGGTTTCAAATGGTGGTTTTGCTGGCTGCTTCAAATCCGTGTTATAAGGCTTGCAGCAAATGAAACTGGGGTGCCATTTTATTTTTGTAAAGATTCACCCAGTTGTGTTGTTTTTCCTTTAAACATGTTGGAGAGTATCTCCAAATGTTAGATTATATAGTTGAATTTCTCATTGATTTTAGATATGAGAAATTTCAGAGTCAGGCTTCTCGACAGTCATTCTTGAATGGCTCAAACAGATAAATTACCTCAGCTTAGGGTAGTAAGAGGTAAAGGTTAGAACTGAAATATTTTTATCCATTTTTCTTCCAAGAGGAAAACAGGTGTGTGTGTGTGTGTGTATGTGTGTGTGTGTGTGTGTGTGTTTATCTATATGCTTCCTTGAAGCATATCTCTCTTAACATTTCAAATCCTTTTAAGTGCCAAGGATTCCCCCATCAAAGGATAATAACTGTAATTTTGCAAGATGCTTCAGTTTCCCTCTTAGTACTTCTTCCCCAGGAATTGTATGCACTCAAAATCCCTAAGAGTTAAATCTGTTTACATTTGTGGAAAATTATATTCACCTGAAACTAGAACAGCTTAGTTCTTGTTGAGGCCTAAGGAAATCAGTAGGGGTTTTGCTGTTTTTGCAGCAGGACTGAAGGGGATACACAGGAGGCAAAACCGTGGTGGTAACCAAGGCAAAGACGTAGTATACTCACTGCAGCTCTTCATTTGAATACAGTGCTGTGAAATTTATGTGGGTGAGAACTAAGTATCCAGCAAGATAAGACATGGAGTATAGTATAAAATAATTGGGAGTATGATTTCCCTTACATTCAGTCCCTCCAAAGAAAGACTGAGGCCATTTCTGCACTGGCCTGTTATAGCGCTATGATTCCACTTTCAATATCCTATGGAATCCTGGAGTTTGCAGTTTAGGGAGGGGCCTTATAGGATGTTGAAAGTGGAATAGGATATTGAAAGTGGAATCATAGCGCTATAACAGTCTAGTGCGGAAATGGCTTGAGAGAGCATGATCTGGAGAAACCTCCTGTGGTAGCCAGGCAGCTGCAAAGAGGGCACAGGCAACTTTCCTACACCATGCCAGTCTGTTAGTCTTGTCATCCACTCCTCCTCCTGCTGGATGGAGCAAAGAGAACACTTAATTGCACTAATGACTTGTGAGGACAAAGTGGTGACAAAGCAAGAAGCGAAGCCTGTAGCTGTGTTTTTTTCACATTTTCAGGGCTTTTTCGATAGGTCTCAGACTTGCAACTTATTCAGAAACATTCTGAATTATCTAGTCCCACTGTCCAGTCTTATTTTGCATTACATTTGAAAACTCAATTGTGTGGAGTATAAGATGAAATATTTCAACAGTAACTTTATTCAGTGTCATTTAGTATAAAATAATAAGTGGGTCTGACGTATAATAAAGTTAGAGAGTAGATGTGGTAAATTTGAAAAATAATTTATTGCAATTGACGATGATAAGTAACTAAGAAAGTATATTAGACCTCATATAAAATGTGTTTAATAGAAAATATGTAATGTCTTGTATTCAGGAAAGCATAAAAGAGATTTTGAAAGTGAATCCTAACGTCATTGCCTGAAAGCTGGTTATTTAAAACCTGTAACAGAGGGGTTTCATGTATGAGTTGAAAAGAATTAGCACTTTCTGGCAAAACAGTAAGGTAACACACACACACACACACACACACACACACACAACTTTTAATAGCGATAGTTTGTTCCTACATATTTATGAACCTTTTACATCAAGAGATATCACAGTAGTCTGCAACAGTCATAAAACCTGGAATATATAACAATACCTGCATTAAGTCAAGATATGATATCTCTATTATCCTTAAGAGTAAAATACATAAAAGACTGAACTACACCAACAAGACTCAGACAAATAGATGTTTATTCAACCCCACTTAAAAATAAGAGTGGTTGGAGCTGTCTAATATCAAGGGAAAGGTATCTTGCTTAGGGGCTGCCACCCTCTCTCAAAAGTTTGTGTTACCTTTAGGAGACTCTCTCCAGATGAATCAGGTAGCTTTGTCTGCCATGCAGCAAAATACAGCAAAACTCAAAATATACATCATGGTGATACCTTTATTAGGCCAAACAAAACGTGTAAAATACATCATTCCAGCTTTTTGAAATTCATTTGAAATTCATTCATTGAAATTCATTTGAAATTCATTTGAAATTCATTCATTCATTTTCAAAAGGTGTTAAAAATCACACACAAGAAAAAAATGATATCAGAATTACAGGTCTCCGTCAATGAAAAAGGCAGTTAAAATCGGGTAATAACATTTCTGTCTCCATTAGCAGCAACACCTAGGCCATCTGTGTCCAGCGTGAGGCTGGAAACCATTTTTGTATTCTAGATGATATCGAGGACTAAATAGGTCTATAAGGAAGAAGATGATTTCTCAGACTTTTTCTGGCATAAAAAAAATATTGAATTGCCTTTCGTGGAAGCATCCAGGAACAGCAATTCTGTTACCCCATACATACACACGCACACATGCACGCACACGCACACATGCATACACGAACCATTTAGCATTAAAAATACCCATTTGTCAAAGCTAGGAATGGATTTCTGATTCAACTTTTTTCCTTCTTTTGGCATTTTTGAAAGTCTTTGTCGCCTCCAGAGGGTCTCAAGTTCAGAAAAGTGACACCCAGACTGCCACAGCTACCCACTGCTGCTTCCTATGCTAACTGTGAAATCTTAAACCTGACCCAATAGGAAATTGGGGGGCAGTGCAATTGCTTCAGCAGAACAGTGGGTCACCTAACCAATGGTGGAGCTTGGAGTGTATGGGGGGGTGGGCAGAGGGGGGGCCACAGTGTGTGGGGGCGGGGCTATGGTGTGTGGGGATGGGGCTACAACAAATGGGGTGTGGCTACAGCAGATTGGGGAGGGCAAGCAAGGAGCCGCAGCACCCCCCAAAGATTGCCGCCAGGGACAGAGTACCCCCGTCACCCCCCCATCCCTATGCGACTGTACCTAACTCAGTGTCTTAACCAGTGTTCCCAACGAATCTCAGTGCCAAAACAGCTACCATTGGCATACCAACCAAAGGTGTTAAAAGATACTTGGAGCTGGGGTCACTTGGGCCTACCCTGTACAGATTGCTGACTTGATCTTGACAGTGAGTACCATCTTTCTGAAACAAGTAACCTATTCATGGGTCCTGGAGCTCAGGAAGAAAGGGCTATTTGTGTCTAAGAATGAGTTTTTAAGGTCCAGAATGTGTTTCTTTGAGTGACTGAACCACTGTAGTAGACATTTCCCCCCACTAAAGAAGTACATACCACACTCCAGAAGGATCCAGCCATACCCCTTCAGATAGCTTTAATCAGCCACAAGGGGCAAGGAATAAGAGAACACATGAACAAGTGAATTAGTGCATGTATTTTGTCCCCATTTTCATGTAGTGTCTACTAAAGCTGATAGCAACCAATTGAACTATACATAACACTGTACCACTAATTGGGCTTTTCACAATGACAGCACCAAGGTCACTGCAGAGGTGAACAATTTTATCCTCAAAGTACTTAGCAAAAAGTCCCAGTGGACATTTGCAGCGGGCTGCAGATTATAAGCCTTGACTTTCATAATAAAAATCCTATTATCTAAATACCCAAAATTCATATAAATAAAAAGAATGTACAAATATGACATCATGAAAACATAATGATAAGAACTGCCATTAAAACAATGCCCAACTGAATAATGTTAAAGAAATAGATATTCCTATTTTCCTTCTTTTTTCAATCCAAATGCAAAAACAAAAAACAAAAAACCAATTACATTTCTGACACATCACATAATAGAAAGATTCTTCGGGACTTCTGATGGTCTCGTCAAAAATAAGAATAGTATAAGATTCACTTCAAAAATGTAACTCTGTTGTTCTGATCTTCATATCCATTGTATACCAGAAGGAATGATGATAAATTTCATTTTATATAAAAAGGAAAGGAAGAAGGGGAAAGTGGAATCTAGCAGCTCTTCCAAAATTAATTGTCTTATTTTAACATGAGTTTTTGTATATTTCAGTGCATGAACTACAGAAAACTCACACCAGTTAAAGGTGCTATTAGACTCCTTTTCCTCACCATCCATTTCCATTTTGTGCTTCAACAAACTAACTCAACTGTCTCTTTGAAATCTGCATCATGTTTATATGGGACTGAAGTGATCTGAGGATTTCACTACATTAAAAATAATTCTTAAAATGAACCTGTATAGTTATTTTATCAGCATACTACAAAGGGGGATTTGTAAGTGAATAAGAGAGAAAGTGGAGGGATTTGTAAGTTGTCCTTGGAATCTGCTGGAAAAAAAATACAACCATAATAACCAAAGGCTTGCCTTAGGCCGCCTAATAACATTATGAATGAAGTGAGATTTGATTTGAGTATTTCCTAATGATCATACTGTTAATTGCATTTAGTGCCACTTCTTGTGACAAGCAGCTGACTGTAAAATCTGCTTTTGTGCCTGCTACTTCACTCACACACACACACACACATACACACACACACGCCATGTTACTAGAGAGTCGTACACTCTTTTCTTAAGATTTGAGACTATAAGTGTTCATTTGATCAAAGCTTATGTCCCTCAATATAATATTATAATAGCAATCATGCTGTTCTCTGATAAATATCACATCAAATATAAATAAAACAATGGTTATCAATTCTTTCAGAGTCCAAATATCACAGGAAAGGACATATAATGGTGAATGCCACCTACTTTTATTGGGTAGCAGCTAATCCTATGTATGACAGCAAGGATCAAGCAATATTAAAGTTGTTGCTTTTAAATCCTTTTGTAGTGTGTTTCAGCTTTCAGCCGCTGACAATTCAAAAGGGCATTCACTGTACTGCTAGAGGGAGGACAGACCCAAAGAACAGACACTTTAATAAAAGTGTCAAGTCTTTAGTATTGGCCTGATATGTAACAAAGAAGATTCTGAACAATACTTGGAATTTTGCCCAGAAATATCACATAAAGATAGTTGTACATCAGATGCCTGTGAGATGCTTTGAAAACAATGAGATGCCTTAAGTTAACAAAAATTGATTATTAAAAACAATAATATACAAATCAGAATACTGGGGGATTTCACTATTTTCCATGTTACGAATTGATTGACATTCTATATTTTTATTTTTCTTATTCCATATACAAAGTTACACACATATATCTTACGAGAAAATAGCATTTCAGAATGTAGAGTACTAGGTAATTAGTTGTAAAATCTATTTCTAAGTACTTTGTACATTTATGAAAACATTCATACACATATTGAACTTCTTAGAGGCAGAAAATCTGTACTAACTATGTGGAAAAGAGTAAGATTTCTAACCTTGGCTGCAAGGTTATCAGTCCTTCAAATTGTATTTCATAAAAGCTGTGTGCTTTATCTATTTATTTCAAAATAGTTTTGCAAGTTGCAAATGTTACATAAAATTTAAATGTTATGGTCTAAATCCATAATATGACTGACACATATCTAGTTGATAATTGTCAACTAGGGTAGACCTGTTGACTCAGTCAGATTTCTAGAAATCTTTAAAAACAATTCACATAAGTTGAACAAAGTTATTTACTAAACAATGGAAAAAAGCAAAACAAAACTAGCTGGTTCACAGATGTTCAGGAGACACTTGGACAGCAGCAAAGCATAGTATGCTATTGTGTGCCAGTGAACCCTGCTTGCCACAGTGTCCTGATTTTATGAATTGCTTTGTAACCAGGACAGGAAAGGTCTACAGGTCCTCATTTTATAATTTTTAACCATAAAAATATATTATTCTTTTCTGCAACAAAATGCTATTTATTCCCAAATAGGTGTGTTTAGGATCATGACAAAAGAAACTTTTATTTCTGTAGTCATGGTGGTATCATGTTTTAAATGAGTTTAAAACACTAAAGTGCAGATGATCCAAATCTTTTTTTTCAAAGACAAGCTGTGAACCATCCAGTTTGTTTGTTTGCTATAGCACATCCAGAATGTAGAGGCATTTATATAGCATGGAACTGTGGTGTGGGAAGACAAGTAGTTACTTGTGTGTTTCACATCTAAAGAAACACACATGCCCATCTAACGGCATGGCCCTATGAGACCCATTAAGTTCAGGGTCTAAAATTACCTAGCTGCACACTGACTAGACTAACAGTGTAAACCTTTATCCTTTTAAAAACTTGCTCAAGGCTCCTTTCTGACAATCTTATTACACTAGAACAGAGGAAGTACAATATTTATGGCAAATTCTTATTAATTTGCCCCAAGGCATACATTCTTCTAAAACCACACCTGGTTTAATCTCAAGAGTACTAGGCATATACACACTACAGTACTAGAATTCTGAGCTGTCTGCATTCATATTTCACTTGTGTTCCTTATGTCATCTAACATGGTTTCTGTGCCCTAATCCTGTATATGTTTTTAGTTTTTTACTATTAAAGGATAACATTTATATAATAATTATTCAAAGAAGTCAGGTGTTTATTGCTGTGTCCCTTTATCTGTACCCGTACATTACTGATTTATAACTTCCTAGAAGAATAAAAACAAGTTTTACAAGTTTATTTACAAGTTATGACTGCATATACTTGAGTAGGAATTATTATAATTAACAGTGAAAACACTGCAGAATGCCTATAAATCTTTTTGAACACTTACTCTGTTTGCAGTGTAGATTCTGACATTTTGAAATACTATAAAAATGTTTGGACTGCTTCTCTTACAAATGCTTTGTTAGTAGCAATTAAAACAAAAGAGAAATTAAAGGAAAAAACGTTTTTTATCAAGGAAAATCTGTGTTTCTTAGCAAATACAATAATCGAGTAACTGGGTCAAAACAAGCTACAGCAAACTATAACGTAATACAGACAATCAAAAATGACTATAATTTCCTTCAGAAGAGGGAGGCTAAGCAGTTTCAAAAGTAACCCCAGAGAAGTTCTGATACTGGGCCACAGGAATTGCAATTCTGTTAGCACAGGGATGAGTGACCGTCAGGGGCTGAGAAACTGGAATGAAACCTGAAAAGACGACATAACCCCATGACATAAAATCAGGGGTGCGCGCATGCACGCACACACACATGGGGGGAGGAACAATTTTACTTTATTTTGGGAAGGAATTTTTTTAAAGCCTGGGGGGAATTCTGTTTGACGAGAAAGTTGAGTTCTACTTTATCGCCTTGTTAAATAAAGCTCTCTCTTGACTTCAGGCAGCTGGGGGAGTCCACTATATGGCAGAATTGCCCTGCATGTGCCATGGTGGTGGTGGAGATTGGGCATTTTGCAGAGCTACCTCTTCCCCATCCTTGCAATAGCGTAACAAATAAATGGAAACCACATATCCATATAGTTGTCCTTTTTAGTGGACACTGCTCCTTCCAGTCAGCTTGCTAGTCCTCTGTTCTTCAGTTTGCCCACATCTTGATGGCCCATAGCCAGTAATAAAGCTATAAAATGTTTATGGAAAATAGTTTCATTTTTGATAGTAAATTCAGAAAGCAGCAAGAGTACTTTATAAGAGTATTTTGCCTACTGCCCCATTGTAAGTAATATTACAAGAGTAAACATTTCTACAGTTTGAAGACACAGGAAGGTAAACATTTCTGTAATTTCACATATCAGGAGAAGAAAGAACTGGAACTTCAGAATGAGAATGCTTGAAAGGCAAAGAAAAAAGTACACAATCTGAGTAGAAATTGTATAAAGCTGTCCTTAGTTTATAAATGGTTCAGTGGGTTGGATGCATGATTTTTATTGCACTGGCAAGAGTTTCAACAAGTGTTGTTCAGCTCAGCATCCTCCTGCTGGTGGTTCTGCAGCCCTCTGTGTCACTGCCCCACTGTTCTGAAGAGTCCCGAGAGGAGATTTTAGGGAGACATTGTGCAAAAGGGAATCAGGAAAAAAGGGATCGCTTTCTTCTGCGTGTAACCACAGGAAAAGCACTACTGCGTGTTCTGTAGATGGAAGGAGCCCATGGTGGATGTAAGCTGAATTCAAAGCAGTTACTAAAGTGAAACATCAAAAATAGGTCTGATTCTGTGCTCCAGGATGACAGATTACATGCTTCTTTCTAAGGAAGAGTTGCCATACCTTTTTTTTTTGTCATCTTAAAAAGTTTACATGTAAAGCTGTCTCAGCCCTGGTTAGTACTTGGATGGGAGACTGCCAACAAATATCAGGTGCTGTAGGCTATATTTCAGAGGAAGGAAATGACAAACCACTTCTGAATATCCTCTGCCTAAGAAAACAATATGAAATTTACAGGACCACATAAGCTGATAGGCAGCTTGAAGGTATACACACACACACACATACAAGTTCAATCCAGGCAGAATGTGAAACACTTGTATAACACAACTTAAGTGACTGGCATTCAGAAAGACAAACTCTTAAAATTTTTCCCTTTAGACACTGCTTTCCTTTCCTAGACACACGTTTTAATCAAAACCTGATTGATTTTATCTGCAGAGAAACTAGAAATTTTCTCACAGCAGGAGGGACTTGCATCAGCAGCCAAGTGAAGACAGTCTGGATTAACTAGGCTACCTACCACCTGGAACAAATCCACTGATTGAGGCTTCACAGATAACACACAGGAAGCAAAAGGGATATTTCCTTTTTTTTTTTTTTACCATGTACACTTAGTAATGGCATAAACTGTAATTCAGAAAACTTGGCATAAATTTCTCTTTCCATCCTCTGTTGTCATTTGTCTTCATGTCCCACATAAGGGCACCAGCACAGAAACACACATTCTCATGTAGTGGTGTATTCCAGCACTGTTCAGATTTGAGATATTTTTGCAAGTATGAAAAAATGTTCTTTGAGCAGAGTTTGAATACTGTGCTGCTTTCAGCAGTAAAATACGAACTGTCAAACTCCCTTCAACAGGGAAAGCAAATCTCTTTTTCTCCTCACTTTTATTCCTCAATGGAGAAAGAAAACAGGAGTATATTAGTTTTTGGTTTGTTTGTTTTTAAAAAATTTTTTCCTTATTTTAATTAGGGAGCGTAAGCAAGGCTGTGTTTGAAGAAGACATTCTATCTACCAGGAAGACACTGTCCCAGAATCCTTTGTATTTTTCAAGCAGCTTTCCAGATACAACTGTAAAATACTGTTGGATCTTCCAGCAATAGTGTAGTACTGAATACAAACAATATAGCAAAATCCAAAATACACATTGTGATGTTGCCTTTATTAGGTTAAACAGAAGGCACAAAACTCATTGTGCTAGCTTTCAAACCGCACTGGCTTCTTCATCAGTATAAGATGGTAAAAAAAAAGTGGAGAAAATAGGGTAGCATTCTTAGGATCACAGGTCTGCATCTTGTTAGCCTTTATTTTTACAGTCAGAGAAAGTGATGACGGCACTGTGGAAGCTAGCTGTGTGCCCTTTCTCAACACATATGCTCCAGTCCAGGCTCTTAAGTCCCATAGTGTTATGGTTTGAGCATTGGACTGCGATTCTGGAGACCAGAGTCCAAATCCTCACTTGACCATGGAGACCCACTGGATGACCTTGGACAAGTCACACTCTCTCAGCTTTAGAGGAAAGCACAGGCAAACCCCTTCTGAACACTTCTTGCCAAGAAAATTCTATGAGAGGTTCACCTTAGGGTTGCCATAAGTTAGAAATGACTTGAAAACACATATCAACAATAAGATAGGAGGAAGAGGAAGAAATTGTGTGTTAAGTTTTGCATTGTGTTATCCAAAATTTGTATGTGTATTTGATCTTTTTTAATAAAAGGAAAAAAATAAAATATTGGTGACAATAAGAATAATGATACACCTATAGGAGCAGCAATAATAGCCAGTGGGATGGTTGATGGTACCTGGCTTACCCCAGGTAAATAAGAACATACAAAAGTACACTATTAGTCCAGGCCAAAGGGTAATTAAGTCCAGTACTACTAGGAGTGCACTCGCAACAAAGATACAGTATAGTGTTTCTCAGCAACAATCTCACCCTAAGAAACTTTATATGATCTGTCAAAGATTTTTCTCCCGTTACAAGGGAGGAAAGGAAGCGGATATACCGTAAAGAATATGTCCACTCCACAAACTCATGATTCAAAGTGCTGCTTCTGAGCTTTAAACTCCAACACAACATGGGACTAAGTACCTGAAGGGTCCTGCTTGTCTGTCTGTATCGCTACAGTCATGACCAGAGAGACTTTGTCAGGTGATCCTGCCATTACACATCCTTTAGTTAGCTTTCTCAGTGGTGGTACTTTGCCTGAAAAAATGCTGTCCCCACAGTGGCTTCCCTGACACCTACTTTGATGCAATTTAAGTTCATTTTATATTTCCTTGGGATTCTTCATCTGAAGTGGCTTATCTTAGCTCCTCAGTTCTGTTCTGCCTTGCATTTCTTTTATCCTGATGACTGTTCTTCCTACTTTTTAAAAAATTGTGTTTTTTTTAAAAAAATTGTTCTTGTTGTAAGCAACCTTGAGAACTTGTTGAAAGACAAATAAAAAACATTAAAAATTGGTTAAATGCCTGAATTCAGTGGGGACTTACTCCCATGTGTGACTAGAACTGCAGCCAGAAGGGATGGAGGGAGGATATTAATCAGGAGAATACGTATTTCGAAATTATCTAAAAGATAGTCTGCATAGACGGAGCCAATCTGATTCCCTTGGAAGGAAGTTCCAGAATCAAAGGAACAGAGGAAGCCCTGTTGTTGCATTTTAGGTCTGTCATTTAACACTGCTGAGAAAAGGCCCCTGTGCAACTCAGACCATAGATGCTGGTAGATGTTAATTTGTTTGAGTTGCATTGAACTTCAAAAAAAAAAACATGCAAAGGCTGTATTAATCACATAAGTAACAATGAACGAACAGTGTTGGTTTTCCCCACTTCCTACAATGCAGATTCATCATTATTTCATGCCCAGAGGTCAGCAGTGCAAATGACACAGACACAGGACTGGAAAAATAAAGCCCACAAATTTATTGGCTACAGTAAATTGGCTACAGAGGTTGGCATATGCATGGGATCCAACTGTTAACTGATGAGCCTGACATACTGGCTTTGCTGGAACTGCTGGGATGACAGAATCAGCTAATACTCAGGAGGAAATCACCAAGTTAGTCTCCCTGTCACCAGGTGCTGTGGGAGGGTCATGCCACAGACAAAGTTGGCGTGACCACTTCTACCCCATCCCTTAAACCCTGCAAGGAGACCCCCAAACCAACTGATGACAAGGGGGGACCCTGCGACCACCGTCCCGGACCCTGTACCCATGCAACTGCCGCAACAGTTGTGGACAAGCTAACAGCAAATACTAAACCGGAGAAAGAGACAATGCCCAGAACACACCAGGGCACGGAACAAAACTGTTGCTAGCAGACCGACAAAAAATAGAAGTGAATGACATTCAGCGATAAACTGCCAGGAGCTGGGGCTGCTGGGGAATAAATACCCCAGCACTCGCCCAGAGGGAAGACAGAGCAGCCCTGCCTGGCACTGGCTCCAACAGCCAATGGACTCAGACCAGAGGTTCAAACCTATTGGCTGCCAGTTCCCTCTCCCAGGAGGCTGTGCGAGCACGAGCAGCCCCCTGGGAGGGAGAAACATGTTGCTGGTATGACCAGCGTGCCATGGAAGCACTGTCCGCCCCGGGATGCAAACCATCCGCCCAGTAATTCAGGTGGTCACCTTGTGCTCACAATTGATGTTATCATGTATTAACGCCCAGCGGAAACGCAGCACAAGAAGGTCTTCCCTGTATTATGTTTATAACAAAGCAATACTTTATTTAACAATTATCCTTTATATGAGGAAGTAATACACTTTAGACTTTATATTACAGTATTTTTTTTACCTTTGTAGAAATATTGTATATAAATGTAACTAAATAATAAAATCAAGGTTCTTAATTATGTTTTTTAAAGCTTACTTTTGTGCTTTGCTCTCCCAAAAGGACATAGTAAATGACAAAGAAAGATCAAGTTTCAAATATAAGGACAAGCTCAAAACTGAGCAATTGGTGAATTTTTTTAGATTCTGAGATTTTAGATTCTTTGAAGAAAAAGCAAGTTTTGACACCAGAAAAGAAAATAAGAGGCATCAAAGATATCTCAAGGAAGGAATAGTATCGTCTCCAGCAGTGCTAAGGAAACTGAAGGAATATTTAGATCAGATGATTCTGGATTCCCAGTGTTAGGACTACTCAAGAGGAAATACTAGCAGGAAGAAATTCATAGGTTGAACAGAAGCTTGGTAAAAAGGTGGGAGGAAAACCCAAATAAGATTGGCAAAAGCATGAACGTTATGGAAAATATTAAAACTCTGTTGAAACAAGGGGAATTTTGATATGGAGGAATGGACTCTTTGAGATTCTGAAGGAAAACAGAAAAGATGAGGAAGGATTGTTCAGATGGAGAAGAATCAAAGCAAGTGATTTAAAAAAAAAAAACCTGTGGAAAGTTAGAGGGAAAATGTAATTAGGGTGAGTGACTGCTCAGTGTGTATCAAAGGAGGCCGAGAGGTGAAGGGAGCAGGGTGTGAAACGCCTATAAGTCAAACTAGAGACGATAGCAGCA
Organism: Cyclura pinguis; assembly: GCA_030412105.1. Lineage (NCBI taxonomy): Eukaryota > Metazoa > Chordata > Lepidosauria > Squamata > Iguanidae > Cyclura > Cyclura pinguis. Next base: position 178,156,569 of record CM059599.1, read on the forward strand.
GCCCATCTTTTTAAGTGTGGGTCCATCCCAATAAAGTCCTGGTCGTCTGCAGATCAGCCAAAGCAGAGTGTAGAACTCATAGGCATTTTCTTCCCGGAATCACTTTTGGTATTCAGAGCCTGGCTAGGAAAACATGAGATTGTTAAAACTAGAAGGGAGTGAGATGTGGGAGAATGCTCAGAAAATGGCACACCTTTCCTCTGTTTATTCTTAAAAATCGAATCCTTTTCATTGTATGATTAAATCAAACTGTCCAGCCACCCTCCTATCTGGTTTAGCTTTTAGATTTAGACCATTGAAAGGAACTGAGGTGATATTGGCACAGTGAAACAGACAAAAATCAGAATGGAGATATTCAGAAATAATAAAAAGGCAAAAAGTATTGGTATAATATAAAATTAAATAAAATATAAAATAAATAAAATAAAATAAAAATAAAATGTAAAATTAGTACGTCATACTAATGAAGCCCTTTTCTTGCAAAACAGTTCCAGAAAGTTTGTTGGAATAAATGTTGATGACAGAACGAGGAGAAATGAACCGTAAGAAAAAAGTTATAGAGCCTGGGAGCAACCACCAAGAAGACACTCTCTTGTGTCCCCCCCACCACAAATATACTTACAAGGGTGGCAGGCCCCTCCCTAAACTACAAACCCCAGGGTTCCATAGGATGTTGATAGTGGAATAACAACACTATGACAGTGTAGTGCAGAAATGGCCAAAGATCTTGAAATCTGACTCAGATTGGAAAGATTTGAAAAAATAACAAGGATAGAATACACAGAGGAAGTAATTAGAAAGGGGATATATCTTACTGCTGATTATAAGCATTTGGTGTTCAGTCACTTCACAGTGTGGGTTCAGCCATATATTTCACTGTGTTACTTCCCTGCTTCCCTTACTTTAACTGGAGATCTGTTAAGCTTTGGATTTGCTCACCCATACAAAAACAAAACTCAAACCATCTATTAAGGATTTGGTTATAATGCAGGGTTGAGAGCTCTATTCTTTCTGTTAATAATTAACACTTTATTCATTATTTTGTGTCAGAACAGAAGTACGAAGAGGAAAATAAACCTGCGTTTCAAAAGAGCAACTCAGAAAATTATAAATATAGTCTCATCACTTCCATCTGTGTTTTTGATCTAAGCAATAAAGAAGCCCTTTTTCCTTTCAAATTCTCCTTTGTTACTTGCCCAAGATTCATTTTAGATTAATCTTTTATTTTGCTTTTTTCTAAAGGACATCCATTACTTTGCACTAGATAAGGGTGAATTGGCACTAGCTGAAGTGGCAAAGAAAAAAGCTAACGACATTGACACAGAATCAATAACTACTGCAGCTGGTAAGAATTAATGCTGTTTTTAAAAATGGCTTTTTTGTTTTAATCAATACTTGTTCTTGTATCACTGTCATGTTATGCTTGTAGCAGGGTTATTGGTTAATTGGAATTGTTTTCAGGGTGGGAAGACAATGATGTCATCTCTGCTTAAGCAGGAAAGGTACCCGTACAGAAACAACCTTCAGATACAAAATTGAGAATGGTGGCATTGTAGATACATCAAATAAGATCATTTGTTTTTTTACAAAGCTAGAAGCAGGGAGATTAATGAATTATTTACAGCTTGTAAAAAGATTGAAAAGATGTTAGATCCAGAAACCCATACTGGTAATATGTATATTCATTAAGAACCTCCTTTTAGAGTCATATTTGCATAGGCATTTACAGCGCATCCTTAAGTTAACCAATTCAAATCTGTTAAGGACTAATTTTCAAATCATGTGGTCCAAAAATATTTGTACTGGGCAATGTATGATGAAATTCTCTGAAAATTATGTAGACCAGACTTGTGAGACCTGCACAGAGTTTTGGATCTTAAAAATTATTATCTTTTTAGGGGTTTTTCTGAACGTTTCCTGGTACTTATTTTACTGATATATTTAAGTCAATGCACATATTCTGCTTGAGTATCCCTGTTATTTTATATATTATGTCAGACAAAATAGGATGTAACTCTAAAAAAATACATTTTCCTCTCCTTTCCAACTTCATTTTTATATCCTTTTTCCATCACTACATAGGGCAGAAAAAAAAGAGAGCTTCTTTCAGGTGAAGAAATTGCTGTATTAATCTGAGTTTATGTTATTCTACTCATGGCAAAATAGTTGAGAATAAAATTAATACTATAGAGAGAGAGTGTGTGACAAATGAGACCAACGTCATATCCTTGTGGGTGGCTGTTTTGTGAACTATGCAGGTATGTGATGTCAAATAATGTATCATTGTACATTTTGTTTGCATATTAATTGTGAGTTGCTGGAAGAATGACCCATGGTCTTAGATGTTTTGACACTAATGCACAGAGCATGGAAAATAAATGAGTTGAACTTGAACTCTCATCACAGCAAAGCAAATATTATACAACAGGCATCACTGAAACCTGGTGGGATGAGTTGGAATACATTGGAAATACAGCAATAGAGGGGTATAATCTATTTAAGAAAAATAGACCAGACAGGAAAAGTGGAGGAGTAGCTCTATATGTCAAGGATGTTTATACCAATGAGGAGATCCATGACTTAAATCCTAGAAACCAGGTTGAGAGCATCTGGGGAAAAATTAAGGAGAAGAGAAACAGTAGCAGTGTCCTTGTGGGGGTCTACTACAGACCCCCAAGCCAGATTGAAGACTTGGATGATGCCTTCCTGGAACAGATGACTAAACATTTAGAAAGGAGAGATGTAGTAGTAATGGGAGATTTCAGTTAGCCTGATATTTGTTGGAAGTCAAACTCTGCCAAGAATATAAAGTCCAAGTAATTCCTCACTTGTCTTGCAGACAATTTAATTGTCCAGAATGTGGAAGTGGAAACAAAGGAGATCAGCTATTTTAGATCTTATCCTAACTAACAATGTTGACCTGGTTAAAAGGGTGGAAATGGTGAGATTCTTAGGTGAGAGTGACCATGTTCTCCTGCAGTTTGTGATACAGTAAAAAGCCAAGCAGAGTCAGACACATATTCTAGACGTTGAGAAAACTGATTTTAGTCAATTTAGGGACTAGGTGTTATTCTGTGGTCAAGAATACTAAAAGAGAAGGGAATTCATGATGGATGGGAGCTTCTTAAAAGAGAAATATTGAAGGCACAAGTTCTAACAATTCCACTGAGGATGAAAAATGGGAGGTGTCTAAAGAATCCAGAATTGATATGTAAAGAAGTGCTAAGATTTAAAAGGAATGTGTACAAAAAGTGGAAAAAGGGAGAAGCACCAAAGAGGATTTCAAATAAATAGCACATGTAGGGAGAAAGTCAGAAAAGCTAGAGTGCAGAATGAGCTCAGGCTTGCCTGTTATCAGCTTCGGCTGATACGCCAGCCACGCCCCTTCCTGGAGCTGGAACACCTAAAAACAGTGGTACATGCGCTGGTAACTTCACGGCTTGACTTCTGCAATGCGCTCTACATAGGGCTACCCTTGTGCTTAGTCTGGAAGCTTCAATTAGTTCAGAATATGGCAGCCAGGATGGTCACCGGAAGACCTAAAACTGACCGTATAACACCAATTCTAAAGTCTCTCCATTGGCTGCCTATTAGTTTCCGGGCACAGTACAAGGTGTCGGTCATTACCTTTAAAGCCCTACATGGCTTGGGGCCAGCCTACCTGCGGGATCGCCTTCTCCCATACAATCTGCCCCGCACGCTAAGGTTCTCTGGGAGGAATTTACTGCAGCCAGTCAGAACTAGGCTGGCTGCGGTTACCCAGAGGACCTTCTCTTCTATCGCTCCCAAGTTATGGAACTGCCTGCCGGAGGAGACCTGGCACATTACCAGTCTTGACTGCTTTAAAAGAGCAGTCAGGACTGATCTCTTCTGACAGACCTTCCAAGACTAGCATTTCCATTGCCTCCCATCAGTTGTTTTGCTGTTCCTTTAATAGTTGATTGATTTTGTGTGTTTTAGGGGGTTGGTTTTAGGTGGATTGGTGGGTGGGGAGGATTGGGTATGTTTTTTAATGTTTTTAATGTATTAATGTATTTAATGTTGTTCGCCGCCTCGATCCATGTGGAGAGGCGGGATAGAAATAAATTTTTTATTATTATTGTTGTTGTTGTTGTTGTTGTTGTTGTTGTTGTTGAAGTTAAAAACAATAAAAAAGGCTTGAGGGTGGTTATGTCCCTAGTGAAAAAGGAAAATCAAGGGAATGGTAGGGCCACTGAGTGGAGAAGATGGCAAAATGCTAACAGGACAAAGATAAGACAGTACTGCTCAACACATTTTTGCCTCTGTCTTCTCTTGAAAGGAAAATAGTGCTTGACCTGGGGGAGAATGGAGGAAATGTTGCTGTAAGGGAAATACAGCGTACAATAGGTAAAGAGGTAGTACAGGAATACCTGGCTACTCTAAATGAGTTTAAGTCTCTAGGGCCAGATGAACTACATCCAAGGGTATTAAAAGAATTGGCAGAAGCAATCTCAGAGCCACTGGCAGTAATCTTTGAGAATTCCTGGAGAACAAGTGAAGTCCCAGCAGATTGCAGAAGGGCAAATGTTTCCATCTTCAAAAGGGGGAAAAAGAGGATCCAAACAATCAAGCTTGGTAAATGAAGGGAATGCTATGGGTATAACATATCTTGATTACAGTATGCCTTTGACAAGATCAGCCATGATATTCTTGCAAATAATCTAGTAAAATATGGGCTAGACAATGCTATCTGTTATGTGGATTTGTAGTTGCTTGACCAAGTGAATGCAAAGGATGCTGACCTATGGCTCTTCTTCGTCTTGGAGAGAAGTGACTAGTAGGGTGCCACAGGTTGTCTTGGACCCAATGATGTTCGACATCTTTATCAGTGATTTGGATGAGGGAATGACAAGGTGGAACATGTCCAAGGGATGGCAACCAAAATTGTAGAAGATCTGGAAACCATGTCTTATGAGGAGGGTTTTAGGGAGCTGGATATGTTTTGTGTAGGGAAGAGAAGAAGGTTAAGAGGTGACAGAATAGTTATGTTTAAATATTTGAAGGAATGTTGGACTTCCGGTAGCATGGCGTGCACGAGTGTTCGCATGGAGTGAGCTCCGGAACTTCGTGCTATCTCCTGCTGGAATCCAGCCACTTTTTTCATCTGATAAGTGGCTAGACACCCCCCCCCCGGTAAAGGGGGTGTGGAAGATTGCTCAAAGGGGGCTCCATAACTGGTGCCGAGCTCCTTCTGACAAGAGGAAACGGGAGGCTTCAGGGGGGCCGAAGGGCTACGACGGATCCAGCAGGGACGCCGTGTTTGCGGCACAAGCGCCGCTGCTGACTTTTTAAAAAGGAAGACATGATTTGAGACTGTAAGCATCTGATCTAGTTTTTATTTCATTGATACTGCAACAATTTGGAACTCGCAGCGGTGAACAGGAGTGGCAATACATCGTGACCCAGCAGACTGTGAGTATGTAATGGTGGAAAAAATTTTTTAGAAGACTACAACTTCTTAAGATAGACTGTGTACTAAGAATGTAATGGATTTCACTAGCGGTTTTGATTAAAAGAGCATAAGCGGAGAGCTACAGAGACGGGATCGAAGTTTGTGCTTTTTTTGCCTTTGCTCGGTACGAAGAGACTGGACTGGATTGAGAATATGGTTACCCTAAACTTAAGCTTTTGCCTTTCTGTTTTTGCCCTCCGTTTTGATTGAACTGACTTGGAATTTTGGAATCTTGGTACGTAATTGATCTGTGTTTGTTTGGGACTTTACATCTGTGTTTTTGGAAGTATAGGATTTAAGACGTGGCTGCTGAACTCTTGTGTTTTATAGTACCTTTTTTGGTGATGAGATGGTACATCGGTATTCCCTTTTGGATTTTTTTCTTCTTCTTTTCGTCTATTGAACAACATTGAACATTGAACTTGGAACAATGAACATGGAATATTGAAATTCGGGACTGTGACATTTGGATTGTGGTTTTTTTAAAATCGGGGACTTTGCTTTGCAACTGCGTTGTTTCCTTTATTATTTGTCCGTTTGGCTTTTGAGAACAATTCGAGGATTTAAAAATATTCATAAGGGAGTGTTCTTTGAGGCTGTACTGGAAGGACAGGAAAGACAGAGAGACTTTTGCCCCCAGGCAGTGGAGCAGCTCAGATTCCTGTTATCAACATTGGAGGAGAAGGAGGAGAAGTTCTCACAGTCAAGGTCTGAGAACAGTTCCAGAAGAGAGAGGAGACTCAGCACCCGCTGGGAGGGGGAAGTGAAAGAATTGGGCTTAGGCACAGCCCACTGATTATACTGAATGAACTCACTGTATGATTTTATTGAATGAATTTGAAGATTGAATTGAATACAATGTACTAGATCTTAAAATAAGTGGTCTTGTCTATTTAGCTATATATAATCCTATAGAATAAATCTATATATCTATATCTATATATCTGTACAAATTCTACATATATAAATAGATACATAAGATACTTGCATAATCTACATATATACGGCTATTTTTATTTCCATTTCATTGATATAGTGACTGGGTAGCAGTGTTAATTTCAATTTAAAGTAATTAATTCAAGCTAAGGATATATGTGATTGATGTGATTGATTTATACATGCAATGAATTGGATCTAATGTGAAGGAATTATAGATATAACAATTTGAATTTTATTAGAATTTGAAAACTTCAAGGGTATAAATAGTAAGCTTTTTATGTGCTAACTGTAAAAAATATAGGTATAAGGAATTGATTCTTATATTGAATATTGATTAAGTTAACAAAAAGCAAAAAAGCAATTTGCATTAGGTACTGAAAAAAAAAATGGACCAAAGGACAAGAAGAGGAGCGGCGGCAGCTGCAACAGCAACAACTTCCCAGGCAACCAGACGGACATCAGTGGATATACCCCAGAAACCTCAAGATTTCATGTTACAGATGATGGAAGAGTTTAAAAGCATAAAAGATGATATAAGAAGTGATATAAAAGAAACAAGGAAAGAGATGAGAGCTGACATGAAGCAAGAAATAGACAAACTGGGGAAGAAATTGTAAAATATAACAAAGGATGTGACAAAGCTAAAGACAGAAACAAAGGAGATAAAACAACAAGTTAAACAAGTCAAAAAGGAAATGACTGAGATGAAGGGAAAGCAACAAGAAGACGAATTTCAAATTACTCAGCAGGAGTTATGATATCGGGAAAGATATTTTCGATTTAGAGGCGTTCCAGAGGCTTCAGCAGAGAATCTGTACGAAAAAATTGTACCGGCTTTGGCAGAATCCATTGACATTGAAGAAGAAAAGATGGAGACATATATTGGCAGAATGTTTAGAGTTTCCTCCAGAGTAGCAAGAGAGTACTAACCAGGCTGACCTTACTTAGCTTCCAATAGGAGATGGGATCTGGTGCCTTTAGGGTATTTAGGCCCACACAAGTTACCTACTCCTACTATAATGAATTCTCCCCAGTAAGTTTGGGGAACAGCAGTCTTCTCTGACAAGTGTCAAAGGCAGAAGCTACTTTTCAGCGGAGCTGCTTTAGCATACCTCAGGCAATTTTACAAGTCAATTGTAGAAGTTTATTATCTATGTTATCTACTAACAAACGTTTATAGAATTTTTCAACAAGTGGTCTTAACGCATGCAAAAAATATATATGGATGATTCACAGGTACTTAAGTACTTATGTCTGGAAATGACGCACACAGGCCAAAGCTTGTTGTCTGAATCCACTGAAGCATTTCTCATTGCAAGCCACATAGGGCAACACACCAGAGGCTCAATAATTACATTCATCGAGTTATTCTGTAACTTCTTAGCAAGCAAGTGACCTACTGGATATTGCCCATGTTTGCAAAAACGGGAAAACAGAGATAAGACAAACAAATAATTCAACATGATGCAACACACAATACGATTACATGAGGTACACTGATTCTTTTTAACCCAATATTTGAGAAAGTGTACAGCTAGTGGGGTTTCAGAAATCATCTATACCTCTTGAACCTAAATGTGAACAATCTGCACTGTATTAGCAACATGCAACACGCAAAAGCATTTCTATTCTCCAATCTGTTAAGCTCACATTCGTGTAAATATGACTGCACCACATTTATATGACTGCATGTAAGTATGATTACAGTGGTAAGGCTCTGTGGGTGGATGAATATGGATCCTCCAGAAACACACAATGGCTATAAGCCCAATAGACATGCTGGGAACCTAAGATTGATTTACGTAACAAAAATTACAGAAGAAAATCTTCCAGTTCCTCCCCTTCTAGACCATGCTAAAAAAAAATCCTCTCAAGAAGACCAGTGAACCCATCACTTCAAAGTCTGCAGGGTTCCACCAGATTTGGGGCAGCTCCCTTCTCTCAAATGACTCTCCACTCCATGGTTTCTATGGGGCATGGAAACTTTACAGGGACTACAAGGTGGAGGAAGAGATAGGAAACATTGATCAATAATATCCTTACTTTACCTTATTTTAGAGTTCAGATTGCTTTTATTTACTTCAAGTTTAATTATGTTTCTAGCTGCTAGTTGTTGTTGCATACCTTCTAGTCATTTTTGACTTACTGTGAGCCTAAGATGACCCCATCTTGGGGGTTTCTGGGGCTGAGAATGTGTGACGTGCCCAAAGCCACCAAGTGGGTTTCCATGGCTGAGTGGGAACTTGAACCCTAGTCTCCAGGACTGTAGTTCAATGCTTAACCGCTGTACCACAAAGACTATTACTCTGTTGCAAGGCTGGATAAACTAATATCTTCCTGATGCAGTCAAATGAGAAAAAAATGGACTGGTCCTGCCAGTAGCATATGCTTGTCTCAAAGATTAAGCCATGCATGTCTAAGTACACACGGGCGTTACAGTGAAACTGCGAATGGCTCATTAAATCAGTTATGGTTCCTTTGGTCACTCCCCCCATTCCTTGGATAACTGTAGTAATTCTAGAGCTAATACATGCCAATGAGCGCTGACCTCCGGGGATGCGTGCATTTATCAGACCAAAACCAACCCGGGCTCGCCCGGCCGCTTTGGTGACTCTAGATAACCTCGGGCCGATCACACGCCCCCGTGGCGGTGGCGACGCATTTGAATGTCTGCCCTATCAACTTTCGATGGTACTTTCTGCGCCTACCATCGTGACCACAGGTAATGGGGAATCAGGGTTCGATTCCGGAGAGGGAGCCTGAGAAACGGCTACCACATCCAAGGAAGGCAGCAGGCGTGCAAATTACCCACTCCCAACCTGGGGAGGTAGTGATGAAAAATAACAATACAGGACTCTTTCGAGGCAGTAAAGGCAACAATGATTTCATGGGCACAAAATATCGGACATTCAATACAATTAGAGTCTTGGGAGCAGAGCTGGAAAAAAACACAGAAATTTACAGTAGCACAGAATTTGAAAGAGAACTATTACAAGCTGTTTCATAGATGGTACATGACACCAGATAAATTAAAAAAGATCTATAATACAGGTACTGGACAATGTTGGAAATGTCAGAATGAGGTCGGTACGATATATCATATGTGGTGGACATGTCCTAAAGCTAAGAAATATTGGACTGAAATACATAACAAAATATGTGCATTAATGAAAGTACAGTTTGCTAAGTTACCAGAATTGTATTTGTTAAATATGACTGATGTATTAGAAGGTACTGGTATAAAGAAGTACTGGAGAATATTACTGTACATGATAACAACAGCTCGTATTGAATATGCAAAGATGTGGAAAACTCAGCAAATACCCGCATTAGAGCAATGGTGGGGTACACTGATTGAGAACAAAAATGCTGATATGGTCTCTCAGAGATTAAAAGGGAAATCAGACGAAGAGATACAAAAAGAATGGCAAATTGTAATGGGTAATTGCTGGGTACCATCAGATGGAAATCTGTGATTCATGATTTAAGATAAATTATGAGGGGGCTACAGGATATATATCATGAAGCGGGAATATGGAAATGGAAATGGAAGAATCAACAAGTAATAATAGCACTAAAATGTAGTACAATATTTTAAACATGTTAAGAAATATTGATAATGAAATCTAGATCAGTGTGGAAGATCAGAAATATTTCAAATAAGTTGACAGTTATAATTGTTTGTTTTATATCTGAATTTGAATAAAATGATTATAAAAAAAAAATTTGAAGGAATGTCATGTGGAGGATGGGGCAAGCTTGTTTTCTGCTTCTCCAGAGACTAGGGCCCTTTTTGCACCTTGCCTTTTCGTGGAGGTGAGGGGCGGTGCTCGCGCAAGAAGCCTTCGGAGGAAGGCTTTCGCGTCTCTGCTGCTTGGGCTCTGCAGCAGCTTCCAGGTCACGTGAGCACCCTGCCTGTGCCCCACCCCTTCCTTCCGCAGTGCAGCCTGGGAGCTGTAGGCTGCGCTGGGGCAGGAAGCGCAACTGACCTGACTGCAGAGGCTGCGCAGGGCAAGTAAGTTCGCTCCAGGCCCCTGACCGGTGCGCAAGCGCGCACCATTTTCAGCTAAAAGCCGAAAATAAAAAGGTGCGTATGCGCTGCGCGTCACGCTCTTGAGCGTCACGTAAATGTGAGTGCATCATGCAGACCACTCCTCACATTTACATGATGCTCAAGGGGCCCTTTCGCTTCCAAAACACCATGCGAAAAGGGCCTAGGATGCAGAGCAATGGCTTCAAACTTCAGGAAGAGAGATTCTATCTAAACATTAGGAAGAACTTTCTGATGGTAAGAGCGGTTCAACAGTGAAATACGCTGCCTGGGAGTGTGGTGGAGTCTCCTTCTTTGGAGGTTTTTAAACAGAGACTGGATGGCCATGTGTTAGGAGTGCTTTGACTGTGTATACCTGCATGGCAGGGGGTTGGACTGGATAGCCCCTGTGGTCTTTTCCAACTCTATGATTCTATGAAAAGCAAATAACAGTGATATTTATGTCTCTTTGCTTATCAATCTCATAAAGTTAATGATGTTTTCTCTGAGCTACTTCAGACCCCAACAGTGGAGCATGCTTCCTGATTGTAACAAATCCTTTCCATCTTCTGTTAACTGAAAACTAATAGTTTAACATTTATCCTAGTCAGTTTGTACACAGAAATTTTTCATCTTGATATACTACCTTACGCCTACATCAATAATAAACATTTTTGTTATTGCTTATTATACATGTGCCTCTGAAACCTTTGTACAGATACATATTGAATTAACTTCATTGAGATGCTGAAATGTCAACTTAAAATGCTGCAGAATGTTTCAAGCTAAATATTCTACTTTTAACTATGTAAAAGGACACCATTTATCAAATATATGTTCTTAGTAAATGAGAAAGAAAGGATTTGCTGTCCAGTGAAAATTAGGGGTGATACAATTTCTCAACTCCTATAGTTCTTCTATTGCAGTAGTTTCTCTTGATTTCAAGAGATCAAATCCCTTTTAGTTTCACTTGATGTTGTAAAAGGAAAAACAAATTCAGCTGATTTTCCTGCTATGTCCTGCCTGTTGCTTGGGCACAGACCACCACTGCTAAGATTAATTTGATAAAAAGCTTTTTAAGAGACCAAGTCTCAAAGGGCTTTTATGTTTGAAATCCCATGTGAGTGCGTCTTCTGGCATTATGAGAGCAAAATAACACTTTTAATTCTGAGAAGTATAATGCCCTGCTCCTCATTCACTCTCCTTCCAGTTCAAATTGGAAATAGGTGCCTGCAGAGAATTATCCTAAGTTTTACATGGCACTGGAGAGAGAAAATGTAATTTCTGTTTCATGCAAGGCTTGCAGAACTTGAAATCCTGGGTTTAAAAATTGATTTGTTAACCATGGTCATTGTAAAAGGGGAAAATGTGTTTGTTCTTAATGCTGGGAAACGGTTTCCCAACCTTACACTAATACTAATTATGAATTTATTAGAACTTGGTGGAAACATTAATTTTAGTTTTATTGCAAGTTTCTCTTTTATTGTTAGTTTCTTTTAAAGAAACTATGGAATGTATAGAAACAGATTACACAGCCTTTGTGAAGGCACATACACATTGAACAAACTTCATTGAGCTGCTAAAAGTGTTGCAGAGATCATTATTTTCCAAACGAAACATTTTAGTTTTAGCTACTACACAGGCTGGTACAAAAACTGCCAAATAAATTGTGCGAAGTTAAGAGAAGTGCACATAATTCATACCAGTTGTGGAATTCAGCTTTTCTTCTGGCAGAATATTGGTTGGACTGAGGCGAAATGTGCATTTGTCTTGGCATGTGCAGAACTCCTTGCCACAGCAGTCTTGTGCATGTGTCCTCAAGTGTAAATTATGTTGAGTGGAGCAGAGCTTATTCCCAGGTAGGTGTACCTAGGATTGAACCTGCAAAATTTTAACTGCAACAATGTCAAAGTGATGGTAAGGAGTAGGAACTGCAGTCTCCTTTTTAAACTAAACAATTTTGGTATGGGAAGGCAGAGTAAGCTGGCTAGTTCAGGGTAGGACAAGCACAAAAAAATGAGAGTAGTCTGAGATATTTTCCTTCTTCTTCAATCTCTCTTTCATACACTCTTGGCCAGTTGTCCGTAATCTCTGTCCCCAGGTTTTTCCACTTTTTCTCCCTGGGGGGCAGAGCTTTAATTTTAATTTTAATTTTTTTTAGATAGCACAGAACCACACATGTCTTTTCCCTCTCCTTTTAAGACATCTACCTGCAATGAATAACTAATTCTATTTAACTAATTATTGCAGCCACTGGTAGTGAATGCCCTTGACTAGTAAACTAACTCATAGGTTGTTTGGGGAATAGATGTGACTAAATTTAACCACCATAATTATTTACAGGCTCAGGAAAAGTGAAGCTGCTTCTTGGTGATTTGATTGAAAAAGAACTTTTTTGATTGAAAAAGAGTCTCCGAAGTCCAATCCAGTGTTCTGTTTACAGCAGAACAGGGCTTCCTGTTTAGTGGCATTGTGGCCCAAAGTTAATTGCTGCCCAGTTCTTTTTCTTGAATAACAAATCTTATTGTGGTAATACCCTTAAGTAATGGCCAATATGTATTATCTTTGTGTTCATGGAGATATATATTTTCCTTTGGGTTATCTAGCTTGGCATAAGCAGAGACTTCATTTTTTTCATGCCATCCAAAATCAACTCAATGTTGATGGCAGTAAAACTGCAATTAATGTTTCTACCAAATGCAGTGGGCAATCAGTTTACCACACTGAAAGAAAAACTGACTGCCATAGGCAGAAAAGTCTTCTCCGTCACCCTTACAGTTCAATCCTATGCATATTTATTCAAATAGAGCTCCCATAAGACTTTCCCCCAATTAAATATGCATAAGTGGATTGTAGTCTAAGAGAAGGTTCACATACTACTTTCCTAATCAAGGAACACTTCTGTTTAAATCCTTGCTTGACACATTTGATTAGATTCCCAAAGGAGCTGATTTTTTCCCATCATCCATGAGAACAGGAAAAACATAAAATGGACAGCTTTTCAGTACAGGCTGAAGAACATAAGGGCCATGCTGGTTGTAACCAAAGGCACTTGATACTATAAGTAAGATACAGACATCACGACTTATAAACATAGTTGGCTGTATGCATTCTTCTAATCTCCCTTTATAGTTCATGGCCATCATGGCCAATATATCAGATGGTAGCGAATTAACTGTAACTGTGTGATATGCAGATAAATATTGTTTTGTATGTATTGAATATCCCGCAATTCAACTTCATTGGATGACCTCTGTCCATTTCCCCTCACCAAGCATAATTTCACTGTATCTACTTTATTTTTCCTTTTTTTTCCTAAGCTTTTTGCTTTTTTTCTAAACTAACCCCCACCGACTTTTATGATGAGGAAGGTTCTTCGACCCTTTTAAAATTACTCCTTTTTTCACCTTTTCCAGCTCTGTAATATACTGTCTGGCAGTTTTTTGCTCTAGTATGCTTATACCATGACAAGTTTTCCGTTTTAATGCTCATTCCCACATTTTGAAGCCTTTTGGAACCCTTTCCTGACACTTTTTGTTTTAACCATCTAAATAATTTGGTGTCTTCCGCAAGCTTGGCCACATCACTACTCAATTCTATCTCTAAGTCTTTTATGAACAAGCTAAGAAGTGCCAATTCCCAATATAGATCCCTAAGACACTCCAGTGATCATTCCTGCATTGTAAGAATTGATTCTTACTCTGTTTCCCTGGTTCCCATTTGTTTGTTCATTTGCTTAAGATATTTCTTTAAACCTTCGCAGTCCACAAGGGTGACAGAAGATAAAAGTAATTAAACCAATACAAGGATAAAAACATTTTAAAACACATTGAAATACTCTCTAAAAACTTTTAAAAGCAATCAAAACAGTCATAAAATGCAATTTTACATGGTTAACATAAAGTAGTGTTAAGCAGTGTAGGCCGTGTATAGTATAGGGTGTGCTTTTATTTCTGTATCTTTAGGTATTTAGATACAAGGCTTATGTTACAGTAGAAGAATACAATTGCTTTAATATAAAATAAGAAAATAGTACAGTAACAAACAATAACAAGAAACAATGTGTCTAGAAGTACAGTGGATTCAGTAGAAAAGGCAGCTTTGCTTAGTTTGTTGTAGCTATGGTTCAGTTCAACAGTAATCTACAGTTCTCCCTCCACATTCATGAGTTTGAAGTTCATGAATTTGATTATTCATGAGTGCAAGTACCTCCCCCACAATGCTCCTCCCATTCCCATGTATTTTGCCCCAGTGCAAAGAACTCATGCCAAGGCAAAACAGAAAGGAAAGGAGGGTGGGAGATAGCTCATGCGAGCCTTCCTTTGCCCTTCCAAAGCTCACTCCTTCCCCTTCCCCATGCAAAACGGAAGGGAAACAGGGTGGGTGCAAGCTTGTGCAAGACTTCCTTTCCCTTCTCCAGAGCTCCCTTCTTCCCCCTTCCCATGCAAAACAGAAGGGAAAGGAGGTAGGTGAAAACTTGCACAAGTCTTCCTTTCCCCCCTCCAGAGCTCCCCTGTCATTCCTATGCATTTTGCCCCAGCATGGAGAACTTGTGCTGAGGCAAAATGGAAAGGAATGGGGGGGGAAACTCACATGAGTTCTCAGCACTAGGGCAGAATGCATAGGGAGGGAGAAAGGAAGGCTCGAGTGAGCCCTCCCCCACCCCCATTCCCTTCCCTTTTCCATGGGAACAGGAAGTGGGGAGTCCCAGAAGGAAATGGGAGGGGAGCAGGAGAGAGTTATTCACAGTTTTTCTACTTTTGTGAAGGTTCTGTGCCCTGAACCCCTACAAAAGTGGAGGGACAACGGTAGTTGCTTTTCTTGCTTTGCAGATTAAGTATAGAGCCCTAATGGAAGCAGTACCTCTGTATGTAGTTGATAGTGGTCCTGGAGCCTTAGGTGGTTAGCCTGGTTCTAGCCAGAATTATCTGTGCTCTGAGATGGATCTCTGCCATGCACCTTGGCCTTTGTGTAGTCCAAGAAAATAAACCATGTTTCCATAATACTATAATTTTTATCCAGTCCATCTGCCATTCTTAGTTTACATGAGAGTTTTTCTTACAAAGTAATGGTTCAGATGCAATTAAACCATGCTCTAGTATTGAGATTTCCTGGAGTCTTACAGCATTTGACAATTTCAAGCCTGAATGCCATTAATAATATACAAATCAGATTTTCCTGCTTCAGTGGGGTGTTTTTATCCAGGAATAAAGAAAGATTCAACAAAGGACCATTGCTTTTCAATTTGCTGATTGGTAATTATTTCTATCTTCAAACTTTCTATCTACTTCTGCCCAGAAAGAAGCTACTTTTAGTAATAGACAACCATGGGAGGATTCCATAGGATGTTGACTCTGTTCGAAGATGGCGTCAGGGTCGGTAGCTCCGTCAGAGTCTCTGTTGCAGTTTGTTTGTTTTTCTTTGGTTTAATAGCTTCATTGTTTTATTGTTTTATTGCTTTGCCATTCTCATGTGTCTTCTCTTCAATTTCCACTTCTTATATTTACTTTCTGTTATAATTTTTACTATTTGCCTCGTACTCTGACTCACTGCTTTGCTATCTAATGCTTATTTACAAATGCTACGTTTCTTCAAGTTGTTG
This sequence comes from Cyclura pinguis, assembly GCA_030412105.1. Classification (NCBI taxonomy): domain Eukaryota; kingdom Metazoa; phylum Chordata; class Lepidosauria; order Squamata; family Iguanidae; genus Cyclura; species Cyclura pinguis. The sequence continues at coordinate 178,172,613 of CM059599.1, forward strand.
TATCTTCGGTGAATTTCGGTCAGCTGTCGGCCACAGTTGTTGTCTTTGGCTGAGGAACTAACTTTGAAGGATATTTTTGTTTTGTTTTGTTTGCTGTTTCACTGTTTTGCTGGAGCTGATTCTGGTGAAAGGAGGCTCTTGTTGACTGAAAGAGTCTGCAAAACTTAATCATCTTAAAGCTGTTGGGGTGAATTTTGGATACTTCAAGAGCTTTTGAGAGAATAAACCGTGCTTACTAGAAAGGCCTACAAAACTTTAGGCATTTTGCCAGCTTTTGAGAGTATCCCCTTGAATCCTAGAAAAGACCAGATGAAAATCACACGGTTTTTTGCTCCCAATGAAGCTGATAAAGTGGTGGAAGCTGAAGCAGTACTTCCTGCAAATTCAGCGTTGGACTGGACTCTGGATCTTAAAGGACTATCACAAGCGCCACAGAGCCCTACTGCAGAGCTAGCTCTTTCCAACCTTGCATCTGAGTTGTACTTTGCTGAGCAAAGTTGCATCTTTGTGGAGAAAGCACAATCACCTGACCCCTGCCATCAGAAAAAGCACACTGGCTATTTGAGAGGACATCAAACCTTCTGCATGATTCTGCCTCACACCGGTCCCACATAGAGACAATTATGGACTGCCCTTTAAATCAAAGTAAGATACATAAAATGGTCAATTTTCTTGTTGAAGCCTCATCCTCTTCCAATATTAAAACTGTTCAGGATGGTGCCTGGATAGAAGAGTTCACTCAAAAACAGCTTATTGATCTTGCATGCTACAATGTGCCTAACTGTCCAAATGCTAAGTTGCAATCTACATGCGTTCAAACAGAGGATTTGGACTTTAACTCTATTCTTTTACAAGGGAGGTTTCTCATGATGTATGAGGAACTTGTACTTGTTAAAAATTTCCTCGCAGAAAGCAATAAATTGCTGACGGCTTTAGCCTAAAATTATCCAATGTTTGAGAGAAGACTAACACCAAATGGCCTTAGAGGAGGAGTCATGCCTGCGACAAGGTCAAGAAAACAATCCCCAAGGACCCATTCTATAAAAAACAGTAAGGCTGAGTTAAAGGAAGTTTGTAAAAAACAGAAGAAAAGCAAAAATATCAAAAATTTAAGTAAGAAGGCTAATCAATCACAATGCTACAGGAAAAGAGATTGGGTGGGTTTGTTTAAATTATTGGACAACACGTACTCTCTTAAAAAATCAGATCACAAAAGTTGTTTGAAAAATCAGAAAAAAGATAAAAAGAAGGCAAAGGACAGTGTGCATAACAATACTGTTAATTCATTACAGTCAGTTGATGCAGGCAGCCATTCAGGGACTTCTATGGATCTCCTAGCAGATAAGGTCTCCATGGCAGGAGAGTTGCTGGACCTGTGGGAAGAAGTCCTTTGCTCTAACTGGAGGTCTAATACAGACAATGCTCAATTTCCAGTGGTGAAATTGGATTCATATACAAAAGTTCCCCAGAAGGATGCAGCGACAAGACATAAAATCATGGACTCTGGCTGGAATTTGGTCTTGATTCCTCAAAAGCTGTTTTTTTTTTTTAAATTACCCTAAGCCATTTGGTATTCTACAGAATCGTATTTTTCATTTTTCAGATGTTAATAATGAAGTTTTACCAGGTGTTTTGAAATTTAAGGATGTAGTTTTAGTGGAATATTTTTACTATGATGGTTTTAAAGCTCGTGCTGCAATTACATTTAGAAATAGTGCTATTGCCAATGCAATACATAAGGCTAAGGATGCTTTTCTAAACTTGGTATCAATATTGTAAGATTTTTTGAAACCCCCCCCCCCATCATCCGTAATTTACTATTCTTATAATATGAGGTTGGGTAAGGATACCATATCTGCTCATAATACTGTTAATTTGATTGATTTGAATGAGCCTCAGGTGGATCTTCATAATGATAGCCACTTAGTTTCTAGGGGTTTGGACTTCCGTGCTAATGCATTTTGCCAAGCTAACTTGGTTACTTGTCAGACTCTTAATGAAAGGATGGAGCCACTTAATCTAGAGGAGAAAGCTCTCATAAATTCATTTTGGTCTTGGCCATCTCCTGTTCAAAAAGAGATTTTGGACAGACTAGATCTGTTGAGAAATTGTTTAGAGCATAAACCATCTTTCTCCTCAAAGATGTCAGTTGTCCCTAAGGAGAGCCAAGTTACTTGTTTGCAACAGATAGATGCCAATATAGAAAGCGATGTCCAGGAGATCTGTCAGATAGTAGTTGAGCCGGGGGGTATAGCAAGTATGGATACAGGAAAAAATGGGAGAACTCAGGTTGTCTCAGTAGATATAAATCACATGGCACCTTCACTGCCCATGAACCAAGTAGAGGGAGAAGTTTCTGTTCTACCTAAACTTATTACCAACGGTCAACAGAACAACAATAATTGGGTTAAAATGAGGTACCTGGATGATGATGAGTGGGGAAGAGTACCAGGTTCATGTGGGGCAAAACCTGACTCAGTTGTTACTCACCCATTAAGGTCCAATGTCAGCAAACTGAGTCCTTTGAAAGATGAGCTTATTCACCTTGATTGCGAAGAGGTACAGCCCCTTATTCAGTCAGCCAGGTCAGTTAAAACTGACTGACCAAATGCAGATTATCAGGTTCAGTCTCGGGCCCCTTTGTTAGTCTATCCAGTCCCTTGTTACTCAGCGCATAGTGAGACTTTAGGCTTAATCCTGAAAAATGAGTGCCATTGCTCCATCACCCCAGTTAATATGGTCTCCTGGAATATAGCAGGCTGGAAGGCTTCCCTTTCTGGGGAGGATTTTTTTTGGTTTTTTATCCAGTTTTGATTTGATTGCGCTCCAGGAGACCTGGCTCCAAGCTGGGGACAGGAATGTACTGTCCGGGTACAAAACTTGATATGAACCTGCATGGAAAATTAAAAATAAGGGTAGAGCCTCTGGAGGACTATTAATTGCAGTCAAAGAAGACTTAGGCTGGAAGGGAAAGTTGGTTTCTTTCTCTATTTTACCGCAAAACTGCTTAATAGTCAAGTTGAGTTCTCCTAGTACAATCATCATCCTGGTTAACATCTATATCCCTCCAGTAAATTCCCCTTATTATTCTAAGGAAGTGTGGGCTCTCCTGGAGCAACTGCTGGACGAGTTAAGTAAAGGATTCCAAACTGCTTTAATAATTTTGACAGGAGACTTTAATGCCTGAATAGGTACATCACCCCAAAAATTTGCAGATTTGGGAGGCCTCCAGAAGGAATTGCAAGATGTGTTTTGTTGGTTTTCTAGTGATAAAAAGTCAAATCAAGCTGGGCAAAAATTTCTAGGGCTTTTGCTTTCATTTGATCTTCAGATCCTTGGTCCTAGTGATTACAGAGCACCTTATCCATTTACTTATTTGACCCCACAAGGCTGGTAGCGCTATTGATTATATATGTGTCTCAAAACATAAGAGACATCTTTTCTCAGGCATTTCTGTAAATATCCACTTGGATAATGCTCGAATCTGATTTAAGAAAATCAACACGGGTAGGCAGGCAGGTGACTCAGGGCCTTGACATTGTGCAAGAAAAACGACTGAGATGGCAGCAAGTGGATGTGAAGAAACTTCGCTCTTTTTCTATGTCGGAAGTGGGTGGTGTCCTTGGTAGTACGATTTGCTGTCCGGAGGCAAATATTACTCATGTCCTGGCTGCATATCATGCCATTTGTGCTCAAATTAAACCTCTATTATTGTCCCAACTAACAGTAAAAAGCTGCAGGAATAAAAAACATCCTTGGTTTGATGCTGAATGTCATAGACTGAGGACATGCTTGGGAAAACAAATAAGAAAGGTTCAAAACTCCCCTAACAGCAGTGCATATTTTTCTATGCTTATTACGAGGAGAAAATATAAAAAACTAGTTACAGTAAAAAAAACCAACTATGTTGCCAGATGTTGGGCAGATTTGGAAGCAGCGACCATTAATAAAAATTCAGCTCAGTTCTGGCAGTTAGTAACCAGAAAATTGGGTGACTGTCATTACGATCTTGGGACCCCCATTTCTGCTTCAACCTGGGAAGCCTTTTACTCTGACCTATATAAGGAGCCCTTAACAACGGATAGCTCCTTGATGGATGAAGAGACTTTTGGGAACATAAATGACTTCCCAAAATGGCCCGCGGTTACCAGGCAGGAAGTCAAAGCCCTCATTCAGTCTTTGAAGAACAGTAAAGCCCCAGGAGAGGATTTCATGCCACCTGAATTGTTTAAGAGCAATATAGATTGGTGGGCTGCCCTTTTGGCTGGCTTATTCACTCATATAAATGACACGGGTTGTATGCCCAATGAATGGAAGCTTGGCATAGTTATTCCTCTTTATAAAAAAGGGGATCGAAGGGACCCTAACAATTATAGGCCGATCAATTTAATAGATATTGCAGCCAAAATCTATGCTAAGTCCATTTTGCAGAAACTAGAAGACTGGACTGAACAAAATTCCATCCTAGCGGAAGAACAGGCAGGTTTTAGACAGGGAAGGAGCACCACTGATAATCGCTTCACTCTCCTGCATCTGATTTCAAAATACACGGTTAGGGGTGGACAACTTTATACTGCGTTTATGGATCTAAATGCAACCTTTGACTCAATTAACAGGATGCTCCTTTGGAAAAAATTCATGAAGACAAACATTGATAGGAGACTTCTTCAGCTAATAATGGCTCTCCACAGGGATACAGGTTTACAGATTAGATCAGGTGTAAACCAAGCCCTAACAAACAAAATTTCCACATTCAAAGGAGTGCGTCAAGGCTGCATCTTGGCCCCATTCCTTTTTAATTTTTATATGAATGATGCAGTTTCTGCTATGTACAACTCTGATTTCTATATGCCCAAGATCCTGGACAGACCAGTTAATGTGCTTCTGTACGCAGATGACATGATTCTACTTTCTACAACTCTGGTAGGCCTGCGCAGACAGTTGAGAAAATTTATTGTTTACTGTCAGCAAAATGATTTGGTAATTAATAACAGTAGGTCTAAAATTGTACTTTTGGCAAAAAGAGGACCTGTCGTAAATGGTTTATCGATTCTAAAGAAATAGAACAGGTAAGAACCTATAATTATTTAGGTATTGTCTTCTCAGCCTCAGATTCCTGGTCTCCCCAGATAAAGAGGAATGCATTAAAAGCCTCAGCCAGTGTCCATACATTGAAAAATTATTTAATTGTAAATGCCCTGGCTCACTTCTCCCAATTATAAAAGTGTACAAGTCTAAGGTGTTGCCAGTGTTAATCTTTGGAGCAGAAATTTGGGTATTTGCTTCAATCAAGAATACTGAGAGAATCCAGAATAAATTTTTTTAAGACTGATATTGGGAATGCGAAGAACTTCTCCAGCCCAGGCAGTCAGAGCTGAATTGGGTATGGCAGCCATTTCAGATCTATGTCTCCTTAGGTTATTTAATTTCTGGATTAAACTATCCCAAATGAATGATGACAGATTGCCCAAGATGTGTTTAAATGAACAAGCACTTAAACCTATAAGTAACTCCTGGCTTTCCAATTTTTCAAAAATGCTTTCAAAGCAGGGTTTGAGCATTGAGGCTGTTAGTTTGTGCAAGTCCAATACCAGAAACATGTTTAAACAAAGAGTGATGGACATTGGAACGCAATTAGATCTAACTGCAGTGTCTTCCGTAAGATCCCTGAAATGGTTATCAAAGGCCAAATCTCTTTTTCAGGAAGAAAAATATTTGTCCTTTGCAATGAAAAGGGACTTGCGCGCAGCCTTTATACAGCTCCGATTTGAGCAAATGGAAACTAAGATGTTGCAAGGTCGTTATCAGGGTATTCCTGTTCTACATAGAATCTGCATATGTGGGGCATCTGCCATTGAAGATCTTGCCCACTACCTATTGCACTGTCAGCTGTATGTTAATATTACAGTCCGCTACTTCAACCCGTTTCTAGTTAGTTGGAGGGAGTGGGATGACGAGTCCAAGCTGACTTTCCTTTTGGAAGGGGTTAATCCTTTTGTGACTCAAAGAGTGGCCCTCTTTACATATTATGCAGCTAAATTGAGGAAGCAAGTAGTAGATAAAGGGTCTGCCTTGCCAGCTCATGGGTAATTTCTTTTTTTTAATTACTTGAGGGGTGTTCTAGTGATTCAGAGGAGTTGGTCTTTTTAATCTTTTTAATCTGAAAATTGTTATTTTATCTGCATATATTGTTTTGTATTTTATATTTTATATTTTTATTACTTGTCGATGTGTTTCCTTGCTGATGATGCTGTTTTTGTTCTCTTTTCCATGCTTCGAGTTTTGTTGCCTCTTTTTAATTGTTTGATATAGTCTGTAGATGATTAAATAAAGATTTGATTGTTGGAGACAACCATGAATCCAGTTTCTCCAGCAAATAGGAAAGGGATTAGAATACATTTTATGAAGTTTTAAAGGTGACCAGTGCCATCTACATACAGTTTTGATGACTGCTTCCTTAATTTGGGCTGAGATTGATTTGACAGGTAATCTGGACCATATTGTAATCTATTTAGAGTCTGAAATTGGAATCCCAAAGTCATATTTCCAAGGCCCACAGCTGGGGGAATATTTTGCATCATGTCAGCATTTGTACGCACAACATCTGTCTCTTTGTATCAGAAATCAGGATCATACAGTTTCTCACAGGAAGGAAGTACTCTTAGTGGGCTTTCAGTCGTAGACGAGCATTCAAGTATTATGGGGGAGCTTGATGCAATAAGTCCTGCATATATTTGGATCCCTGGATTTTTCCAGTGTTTGTAGCTGTTACTAACCTCTTGCATAGAGAAGAGTGAGTGGTAGACAAAGTGACAAAGGAGAAGGTGGAGGGAACAGATGTTTTCTTCCAACAGTTTCAATTTTGACAGGTTACTTTTAGCATGGCACTGTGGATTTCATGGGTGTTTATCCTTTCTGGGGGGAGAAAGTGATGAGCTTAATGGGTGGTTCATATATTGTGTCTTTCCTTGTTGGTCCCCACTAAATAGTCATCATCATATAAGATGCGGGACACCCATTTGAGATGGAAGGACTGATAATAGAGAAGTAAATTGGGGGACCCCAGGCCTCCCTTACAGAGAAGCAAGAACATTGTTCTCTTGCGGAAATGTGATTTTCTATGGTCAAAGATAAAGCATTCTGACTTTAGTTACCAGTTGGTAAACTAATTGTTATTTAAGCAAATGGGGAGGGTATGGAACAAATACAGAAACTTAGGGAGAAGGAACACTTTTATAAGAGAAATTTTATCTAGAAGGGAAAGGGAGAATTTGCATCAAGTTTTAAGTTTCTCCAAAACCCATTTCTCAAGGCATTTTAAGTTTCCACATTTTAGTTGGCGTATTTCTTTATTGATAGTGACCCCTGAGTACTTGAAACTCAAGAGGCAGAGGGTTGCTTCTGAGAGTGTTTGGATGCTGTTTTGCATCCATGAGGATATAGTTAGACATCAAAGTTCAGACTTATTATTAGGAGTCTTAAGACTTGTGAATTGCTGGAAGTAAGAGACCAATCGCATAATGGGTGTTCTCTGTGTGGACTCTTTGTGTGCGGATATTAGAGTGGATGAATTCAGCCAGGGGTTTGATTGTGAGTGTGAGGAGAAGCAGTGAAAGTTGGCAACCCTGTCTTGTTCGTCTGGTCAGCACGGTCAGAACTGAGTCCTCTCCTTTGATTCTGATAACAGCCTTTGAAGTCTGGTAAATCCCCTGGGCAAGAGAATACTAAAATTCAGGTGTTTTTAGAAGTGAAAATAAAAACAACCATTCCATCCAGTCAAATGCTTTATGGGCATCTCGAGACATTAGTGCAGCAGGCCTTTTTTGGATCGTTGCAATAATGTATGATGTCGAGTGTTCTTTTTTAATTTAATTTTTTATTACAAATATAATCAAAAAGGAAATATAAGTAGTTCTATCACAACATCATATACACTGACCTTATAACAATCAGCTTTTAAACTCATCACAAACACATTCCTTGAGATATCTAAATAAAATTAAATTAAAACAAAACAAAAGTTGTGTTCCTTCCCTCCTACCCTGGCTTGGAATCTGTTTCTCTATCTCTTTCTTGCACTTCCTTTTCCTTTATGATTTTTTTAAATTAAATTTGGACTTCTCTGCACATCTTGTTGTATTTCCTTCTGTTTATGTCCCATTTATCAATATTATCAATATTATTATTTCAAACATACATGCAAATGCCATTAAATTTCATTAAAAAGAAAAGAAAAAACCTTGTACCTAAATTTTGTCATGTTTTAATCAAACTGATGAGTGTCTAATCTATAATTAAATTACCCCATTTATGTTTGAGGAAATTCCAAACTGGAAACCACTTGTTCTTTCTTCTTTCCGCTTTCCCTTTTATCTTACGTGTAAGTATTCTTTCATTTATAGGGTTTTTAACATCCATAGTTCCAGTGTGGGAGCGTCTTTATCTTTCCATAAGCTAGCCAAAATTAATCTGGCAGCGGTGGTCGGATAGAGAAGAATTCTCCAGTATTTTCTTAGGAGCACCGAGTCTGCATTTTGCAACATATTTAACAAAAATAACCGAAGTATCAATGGAATTTGTATTTTGAAAATCTCCTTTATTGTGTCACGTATCTGTTTCCAAAAGTTGTTAACTTTTGGGCAACTCCACCACATATGAGGGAATGTCATGATTTTATCTTGGCGTTCCCAGCACTTATTATGATGCTTTTGTACATTTTATCTATCTTTGCCAGAGCCAAGTACCATTTATATAACATCTTCAAATAATTTTCTTTCAGGTCTTGTGATAATGTAAACTTGTTTGTCATTCTCCAAGATGTTTCCCAGTGTTCCAGCTGAATTTCATGACCTACATTTATCGCCCAAGATATCATCATGTCTTTAATTGTTTCCTCTTCCATACTGTAGCTCAAAAGTAATTTATATAATTTGGACATTGTATGGCTAGGGTAACAGAAGATTATTTTTTCTAATTCACTGAGAGACTCTTTCAGAGAAAAACCTTCTAATTTTAAGTCCATCTTATATCTTTCCAGGAGTTGTCTGTACAGAAACTATTGAAGATTGGTACCTTCTTGATTCAATTTTTCCCTCGATTTTAGCTATATATTTCCAAAGTTGTTTTGTTCCAGTAGATCTTTATAAGTTAACCGTTTATCATTAGGGTTTGTCCATCTCCCATGGAAAGCCTCTTGAGGTGATATCAAAGATGGAAAATATCAGAAAATTTATTTTTTTATATTGATCCAAGTTTTTAACAAAGATCCCCTTATAAAATGATTTGTAAATTCTTTATCAATTTTTATTCCAGATGTAAGTGTGCCAACTCATACTGTCTGCCCCTTCAAGAGTTAATATTCTTTTGTTCTGCAATGTAACCCAATCCGATAGCCATGTAAGATATCCATGTACTACTTGTGTAGTAATATAACTTGAGATCAGGCAAACTACATCCCCCTTGTTCTTTAAAGTCTGTTAGATTTTTTCCATTTTATCCTTGTTTTTTTTTTGGCCTTCCCAAATAAGTTTCAAGAGTTCTTTTTGCCAAGTCTAGAAGGGTTTATCATTTTTGATTATAGACAGATTTTGAAACAAGAAATTCATTTTCAGGGGCACCTTCATTTTCACCATGGCACATTCTTCCCAACAATGACAAATGCAGCTTAGACCAGCGCTCCAGATCTTTTTTTACTTGCTTATATGTCTTTAAGTAATTGTTGTGAAATAGGTCTGTGTCTTTTTTTGTTATCCAAGTTCCAAGATAATTTACTTTCTTTTGTAACTGAAGTCCTGATTTCTTTATGAATTCCTTTTATTTCACTGGTCATAAGGTCTCAGTCAACATCCCAATCTTCTCTTTATTTATTCTAAACCCAGTGATTTCTCCAAACTCAGTTATTGTTGCGAGTAACTTGTCAATACTACCTAAAGGATCTTCAAGAAAGATAACTAAATCATTTGTGTAAGCTTTTAACTTATATATTTGGCCTTTTCTTTGAATACCTTTTATTTCTGGATCTGTTTGAATTTTCCTATTTAATATTTCTAATACCAGAATAAATAAAAGAGGTGAAAGGGGACAACCCTGATGTGTTCCTTTTTTAATGTTCACTTCCTCTGTTCTTTCTCCATTCACAAATATTTGGGCCTTCTGAAATGAATATATTGCTTGAATCCATGTTACAGAATTTTCACCCATCTCCATTCTTTTTAGTATCTCAATAAGAAATGGCCATCTAACATTGTCAAAAGCCTTCTCGACATCAAGGAAGATCATAGCAAGCTCTTTCTCATTATGTCTCCCGAGGTGTTCTATGATATTTATAACAGTTCTTGTGTTATGCCTAAGCAGTCTATTTGGCAAAAAGCCATTTGGATCATCATGTATCAAGACTTGTAAGATTTTTAAAGCCTTTCTGCTAATATGCTTGTAAAAATCTTCTAATCAGTGTTTAATAAAGAGATAGGTCTTTAACTGCTTGGTGAAGTAAGATCTTTCCCCTCTTTGGGAATGAATTCAATGTTTGCAGCTATCCAGCAATTTGGAACTCCATCTATAGAGATTAGATTCAGTGTATTGTATAGTGACTGGGACAAATCTTCCTTGAAACCCTTATAATATGTGGCTGTAAAGCCATCTGAACCAGGGGCTTTTGATGTCCTTAACTTTTTAATTGCCATGGAGATTTCAGTCTTGGAGATTGGTGAATTTAACACTTCTTTCTGTTCAGGTGATATTTTTGGTATATTTTGGTTATCAAGAAAGTGTTGCATACAATAATCTTTGTTTCCTTGGGAAGTCTCTTCATCATACAAATTCGTATAATACTCATGGAAGATTTCCTTAATATCATCTTGATCTGTGTATATCTTCCCGGTATATTTAATTTGATAAATTTGTTTTTTCTCTGTCTCTTTTCTTAGTTTATATGCTAGCCATTTCCCTGGCTTATTTGCATGATCAAAGTAATTAAGCTTCGCGGTCTTGATTCTTTTCTCAATTTCAGTTGTGTGGTCAGACATCAATTGTTGTTAAAGAACTTTAATTTCTGCTACCAATTTCTTGCTTGTTGGATCATTCATTAACTCCAGTTCCTTATTTGTCAGCTCCTTGTCAGCTCCTTAGAGTTCTTTCTGTTTTCCTTTCCTTATTTTCTGTTCCCAGGAGGATCTCCTTGTGTCAAGAACAAAGCTCCAGTGTTCATGATCTAATATAAGATCACTAGATCATGTCTTCCAATATCCCAACTGGAAACCAGAACCCAGGATTGTTGGAGACTTCTTGTCACGCTAGGAATGAGGGATTTAATCTCCAAGATCTTGTGTGGCCTGTTGAGTTCAGATGGCCCTAAACTAGAGAAGAAGAGTGTGATCTGTGGATGCTGTTTGCCCAATAAATATATGCATGATAGACCTGTGAGATTCTTTTTTTAGAGACTAAAATGTGGTCAAACCATGAATAGGATTGAAGGGAGGAGAAATGACGAGTATAGTCTCTAACTTTAGAATGCATATGTTTCCAGGCATCTGTTAGGTTCATTTCTGAAAGAGCCTATGCACAGACAGTTTTGAGAGGAAAAGGTTGGTTGGTTGTTTTAATTTCCATTTGTGGCATTGTATGTTCCCAAAGTTATACTTGAGCTAGCTGTTGTTGTTGTCAACGGCCATCAAGTCAACCTCAACTCACGGTGGTCCTATGGTGATCCAAGTCAATCTAGCTAGCGTGAAAGTAAAATTCAGCCATCTGAGTCTTTAAATGTGTCAGTGACAGCAAAGGGGCAAAGGGGAAAATAATGATAATACCTTTTCCTGGGCCCACCAGTGCAGTATTGATCTCGGAATGATGGGTGGTTTGGTACTTTAGTTACTTTATTGTACTGGTGAATCTCCTGAATCATAATCGCACGAGGATTGCATGGCTTAATAGTTTTTATTTTTTTTATTTTATTTTTTTAATTTTTTAATTTTATTAACATTAATGTAACATTGATAAAACAGTACAACTTTCACATACAATACAAACATCTATTCTAAAAAACATACATACATACATACATATAAACATATATTTATCCTCCCCCACCCTCCCTACTTGTCGAACCTCAAGAGTAAAGTACTTATTTAGCTGTTTCTTTCCTTCAAAACTTAGTCTTTATTCCCTATGCATCACTCCTTTTTACTATTTCATCATCACTTATTTCAAAGTTGGTTTTTACCTTGTTTTTATATAATCTTTATATCATTTTTTATAGATTTTTCTACATTCCTTTTTTGATCAATTCTACTTAATATAGATTTCCCACATATCTCTAGCCTATAACTCTACATATTTCTAACCTATATCCCTTTTGATAGTAACCTAAGCATTTAAACTTATACATCTTTTCTTTACGGTCTCTTACTTTACGTTCCTAATGTTGTAGGTCTCATTTCTTTCCATTTTATTTCTTTCTGTCTCATTATTCCTTACCAGCTTAGCATAGCATTTTTGCCCCAGTAAGATTCCCAAAGGGGAAATACCATGTTCCATTCCTTGATAAATTTCTTCTTCATGTTACCTTTTAAAGAATTCATGATTGTATCTGCCTCAGCTATATCATATAGTTTTATTAACCATTCTTCTATCCTTGGAGTTCTTTTCTGTTTCCATATCTGAGCATAACAGAGTCTTGCCGTTGTTATCATATATAAAAGGATTTTCTTTTGGATTTTATCTAATTGTATACAGTCTATCATGTTAAGTAAATATATTTCTGGTATTAATGGGAATTTTAACTTTATTGTCTCTTGTATTTTGTTATGTATGTCTTCCCAAAATCTCCTTGCTTGTTTACATCCCCACCATATGTGATATAGTGTGCCCTGTTGTTCGCATTTCCAACAGGTATCCTTTACTTTGTTGCGGATCCTTGAGATCTGTACCAGTGTTATATACCACCTATGGAGCATTTTGTAATAGTTTTCTCTCAAACTGGCTGGTTTAAGCAGCTTCCATGTGGTATTCCATGATTTTTCCCATTGATCCATCATAATTATATGGTTAAAGTTTTGGGCCCATTTTACCATAGTTGTTTTAACTACTTCTTTTTCGTTTTGTAGATTTAGAAAATGTTTATATATTTTACTAATTTTATGCTCTGTACCTGGTTTTAGTATCTTATCAAATTCTTTTTCCTCCGTTTCAAAGCCTTCCGCTTGTTTATCCATTTTATACCTGTCTGCTGGTTGTATTAATAATAACCAATGCGTATTTAAGCCATAAGACACGAGTTCTTCCTTTGTTTTAAAATATATATTATCACCCTGTATCTTCAAAATATCCGTATATATTATCCATTCGTTTGTTATAGATGTCTCTGTTTTGTAAAATGCTTCGTGGACCAATACCCAAAGTGGGATTTTTAAATATAATTATCTTTTATATTTTAACCAGGCTGTCAAAAGGGCTTTTCGTAAAAAATGAACTTTAAATTCTTTATCTATTAATGCCTTTCCATACCACACATACGCATGCCGCCCAAAATAAAGTCCTTGTCCCTTTAAATATAGTAATCTTGTATTTCATAATGTTAGCCAATCATTTACCCATTCTAAACAGTTTGAATAATAATATAATTTCAGATTGGGTAATCCCATTCCTCCTCTTTCTTTAGTATCTTCCAGAGTCTTAAGTTTTATTCTCAGTTTTTTCCCTCTCCATATAAATTTTATCAGGTCTTTATTCCATTCTTTAAAAGGTTTTTCATTCATTGTTACAGGCAGATTTTGAAAAGTTCATTTTGGGTAGTATGTTCATTTTGACAGCCGCTGTTCTACCTAATAATGATAATTCTAATTTATCCCATTTTTTTAGCTCTTCTCTTATTTCAGCCCATACTATCTTATAATTATCGAATAAGTCCACATTATTTTTCGTAAAGTTTATACCTAAATATTTTCCTTTTTTTTCAATCCTAAAGCCTGTATATTTTGTTAATTCTTGTTCTTCTTTTTCAGGTATATTTTTAGTAATTATTTTTGTCTTGTCTTTATTTATTTTATATTCTGATAGTGTTCCAAAATTGTTCAATATATCCATTAGTGTCTCTATACTTGTTAATGGGTCTTCAAGGATAATAACCAAATCATCTGCAAAGGCGTTAAGTTTATACTCCTGGTTTCTAATTTTGACTCCTTGTATTTGACTTTCTTGTCTAATTCTATTATTTAATATTTCTAGCACCAAAAGAAATAGGAGAGTTGATAAAGGACATCCCTGTTTCACACCTCTGTTTATCAATATATTTTCTGTCTTTTCCCCATTTACTATTATCCTGCCACTTTGGTCCTTATAAATTGACTTAACCCATTCTGTATACTTTTGTCGTAAATTTATACTTTTTATTATTTCTTCTAAAAAGATCCAGTTTACCCTATCAAATGCTTTCTCTGCATCTAGGAAACCGAACACCATTTTTTTTCATTATGTCTATGATAATATTCTACTATATTTAATACTGTCCTTATGTTGTTTTTTATCATTCTTCTTGGCAAGAAACCATTTTGATCTGTATGTATCACTACCTGTAGGATCTTTTTTAATCTTTCTGCTAAAATTGTAGCAAATATTTTATAATCTACCTTTAACAGTGTTATTGGTCTATAGTTACCTAGTTCCTGTGGGTTTTTCCTTCTTTTTGAATCAGGGTGATATTTGCTTCTCCCCATGAAGGGGGTCTGGCATTTCTACCTATCCCATTTATTATTGTATGGAGTAGTTTGAATTATTGTATGGAGTGGTTTGATTAATTGTTCCTGAAATGTCTTATAATATAAGGCTGGGAAGCCATCGGGTCCTGGGGCTTTCCCTAATTTTTGTTTTTGTATGGCTTGTAATATCTCTTTGTTACTGCCCTGGCTAGTCTGAGCTTTGGGGATATTAAAAGATATCCTTTTGATATCATAATTCAGCTTCACTTCTCTATTCCCTTCCACGTGCTTGCGAGGCCACCGGACAAGCACGCATACAAGCTCGGCCATTAATCGTCGTAATATTCCTGGACAATACAGGCAGGCCAGAAAATAGCTGACTCACTGCTTTAGGAGACCTCCAGGCAAGTACTCTAATTAGGTATGCACGCAACCTACAAAAGAGCCTCTGCCCCGCGCTGGCAGCTTAATGGGTGAACTATACAATACCCAAATACTCTGCGTTTGCATACTGGCTACTCTACTGAGAACCTCTACGATAACTCTATCATTCAGATTCTGACCTTTCGGAGGCTTTGTCTCCAACTCCAAATCTATTGTTTCCCCCAAGTACGGCATAGCCTGCAGTCACAATTCTCATTATAAAAACCCTTGATTCTGAGACCTTCCTCAGATCGCTCCCGAGTTTCATCCTGCCTTGCTGCCGCTTTGCTTGGCGAGCCTCCCCTTAGCTCCACGTGCTGAGCTACATCGTACCCCAGCTTTGCTCTCTATTTTTCCGGGCTTCAGGACAGGTGTAGTATCACCCAAACCAGCAACTCCTCTAAAAATCCCTCTATACCACTCCAACCTTTATTTCTTTAGTTATCTTGTGTGAATGTGTTGCATACACTGTTTTGCTTGTGTTTAATAAAACATCATTTATTCTTTCAACTTCTGTGTGCTCCTTGACTTGGTCTGACCCCGTAGACATAGGGTTCAAGATCTTGCTACGTTACCCTGCCTCTCATAACGCTAAGCAGTGCTCTGAGCTAATTTTCCCCACCGTTAGTTGAGCACAATTTGGTGTCCCTCCTGGGACCCCCAGTACACAGGGTAACATCTTCTTTCGTAATAGCTTTATTTAGTTCTTCTCTTTGCTCATCTGTAATTCTTGGTATCTCCCCTCTACTTATGTAATCTTTTATTCTATCTCTTTTCATTTGGTAAGTTCTTGGCTCTGTAAATAAATTTCTATAGAATCTTCCAAATGCTTTCTTAATTTCCTCCTGTTTCATCAACATTTTTTTGTTTTCATTTATCTGTAAAATCAAATGTTTTTCTTTTTCTTTTTTAACTTTATACGATAACCATTTATTCGTTTTGTCTGTAAGAAAAAAAATCTTTGTTTCGTAAATTTCAGTTATCTTTCTATTTCTTGTGTATTCTGCAATGATATTTGTTTTTGTAGTATTTTTATCTCCTCTGCTATCTTAGTATTTTGTGGAGAGGTTTTTAGTTGCATTTCCAGTTGTTTTATTTCATCTACTAATACTTGTTCTTTAGCTTTCCTTTCTCTTCTTGTTTTTATTTCTTGTTGTATTAGAAAGCCACGCATCACTGCTTTACTGGCTTCCCATACCTTTTCTACCAGGACCTCATTATTTAAGTTTTCTTCAAAATATCTCTCTAAAATTTCCTTTCCTTTTTCTATTATTTTCTCTTCTTTCAATAGATCTTCATTCATTCTCCACCTATATTCTTGCTTTTTGTCTTCTAATGTTAATATAAGTGGAGTATGATCTGATATGATTCTTGGAGCAACCTCCATCTTTTGTAAATTTTTAATTATTGTTTTGGTAGTCCAGATCATATCTATCCTTGACCATGGTTTATAAACTTCTGAATAATAAGTAAATTCTTTTTGGTCCCCATATAAGCTTCTCCATACATCTGCCAATGTCAGGCTATCTATTAATTCAAAAAAGGATGGCTTAATAGTTTTTAAATATCTTGCCTATGTTAAAGCTGTGCTGAACTACTAACAGTTGGTGATCGTATATGAAGGCAATCCAGAGACAGTGTGGTAGAGAGTGCTTTGGTATCGAGTAAAGTGTTGTTAGAGTGGAGACATAGGAGCTTACAGACCAACAACGTTGTCCATGGGGCTCATACAAAACTAGTGACCTAATTGAAGTGGCCAGATCCAGCAAACAACAAAACATTTAACAAAATTTAAACTCTATTCAGGGTGTAACTGGCCACCTACTCCGCTGTTACATTTGGTCTGGAGTGACCAGTGTCTTTGAGGGGAGTTTAGGGAGGACCATAGAAAAACTAACATTCATTATGGTAGGCTCTGTTCTCACACACATTGATGGTAAGAGCAAGACTGGATTAAAGCCCTGAAGCAAACAGGCAAACATTGTATGTTGACTGAAGGGTATAAGAAAGTGGATTTAGAGTACAGCAAATGAGTATAAAGGGCACGTGGGGGAGAAGGAAGAGGAAATAGGAAGCAAGGGAAGGTGGAGGAAGGGAGGGAGGGGAAGGAGAAGAAGAAGGGGAGAAAGGGAAGAGAAAGGCTATGCTCGGCAACTAAAGAAATGGGAAGGGAGGAGAAACTAGTTCCTTGAGGTGGAGGGGAAGGACAGACTTCAAAGTGTATGTATTTGATAAGAGGAAAGTCCTTTGATAAAAGGAAAAAGGGGGAGGGAGAAGGAGTTTGGAACTGGGAGGAGGAGCAAAGGTAGCATCAGGTATGGAGGAAAGGAAGGGAAAGGGGAAGAGAGTGAAGACAAAAGGGAGGCTGATGGGAGACAATGGAAGAGCAAATAAGAAAAGAGGTGGAGATGCAGTGTGTTGTGAGTGGGGAGGGTTTGAGAAAGGAGAAAAGCAATGTACTGGAGACAGAATAGGCTGGGCACCAGGGATATTTTAAGTAAGAGTGAGAATGGAGAGGCAGCCAGGGCTGGAAAGTTTAAGAAACAGGAAAGGTTGAGTCATAGCTTAGCCTAGTGATATTCAGATATGATGAAGCAGACTTAGTCTAAGAAAGCTTATGCTTTCTTTCTTTCAGTCTCAAAGATGCTACAAGACCTCTTTGCATATTGATCCAGAATAACACAGCTATGCCTTTGAATTCCACCTGCATAGTGACTGTTATAGAAGAAAGTTACCTACACCAAAATGGCCACCAACATTAGCAGAAAGGGCAGGGAGAAGGGCAAAGACCAGTGGCGTAGCTAGGTAGCAAGGGAGGCAGTCTGCCCTGGTGTCACTTTTTTGGGGGGTGGCACTGGAGAGAGAGAAGCCAGGTAGGGAGAAACAGCCTGGTCCAAACTTGATAAGCGGCAGCGGTAGTGGCGAATGAAGAAAGGTGGCTGGAGAGGGGAGTTGATGGCTTAATGGGAACCACATAGAAAGGATGCCGCCTGGACCTGGTGGTGGTGGAGCAGTGAGGCCAGCATGGGGAGCTTGAGAGAAAGCAGAGGAGGGGGAGGAGGAGGTGTGCTGGAGGAAGGCAAACTGGTGGTGAAAGGCAGCAGGCAGGGAGAAGCAGACAGAGGCTGGGCTCTTTCTCTTTCCTCCTCCACACCCCACTGTGAGGGAAACCCAGCTCCAGGACCAAGACAGGACCAGACTCAGAAAGCAGGTGGCAGCAGCAACGTTTGGGGGGAGGCTTGTGTCAGTGGACAGGTAACTGGAGAAGCTGGGTTCTTATGACTCCATTTCTCCTCTGGCAAGCTCCAGCTGTCCTGACCAAAATGTAGAGCACCTTTATGTATACAGGTATTATACATAATATACATATGGAGAGTGAGTGAGCATGTGTTCATCAGGCTTCCTCTTTCCAAAATGAGGAGAGGGCAAGTATACATGTGAGCTGGGATGGGAGGGGAGGAAAGGGGAGGGGAAGAAGAGTGTGGGAAATTGGCAGCAGCGGTGAGTGGAGCAGGGGAGAGAAGAAACCTACAGAAGTGAGGTAGCACCATTTTTGCATGAGCAGAGTGTGCACACAGTTTGCAAAAGCCCTGCAGAAGTCCTGCAAAAAGCACCACTTTTGCAAAAGCAAGGCCACAGTGGTAAGAACCTATTGGGCCCAAAAATAGTTCCAGGCAGTATTTGGGTGGTGGACAGAGATATCTAAAACAAATAAATATGCACTCTTCCCTCGTCTTCCCCCTCCCTAACTTCTGAAAGCCTAAGACTAGCAGCCATCTGCCAGGAACACTGGGTGACAGCAATTTCTGCCTTTCCGTCTCCACCAGTGGCAAAACGGGGGGGGGGGCGGTACACCCCCAACGGCCAAAGCTCTAGCTATGCCACTGGCAGAGACAAGATGGCAGGTCTCTCTCCACACCGTTACTTATCTGGATCTTTCCTTGCTTTGTTTGTTGTTTCTTCTTTTTGAGCTTTGATTCCTCTTTTTCCTTGGTTTCGAAGAACTCTCTTTTGACAAGGCAAGTAGGATATCAAGGGCTTCACAGAATTCAGCCTCTTCCTTGGCTGTGATGGCAATGTACAATGTTCCTTTGTCCCAAATTGATAGTTTGAGGGAACGACCCTGTCTGCAGTGGATGTTAGCTGCTCTTAGAGCAGTTGCGTAAGGGTGGAGGTCTTTTTCTTCGACACACTGTTTCTGGTGCTATGTCCTAGAATACTTGCATTGCAGTTCTGTTGATTTCAATAGAGTGAAGTGAGTCAAGGGCATTTAAAATTATCATTTTGGCAGGAGTGGGGGGGGAGCAAATTTTATTATTTTATCTCGGGATTTCCAGATGTTGGTTTCACAACACATATGTGATGAGCAATATCTCTCTCTCTCTTGTGCTGTTAAAGGTACAGTTGGGCTCGGTTGTGAAAACTGTGGTAAGAGTGCTTGGATCATGTCATTGACTTACAGGGACTCAGGGATAATCCTAAGGCATAGATTATTCCATCAGGATCTGTTTTGCAGATCGTCAGCCTTGCACTAAATTTGCATGTCTTGAAGGTCCTGTTTATTTGGGAGGTTTGCAGCAAGATCTTTATCTGCAGGGGCAGCAACTTATTTAGTTTAGAGGATATCACAGATAAACTTCAGGCCTAGCTGTGCTAGAGCAATAGCCACTAAAGTATTTAGGCCTTCTTGAAATTCTGCTCTCATTTGCTGTAGTATGGTTTTGAAGGAGCTTTCACTGGGACTACCTAGTTCTGTTTTGCTTTATTTAGAGGCTTCTTGTGTGAGTGCAGCAGTTAATCATCAATCTGACACATAAAAATCTTTCAGGCTTTTTGTGCATATGGGCGTTCATGCCATAAATCCATTGCTGCTGTTTTATTGAAATAGTATCACCAGTTTAAGGGTTTTAATTGGCTTTGGGTGGATCATGAAAGATGGTTAGGTGGGGTTAGGATTAGGCAGCCATATTGATGGATGTCTGTCCCCCTGCCAGAACAGGACTGTTTGGGCTGCCTACCAGAAGCTCAAAAGAGATGGAGCCAGCTTCACTTTCTTGGGTAGAGAGTTCCACAGTTGGGCTGATGTCACAGAGAAATCCCTGTTACGTGTACACCTCCTTTTATGTAGGTTTGTTCAAGAGTTTTAAGTTAAGGGCTTTGTCAAAAGCAAAAAGGAGGAAAAAGATACCAGATTTCAAGTCTTCCTTACTAGAGCAGCTGTAGTCCCTAAACATAAAATAATCCCTAAAAATAACCATACATAATTTATTCTTGCACCAGCAGCTTTTGACAGGGTTCGGTTGCACTGACGTGGGTACGTCCTGTGGTTCTAAAAAGGATTCAGTTAGGGCTTCTTCTGCACTTGCCACATGAAACTATACAATCGAATAAGGAAAATATATGTGTGCGTGTAAATCCTATCCATAAAATCACTCTTTTTGGAAGGTCCAATCAAAAATAAACGAGCAATGAGAATAACAAGAGACACAGTACAACAACCCAGACCAAACCTCATGTAGTGGCAAAACTCAGATGGTGCCACATTCAGGATTGGATCAGTTGAGGGCAAAGCTGGCTTAGAAAATGTTATATATATTTTACTCTCAGTCCTCAAAGAGGAAGAAGAATAATGTTGGCCCACAGTGTTGGCGCAGTGGACAAGTTTTTGTACCATCTCACATGCTACAAGTCTTCTTTTTTCCTTCATACCAATAATCAGCATTCATTCAGTTTGGTGGCAGAAAGTAAATGCACCCAAGAAAATTAATGGATGAAAGCTAAATATGGCTGTCCCAGTTAGAAGATTTAGCTGCAGAAGCAGATTTTCTAGTTTCAGCTATGCCTTGCATCATAGCCTGTTTACTTTGTATCATGTGATTCAACTGGAGCTATTGAGAACTGAGCCAGATACTGTCTGTGTAGCCTCGCTTTCATTCTTTATCATTCAGAGTATAATGGAATCTTTGGAAGACAGGATATAATGTTTGAGCCTATGAAGAATAGTCACAAATAGGGTGGAGGGTATGTACATATATATATAGAGAGAGAGAGAGAGAGAGAGAAAGTAATAGCAAAACTCTAGAGTTTGTGTTCAGGCATTCACAAATTGTGTAGCCTAAAGATATGGGAACCTGCTAGCCCCATCCCTCTTCATCACTGCTTCTGTCACTCTGTTCATACATCCAACTTATTCATGGAGCTTAGTGTATAAATGGAGGCTTTCCATGCAATCAAGAATACTGATTTGTCAGTATCCTGGAACATACAGAGATGCTTTGATGGGTGAAACAAACAGTCTTCCTTTAAAAGGTATTTTTAACTGAATAGTGTAATACTATAATTGTTTGATGACCATCTATGATACGGAGCCCTGGTGGCACACTGGTTAAATGCTGGTACTGCAACCACAAGGTTGTGAGTTCAGTCCTGCCCGGCTCCAGGTTGACTCAGCTTTCCATCCTTCCACAGGTCAGTAAAATGAGTACCCAGCTTGTTGGGGGCAATTAGCTAACACATTGTAAACCACTTAGGCAATTTCCACACGGGGTTTTTAAAACGGGGCAGAGTGTCCTCCAGGGAGGACGTCTGTACCTTAGAGCAGACTGGGTCGGACCTACTTAATGTAGATCCGCACCCCAGCCCGCTCCAGAACAACCCCAAGTGGTCGTCCAGCATGCTTTTGAAAGACCGCTAAAAACAGGTTTTTTAAAAAAGCACGGAGCGCTCCAGGGTGAGCCTGCTCCCTTGTGCAGATGTGCAGGCTCGCACCAATGCGAGCCTGCGATCTGCCAGGGACGGGCTTTAGGCTGGCGAACTTCAGCGGTTAGTCGAGACCCTGGACCAACCGGAAGCCACCATTTTCGACACCGGAGCAGTGCGGAACAACGAGCACACACTGCTCCAGAGCGGCGTGGGCCAGACCAGGGAGCCGAAAAGTCCGGTACGTAGCGTCACAGGGCGATTCCATCACCCCGTGCGGAAATGGCCTTAGAGAGCACTTAGCTGATAAGCGGTATATTGCTATTGCTATCTACTGTATTGGCTCTTAGCTATGCGTGTTTTAATCTTGCTGTATACCTCCTTCACTTTCCCTCCTGGGAGAAAAGCAGAATATAAATCAAATTAATCAATACAAGCCATCATTCAAAATTCTGGGGACAGTGAACAGGGTATAGTTGATCTGTGTTATAGACAGATTGCTGGACAGGATGTAAGGATGGTGGACAAGATAGGTAAAGCAGGATAAAAGTACAAAGATCTTTGAGGCAGTTACAGGGCAGACACATTTGAAAGCAAGGTTTAGATGTGCACACATGCTCCCCTTATCTCCAATTTAGGTCTGCGCAGGTGAGGATGTATGGCTACGTAGATTTAAACTCCTGGTCTAATTATGCAAATTCTTAAATCTCCCACTATTTGAGACTTGTTAAGTAGGAATACCCTAAATATACTTCTTATATCTCGTATACACTGTTCTATCACACAAATGATGAAATGTCACTACTTCTGTCTTAAGATAGTAATCTAGCTTGTAGATTTTCTGTATATTGAAAATGACCATTTAAAAATGCTATGATTACTGAACGATGGAGTAATCCAGCCATTAAGAAATTACTGCATTAACTCAAGGAAAAGCCTATTAAAAAAAAAAAGGCGGGGATCAAGATGTTTCCTAAGGCCAGCTTCCAACAAATGACATTGCATCACAGCAAGACAAATTTATTTTAACCTTCATAGAAATTGCTTTCACCCCAGAGGGATTCATGTTGTAACATGACAGTGCAATAAACATTGCACAGTTCAAAGGCAAATTATAGAACCCCATCCTTTTATAATGAAACTATTTTCTTTATATGTTGTGGTAACATCTGTAACAAAAATGCCTATTAAAAAACGAAAGAAGGAAAGAAAGAAAACTGTGATGTGACATTACTACTGTTGTGAAATAACCTACAAGGCTGAATTCCTTAGTAGTGCATTGATTAATGTGAACATTTGATTATTTTTTTCTTTCCAGATTGAAAAAAGAAAAGACTATAATTTCTATAAATTATAGTTAATTAGTGTAACCACAGAAACATCAAATACTGTCACTAAAGCTAGAAATCTTAAAACAATATTTTATGTACTTGTCACAGTTACGTACTGTCAACAACTGTATTTCAGATTGGCCAGGTAAAATAAATGCTCTGTGGCTGCACCCATAACTTTCTGTATGAGACATATGTATACATCATCTCCTGGGGCTTGTTCTGACTCCAAAGGAATGACAGCCTCCTTGCTACTATTGTGATCTACAAGTATGTTGCTATGTGGTTTCACTCTGGTTGGACTATGATTCGGTTCAAATCCCAACTTGGCCATGGAAACCTAGATGGTGACCTTGGGCAGGCCACACTCTCTCAGCCTCAAAGGAAGGGAATGGCAAACTTCCTCTGAATGAATCTTGCCAAGAAAAACCTGTGGTAGGTTCACCTGACAGGTTCACCATAAGTTAGAAATGACTTGAAGACACACCACAAGAGCGGCAAGCAACTGTTGGGTTAGCCCACAGGGAACCCTGAAGGGTTGCACCATAGCATTATTGCCCCCTTGGCATTCCCCCCCCCCCAAAATTGGGGAGGCAAAACTTCTTGGGGTGCTTTTAACTGTATCACCATGTTTGAGGCAATTTCACTCACCACCATCACCTTGTTTTGGCATGTACCAAAACATGAAATGACAGCCAAAGCAAAACAAGGCAAGTAGTCCTGAAAGCATGGCAGAATATCAATAGCATCCTTCTCAGATATTTGCGGGTGCTATTTACCATGTACATGCAAAAGAAATTAGTTCCCTAGGAATATTTTTTAACTCTTTGGAGGGTACAAAAACAGTCTTGGAGCCCATGGGTTGCTCCTTGCCCACTCCTGCTATATAGAGTGGTGTTTGGAACAAACCCACATGAAGCTGGAGGAAATTTCCCTATACAGCATGGGGAAGTTCCGTCTCATTTTGATATTTTCCTGTCATTCTTCAATAAGTATCTTCTAAATATTTAGCAGTTTTTCCAAAAACAGCCCATAGCAAAGTATTTCCACCTGCTGGCAAGAAAATATCAGGATTTTCAATGGAACAGAGTTTCTGAAAAGCAATGTTTCGCTTTCCTTGTCCTTGCTATAACTCCCTAAAATACTTCAAAATATCCATGATATTCTTTAAGAAATAATTTAAAAATCTCATCCACATCATTCAGCACTGTCATATAACAGTACTATTTTTGTTCTTGGATCTTTTCCATCTTTCAGATTTTTTTCTAACAGTAAGCTGCACTTACCTCACTTCTAGTAACTTCAACAACATTTTGTATTTCATATTTGGTCTGACTAAAGAACACAACCACATCAAATTCCATCATCTCTACTTGCCTTTACTGTGTCATGTTGTTGGTTTTGTCGTGCACATTCTTCCACTGTAGGGCAGCTAAACTTAATAATTATAAGTACATAGAAGGCAGAGAGCTGTATTAGTCTGCCCATACCTTGATTGAATAGTTTAATTTAAAGTTACAAAATTATTTACCTTTTCTTTTTCTGTATCATAGCACAGTAGAATGTGATTTTTAAACACACAAGGGAATATATAATTTTCTACTCTGGACAATGTAATAAAGGGAAAATATTGATAGCAGCTACTAACCATCATCTTATATGGTTGTTTGGGTGTCCAAAATAGTTTCCTTGTCCACATAGGTAGCCAAACCAAAATTCCACCATTGATAACTGCTAGGTTTAACAAGGCACAATACTTCCAACAGAACAATAACATTGATATTTTGATTAGCAATGGCTCTAGCTACAGTGTAATCCCACTGGAAGCAAGAAAAATTTCTGCATGGAAATAAATTATTAACCACTGCTGGCTCAAACCAATAAATAAACAAAAGTATATACCCTCAAACAGTCTTTTCTCCTTCATGCCTTCTTTTAAGGAGTTACCTGTAGAGTAGCTATCTGGATTTGTGCAGTAAAACATCATAGCAAAGCTATGCCAGCCAAAATTCCCCTGGTGTGAATAACTTTAATGGTAATTTTCATGTCCCTTGTATTACTAAAAAACAAACTCTAATAATCTAAGGCTGGTAGGTAAATACAGCTTACTCTTGTGTTTCACTTACAAAAGAAATGGCACTCACTCACAAACAAATGTGTGGGGAATTTCAGCCACAGGTTATTTGATCCTCTGCATTGTCATACCTGAGTGCACTCATTAGACAGAATTTGGCAAAAACATGTACTTGTTAGCAGTTGGTATGCACACTAAGTTTATAACCTTTCTTCTGTTTACTCTCTGAGACATAATGTGATGTGACAAGGTGTAACACATCACAGATGTGGTGTGTCAGCTGAGGAATTTCAAGAGGAGCTGTTTTCTTAGGCTTGAAAATAGATGACTTTAAAACAAACAGTGCTTCCTGGACTTTAAGAGTTAAGGGGGATATTTTATCTTTATCCCCTGTCCAATGTTTCAAACAGAATATTGATTAACTGTTGATTTAGAAAATAACTACCCGGTCACGTCTGAAACAAATAGGTATAACCTATATATGTACTATTAGATGTGCCTCTACTTTCTATAAACATTCTATTAGATTAGCAACGAGATTAAGCAAATTTGAAATGTCCCCTAGTGAAGGTGCTGTGCTTTCAGTCCAGTAACCGGCAAGAATTTTGGAATCCAAATCTTTTCCTAGATCGTGCAACTATCCTAGTGGTATCAATCCAGAGCAAAGACTCTTTTAAAGAGGAGAGGTGAGCCTGGAGCAGAGGAGGCACCTCTGAGCAGCTCCAATAGTTGGCATCAGTTCTCTGCTTCTACTGAACTCACAAAAAATCACTCTATAAATTCTAGAGGAAGTTCAAGTGCTAACTCCAGAGAACAAGTAAATATGAAGACGGTTGACTTGTAGGAACTAGGCAGAAGGACAGATGCCTCAATCTCTCCATAGGAACATAAACAGAAAAGATAGAAGATGGAATAGGAACTTATTCCAAACCCGCATTCTGTTCACACATTATGCTATAGAAGCACTAAAGGGTTGTGGAAGGTACAAGACTTCTCCTTCCATTATCATAAGAGAGTAAAACTATGTTTAGTACATATTTAGAAAAGGTGCTCCTTCAAGTGGTGAAAGATGTCTACTTGTCAGAGCACTTCCTTTTCCTCTATATTTTGAATGTAACATACCTTGTTTTCTAATTGGTCATTGAGAGATAAACACATGCTTCATTTGCGAGTCTGATTTCTGAGGAAATCTTATTTTGGGAGTGTTTATTGTAGAGAATGCACATTCCCCTTAATGTGTTGTGTGACCTTAAGATGTTCTGTCATGAGGCAGTGAAGGAGGAATACCACTTCTACCCTCTGTGCTGTTATGAGCATATGTATTTTTAAAAAAGGTATGCATTTCATTTAAAAAGCCTGGTGCTCAATGAATAGGAGAACCGTTTTAATTTATCACATTTTTTAAAATAAAAGTGTTTGATTAATCAAATAACTGAGGCAACCGTACTAATAAAAGCAAAATGCCCCTGAACATGTACAGAGTTGAATTTCTCTCAATTTTGAATGGCCATAAATTTGGATCAAAGGAAGTTTTGGCATTCACACCTCTGGGTTTTGTTTTGGTTTTTATGTGAAGAATTTGTAAGAACAAATATCCCATAATATAAAAGCAAAGGATTTAAATATAAATTGTTCCTTGCCAAAGACTTATCCCATGTTTATGTAGATATCTGTCTTACGCATCACTCAGAATAAAGGGTAAGATTTCTTTAAAGTCTGTTCTGCAGATTGTTCTGTAAGTGCCATATCTGCATTATACAAATGTCACTCAACACAGTTTTGGAAAAACTTTCATCACTTATCTAAAACAGATGTTAAACAGGAGCAATGTATCATATTAAAATATGAAAACACAGTCTTTACACCTAAAACATCAGTCTCTTTGTGTTTGTCTTGTTTCAGAACCTTCAGATTGATTAGCCTACAGATTACATCAGAGCATCAGGCATAGGATTTATTTATTTTTAATTTCCCTGATGTTTCAGAGACAAAGTCCTGGTATCATCTATGGTGCAAATACAAACAATCCATTAGAGTTAAAATTCTATCTCATAATACAAACCAGGCCTACAAATGGCTCAAGACTGCAAGCATAGCATTGTTTTTAATATCTACTTGAAACTCTTTCAGTGAAAGTTACTGTGCATGCATGGTATCTTTTGAGCGTGTATTGTCATTTTTTAATGAGCCACCATGATATAATGGTTTCAATGTTGGACTAGGACTCAGTGAGAGCATGGTTCGAATGCCCACTCAGCCACAGAAACCCACTGGGTGACCTTGGGCAAGTCATTGCCCCTGAGCCTTAGGGGAAGGCAGTGGCAAAACACTTCTGAACAAATCTTGCCGAGAAAACCTCATGATAAGGTTGCCATAGGTCATAAATCACTTGGAAGGACACAACAACGTGTTTTTTGCTCCTACTTAGTCATAATTTGCTCATAATTGGTAGGTCATCCAGAAGAAACTCAGTCTTTCTAGCCTGTGCCTCATCTCCTTAGCTATTGTTTGTACAGGGTTACAGAGGAGGCATGACTTTACTAAAGTGGAGGGGGAGGTGAGAGGGGACAGGCTCCTGAGACCCCACTCTTAAACACCTGGGAATAAGTTGTATTCGGTGAGACATACTTCTGCAACATGATTGGACTCCCAACCTGATTTGGAAATTCTATTTATCCATATTCTTTTTAAAGCCTTTGGGCACTGTGCCCACAGAAAGTAATATTAGGTGCTGGCATGTGTGTGCAACAAAGCACTTGGACAAGAAATGGGCCATAAGAATACAACAGAGAAGCCAAAGCTTATATCTGCTTCACTAGTAGCCATGCACCCTTTTGTAAATTACAAACTGTCAGTCATGGTTACAGAGTGTGTTTAAAACTAGTCAAGTTCTTATACTCAAACCTCTTTTATGTCTCCTGCCCTAAAGGTACATTTAGAAAGGAAATCTCTACAACCTTCTCTGATGTAGCATTTTTCCACTGAACACTGAAAGGTGACTCGTAGCTTTTTTTAACATCCACATCATCCACAGCCATTTACGTACTGCACAAGCTGCATGAATGTTTTTTTTAAATCAGTACGTTATTCATTTTTTAAAATCCTAAATGAGTTATGTCAATGCATATATATCCAGTCCAGAGGTAATGCTGCAGGCCTTAAAGTGATGTCTTACAAATAAGGAGCCAGCATTGAAAGAGTGTTGTTTTCTCCCTTGTAAATTAGTAATTATCACTTAAAATAATATGTATATTGATGCTAACCATGGTAATTGTTAATCTGCTCCCTTGTAACCATGGTTTGCGAGCTGTTTTAAACTGTGCTTTCAATTTTCAGTTTTTAAAGGATTCCTGCTTTTTGTTAACTGCAATTATCAGCAGTACATGTCTAGCTCTATATCTCAAGTTAATACCAGTAAGATGAGGGAGGGAAAATCCTGAAGTTGGTTCCTGAATTACAAACTTGGTTTGTAAGAAAACAATCCTCGCACACACACAAAATATTTAATCTATAGTTTTTAATATTGGACAAATTTTACTTGTGCCCGTGGGCCAATGGACAGTGGCCACAGCTGACAGATACTAAAAATATCTTCATCACAACTTTTGTTTGGTGTGACAAACATATTAAAGAGACCAAAAAAGACAAAAATATTAACATGGGTAAAGGACATATGAGGGAGCAAAAAGCATGGATTTGGCAGAAAGATAATCATCAGTTATTTTGGAGAAGGAAGTTTCACACAAACACAGAGGACAATATTGTAGTGATTTAGGCAAGAGCTGTAGAATACAGGAACCTGGAGGCAACAGACAGAAGAGGAAATGGGAGAATTGTTGGGGAAGGGGGGATAAATCAAAAGGTGGGTTTTTTTTATATGTTTTGTTTCATTTGGAATGGTAGAAAGAGCAGCATATTAATGTAAAGAAAGAGTCAGAAGACTGTTATAAATTGATAATGAAGATAGACAGGAAGAATAATAATATGGGATGGTACCAGGAATTGGGTGGGGATAGGATCAGGAAAGAAGTATGAGAAGGCTTAGATGAGAACAGGTAATTCAATGTCAAGTGAGCCAAAGGAAAGAGGAAAGTATTGATGAACACACAGGGAGAAGAAAGCTATATAAGGGAAGTGTTGAGGGAGAGATTTAGAGAAATTCAAGTTGAACAGTTCTAGTTATATCATGGAAAACAACACAATTTTAAATTCCAAATAAGAGAATGAAAGTGTGAATGAAAGTTTTAAATTCCAAATAAGAGAATGAAAGCGAGAAGAGATAGGCTGATCACATTCTTAAAGTTGGCGTGCATATGACAGTAAGTGTTGCTTAGCCAAGGAAACAATAGTGGAAAAGAGGCAAGAATGCATTTGTAATGGGTAAAATTACCAAATTTCCTTTTTTTTTTCCTGTTTCCATATTTGTGTGGAAACAGATACAAGAATGCAAATGGATTTAGAAAACCAGGGCTTCGTGTAAGAGAGGCAAAGAATTTTTCAGAAGATTGGCATAAATGGATTGCATGGAAAACAGGGTTGAGGTAAAACTGTAGAGGTGGATGTTACAGAATGAAGTGATTTGGGCCATATCTGCACTAAACTGTTATAGCACTAAACTGTTATGGCATTATTATTCCACTTTCAACATCCTCCCCAAACTGCAAACCCCAGGATTCCACAGGATGTTGAAAGTGGAATAATAGCGCTGTAACAGTCTAGCGTGGAAATGACCTTGTCCCAAATGTTCAGTGCCTTCTGGCCCTAAGTTGTTAGCAGTGTGCTAACAGTTCCAGGTTGGTTCCATTCCTTAGTTCTGTTGGAGAAGGGCTCAGCAATAACATTTGTCCATGGGAGAGGCTGCTGAAAGAAACTGACAAACTCACATTTAATGTTCAAGGCAATTAGAATCATTTTATGATCATTGTTATTACTGTTTTTTTTACATCAAGCCTAGAATGTAAATGTTCTCTTGGAATTTTGCTCTGATGCTTTTTCAGTATTGCTGGATGCAAATAGCTGTTAACTTTCTGAACTGTCTGAAGAGTATGAGACCCTGCAGAGAGCAGTACTAATGTGGAAGTGCGCAAAGGCCCTGTTGAGAACTGAATCTCCCATGTTTGACTCCAAGTATATCCCCCTGCTTAGGAGAGGATGAGTATTGTACTTAGTTTGAGATGCAAACTAAAAGGTTTTTATTATCTAAAATTAATTGATCTGATTTCAAAATATACAGTCCGCCCTCCACATTTGCAGGTTTGACATTCATGAGTTTGATTATTTGTGAGCATGCATGTCTCCCCCCCAATTCTCCTTTTCCCTTTCCCATGCATTTTGACCCTGCATGGAGATCTTATGCTGAGGCAAAATGGGTGGGAATGGGATAGGGGGCTCCAAACAGCTTTCCTTTCCTCCTCCGGAGTTCCCCCTGCTTCCCATGCATTTTGACCCAGCACAGAGAACTTGCACTGAGGCAAAATGGAAGGGAATGGGGTCAAGGGGAAGCTCCAAAGAGCCTTCCTTTCTTCATCTGGAATCCCCCCCTTCCCATCCATTTTCTCCATGCTGGGGCAAAATGGATGAGAAGTGGATAATGAAGGCTCTTGGGAACCTCCACTCCACTCCATTCCCTTCCATTTTGCATGGGAACAGGAAGGGAGGAAGCCCAGGCAGGGAGTATGAGTGGGAGCAGGTGGGAGAGTTATTTCCAATTTTCCATTTTAGCAAGGGTTCTATGCCCTGAATCTTCGCAATTGTGAAGGGAGGACTGTACTAGCTTAAAAATTTAAAATAATAGCATATCCCCAGAATCCCATAGAATCCATGCCAGGTTTCAGATTCACATTCTCTTTTTTGCTGTTATAAATTGGAATTTAAATTGTAACCGCACTGTATTTAGTACATATCTGTTTTTGTAATGTTGTCAGTCTTTTTTTAAAAAAAATCATCCTGTTTTGCAGTGATAAAAACAAAACAGAATCAAGCTCTTAGTGTAGAATTTGGTCCCTTTACATTCTTTGTTCTCTCTTCATTACACCTGAATTGCTTTTACCATTGCTTTCAGAATCATTTTCATGGTCTGTAGAGGAGAAAGCATGGTGTTTCTATTCTGACATATGATATGGTTAACCTGTATGCTCTTTGCAAAATGCTGCATATAGAAGATGTTACATAAATTTAAGTTTATACTACATATTTTATACATCTTAGATTATGCTGGGCAATCAAATGGGTATATTATTGACAGAAATGACAATGCCTTGTGCTTTCTATACAGTGGAGATATAGCATTACCATCTTTTTTTCTCAGGAGTGGTGATGGGATGAAAATTGCCTGTAATTTTCAGAGATAACAGCTTATTTTCATTAGGATGTGCTTTGCATACTCCAGTTTGATTGCTTGAAATGTTTACTGGATCAGAAAGCCAATTTAATTTCATCCAAGGTTAAATGTTAAGTTTTAGTCTCATGACCATGGATTAGCAAATTAAATGCCCATGCATTGCTTCATTTCCTGGCTGCAGTGTCATATAGTTGGTTTTGCAGTGCTGTGTGTTACTAACCACTCTTTCAGCAAAAGCCTTGAGGGGCACAGGTGGGCAAGGTTGTTTCATTGGAGTCACCTGTGGGGTCCTTAGGTATCTTTTAGCCTGACCACGTCCTGATAACCATATCTGGTGAGACCTCAGTTGCTGACAAGCTGAAGAATGTGAACACCTGTACATGTTAGGTGTTTAAGCGCAAATCAGTTTTGAAGCAACAAGAAAGGGTGAGCATCTGGGTCAGATTTCAGTTACTTGTCAGCTAAATGTGTGCACTGGGCCATTAAAAATTTGGCCAGGCATATCTTGTCAGTTCAGCCTTTTATTCTGTTCTTACAGGATAGCTATAACTTTAAAGTTAAAAGCCTTGTTATTGAGGGAAAATTGTGACGTTCATATGTATTTTAGAGGTCAACACAAGTCAAGAAAATGTTTCAGCTATCAGTTATGTCTACTGCCTGTTGAGACTTCCATTCAAAAAACTGCAAAGCATGCAGGAATCTCAAACTTTAAGAGTCTCAAAATAGTCTCAAGGAAAAGTTTGCCTGCATTATTATGGAATGCAAATTAAAGATGAGCAGCATGTCAGCCTGAAATATATTTGTTTCACCTGGCTTAAATTTGACATATCTAGTTCTCATTAGCTATTCACATTTTTCGTCAAGAGGCTACATGCACGTAGCATCATTATTGTGAACATTCTTTTAAGATGTCTTATTTTCTTGTTTAAAATGAACACTATAGAAGAAAAACCTTTTCAAATAAGTGTCAGTTCTTCCGACACAAAACATCTCAAAATGTTTTGCTACTTCTTTTGCTAATAATAATATTGTTTATTTAGCCTTGAGCCACAATCCAGATTCAGTTCTGGGCTTAAGTCCTTAGGAGTCTTTCAGCATACATAAAACAAGATACTATAATAAAGTTTTTTATTTATAATCATAAGATTTTTTTTCTTACGATGGTGAATGTGTTAAGGTGAGGAATTAGCAACAGTGATGGTTGTAGGTAAGCTCTTTACCCGTTTATGTTAGTACAGTAAGTGGGTACCCTGAAAATCCCCCCATAAATTAAAGTTGACTGAATATATTTACAGATTTTTTAAATTACCCCCACACACACACACACATACTTTCAATAAAAAACTAGTGAAAACATAAAACTAAAAACAATGAAAGAATACGTACATCCCAATATAAAAAGCAATGGGAAGAATAAAAACACCAATCATCATAAAATCATACAGCTGGAAGAGACCAAAAGGGTCATGCAGTCCAACCTCCCGCCATGCAGTAATGCACAGTCAAAGCACCCCCATCAGATAGCGATCTAGCCTCTGTTTAAACATCTCCAGAGAAAGAGACTCTACCAATAAAAAAGTAGTTTGAAGCTTCTGAAGCTTTACTACTGTTCTGCAGGTAATGTGTACCTTCAAGTCAGTCAGTTTATGGCAAATCGTACAATAAACCTATCATGAGGTTTTCTTGGAAAGATTGGTTCAGAAGGCGTTTACCATTGCCTTCCTCTTAGACTGAGAGAGCTTGACTTACTCTAGGTCACCTAGTGGGTTTCCATGACCAAGCGGGGATTTGAACCCTGATCTGCCAGCATCCAACACTCAAACCACTACCCCAGGCTGGCTCTCGATACTGTGTTATGGGCCCATTCAATTTCATAATCAAGATGCAGATTCTGTATTCTCTGAGGACAGTCCCACATAAAACAACGATGAAAATCATCAAGTCAGAATGTTACTAGAGATGGTTTACAGTCGCAAGGTTATCTCTGTTTAGATGAGATTAATTTGGTTTGTAAGACTGAACTAGTGAAAGCTATTTCATGCCATGAAAACAATCTGAACTATCATATTGTAATTTAGACCTATGTTAGGTTGAGTCCAACTTGCACAGACTGTACTACAATCTTCTTTTTTTTTTAATCGTTTTGTTCAATTTCCCATATAAAACATACATTTGTAACTGACAGCTTAATTGAAATGTTTCTGCTCTTCCACACTGATCTAGTTTTCATTATCAATATTTCTTATCATGCTTATAATATTGTACTACATTTAACTGCTAATATTACTCATTGATTCTTGCCTTTTCATCTCCATATTCCCACCTCATGATACATACACTGTAGCCCCCTCCTAATGTATCTTAAATCATGAATTACAGATTTCCATCTGGTTACCCAGCAATTACCCACAACTGTTTACAATTTGCCATTCTCTTTGTATCACATCATCTGATTTCCCTTTTAATCTCTGAGAGACCATATCAGCATTAAGTGTACCCCACCATTGTTCTATTGTAGGTATTTGCTGAGTTTTCCATAACTTAGCATATTCAATACGTGCTGTTGTTATCATGTAGAGCAATATTCTCCAATGTTTCTTTATACCAGCATCTTCTAATGTATCAATCATATTTAATAGATACAATTCCGGTGTCTTAACAAACTGAACTTTCATTAATGCACATATTTTTTTGTGTATTTCGCTCCAATATTTCTTAGCTTTTGGACATGTCCACTGCATATGATATATCGTACCAACCTCGTTCTGACATTTCCAACAATGCCCATTATCTGTTTTGTATATCTTTTTCAATTTATCTGGTGTCATGTACCATCTATGGAATAGCTTATAATAGTTCTCTTTCAAATTCTGAGCTACTGTAAATTTCTGTGTTTTTTTCCAGCTCTGCTCCCAAGACTCTAGTTGAATTGAATGTCCAATATTTAAAGCCCATGCAATCATTGTTGCCTTTACTGTTTCTTCCTACCTCTCCGGTTGCAACATTTCTTGATATATTTGAGCTAGTAAATGAGGCGGATTTTCGAACAGTCGTTTAATAACTCCAGTTTCTCTTTTAAGTCAATTCCATATATTTTTATGTCCATGTGAAACCTTTCTGCTAATTGTCTGTAAGGGAACCAACTCAATATTATTCCCTCTTGTTCCAATTTTTCTCTTGATTTGATTGTAAGTTTATCGAACGTTGATCTCTCAATTATATCTTCATATCGCAGCCATTTATCTGTATCTATCCATCGGCCGAAAAAAGCCTCTTGGGATGAGACCCAAGTGGGGAGCTGCCGTATGTTTTTAGTTTTATAATCCTCCCAAATTTTCAAAAGTGATTTCCTGATATAGTGATGTGTGAAGTCTTTATCTATTTTTGCTTTATCGTAAAACATATAGGCATGCCACCCCATTCTCAGGTCTGCTCCCTCCAATGCCAACGTTCTCGTATCTTGTAGGTCCACCCAGTCTTTTATCCACATAAATGCCGCAGCCTTGTAATATATTTGAAAGTCTGGTAGTCCCATTCCTCCTCTAGTTTTTAAATCAGTCATATTATTCCATTTTATCCTAGGTTTTTTCCCTTACCATATAAACTTAGTTAATTCTCTCTTCCAATGTATGAAAGGTTTCATATTCGTTATTATGGGGAGGCTCTGAAACAAAAAAATCATTTTTGGCAAAACGTTCATCTTTATTGCAGCTATCCTCCCCAACATCGACATCAAAGTCCAAGTTTCTAACTCTTTTTTTACTACAATCTTCTGATAATCATAAAATATGAAAAACAGAGGTTGGGTTCTGATTCTGCTGCATAAAGCACTTGATTAACTCCTACAAAAACAGGTCAGACTTGAAAATGCTTAACAATGGCTGGATTATGTTTTTATGATCATCACAATGGCTAGAGAAAAACTAGTGATGCTGCACTATGTTAAGATAGAGATTATTGTCATTAGTTGTTGCTTCATAAAAATGATCCATAATTAAGCACCTGCTTTTGTTACTGTTGTTGTTGTTGTTTTTATATTTATTCATTTGTATCCTGCCTGTATTACAAAATTGGGACTTAAAGCATACAATTTAAAAAAAAAAAAACAGCATAGCTAAAAACATACAAAAAACCTTGAATATTAGAGTAGAATTAAACTGTGATATTATTTAAATAACTTAAAGCCACTCTTAAAAAGACAAAATGTAATTAAAAGATATAAAAATTCAAATTTAGAACAATACAGCACCCTCAGCTCATTCTTCAAAAATGTTCATTTTTGAGAGCCAATCAGGATAAAACGGTCTTTGCTGGGTGGTGGAAGGACAGAAAGGAGGGGGCCGTTCTGGCCTCCCTGGGAAGGGGATTCCAGAGTCTAGGGGCAGTCACAGAGAAGGCTCTCTCTCATGTGTTTATAACGGCGGTAGAGCTGAGAGAAGGGCCTCTCCTGATGATCTCAGGACTCAAGCAGGCTCATATTAGGACATAACAGTCTGCCAGACAGCCTAGACTTGAGCCATATAGAGCTTTATAGTTAGGCATTATTTTTCTGGATGTTCCGTCACAGTCCCTAATCCCAACATCTCTCTTCACATTCTTGCTCCTGTATATGTGTGTGCACATTTTAGTATGACTGTTACAATCATCTATTGCTTGCAGTCATCACAACATTTTTTTCTCATTTTTATTAAAACTGTTTCTGTGTTTTATATGTGACTCCGTGGTATTTTACAGTAATTAAAACAATGGCAGCTTTAAAATACAGCACATAAAACAGCACAAGGCAGATAAACAGCCAGCAGCAATATTTAAAATGCTTGATCAAATAAAAAAAAAATATTAGCCTGGTGTTTAAAAGTTAATTGGGTTGGCTCCAAGCATGCCTCCTCAGGGAGAGCATTCCACAACAAGGGCATCACACCTGAAAAGTCCTCTTTCTTTCCCTCTTTGACTTGCTTATTAACCTAAGTCTCACCTGCAATAAAAAAGGCACTTTGAAGAGAATTTCAACTAACATGAGAATGCAGGATTCAAGAAATGTGAGTTGCAAGTGTCATGTACACATGTGGTCACACAGTTCCAAAAGTGTTTGTGTACATGTGTGTGTTAAATGCTTTTGGAACTGTGTGCAACCGTTTTAAAGTCTGCAATCATTTAGTCATTCAGAACAGGACTGGGGCAACTGTATGGGTCTGGGAGCCCCATTAGTTCGCTAGGAGACTTCGGGAGCTTGAACCCCCACCACACTCCCACTGCAATATTACACATTTTTGCTCTCTGGTGCCCTGTAGGGGCTGTGGAGGGCATTTCTGCCATGCTTTTAAGCTCCCTTTGGCCATTTTAGGCCCAGGAGTTTTTTAGTTTGTTTTTTTCCAAAACAGGAAGTTACTTCAGTATATCAAATTATAAGGAAAGAGAGACTAACCTTTGGAAAAACTTTCAGACAGTAAAAGCTGTTTGACAGTGGAATAGAACAATGCTACTCAAAATGGCAGTCTGTGGAGCAATGCCAGTACATAAATCATCTGCTTCTGATCCCTGAAAAGTTTCCAGGAAAGAAACACTTATGGCCAATAGGCAGAAATACTGTACCAGTTCCTGCACCGGATAGCTTAACCTCTGGACTAAACTATTTTGGAAGGTGGTAGATTCCTATTGGACATTTTTAAACAGAGATTAAATGGTGACCTCTCAGAGGTGCTTTAGTTTAGGATTTCTGCAGTAGCGGAGGATTCAACAAGATGGACCTCGGAGTCCTTTTGAACTACAGTATAATTTTTTATCTTTTTAACCTGGAGGGAGTAAAGGAACACAAGCTCCGTCTGAATTGCAGCTCAAACCAATCACACCACTTTTTCACTCAGCTCTTCCCCAGACAACTTAGGCTAATTGTTGTTGGATAGTTCTGCTAGTTAATCAAGATAGAGTGAACTCTGTAGTGTAGTCCAGTGGTTCTTAACCAGGCGGTCTGTGAAGTTTTGCTGCAGGAAACCAGCAGTAGCAACAGGGATATGGCAACAGAGGGGGTGGGTACCAAAACTGCCCCCTTGTTTGTAAACAAGGGAGAAGTTTGGGCACATACAAACACTTGCCACCATGCCCCTTTTGTCAGGGACGCAGTAGCAGAGGGTATAGGTGCCAAGAGACACAGTGGCAGGCATCTATGCACACCCAAACTGCTCCCTTGTTTTGGCACCAACACACACACCTGCTGCTAACAAAAGAGACCAGGCATCAGGTGTGTGTGCCTGCTCAAACTGTGACTCTGGAGACCAGGGTTGGAAGCCCCACTCAGCCACAGAAACCCACTGGGCAACCTTAGGCAAGTCACACTTTCTCAGCCTCAGAGAAAGGCAAAAGCAACAAATCTTGCTAAGAAAACCCCAATGATAGGTTCACTTTAGGGTCGCCATAAGTCAGTTTTCAAGCAGAGAGACATGACGCCTAGAAAGAACCTCTTCCTGTCAGCAGCACTTTGTTGTTGTGTGCCTTCAAGTCACTTATGACTTATGGCAACCCTAAGCTGAACCTATCACGGTTTTTTTTTTTTTTTTTGTGCAAGATTTGTTCAGAGGGGGTTTGCCTTTGCCTTCCTTTGAGGCAGAGAGAATGTGACTTGCCCAAGGTCACTCAGTGTCTGAGTGATTTGAGAGATTTGAATTCTAATCTCCAGAAGTCTTTAATAAATAAATATTTGAATATTTAAATACTTGAATATTTAAATCTTGAGTTAAGTGTTGGAGGTCTCTGGCAACAATTTATATTTACAGGGGTTCCCCATTAATGAAAAGGTTAAGAACCACTGGTGTAAGTCTATTCTTAGAGCAATTTGCTCATATTTAAAATCTGTTAAGCAGCATGTTCTCATTATTCACCTGCACCAACATTGCAGTACAGTCTTGTAAAGTACATTTGCTGAAATTTTCAAAGAAATAAAAAAAAATGTAGATGTGCTGATCCACGAGTAAAAAATTGCCCTATATCTATTTGATAGTTTCCAGTAAAATAATCCCATTGAATCAATGAGAACTTGGTAGGCCAACTCTTAAATTCCATTGGTTCTAATTGTGAATAATAACTGGATTTAGGCAAAAATTCACAATGTGGCAATACCTTTCCTAGGACCAACTGAAAATACTACAAATGTATGCAAACTTCAGAATTCTCTAGAACTACTTTATCATGCTAGGTAGTAGAAAACTGCCGTCCCCTAAATTCTTTTGTGCTACTTAGGCCAACAGAGATTTCTGGAGAACTCAAATTCTTTCACACTCTTTTGTGGGACATTCATTGGTCCTAATAAAGCAATGGCCTACTTGTGGTAATTTCCTTTCTAGATATTAAGGTCAGCTTAAGGTGGTTGGAGCCTAGAAGAGTTCCAGAATCTCTTTGTGCATGTGTGTAAGCAATTTCAGAGTGGCAGCACAGAAATCTCATGAATAAATTATAAAATAAAAAGAGAAAGTACAGTAGAAAGCAGCATGCAGCTTTTACCATGAGTACATTCCACTCCAGGCCATGCCATCCCACTCCATCTTGCTTCCATGGGAGGAAGGGAGACCATGAAGAGACCTGGAAAGGGCCAACAGATGTTCCAGGGCCAAAGAGTGGACTCCAGATACACATGGCCATGGTGCATTTAGTCCTCATGCCTCAAGGATAGTACACCCTTATTAGACATCAACCTTGTTAGTGAGGGAGAATGTGAGAAAGAATGTGGAAAAGAAACAAAGTGAGGTAGAATTTCTACTTGCAACATTAA
Source organism: Cyclura pinguis (assembly GCA_030412105.1). Lineage (NCBI taxonomy): Eukaryota > Metazoa > Chordata > Lepidosauria > Squamata > Iguanidae > Cyclura > Cyclura pinguis. Next base: position 178,211,932 of record CM059599.1, read on the forward strand.
GAATGCGCAGTCACAGAACAGAATGGTCTGTTGTCCATTGTAGTATGTCGTGCATCTGGTGCAAAGCATACATGATGAGACTGTATCTCGATCTCTATTTTCTGCAACATTAGACCTATATCAGCCTGAATATTTTAGTGTTGCTAGAGAGGTAATAACTGAAAGCAATAACTCTGTTGTTGCCCCTCAGAGGTTTTCATTCAACATTAAGAAAGTACACTGCCATCAACAGCAACAACACCCCACACATATATAGTACCTATTGTGGTCAGCTTATCCTGAAGTCCTTTTCCATGAGAAATTATTCCATGATTTTCAAAATGCCATCCTATGCACCTCTACATGGAAGTAAATACAACTGGACATAATGCGGTCTGTTTTGAGTAAACGTGCAGTATGAGACTCTCATGCGATTGTGTCTCTGGTTTTACAGATGTTATTGAATGAGAAAAAGGAGAGTGGGAAATCCAAAATATTAATTAGAAATTAATCACACTGGAAGTTTCCCAGTTTTTCAATAATGTGCCATTCGTTTTGGGAAGAGAGGACCATACTGCTTAGTACTGACTTACATGTATCAATATTTTGAGGTGTATAAAAAGATCTACAAAACTCCTTTTAGCTAAGATTTTCTCTCTGACTGGGAATCCTTGTTGTAATTTTACAAGTACTTTCTCCCTGAGGTTATTTCCAAGTAATGTAGAAGTAGGATCCAAATCCTGTCAGCCTTCATTCACCCTCGAATCAGTGTGTCTCATGGGATTTCTGTTGCTCATCTTGGCAAGCTTATTTATCTAGGTCAAGAATAGTTTGTTATATCCCAGCAAAAAGAAATAGATACTCTTCAGTATTCTGATTCCCTGTCATAGTTAGCACTACATGTATGTCATAGATGCAGTGTTTTCATTGAAAAAGAGCCTAAACAAGTTTCTAACTTCAGGCTATAACTCTAATCCTCCATTTTTACATTGCTTTACAGTCTTGTAGTAAGTATTTCTCTGCTTATCCCATTTCTGTGAAAGGTGTTTTTTGGGTTTTTTATTTGTTTGTTTGTTTTTGAGCAGGCAATGATCAGAATCTGATTCAAGTAGTCCATTAGGATACATCTGCAACTCCTGAAGCACAAAAAAAAAACCATCCTCCACATAGCCCAATAGTTTATCTTTAGAAGAGTTATATTTGTTGAGTGTATTGAATTTTTCAAAAATCAGCATGAAGATTTCTGATTAAATGCTTGCTTCAGCATTTTAAAAGGCTTCTTCTGTCCCTGTTACCTAAGGAGGTCATACATTATGATTGCTCTGTAAACATCAGATTGTGCAGAATTGGAAGCACATACCATGCAGAATGCAAACATATATAAAGAATACAAAAATGGCTTATCTTCCACTTATCAAGTTTATTTTTCATGCCAAAGAAGCTGTTTTAATACAAGAGCAGCTGCTACTTTGTAAAGATTTTAATAGTTCCTGTTAAGTAGAGCTGTCAGTGCTACAAACAGCATTAAGAAAACACTTTCATTCTTCCATGCCCTCACATGCCTTTAAAAAGTATTTAATCATAGAAAATGCTATGGAGATTTCAGAAAAGGATCTTGATCTGTGGGCAGAGTGCCAATACAAAGTAGGTGTATTTCTTCACTGCATACAAAAGCACGTAGCAAAGGTCTATTCAGAATGCCCCACAGGCCAATTTACCTGAACATTTGTGATGAGTGCCTTGTGGAAATAGGCAGCTGGTTCTTCCAGCTAGGCTAGTGACGACCATCAAATTAAAAAGGAAAGGTTGTAAGTATCAGCCCTCAACATATACTGCTTCACTCTGGCTACTTGCCTCATGAAATAACATCACAATTCCTTTGTCCTGACAAGCAGAACATTCACTTTCCTAAGTTGTACCTTTTTTTTTGAATTACCAAGTTAAGAAAAGCAATAAAACCATGTTGAGATTTGAGAGCTTCTAGATAGATTTCCTAGATTTTAGCCATTTCCAATTGGCAAGAATGAGCCTGTTTTGTGGTATGTATGCTATATTCAGGTTTGATACCGTTCCACAAGTGTAATTACATGATTTTTAGTTTTACTTCTGGGTTATAGCTCAGAAGTCTAAGTCCTAAGCTGATTAACTTTTCTGGTATTTATCTCAGATGTATTGCATGGTATGGTGTAACATATATAGCTTTACATTATTACAGCTATTCATGATATTAACTCAGGTAATATAGAAATCAGACTATAGAATACAGGGACCCTGTAGAACAAAAAATATCTAGAACAGTATTTAAACAGAGGAATGGAAAGTCTTACAATTTGCAGAAAAAATGTTTTCAGTTTCATATAGGAAATAGGATGTGTATTTCTTAATCCCAACTTTCCAAGCATGAGCTTTATTTCTAAAAATACCACACATATCAGTATGTGTTTCTTTACATAATTTTTATATTAAGAGTTGTCAAAAAGATAATTTCAACTTTAAACATTTATTTTTAACTGTTTGCTTTTTGAAATTATAAATAGTTGCTATATAGATTCGTACTCCATCATTTGTCTGACCTTTTTATAGTCACTGGCCTGAAAAAGAAAGAAAAAGGAGAAAAGAAAATATTACTGCATATTACTAAGTTTGGTTCAACTGACATAGCACTTCAACTGAACTGTTGACTTGGGAGATATGGAACTAAATGTAATCCTATTGATTTACTGGACAACATTTAGTTCCATATCTCTCAAGTCTAAAATTTCAGTATTTCATGTTTATTATCATTCCCTAGGGTTGCCAGAATGAAAACTGTACTTTTAAATGTCAGTGGTGTTGTTTTGTTGTATGTCTTCAAGGCATCTCCAACTGATAGAGACCTTAATGTAGACCTATTACAGAGTTTTCCTGGCAAGATTTGATCAGAGTAGGTTTGTCTTTGCCTTCCTCTGATGTTGAGAGAATATGACTTGCCCAAGGTCACCCAGTGGGTTTCCATAGCTGAGCAGAGCTCTGGTCTCCAGAATAATAATCTAAGAGTCAACATCACAGAGGACATCAGAGATCACGAGAGTCAATTGCCCAATCAGCAAGACCAGACAGGGGAAAAGGTGAGAAGCTTTGAGAAGCTCCGGTCAAGAAGTCTTAAGAAGGCCTCAGCATCCACGAGTCAGAGAGAAAGACAAAGGATCATCCACCAGAGGCAGAGGGTTGTTGGTAGGCTGGGGCAACACTGGGCCCAGCCTCCTGGTGTCCCTCCCCCTACACCATCCCAGCATCTGGATAATAATGTGAGTAGATTAGGAATGTTCTTAGCTAGTCCTGTAAGGGGTTTTTGTTCTTTTAAAACTCTGACTGGAATGCTCCAGGCTTATCTGTAACTTTGCAACTGCTAAGTAATGCCTGAAGGAAGGAGCCTTCATATATAAGATACCTTTTGGCATTACAGTTTGCCCTCCACATTTGTGGGTTTGACTGTTATGGTTTTGATTATTTGGGGTGCCCGCTTGTCCCCCCATTCTCCCCCTTCCATTCCCCAGCCAGTGGGAGGGGAGGAAAGTGAAAGAGAGGAAAGATCTTTTCTTCCCCCTTTGCAATCTCCCACCCTCCACTGCCAGTGCAATCGCCCCAGCGAGGGGTGGGAGGGTGAAGGAGAGGAAAGATCTATCCTCCTTGTTGCCATCTCCCCCTCCTTCCGCTCCAGGCATGATCACCCCACCAGCTGGGGGGAAAAGTCAATGGGGGGGAGAGATCTTTTCCTCCTCGTTGCCATCTCCCCGCCCACAGCTCTGGGCTCGATCGCCCCAGCATCTGGGGGGGGAGGCAACAGGAAGGAAAGATCTTTCCTCTCCCTTGCAATTTCCCACCTGCCACTGCCAGAGCAATCACCCCAGCAGCTGGGGAGAAAAGGCAATGGGGGGGGAATCTTACTTCAGTGGCTATCTCCCTACCTGCAGCTACGGGCACAATTGTCCCAGCGGCTAGGGGGGAAAGGCAGTGAGGGGAAAGATCTTTTCCTCCTCGTCGCCATCTACCCGCCCGCAGGTCCAGGTGTGATCGCCCCAGCGGCTTGGAGGAAAAGGTGGCGGGGGGGGAACTCTTTCCTCCCTGTCGCCACCTCCCTGCCTACAGCTCCAGACATAGTCGTCCCAGCAGCTGGGGGGGAAAGGCAATGGAAGGGAAAGATCTTTTGCTCCCCGTCACCATCTTCCCACCCACAGCAGTCACCCCAGTAGCTAGGAAGGAAAGGCAACGGGAAGGAAAGATCTTTCCTCCCTCTTGCAATTTCCCACCCACCACTGCCGGCACAATCGCCCCAGTGGCTGGAGGGAAAAGGCAGTGGGGGGAAAGAATGGGGGGAAAGATCTTTCCTCTCTATCGCCATCTCCCTGCCCGCAGCTCTGGGTGCGATTGCCCCAGTGGCTGGGGGGAAAAGGTGACGAGAAGGAAAGATCTTTCCTCTCCCTTGTGATTTCCTGTCCATTGCTGCGGGCAGAATTGCTCCAGCGGCTGGGGGGAAAAGGGACAGTGGGTGGGAGGGTGAATGGGAGGAAAGATCTTTTCTTCCTCCTCCCATCTCCTGCCTGCGGCTGCTGGCATGATGGCTGGTGTGGGCAGCCAGGGGCAGCAGAGTGCAGAGATGGGGAGGTGCTCACTGGAGTTATTAGTGTTTTTTTTCCCCCGCTTTCACAGGCGTTCTGTGCACCTATCCCCCGTGAATGTGGAGGAGCTACTGTATATTGCCTGGTTAGAATAAGAGCTTTCCTTAAAGAACTTTCTGTCCATGCTCTCTTCTCTCACATACCTATTGGTTGTGCTTGTAGACAGAATTCAGCCTTGAAGCTCAGAGGGTCTTTCCCAGTGGCTTCCTACTGAGTCATGAGAAGGGGGGGGGGGGTAAAATCAATAGGTGGTGGCAACAAGTTTTCCAAGAGAAGGGGGAGTTCCCATCTCCTACTCGAGGGCAGGAGTCAGCATCTAGTGGGACAATAACCCCCCCTTTCCCTCACATGGCTCCCTCAAACCAGTACTTTTAGCAGTAGTTGCTAATTGCTTGAAAGCAACACATGCTGAAATTCTGTCTTGTACACAACCATTTAAGGTACGTGAACACTCTTTAGTTTTCATTCTGGCAACCCTAGTCATGAGTATAAGAGCAATAAAGCATTTTAAAAAGTGCATTTTTAACTTGGATGTTATTTAGAAAAATTATTTCCCAACAGAGATTTGTGTCATTTATATTTGTTTAAGTAGAAAAAATGCCCACTGAGCCAATTCCAGAAAGAATTTGGTGCATCCTGGTTTCATTGTAATCAGTGAGATGTAAAAATTGATCCTGTATATGTTTATTCAGATGTAATTTCCAGTATTGTCAATAACATTTACACCCTGGTAACAGAGTTATGAATTAGAAACTTAAGTGCGTCAATACAATTCATTTAAGTGGTTCCCAAAATATGACAAATTTGGATTATGCTCTGAATGACCTCTTGCACAGTTTGTTTTTATGGGACTGTGAAATTTTTCAGGTGATTGCTGGGAAACATGAAGACATCGTTCAGCTACAGCTCCCAGCATTCCTTACCCTTATCTATGTTGGCTAGGGGGAATGGGAGTTGCAACTAATAACATCTGGAAGGCCACATGATTCTCATCCCTTTAGATGCGTTACCAATAACAACTCAACTGCTCCCTGGCATTTTACTCATATAGAAATAAAAAGACTTCCTGATTATTTTAAATTGTATGTTTTTGCTTGGATCAATATGTTAATGGACTGCAGATGTTACTAATGATTGAGGTAGAAACTTGCCATTGTAAAAACCATTTTAACAGGTGCTAGTCCAGTGTAAGAATTAGGATGGAAGACAATTGCAACTACTTATAAAACTTTGTGACAATAAAAGACTTATTTGGTTTTTTTTTCTTCAACTTAGAAATTCCAGGACATACAGACAGAGAAGATGGCTTAAGTGAAGCTTTTGTGGAACTGAGTGTACTACAACAACATGAACAGAAAGTTCAAAGCAATCTCCCACACTCCGGTACAAATATTCAATCATTCCCACACACAACAAGTAACAGTTCTACTAGGTAAGGTTCTCAAAGCGTGCTGCAAAATATTAGAATTTTAGGAGAAGAATATGTGACATTTTAATTATTACTATCATTTGGCATAAGTGCCTTCTATTGTAGCATTACTCAAAGACATGGCCATGTTAGTCTGTTTCAGCACAAAAAGATATAACGGAAAGCCGTAACCTCTTTTAGACTAACTCACAAAAAGAAATGTCTAGCATGAGATGTCAGTCCACTTCGTCAGATGAAAACATCTCTTGGCAGCCAACTTCCCCACCCCACCCTTTGGTCTATATGTCTGTCCCCAGAGGCTTCATTGGTTGAAGAAGACTGGAGTCCACAACTGGAGTCTGTCCACAGAGGCGCTCTGTTGAAGTAGACTGGAGTCAGTCTCAAAGGTGCTGCAAGATCCTTTTACATCTTTTTATTTGCCAAAAAGTACACAAAGTAGAGCTTTTAACCTGGCAGGTAGATATACAGTGATTTCAAAAGGTTGTCCTAACACAGGTGGAAGTCATGCCCCAATAGTATTAAAAACATTGTAGATCATACTGAAGATTTTAAAAAAAATTAATATTTTTTATTGAGTCTGAGGAAAAAAACAAAAGAAAATAGAAACAAAGATACAAGAGTATATAAAGTACAAGATAATATTGTATCTACATATTCCAGTCATGTAGTTTTCTATCAGAATAATGGTATAGCACCAATGAACAAATTAAAAAAAAATTTGTCTATGTACATCATCTCATTTTTGAAAGGGATTTCTTCAGTCCTTCCTAGAACCTTTTTTGGATTCAAAAGTAATATATGCTAGTAGCTTTGTTCATATACTTCTGTCTAATACTATAAAGATATGTCCTTTCTGTTACGCTTGAAGCATAATAGAAAATTACATTGTCAGATTAAATATCACATATTTTGTCCACACACATTACAGATGAGTGTGCGTATGTATGTATATATATATATGTATGCACACACTTATACATGTGTACACACATAAATACACTCATGTATACACTACCATATACATGCATGTTTACGTGTACATTGACACATATCTATAACTTTGCCTATATTTGCATAGAGGTATTTCTGTTAGTGAGCGCTTAGAGATCTCTTAATCTGTCTTGGCACTAACTATACTTAGTTATAATATACTTTATAATATACTTTATCAATTAACAGGTTGAGTATTTACCTGATTATTTATTTTCTTCTAACTGTTCCTTTCTTTCTCTGATCCTATAAGGCAATCACTGGGACCCATTGAGTGAGTATATACAAAGATTTCATTTCTAGAAGTTCTTGATACCACTCTTCTATCTCTGGGATATCGTTCTTTTTCCATTTGTTAGCAAATATTAGTCTGGCAGCTGTAACCGTATATAACAGTGTTCTCCAATGTGTTTTAGCCAATATCTGGTCAAGATCATGTAATATATTTAGAAGATAGAGTTTAGGTGACATAGGAAACTCATGATCAAATGTTTTCATTATCTTATTATGAAGTTTTGACCACTATTTCCTGGCTTTCTTGCACGACCAACAGATGTGGAAGAAGATCTCAACCCCTTGATGACATTTCCAGCATATGGCTGAGGTGGATTTATATATCTCATTCAATTTGACAGGTGTTAAGTGCCAATGGTGAAGCATCTTCATGTAGTTTTACCTCAGTTTTGTTTGTCTGTTTCCAACTCTTCTTCTTCGTGGTCTCTGTGCCTCACACAATGGGAATCTTTGCGCATACGCAGTAGCTTTTCGGAAAGTTCCAGAGCTGAGCAGCTTGGCGGGAACCACTCCCCCATCCGGTACTGAGCATGCTCAGTCCCGCCAAGCTAACAGTCTCTCCTCAGTGTCTTTTGATCTGCCGACCTGTTAGCAGCTCAGAAACGTTCACTTAGTTGAGCAGTTTGCTTCACTTACTTTTCTTCGTTTGTTGTACTCTTCTTCTGAGATTTTCAGTAAGAATCCTTCCCCCTTTTTCTTCTAGGTCTGCTTTGTTCAAGTTTTGTGCGTCCTGTGGTCGCAAAGTCACGTTATCAGACGGTCACTCCGAGTGCCTTTTTTGCCTCGGGGAGGCCCACAACATCCAGGCTTGCCCTATTTATAAGGACTTTATGTCCTAGACGCTGAAGAACAGGGCCTCTCGGCTCAAGTCCTACTGTTGGGAGCAAACCCTTAAGGTTAAGGAGCAGGTCGCGTCCAACACCGCCCTTTTCACCTCCTCCATGGTTTCTTCTCATCCATCCATGTCTTTTAGACCTGTGACCACACCCTCCTCGTCAGTATCGACCTCGTTGGTACCGACACCGATGGTATCGGGCTCGGTACTGTCTCTGGCTTCCTTGCCTCCGGTTTCTTCACTGCCTAGAATTCTGAAGCTTTCTAGGATGCCAACTGCCACCTCTTCATTGGGAGATGCCTCTTTGGGCTCTCAACAGGCCTTGTCTCATCCTCGTAATCCTCTTTCGGTGACTCAACGGAAGCGGTCTGCATCCCATCTGACTGTCCTTTCTATGAAAGATAAGAAGAAGAAGAAGAAAAAGGAGAAGCTCTGTTCCCCTTCTCCAGCGGGCCCTCAGTCATTACTTTTGCCGACGCCCCCTCCGACGCAGCTTCCAATGGCTACCGTGGAGGAAGAGGATGCTCCTGACCTCCCAGCAGAGCATGACAATGCCCAGCTCCTGGTACACCCTGTACCAGTACTGCTGGAGCCGTCTTTGGATGTTGAACATCAGCCTTCGCTGTCGGCTCAGCCCGCGCAGGCAGTGGTGCCAACTATGCAGCCCTCGCCGCCTCAGTTGCATGCTCCAGGCCCAACCATCCACTTGCCTTGGACACTCCTCGGGCTCCTTCCCATGACTGTCCTAGGGCTCCTTCCCGTGATTGTGCTCGAACTAGTGTGGCACGCTGTCAAGGTCAGAGACCCAGGCAGCAAGCCAGCCTGGAGAAGGGAGTGGGAGAGCTAGCAGAGTCCTGCTGGGAGGAGTCAAGCAAGCACTACTCAAAGGAAGACCATTTACCTAAGCCAGAGCAACAAGTGAAAGCCGTAGTCAGAGTTCCAAAAGCCAGGGGTCAAGAGCCAAGAGATCAACCCAAGGTATCAGGAGCCGGGTGCTGGAAGCAAGGAACAGGCAAGGGGAGGGCTTGTAAGAAGTTTGCCACAAGCAAAGGAAAGCTTCCAGGCAGGCAGTTATATAGCCCAAGACACAGGTGTGGCTAGTCACTGCTTCTTGAACTTCATCAAGGAAGCCTCCCTTTGCTCAGCTCTCTTGAGTCTCTGCTTTGTTTGTGGGCTGATTGACACAGGCTCCAAACCATCTTCAGAATCGGATCCCTGTTGCCCTAAAGGAGCGGGCAGAGGAATGTCCGAGTCTGCTTGGTCCATGGCTGCAGGGGGAGCTCTTGAGGTGCAGGACTCATCTCCAGCCAGAGCAACAGGGACCAACAGCTGCTGCTCATCATCTCCACTCTGAGCAATAGCGACCAACAGCTGCTGCTCATCACCAGCAGCTCTGACAGGGGCTTCAGTTATCACACACACTCTCCGGGACGTGGTGAGAGAGCTAGATCCCTGCATCGGTGGGATACTTGCCTCGACCATGGCCCATCGAGAACAAGGCTTGATTCACCTTTCTCTTCAGTTTCATATATCGCCCGCTATGGCCACGAGCATGTTTGGAGGGAACAGCCGAGCTCATATTATTCCTATTCTCCGGCCTACAGAGATTGGTACCATGCAGATGTTCACCATTGGTCTCCATACTGCCTATGGCGCTCTTGGTCCCCATCCTCTGCTTCTTGCTACTGACTTACACCTCAGTACCGGCATTCTAGATCTCGCTCCCGGTCACGTTCCCCTTACTTTCGACAGTCTCCGGCATGCCTCTGCTCTTGTGACCGCTCGCCTCAATGCTGGCCGGCCTTGCCGCCTCCTCGGATGACAGCAACTGTTTCGCGCCTGCTGCCTGATACTCACCTGCCATCAACGCTGCCATTTTCCTTGACGGTTTTGATACCAACCCAATCTGTGGTCCATCTGATCCCGGCTGTTATTCTGGTGTCTTCGATATCGATGGTGACTCCACTCCCTGTGCTACCCTTGGTACCGATTATGATACCAACTTCTATGGGAGCTCTCCCAACTGTTCCTACAGTCGCGGCACCAGACTTGCCTCGGGCACGTGGGCCACCTTCTCAGTCATCACAGTCTTATGATTCTGACTCTGATTCCGCCGACTCTACACTGGATTCCCACTCTTATCCGCACTAGCGTTTGGTGAATCTACACCCAACTCAGCACCAGAAGATGTGAAGCAGTTCGCGGACGTTTTGATCAGAATGGCCAACGCTCTAGGCCTTGATATTTCCAGGCCTGCTCCCACAGTGCAGGACATAGTCTTCCACTACGTGGACACGCGACCTCCTTCCGCAGCTCCAATTTCATTCCTCCTGGTGTTGCACGAAGTGCTGAAACACGCATGGGCCCAACCTGCTTCTCTCCAACCAATACCTCATCACCTGGAACACCTTTACTGGATGCAAAATAAGGATGTGGACTTTCTTTTTAATCATCCGGTACCGAACTCCATCGTTGTGGAGTCCTCCCAAACGAAGGGCAGCAAGAGGGCCCATACCACTCTCCCGGATCATGAGGGTCATCGTCTGGACTTATTCGGTCAACGCTTCTATTCTGCATCTTTCCTGATTGCCAGGATTTCAAATACGCAAGCGTGCCTGGCCGCTTACCAACAGAATATCTGGGACCAGTTCTATCCTCTCCTGGCCCATTTGCCCGACGATCATAGAACGAGTGCCATCCAGTTCTATAATGAGTCAGTGGCCTTGTTGAACCAACAGATTCTCTCGTCCCGCCATACCATCGAAGGCGCGGCTCATGTGATGGTTGGTGCTGTCGCCCTTCGCCATTTTGCAGGGCTTCGTTCAGCCGGCCTTGCAGAGGACAGCAGAAAGAGAATCGAGCACTTGCCCTTTGATCGTCAAGGGCTTTTCCATGCAACAACAGATGAGGCTATGGACCATCTTGTAAAGGCTCACCTTACCACTAAGAAGATGGGTCTCCATCCTACACCTCAGTCTAGGAGACCATCTTCCTCGCATTCCTCTTGGCACTGCTCAGCCTACTCCTTTGCCTCGTGTTCACCTCGCCGTGCTTCTGCTTGGCCCTCTCTCCTGGCATTGTCGAGACACTCTTTTAGGAGTCGACAGCCGTCTTCTAAGAAGTCCTCCTCCACAGCTAAGTCCCATTTTTAACTTCCATCACAGGTCGCCTCCACATCCATCCTTTCACCTACCTACCAGCTTCACCAGAAGCCCAGATCTGGCCCGTCATTTAGACACCTGGCGTCACATCACCATGGACTCTTGGGTGCTTTCCATCGTCCGTCTTGGTTACACCATCAAATTTCAAAATATATCACCTCAAGGCGTCTTTTATTCCACCTTGGCCAGTCCAGCTCTTCTAGAGGAGATACAGTCCCTCCTTCACAAAGGGGCCATAGAATGGGTCCCGTCCTCTGCCACTACCACCGGCTTCTTTTCCTGGTACTTTACGGTGCCAAAATCGGACAGTACCCTCTGACCGATCCTGGATCTCTGGGGGGTGAATTCCTACATCCATTCCTGAAAGTTCAAGATGGTCACCCTCTCTTCCATCCTGCCCTTTCTGAGGCGTTGGGACTGGCTCACCTCTACCGACCTACAAGATGCATATTCCATATCGTAATTCGGCCCCTCCACAGAAAATACCTTCGTTTTGCAGTCAGCGGTGTGTGTTACCAATACAAAGTCCTGCCGTTCGGCCTGTCCACTGTTCCCAGGATCTTCACCAAATGCTTGGCCCCAGTGGTGTCGTACCTCCGCATGAAATGCATTATGGTTTACCCCTACTTGGACGCCTGGCTGTTGGTGGTGCCCTGCAAACAAAAGCTGTATGAGGACATCCACCTTGCCTTCGCCCTCCTCTCCGACCTTGGCTTCAGGGTGAATCCTAAAAAGTCCCACCTGGAGCCTTCCTGCACCCTGGACTTCATAGGTGCCTCCCTGGATTCCATTGCTGCCAGGGCGTTCCTGCTGGTGAGGCGAGCCCAGACACTACGTCATGCCATCATTGCTGTCCTGCGCATCCCAGTGGTTTCCGCAAGAAGGATTCAGCAACTTCTGGGCTACATGGTGGCGATGACGACTGTGACTTACCTTTCGCGTCTCTGCACTCGCCCGCTGCAACACTGGTTCGTCAGAAACTTTGACCCTCTTCTGGACAAACAGCGTCGCCTACTGCAAGTTCCCCAACCAGTACAGGACTCTCTTCACTGCTGGCTCTCGCCTGGGCACCTGCTGTCGTGTATGCCATTTCTCGAGCCTCGCCCGACAGTTACCATCACAACGGATGCATCCCTCCTGGGCTGGGGAGTGCACTGCGGCTGCCTAGCGGTGTTGGATCGTCATGGAGACTCGTCTCCACATCAATACCTTAGAGCTTCTGACCATCCTGAAAGCCTTGCGGGCTTTCCGCAAACTTGTTGTTGGCCGGATAGTTGAGATCTTGTCCAACAACACAACGGCCATCTGCTATGTGAACAGACGGGGGGCACACACTCCTCCACCTTTCTCCACCTGGCTCTTTGTCTCTGGGACTGGTGCGTGCTGCTGAGTGTCCATCCCGTTGCGATTCACCTGGTGGGTCGAGACAACGTCACAGTGGACACTCTAAGCAGGGACATGTGTCACCACGAATGGTCCCTGTCCGATGCCACCTTCAAGAGGATAGTGTCCCGTTGGCGCGCCCTGTCTATTGACCTCTTTGTGAGCACTCGCAACAGGAAATGCCCCCACTACTGTTCGAGGGCCAACCTGGGCCAAGACTCCCTTGAAGATGCCTTCCAGTTTTGGTGGACAAGGAGTTTCTGTATGGTTTCCCTCCGTTTCCACTCCTGGGCCGATTGGTAGCCAGGATTATGTCGGAACACTTCAACGACATCCTCATAGCATCGTACTTGCCGAGGCAACACTGGTTCGGCCCTCTTCTTGCAGCGGCTCGGGGCCGCAAGATGCAGCTGCCTTATGTACCAGACCTCCTCTCTCACTCGAACAGCCAAGTCCTCCATCCAGACCTGCCCCTCCTGTGTCTCCACGCGTGGAGGATAGTCTTCTAAACTCTCCTTCTATCCAGACTGTCCTCACAGCCACCAGGAGGGAGTCTATGCGGAGGTCCTACCACTATAAATGGCAGAAATTTGTGGCCTTTGCTGATGCCCGGCATAAATGGGCAACGCCAGTTACACTGTCCACTGTACTGCACTTTCTTCTGCAACTCTGGGAACAGGGTCTAGCGTTCTCTTCCCTTAAGGTGTACCCGTCGGCTATCATAGCTTATCAGCCACGTGGTACCCCTTCCGCTGCCCTCTTTCGAGATGCTACCCTTAAACAGTTTCTGAAAGGCTTGCAACATCTTTACCACCTGGCCAACCCGCCTCTGCCGTCTTGGTCGCTGTCCCTAGTTCTTTCACAACTGACGCGGCCTCCCTTTATACCTATGGCTACTTCTGACGATTGCCTCTTGACTCTTAAGATGGCCTTCCTAGTCACTGTCACCTCGGCTAGGTGAGCAGGAGAACTTACTACACTAAGGTCAGATGAGCCTTTCCTGGTCTTTCATCATGACAAAGTGGTCCTGCGTCCGGATATCTCCTTCCTTCCTAAAGTCATCTCGGATTTTCATCTAAACCAAGATGTCATTTTACCTACCTTCTATCCCAATCTGGCTTTGCCTCTAGAATGATCGCTTCATTCTCTTGATGTCCATCAAGCCCTGGCTTTTTACCTTCAACGGACTTCATCCTTCCGACAGACTCCTCACCTTTTTGTATGTTATGGTGGTCGCCAGAAGGACCATAAAGTGTCCACCCAACACTTCTCTAAGTGGGTGGTCCAGACCATTCATCTAGTTTATGAACTTGCAAGACAACCTCCACCGGCTCCTCTACCCCGTGCTCACTCCACAAGAGCCATGGCATCCTAGCAGCTCTCCTCTGTGGGGTCAACTTGCAAGAGCTCTGTCATGTGGCTACCTGGTCGCGACCTTCAACCTTCGTTCGCCACTGCTGCCTTGACTGCTGGGCCAGGTGTGATGCTTGTTTTGGTTGTGCAGTGCTGTCTTCAATCCTGTAGGACTCGACCCGCCGTCCAATGGTAAGCTACTCAATCTCCCATTGTGTGAGGCACAGAGACCATGAAGAAGAAAAGGTTGCTTACCTGTAACTGTGGTTCTTCGAGTGGTCATCTGTGCCCTCACACACACCTGCCCAGCGTCTTCAGATCCTGCTTCGATGGACTTTGAAACTGAGGAGAGACCATTAGCTTGGCGGAACTGAGCATGCTCAGTACCGGATGGAGGAGGGGTTCCTGCCAAGCTGCTCAGCTCTTTAACTTTCCGAAAAGCTACTGCACATGTGCGAAGATTCCCATTGTATGAGGGCACAGATGACCACTCGAAGAACCACAGTTACAGTTAAGCAACCTGTTCTTCTCCCATTGCTCCAAAGTGATAGATTCACCAAGATTCTGAGACCACTTAATCATGGAGTCTTTGACTGTTTTTTCTTCCTTCTGCCGAAGTATCAGATCTTTGTATATTTTTGACATCAAGTGGCTCAAGCTCTCAAAAATAATTCTCTGAAGATTCCATTTTCCTTCCTTTGACGAAAAGCTCTCTAATTTCAAATCTATCTTAAATCTTTCTGATAGGGGAACCAGTTGCATTTAATTCCTCTTTTTCTAGTTCTTCACATGTTTTGAGTCTGTAAATATTCACAGCAGGGGAATGAGTATGTCCTTGTAGCGTAACCATTTGTCTGAGGGATTTTTCCATCTACCAAAGAAGGCCTCCTGAGGAGAAACCCAGAGTGGTATTCTACAGTAGGTTGATTTCTTGTATTTATTCTAATTATGCAGTAGCACTTTACAGACAAAGTGATTCGTGAATTCCTTATCAACTTTTGCCTTGCCATACCATAGGTAGGCATGCCAGCAAAACCTTATGTCAGTGCCTTCCAAGGCAAGCATTCTTTTGTTATGTAGCGTTATCCAGTCCGAAAGCCATGTTAGACTACTAGCTAAGTAATAGGTTTTAAGGTCTGGCACTCCACAGTCCCCTCAAGTTTTCAAGTCAGTCAGTGTCTTCCATTTTGTTCTTGGTTTATGCCCTGGCCATACAAATTTAGTAAGATCTTTTTTCCAGATTAGAAATGGTTTGTCATTAGTAATTATAGGAACATTCTGAAATAAGAAATTCATTCGGGGTAAGACATTCATCTTTAAAGTAGCAAGTCTTCCTGAAATAGACAATTTCAGCTTTTTCCATTTCTCTAAGTCTTTCTTTATCTCTTTCCAGGTTTTGGAATAGTTATTTTCAAAAAGCTCATTATTGTGTTTTGATATCCAGATTCCGAAATATTTGATTTTTCTTTCCAGTCTATAACCTGATTAACTACACAAGTTCTTCCTCTTCCCCTTTTCTTATATTCTCAGTCAATATTGAAGTTTTATCTTTATTAACATTGATTCCAGAATGCTCATCAAACTCTTTCAGCGTTTGGACCAGCTTTGCCAAACTTGAGATGGGCTCTTCCAAAAAGAACACTAAGTCATCCGCGAACGCCTTTAACTTGTAGCTAAGACCCTTTATTTGAAGACCTCTTATTCCAGGGTCTTTGCAAACATTGTTGTTTAGAATTTCTAATACCATAATGAAAAGCAGGGAGCAAATGGGGCAACCCTGACGGGTGCCTTTTTTTACCCCGAATGACTTCATCTTTTCTCCATTTATCAGTACTTGAGCATCGTGCTTGTCATAAATCGAATCTAACCAAGTTACAACATTTTCCTCCACATCTGTTCTTCAGAATATTTCTTTTAGAAAGGGCCATTTCACAGAGTCAAAAACCTTTTCCGCATCAACAAAGACGAATGCCATCTTCTTTTTATTGTTTCTGTCGTAGAATTCAGTTATGTTCAAGACAGTTCTTATATTGTGTCTTAGAAGTCTTTTCGGAAGGAACCCATTCTTATCTTCATGAATCTGTGATGTAAGTACTTTTTTCAATTTTTCTGCCAAAATCGATGAGAATAGTTTATAGTCTATGTTCAGCAGGGAAATAGTGCGGTAATTCCTAACGTCAGTGAGATCCTTCCCTTCCTTCAGGATTAAGACTATATTTGCATACTCCTAAGTTTCAGGTACACCATTTCTAAGAATTTCTTCCCATGTTTTCAAAAATAGTAAAGCAATCTCAAAAGATTTTATAGAATTTTGGCATGAAGCCATCTGGTCCAGGTGCTTTTGAGGGTTTTAGCCTCTGAATTGCCTCAACAATTTCACCAAACACAAAGGGGCGGTTCAAAATTTGCTTTTGTTCTGATTTCTTGATCATCTAAATATTTTTGCAACTTATTTTAATCTTATAGAGAAAGTGGTTTTGAATCATGTAGGTCTTTGTAATATTGCAAAAAAAGCAGCTTTTATTTCTTCTTGATTCATGAGCCATTTAGATCCTTTTAAATCCCAATGATCCATCTCAACTCTTTATGTTTCCACAGTTTGTAGGCCAGCCATTTGCCCAGTTTATTCACAGATTTGAAATGTTTTTGCTTTGCTTGTTTTAGATTATATTCTATTTCCGCTAGGTTTACATCGTTTAGCTGGCTTTGAAGGATATTGAATTCTTTTAGAAGTTTGGCATTTGTAGGGTCTTCTATCATCTCCTTTTCTTTCTCAATCAAATCCTCTAGTAATATATGAGTTTTTTCATTCCTTTTCTTTTTGACCTCTGAGCACCATTTTATGAAATGGCCCCTGAAGACAGCTTTGCCGGCACCCACACACTCCATCGAAATCTCATTTGAAATATTCTCTTTAAAGTAGGACTTTATTACCTCTTTTACTTTTAGCACATAGGTTTGGTCACAAAGTAAAAAAATCATTCAATTTCCAGCTTAACTTGGTTCCTCTTGACTTTAATTGTAGTTGAACTGGGTTATGATCAGAGACTATTTTGGGAATTATTTCCATCTTGTCTATATTTGCACGCAATGATTTGGATACCAAGAAGAGGTCAATCCTGGACATGGATTTATGTCAATCAGAATAGAAAGTATAACCCTGTATATCCCCATTTTTGAATCTCCAGAGATCTAGAAGAGTCAGATTCTCCATCAAAGTGAAAAAATTCATCGGAAGCTTACCTTGATTTTGTTTGTTTTTATTTTGGGATAATCTATCTAATATTGGGTTCATAACACCATTCATGTCACCCATCAATATGACATTTTGTTGGAATTTGTTCTCCAAGTGTTTAGATATGTCACCAGATATTGTATTAAAGAAGTCCCCTTTACTTCCCACAGGTGCATAAATACCCACTATCAGCAGCTTCATGTCATATATGCTTACTTCTAGACCAATATAGTGGCCTTGTCTGCCTTCAAAGATTTCTTGAGCATCATATTTAGAGTTGACAAAGATAAGAACTCCTTTTTTCTTTTTATCGTTCATCAGTGCAAAACATTGACCTAGCTTGGGGTGTCTTATAAATTTTAAATCGTGACACCGTAGACGCACTTTCTGTAGACAAATAATATCTAAGTGTGCTTTTTCCAAAATATGAAATGTCTGTCTGCGTTTGTATTCTGAGTTTACTTCTTTAACATTTCAAGACTGGATTATGATAGTCATGTCTTCTACAATATGATCAGTCAGTTTCAATTAGTATCTTCTTTTCCTTTTCCCAGTTTTTTTTGTGCTGCCTGTACTTCCCCTTCTTTTCCGTTTCCATCTAGTTGTTGCACTTCTGATGTATCTGCATCAACGATATCATCTTGCTTTTCCTGCTCGTTCCTATTTGTCCCTTTGCCTTCTTGTTCCAATTTGTCGCACTCTCCGTCATCCTTACCAAGACTTGTCTTATCTTTTGCCCTAGCTCTCTCTAGATCCTCTTTGATTTTCCCCTAACTTCTTTAGCTTTAGACAGTGAATCTACCCTCTATCTTCTTTGATGGTAGGTAGATGAAAGACCTTTGAGTTTCTCCCATTTATAGTTGATTTGACACTTCAATAGTAATTGCGCCAATGGTTTGTAATCCTGCCTCTTTTTTGCGAACATGGAAAGGGACGTCTTTAGATATTTTGATTACGCTGTCATCAATCTTCAGTTGTTTTTTATAGCTAGTCTGGAGAATCCTTTCTTTCATAACTGTCTTGTTCAAGCTGATTACTATGGCCCTGGGTAGGTTACATTGTCTTGCTGCTCAAGAGTTGAGAATGAAGATCTTGTCTATACTCAATTCAATTCTCTCCTTTAGAGTTTCCAAAAAATCTGCTAACACCAGAATCAGTTTCTCATATAAGTTTTTATCAGTCATTTCAGGAAGACCTCTTATCTTTAGGCATTTCTCTCTGTAGCCTATCTCTAAAAAATCAGTTTGAGCCTTTGCCTCTTCTTGGTGTTGACTTATATCGTTAGAAGCGCTTTCAAGTTGTGAAGTCTGTTCTTGGAGATTTTTTTGTTTCAATTTTTAATTCAGAAATGTCTTTTGCAGCTAGATCCATTTTATGTCCTAATGTCTCAAGTTCTTAAGATTTAAATTTAAATATAACAATTCTAGTTGTGCATTTCAAAATGCAGTCCAGATCTTAGTTTCATATTCTGGCTTGTAAAAGTACCATTTCCCAATTTTATGAGAAATGTTATGGATAACTGGGTTTTAAAATTATGGGTGGAGGCCAATACACACACTACATATATGACAGTAAGCCCCATTGATCTCAATGAAACTTAATTCCGAAGAGACCTCTGTAATTTTGTGTTTCAAACTACACAAATGAGTGGAGAAATTAGGAAGGCTTGTTCTTAGGCTAAAAAACAGAACATGATTTAATGGGCCAGGATTACTATATCTAAAATTGCCCAGTATGACACTCCATTTTAAGCTTTTGTATTAGGTATCAGGTCAGTTGACTCGAATGAAATGTACTTCCAAGTAAATGTGCTTAGAAATCCTGCCCAGATTTTTTTCAAATAAAACCAAGGCCATTTCCACCCCACACTGTTATAGCACTATTATTCCACTTTCAACATCCTGTAGAATTTTGGGGTTTGTAGTTTTATGGAAGCCAAAGAGCTCTCTAGTTGAGAATTCTGAAGGCCTCTCCCTAAACTACAAACCACAGGATTCCATAGGATGTTGAAAGTGGAATAATAGCATTATAACAGTGTAGTGTGGAAATGGCCCTCGTTAGATTATAGCATCAATTGAAGGCTATAATTTAAACTTGCATCTTTGGAAGCAAGTTCCCTTGAAAGGAATGAGAATTAATTACAGAGAATTAACATGCCAGCTCTTCTGAGCCTTGACAGGAGGAACTGAACAATATTCTATACAACCAGTTTACTGCAGCAGACATATTTTAGAAAATTTCATTTCCTATTCCTCTAGCATACCACACATTGCATCTCATAGTTAATTATTAGTTTGTGAGTTCTCATCAGACAACGGTTCTCCAACTTTAGTTTAAAATCTTGGCTCACTGTCTTGGATACTGCAAGAGATCAGCTAAGATGGGTCATCACAAATTGTTGATCTTTCCAACTGAGAACCTCTCACTAAACTGAAGCTGTATAACCTCCTTTCCTTTCCAAGGCTGAGATTACTACTTTGTGAGCTGGAAAACTTAAAAAGAACCTCCAAGCCTCACTCACTGCTGCTTCATAAGACTAAAATCCAGATGGGTGCTCCTATCCCTAGTCCTTCTCTCCTCTTAAGCTACCAAATACAAACAATAAAATCTCCAACCTTTACCAGTAATTCTTGGAACTTAAACTGTCACATAAAAACTCTACCAAACCTTAGGCAAATTCAGAAGGAACTCCCTGTAATAATATCAGGTTGCCATAAAGAATCACTTCTTAGCATATTCACAGTTAAGATATTTTAGAAGTTGAACATAATGTACTAATTCAAGGAAATAATGTGTGTATTTGCACATTGCCAAATTCATGTCTCTCTCTCTCCAACTTGACAAAACTCAAAATGTCTTTCTTTCCTGTCCAATAGAGATATCATACTATGTATTCTTTTCCTTTCCTATAGAGATTTATGAAGAAAAAAACTGTAAAAATACAATCAGGAGAACCAACATTTGAGTTAACTTCTGAAGATGAACCAACCATTAGGGCTGTGCTCTTAAACATATGTAGCCAAATATTTTGTAAACACTGGTAATCCTTGTGCCTCCCAAGATCCTTAATCTCCTTATACAAATCTTTCTCTTTCTCTAGATTTCTACATCTGTAAAGTGAAGATGAAATCTTATCTGTGTTAACTGGAGTGTTGTGAAACACAATTAATTTTTGTGAACAACCTGAATATCACTAGGTGAAAAGTTTCTTTTAGAGAAAGTGTCTCTTATTCCAGGGCTGTGTAGACTTCACATTTGGAGGAATTACCTTTTTAAAAAATGTTGGTTCAGAGAACATCACTAGTGACTTGCACATTATGGGCTATTCAGTGGGTTTACCTGAATTCTTGCTGTTGTGTGTCTATAAGTTGTTTCCAACTTATGGCAACTATAGAGATTTCTTGACAGATTTGTTCAGAGGACTTGCCTTCCTCTGAAGCTGAGAGAGTTCTTTGCAATTTTACTTGCTATTGTTCAACTATTGGAAATTGGAAGACGCTGTTCATACTCTGTATGTCATCCAGAGATCCAAAAGTACATCGTGACCTGCTTTCTGTACACTCTTCTATCATTCTAATTTATCAATAGTGATAAAAAAAAAATCTGCCCATATATATCCTACAGAAATTCTTGATGCCGTCCACAAAACTTAAATCATCTGAAATTTTTTAACCATCCAATTATTGTCAGTATTAAAATACTTAAATATTTCACAAACAATACCTTTTGTTTGTTTCCTTGCTGATAGATATGGCACATGGCATGTCTGAACAGCTAAAATCCTCCTTCTTTTACATTCCTATTCAAGAACGTTTGCCTTTCTTCAAGCAGGTAGCTCAACAACAGCTTTGCAATGAGCTTGCAGTTTTTTGCTGTTCCAGATCCCACACTTGCATTTTATGTTCCACCAAAAGTGTGTAATTGGCATTACTGTAGGTTCCCAATTTTATTTTTCACCATCTGAGTGTCGCTTGAATCACAGTTTATCTCCTGTCTCCCTCTCCCTCCATTTCCTGGAGGCTTCTCTTCTAAGACAGTAGAATCTCAAAACTTTAAACTTCATTTACTTGGCAGTACCCAATTTTACATATATGCAGTCTCAGTTGGCTTTATTATCAATTAGAGTGTGAAGTCCTGCTCCTCATAGCCTAAACTGCGCACATTCCAATTTAAGTGTTGATTTCAATCCGTTTTTCAAGCCTGTTTAAACCCTTGATATGCATTTATTTGCTATGCCAAATGCATTTCTTTTGGCATCATTAATACTATTTTGGGCTGTACACTGCAAGATCTAATTATAAATAACAAACTGTTTCCTAGTTTTATTCAGATGAACATGCTCTAAAAGTGAGGGTCTACACATTTGTAGTATATTGCATATCTGTAGCATATATAAAATTAGGTGTCCTTTTCGATGCTAAATTGATAGAATGACAAAAAAATGAACATGTTTATGTCAAATTCATTTTTCTCTTGAACTACTAGTTATCTCTTTTTTCTCACTTTAGACCTCTGAGTTAGGAGGCAATGCCAACATGTAAATCATATTAAGGTGTGTCAGAAACAGAGTTCTGTAAAAATAATACATGTCAAAACATTCTAATCATCCTGCTCTGAATCACAGATGGCTGAGCAAACTGGTTTACCTGGATAGCATTTGGACATTAAATTGCAGATGATGGTAGAATGGATCCATTTTTTAAATTTTTTTAGGTATCTTTATTTGATATCACTTATATAGATAAATTGATAAATGAAAGAGGACAGTGCTTTCAGAAGATTCAGTACATGAATATATTCCAAAGTGACTCCTTCAAAGGGGAAAGAATTATCATCTGAGCCTCACATAATACCTATCCTGGATATGAATTGTCCAGAAAAACCTTTGTGTGGGGTGGAGTAGTGAGATGGAATTTAGCTACTGACCAAATGCAGTTCTTGCCTGGCTTACTTGTAGAATCCATGTGATCCCTTGCGAATATATTGTGCTATTTGTCTAATATGTCTATTCTTAAATAGTTGCAGTAGGATCCTAGATAGATCCTATATTGATTGTAGACCAATCATGGAGTCACATCTTTAAGGCCATCCACAAATTTAACTCATTAGGGGACTTCAATCTGACATTTTTTCACTCTGTGAAACAATCAAAATTGTTCAATTGTAATGATCTTTTCCTCTTCCTTGAGCAAATAGCTTTTGTCAGAAACTGAAGCTATGATATAAAGAAGGAGGTTTTCAGCATTCTTCTGTAAGAGGGAGTAAATAAAGCGTCTGACAGATGCTCTGCTAAAATATTTTGTAGTATACTATACATGCTTCCTGTGCCAAAACAGTCACCCTGATAGAAATGTCTAAGCATTGTTTTTACACTAATCAAGCCTGCCACAGTCCAGGCTGACCTTATTTACCCTTCTTACAGCCTTTTGAGTCACACTGAACTTGACAATGTGAGGGAGTGTGTAGCGTAAACACACTAGACTTATTTCTGCATCTAAGATATAAATAAATGTATTACTTTGAGTACTTCTACTGTACAGAGCTTTTAGGTAGATTTATATGTATTAGATAAAAGTGGCTAAGTTGCTTTTATCCCCTTCTGGGCTTTTTATGTTTGTTGACTTTAATAAAAACTAGACACAACATCTTCTAAGCCTTTTGGATATATATAAAATCCTCTCAAGCACTGGCCAGTTTTAAAGAAATGTCCAAAGAGGATGGACAGCTTTAAGCTCTCTTTAAAACATAAAAATAGAAGGGTTACAGCAATTTGGCAGCCAAAAAAGCAATTTACAGGTCACCATGGAATCCGCAGCTATGTGTAGGAAAGCTGATCAAGAGACTATGGAAAAGATAATGGAACTGGAGAGCAAAAGGATCTCTCAGGTTTGAAAGTCATGTAATCTGGTGTCCAGTGAAGTCCCTTAGTTTCTTTTCCCAAGCCATTAAAGCTTTGTGGAAAGTGGTAGTTGCATTATTGTAGCTTTACATGGCTTAGGGAAAGCTAAAGAACTGTGGTGTTGCTGTACCTTTATGGCTGCTTGCATAAACTGCAGTAGTTCGTTTCAGTTTGTTTTAACCATCGATTATAAAAACACATAACCCTGGGGAAGCAACTCGTTTTAAATCCAGTCAGGCAATAGGGCAGCCTTCACTATAATGACAAAGATTTCAAAAATGGCATTCACTTGTCCAAAAATTATATTCTTCTCAGTAAGAAAAGAGGGAGTTTCGACTTTGACTCCATCATTTGCATTATTAAAGGCTAATGAAACTTAACAAAGCAGTTAGCAAGCTAGTGTGCAATTATATAAGCCGATTCCCAAGCTTACAACTTACTTGCCTCAAGTGAAAAGGAGGCCTTTATAATCAAGTCACAAACTTAGCAAAAGGCCAGTAGTGTTATAGTTCTGCAAATTAGTAGATCTTTCCCTACTAGAAAGGAGATGTTTTCCTATTTTCATTCTTACTATTGAAAAAATAGGGTACCAAAGTTGTCCTGATTTCCTATTCTGAGTACATCTGTATTTATTTGTTTAATGAGAGGCCATCATAGCATACATAAGAATGTGTAAATTATCAATTAAAACTGGTCTTCTATTGAAGAAAGGTAATAACCACTGAGTATTTTAACCAATAGGTTGTACATTAAAAATCTGATTCCATTTCTTTAAGAAGATCTACAAACACTGCTACATTTTATCACCACCATCTCATATATGAAGAATTAGTACATATTTGATAGTATGTAAATATGTACTCTTTATATCACGTTATATTTTGAGGAGAGTTCACATTTAAGTTTTCTCAAGTGATACCCTAGTACAGCCTGACACTTGTAAGCATCCATCCAGAAAAAGATCAAAAACTTTTATGAAGTTGTTTCTGTGGACTGTACATAACTATCACTAACTGATTAGCTTTCTTTTATTTTCACTGTGATGTGTTTTGGACTGACCTACAAGCCTCCTTAATCTAAAGAAGTCAGTGAAAGAGTATACAAAGTTATTTTAAAATCTTTCTGGATAGGGGAGACCTGTAATGTGGTGCACAATATTTTAGCCACTGTAGGCAGTTTGTCAGATGGTTTTAGTGCTAAAACCTGTCACGTACAAGGGTGCAGCTAAATGCCCTTTGCTACTCTTTGGCTAAGCAGTTGGAAAACAGCTTTAAAGCAGTTCATGAACTGTGTAACATGGTTTAGACCAGCTTTCCTTACAGGATCCTTTGTGTGTTCAGGTCTTCTGAGAAAGCTGTTTATCAAGATTCTCTGTAATGAGAAAGGAGAAAAGCAAAGATGTCAGGAGCACAGTTTGTATTGCTTTAGTTGCAAAGCAATGCACCGTCCACAAAAAATGAATACCAGAAGCAGAGGCGTAGCAGTTCTCTTTCTGTAGCCCCTGGACAGGCCATACCAGCTCGTTCAGCCAAACCAGGGGTGACATCATTTCAGTTCTGGTTTCATGTTTGGCTGTTGGGGGGCCATGGAAGGAGGGAGGAAGAGTGTACTTCGGAGCAACTTGAAGTTCTTTAGGGGCTAAAAGTCAGCATTCCTTAAAAGTGGTGGATAAAAATCAAGTAAAAAGGAGGGGTTGAAGCTTGGGAAGTCTGGGAGCTTTGGGGGACTGGGGACACAGGTCACACTTTCCCCACCTTTTTTTTAGGAATAAAAATAAAAAAAGAAAATGAAGACATTCCCAGACATCACATGTTGTTTTTAACATTCAGAGCCTTAAACCCTTTGAGACCCAGTTACTTGGGGAGCTGCCTTTACCCATATCAGCCTGTCCACGTGTTATTGCGGGCCTTCTCACAGGCTCTTCTGACCTGGGAGCAACTAACTTGGAGGGCATGGGGAAAATACTTTTTCAGTTGTTGCCCCACATCAATGGCATAACTACCATTTGGAATTCTCTAGTCTCTGTTTCAGAGAGTCTCAAGGGCATATTTGTCTTTAGCGGCTTTATCATAATTTGGACTTATTAGGCTACTGAAATGATATTAACTCTGTTACCAGTTTTTAGTATGTGTATTCAGCTGGTTATTGTGCTCTGCTTTCAGGCTCTTAAATAGTAAGTGAAACCTACAGCGAAATCTTTGAGTAAAATGATTCAGCTTAAAAATGAGGGGGGAAATGAAATCAATTCTGCATATGTACCTTGTTTTGAATCTAAAATATCGGGAAGTCAATGGCCATTTCCACACTAGCCTGTTATAGTGCTATTATTCCACTTTCAACATCCTATGGAATCCTGGAGTTTGCAGTTTTGGGAGGGGCCTTTAGGGGCTTCCCTAAGCTGCAAACCCCAGGATTCCATAGGATGTTGAAAGTGAAATAATAGCACTATAACAGGCTAGTGCGGAAATGGCTAATGTGTTGTAAAATTTGGTGACAGAAGCCGCAAAAGCAGGTGAAGTCAGTATAATAAGTGAATGTTCTTTGCGTAACACTCTTTCCTTTTTTTTTGTAAGATCTAATTTTTCTAGGGAAATGGAAAAAAGGGAATGTTCATTTACCAGAGGGATTTACACTAAACTGCAGAGGGACAAAGCTGTTCCTTGGTGTCAAACAGGTAAGGATACTGACAACTATGTATAGCCATGAGTGCTTGGTTCCATCAACATATCTAGAAAGAGACTTAAGTTTGGAAATAATTCATCAACTTTGGGGATTCATAAGCTTGTAGAGTACATGTGGAACAATGAGACTGTTTGATCTGACTAATTAGAAGAACTATCAATAACGAAAGAGAAAAGTATTTTTTTATGCTTTTAATTCCTCATCTTCACAAAAAAATTGAAGAACCTCAAGTTAAACTTGTTACTACATTCAGGCCTGATCCTGCACTGTCACAATACCATGCAGCTCCTTTGTGAAATCATGCCCGCGTAAACCAAACTGAACATTACATTTTATTTGACTGATCTATGCTTGATTGCTCGTCACTGGAATTGGAATTAAAACTGTGAACTGTCCAAAGTGATACATTTGAGGTGGTATGAGAACTGGGGGTTTTTTTCGCTTATGGTATCATGTTCAGACCTGGAGTCAAAGGCTAGAGTTCAAAAACATGTGGAGGAATTTGAAATGAAAGCCACAAGTGTAAACAAAATTAATATTTTAATGTCGTAGATCCTATTACTAATATACTGAAAGCAGTGAAGGAGTAAACACTGAGAAGGAGATGGTTTATAATGTTGGATTTAAGTGGAGAAATATAAACAGAAAAAAATTAAAATCCATGAGAGAGTTAGGATATGTGGATGGTGGAAACAGCATAGACAGTGAAAACAATCAAGACTCTTCTGGTAGAAGCAGTAGAGACTGTGCCACTTTTGAGAGAGATTAGATAAAATGATAAAAGAAGTTGAAGACACATAGGAGAGAAGCCAGAGAATAAGAACAGTGGACAACAGAAGATGTCTGATACTGAAAAGTAGTCCAACTGCTGGAAGGCAAGGCTGGTCAACAAGTTTATGCAAGTTATTGATGCAATACACTGAAGAAGAATGGGGGGGGGCAGTTGTATGTGTAATGCTTTAAACTTCTGCAGTTGACTGCAAACGTTTTGCAGCACGAGGGAAGCTCCAAAGCAAAGGCATTGGATTTTATTTCACTTCCTTGGGAGTAAGTCCTACTGAACTCTGTGGAACTCGGGCTATATCTTCATGTTACCTTATCCTGTTTTTCTCCCCTTGGAATCCCAGCAGCACTTTTGCTGGGAAAGGAACGCGGTGGGAACACTTCTCTCTGCACCTGCTGCTCCCTGCAGAAGGGAACACGAGTGACACACACCTGCCTTCCACAGTACAGCTGGATTCTTCTCCTCCATTGCGCTTCCTGCCCTTCTGCATGGCAGATAAAGATGGGAGCGTCGCATGATCACAGGCACTTAATGGATTTAACCCATTAAGCGAATATTCCACAATTGCAATGGGTGGGGGAGGGATGGCAATGGGACCATGATGACGTCATGCAGTAGCATGGCCCTTGGACTGCTGCCATCCCGTCCTATAGCGGGACTGCAACACCATGCAGAACTGGCCTTAGTTTCTAAATGTACATTTCTGAAACTGTGCTGTATAGTTGCAGGTCCAAGAACAATAGCATGGCCATTTCCACACCGGACTGTTACAGTGCTATTATTCCACTTTCAACATCCTATGGAATCCTGGGATTTGCAGTTTAAGGAGGGGCCTTTGAGGCCTCTCTCTAAAGTGCAACCCTAGGATTCCATAGGGTGTTGAAAGTGAAATAATAACACTATAACAGTCTGGTCCGGAAATGGCCCATGTCTTTTTAGAACTACAACTTTTTATTTTGTTAATCACCAAAGAAGATGTTCAGAGCACTGTCCTGATCCTGACAATTAACACTGTAATAAACAGAAATGCGTATCCAGCCCATGGCAGAGAATACTGTACCAGTGTGCTCATTGCTCTTACTGCTTCCCAGGAAGCATAACAGCTAGTTCAGAAAGAAGCTGAACTTGGCAGTTTCATCTTATTGTAGAAATATCATTTGAGTGGCAAACTAGAGAAACCACACGCTTGTGCAGATATTTTAGATAAGGGAAGCAGTTATGCTATGCCAAAAGCACTGTGTTTCCAGCATGTCAGTACTACCATCCACATTTTATTTTCCATGACGGTAACAATTTCTTGGTAGCTCATACAAGCACATTCAGACATATGAATAAATATACAGGTAAAGAAGAAATAGATGTCATCCTTACACATGTAAGTATTGTACCTGTGCTTAAGAAGTATGGAGCTGGCCTGTGTGTATCCTCTCTTTAAATACACGTAATAAAAACATGTAATAAATGTGAGCTGCATCCAGCTCTATACAACAGCTGAATCCATTATTGGAGTGAGTGGTTTCCTCATTAGGCTGTACGCCGCTGCCCCCCCCCCACCAAAATTCTTCAAACAGCTCTTTGGACTGAAGGGAATTCATGATCGATTTAGGTTTGTATGTGAAATATATAAAGGGAATTTAATAGCTATATTTTTAAACTGACTACTTAGTAGAATTATTTATTTCCACCTTCTTTGTTTACACGTAATTAATTCACCTTATTATGTTTTGTTTTTAGAAACTTATGAGGAAGTTCATGATTCAGAGGTAAATTGGTGTCACCTTACTTAAACATAAAGTTCCAAGTCCCTCCTGCGTCCATCACATTATTAAGATAGTGGTAATCATTTCTATAGCATCGTTGTACACCATATTTTAGAGAGTATAAGAAGACAGATCTCAGCTGAAACAATCTGAAATTCAACAAACAAGAAGGGAAAGAGAAAGAGAAAGCAGAACTCATCAGGGAAAGAATATGCAGTTATTTCAGCTACAAAAACTTAGGCTTAAGAAAAGGACCAGCTTGAATCAGGACTTCCATGGTGTCACACTTGTTTGAGACGAGGAATATATAAAGCCACATTAAAGTGATTTTGCACACAGGCAGAGTGCAAGCCTTTTGCTTGAGATATTTTCAGGCATTCATACATTCTGGAACTGTCTTGGCCTAATAGCTCTTTTAGGCCAAAAATAATGTCTATTAAAAGCATTAAAACAGCCCTTAAGAAGCTGGGAATAATTTTGCACCAGGCAAAGCTCTGCAGAAGGTGCTCCTCAGCTGATGTGATATTTCTGGGAAGACTCCCTGCCTGGTAGCCACTTGCCAGATCTCACAATGCTGGCACCTTCACGTAGCCCTCAGACAAGATCTTGCATTCTAGATATATGTGGTGGCTGGGAAGCAGTCCATTAAGTAACTTGGGCCCATATTCTATTTCGGGCCTTAAAATTTAAATGAACACTTTGAAATGGGCCTGGAAAAAGACTGCATATAGCTAACAAAGAACCAGTCCAATTTTAGCAGGAGGTCCCCAGAGCATGGAGAACTATAACCAAGTTGTCTCTGGCCAGGCAAGTTCAAAATGATTTGTAGCCAAAGGTGATAAAAGATACTCCTAGCCACTCTTGAAATAATGGTGGATCAAGGAGAAACCCCAAAGTATGAATATGAATGAGAGTGGAGTACAAGCCCTTGCAAAATATATTGCATACAACTCAACTGGGAAACCACCTGCTTGTACATCAGTCTTGACTGTATTGCACTTCAGTTTATTGGACTTTATCTAGTCCATTAGAAAACCTACTGCTCTCCTGGATTTGATGTCTGTGTGTGTGTGTGTGTGTGTGTGTGTGTGTGTGAAAGAGGGAGTTGGATGTCATCTACGTCGGATGACACCTCAGTCTAAATCTCAACCAGTAGTTTCATGTAGATGTTAAAAAGTATAGAGAAAATAAGATGGCACCCTGAGCACAAAAAGTAGCATTTCTAAGTCATTATGTGGAAATCCCCCATCACTACTTTCTGGAGGTCAATCTTCCAAGTAGGAGCAGAAATCCTACAAAGCAGTGCCTCCAGTTTCTAACTCAGACAGCCTTTCCAGAAAAAAACCATGATTAGTGGTACTGAAATGCCAAAAGGAATTTAAAGGAACATCTTATCTTTCTTTCAAAATAAGTCATCCCACAGGGTGACCAAAGAAGTTTCAATTCAGATTAATTAAAGAAGGACAAACATTGTTTATGATAAAGTTATATTAGTAAATAGAATAGATGTTTTTAATCATTCAATAAAGTAGCATCAATATTAATGATAGCCTACATTTCTGAAAGATGAGGCTGCAACAGGTAGGTGGTTGGGTGGATAGGAGGAGCACACACCCACACGCTTCCTGCGCAATCCTCAAATTTCCATATTCCAAGTTTCCAAATACAGAACAGATTTGAAGGAATTTTTTTCAGTCTCAGGACAACAGAGAAATTTGCACAAGCGAAAGCCACTGTAGCTTTGGAAAAGGAATTCTAAAGTTACAACTGTTCAGAAAATATACATCATGCCATCCAACAGGTTTTATTTTACCAATAGTGCAAGTGTTTTGGTACACGTGGTTTCTGAAATGTATAGGGAAATCTGAATTAGTTTGTCTTGGACAATTGTAAAGGAATATAGAAAAGAACAGAGCTTTGTTGTGTGGTGTGGATTTAGGCTGACAAGTCTTTAGGATTGGTTAGGAGATCAGTGTAACATACAGAAAGCAGATCACGTTGCTGGAAGTAGAGTTACAGGTACAAAAGTATTTTTGTTGTTGAAATGTATTTCACAACATATTGCTGCAGTTTAAGTCTGTTTGTTAGAACAAGTATACCGTGAGATGGAGCTGCTTGTCTTTCTCAACTGATCCGCTCTGACATATGAAAGTTTAAATTTAAAAAAAACCTTATAAATTCCATTTGAACTTGCCAACACAGAGATAAGTCTGTAGCAGCCTTAACTTGCACACTTCTGCTGCCAACTTTTATCCCTCTTTACTCAAATGACTTACATGTTGAATATTGCGGTGAGGCAAGTTTCCTTTTGTTTCAAGTTCTACAGCTAGTTTTATTTACATCATGAAGAGTGAAGCATATGTGTGCAGGTTTGAAAGGAAGTAATGTCTCATTGCAGAGAAATGTGTTCTTTAATGAAAGCATTGTACTGTTTATCACAAAATATCCCCATATGTTTTGGAAGAAAAGCAGGATATAAATGAATATTATAGTAATAATAGTAGTAATTAAACATTTTTAGAAACTACCATCTTTTGAAAAAAGACGTGTCAGGGTTTTGCTTATGAGTGCAAAGGTATGTGCACTTGACATAGACCCAAAATTTGGCATTTATAAGTTATCTCATAATAAATACGAGTGGTAATAAAGTTAAGAAAATGAAGCTGAGAAATAGAAACAGGTTAGTCTCTTTTGAATTAACACTGGTGAAAGCTGATGTTTGTTGTCTTGAACTTGTCTAAAAAGAGGAGACTACAAGTCTTCAAAATTAGAATGTGTGTTTTATTTATACCCTCTAACAAGTGTTGATGTTTTCTGTCTACAGGAAATCAGAGGAAGCAGCTCTGTCAAAGTGGTGCACTTTGGTCTGGTGTAAGCCAAAAATGGTAATATTTACGCCCTGAAAGAAAGTTAAGGCATTACCACTTACTGAGATAGAGAAGAGTTTTCCCACTATTATAGATTCAGCGAGTTTGGAAATCTTTTTTTTTTTTACAAAAATAAAAATAAAAAGGACAATCTTTCTTCAGATACACTCCATTTCATCAACATTCAACATGAGTATCTTATCAATACAATCAATATACCTTCTTGTTTTGTTTATAGTTTCAAACATATATTACAAATTTCCATATAATTCTTAATTCATGCTGAATATTTTCTGTTCCATTATGTCATTTTTTGTGAGAAAATGCTTAAAAACCGTTTCTCTGAATCATATTAATGCGCTTTATGTTTATCATATCAATATGAAATTTCATAAAATATCATTTTAACTTTTTTCTTCTAGTTTGTGCACTTTTTCCTGTATCTTTAGTATTAACTGAACAAATATAATTCTATGTGTTCCCCAATATTACAAAAATTAATTGTAAAAGAAGATATGAATTAGGACACAAGTTATTATTATCCTAATTATAATTCTCCTATTTTTATTTGTCTTAACAATTTCTATTTGAACTTCTATTAAACTTTAATCTATTCTTTTATCTATAAACTATTCAATTTAAACTTTAATCCCCCATCTTTTAGCTGTATATCTTGTCACAGGTTCCCATTTCTCTTCCACCTCCTTGGTCAATTTTCCTCTTATGAGTTGTGTAAACATGTCGAACTCCTTGTATTCTGTAGCTTTCATAATCCATTGATCTTGATCTGGTACTTCTATGCTTTTCCACATTTTAGCATAGGATATTCTTGCTGCTGTGACCAAGTATAGCAGTATCTTATTATTTTTCTGAGCAAAGTCTTTTTGGAACATATGCGTCATATTTAACAGAAAGAATTCAGGGAAATAGGAAATGTTACTTGAAAGATCTCTTTTATTGCTTCATATATATTTAGCCAGTATATTCTGGCTGCAGAACAAGTCCACCACAAATGATAGTAAGATCCTGTTTTTTCTTTGCCCTTCCAACAGTTAGTGTTACCCGTGTGGTATATTTTATCCAGTTTCTCAGGTGTTAGGTGATGTCTATACATCATCTTCAGAAAATTTTCTTTCATGTCCTGGGCACTAGTAAATTCATTGGTATTTTTCCAGGTTTTCTCCCAATTTTCTAGCAGAATTTCATGTTGGAAGTTTCTGGCCCATTTTATCATAGCTTCTTTTACAGTCTCATCCTCTAATTGGCATGTCAATAAGTATCTATAGTATTGTGAGATCTTTTGCTTTGTTTTTGTGAATATGATTGTTTCTAATTCATTGTATTTTCTATTTAGCAAGAAACCTTCTAGTTTCAAGTCCATTTTGTAATGTTCCTTTATCTGCATGTAGGGGAACCAGTCGATTTCAAAACCTATTTGTGCAAGTTCTTCTCATGTTCTAAGCCTAATTTCGTTTGGACTGTCTTGTATTATAAGATTTTCATACCTCAACCAATTGTCTTGTTGCTTCACCCACCTCCCAAAGAATGCTTCCTGTGGGGAAATCCACCACGGTATTTTACTATATGTTTGTTTTTTAATACTTGACCAAATTTTTAATAGAGATTTTCTCGCATAGTGGTTATTGAAATCTTTATCTATAGCTGCTTTCCCATAACAAAGATAGGTGTGAAAACCGAATCTCATCCCTGCGCCTTCTAATTCTAATGTTCTTTTATCTCGAAGAGTGATCCAATCCTGGATCCAGGTCATCACATTGGCGTAATAATAAGTTTTTAAATCAGGTAGATTACAGCCACCTTTGGATTTTTGTTCTATCAGTAGTTTCTACCTGATCCTAGGTTTCTTGCCCCTCCATATAAATTTGGTCAAATCTTCTTTCCATTTCTGAAATGGTTTGTTATTAGTTATAATAGGGAGGTTCTGGAAGAGGAAGTTTAATTTAGGAAGGACGATCATTTTGATTGCAGCAATTCGACCTAATATTGATAGGTTCAAGTTAGACCATCTCTTGAGATCAGCATTGATTTCTTTCCAGCCTTTGCTGTAGTTATTATCAAATAATTCTTTGTTGCTTTCTGTGAACCAAATTCCCGAATATTTAACTTTTCTTTCTGTTTTGATTCCAGTAATTTTACATAATTCTTCTCTGCTTTTGTCATATTTTTGAGTATCATGGATGATTTATTGTAGTTTATTTTTAGTCCCGCAGCTTCTCCGAATTTTTTTAAATTGAGCATTAAATGTTTAATTCCTATTAATGGATCTTCTAAAAAAAAGGCCAGGTCATCGGCAAAGGCTTTTAATTTATATTCCTGATTTTTCACTCTAACTCCTTTTATCCCTTGGTTTTCTCGAATTTTATTATTTAAAACTTCTAACGTAGCAATAAAAAGTAGCGGTGATAGCAGGCATCCTTGGTGTGTCCCTTTATTGATCTTAATTGAATTGGTTAGTTCTCCATTTATAATCAATTTGGCAGTTTGTTCCTTGTATACCTCTTCAAGCCAATGGAGAAAATTATAGCCACAGTCCATTCTTTTTAGCATTTCTGTTATGAAAGGCCATCTGACCTTATCGAATGCTTTTTCCGCATCAATAAATAAAATAGCTAATTTCTTCTCATTTCTTTTGTTGAAATGTTCTATTATGTTGAGCAGTGTTCTTGTATTATTTTTAAGATGTCGGTGAGGTAGGATCCTGTTTTGGTCAGGGTGAATCATTACTTGAAGGACCTTTTTAAGCCTTCTGCCAATATAGAAGCAAAAATTTTATAATCTATGTTAAGAAGCAAGATGGGCCTGTAGCTATCTGTTTGGGAAAGATCTTTACCCTGTTTTGGATTTAAGGTTATGTTGGCCTGTCTCCACGATTCAGGTATCCCTTCTCGTACTATTGCGTTCATTGTCTTCATCAATGGATCAAGTAGTTCAGATTCAAAGATTTTATAAAATTTGGCTGTGTAGCCATCCGGGCCCAGTGCCTTTGCAACTTTTAGTCTCTTTATTGAATCTGAAACTTCTGCCCTTGTAATAGGCGCGTTCAACATCTCCTTGTGTTCTTTTGACATAGAAGCAACATCTTGCTTATCAAGATAGACCTGAGCTCTTCTATTCTCTATTTCTGGTGGCATGTCTTTATTATATAAGTTCGTGTAGTATTTCCAGAAAATCTTCTTAATTTGTTGGTGATCTGTTATCTCTTCGTAATCTCGTTTTATTTTAAATATTTTTCTTTTTTCTCTTTCCTTTCTAAGCTTGTAGGCCAACCACTTTCCTGGTTTGTTGGAGTGCTCAAAGTAATTCAAATGACAGTATCTCATCTTTCTTTCTACTTCTTCCATGTTAGTGGCTGCTAATTGGTTTTGTAGTAGTTTTACTTCCATTTTTAATTTTTGATCTGCTGCATTGTTCCTAAGCTCTTTTTCCTTCTCTTTTAAAGTATTCAGCAATTTCTGGAATTGTTGTTCTTTATTTTTCTTCCTTAGTGATCCAATTTGAATTAGGTGGCCTCTTATCACAGCCTTCACCGCGTCCCAAACAGTTTTTATTTGGATATCTTGAGTGGTGTTTTCTTCAAAGTAGTTTTTGATAGTCTCCTTTAAAATCTTAATTTGTTGTTCATCTTTAAGAATGTTATCGTTTAACCGCCAATTGATTTCTTTATTTTGTGGAATTTTGTAATGCAGAAGGATTGGGCTATGATCAGATGTCACCCTTGGTAATATCTCCATGTTTTCGATAAATCTATGTAATGTTTTGGATAACAAAAATAAATCTATCCTTGACATGGAGTTATGAGTTTCTGAATAGAAGGTATAGCCTTTGTCTGTCCCATGTTTGTAAGTCCATATATCCATTAAAGATAACTCATCCATCATTTTAAAGAAGCTTTGTGGGAGCTCCCCTTGATTTGTCTTAATTGATTTTTTTGAGAGTCTGTCTTCCTATGGGTTCAAGACGCCATTCATATCTCCCAAGATTAAAACATTGTCTTGATGTTGTTCACTTATATATTCCATTACCAACCTTTTAACTTTTGAGTAAAATTTATCTTTATTGTCTTGAGGTGCATATATCCCCACACATAGCAATGTTGATGTTTGTATTTTAACTTCTACGGCTAAATAGTGTCCTTCCACATCTACAAAGACTTCTTGTGCATTGTAGTTATTGCCAACATAGATAGCGACACCATGCTTCTTTTTTCTGTATGATGCTGTAAAACATTGTCCCAACTTTGGGTTTTTTAAGTACTTAGTGTCTTCCTGTGCTATGTGGGTTTCCTATAAACAGATAATGTCCAATTTGACTTTTTCCAAGTAATGGGATACCTGGTGACATTTATATTGCGAATTCAGTCCTTTTGTATTCCACGATAAGATCTTCAGCTTCATTCTTGATTTACTTCCTTTTTAATCTTTAGTTTGCTTCTGTATATTCAGTTTCTGTTTCCAACTGGCGATCTCCTTCTT
Source organism: Cyclura pinguis (assembly GCA_030412105.1). NCBI lineage: Eukaryota > Metazoa > Chordata > Lepidosauria > Squamata > Iguanidae > Cyclura > Cyclura pinguis. The sequence continues at coordinate 178,247,734 of CM059599.1, forward strand.
CATACTCCTCAGGTTCTAAATCCAACGAATGTTGTTCTCCCCCTTCCGCTCCACAAACTTCTTCTTTATCCAATTTGTCAAACTCTGTCTTCAATTTTTCCGCAACCACTTTAGCTTTCTCAATAGAATTCACCCTATATCTATTTTGTTGGTAAGTAAAAAAGATTCTTTCTGTTCTGTTCCACGTATAGTTGACATTATGTTTTAACAATAATTGAGTCAAAAATCTATATTGTTGTCTTTTTCTCAAAATTTGGGTGGGTATATCTTTATAAATTTTTATTTCTTGCAAATTGATAACCAGTTTCTCCTGATAGCTTTTCTGAAGTATAAGATCCTTAATTCTCAAGTTTGTGAAGCTAATAACGATGTCTCGTGGTTGGTTTCTCTCCTTCACCACCCTTGAGTTTACTCTAAAGATTCTTTCAATGCTAGCGTGAATTCTGTCTTCTGGAAGTTTTAAATATTCAATCAATGCCTTTGTTATTTTATCATAAATTCCCTCTGGGTGTTTCTCCACTAGGCCTCTCAATTTCAGGCATCGTTCCCTGTATCTCATCTCAATTGTGTTAAGTCTCACTTCTTCTGTGTTTTGTTTTTCTTGAACTAGTTGCAGTGTATTTTCAGCTTTGTTCTTTTTTGTAGGATCGCCATATCCTCTTTTATAGTTGAACCCTCCTTAGAGATTTGATCCATTTTTTTACCCAATCCGTCAATCTCTTTTTTTATCTCTGCTTTTATTTCTGTTCTTGTTTTTTTCGTGTCTTGTCTAATTTCCTGTCTTATTTCACTTCTGGATTTGCGAAGCTCCTCCCGAATCAAATTGGTATCCAAAGAGACTGAAGTTGTATCAACTGATGCTCTTCTTGTCTGAGGTATTGTTGATTGGCTCATTGTTTGCATAGTTGCAGCCTTCCTTGTTCCAGAGGCCATATCAATTCCAGTAATCTAATTAACAATTGTGGAATACCATACAAATACCTGTACAATACCAGCAGTGTACCAGCTACTATTCCAATAGTGTTTATCTCAGTAACAATTTTAGGTTGTTTCTACAGTATTAATAAAAGTTAATAACAGTGTAGGAGCTAATACAGTGAAACTTAATGGCAAACTGTAATAAGTTGATTGGACAATAGGTGTCACTGGAAATCCATAGACATTTGCTATTTAGTGACTGTAGAACTCTCTATGTTTAAACAGCTGCAAACTGTTCTGTTATCATTTCTGAGCACTAAGAGGTTTCAAGGTCATTTTACAAAGGACAGTTATTTGTACACATTTACACTAACAAGAAAAATAACACTCAGTATATAAAAAACAAAGTTTTTCTTTCAGAACCTTAATATCAAACAATGTCTTGCTTATATATTTTGAGCACTATAATATAATAGCTTACCAATATGAATTAATTAGTGATATGAGAAATTATTCAAAAAGTTAATGAGCTTATAATAAGTTATACTAAATTAATTCAATCTCCTAGAGACAATCAGATCACTTTATGCTAACTTATAGTGATTTGTAAAATTTGCACTATGTGTTTATACTTATACTCTAATAATTAATTCCTTTTAGAGTTGATTTTTTGTATTACTTATTTATAATGAAATTAGTAAATGCTGGTAGATTTCAGTACAGTGTCATTACAGTATCAGTATATCACACCCCTTTTTAATTTCCAGCATATACTTTCACCTTATACTCTAAATCGCTCTGGGTGCAGTATACTTAATCTTCTGTCTTCCGATGTTCTAGCTTCACTCTGTCGATTCTAACTTCTTAAATGCTTCTGTCCTTCTGTTCCCCCGGCCCTCGATGATATGGATGCAGTTGGTTCACGCTTCTTAGAAATCAAATTTGTCCAGTGTCCTTATCCTTATTTAGTAGTGAATTTAAAAGTCTTTGGGTCTTATTCCTAAAAGAGTTCTATTAGTTCTAATGGGGAAGAATATTGTGGCTTTTTTTTGTATCTGGGTATAGCGCACACTCCACAATGAATGGTGAAATTATATATTTAGCCTTCAGATGTCGGTTATATTTTATCCAAGCTAGGTCTTGAGTACTTACTAGTCTTAAAAAGGTGTTTAGCGTTGTTTAGTTGAAGATTAAACTTCAACGGCACTGCAAGCAGTCGCGGTGGCTCTTTGATCCGTCGCCTTCTGTCCGTTCGCCTTTCGGTATGATGCCTCGGGCTTGAGGGCTGACAACACACTGGATCCCCAGCGAGCCCCCTCCGGACTCCCTTTACCGGGGGAGTAACTTGTCCAGGACACCCGAACTTGCGTTCTTGGGGTCCTAGCCGAATCCCAAGCCACAAGTTCACGTCTCATTCTCTCCAACGAACCTGCAAAACTGCTTGCGGTGACAGCCCAGCGCCAGCGCTCGACCTAGGCTGCCATTCACTCCGCCATTAGACCAGATCTCCCCCGGAAATCTTATACTGTAGTTCAGCAGCGCATGTGAGGCACTTTTAATACCTGCTGTTTCTTTCTGAGAAAGTTAAGCAAGCACAATGGGATTTAAAAGTACTCAACTTTGACGGCACCTGTCTACTGTTTTTAAGCACAGCACAGTTCTGAAACCCATTAGAGCTTCATCTCACACAAGGTCCAGGGCTTCGTCGTTAGTGCTCTGCTCTGCACATTCCAAAACAATATCCTAGTCTCAGGCATTTGTCCACTAATTAACAAAACGTTTTTACATCAGCATGACATATTATGGCCCAACACTCCTCCTTCTGTTGCCTCCTCCCTTTGTCTTGGATAGAGCATGTCTCCACAAACTCGTTTTCATTTAGTTGGAGGTAGACAGCACAGGTAGACCTGTGCTGTTGAATCATAAGAGGCAAGAGGATACTTTTACTGGTGCGTTTTATTGACCAATGGACATTTCCAATCCTTCGCTAGGTTTAAGTTCTATTACTCAGAATAATTTTCGTTTTCATTCTCTTTGTGTCTGTTGCTGTCTCACTGTCTCTCTTTTTCTATACACACCCACACAAACATAATTTGTGTAGCTTATGACTAAAACAAACCACTAAATGACTTCTAGAAATTCCAAGACGTATATTCTTGATTTCTTATACCAATCACAATGGATAAGGACAGGATTAAAAATCTTTGTACACGCGCACGCACACACACACACACACATACCCACAGTGTTTTGGCATCATGGGCTACAACTTTCTCATAAAAGACCCAATCAGATAACCACACAGCCCAAATATTGACTGTCATGGAAAGAGACTAGCTTGAGATAGAATTGGATGTGGATACTAGATTGCTGCCCCAAACCATTTCCCAAGGAAATGCTTTTGTATGTTCTGGCTGCACTATTGTTGCAATTCCACAAAGGCTCTAATTCTCTTCTAAGCATCTTGTCTAGCTAGGCCCAAATCTTCGTACCTTGCAAAACCACAAACAGCAAAAACAGTTCTGCATAGAGTAAAGCAAACAGCACATTACAGAAATGATTTGCAGGATTATGAAGGACAAAACCCAGTGATTTCAAAGACCAAGACACAGGAAGTCCCAGAAAAGTTCTGTTCCCAACTCCCACCAACAGATGGCATTATTTACAATGAATAAATCTTTTAGGGTAAATGAGTAGAAAGACCAACTCCAAACTAACTTCATGTTGCTTGGAGAGTGACCAACTGCAGTGTTCCCCAGCTCCAAGGTCCAAGCCACAGTTCAAGGCCAGCAAAGGTGATGGGGCCATCAGAGAACAAGAAATCCTGAAAAAGCAGACTCTCCAAGAACCTTGAGGAGCCTCTTCCGGTCCCTGTCTGCCTCCTTGCCTACCATAAGCGTCAGCTCAATCCACCCAATGGCATGAGCAGCTGTTAAGAGAAATTTAAGCATCTCAGAATTGCCTCCTCTTCCCTACATTATATGGCTGAAGATTTGAATTCCATCTTAAGGCTTTGCAATGGATATTCAAGTAACATTTTTATAAATAACGTCTTCACTTGGGATACCTCTGCAAAAGATCACCTTTTAACATGCAGTACAATGTTCTGAGGAAAAAAATCTCTCAGTTTTCCAATCACCTTATTAATTTGGTTGAATAACCATTATTTGACTTTTTAAAAACCTAGACATTAAAGAGTATTTATTTTGCTTCTTTCAGGCATTAATAGAAAATAGATTGAGAAGGAAATACTATGTTGTATTTGCCATAAGGATACATTTGCACTGGTATATTAAGAATGGCTTTTCCCCTACATTCTTTCCCTATGTAGTCTGAAGACTGGTATAATATAATATAAATTTAATCTTAGCCATTCAGTCTGAGATCAAAATTACTTGATATTTGGTAATGCCACTAAAATAGTATTCTTGCCAAATAAAGTGATAGAAACTGATTTTTAATATTTTGCTTTTACTAGAGTCTTCTTCAAATCTGCATTTAAGATATTTGGAAGAGTTTTTAGGTCATCAGTTTTTTTTAAAAAAAAAAGCTTTAGAAACTGTACAACACATGCCTTGTGGATGATAGGTTTAGTAGCAAGAGGAGAGAAATAAAGCACAGAGACTTATCAGTAATAGTCAGATGAATGTATTAAATCCATGCTGAAAAGCTTATGTCCTCAGCAGACAAAAAGTAGTAAAATGCCTAAGATTCCCAGCACTCATGGGGGTGGGGAGTTATTAGTAACGCAAGAGCTGTGAGAGAGATACGTCATTAACTGTGTCGTATTCCACCATGTATAGCTGTGTATAAAACAAAATGGTTTATATGCTTTTTTACAATTACTTGGGGAGAGCATGTGGTTCATAAGATATTCCATGTAAATGCACTTTCTCGGGTAAATGCAGTCCAACAACAGATCAAGGGAACCTTTTGCTTGTTCAGCCTAAGGATGCTGAAATACGTTACTTAGCCACGGAGCTATTTTGCTGAATTGCAGCCATATTTCTGTCAGTACAAGTGATGGTCTATATGAGGGATTAATCTGACACCAGACAGTGATCCTTAATCCTTCAGTATATCATAATCTATTTACTTTGCATGCTAAGAGGATTTTGGTTTTAAAATATACAGGAAGTGATGCTAGAAATGTACAGAAGATCAGGAATGCCATTTCCTAAAATCTCAGTTTTTAATAAAACCCCTTTATGGATTTCTTGAAGTTCCATCCTTTCAAAGAATTGAATAGGGATTTAACTGGAAATGGGCATATGTTTTTTGCTTTATACAACAGCCCTACAACTGTGTTTTTTCTACTACTGCTCCACCACTTTTGTTTGCATGCTTTGTGTGCCTGTTATAAGACATGAAACGAAAGCATTTCCTCTACTGCAGATCATTTTCAGTGTGTTAACATGGGAGATTTTTTTCTTGACAAAATCAAAGTAGATTCCAGGCTTTGGGCATTTTTGTGTTACTGCTAGGTTGGTTTATTATTTAACATTAAAAGAATTTACAATCTGTAGCTTTATTCCCCACAATGGATATTGCAGTGGAATACATTAAAATTCCAATCCCTGGTACAATATCAGAACAGAACAAAGCAAAAAGCCATTGCGATAAAATCAAGAGAATGTAAACATGACTATTCAACTAGCTACATACAACATTACAGCTGCCTAAAAAGAATTTAACATGCAAATAATGTCATGTCCTGGCACACACATTAAAGGTTACAATGGCAGCTTGAGGAAGGTGGTCCAAAGGCAGGGTACCATCACAGAAGGCATAATGTTACTTGTTTGCAGAAAGAACTTGGGAAAAGGTTCCATTTGAAGTTCTTAATTGATGGAACGGTTGGTGCTCTTGAGACCCATACACCTTTAAAGGCAAGCAATACTTTGAGTAGAGATCAGAAGCAAATAAGCCAGAATAATTATCTGACTAGATAACTCAATCAGAATTCTAGCATCCATGTTCCACTCTTTTTGAAGCTTTAGGGGACACTGCAGCCACAACACATGTCAATCCAAGCTGAAGGTTTCCAGGGCGTTGATCACCTTACACACAGTGTCCCTATCCATGAAAGACAGCTAGTAAACAAGCTGAAACTAGTAAAATGATTTCCAGGCCATCAAGGCTACCTGTGGCACTCCAAGCCACCAAAGCTAACCGTTTCGGATCCTGAAGCAACTCTAAACTGCACACCTGCCCCTTCAGGGGAGTGGAGCCCCACTCAGAACAGGTTAAACACCTGATTTCTGAACCCAGGACTAAAACACCAAAAGTGCCTCCATCTTGCAGGATTCAGATTCAGATTTTGTAGGCTTCAAATTCTGTTTTCAGATCCTCCTCCAGCCTATTACTGAATCCAGATAATGACTGACCTCAGCCATAGCTTCATCTTTCTAATGATAAAAAGAAATACTAATGACAACTCATTCAGTACCTATTGAGTGTCTTCGCCCTGAACATACAGAGCATAGTACTGGATTAGAACCATCTGCCTCTGGCCAAGAGATAGTAGTGACTCAAGGTTGCAAGATAAACTCCATGACCAAGCAGAGATTTGGATTTGAATATTCTTGTTCAAAGTCTAGCTCATTAAATATTATTCTGTAATGATGCTCTCAAATCAGTTGTAACTGTAAAAACTGTTAGGAAGTCTGAAACACTGTGAAACAACAAATGCAATGATTAATGTGCTGAATTTGCATAATATTTGAGGAAGTAGCATATGGCAACCTTAAGATACCTAAGGGGTAAGATACCTAAGGATGCCTAAGGGGTATTTGTGATTGCACCACAGATTTTTTTCAGTCTTCTGGATCCAGTGGGGACTTTTTAAAGAATGATGTCATTCCTAACTCTTTTAAGGTGGCTGAGACCATTTCTTCATTGAAAAGGGAGTTAACAGAGTTTAGACAGTTACTTCTAGCATAAAACATTACAGCTTTTTTTCTTTCATAGCCATTATAGTTATTATTTTAAAAAAAACTTGCCTTGTTTCCCAAAAGCAACTACCTTTATTGTTTTTTTAAAAGCCATCTGAAATATTGCAAGCCATTGGCTTCTAGTATAAAGCAAGTTGTTTTCATCACTTTATCACTTGATGGCCTGCTGCCTTTAGACTAAATGTGTTATTTCAATAACAAAGCAAAAGGTACAACATAAGATAATGGGACAGGGACGGACAACTTTGATGAGGCTGGGGGCCACCTCTTAACCCCCAGGATCTACCACAGACTGCACCAGGCCTAAAAATTGGGATGGAGCGGCAAAAAATGGAAAGGAAAAAAAGAAGTAACCATTTTTTAGTTTATGGGGCTTGTCTGACTGGGGAGGGTGAGCTGTACAACCACAAACCACTATTTTGGGGAGAAAACTAATCTTGCCGGTAAAATAAATCGAGCTTGTGAGGCATTGGAAGTGTTGCCTGCAAAAAGGGTCTGGGGGGCAGAAATGTGCGGCACTTTACCCACTCCTACAGTACTTGAACCGAGCAGTATTCTTCCCCTGCCATCTAATGAGCCCAATGCCCCGCAATTATAAATGTAATTAAAAGGTTGCAGTTATCCTGCAAACAAATTTCTTGAGTTGCTATTGTGGTGTGATGCCAGCATTATAAACAGCATGTAATTTCTAACTTCAGTAATTCCTCCCAAGCTCTGGAATTAATGACCATTTAAGACTGATCCAGTCAGTTCTCTCTGAGCAAGATCTGAGTAGTCAAGGTGGGCCAGGGTTAAGAACAGAGAAGGGTTGAACAAACCTTACCTCATGCCTTACATCATCTCTGCTAAAACTGATCCCATAAAATCCATATTCACCTATGCTGTGGACACTCCTACTGAAAATATATGAACAATAACATCAATGCCAGAGTAAATCCAAATAGCTTTACCCTCACCCTATTAACTTTGTCACAGCTGGACTCCCAAGGTTTGTAGTGTACTTTCCCCAAGATTTCGTTCAAGGTGAGGATGCTTCCAGCATGCAAACCCTATCTAGCCCAGCCCATGGTAAGCAATTATAGGACCTGCAGTACAACAGAGAGGGTCACACATTCCCCGTCTCTGGTTCTTTTCGTCAAAGATGTTCTGCTGGACACTCAAAGGATGCAGTGGTGACAGAAATCACCTCACCAACTTCAGCACCATGAAATAAATATGATAATGCACTCTTTGTCCCACTGTGAATGCCTTTAGACTTGTTCTGCCTATCCTCTGTGCGGTAAAAAATTATGGGAGTTACCCGCTCCACTAAAGTGAAAGAGTTCATTGAATTCCATAAATGTCAATGTGTAGGTCAACGTATCAGGCCCACTGCCCCTACAAAGGAGAAAGCCTCTATCAAGATAAACTTTACCAGGAAATGGTTTGACAGCGATTATGCAATTACATGGGGAAGATTGCAGTTCTAGACCTCAAAATTTCTCTTCCATCAAGAATACCAGATCAAGAGGAAAAATTAGTGCAAAAAATAGATAAGACTGGGGGCAAATTTGGAATCAGCGTCATTTAAAAAATGTATCCATAAGAATAAAAGAGAATTATTATAAATTGGTTTGGAGATGGTACCTAACACTAGTAAGGTTAAACCACATAGACAAGAATCATTCAAAGTTATGTTGGAGGGCTTAGCAAGAGATTGGCACATATATCCATATGTGGTGGAATTGTGAAGGTGTACAGAAATTTTGGCAAATAGTGTTTAAAGAGACAAAAGAGATAACAGGATTTGATTTACAAATATGTCCGAGTATAGCATTATTATCTATATTTGATAAGGTTAATTGTACCCAGACAATGAAGGAGTTAATTACAAATTTATTAACTGCAGCAAGGCTAATTATATTGAGAAAACGGAAAACCCAAGAAGATTTTCAAATAAAGGATTGGTATAAAGAAGTGTGGAAAATTGCGACCAATGATAAGTGAACATGTTGGATCAAGGTTAAAAAAAAGGGATAATGAAAAGGAATGACTTTGAAGCAATATGGAAAATATTTGTGGAAAAGGCTTTAACAAAAGAGGGAAGTGTCACACCTCCACAAGAAGAATTACAATTCTGGAAAGCAGAGTAAGCTGAAATATAATTGGCTCTGGGAATGGGTTCACATTTAGGGTTAGGGTTTATGGTTAATAATGGGATCATATATAGTATTAGCAATAGGTTAAATATAGTTGAAAAAAATAGATTTAAGAATGAAATTACTATAGCAATAATGAGTACAAGGAGAATGAGATTTAGATACATGAAATAAAAATATATAATCAATATGAGATATGTTGAATAAGTATATGATGATAAAGGATATGGAGAGAAATAGTAATGTAAGCTATTTGTGTTGTAATTTTTCTCTTTTTCACATTTTTGTTATTCACGTGGTGTTTTTGTTTTATTCTATTTATTTATGTATTGTTCCTGTTTCTTTATAATTAAAAAAAAAAAGAATACCAGGTCAAGAGTGTGTGTGTGTGCTGAAGAATGTGTTGAGCTGAAAACATGCACAGATCCACATTTGTCACAGCATCAGTGAAACCCTGAGCAAACCTGCCTAAGATAACAAGTGTCCTGGGGCTTTGCAACACTGTGACAGAGCCTTCCACATCCACCTGGGATGAGCAAACTGAAGGGCAGCAGGGTGACTAGTAAACAAAATTGCTAAGCTAGCTCTACGTGCCAGCACCAGATACAAATACTGAAACCTGGTGAGGGAAATGAATTCTTTATTGCAACATCCATGTCTTCTGCCTTCCAAGCCTTGCCTGCTCCTTTCAGATGACAAAGCAGTGGTGGAATCACGAGGCTCTTTAAATGTTTTTTGACTGCAAGTCTGAGCAGCCATAATCAGCATAAGCAATGGTGAGGAATGGTGGGGTTTACAATCCAGCAAAATTTGGAGGGTTCCATGGTTTCCACACCTATGAAAAAGCAAACTCAGTCAAAAGACATTTTGCTCACGAAATGGCATAAAGAATATTACACCCCAAAAATGGATAGTATACAAAGTGATAGTCCATCACGTTCTTCATGCTAACACAGAAGCCTTCACAAAATGTGTGTAAACTGTGCACAGGGCAACTGTACTTTTAAAATTAGAGTTTTATTTAATATGCTCACATTTTTGAACAAGATACCACTAAGTAACTTTTAAAAGATTTGTTATTTGTTTTGCTGAAGATGTGATAAAAAAATATGAGGCTGAGAAACAAGAAACAGATTACACTGGTTACAGCAGGGCTTTCCAAATGGTGTGCTGCGACACGTTAGTGTGTCGCCTGAAGTGTGTAGGTATGTCACCCACAATCTTGGAAATGTATGTTATTATTTATAAACCATATATTTTTAAAAATATATGAAAGTTTTTCATGAGATATATTGTGTCCCCATACATTTTGTTATTCCAATTTCTGTATGTGTCTGTATCTCTTATAAGGGGTTAGTTTAACCTCTGGTTTGCTATTAAAACTGAATTACTGTGTCACGAAATGATGCATGTCTAAAAAAGTGTGTCACCAACATGAAAAGCTTGGAAAGCTCTGGATTAGAGGCTCAGTGGATCTGGGAACCAAAAGAAATTTAGTTAAAGAATGCTACAGGATGTGTTCAGAACATAATACTATGCTGGCTGTGCCTACTCTATGCTGAAATTCCATATTAACATAGTTCAAATTCAGTGTCAAGAAAAGCTGGATTCTGCAACAAGTCTCCATCAAATGAAGATGCAAATAAAGCACATTGGCATATAGTTGCTTATTTTGCACAATTTATTCTGCAGTTCACAGAAGGAATAAATGTATACCCCATAAGACCCATCCTTTTTTACTGACCTTGTTTTCATACATTCACAGATTCCAAGTGTTACTAAGCGATGCTCAAACCTTGTAAGGCTTATTCTTGCAGCCAAAAACATTTTTTGTTTTTGTAAAGGGAGCATTTTCTCAGAAGGCTAAATTCTACATCAACTTTCAAACGGCACATTTGAACACCCGGAGGTTAAAAGAACATAGTCCTTTGGTCTCTGTGCCTAAAAATGCAGCCAATATTCTTTGTCAAGACAATTCACTCTAATATTTGAAGCTGTGCAATCACTATATATTTAACATTACAAAGACTTTGAGAAGAAATGGTTGTGAGTATAACATATTGTCCTCCCTTGAGTATGCCTATTTACATGTTCTCTATACCAGAAATAGGTAAAAATTGGCCCATGGGCCACTCATGAGCCCCTCATATTTTTCTTTTTTTTTAGAACTAAAAAAAACGTAACGTACATAGCATAACATACATAACATAACAAACATAGTAATAGAAAAACATACAAATAATATACATACAACACTTATTTACATGATTAACACAAAGCATAAAGGCACTTCCCCTTTGAGTGAGATACAGCCTTGTAATATTTTCAAAAAGTGTACCTCCCTATATAAGAAAGGGAAATAACTGATACTCTAGTTGTCACACATTTGTCTCAACTCTAATTATATAATAATTGTGTATTAACAATACCATTTTATTCAATAACTCCTTATATCTACCACATAATATTAATGGTATACCTTTGCAACCCTATTCTTTCAGAAATAAACCTATTACATCAACACTCTTCTCTTTCTTCTACCTCTCTCCACAATATTACCTAGGGATTACCTCCCATTATATTAACAATAAATTATCACTTTCCTACTTGATCCTTGTGTATACTGTATTACAGAAATCAAACATATGTCCCCATAGAGCTAAAGTAACATTTATGATAAATTGATTCCTTTAATCTCTCCTCAATACTTAAGTTTGGAGACCATCAGCTGGAATTGCCTTTTTTTCCAAAAACACTGTAAACAGCTCCCAAGTTTTATAGAACTTACTGTCCATCTTGTTCTCCAATCTGTAAGTCAATTTGTCGATCTGTGCAATTTCAATGATTTTTTCTAGCCATTCATCAACTGTGGGGATGCAAGTCGATTTCCGATATTTGGTGTAAACAAGTTCTGGCTGCCACAATCAAATGCCGTACTAATCTTTTGGTGCAGAAATCCATAGTGTTATCTGCATCAAAGATCCTCAATAAGAAAAATTCCAGAACTAAGTCAATTTTCCATTTCAAAATTTTTTGCATATTAACTCATATGGCATACGAGAATCTCTTTGCTCTATCACATCCCCACCACATATGATAGAAAGATCCCACTTGGTCTTTACATTTCCAACAGTGATTGTTCATATTCTTGTTCATTTTTGCTATTCTGTTGGGTGTCAAATGCCATCAGTATACCATCTTCAACACATTTTCTTATAGGGCATAAGATCTAGAATATAACATATTATTTTTCCAAATTGTTTCCCACTCTTCTAGGAGGATATTATGATTGAGATCTCTGGCCCAATTTATCATACAATCTTTAACTGTCTCTCCCTCTAGATTAAAGGATAACAACTTCTTGTACAATCTCGAAAGTAACTTTTTTTCTCCTTTTAGCATCAAATCTTCTAGTTCATTTTGTCTTAATTCCACCCCTTCTGCTTGTAAGTCTTTTTTGAATCTTTCTTTTATTTGCATATAGGGAAACCACTGTATTTCGAGTTCTTCCTCTTTTAGCTGTTGTTGGTCTTTCATTAATACTGCCTCTCCACTTTGCTTTAATAAATCCTTATAAGTCAACCAATTACCGTATCTTCTCAATCTCTTAATAGAAAGCGCCTCTAGCGGTGAAATCCACGATGGCTTTTTAGGACAGAAATAAGACTTATATTTCTCCCAAACCTTGAAGAGCGCCTTGCGTATCACATGACTTTTAAAGGTCATTTGAACTTTTGCTTTATCGTACCACAGGTACGCATGCCAGCCGAAATGGAGGTCATGTCCCTCTAGTGCCAATATTTTTCTGTCATCCAGGAGTATCCAGGTTTTCATCCAGACTATGCATGCAGCCTCATAGTATAGACCTAAATCCAGTACTGCAAAGCCCCCTTGGTATCTAGTATCTGTCATCCGTTTGTATTTCATTCTCGGTTTCTTCCTGTTCCATATGAATTTCGATAAATCTTTTTTACACCATTGAAGCCACTTCTTAGGTATTGTAACTGGAATCATCAAAAATAGAGTATTTGGGGAAGTACACTCATTTTTGTCACTGAAATCCTACACATCAAGGAAAGATCCAATTTTTTCCACATATTCAATTTCTTTTGAATCTGAGTCCAAGTCTTTTGGTAATTATTCTTAAACAAATGAATGTTATTATTGGTCAATTCTATCCCCAAATATTTCACTCTTTGAATACATTGAATACCTGCTTTCCTTTCAATCTGGTCTTTTTCTGACGGTTTAACATTTTTCAAAAGGATCTTGGTTTTAACTTTATTAATTTTAAAACCTGCCAGTTGACCAAATTTGTTTAAAAGTTCATTGACTTTGTCAATTCTCAGTAAAAGATCTTCTAAAAAAAAGTGCCACATCATCTGCAAAGGCCTTGTATTTAAATTGATCTTGCCCAATCTTGACTCCTTGAATAGAATCTTCACTCTTTACTTGCCTTAACAAAACCTCCAACACCAATATGAATAGCAAAGGAGACAATGGGCAACCTTGTCGGGTTCCTTTCGAGACTGGGATGTTTTCTGAGAGATCACCATTGATAATTATACAGACCTTCTGTTCATTATATATCACCTTTATCCAACTTGTAAACGTCTCTCCAAATTCCATTTCTTTGATGATCTTTATAAGAAAGGACCAATTGACATTGTCAAAGGCCTTCTCTGTGTCAAGGAAAATGAGAGCACCTTTTTTTTCATTATGGGACTCATAAAATTCTATTACATCAAGCACCGTTCGAATATTTGATCTCCTCTGTCTCCCCGGAATGAAATCACTCTGATCTTCATGTATAAATTCTGGCAAAACATTCTTCAAACGGTTTGCTAAAATAGAAGTAAAAATTGTATAGTCCACATTTAGAAGTGAAATAGGCCAAAAATCTTTGCATGTAGGGGTAGCAAGGTCACCCTTGGGAATCAATGTTATGTTCGCTTCTATCCAACTTCTTGGGAGTACACCTGCACCCATTACACCATTCATCATAACTTGCATAGGCTTCAAAAGTTGTTCTTTAAAACGTTTGTAAAAACTAGCAGTTAAACCATCCGGACCTGGAGCTTTGTTGGGTTTTGCTCTATCTATCGCTTCATTAATTTCATTGATAGAGATTGGCTTATTCGACATCTCACGAAAATTCTGTGATATTTTGGGGAGATTTTGGGAGTGAAGGTATTCTTCCATATCAATTGTGTCTTTAGAATTACTGGCTTGGAACAAATTCTTAAAATAATTAGAAAGTACTTTCTTTATTTCTCTAGTTCCTGTAATTATGCCATCTCCTTCTTTTATCTCAGAAATTAATCTCTTTTTTTTCCCCTTCCGAATCTTGTACGCCAACCAGCGTCCAGGTTTATTTGCATGCTCAAATTGTTTTTGCTTCAGGAAGTGAATCTTTTTTTCAATTTCATCCATTGTAAGCATTGACAACTGTTTTTGTAGCCCTTTTAAGTTTAATAACAACGCTTTGTCTTGGGGGTTATTTTTTAATTTTACTTCTGAATCTTTAATCTTTTCCATTATATTCGCAATCTTCTTCTTTTGTCTTCTTTTGTACTTAATGTTTTTCTGAATAAAGAACCCTCGAAACGTGGCTTTAAATGCATCCCAAACTACTCTAGTTTCTACTTCATTATTCGAGTTGGTTTTGAAAAATTCCTGTAGTTCTGTTTTACATGATGTTACAATCTCATCCTGCATCAGAAGAACCTCATTCAATTTCCATTTTATTCTTTTACTTTGACCTTTCAACACTAAGGTTGCTGGATTGTGATCACTGAAGGACTTAGTCAAAATCTCTGTTTTTTTAATGTTTCCTTGCAAGTTTCTCAGCAACCATATATAATCAATTCTCAACCATGACTGATGTTGATTCAAAAAGAAGGTGAAATCTTTAACATTGGGATGTTTGGACGTCCACACGTCTAGAAGTTGATACTCTTCTACCAATTGAAAGAGGTCCTCTGTCAATTTCCCTTTGGATCTTTTTGTGGATGGCAAGGAGCTTCTATCCAGCTTTGGATCCACCACGCTGTTAAAATCACCCATAATGCATACCTCTTCATACAGTTGGCTCTGTATGGCTCTTTTTAAATCATTATAGAAGGTTTTATTTTCATTACATGGGACATATACACCGATATTCAAAAGGGTTTTACCTTCTAAGGTAATTCAACTCCCAAAAATCTACCTTTTTCATCGTAGAACTGTAGTTTGGGACACAATACTGATTTAATATAAAGTGCCACTCCTCTTCTCTTGACTGTTGCTGCTGATATGAATACTTCACCTAATTTTGGAGCCACCAACACTTTAACATCTTTTTTTTTAACATGTGTTTCTTGGAGGCAACAAACATCTGGATTATGTTTATAAAGGTAATGAAAAATCTTTTCCCTTTTAATAGGTGAGTTCAGACCATTTATATTCCAAGATACGATGGAACAAGTCATTGTTGCTGTGGTTTAATCAAGTCCATCTCTTCTACATCAAGATCAATAAGACTAGTCTCTGGTAATTTGAAATCTTCAGTGGTTTCCTTTATGTCATATGCCAGAACCTCCATCTGTGTCTGTTCTTTCCTCCTTTCAACAATTTTATCCTGTTTATTTATCCTTCATCTTTTGGGGGCACTTTCAAAAACCATCTCTTTGGATTTTTGTAGATGGGGCTGAGGTTCCGACCTATCTAGGTCCAATCTATGTCTACGGAGAAAATCTTGCACTTTTTCCACTGAGTTTAATCTGTACCGTTGCCCATTAAATGTAAAAATCACCCCTTCAAGGTGATCCCATCTGAATCTTATCTGATTTTGTTTTAATTTAGAAACTAGAAATTCATAATCTTTCCATTTTTTCAATATTCTTATGGGAATTTTTTTGAAGTATAATTAATTGTTTATCCTGATCAACCAGCGGGGATCTGTTGTGTTCTTCAATAATTTTGTCCCTTGTTGACTTCAGCCCCTCATATCTTTTTCAAACTCCACAGCCACAGTTTTTACTGCTCTTGAAAATCTCCAGTTTTAAGTTTAGACATGTCACAAAGCTTCCAAGCTGACCTCCCCCTCAAAACCCCACAGTGAAAGAAGAAATGGGTATCTGTTCATTTCTGGTTCTGTTTAATTGTGTGTGCATCTGTGTGTGTGTGTGTGTGTGTTTCTGTTTTCAAGCTTAGTGAGGATGCATGTGGTAGGGTGAAAATTTGCCTGTATGTCCCTGGCAAAGTTGTCTGTTCTTACTAACCACAGGAGTAGGTGCCAAAGGTCCGCTGCATCTCAGAGGGACATGTCCCTCCTACTAATTTATTTTGCATTTATAAAAATGATTGTTCAAATCCAAAGAGGGGTGCTTGAGGGGATATAGCAATGACCTTTGGGTGCATGTGGCATGCCAGCTGCATATTCTCCATCCCTACTGTAGCAAATAACAATACCTCTTAAAACAGAAACAAAATGTCTTTTGATCTGAGAGCAAAGAGGTGAACAAGCCAAGAGTCCATTTGAGGATTCAATGACATTTCAATCTCCCACCTTAGCCCATTACAGAAGTCCTTTCAGGAATGTGGGACAAAACATTAAGAGTTCAGTGGCATATTTCTATTGGATTGGATCCCACACTGTTCTTCATGGGACTCTAAAGACCTTCCAAGGCATTGACCATCACAATGGTCAGGAAACAACTCCAGAGCTATCCAGGAAAGCTATCAGGAAATCATTTAGATCCTAATGAGAAGGAATCACTCACCCTAACCAGGTAGGGAAGTGTTTAACACAAGGGAACTACAACAGCCCATCTCCTCCACCAGTTCACTCTCATCCAGCCCAGCACAAAATATGAAAGTGGCTATTGCAGCTCTCTACCGGTTGCCAGATTGTAATACCCAGCATTCCTCATCATTGCTTATACTGGTGAGAGTTGTAGGCCAACAACGAATCTGAAATGCCACTATTGTCCATCCTTGCCCTAAATCAAGGTGCATGACAATAACTGAGACAGGCCCCTGGCCTGAACCCTGTTTATAGTTCCAAATGTGCCCATAGAATTAATTGTTGAATGGTAAGTCCACACTTAGAGAAATCCCACTGATTCAAAGAGTTGACTTAAGTGTCAATCCCATGAATGCTCACTTAGTCATCCAACCAAAGATGTCTACATGTGAATACTGAGGCCTCCAGAACTAGAAATGCAGAGGATTATGGAAGACTGTTGAGAACATAGGCCCTTTTCGCATACCATTTCTCATGCGAAATGGCCTCCAGAGCATTGCACGATTGTGAGGACTGTTTCACATGACGTCCTGGCAATCACGTGACGCTCCCGAGGCCAGTAGGTGGCAATCACACAATATATAATTTTTGGCTTCTTGCCAAAAATGATGCACGATTGCATGTTGCTCCCAGGCCCCACATGCACTTACCTTGCATGCGGAGCCTCCAGAGACGCGGCCATTGTGCTTCCTCCCCCAACACAGCCTGGGAAAGTACCTGGCTGCACTGCAGAAGGAAGAGGTGGAACCCTCGCGCTTCCTTCCGGCCAGCATGGAGCTGGTGCGGAGGAGAAGCAGAGGGGACGCAAGTGCCTCTTGCAAGAGACTTCTTGCGTGATCCCCGCATGCCCACGTCAAGAAAAGGTAAGGTGCGAAAAGGGCCTTAGAAAGCAGCATAACACAGAATAGTCTTTCAATGAATGCTATTTTGAAAATCAGGAAAGCCATGCTTTCTCTGACTTTACACAAATGTCATTTCCACACTAGCTTGTTATAGCGCTATGATTCCACTTTCAACATCCTATAGAATCCTGGGGTTTGCAGTTTCGGGAGGAGCTGGCCAGTCCCTCCCGAAACTGCAAATCCCAGGATTCCGTAGGATGTTGAAAGTGGAATCATAGCATAGTGCAGGCTAGTGCAGAAATGGCCTAAAACTTAAATAGGCCCAGGATCATCTTAGCTTCAGGCAAGGTGAGGGATGCTCCCACTGCTCCTACTACTTCCTGTTATCAAACTGAAAGCCTTCATTGGCTAGGACTGAGGCCTCCTCTGCTTTTTAAAAAGAAGAAATACACAGCAGACTGCACTCTTCAGTTGCACAGCTTTTGGTGTTCATAATCACAACACGTGCAAGCCTGTTGAATCAAAGCTCACATTCACCAATTTCAGTTTCAAAGGCCATTTCAGTGCACCTTTGATAAACATAACCGTCTCATCCTCAGCTATTGTACTTCTTGTCTTATGCAACGTAAGGCAAGCCCCACGCTTGATTGTACCTGAAGACAAGGTATGTTTTCAAAATATGACACTTTACATCCCTGCCCTTGCAACTTCATCCCAAAGAAATAAATAATTCAAGCTAGGAAGCAGAATTCCATTTTCCTCCTTTTAAAAATAAATAGCTGCCATGGAATAATAGCAGCACTTCCTATAGCACCAGCAGATTTGCACAGGGGAAGATATGAAAAATGGATGCACAACATATAAAGGGCCAAGAGAAAAACTTATATCAATATCCATTGCACACTGATTGCTCTGTTTCCATTTGGTGATATGATCCAAAATCTAATAGAAGCCCAAGCAGACTAAGATTTAAGGTTTAAATTAATTGAAGGGGCTGAATTGTGTAAACCAGGAGATGGAATATGAACACATTTTGACTGAAGAAGGAGCTGCTCCTACAGGAAGCTGCCTTCTACTTAGCCCAGTAGCTCTTCTTGCCCAGTAGCCCACCTAGTCCAGACTGCCAGCTGCTGTCCTACAGGTCTTTTTCAGCCCTGCTGCCTGTGATTAGTAGCTGCCAGAGCTTCTGAATTCAAAATAGGGGCCCAAGTCCCATACAAGCCTTATACAAAACACTGTTATCTCTCTTTATGAGCTCATTAGAGCTATGAGATCTTCTGGAGAGGCATTTCTCTGTCCCATTGCCTTCCCAGGCTCATTTGGTGAGAACAAGGGAGAAGAGTTTCTCAGTGGATGCTCCCAGACTTTGATACTCCCTTCCTAAGGAGGTCAGGATGACTCCAGACTGGTCTCTTTCTGCTGATACATTAGAATATTTTTTGCCATCAGGCTTTTAGAAACTGACTGCGATGGGTTGGCGTGTCGTGCTGTTTCTATGCTTTTATATACATGCCCATCCATCTATTACAATGACATCCACTTCTTCTGGGACTAATTCTCATTTGTTGCTTATGGAGAGAATACTTACTTACCTGAGCAAAATATAGCTGTAATCACAAGCAACTCTCTTGAAGTCCCTGGAAGTCTATAGTGATTTCCTCTCACTGCTTCTTCTGTTGTGGCTAGCTACAGCCAGCTGTGAGGGGCAGGCCTACTGTTTAGTGGCTCCGGCCCCTTCCTCCAACCAACAAGGGAGGAAGCTGGGTTTGCTTCCCTTCTAGCAACCCCTTACTGCTGCTGCCTTTGGTGGCTCCCCTCTCCATCCCACCAGCTCCAATGGGCTTTAGCTGACACTGATGCTTTGGATGGTGTAGCCAGACACAGGAGACATTCTCACAGGCTGTTCCAGAAAAAAAGAGGCATGAATGGCCTCATATATGCACACTAGTATGCAAGTCCCATTGTGTGGTTTGCACTTAAGGATGAATATATTACCAAGGTTATTCCTTTGCTAGGAATACAACCCTGTAGAATCTGGGCGGGGGTTAGGAATATTCAAAACTATATCAAAACATGTTCTAACACACTTAGGCCTTTGTGAAAGGAGAGCACCGAAATGCAGTAAAATAAGTCAAATTATCATCTTTGGTCAGTAGATTGCTTGCATTCCTTTAACACATACGTAGTGGGGAAAAACAAAGGAAATGCTTGTTGTCACCTAACAACCCAACACGTGCTTTTACACAGCATCATTAAAGGTCATCCTTGGACTCTTGTCTGCCTACTCAGCATTCTTTAGAACCATATAGCTTCTCCAGGAATATCAGATACAAATTCTCCCTTCTGCAGGCCAACCCAGTCCAAACAGTGAAGGCCTAGTTTGATTATACCAGTTTTACTCCACATGAAACAAGTTCTGTCCAGGTATAATGGACAGAGAATGTTTAGTGCTTACATGATACTCAAATCCTTTAAGGTGAGCACTAGGATTTAAGCCAATTGGCTAAAATTTCAATTCTAAACACATCACTTAGAAGGAAACAACATGTAAATGGTCAGGATATTAATCAGCTTAAGATCCATTTACTTAGCTGAGCCATAGATCAAACTGGATGTGGCTTATACTACTTTAATATAGATATTCTCCATTGCTTGGATTGCAGATTGGACTCCTTTTTTGTCTTTAAATGAAGAGTTAGACAGATTTCCATGTTAGAAGAGAAAGTATACTATTGTTTGCCAAAGTTTATGATTAAGCTGTCTTGTGCTTCTGCTGAGGAAGCAATGTCACTAAGACAATGTTCACTGTTCAGTGCACTGTTCCAGAGTCATTATATCACTGTTCCATGTGATCTCTCTTCCATCAACTAAGTTGACTGCAGGACAATCCAGCTGGCTTTATGGTGGTTTGCATTTTTCCCCCCAGTGGTCCTTCATGCTCCAACTAGTGATTCTTCCATTGTGAGTTCTGTATGGAAGATATATTGTGGTGTATGATGTGTCATTGGGCACATCATTGGCAACAAGTGACATGCTCCTCCCCTCCTGCTCACCAGCCACACTATGTTGAAGCGTTGGCTCGAATCCTGTTGGGTATTCACAACTAGAGTAGACCTAGCAAATCAGTTGTTGAATGATGAGTCAACACATAGGTAAATCCAACCAATTCAGTGGCTTCACTCTAGTCAGGAGCAATAATAGAATTCAGGCCATTATATTTCTCTTCCTCTCCTCATCTATTAGAGCGAAGTGCCATCCAGCCCTATCCCCAAAAAACACTACCGGGCCATCATGCTTCAGTAAAAGATGTCCCATCCCCAGTGTCATTGTATCATCCTTTGATGGGCCCTTTTCTCATAGGTTTTTCTTGCTAAGCTGTGGTGCTTCTATCTTGCAGGAAAGGAGGCACACTGAAACAAGGCAAGCACATTTCCACTGTAACAAATCTAAGCACATCTTTTATTTGAAAATATAAAATGGTGCCTCCGGCCTGTGTGTCTGCATGTTTGCCTGATTATTGAGCTTGCCATTTCCACTGAAATCCATGGAAGTTATTTCTGCATGACTGTACTGAGGACGATCTGCACTAGTTCTAGATTCTAAGAAAGGCTCAGAAATATTGCCATCTTCGTATCATATCCATGTCTTTCTCTGAGCACAAGGAATGTAATCAATATTTTTTTCTTACACGGTATTGCACAGGCATTGCACACGAAACAAAAATATGTATATAATCGTAGGAAATGTCCCTCTATGGCATGAAATTTTATCATATTCTTCCCTGCTTACCAGTGCCTCCCACTTCCCCTGTTGTTTTCATGTGCTTGTTTAAAACTGTAATCCCTTTGAGATGGAGACCTGTCATACCTGTTCTTTGTAAAGCATCATCTACATAATTGCTGTTGCACAAATAATTTTTTAATAACCATAGATAGTTATAATGTTTATTATCAAATTTATTCTTGTTCTTTCAAGTCCAATGATTTTGCATCATTGGTTAAAATGACAGCCCTAATTAAAAGAATGAAAGGGCCTTGCATCAAAACTACACATTTAGAAATTGACTGTCCATCTTTTCACCAGTCATTATTAACTGCACACATGTAGCTCTAAAAACTCAGGTGAGTAGTAGATGGATGAGCGCAGTAACTATTTGGCAGGTCTAGCAGTGGAAGAAGTCAGCTTACAGCCAACTCAGCACTGAAGACAGAAATATGTAGAAGGAAATCTAATCAGAATAATTTAGATACGACACTACCATTCTGACATAGTAAGGAAGCAAGCATGACTAGCATCAAAGCTGATAGCCTGTGATTTTATATCAAGCAATAAAAAGTTAGGCACAGAGCTATCTTTGCCCTTTTGCTACAAATATAAATCATTCACAGTTTATCTGTTTAGAGAACAGACATTTATTGCAAAGACGACGCAATCTTCAGACTTAAAAATACAGCTTCAAAACCTTGCACTACTGTTCCTAGAACTTAATAAACAATTGTAGGAAAAGGTATAGGAATGCTTGCTAATGATTGCTTTAGCATTATCATTGTTCAGAGTTCCAAAAAGTGGGGAGGGAAGTCATTATTTCAACAATCTTTCTTAGAACTGGTAATTACATGTTACTGGATATGGAAGGGTCTGGGTCATAGAGAATTCATTCCGTGTTAGTTTTTGTATGACTGTTTGTTCTCAAGTAATTATCAGACAATTTGAAGTGGCCCCAAATTTCTTCCTTTAGATTTCTAGAACAGAGAATCTCAGTAGTGTGACCACTTGTGTACAGAAACAAAGAAGAGGAAGTATTTTTTAAAAGTTCCTCTAGTAGGGAAGGCCATAGAACAGAAAATTTAGTTGCCAGATTTGTTTATTAGTAAAAGGCCTTTGCTCTGGTGGTTACAAGAAGAATGCAAATAACATTAGACACAACAGTATCTTTCCTCAAAAAATGTGCCTATGTTTGACTTTCACAGAGTGTTCAACTAGCCAACATAGTTAGAGAATATAAAGCTGGAGGAAAGTGCAAACTTTATTAAACCACCACCACCATCTCTGCAAGGGCTAAGTCTAACTAAATGATTCCACTGATGGAGTGGTTTCTGTCAGCAGAAACAGAAGAGTAGTGATTCCTTCTTCCCACAAAGATCCCTTAAAACCTGCTCCAGATCAGTGGAAACCCATCCACAGCAGGTTTCTGAGCAACGCAGATTACTGGGGATGGAGGTGAGGGTAGGCGAAGAAAAAAAGTCCTGTTACACTAAGAGACAATCACTAGTTGGACTAAGGTTGCCAAGTCCAATTTCAAATTTATGTTTTTTTGTATCAGGCTCTGTTTTGTGGATTTCAGGGCTCTAGACTGTTTTTTAAAAAGCTCCCATAAGGCTGAATTGCTCTTGCAAGCCCATCTCCACAACAGGGCAAATCTCTAAAATAGAAAGAAACTCAGATGGTTTCCCCTTCTGCCCACTCATAAGTTCCTTCCCTCCTTCCTCCCTCCCTCCCTCCCTCCCTCCTTCCTTCCTTCCTTCCTTCCTTCCTCCTTCCTTCCTTTTCTTACTCAAATGTAGTCCCCTACATCCTTGTTGAAATTCAGTTTCTTAGTTTTGGTCCAGCTCCTCCATCTGTTATGGTCATGTTCAATTCTGAACCTGCCTTTGAGGTATTAGCCACCCCTCCCAATTTGATGCCATCCACATATTTGATAAGCATGCCTTCCAAGTCATTTATAAAGATGGTGAACATCACTGGGCCCAGGACAGAACCCTAAGGCATCTCAGTAATCACTTCTTTCCAGGATGAAGATAAAACAATGTCGGGCATTCTTTTGGATTCAGCCACTTTTGAATCCACCTAACAATAGGACTGTTTAGACCATATTTTACCAACTTGTGTGCAAAGATATAATCTTACAAAATCTTGTAAACAACCTTACAATAATCAAGATATGCTACATCCACAGCATTTTTCTGATCTACCCAGCTTGTAACACTATAAAGAAAGAGATAAGATTAGTCTGGCATGATTTGTCTTTTAGAAACTCATGGCCATTTCCGCACTAGACTGTTATAGTGCTATTATTTCACTTTCGACATCCTGTGGAATCCTGAGGCTTTCAGTTTAGGGAGGGGCCTTTAGAATTCTCAGCCAGAGAGCTCTTTGGCCTCAGGAAACTACAAACCAGCCAGAATCTTGTATGGGAGATATATCCAGTGTTGATGTTCTTGTGTGCCTTTAAGTCATTTCCCATTCGTGGCGACCCTACAGCAGATCTATCATGGGGTTTTCTGGGGCATTCTAGGTCACCCAATGGGTTTCCATGGCTGAGTGGAGAATCGAACCCTGGTCTGGACAAGGTTGTAGTCTAATGTTCAAACCACTACACCACACTGGCTCTCATATGCATAAGCACCATAATTACAGTGCTACACAGTGAATTCTGGCCTAAGCATCCCAATTTCCTCTCTGCAGGAAGCAGTCACTACAATCAACAGGGATCTGTTCCCCATTCACTTGGGAAGAAAGTGACTGCGGCTTCCATCCTCTCCCTTGAGTGATCCCTGGTGCAATAGGCAGAAGCAGGACCCCTGTCTCAATCCTTCCTGAGACGAGAGGTTGCTCACGCAAGAGGGGGTGGGAAGGTCAATCAACAGTTTTCCAGCTGACAGGGGAATAGACTCCCATTGATCACAGCAGCTGCTGCTTGGTAAGTAGAAACTGGGGGACTTTCAGGGCCCCTACATAGCCCCTAAACTAGGAGCTACATAAAGATTGTAAATACATAATACTCATGAGTGTGTAATTCTAGGTTACAAATTCATAACTGCCATAGTGGATTTTAGACAGCATTCCTTTCTAAGTACTCACAGACTGACAGTTTAATTATGTATTCTATAACTTTTCCTGATGTCAAGCTGACTGCTCAGTAAATATTCAAGTCTTCTTCTCCAAATTTTTTTTGAAGATAGGAACAACATTCATCCTCTTCCAGTCTGCTGGGACCTACCTTGCTCTCCAAGAATTCTCAGAGTTTATCAACAGCAGCTGTGAGATCAAATGGGCAAGTTCTTTTAGTATCCTTGGTACAGTTTAGTATGCTTCATACAGCCCCGGAAACTTGAATTCATTTAGAGCAGCTAGGTTTTCCTGTACTACTTCTTTATGAGTTCTGAGCGATAGTCCCCTTACTCCATTATTTGTTCTGTTTTCATCAGGTCAAGAAATATTTTCCTTTTGGGAGAAAGGGGCAAAGGATCATGTTTAAAAAAAAAAAGGGAAGAAGGGGGAAATCACCAAAGAGGAATACCAACAAATAGCTAGTTCTCATAGGGAAGAAATCAAAAATGCCAAAGCTGAAAAGGAGCTCAGACTTACTAGAAAGGTTGAAAATAATCACTGGGGTTTCTTCAGTTGTATTCAGAGCACAAGGAACAGCAAGAAAAGGATAGGCCCACTACATGAGGAAAAAATTGAAAAATGAACAGGGGATAGAAGAAGCAGAAACCTTCTGTACTGACTACTGATTTTATCCAAGAATATTACAGTAGACCTGTAAGAAAGGTTTACAGACAAGCTCTATGTTGACTGTGAAAGCTATTTTGTCTTGCCTGCAAAACAAAGCCATTATGAACCAACGTGACTGTGTGGCAGCAAGTCCCCTGGCCTCAACAAAAACAGTCACAAAGGCAGAAGTCTGTGCTTTCTTGAAGTCAAGTCATTGCTTGATTTTGTTTTCAAATATTGAAACATTTGAAAGCATAATGTATCTGCATGTAAGTCACTGATGCGCAAGGCTTCTACATGCAATCACAGCTGAAACTGGGCTGGCAGGAGTCCAGAGGGAGCAGCTGAGCTAGATTGATGTTTGCAGCCAACTGAGAGGTGTTCAGTACTGAATTTTTATTTTTTTGGCTGGAAATCTCAACTAGACATGCCTCTGAACTGCAGTATTATTTGTGGGCTGGTATACCTCAGTTTTGCTCAGCCACAGCACCCCCACACACACACTGCAATCTGGGCATAATTGGCACAGGACTGTACACTATTGTTGTGTCCTGAAAGAAATGCTCTTTACGCTGGAAACTTATTTACTGTCAAAAGCAAAATAAGGCTTTATTAAGCGACAAAAAATAGCAGCTGTTTAGGGTAAGACTCTTACCCGTAAGTAATGTATGTGAGCCCTCACACTTGTTCCTTGTTACCTGATGTTGCCCACTCCTGCTGTAACCTCATAACCAGGTAGAAGAGAGTCCACCATTTCAGAAATCACTGTCTTATCAGACCTCTGCTCAGAGGGAGAGCAGAAGGCAAACCATGAGTAGAATAGTTTCTGTTAACTTGGACCATTTCTGCACTAGCCTGTTATAGTGCTATTATTGCACTTTCAACATCCTATGGAATCCTGGGGTTTGCAGTTTAGGGAGGGTTCTTTGAGGCAATCCGTAGGATGCTGAAAGTGGAATAATAGCACTATAACAGGCTAGTGAGGAAATGACCTTGGTCTGCCTGGACCATCTGCTTCCTAAAATGTAACTGGGTTCTGCAAATCATCATTTTGAAGAAAAATATTTCTGTGGCTCTTGCAAGGCTCCAAAGGTATATCTAGATTTCAGTTCTGTAGCATTTTGAAACCTCTTTAACTGTCAATATTGTTCTGGTGCCTGGAATAAACCCGGCTTCACCTTCCAAGCCATATACTAATGTTTCCTGGTGATCCGAATCCCAGTCTCAACCTTCCCTATATATTTCTGGACTTCGGTCCCTCAGCCCATTAATCCCAATCTACAAAAAGAAACAGCAGGACAAGCCAGATTTGGTTGGTGGGGCAAACTGAAGAAAGATTATGACAAACTTGTCCTGATGATGTCAGTGAGTCTAAGATTTACTAAGACCTGTCTTCTCCGTCCTACGAAGAAATGAACAAATATGACAACTTGAAGGCCCTTATTGAGCTGCTGTGTCACAAAACACATTGCCAATTTTTCTGTCCCAGCAGAAACTACTCTGCCATTGACAGATAGCACATGTGATGTTGCTCCTGGATAGACCTGCACCTGTTTATTCAAGACATTTTTGTATTGCCTTTCGGCTTCCAAGAGCTCCCAAGGCAATTAACAAATAAAAATGATGAAAACAGTACAAAGATAAAAAAGATGAAAACACTTTGAATGTTTTAAACACATTAAAACTTTAAAAACTTTTTAAAACAATCTATATACAGTTCAAAAATGTAGTTTCAAAGCAGTTTTATGTTGTAAATTGGATGCTGGCTACCCTTGCTCAGCTGTTTTGAGTGCTTTGTCCTTGCATCCCCAGCTGCAGGAGTGGAACAGAGACTGCTGTCCCGTGTTTGCATCCAGAGCCCTGACTATTTTCTCAGGAAGCATTGTTAGTCATGCACCCTTCTGTATTTTGTGAAAAGTGATTTTTACTTGTACACAGTGCTCTCTATTACCCATTCCCAGAGTACACTTCTGAGGGCTCTAAGGCCATTTCCGCACTACACTCTTATAGCACGATTATTCCACTTTCAACATCCTACGGAATCCTGGGGTTTGCAGTTTCAGGAGGGGCCGGCTGGCCCCTCCCAAAACTGCAAACCCCAGGATTCCGTAGGATGTTGAAAGTGGAATAATTGCGCTAAAAGAGTGTGGTGCGGAAATGGCCTAAGTATGCAGAACATGAGCCTAGGAAGCTGTACAGCCCTAGGGCCACCTTCCCTGCCATCTGACCTAAAGCCTCATAATCAGGAACCTCAATGTTTTAGGAAATTTTATATCAATAATTTCAATAGTTTCAATAGTTTGGAGCACACAAATGTTGCTCATGCTAAACTTTAATCTTAGCTACAGTGGAGAGAAGGAGACAGCTTTCCATTTAGAAAAAAGAACAAAAAACTATATAATCTTAAAGGATTGAGTGTGTATATCTATGTTACTAAACAAATAAATCTTGAAAGAAAAGTAGAGTAAAACTAGATTCTACTCAAGATTCCCCTCTAAAATCTATATAAACAGTGTGAGTAATGTAGTCTTTCACATCTTGGGGCCATCCAAGTATGTTAGACTATAATCCCCATGATCTCCTATCTTGTATCTACACACCTGGAAAGTACCGTATTGGGAAAGGCTAAAGATACTGGTCATAACTTCACAGCAAGCCAAACTTTGTAGCTCAGGCATTTTTCTTCAAATCTTAATTAAAAAGAAAACAATATTTCAAAGGAATGAAAGATGGAGACAGTCTTTGACCAAAGTTCCCTGTGCATCTCGCAAAAACTCGGCATATATAATTGCTCTTTTCTTCGAGTTTCTTACTTGATCTCAAAGGACTGACAGAAGAGGTCTGTGTCACTGCTGTTGGCATTATTATCTTAGCTTCATCATGGAGATGCTGTTTTCTTTATTCTCAGCCTCTTTCATCAACCCAAAGGGGTCTTTTGGCAGAAACTACCATTTAATGCTACCTCACATATATTTACACAGGATAGGAATTGTACAGCCCTCCAGATGTTAGAATCATAGGCCATTTCCACACTAGACTGTTAATAGAGCTATGATTCCGCTTTCAACATCCTACGGAATCCTGGGGTTTGCAAACCCCAGGATTCCATAGGATGTTGAAAGTGGAATCATAGCACTATTAACAGTGTAGTGCAGAAATGGCCCTAGAATTATAGACTTGAAAAGGGCCCCCTGGGCCATCAAATCCAACCCCCTGCTCCGTAGTGAGCTGCCCAATCTCTTTTTGAAGGCATCCAGAGAAGGAAGCCCCACGACCTCTCTAGGCAACTGGTTTCATTGCTGAGCTGTTCTCACAGTCAAGAAGTTCCTTCTAATGTTCCATTGAAATCTACTCTCCTGTCACTTTTAAACCTAGCTCTGTTCTCTGAGACAACAGAGAATAAGCCTGCAACCTTCTCCTTGCACCAGCCTTTGAGGTATTTAAGGAGTGAAATCATGTGATCTTTCAGTCTTCTCTTCACCTAACTGAACATGCCCAGTTCATTCAGCCTCTTCTCATATGTTTTCTTCCCTGTAACTCTTGCTGTCCTCATTGCCTTTCTCTGAACCTGCTTCAACTTTTTTATTGTATTGTTGCATGCTTACATGTTGTTTCCGACTTACAGCAACTCTAAAGCAAAGCTATCATGGGGTTTTCTTGGCAAGATTTGTTCAGAGGAGGTTGTCTTTGCCTTCCTCTGAGACTGAGAGAGTGTGACTTGCCCAACATCATCCAGTGAGTTTCTGTGGCTGAGCAGGGATTTGAACCCTGGTCTCCAGAGTCATAGTCCAATACTCAAGCCACTAACCACACTGGCTCTTGCCCATACCCTTCTTAAAATGAGGTGCCTCAAACTGAATACAGTACTCCAGATGAGGCCTGACCAGTGCAATAGTAGAACTATTACTTCCCTCCACTCAGAAATTATGCTTCTATTAATAGCACTTGCCTTCTTTGCTGCAGCATCATACTGCTGGCTCATATTCAACTTATGATCAACAATAATCCCAAGGTTCTTTTCACATGTACTACTGCTGAGCCAAGTATTCCTCATCCCATATCTGTGCTTATTGTGTTATTGTGACCTAAATATAGAATTTTGCTTTTGTCTCTGTTGAGTTTCATTTTATTAATTTCAGCCCAGTTTATCAAAGTCCTTTCAAATTCTGTAACTCCCTTCCAGTTTTATATTAACCACAAATTTGATAAGGATTCTTTTGACCCCATAATCTAAACCATTGATTAAAAAAATGTTGAAGAATTTAGGCCCCAGGACAAAACCCTGTGGCACTCCATTTGAGACCTCCTTCCAATTCCAAGCACAGCCACTGATGACAACTCTTCAAGCATGGTTTCCCAACCAATTGTGGAGCCATCTGATGATGTTTCAATCTATTCCATATTTAGTAAGTTTGCTGATCAAAATACCACAGGAGACCATATTAAACGCTTTGCTGAAAACTGGATAAATGACATTCACAGCATGCCCACAGTTCTCTTTAGGGGGAAAAAATGAAGAAAACTGAAAGTGTGAAGTAGTTCTGCCTTTTCATAGTGGTCTGTTAGCATTTTAGCATCGTTGGTGAACAGTAGTCTCAGTGCTTCCTTGACCATTTTCTTGCTTCAAACATATTCAAAAGCTCCCTTTTTGTTGCTTCCTGCTTTCTTAGCCAGCCTTAGTTCAATCCCTCTTCCTCAAACTTGCCATGCTTCTGCCAATGACATTCTTCCCCATCTTCATGAGCTGCAAACCACCTGTAGGCAGCAGTCTTCCTTCTGAAAAACAAAAAAAAACATGATTCCAGAGGCCAAGCCTCTTCTGTGGTCCTCTGTCTTTCATTGGTAGAATTGGCAGAATACCACCAGTGCCTCTAAACTGTTCACTTTCCTGCCCAGGACTTCATAGTCCAAGGTGATCTGCTCATCTCCCAGCATTCTTTACCATTTGCTCTACTGGCTGTGGCTTCTGGGAGTTGTAATCCAGCAACCTCTGGAGGGCTGCTTAATTCCCACTCCTGCTTAATCATAATGTGTTCTGGTAAATGTATTCTGTTCCTCTGTACAGTAGTTAAAAACTCAAACTACTTTCAAAAGTTTCAGTTACTTGCTTGTTGCTTGCACACCTTTTAACTAGTTTTCATTGGAAGCTATATGTCTGCCCATACACAAAAAAATGCCTTTCCCCCAAATAAGTTGGCACTTGTTATTCTTTAGCTCACAGAGAAGTTACAAGAAGCACCACATATCACTCTTGTAACAATAATTCCATGTTTTCAAAGTCAGACTGCTTTCAAAGTGTTAAGTGTATGTGGAAGAGACATAATTTGCCAAGTACTGAGGAAATAGATGTACTTTTGTCTTACATTGATGGATAACAAGGTAGTGTAGGAGGTAAAAAGCATGGATTTTGTACTTTGACTTCAGTGGAACTAAAGTGCCTTAAACTGGCCTGGTGATGTGGCTGGAAGGTCCTGCTGTGTGTTTATGTATGGATAAAAAGTATTCCTCTATATTGCAGTTGTAGCTGCCTGCCTGAAGCAACATCTCAACAGAAAAATCGGAAATAGCAAAGGGAAGGGACAAGAAAAAGCCTTAAAAACCCACCAATTTATTATGAAAAGGTTGACAGACTCTTAAATTACAGCAGTGCTCCTGGGCACTGGTACAATACCTTTTTACTTTACCTTTCAAAAGGAGGAATGGAGTAAACTTGTCTCCTCTGCAGCCAATTATTAAGATATATTCTCAGGTGACAGAGTTAATGTGGTGTGTACCAAAATTACCATTAAAAAAAACCTCTTCATTTTCTTTCCATCTGAAGAATGGGGGAGGGAGAGAATTTCTTTTGGACTTTGTATTTATTTCAGAGTTCGTTTCTGTACTCACATTGTGCAGACCAATTCAGCTTCTGGCTCTCTCAGCAGTCTAAACAAGAATGTGAAAGAATTGCATTCTGGTTTCTTGCAGCATCATTGTAGGTGAAATGGGGGAAATTATCCCTTTACAAAACATTTGAGTTTTCTGAATTCTGCAGGTGAACTCCCACAGGGGCAGAGGTTAGGGAGCATGACTGAGAAAGCCCATACACTGACATGTTTACCTTAAAGCTGCCTAGTATTCCATTAAAGTTAGTGTTCTAAATCCCATTGTTAGTCCAAGCTAGAATAGAAATACAAAATCAATGGTACAAACTTTCATACTTGGCGATTTAGTGTTCAACAATTAATTCAGTTGCCCTACCCTCATTGGAACTAACAATTGGGTTTAGCCCAAAGATAAGAATCAGGAAGCCATCCAGATGTTGTTGGACTGTAACTCCCAGCATTCCTTACCATTGGGTTCGTTGACTAGGGTTGCTGAGAGCTACAGTCCAGCAACTGGAGGATCCCATAATTCTAACCCCTAATTAATAGAGATCAGTATTACAGTTTGTCAGGCCACCATTTGTGGACTGCACATTCAAGCCAAATATAGCTTTACTATCTACAAGTCTCTTTTGGGGCATGATTCGAAGTCTTGCTTCTCTATAAAGGCATCTATGGCTTGACATTAGACTGTTTGAAAGTTTGCACTAGACTGCAATCACACCACACAATTACAGCGGTATGATTCCAGTTGAACTGTCATGGCTGTTAGATGTGCAATCATGACACCATAAATATATGGTGTGGAAAGGCCCTTATATAAGTGGCTATCCATGTGTTAAGACCTTCAGTAAAGGTCATTCTCTCAGCCCCATCCCCAATAAAGGCTGTTAACTCTTGGGGACACGAGAAAGGCCCATCCTTTTCTGCTTTTAAGTGCATTTTATTACAGTCAGTCTCACAGGATGTCTTTTTTCGGCAGAAAAAAGATGTTCCCACTGATGTGAGTAAAGCTGAAAGAGATTGCATCTTACAATTCACAAAGTGACCTGAATGGCATTCCTGTGAATATATTGTAGATTAAGCAGTGTGTGGGCTCCACTATGGTTGTACATGCATGATTTAAACTGATTGTTTGACATCCTATATTTCGGAGTGAGTCCCACAGAACTCAGTGCTCTTTCTTTCTCAGTTTCATGTTGATTCAGTAAAACTATGAGCAATTTCACACATGACACAAAAGCATCTTATAGCACCATTACAGCACCTTTGCCCCCAGATTATTGTGGTGGTGTGCCTTCGAGTTGTTTCCTACTTAAGACGACCCTCTCAGAGGGCTTTCTGTGGCTGAGAGTGTGTGACGCAACCGAGGTCCCCCAGTGGATTTACAAGGTGGAGCTGGAAAGGGAAACCTGGTCTCCAGGGTCCCAGCCCAAGGCTCTAACCGCCCCACACCAGGCTGGCTCTCCCCCCAAAATATACAAACTATTAAAGGTAGAAAGTAGGTCCGTTTTTTCACCTTTTCATAGGTGAATCCATTTGTATGCTGATTTGCTGTAAAAAGTAATGTGGTTTACAGACACAAGCCAAAATATAAAAGCAAGTAAACCCTTACGCCTGCTGGTTGATGGCCCTCTCACTCCAGGCCCAGCACCCAGGAAGGCTTTGGTGGCCTTGGGGGCTCCTGCCTCCCCACCCTTCCAAGGGCGCCCTCCAGAGAGTCTGCAGCGGGGCTGCTCCCCAAACAGAAGGGGCAGTGGAGGTGCGACTGAACTCTTCCGAGGGCTGCCTGGGCGCCCCTGGACCTCGTCCTCCCTTTGTCTCCTTCTGTCCTTTGCTCCAGGCGCGGAAGCCCTTTCCCCGTGGGTGCCAAGGTTTCTTTTTGCCCGGGGAAACACGGTGCAGAGGCTGGAGGGGGGGAAGCTTTCCGGCTGCCCGCGGGGGCTCAGCGTTTGAATGTCTTCGCGTGGCGGCACAGCGAAAAGCACAGGCGCCTCGCCAAGAGAAGACAGTAACCGACGAGCCTGGTTGCGGGGCGAGGCGCAGTCCAGCTGCGCTCCAATTTCCCACCGAGTTTCCGCGCGTGCACCCTTCCACGCGTCCCTTGTCTCGACAAGCGCCGCTCAGCTCTCTTGTCACGCAGGGACATCCCCGAAAGAGCGAGCCTGCCCCCGCGCTTAGGTCAGGCCACGCTCCTTATGAAGGACGAGGAAACGAAGACTGTCCATCGACGTGGCGGGACCAACTGGGAAGCCCGCGCCTCGGTCCCGGGCGGCGCGTCCTTCGAGCCGTATGGGCCTGGCTTCGGCGTAGACGGGTCGGGCGGCACGGCGCTGCTGTCGCTGCTGCTGCCTCGGCTGGCTGGCTGGCTGGCTGGCTGGAGGAGGCACCGACGGGGCCCAAGCCGGCGCCGAAAACCCGCCCAGCCGCCTCTGCGCGCCTTCCTTGCGGCGATGGCGTGCCCGTTGCCTCCTGCCCCTCTCCCCGTCGGGCCCTCTCCCAAACACCCTGGAGGAGCGAGGCTTTCGGGAAGAGACAGACCCTCGGGAGCAGCTGGTGCCAGTCAGCGGTGTAGGCGCTGCACCGGGGTTGGACGGGCCTGAGGGACGGACTGCCTCTGAAGGGTCCTCTCGAGGAACTTCGCGGGGAGATAAGGGTCGCTGGCCTCCAGCTCGTCTCTAGCGTACCCCGCGTCCCTTACAGGCTACGTTCCAAGTGGCTGGCGAAGGTCGTCGACGTCCGTATTCGCTCTGGTGCTGATTAATTCCGCAGCAGTCACGGGGCGTTCACACTCCTTTCGGCGGAGATGCCCGTTAGAGCGCAATGGACGGAGCCCTTTACCGGCGCAGTCCCACGAGAGGCCGGGCGCGCCCTCCCCGGGAAAGCCGAGGCGCTAAAATGGTGGCGAGGGGCTGGAGAGCGCTCTCTCCCGCACGCCTCTCCCGCTGGGAAGGAGTGCCATTCGTGTTACACCCGAATCCGTAGGCAGAGGATGGGGCTCCGCGTCTCAGGCCATTTCCGCCCTCCACTATTATAGCGCTATTATTCCACTTTCAACATCCTAT
This sequence comes from Cyclura pinguis, assembly GCA_030412105.1. Taxonomy (NCBI): domain Eukaryota; kingdom Metazoa; phylum Chordata; class Lepidosauria; order Squamata; family Iguanidae; genus Cyclura; species Cyclura pinguis. The sequence goes on from CM059599.1 coordinate 178,281,798, forward strand.
GGAATCCTGGGGTTTGCCGTTTAGGGAGGGGCCTTTAGAATTCTCAGCCAGAGAGCTCTTTGGCTTCAGGAAACTATACTCCCACAGGATCTTGAAAGCGGAATAATAGCACTATAACCCTGTAGTGTGGAAATGGCCTCAGTGTGAACGGCGCACCCAGTTTTGTCAGGCTTTACTCTACTCTGTAGCCAAGACTCAAGCGGCCATAGATTTCAAGCTGCTCACGTTACCTCTAGAAATCATCACACACGTCGGCGGTGCACTGTCAGCTACTTGCGGCCTCGCTACCCTTGCCAAGTGTGTGGGGGGGGGGCGTGAACTTCGCCTCTGGGGAACCAGGAGAGCGGCCAGATCCTTCAGCGCCCGTGGCCCGGCGGACAACGGAGCCCTCCCCGAGGCGGCTCTGGGCGCGCCCTGGGCCTTTGGGCTCACCCCACCGCCCACTGACAAACCCCGTGAGCGCGCGGGTGGGCAGGAATCCATCCCCGCTGTTCCAAAGGCTTTGGAGCAACTGGGCGCCTGCGCGCGCTCTCTCGCTGTCCTTAGCTTTTCCATAGCTGTGGCCTCCTCTGGCCTGCCGGATCGTCACCTGCAGCTCTATTTTTCCTTCCCCTCCTGCCTGCTATCTCCTGCAGCTACAGGGCGTAGCTAGGAGTCCCCCGCTTCAGGGAGGTCGCTTCCGACTCCCCCGGAGCCCGACAGGGCTGTTATCCGAAGATGGCCCCTGTGGTCCCCAGAGCACCGAGGGCTGGGACGGCTGCCGAAATCGGGCGATTCTGCCCAAGGCAGCCGCGCCTGGCCCACGGATGTTCATAACATCCACAGTGGGACAGTATCCAGCGGAATGGCTCCAGAGGTTTCAGGTGTTACAGGAGTCTTCGTCAGTCTCAGTGGTACAACGGAATTAAGAGGTGGGAGAAGAAAGGGAAGATACCAAATTTAGGCCAAACGTTGTGGAGTTAAACGGATGGTCTGCGCCACTTTGCACAACACTCAGAAAGTGTCTTTTCTGTTCAGTACAGAACCCCACTGCTCTCAGCGAGATCACTGTCCAAATCCTAGGAGCAGCACGCCCGTCGGTTTCAGCTGATCGCCGGCAGTAACCAGTCCCTTGATGCTAAGCAACAAACGCCGCCTGAATGCGCAGTTTTCCTGGCAATCTGTAAGCCAAGATGTTTCCAAATGAAAAGTGCTGAGGACTGAGATGGGTCCAACGACACCAGCCGAACTGGATCCGTTGGTTAACCATTACTTTGGCGCAGCCTCACTTTGGTTCCCGATGAACGAGAAAATAGCGTGACCACAGAAAGAGAAAGGAGGCGAAGCGCACTGAAACGAGAGTCAGTTAATAGGTCTCAGTCTTTTAATTTTCTTCGCTTTGAAGACAGAAGACAATTAGAGGACGCAAGGAAATTGTAATCTGTAATTTAGACTACAATATTAAAACAACTAGACTGCGGGAGGTTAGCCAGCGCATTTTTTTTAAATTTAAAATAATGTTGTTTTTTTAAAAGCACTTTTGTTTAGTTTAGGTGAGTTCTTTCGCGTTCTTGATGTCTTCGAAAGTTAGTGTTTAAATCCAAGTAACGTTTTAAAATTCAGTTCTTGGTTTTCATTTATTTTTTTCACGTGGTCAGACTGTTTTAATATCTCCATTTCTTAACACCTCGGTCGGAAACCCACTTGAGTAAGCGTACTCGGATTTCAGCCGTAGTACGCCACGCTCTCTAACACCCTTTGCCTGGATACTGTACTTGTTTTAACTGATTTCAGTGGAATTTACAGCACAAACCTACACATTCCTACCTGGGATCGAAGTCCCACGAACCTGGACGGAATTTACTGCCAGGTCCACTTCTGAGTATTCTTTGCCTTAAAAAACAAACAAACAATGGGATAATTCATGGGGCGCCATAAATCGCCAGGCGATTAGAAGGTGCACGTGGGGGCACGAACACACGCGGACACTCGTGTCTATCGGCGTGCTCCTTGAAAGAGGAAGATCAGAGGCTGCTTCACCCAATTGTTTTGAGGAAGGTAGCTTTGGTCGGATTCTCTCTTTCATTTCCTGGCGAGGGGGGGGGGGCAAAAAGATCCGGCACGCTCTCTCCAGCCTGATGTTTGCCCTTCCTGGAGGCTCGCCAGGCATTATGGTGGAACAGCAGGAAAGCAGTCAGGCGGCAGAGCGAAAGCGCCGCTGATGGGTTTTCACCGACACGCACGCGCGGACAGGTGATCGCGGGTTACCGGCCAGTCCCGCTGAGGCACGTCGTTTTTGGGTCCCCCCCCCCCCTGTTCAGTACAAGAAGCCTTTGGGCAGAACGGCAGAAATGTCCCCCGTGACTAAAAGGTTGCCTCCGTGTAACCGAATTACAAGCAATGACCGTACTGCTTGTAAAATTTTATGTAATTCGCTTTAAATTATGTTAACCCACTGAATTACTTTCAAGTGGGGCCATGGTGGTGAAACCTGGTTGACACCGTGCATTCCGAAGATGCTTTTACAAGGCCGTGAAATTTTATTGTACGCCTTTGACACGTCTGTCTGAACTAGTTGCGGACGCGGATACCGGTTTGAGCGTCGGACTACGACTCCAGAGACCGGGGTTCGATTCCCTGCTCCGCCGCGGAAATCGCAGGACCGTGGGCTTCTCACACACTCTCAGCCCCAGAAAACCCCTCGATAAGTTCGCCTTCAGGTCTCCATAAGTCGGAAACGACTTGAAGGCGCCTGAGGGCAGCAGCGGCAGCAACCGCGGAGGCCAGGCGTCCTGGCGTTAAAAAGAGGAAGGGGTCCTCAGCGAAGCGGGGGAGGGGGCCAAGCAACCCGGAGCGGCGCCTCCGAGGCAGACGGTGCTCGCAAACGCACAGAGCCCGCGCGCGGCCTCGGCTTGGACGGGGAGGGGGAGCGTAAAGAGAGGGGGGCGCGTGTGCCCAGTGACGGGCCCACTCTCCGAAGCGCTTCCGAGGACGCCCCCTCCAGGTGGCCCGGGGGCCCCGGGGCAAAGCGAGCGTCTTCCCCTCTTCCTGCTGCTCCTGCAGCTGCGGGGCTTTCAGAAGCCGAGAGGCGGCGGGCTTCGCACCCGCGCCGGAGCGCGTGGGAAAGCGGCCCGGGGAGTGGCGTGAACCCCGGGGCCCTCCCGGTCAGAGACCGTGGGTGTCGCGCAGCGCCCCCCCCCCGCGTCCTTCTGCTGCGGCTGCTGCTTCGCCCTGCTTCTGCAACACCGCGGCACCGCCTGGGCCGAGCTGGGGAGGCGGGGGCCTGCGGGCGGGGCGGCGGCGATACCGCCCTGGGAAGGGTGAAACCGCAGACGGCGCCTCGGTCCAGGGTTCAAACGCTGCCCTCCTCCCGCTCCCGCCCACCTCCGTTTTGAGTCTGGGCTACTCCCTTCCCCTCCTCTCCCTGGGGAGCGCCCGGGAAGCCCGCGCGCGGAGCGTCCGCCACCCCGCGGGGCGGGGCGTGGCGGGTGGCAAGGCCGGCCGCCGCTCCCCCCCTCCCCGTCTCCCTCTCCCTCTCCCTCTGGGCTGGTCGCCCGCATGTCACGTGGGCTTCCTAGGCGGGGCGTTCCAGCTGGAAGAATTTTAATTAAGTTACCAGGTGTGAAAAGGTGGTTACGCTTCTTGGTTGCCCGGCCGCCGCCGCTGCGCTGGGTGTGAGGGGGCGCCGGGTGACCCTCCCGCGGCAAGCGAGGCCGGTTCCAGGGCGCTGGGTCCCGCCTCCTCAGCCCCCCACCTGCACCAGGCGGGGGAAGAACCTGCGGGCCGGGAGTCCGCAACGTTGGGTGGGCCGCTTCCCTCCGCAGGCAGGAAGGTCGGCGGCGCACCCCGCGGCAAAAGGCGGCCCCGTGCCGAGTGTCCCTGGGAAGGGGAGACAGAGCCTCCCTCCAGAGTCCTTCAGGGGCCGCTCCGGGGGCGCCACTTGCCTCTGCGTTCGCCTCCCGCTTCAAGTGTTACCCACAAGGGCGGGGGGAAGGACCCGGGCGCCCCTCCCCCTCCTCCCTCGCCCCGGGCCGCCTGTTTTGGCCCGGGCTGAAACGAAACAGGTTGCCCTCTGAGGCGGCTGAATCCCGCGCGAGCCCCTGGGCCAGCCCGCCCGGAGAGTCCGCCCAAGGGCCGAGAGGGAGAGAGGAGCGGGCGGGGAAAGGGCCGCCGCTTCGCAATCTTGGCCCCGCCGCCGGGCCTCCGTCTCCTCCTCCTGGGCGCCCGGGCGCCCTTCTGCGCGCCTTCGGGGGGCACCGAATCCGGCCCCTCCGGTGGAAGCGCCCTCGAGCGCGGCGTGATTCAGACGCGCCCCCGCGCCGGGCACCGTCCTCCGGCAGCGGTGCAGCACCCTCGTCAGCCAGGCGCAGGGAACCCCGGAGACGGGCTGGCGGGGCTGCTACTTCTTCAGGCAGGACCCAGAAGGCAGCCTGGAGCGGCTGCGGCGGCCCAAGCGGAGGCCCGAGCTGCAAAGGGGGAGGGCGCGCTTGAGGCTGGCAGAGCCGGCGGCAGCCTTTGCAAACTGGGCCGGACTGAGACGCCGGGAACACCGAGATGCGCGGGAAAACTGAGATGCGCGGCAGCCCGGCGCTGCCGTGTAAAACATCCCGTTTTATGAGGTTTCGGACACGAAGCACGGGGAGGGGCTCTTGCCTCTAAACTTAATCCCTAGTTCTGCGGGCTGTGGGGGAGGCTGCAAGAACGCCCCTCCCTCGAGTTCGGCCGGCGGGAGGGGAAGGGGCTACCCCCGGTTCTTTCCCTTCAGGCCGAGCGCAGGACAAGGAGTCTCGGGGACCGCGGCACCCCCTTGCTCGCTAGCCAGCCACGCGGTCGCTTTTCGGGTTCGCTGGAGCGGTTCCATCATTCCTCCGCCGAACTTCTGTCTCTGTCCAGGCCCGGCGCCCAGCCAGCCCAGGCGCTACGAGGGAGGGAGCGGGAGGCCGAAAGGCGCGAAGCCACACAGAGCTTAATTCCTAAATAAGAGGCCCGGGAGCTCAGGTCTGCCTGGAGGTCACAGCGTTTGACACGGGAACCCGCGTTCCCTTAATCCTGGATGTGATCGAACGTATGCGCTGAGCGGAGGAAGCAGCACTCTGCACGCGCTCGGGCGCACTCTCTACGGTTCTCCTTCGTGGCCATCCCGGTCTGGAATGGAGGCCAGGCGGCCTCTTGAGAGCTAACGGCCCGTGGCTCACCCTGCTCCCGGGGGACCCTCTCGGCCCGCGCCGGCCCTGGCCCGCGCCCAGAGGGAGCCTGGCCAGGGGAAGGCGTGCCGCGATTAATGCCGGCTCAGACGCGCGTCTCCTCGGGCAGCTGGGCCCTCCCGCACGGCCTCCTCCTCGGCGGAAGATGGGGCGCAGGGCCTGACGGGCTTCGAGGGAGGGCACCCGATGGGAAGGGGGGCTCCCGCCGTCCCCGGAGCCCCGCCCGCCACTCCTTCTGGGCCCGCGGCCGGCTGACCCCCGGAGCCGTCGGCAGCGCGCACGGCGGGGGTCCCGCCCAGGAGGACGTGAGGGCGGCGGGGCTCGGCTGCCTCCGGGCTCCGGAAAGAACAGAGGGCCCGGGCCTGCCTCGGCTTCAGCCCGGTAACGCCCAACGAGCCGCTTTTCGGAACTGATGTGGGGTTGGTGAGTGGAGGTCGGGGACGCGGTGAACCCCAGCTACTCAACGCCGGCTCCCATCGGCTCCAGGCGGGCCGCCGCTGGGCGGATAACGGCAGTTGGAGCCCAGCCACGCCTGGGAGGGGCAGGAGGGTGCCCGCCTCATCCCCGGGCAAGGGCATCTGGGGCCGAGCGGAGGCGGGGAAAGGCCCCGGAAGGGGGTGGCACCGCTCCAGCCGTCGGGGGAAAGGGATGCCTTGGCAGCGCCCGCCCGGGAGGCACGAGCACCCGCCGGGCTCTCCCGGGGGACCGCTGGAGCGCCTCCCTCCCCTCCCCTCCCCTCCCCTCCCCTCCCTCAGAAGAGCCTCAGCCGCTCGCAAATTCTGACACGCAGGAAATGACTGCTTCACAAACTGAAGCCTTCGTTAAACACCAGCAGCCGCATTTTACAGTGCCTTGCAGTTTAATCTAATTCTGTTAATTCTGCTTCCGCGAGGGCCGAGATCAGTCTTCAATGGGCTGGATAACTTTGGTAAAATTCAGACCCATCACTGAAGCAGAGGCCGTTGTGAGACTCGTAAATGAGCGTAATTAATTACTGTATTTAGCAGCAATTAATAGGCTGCTTAAACGTAGTACCTCGAAAATGTCTCTCAAGAGATTAAAATGATCTGTTGGATTAATTTTTGTTTCTTTTTCAAAAATAAATCCCGGTCCAAGGACAGAATCCACTCAAACTTTAAATTTTTAGCAGCAAAGCGGCGAAATTTGTTCTCTCCCCGTTTGGATACCAATCTTCCTCCAAGTGGCAACGTCGCAGAGACAACGTAGCCTCTCTTATTGTAACGCTGCGCAACAATTCAGCTTTCTTTGGTGAAGCCCTTTTAGTTACCCTTAAAAAAAAAAGTTGGATTTTAAAAACTTTCTTTGTTAGTAGATTTATACCCGAAGTCCAGTCGTTCTCACACCCCTATCTGTATCCGATTTTGTTTGATTGCTTTTAAATTTACGATTAGATGTGATGATTTCTAGATAACCTTCTCAGAGCTCGAGTTAAAGGGCTTCGGATCTGAATCCCATTTCGGGCAATGCTCGCAGTGAATTCCTCTGGAGGTCGATTTGTTTTAGGGCAGCGGAGCTGCCTCGGAGACAGACAGCCGCAGTCCAGTGGGGAGCCTCTTCGGGCGCGGCCCCAGGGGGTCGCTGCAAGTGGTAGCTGAGGGGCTTGGAGACGGCAAGGCGGGGAAACTGGGGACACCTTCCCGCTGCGCTGGGGAGGACAGGACTACGGTTCAAACCAGCTTCGTTCCAGGAGCCCCAGGGGTTTGGGTACTCTCCAAGCCCCTCAGCGGGCGGTCCTCCCCTCCTGCGGGCCTGACTGGGTGGGGGAATCAGCACTCCTCGCGGTCCGCTTTCGCCTGCCTTTGGGGCGGATCTAGAAGGGCAGGAGCGCGAAGCAGACGTTTCCGAACCCTTCCCTTCCTAGAGGCTCTCATCGAAGAATCCGTTCCCGGAGAAGCGCCAAGTCCTCTGGACGGCAAGGGAAGGTTTCCAGGAGGCCAGGGCCGAGGCAGTCCCGGGAGGCAGGGCGCGGGGAAGGCCGAGGGAGGGAGGGAGGGAGGGAGGGTCCCGGTCTTTCTTCCCAGCCCGTGCCCCTGCGCGTCCCTGGGGGTGGCCCTGGCAAAGCTTTGCGCTTCCCCAAAGACGTGGAGCGCTGAAGCGGAGTCTGCTGCTCACAGCGCTTTCCCCTCGTACACAACCCATCAAAGTTTTTGGTTGGCCGCCAATCCAATTACAGTCATTAAAAGCGCAGCTCAGTGAGATAAAGCGCAGCCGGCCAGAGGCCTCCTCCCCTCCCCCGGCGGGGCCAGACCAGCCTTGGAAATAAAACCGGCCTCCTCTTCCTCCCCCCGCCTCCTCCTCCTCCTGCCAAAAAGCGGCCCTCACCGGCAGGCAGGTCAAGGGCGCTTGGGGGGGGGGGCATAGGAAGGGCACCGGGGGCCCCTTTGCCCCCCGCATCCCCCGGGAAGGACGACACAGACAAGAGCTTTCATCCACGGGGACTTTATTATCGGGATACGTAGATGACGGGGAGGCGGTAGAATCTTCCTTACATTTCAACAGGTGCCTGTTGGACCAACGGCGTAAATGACCCACGTTACAGCTTCTCTCTCGTCCTCTGCCCCCTTCTCTGGACAGCAGGCCACAAGCACCTCGGGAGAGAGGCGGTAGGGCGGCAGCGATGGTCCGCCGGCATTCCCGAGAGGAAGGGGGCGCCTTCCTCGCCCTCCCCAAGCCAGCCCCTCCCGCCCAAGCGCCCTTGCCCCTCCTTCCCAATTCACACGCAAGCCTTCCTCCAAAAATGTCAAAAAAGCTTTGTGGGAGCGGGGGGGGGGATCGCCATGGATAGGAGAGAAAAAGTAGGGTTCCTCCACTTTCCTGAAGGTTGGACTCAAGAGTTCACCTCCACCCCGGATATTCAACAAAATTCGAAACGGGTCGCTGGAACTGACCTAAAGGTACACTATATACACAATTCCTGCCGCTTTTTGCAAAACAAGCCTACGGAGAGACCTGGAGGAGACGTCCCCAGAAGAGGCAGGGTGGGGGAATAAGAGCTATACACAAAAAGTCTGAGGTCGACCAACAAGCAAAAAGAGAGGGGGCGCGTCTTACCCTCCCACAGACACGAGTGGGAGCCACAAGGCTGGCTTGGGGGGGGGGAGAAGAGCCCGAGGGGGGGGGTCGGTCGCCGTCCAAGGACCAGCTAATTGTTAACCGGAAAAGAAGGCATGTGGATCCGAAATCCTCTTCTGAGCAGTTTGAAAACAAAAGTACCCGCAGAACATAATCCCAGAGAGCGAATAAATAACGGGTCAGGAGCGGCTCGGGGTCGCTCGGATCCAGCCCCCTTTCAGCCGGGGCAGCGGGGCTGGCGTTGGCACGGTGTACGGACAGGGGGCTTATAGACTCTTACAGATAGATGGGGGGCCCTTTTCCCGTTTTTCTTTTTCATTAAAAACAGCGATTGTTTAGCCAACCGGGTCTGGATGAGGGGGGCAGGAGGAGCTGGCGGGTGGCGGAGGCGGCCAGAGCCGCAGAGTCAGCGCGGGGGCGACGAGCCTGTCCCGAGGAACCGAAGCGAGCGGGCTGGGAGGGCGGTGGGCGTCGGGGCCGGGCGGGGCGGGGCGGGGCGGGCCGGGCGAGCGGCGTCCCGGCCTTTCCTCCCGCCCCCGCTGCGCTCCTTTCCCGCGGCGGCCCTCACAGGACTTGGAAGCGCCACGAGGCCTGGTCCTTGTAGTCCAGGCAGTCCGGGGAGTTGAAGTTGAGCTTCCAGGAGGCGGCGGCGGCCGGGGCCGGCTCCTTATAGTCCAGGCAGTCGGAGGAGTTGAAGGCCAGGCCGGTGCCGCCGTAGCCCGGCTGGTGGTGGTGGTGGTGATGGTGGTGGTGGTGGTGGCTGGAGCCCTGCCCGAGCGGGTGGTGGGCGTGCGGGTGGGCGCCGGCCATGGACGAGGGCGCCATAGGGCTCAGCTGGTGGGCGTGCGGGTGGGCGTGCATGGGCAGGTAGGAGCCGCAGTCCACGCCCCCGAAGTAGGAGGAGGAGGGCGGCGGCGGCGGCGGGGGCGGCGGGGCCGGCGGGTAGCCCTGCCCGTAGCCGCCGCCCTGCCCGTACGACATCGGGTACGAGGCGGCGGCCGAGGCGCCCGAGACCGAGCGCTGCATGCAGGAGGCCCCGCCGGGCGCCAGCGGCTCCGGGACGGCGCTCGGCGAGATGGACGCGGGGCTCCAGATGGACGAGGCCGCCACGGCGGAGGGCGCGCTGCTCAGCGAGGCTGCCGACGAGGCGGAGGAGGAGGAGCCCCCGGCCGCCCCCGCCGCCGCCGGGGTCCCGCTCAGCGCCGCCGCCCCGGGCGCGCCGCCCCCGCCGGGGCCCGAGGAGTTGGAGGAGGACGAGGAGGACGAGGCGGAGCTGGAGACGGCGGGCGGCGTGAACTGGCCGCTGCTCTCGGAGCCGGAGCTCTCCCGGGCCGGGGAGGACTTCTTCTTGGCCGGCCGGCTCTTGGCGCCGCTGCCGCTCTGCTGCTGCTGCTGCCGGCACTTGGCGCGCCGGTTCTTGAACCAGACCTGCGGAGGGAAGGAAGAGGCCACAGCGCCCGCGTCAGTCCCTGCCGCCAGGCCTGCGGGGAGCCACTGCGTTCGTAAAAATCCGATCAATCCAGCCATCGGTGACCCCCAGCCACCCTTCCTGCTCCCGCCGGATCCTCGCTCAAACTTCCCAAACGGCCGGGAGGGAAGCGGCCCGCACTACGGAGGGACTCGGAAAGAGTCAGCCCCCTGGCCCGGCAGCCCCTTGGTCTAAATCCCCCTTCCCGCGCAAAGGAGGGGGGACGCGGACTCGGAAGCACCCGCTCTGACTCCGCGCATCGCCCCCGTTCCGACCGCCAGGCCCTCCTTGCCCCCCCCCCCGTGTAAGGCCAGTGGAGCAGGGCCGGGGCACAGACCCCCCGCTTCACACGCCGCCCCAGGCTCGACATCGGGTGGGCAGGGCTCTCCTCTGCCACCCACACCTCTAACTCTGCCCCCAGCATAGGACGAAGACCTCCTGGGGCGCCTTGACCCACTCCTCCTCCTCCTTCCACTGGCCAGCAGATGCCCCCGACTCCTCTTAGAATAGTCCCACCATCCAAGGCTTGCCCGGCCCATTTTAATAGAAAACCCTAAATTACTCAAGAGGAGAGAGCCAACGTAATGTAATAGTTTGAGTGTTGGACTACCACTCTGTAGACCAGGACTCGAATTCCCACTGGGCCATAGAAAACCACTTAGTGACCTTCGGCAAGTCACGCCCTCTCAGCCTCACAGGAAAGCAACGGTAGAGCCCCCTCCGAACAAATCAAGAAAACCCTGTGATAGGGTCGCCATTAAGTCGGAAACGACTTGAAGACACAAGTAAATTGTAAATTGTAAAGTAAATTGTAAAGTAAACAAGTAAATTGTTAAATTGTAAGACGTTTGACGCTCCTTCCATCACTAACATTTCAGAGAAGGCAGGCAGGCAGCTGATCTCAGCACTCATCCCCCAGGCCCCACAAAATAGGCAGCAAGAAGGCCAGATGTATGCAAAAAGCCTCACCAGAGGTCTGCTACTACCTAATCTCATAGCTAAAGAAAGGGGAAACCGTTGGAAAACAAGCCACTGCTTTCACCACTGAATCCAGTCCAGTCTCTTCCAAAGCTGTCCAAAGAACAGTCCTATTCTCCCTAAACATCCTTTACCTATTCATTATTGGGAGGTTAATTATCAACATCCTAATGTAGCCTGTTTGGAGGGGAAGGAGGACAGACACACTGTGTTGGGCAAGCCCACATTGCCAGGGGTGCGTGGCACAGGTAGACTTTCTAGGAGCTAATGGCTAGGGGTGCGTGGCACAGGTAGACTTTCTAGGAGCTAATGGCTAGGAGCTATCAGCCTCCACCACCCTCCAACCCAATGGTTTTTGGCCCTTTCACTCGTTTCTCCAAGTCACTTTCTCTCTATCTAATTTCCATTGGGAAATCGTTCACCTGTAGCTAAAGAACATTGAAATACAAAATATTCTCATTCTTAAAACATATGAAGTCAGAAAAATTAACAAATGTTCCCCTGCTATTCCTACATGCTTTCTGTTTGTCTTCTCACTCTAGCAGAACTCAGCACTTCCTTTCACTTTTCAAGACAGAGCCATCCTGGTACCCTCAGAACCCTCAGAATCAGCCTAACAATCTGCCCACATTGCCAGGGTGCATGCCACAGCCAGCGCCCCTGTTACGTTAAGTACTCTGTTACAGTTTGCTCTTTACAGAGGCCACCCTAAGGAGCTCCAAGTCAAGCTCCTTCAGTGCCCTGTCCAGCATCAGCCATACCGATGCCTGATGACTTTGCCAAACAGTGTCTTTGCTGTTGCGCTTTTCACCCTCACGTTTAGGGTGTTCCCTTTGCCACTCCAAATGCCAGGATGACAGTGCATGCATCTCTCATTTCAGTGGACACTCTTCCTCTGAAGGGCAAGAGGGAGCATCCTCAGACTCCTTCTGGCTCTTTCCCATTGAAAGGCAGGTTCAGAATCCAAGAGTTCAGAAGAGCAACCCAAGCCTTCAGGACAAGAGTCTAAAAGACCACAGCTGAGAAGCTAGTAGTACTCTCCCCCGCTCACACACACCCCACAAATTTTAGAACAGAACAGAAAACAGACTTCTTTGCATGTGTAGTCTGAACTAATTACTTTGACTAACTGACCAGAGGAAGCTACTTCCCAACAGGTGGATCAGGCTCTTAGAACCACTTCAGACACAGCAAATGTTGCACATACATGGCTCTTTAAGTGTATCAACTGCACATATAGTCTCTTTTCTTTTCTTTCTTTCTTTTTTCTTTACTCTTCTTTCCTTTTTTTTTTTTTTTGCTTCCACTTATGGCCAGTCACAGCTTTCCAACGAATAATAGGACATACATAAATAGTACAAGCATATGTGTTACAAGGAATTCTTCTTTTTTTCTCCACCTAAATGCTTTCCATGTAGAAAATACCTAAGGCTTAAAGTGACCTTCAAAGAAAAGGAAAGCACAGCCCAGACAATTAGCCTACAGTAGAAACCCAGCTTACCACAGCAAAGGTGTGGTTGTGTTTTAATAACAAGTAGTAGCTTTAACACCTCAACTAAAGAGCTAGTTTGGTGCCTGTCCTTTCCAGCCACAAACACCCTTCCCAAACCTCACAGGCAGTGGCCAAGAGGTGTTTTTCTGTGGCCTCCTCTGAGATTTCATCTCTCTATTTCTATGGATTTTCAGAGGAGTGTTGTCCTTATGCTGCCTCTGCCAAACAGGACTGGGTTCACTCAGGGATGGCAGATCCTGGATAAGGCGTCATGTGAAGCCTGGCCTAGCTTCCACCAGAGACAAAGCAGGGAGAATGGTGGGGCAGGGTGCGGGGTAAAGAAAAGTCCTCCTTCCCTCCATGAGCAGCAATTATGGATTCAAAACAGAACAAACTTTCTTGGATCCTTGTGATGCCCCACAGTATCTGCAGGAGCAGCAAAATCAGTAGCTGCCCATGCTGTCTATTGAGGCACCATCAGGACACTGAAGGAACCAGGCTGAAGAAGAAAAGAGAAATTTATTTCTTCTGTTAAGTTTTTAAGAATTTGATTTCCTCCAACTTTTTAAGAAAAGTGATTCTTCCCCCAGTTCTGGTTGTGCGGGCCTCCATGCATGCACAGGAGAGAGATACACACATACTTTCCACACCTGCATCGCTAGCACACACATATTCAACAGCTGCTGCAGAATCAGCTAAGACAGGAATGCCGTACAGGGCAAAGCCAGTCAGCCCTAGCCAGAGTCTAAGTTTCAACTAATCTAGACTGAGACAAAATTCTGATGAAGAAGATGGAAGGGGTGATGTGGGGAGCAGAGCATGGGGTAGGGAGACAAGAAATGGAAAAACCGCACAGGCACTAGCTGGACAAGAACCTAAAAGTGGCCTCCAGTTTTTGATGTTGTTTATGAATCCTATGGAAGTCAGCAAGGGGAAGACTGGAGCCCTGCCGCAAAATTTAATGGAAACTCACCCCTAAAATTTGAGAAGAGGGACCGGTAGAAATCCAAACAAGGTGAGGGGATCTTAGCACCACAACTTTGGAAATAAGTGGCGGTTGCACTGGCTTGCTTGGGCGAGAGTTGGGAGTCCCACAGTATTTCTGGGAGAGCTGAGAAAGATCCAGGGCCACCCATCCAAAACCGGGGGTCATACCTACCTGCTGTATCTACCCACCCCCTGCCGCCGCCCACAGAGACAGAGGCCTCCCCGACCCTTTTTTTTTTTTTTTTTTGCCATTCAGCTGACCTGGACTCTGGACTCGGGCAGATTGATCTTCAGCGCCACTTCCTCTCTCATGAAGATGTCCGGGTAGCGAGTTTTGGCAAAAAGCGCCTCCAAGACGTCCAGCTGGGAGCGGGTGAAGGTGGTGCGCTCTCGCCGCTGCTTCCGAGGGGTGGCTGCGGGGCCGCCCGGCAACGCCAGGCAGGTGGGCGGGCAGGCGGGCAGGCGGGCAGGCAGGCAGGCAGGCGGGCAGGCAGGCAGGGGAACGGGGGAGAGGCGAAGGAGACGTTTAGGATCAGGAACACACCCCGAGTCAAGATTCTCTCCCACCGCCCCGTTCGGCCCTGAGAGCCCTGAGCAACCCAGGCACAGGCCTCTCCAAACACAAACAAATAACTCTTTCCCCCTCCCCCGCCAAAGCCGGGAGGAAACGGCTGGATGGCGCACAAATGGGGGCAACCCCAAAGAGGGGGCGCGGGAGAAGAAATCCCGGAGGCCACGACCTTTTCTCGGGCTGGGCTGGTCCACCGGCCTTCGACCTGCACCGCCGGCTAAGGAGGGCGCCCGGGGACTCCTCGGCAGCCCCCCTCTCTCTCGGCGTCGGGCTGGGGGAACCACGGCCCAGGAAGCCCCCAAGTCCTGGCGGGGACGGGGACGCCGACACCGGGGGAGGCCCGAGGCCCTGAATCCCAGCTCGGCGCACGCTCTCCCTCCCCCCCGGCAGGTCCCGCTGAATTTAACAGGGCTTGCTTCGTGCACAGGACGACAGCGTGCAGTTGCGGTCCTGCACCGGGAAGAATAACTCCGAACCAGCCCGAGCCCTCCGAACAAGGCCGCCCAAGTTCATGTTCGAAGGATTCCGGGCTTCCCCTGCTCTCGCGCCCCACAGCCAGTTTTCTGGGAAAACCCAGCTGAGAAAAGCCAACTTTCACTGGCGATCAGAGTCCCTATTACGCTTCAGCTCGGCCTGGGTCTCAAAGCACCTCCCCCGTCCCCGACCGGGCCGCTTTCTGGAGGCACCCGACGAAACGACGGCGGCCGACGGCGGCGAACTCCAGGGCCTCTTTTTGGCCCACGCACACTCAGGATCCTGGCGCGTTTGCCAGCTATCCTCGTGGCACTTCCCTTCGGGTAGGCCGCTTGTTTCCAGATCTCCCAGGGCGGTTTAGGCCGCGAGAAACGCCGGGAATCCGACGCCGAAGGCCGACCAGAACCGGCGAGTGGAAGGAAGGGCCGCGCCGTCGAGCGGGGAAGGCCGGCGGGCTGGCGCCTCCCTGCCGAGGAATTCAGCCGGGGCCACTTAAGTTAACTGCAAAAACCAACAGACCCCCCCCTGCTCCCACGGGGCCGGTTTTGGGTCCCACGGATCAGTTTCCGAGGGAGTTGGGCTCGGCCGCAGAAAGCGGAGGAAGGGCGCTCACCCGGGTAGCCCACGGAGGGGTGCAGGAGGTCCATGGCGGGTCCCGCCAGCCCCAGCCCGTTCATGCCGTAGGGGGGCTGTTTGAGGTAAGACATCATGCTAACAGCCGGAAAGATTTTCACGATTTATCCGAACGCAAGGCAGAAGGCTGGTTTTTAAAAGTGTGGCCTCTTGAAATTCTTTACCCCGTTCCTCTAGTTTTTGGTTTTTGTTGTTTTTAAACGGAGGAGGATGGCTTCTTCCCCTGAGTGACCGGAGGAGATTCCAGGGGCAGGAGGGCCTCTTGCAGTGGCCTACAGAACAACAGCAAAAACGAAACATTAAGCGTGAAAATAAACATTACAGGGCACGCACGAAAGTCGACAAAGGCCCAGCAGCTTCCCCGGGCGACCCGAACGGGCCAGGGCCGCGTTTTTCTCTCCCCGCGCCGTTTGCTCATAGAAGCGCAGAGATCGCTCGGATTTCTTTTCAGGTAAAAATAAATTGCAATAGAAATTATTTATATAAACACATGGTGGATTTTCACAGAAGGAGAAATGCCTCAAACAGTGGAGGAAATGAAACAATTTGCGACTAACGACTTTAGAAAGTGGCGGGTGCTCAGTGTAAATAAAATACAGTAGCAGCAAAACCGGTGCTGGAGCCAAGTTTACTATTTTAAAAAAGAGATTTTAAAAGTATTGTTTCCATTGTATCCTTTTAAGGCTTTCTTCTTTAATGAGAGTTTTTAAAAAGTCCATGGCCTCTTCATGGCGGCATCGGCTTTGCTCCGGCCTCCAAAGGGAAACCAGAAAGTCGGGGAGAACGAAGTGTAAACGGGGAGGGGGGCGGGGAAAGAAATTGGGATTATTATTTTTTTCAAAGCTACACAGCCATATTACCATACAATCGCCGAGGGGCTTTGAGGGGTACAATACTTGGTGATGAGGGAGATAAAGCAATTATTTTAAAAGATAATTGGATTAGAAATCAAAACGAGATACCAAAAAGAGGGAAGTATAATTAATTTAAAAAAGAACAGAAGGGGACATAGTAATTAGAAACGGCTAATGGTTTAAAAACAAACAGATTTTTTAGCTACTTTGAAATTCATATGGCAAAACACCTCCTCTGGCAGAGGCGAAGGCAAAAGCAAGGTACAGGAGAGCGACAAACCAAAGTTTTCAAATTCCATCACTGAACAGAATTTATTTCCGAGGAGTAAGAGAAGAGAGGAAAAAATCCAGCTACTTTTATTAGGCCAATAAGGCCAGTTTAAACCAAAGAAACTCACTTTCAAGGGGGTATGTTGTATCATCCGGGTATTGTACTTCTGCTTTAATTATATAACCCCTGAAGATTCTATTGATATTCTTCCACACTAATTAACTCCAAGGATTTACAATAAGGGTTGTGAGACCTCGGTAGGCTGGCATTTATTTTTCCTGAAGAGAGAAAGAGAAGAAGAAGGAAAAGAAGAAGAAACAGATCTTTAGGTGGGATTTTCCTATATCCACATCTGGAAGCTTTTCTTTCCTAAATACCTTCATTAGCTGAGAAGGAAAATAAATCCCTAAATAGAGTAAACAAGTTATACAAACTAAGATAAATCTCAAATCCAGAAGCAACAGATGGCAGAGGCCTTAATCTCAATCAATCACCGGCCAGAAATTTTAATTAGACCTCAGGCCGCGCAGCTACCAACACATATTTGTAAACTGAAAGATGTGACAAACAAACAAACAAACAGGAGAGTGAAGGGAGAGAGTGGAAAGTAGAATATAACCTAGCGTTCAACTAAATCATCACCACTACTTCTATCCAGTGATTTAGGCGCCGTGTTTACACATTAATTCAAACGATCCGTTCTCCTAAGACTAACCAACCCTTCTTCCCTGGCGTGGGAACTTCTGCCGGACCCGCCGGTTGCGGGAGGAAAGAGGCCGGTCCCCCTTTGCCCATCGCCAGGAGCTTCAAACCAGCCCATTTCGGTTTATCGCAGCACCGCGGGATGACTAAGGCAGAAATGCTAGACGCACCGTAGCTAAAGAATATATTACTTTTAAAATGAACATTTTTTTTCCTTTGGAGGAACTAAATTTCGGCTCGAGCCCTACGTCGGAAATACCGCGAGGGGCAGTTCACGGTCCTGGGGGCTGGCTTTCAGGCTGGTTCCATCCTTTAATTTTCAAGTTTCGAGTTCGCATCTCTTGGGTCTTTCCCTGGGGCGGGGGCTGCTCATTCCAACTCTCTATTTCCCTCGTTAACGTCTCTGAAAGAGCGGGGTCTCCGGTAGAAAGGGGCTTCCAAGGTTTCTCCCGAAGAGCGGCCTTCTCTCGCCGCCTTCCACGCGTTTCAGGAAAGTTTCAGGCACAGACAGGGCCGCTGGAGCGGGGAGATCCCCAAGCGAGGAAATCCGATCGAGGCCTAGAAAGCCCAGACCGCCAGAACCCGACTACACCCCCTCCCCGCCTCTTAGTAACCGGGTCGAGGGCGCCCACGCGAGGCCTGCGCAGACCCGGGGCTCGGCCGGGGCAGCCCGGGAAAGCCTGCTCCTAAGTGCGTCCCGCCTAGCTGAGGGACTGGCTCGCAGGGCACGGGGCGAAGCCAGCGGTTGTGGGGGGGCCCCTCTGCTCCGCAAGGCCGTCCGCGGGACTCCTGTCTGCCCCGGGGGCTCACCGGCCGCGAGAGCAGAGGCCGCCACCCCCCAGCCCGAGGTGCTCCGGCCCCGGGCCTCCCAGCAGCGCTTCGGAGGGACTGCCTGCCCCCTGGGGGGCCATCTCCCGGGGAGGGGGCGGGGGGGAGGAAAGGGGCCCCAGGCCCCCGGAGAGCCCCGGGCGGCCCCCGGCCGACGCGCGTCTGGGGGAGAGAGCCGCCTGGCCAGCGCGACCCGGCCTGTCTGTCGGGGCCCAGCGGAGCCCCTTTGCGCAGGGAGGCGCCCCGAGATCTCCCGGCCCCTTCTTCGGCCTCGGCTCCCGCCCGCCTTGACGGCGCCCCCGCCTGCCAGGAGGCTCAGGGCCGGTGGCGGGGAGAGGAAGGGGCGCGCCCGCGGCCCCGGGCCAGAGAGGCGCCGCTGCCCGAGCCCCGCGCTTGGCGCTCGCCCCGGGGCTGCTGGGCACGGCCGCGAGAGAGGAGCGGCCCGGAGAGAAAAGCACAGAAGGAAGGGAGCCGCCGCCGCCGCCGCCGCCGCCGCGGAAGTTCCGCGCGCCCCCTTCCCCCGCTTACCTGTCACGCGTTCCCCGGCTGCGGGAGGGGGAGAGGGGGCCGGGCGGACGGGCGGACGGGTCTGGAGCGAAGCGATCCCTCGGCCAAAGCAGGCCCTTCCAGCCGGGGCTGCAAAGCAAATCGGCGTGACAAGTTGGGAGGAAAAGTTTTGCTCCGAGAGTCTCCTCGCCGCCTCCGCCGCCGCCTCCTGCCGCCGCGGCTCTCCTCCCACCCCCCGCCGCCGCCGCCGCCAAGCCGCCCGAGCGCCTCCGTGCTCCCGCCGTCGGAAAAGGGGGGGCGGAGGGACGGGTCCTCGGCCGAAGTTCGCGGGCACCTTCCGGGGAGCCGCGGCAGGGCGCGGGGAGCGCGGGCCCGCCGGGGGGGGCGGGGCGGGGCGGGGGCGGGGGCCCTCTCCCGGGAGGCGATGCCGGGGCGCCCAGGCAGGGGGAGCGGGGAGCGGCGCCTCACCTGTCGGGGCGCGCGGGGCGGGCGGGCGCGCGGGCGGGCTGCAAAATAAGTCAAGCGCCCGCCTGCCTGCCTGCCTTTCTTTCTCGTTCTTTCCTCCTTCCTTCCTTTCCTTTTCTCCTTTCCCTTTTTCACCTCGCGGTGGCCGCCGTCTCGCCCAGTTGTTTCGGCGATTGGAAACGTAGCCCGATGAAGATTGATCACCTTTCTACTACCCTACCCATGTATGTGAGCGCGAGGCAAATGCGTAACCAGCCCCAGCGCCAATCGCCGGCCTCCCCGCCGCTGAGTGACAGCCGCCCGGGCAATGGCAGCGCGGGACGAGGGTTGCCGCCGCACGCCCCCTCCCCCACTCCGCCCTCGTCCCGGCCGCGCGCGCAGCCGCCCCCGCCGCCGCCGCCGCCGCCAGGCTCTCCCCGGCGGTTCCCCGGGGCAGGTGGAAGGAGGTTCCCGGCCCGCCGCCGCCGCCGCTTCCTCCTCCTCCTCCCCCTGCAGGCAGGCAGGCCGGTCACCGAGGAGGATGGACGCCACCTCCGCCCTCCCACCTCTCCAGTTCCTTGAAGCCAGTCGGGCGCCTCCGTTTCGCCGCCGCTGCCGCCGCCGCCGCCGCCTCCTCCTCCTGCAGCGCCGGAGCCCGAGAGGAGGGTTAGGGGATCGCCCGCGCCCTCGGCTCGGGCTCGTCGGGCTTTCTCGCCGCGCGACCCCCGCGCTCGGCCTCCCGCCAGCGGGTAGCAGGACGGCGCTCCACGTGGCCTCGTGCCTGGGTGGGGGGGAGGCGTCCCCCCGCCGAATTCCAGCCTCGGCTTTGGAAACCTGCCTTGCCGCCGCCGCCTCCTCCTCTTGCACCGCCACCACCGCCGCCCCCACCGGGCGCCATATCCCGCTCAACACAGGGGCCGTAGCCCGTGGTCCAACCCAGCCCCCCCCCCGCTCCGGTTTGACCCCTTGCCCCGGCCCCCCGGGGGCCCGCGCTCCAATCTCCCCGGAGCGGAGCGAGCACCACGTGCGCCTCGCCGCCGCCTCCTTTCGGATGAGGAGCGGTAGGTAGGGAGCCCCAAAGGGCCCGCTTCACCTGCCGATCCTTCGCGCCCTCCGCCCCATTTTTTAAAGATCGTCTCACCCCGGCTGGACGAGGAAAGTTCGGCGCACCTGATCTTGGTCGTCTGAACCGCTTCGTTTGCAACCCCGGTGGTTTTCGCGAAGGCTTACTTGCCAAGTAAGGGCACCAGCCCTGCGTACGCGGAACTTGTCGAGGCTTTCTTCGAAAGGCACGTGCCAAGGACGGCGTGCTTGAAGAGCCCACTGTTGGGCTCCAAAATTCGATCTACTCACACAGACGTAGGGATCTGTGTGGTAGAAGAATACCCAAAGAACTGTTATCTGCTGGTAACGTCTCCCAGACAAGAGTATTTCGTTTATTTCTAGAAACCGACGGCGGAAGGGGTGCCCAATCGTTCTTAATATTTTAACACAAACTTCTGTCACCACTCAGATTATCTTTCAATTTTATTTGACAGGACAGAAGCAGTATAGGCATCGATATTTTATATTCTGATATTCTGTCTACGGAAAATCACCTTTCTGCTTTGCGTGTTATCTGAAAAGATACAGTAATTATAATAGTAACAACAACAATAATAATTATAGCACTTTTATTATAGAGGCAAATTGCTCATATCCCATTGCATGCACCAAAATGGGCATGGCAAAACAAGGAAAACAACTTGTTCGGATACATTTGCAATGTGTTTATAGACGCTTAATTAAAAATTAGCTCGGTGGAAAGCATGCTTACTCAGAAGTAAGTTCCAACGGGGATCCGGCGTGGCGTGGCGGTCTGAGCGCGGGACTACGGCCGTGGAAACTAGCGCTCGATTCCCCCGCTCGGCCATGGAAACCCACTGGGTGAGCTTGGGCACATCACACACTCTCAGCCCCAGAAAACTCCGCTATGGGTTTGCTTTAGGGTCACTGTAAGTGGGAAATGACTTGAAAACACACAACTAGTTCCAGCGAGGTCCATGAGATTTACTTCCGATCCCCAGAAAATGTGTTTACTGTCAATTAACACAATACGCAAATCACGTAGCAAACTGCACTTCGCTCATAAATACATTTTTGGCAGGAAGTTCCAGCAAATTTTAAAAAATAATAATAATCCCGAATTCTTTTATCATGGGTGTTATTTTAAGTACAATGATATCAGTTTCTAATAAGGTCCAATGGCCTTATTCTCATCAAAGTCTGTTGAGAGCTGAAGTTTTACTTTATGCCAACAGGTCCCTCAGTCAAGTGTATTTCCGTGGGAATATGGGATGTTCACAGATACTTCCGTACATGCATAGATGTGACTCTAGATTGGTTTTATCTAAATATCGGTATAAATATTTAGCTACATGGCGTTCTTTCCACAACGCTTTGGTAGACGTTTTGTCACCTGCCTCTACTCACACGCACAAAGGATGAACGCCATATTGAGAATATCTAGTTCTTTCTCATAAATATTAATAGGAGCTAATCCTCTGTAAAGAATTCTCGCTCTTTTTTAAAAGGAGTAAAGTTTTAATAGAGGGACAGAAAAAATTTGTAAACACAGAAAGAGTAAAGTAAAAAAGGAATGATCATCAACGTCGTCATCATTTTTTATTTCAACCCGAAGCAACTGGTTGCCAACAGAACAAATGAAAGGAGGTCAGGGAAGGACTCGCGGCCCCGGCTTCAAAGTGGGATTTTTTTTTTCGTGAGACACTTTTATTTGGAGTTCCAATGAAATACGGTAACAGAATGTGAGGGAAGCACACTGTTTCTTTAACTACTTCTCAAAGGATCCGGGAGATCTTCTTAGGACCTTTAATAAGGCTTTGGTGCGGTTCTTTTGTTGATCTCTCAAAATCAACTCCTTCTAATTGAAGTTGGAGCTGAAAGCGAGCTAATGTTCAAAGGGAGTGATCGCCAGCCCGGCGAAATTACATTTTTCCCCATTTGAGGGACATCGAATCAAGGAGAGGGGGGCGTAAAAAGCGGGGAGAGGAATTAAAAAAGAGGTTTACAAGATCCTTCTATAGCCCACAAAAGTCAGCGACACGGGTACTTCGCTGCAGAACAAAGCCGCGGCGCTCATTCACCAAAAAAAAAAAAAAAGGGCAAAAAAAGGAGGGGGACAAAGCGGGAGGGGGGTCTTCCTGGGGCCAAAGTAAAAGCAGGGGCGAAGTGCCCCCAGGCGCTTGAGACATTGGCCATTTTGGGCGACAATCATTCACGTGGGACCCGAGCCTTTGTCCCGCTCCTTTCCTTCTTCAGTCCCACCGCTCTTGGAAAGAACAGCCTCGCCCCGCGCGCGCGGAAAGAGCGCCTACGGAGCCGGATCGGGACCGCCCCTCCCCCCAGGCACACAAACACCAAAATTCAGCGTCAGTTTCCGTGTACCCCTCTCCTCCTCTATGCTGTGTAAGAAAACAGTCTGTTGTGAGACTGACTTGCGAGTGAAAGGGAGGGGTGCGTGTGTGTGTGCGCGCGCGCGCGAGAGAGAGAGAGAGAGAGAGGAAGCACATCAGGAGCTGAGCGGGGAAAGCAGGTTCCCTCGGAACGTGTTTCTTTGGCCTTCTCCGAGTCAGATTCGGAATCTGGCAGCCTCCTGCACTTTTCGTCTCCAGCTCCGAGTGATGCGATCAAGTCTAAAGAAAAGCTCAGAGTATCAAGTAGCACTAAACCCCACACTACACACACACACTCTCTTTCTCTTTCCTTTTCTCTCTCTCTCTTCTTTTTTTCCCCTCCCTCTGTAATAAGAGTATTTGTCTAATCCCAAATTGCAGGCGAATTTCCTTAATGCTCAGCCCATAAAACCCACGGATTAAGGACGGGAAAGGGGGGCGCGAACAAGGCAGAGCCAGCGCGAGAACGAGGGAAGCCAAAGGCTCGCAGGCGCAGAAAAGTTTCGGGAGTGCGTGGCAACGCGCCGAGCCTTTGGGTCGCCCTGCGTCTGCCCGCATTTTAAGGCGGCTGCCGGAGAGTAAACGAGGAGGCCCGGGAGCAGGACCCGCAGCCTGGGCGCCCCAGGGGGACTTTTAGGCAGGTGTAGCGGCCGAGGCGGCGCGGCCTAAAGGTTTCCGTTCCCGCTCTCAAGAGACCCGCCTGGAAAGGACTTCTCCGGAGGAGGCCGAGCTCTTCCCGCCTCGCCGTTTCGTCTGCCCCTTTCGGACCCGGCGGGCGCTGCGCCGCGGCGCCCTTGAGCGGGCGGAGAGGTAAGCGCGGAGGGCAGCAGGATTCGGGCCGGCCGCCTGAGGAGGGCCACGGCGGCGGGCGGGGTGGCGGGTGGGGAGAAGGAAGAAGGAGCAGGAAGAAGAAGGGGCACGGGGGCCGCGTTTTGGAAGGAGAGGGGCCAAGTGTCCGGCCCCAGGCGACGGGGTGGGTCAGGGCCGGGGGTGGGCTCTTCCCTCTCCCTCATATTTTTCGCTCACATTCCCGGAGCCCCCTCGCCTGGCGGGAACCACCGGGTGTTTTGGGTTTTGGCGGGCACACCTGAGGAGAGTCCGGGGGACAGGGAAGAGGAGGAGGAGGAGGGGATGGTGTCTGGCGAGGGCAAAATATCGACTGCCACCCACCCCCCCACTTAAAATATTTTATTCTAAGAGAACCATTCTCTCACTCTTTAATTACATTGATTAGAGATTGAGAGCGTGAGAGCAAGGGAATCTTTGCCCGCAGTTAAACGTCTGGCCGGGGCGGGGGGAGGCTCTTCTGGGACGGCGAGAAAAGACCCCCAAAGAGTGCAAAACAAATCCCGGCCCTCGCCTCCCGTCTTCCTTCGGACGGAAGGGCTGGCCGTGCCCGCCAGTTCCCCCGAAGGAGAGGGAGGCCGGGAGAATTCGTTGCCGCCGCCGCCTTCAAGGGAAGACGCAGCAGAATCCACAGGGAACGGGTCCTATCGAATTGAATGGAGCCAGGCCTTCGGGCACGGGGCTCACCTCGCCTGACATGGAAGTTCTCCTTCACTCTTGTGGGATCAACCCTAATTTTTCTCAGGGGGAGGAAGCGCGGTTCCTGCCCCCCCCCGGCCCTGAGGGCGCGCGACCTTCGCCGTCTAGCCTCCCTCCTCTTCCTCTCTCGCTGCCTTTGGTTTCCAAAGCTCCCCCGAGGGCCGTTTCATTTCTTTCTTTCTTTTTAAAAAAGTAGGGGAGCCGCGAAGCAGGGCAGCCTCTTCCTCCGCGGGCGAAGTGCGCAGCGCTGGGGCGGAAGGTGTCGCTTCGGCCGAGGTCACGGGTGTGCGTGTGGATGTGATTAGAGTATTTGGGGGAGGGAGAGCGATCCCCCCGCAGGACCTGGGGCCCTCTTGGCCCCGCAGCAGCCGCGGCAGCAGCCAGCCGCCTGGCCGGCAGGGAAGGCAGGCTCTCTGGGGAGGGGGCGGCTGGTGGCGTCCAGGGGCGCCGGGAGGGAGAGGAGCGCCCGGGAAGCCAGCCGGCGCGTCTCTCCTCTTTTGGGGAGCAGCGGCGGCCCGAGAGATGCAGCGAAACCTCGCGGCCTTCCACCCCTCACCCGCAAGGAGGCAGCCGCCCTTCCGTGAGGGCTGAACTGAAATCCGACGGGAGGCGAAGGGAAGCAGCGGTGTCGGGAGCGGGAAAGCTCCCAGCGAGGGAAGAGCTCAGCGAGCGACGGGGGCGCCTCCCTCGGACTCCCTGCGCCCGGGGCCCAGGCCCCTCTCCTGGCTTCTCCCCGTCCAAGCTGGAGGCGACCGGGAGGGCCACCCCCCAGGCTCCAGCGGGCTGTGCCGGAGCCGCGTCCAGATTCCTCGAGAGCCGGGAGGGAAGGGAGGCGAGCGCTTTCGAAAAGAAACAGATTGCCGGCTGCAAATTAATACATTCTAACTCGATTCTCAGGATTCAGCAAAACGAATTAACCAACGTTATAGCAAAGACCAAAAAGGTCTCTCCTGCACCTCTTTGCCTCGGCCCAAATCAACGGCGGCTTTTAAAGGCAGACGGTGGAATTTGTCGGCTTTACAGGGTGGCGAGGAGGGAAGAAAACTGACGCGGGCGCGCACCCGGAGGGGGGGGGAGGATTTGGAGAGGGGGAGGGGAGGAAGGAACGAAGGAGGGGGGACGGGAGAGGAGATTCTGGCCCGAATTTCACCCAGCAATCGACGAAGATAAGAGGTTTAATTCGTTTAGCGTATGAACGCCCTCAGAAAGCGACTCCCTTTATGGATACATCCAAAGGCGCAAGGCGCAGGTCCGTCGTATTTACACAAGCAGCACTTGTTATCATTTTAACCGGATTATTCACGATGTGGATTTTGTAACATATCGGGGATTCTGCTTGCGCCGCTTTCTGTTTTCCCTGCCTTCCTGCCTGCCTCTCGGTCCAAGCTGCCCCCCACCGGCCCCGAGCGGGACTCGTCAAGCCCCTTCTGGCTCCCCCGCGCGCTTGGCAGCCGCCGGATCACCGGGGCGCCCCCGACCCGGGCGGTGGCAAGAAGCCGGAGCCACACTTTGGGAGGCCACCTTTCCATACATTTTGTATCTCTGTATGCACATCGCATCGCACACAGTTAATAAGTTCCTTCTAAAACCAACTCAGCTCAATTTTAGGATAAAGCTGCCTCTCTTGTCATTTATTTAAAAATTCCCTTGAGGCTTTTCGAACACTATGGACTCATGGCCATAGGAGAACCTGGGTTGCAGGTGCCAGTGGAAAAACAGAGGATTCTTCAGAAATCACTTAGGCTGCCATCCTAGACACACCTGGGAGTAAGATCTCTCTGTATTCAAGGGTCACCCCGCATATCAATAAAATGCTTCTGAAACACACACATACACACACATCTTACATTTTTGTGAAAACTTGTCCCTTTAACAGTAGTGTTTTCAAGGAACTTCAACCCACTGAATTCAGGGGAATTTATTTTTTTACATAATATTGTATTAAGTAATGATCAGCTTTAAAATGAATTTGAGAACTCACACAAACTACTCAGTAACAGATTAGTGGCAGTTGTTTGAAGGTCATAAAATGACAGATCTTTGTATATGAAACTTCCATACTGGAGCTAAGAAGCTAAACAAACAAACCACAGTTTGTTGCAATTTCTTCCAATGTTCTTCAAAAAATGAACATGAATTATGTAAAATTTATTCCTTTTTTAAATAAAAAAGTATTTGTTATATCTGATGGTTATAATTGTGGCATTACATTCTTGTCACCAAAGCCCTAAAAAAATGAATGTTTTGCAAAGATTTTGTAAGATATGCAGACAACAACAGTTATGGTAAGAAAGATCCAGCTTTATTGAAAATATGTACATAATTTGGTATTGTAATAAATAAACACAACAGCTTCCACAAAAATGAGCAGGGTATCAGAGAAAGATATATTAACTGGCAAGTTTTTTTCCCCAAACAATGGCAAGACAGATGCCCCTGATGGATACAGAATAAATATTAACAGCATTATGGATCCAGAATGCAGAGGTCGAACAAATTGAAGGGAACTAACCTAAGTGGTAAATAAATAATTATTTAATAGAAAATGGGATAACTTCTAAAGAACAATGTTTTTGTAAACTGATCACACATCAGTAAATCTTGTCATTACAATCACTTCTTTAGCTCACAAGGCTCTTGCAGTATATAGGTTAAAAAGAATTGCTCTCTGAGCATAACAGAAAGCTTTAAAAGTTTATACTTACAATAAAAGTAAAATTGCTTCTGAAATAAACATTGGTAAGTATAGCACACTGTAATAATCAATGGTCTAAGTATGATCTAACTATAAAATGTTAGGTAGCATATTCAATATTACACATGGCAGGACTACATGAAATAATTTAGAATGAGTTTCTTTTTCCTCCTCTACTCTGCAATGCTATTACATAGAAGTATGCATTTGCAAGTTCTTTCAACAACAAACATGTGTCAAGTTTCCCCTGACAAACAACCCTAGGGTTGTAGCAATACTTGGATGCAAACTTACTTAAAATAATTACATCTAAACCTGCAAGTAAATCCCAGTGAGAAGCTAGTTCTGAAATAATATTGCTTCAGTGGAACGTGGAGAGAGATAGGGAAAGAAGGAAGAATCAGAAAACAATTTAGGTAAAAGCTGGTCTAGCCAAATGCTTCAACAGGTTCTGAAACGTTATTCCTCTAGTCTTCATGTCAGTATTTCCAACATGAAAGAAGGATTAGACTATAAAACATGACACATGGCTTGCCCAGTGGAAGCCGGTCACTGAAGGACACATTTCTCTTCTTTCTTGGCCATCTTTCCTTTGTTTTGCTCAAGAGTCCTTTCCAAATGTTCATCTTCTTCTTCAGCTCTAAAAAAAGAAAAAAGAATGGTCAACAGTTTTCTTAACAAAAGTTCATGTTCACACCCCCACTCCCCAAACCAGGCTCCAACACCATCAGTGCAGGGACTAGACATGCAACCAGACTGGACAGATGACATTACAACCAGAACACCTGACGGCACAGAATCTCTATAAATTTAATTGCTTTCATGTCGGATTACCAACCTTCCTTTAAAGTCTTTTTCTTGAAGGATATGAGATGAAACAAGGCTACAGAAAAAGCAGGCTTTATTTGTGTTGGCCAAGATATCAAACTTACTGTTTTTCTTGGGCATCTAAATCTCTGACCAATGCATCACGTTTATTAACAAGAATAACAAGTTCATCTAGCAAAAGCTGCTCTCGTCTCTTCTGGGCTTCGGTCTTTTGCCAGTCTGAAAAGAAAAGAAATCCAGCACTATTTTTCTTGAAAGCTTAACCTGCATAAGATTTAAACACATCAGTGCCAGATCTTTGGCCTTCACATTAGAGTCTCTTCCTTTTTGGGGACCAATAAGAGTTGAACGATTATTTCACATTCCTATGGATCTGCATAACCTTCGGCTAGCAAGACTCATTTGACTTCTTGATCATGTGTGTGCGCCCTCAGGTTTCCTGTCCATTTATGGTGACCCCATCAATTTCATAGGATATTCTTAGGCAAGGAATATTCACGGATACTTACTGTTTGATAAATCAGATCCAATACTTTTCAGTAAGGCAGCAAGACTTTAGGGTAATATCATACCCTTGTAAAACATTTCATAATAATCACATCCTACAGAATTAAATACATTTTTCTAACTTTGTGTTCTGAAATTAGGCATACATCATGACTTTGTGAATGTTGTAGTTGTGTGCCCTCAAGTCATTTTGGACTAATGGCAACCCTAGGGTGATCCTATCATGGGGGTTTCTAGGGCTGAGAGTATGTGATGTGCCCAAGGTCACCCAGTGGCTTCCACGGCTGAGCAGGAAATCAAACCCTGGTCTCCAGGGTGTAGTCCAATGCTCAGACCACCACACCACACTAGCTTTGTAAATGCACCGATGTCTTATTTTGGATTGTCAGGGCAACCCCATCTCCTTATTTTTACATCTTCATTTTTTGTTTCTGAAAGAGGCAAAATGAAGATGTAAAAATATCAAAGCAAAACATACAGAAACACTTTTCCTGATCTCACTATAACCTCCTCTTCCCTCTAAAAAGCCTATTCTTTGTTAATTTTGTTTTTCTTGCTATATCTTAGCAGTTGGAAATGTCTCATACTGGGCACCAGATGCTTCAGAATAACTTTAAAAGTCAGTACTGATAATTAGCATTTTTCTTTGAGGTAAAAATACGTCTAGTGGACAATATTACACAGCTTCTTCAGTAATAGTACATATTCTTCGGTAGGTTGTATAACAGTTTTGTTTCCAGGTGACATTGGCATGACTCCATGCCCATTTTTTCATTAGATTTTTAATTTCTTGTTCTCAGATGTTACTGAAGAAAAGAGGCTACCTCACATTTATTAAACTTCTTTTCTTTTGCTGATTCCACTGCCTGCCACTTTAATAAGGAAAACCACATCAGAGTTTCATTTAAAATGGGCAGATTTTACACAGGGGCATTTCAAACTCCACAACAACTGCTCTCCATGCTAGACTGCAAGGGCCTATATCTGTCAATCAACCCCCAAGTCTGTCCCGCCCTCCTCATTAGGAAGGTAAACAATGAAAAGAAGGAGAAATAGATGATGGGGGAGATAGCAGAACAAATGAGAAGCAGGAGGGAAACAGGACATGGGCTTTAAAAGAAAACTCCATAGCTTCTGACTCATGTGGAGTCCTCTCCTCATTCCGCTTTCCAAAAAAACAGAGGAAAGGCAGTGCAAAGCTTTTGGATTTCTCTCTTCTCTCTCCATTGCCCTGGGCAATCATGTTAAAACTCACATGGCTGGTGCTTATTCAGATAAACCTAACAATGCAGACCAGTGGTTACCATGTGAATCTTCACAAACCACACAAGAATGTGCTGGTTCAAATCCCCCTGACCCCCCTCCAAAGCAAAATTTATTCAAGGCAGCAAATTGTTCAGAAGCTTTATGAAAGCAAGTGGTGCTAGAGTGAATTTGGTCTTGTATTTACAAATTAAAAATTAGATGCAGACTCATCCAATAAAGTTTAGAAACAGCAGTAAAAAGTCAGGAATGCCTAATCCATTCTTTAAATTGCTTTCACAATCTGAATAGTTAGTATATTGAGAACACACACACATACACCACAGAGAGAAGCAGAAAATAACAAATATATGCTCTCTCCTGGGCACTGTACTAACAAGAAAGGACTTCAACAGAGTTCTCAGTATACTTAAAAAAAAATTATTGATGACCTCCTGATTCTTCATCAGTTAGCACTAAAAGTCTGGGATTTTAGTATTATTACCCCCTCCTACAAATATTAAATAACATTTTCTTAGCCACTCATTATTTCTGAAGTTTTTACACTTTAGTGTATACATTTAGAGAAGTGAAACAAGATCAGGACAACTATCATCTCTGGGTTAAGTACAGCCAACGTCCAGAAATATGACACACTGCTTGAAATAAATATCATGGATTTTAGTAGGATTCATTATCTATGGAAGCTTATTTAGGATTGCACCAAAGTATATATATTTTTTAAAAAAGCAGCAACTCTTTTCAGGTGATAAATGATCACTGGATCACTATGATACTTACAGTGCAATCCTCTTTCCACACGAAGTATTACAGAGATCAATGCGTTTTACACCTAGCTAGGTATATATGGCAATACAGTTGCTAGAGAGTAAGTCACATTGAACTCAGTAGAATTCCAATTCAACACATATAACAAAAATTAAGTCTGTTAGTGAAAATGGTTGATGACCACACCTAATTCACTTGGACACAACTCACAACAATTTAAATACAGCTCTCTCTCTCTCTCTCTCTCTCTCTCTCTCTCACACACACACACACACTTTTCTCTCTTGCTAACTAGAGCTTGCAGTTTCTACTAACACCAACCAAATTTTTAATTTTTGGTGTGGTACACATTGAACAGAATGCTGATAGATATGCTGAATTCGATTTTCAAAATCCAAAAACCAAGCACAGCAATCTAACTATCACTATAGGTAGTAAAAAAGGTTTGTCAAACCTGAGCACTCAGTTCTCATTTACACCTAATTTGCGAATAATAATACTGTAGGTAGCAACTGACTGTGTTCTCTACTAGATATCGAAGATAAAGGAGGCTGAAATTGTCAGTGATTTAAATGGAACACTTTTGAACAAACTGCTTAAAACCACAGCCTCAGTATTTCTTGGTCACAGTTCTACGGTGAAATCATTTATATAGAAGGAAGTTTCAGCGATTTAGTTTGGGGGTACCAATGTTTTGTTTTTAAAATCAGAAGTAAAGTTCTGAAGGTTAGAAACAGAGAAATAAAGGAAATAATTCCTACACTCTTACTACAGCAACAAGATTGTCATAATTGGCCAAGATCTGAAAAACCACGAAACTAGTTCTTTGTGTCCAAGGGGGGCTTTAGATTAGTTTAACTTCAAACAGCAGCCTTGCCTGCTCCCATGCCGCAAAGAAAACTGCCGTAGAAAGTGAGAGTAGTTTGTGATTTACTTTTTAAAAGGTGGGAAGGGAGGATGTGAGAATTCCACTGGGAATTCTAATAGTGCAAACCTAAAAAGCTCTTCTCAGACATAAGTCTAATTGAATTCAATGGGGCTTACTCTTAGGTAGCTGGGTATATAGAATTGTTTAAATTGCTTGTATGAACATAAGTGGCTTTTCGGTTTTTGACTATCAGTACTCTTCTTCCTGATATGCTGTCATCCTTATATGGCAAATAAAAGCAAAATGTATTGAAATTATATTAATTTCAGACTTAACAAAGTAACTGTTACTCTGTTCCTTTTTAACTTCACATAATGGTCCAGCTTGTTTGTGTTAAGTAATGATTTGGGGGTTGCTGTTTTAAGCAAGTCCCTTTGAAATCAATGGGATTACTCCAAAGAACATGTGTGTGTGTGGTTGGGGGTGCATATCAATTTAAGTATTTATGAATATAGCTTGTGCAACCTCTGGGAATGGCCAATTTTAGTGAGCTGGAATTCTGTACGGAATAAACAACATTCAGAAGAAAAACACATGATTTCATTTGTTAAAATAATTAGTTTTTCTAAGAAAAGACAATGACATTGGAAAAAGAAAAATATTAGAAGAAAATACCACACTAAAAATGCCCAAATTCTGTAGTTAAAAAATCCCTTCAGTCTTGTCACTATAAAATAAGCTTTGCACTTTTGATGAAAATTAACGCTAGTTTTGTAAAGAGCACATTGGGGGATTGCAGTCAAAGCCTTATCTCTAGTTCCAGTCAACTAGCAATCCTGAAAGAGTTTGCATCACCATCAGAGAAGGCCATTTGATAGGATTCTACTGCTGAACCTAATCAATCTATGGAATACTGTGGCAGCGCCGTGTAACAAAGCTAAAATAGATTTACAAATGGGGTTTTAGGGGATAAGCTCCTCCACAGGATTACATATTGATTTTAAATATAAAAAGCTTATCATATAAACCATAACTACAAAAATAGTGAACCTATGCATAAATCCTTTTAAGAAGAGCACCCACTTCAAACTCGAAGCCAAGAATGAATCAAGATGTACAAAATTCTAAAGATGATCCATTTCTTGGGCAGAGAAATGAACATACACCCCTCCTAAGGTGTGCAAAACCTGAACTTTATCTTTTCTAAGGAGGCATTACATTTGAACATGAGGGGTAAAGCATGCAAGAAAGTAACTGGTGTCAAAAGATCCTCAATACTCAGCTGGTGGCTGCTGTATAGTTATACTCTGTTTATATGAGACAACTTGATTTCTGCATTAGTTGTGAACCTTCTTTATGTTTCACAAATGCACATAAGGCATTAACAATTAGCTAGCTGATTTCAGAGACTCTGCTGTTCTCAGTCATATAATGAAACTTTTATATTTCTCCCTAAAGGAAGGATGGGGGAGGGGGGAGAAAAGGACTTTTCCTTTTCTCCTGTTTATTTGGAGAATATTTTCAAAAATCCTAAATCAAACATGAAAAGAAACAGAATGTTTGCAGGAAATATTAGCAGCAGGACTGTAGAAAGAAATGCCTATAATTTCTGTGCTTCGTTAATAAGATTGGCTTCTTCCTAAGGGCTTGCTGAATGACAAATTCCTGCACAAACCTGCCTTGGTGTGTATGCACGTTTAAGAATGGGAATATGGATCCACTAAAAACACCTGGATTTGGATATGCATCTTATTTATACCTGCCGTTCTTAAAAGCAAGGCTATCTGTGACTACATGAAGTTTCCATGGATATCTGTACCATGGGGTGAAAATTCCATGGAAGTATACTCATGGGTATATAAATAAAGGCCTCCCTGCCATCTGTGTGACCACAGCAGTTATGTGTTACAGTGCTGAATGAGAGGCAAAAGCAATAATGTGTGAGCATGTCTAAGCCTTGAGTCAGTTGAGCACACCAACTGTTCTACCAGCATAATGTCACAAAGCATAACATACTGTTGGCACACAACATTTTATTTATGTTGCAGGTGGACAATCCAATGTGTATATTGATAACTTCTGGGCTATTATTTTGTTAAATGAGACAAAACATAATGTTAACTAAGTGAGTCTTGGTAGCAAAAGAAGAATGGAACAATATAGTGCAATAATTTGTTGAAATTTGTCACCTTGAGGTATTTGCCCAATGAGACACATTTCTCAGCTCTTCTCTTAAGATTTCCCCTCACCCCAAATCTGCTCTGTTGCCAGCACAGTGGGAAGAAGGGAGAATTATCTTTTCTCTCTTCCATGGATGGATGCTGTTCCATCTGTGGGAGGAGCTAGATTCCACCCCAAATAAAATTTAAATTCTAAGGCATGGCAGATGTACACCATCCAGCTTACAGTTTCAGGGGCTGATATTATTGTTACCAATCATTGTAATGATGATTATAATCAGGGCTGATCTAGCCATGATGCAAAATGAGGAAGGTCTGTAAATTGTGAGCTATTTGTTGTTGTTGTGTGCTTTCAAGTTATTTCTGATTTATGGTGACCTTAAGGCAAACCTATCATGAGGTCTCCTGGGGCTGAGACTATGTGTTGTGCCCAAGGTCAACCAGTGGGTTTCCACAGCCAAGTGGGGAATCAAACCCTGGTCTCCAGGGTTGTAGTCCAACCCTATTTGGGTGGTGATTATTCTGTATCAGAATTGTCAGGATGGGAAGAGGTGTGTATGGTTTTTCTGGCTCACGATGTCTGCCTTTGACACTAAGGACCTATCTTGGCTTGGCTTTGGACACTATACAACTTGAGGGTAATGGGTAGGGAGTGCCTGAAAAATGATAAAAATAATGTTTTTTGTTTGTTTGTTTGCTTTGTGACCTCATTACTCCTAAAATGTAATATGTGCTTCAGAAATCTCAGTGTCACTTCCCACATTCACTGAAGAACAAGAAAGGTCTTTGAAAGGACATTTTCCAGAAGTCTAGGCTCAAAATTTTTAGTTCTTTTAAATATTTTATGATTGTAGGTGTCAAGTTCCCCTTTTGAAAGCAATGAATATGTTTTGGTTTAGGTTTTATTCAGGCATCCGGTAGTTCTTGAGTTTTGTCAAAAAACTACCAAGTAGTGGATTAGAAAGCTACCTGACACCTCACGGCCCCCCTCACACGATGCTTTCAGTGATGTCTCTAAACTAATTAGAATTGATTTATTATGGATCAGGTACCTTATCAGGTGAAGAAAGAAATTACCATGGACAGTCAAAGGGTTAAGAGGTCAATACAGAATAGCAAAATCAATTTGCATTGATTAGACAAAAGGTCCATTTTACAGAGCCCAGAGGATTAACTTTTAAGCAAACATCTTTGAACTGTTAAAGACAGAATTTGTGGCTGAAAGGTATAAGTAAAACAGCTTTATTTAAAAAAAAACACCTTGGCATATTTAAATAACAAAATAAGCTAAAGGAGTAGTTTAACCTATCTGGATGTTCACTTTTATATGTTGGATTATTGTACAGCTATTTGAAAGCATTATGAAGAGGAGGCAATTGTTTAATTTATCCCCCATGTCAATCTGCTCATGAGTTTTCATTCAGGGGAGGTGACTGGCTTCTTGGAAAACTCCAGAGAAAAAAGAATATATGTTCAAAGGATTGCACAAACCTTGTCATTCTGCCTGATGAAATATTTACTTGACATGATGATGATATTTTTATAATGAAAAGTGGATAAGGTTCATCTCACAAATGTTTAAGATATAAAAAATAATGAATCTGATGTGCCAGTCTTTTCATTTTATGCTGAGGGAAAACTAGTACTGTTGGGTAAAAAGTAAACATCATGTTACTATAAGAAAATAAACAAAAATTGCCAGGAAATGAACCCACATGATACTGTCTCAGTTTTTTCCTATTTCAAGCTCATTTTAAGAGGGACTTTGTCCCCTTGTTCACACAAGTCTGTATATTACGTTCAGAAATTAGGTCTAGAGATGGGCAGTTTGTTTTTCATATCTAAAAAACACCAACATTCATTTATGGGCAGAAGTCATAAGTTTTAAATCACTATCTTACCTTCAATGGCAAGCATTGCTCTTAGTTCTCTGTTCAGCAGCTCGTACCTCCTTTCCAGGTCATGTTCTTTTTCCCTAGGCAAGTTGCAAAAGTTCATCAATATGTTAATTACTAAATCATTAAACACTTAAAAGAACCTTTAATTTACATTGATTATGGGCCACGGAACTGACTTTTCACTTTAGGTTTAAGCTACTCTAAAACAAATGATACACAAGAACAAAGTTTTTCTTTAGGCAGATGTTGCTCATTTCAAGAAGCAGCACTTATTTTAAAGGACTGCTTCTTATTCTAGCACTGGAGTCTCCACAGTGATGCCAACACGGACCAGATCTCTTGCTTCTCCCATGTGTCTCCCGGGATTTTGTAAAAAATTTACTCCTATTTATACCTTTGCAGCTTCCAGTCACTTATCTTTCTTTTTCTGAAAATGTCTCTGGTCAACATGTGTGCCCACAGGTATTATTAGAAAAGGAAAGAACGATGGCAAGGCACCTCGAACTGGTGTTTTGCTTTCTAGGGCCACCACTCAAACTACCTTAAAAAGACTAAAAAGAAAAAAAATATAACTATCGCTGGCTGCTAAGCTGACTGGGAAGGGCAGTGGTGAACCCCCTGGGCTCAGAGGTTGGGCAAGGAGCAGCTGGAAGGGGGATGTTGTTTGCTACTCTTAATTTTGTACTAGAAGATGCATGCTTGATTTTGAGATGGGGGACAGGGTACATCTGTGTGTTTCTGGAGGGTGGATATGTTATTTGCAGGGGATATTTATAAGAGTACCACCAGTTATCCTTTTAGGAAATTGATGTTTTGGTAATATGAAAGACAGGTTTTGACATTTGGAACTCAGTTCCAAATTATGCCTTGTATTTTCTTTTGTGACCACTAGTCCCCTTCCCCACCCAGGGTAGTCATTTTAGTGTGGTATTCACAAAAGCTCCTCACATTTCCAAGGTGCTTATGGGCCCCAAAAGATTAGGGCCAGGATATCAGAACTGAAGTATGGGAAAATTACTTTTTTGGATAACAGATCTTAGAATCATTCAGCTAGCATGGCCACTGTCAGAGTTATAGCCCCCCAAATAACTATTCCAAACTCCAGTCAGAATCCATAGGGTATAACAGTGTTCATTTATTAAAATAAAAAGAGAACAAAACAGCACCAATACCACAGACTGCTTTCACTCATCACAGAACCAGCAAAACCAGAGTATTAGATTTTTTTCTAAATAGTAAAGTAAATCCTTCTTCAACATACATCTTGCATGATTACATGTAATCATGTTATAGCCTGTTAGTATGATAACACAGTATAATCTACTACTGTAGTACACCAGAATACAATATGTTCATGCTTACTCCGAGTGCATGCGCATGCATGAACACACACAGAGATATATTTGATTTGGCAATGCTGCCTCACTTATCTTAAGATAAACCTCCATAATAAATACCTGGGGCTTAAATTTGCTTAGCAACAAGATAGTCTGGGCTTCACTTTGGAACTTAGCTCACCTGGGTTTGCCTCTGAAGCCTATCTTCAATGCCTGGCTTCCATCACAAAATGCAATCACCCGTGTTTCCTTCACTGTACAGCACCCTGACTGTTTGGTAGCTGGAAACATCTTCTAGATGTTTGGGCATTAGGTACAAAGATTCTTGGGATTCTGATTTATTCTTAAAAGCAGTGCTCTTTCTAGGAATAAATAATTCTGAAAAGCAAGACAGCTATACAGAAAATGCCCTAATGTATTTGCCTACCTTAAAGACAAGTAGCAAAGGGAACAACTCACACAGTACTGTTCCATGGCCATTCACATTGGCCAGGGGTTATTCTACTGGTGAAACTTCTTCTTTCAACAAAATTGGGATTGAGGGTGCAACTCCCCCTCCACAGCCCCTGGTGAACCCTCAAAACTTGCTCTGAAGTACTGGGAAACACTTCTGTGTTGGACACAAATGCCAAGTTGGATTTAGGCAATTCATTTCTATACATCTTATGCAGGATAAGTACCAGATTGAATGCGTAACTTAAAACAAATTCCTCCTCTCTTCCAAAGTTGAGTGACATGTATTTTCCAATCCAAAGTAAGTTCAGAGATGCTGTGTTCCGTATTTAGTCACTGCACAGCTATTGGCCCAATGCTTCTGCTTAACCAGGATCAACTGACATTGGCGTCAGATGCTCAGCACAGCCCAGTTTTGGGTGATGATTTCAGATTTCACTATGAAGGTGGAAGAAGCAGTAAGGCCAAGCATTCTTCCCTAACTCCTTGCTTTCTTCCCCTACTATTTCCAAACCAGGGAATTCTAGGACTATGTCAGTGAACAAGCCAGGATAATAATCGAGATTAAGCCTGTGACCCTGGAAAGCTGCTGCCCGAGTAAATAATACTGGGTTAGATTAACAAACAGTTTGATCTGGTATAGAGCAGCTTCTTCTGTTGTTTGTAATATCCAAAGAGAAACTTCTGCTTTGGGTCAGGGTCCTTCTATAATGGCAACTGCTACACATGCCAAAGGTTAGATAAAATGGACATTACAATGTCTACACAAGTACAAACTCCAGTTGTGGGATGTACAGAGACCATGATGAAGAAACAGAAAATGTAAATTACTCGTGTTAACAGTTTCAATTTTTTCTTTTTGGCCTTAGAAACCATGTCTAAATAGCACTTTCCTTGATTGCAAAATATTAAAATACTGAATGCGTCTGCTTTCCTCTTTTCCTTCCTTGTGCTTTTCAGCTTATGGCACAATCCTAAATACTTTGTCTCAGCCTAGATTGCCTTTATCCAGTTGATGAGCCCAGAGTTCTCTTTTTGACTAGTTGTTTCCTCATTCAATTCAATAGCAAGACTAGCAACAGATGGATCAGTATATTTCTGCTCCTGTCAGTTTCACATGTGTTAATTCATCAGCCGATTCTGACCTATTTCTGCATTACTTTGTGATTTTTAATCCCCCAAAATTTCATATTTAAATTCATATTTGAATTAAATTTTCTGATAAAAGATTTCTTTCTGGACACAATTTATCTAAATGTACGCATTCTTATATACGTTTTTAATATTTGAGTCAAGTACGTGACCATTAAATTTGCAAAATCTGAAAGATATGTTTCAATCCACACATTAGGCCAGGAGATGAGGATCAAATTCAAATTGGGATTTACAAAGAATGAGTTCCTCAAGCCACCTTAGGTAAGACCTGATTGATATACATGAATGCGTGTGTGTGTGTGTGTGTGCGCGCGCTCGCGCATCCAGTCTGAGTTTCTCACAGGGAAAAAATATATGAATATCTTAACTAAGGCTGATTATGTGAGTGTTAGCACCATTCATTTTCATGGTCTAATTTTAGAACTGGGGTATTATATTTACAGAATTACATGTTTTCTTAGTTTTTGTTTGAACTGTTGAAAAACTGAGCTACTTAAAGAAACGTACAATACTTGGCTCTCTGGAGGAAACTCTCTAAGGTCTTACAGAAGAAAAGCAGAAAGTCTAGAGGATTTATACAGTGTAATTGGGAGTACTTACAGGAGGGAGAGCTGATTCATTCTTCTTATTAAGGCATTTTTCTTATTGACTAGCATGAACCATTCTTGCATCATAGCTTCTTCTTCTTCAGTGTTTCTTCCTGTTTAAAAAAAAAAGGGGAACATTTGTAGGTACTTACACAAGACAGTGAGCCTGCATGGTGTAGTGGTTTGAACACTGGACTATGACACCAGAGACCAAGGTTCAATTCCCTACTTGGGCATGGAAACTCACTGGGTGACCTTGGGCTCCTCACACACTCTTAGCCCCAGAAAACTCTGTGACAGGCTTACCTTTGGGTCACCATAATTTGGAAACAACTTGAAGGCACACAAACAACAACAAACATAAAACAGCATAACCAAGTAATAAATCTGAATGGTCTCTGTTGTATATTTTCTGTACAATAACACAATAAAATACATATATACATTTTTAGATTTTATCCACAAATATTGAAATATTATATCTGGGATCCTAAGAGTGCCAAATGTGGATAAGGACTGTTTCAATTCCTTCCTAGCACAACTCTGTATAAGTCCTATGAAGGATGCTCCAAATGGAACAGCGAATGCAAATATCAATAATGCACAAATGTACCTTTTCCTCTTTCTTTTTTTTTAATGCTTATATATAGCCTTTTGACAATGTCATTATGCTGATTTACAATTACACTTCTTCTTGATTCACAGTTGAAGGCCAAGGAGAGAGGGTTGTAATACCCTGTATACAAGATCTTGGGGCCAAATTGCCCTGCTCACTGTAATTGCAGTCTGGTTCGCAGAAGCTGAACCAGCTTAGATTTTGAACAAGTTGAGAGGGCCATCTACCCCAACCCCCTATCATGTAGCAATACACAATTATAGCACTCCTGAAAGATGGCAATCCAACTTCTGTTTAAAGACTTCCAAAGGCCACCACCCTCTGAGGGAGTCTGCTCAACTGCTGAATAATGCTTACAGGTAAAGAAGTCCTTCCTAATGTTTAGGTAGAATCCCTTTTCTTGTAATTTAAATCCATTGGTTTGTGCTGTATTCTCTGGAGCAGGAGAAAACAAGCTCCACACTCCCTGTTCCTGCTATCTGAAGGGAGTGGGAACAGACTCTCTTAATAGCAGGGTCTCAATTCAACTGTCAGCCCCAACTGGAGTAGACCAATCAAATCAATCAATGGGAATTTATTACGTCAATCTGTGAGATCAATTGATTTGATGGTTTTAACCTAACTAGAACTAAACTGAGATTTAGGTCAAAATGTTACTCCCCATCTATCTTTCATACCAGGTACCTGTCCTAAAATGGATTCCACATGCTGGCGATTTTTAAAAAGATTTTCTTTAGTAACAACAAATGACATATTTAACATAGCATGTAGTTTGCTAATCTTAGTGGCATATTACATATTAAAACAACATGCTCTGTAGTGAGCTAGGCCCTGCTACCAGGCAGACGGGTTTTAGAGTCATGGTTAGCAAATAGTAACAGCTGTCCAGTGGTGCGGAAATAGTAACAGCTGTCCACTGGTGTGGAAAAAGCTAACTTGCATTAGTGATCTTGTTGGATACTTTTTCATTCCTTTGCAGTGTGAGCCTGGGAAAAATTATGCAGAACAGACAGCAGAGTGAATTTATTTCTGTTGCCAACATGTTTGCACATAGGTGTTTGGGAGGAAACAGGTCACACTATATAACCTATTATTTATCAGCCTCAGCCTTGGGGAAAAGTGCTTTCCAATCCAGGTGTACCATATATCCAGCAACAGGGATCTGATCCAATTGCCAGCCAAAGGGATAAATCTGGATAAAACTTATTTGGCCTTGAGGGGTGCTGGACCCCATCAGCAAAAGGGTTGGGGTGTGTCTCTGTTACATGCCATCTACTGCACCATTTACCATCAATAAAACTTATGCCACAGCAGTAACGTGTCCATGTCTGGCACTGAAAAAGCTGTAGAGGCCTTGGACTACACATGTCTCTGGAGTGAGACATACATTTAAACAGGAAAATGGCAATTTGTCTTTAGTCTTTCTTTAAACTTTTGTGTGCACCTATTTATTTGAGGGAGTTAATAACTGATATTTTAATCAACTCTGCTATATTCATAGTTCAAAATTAGATATGTTTCTATTTTGAATGTTGGTGGAAATGAAGAGTGAGCATGCCTTTTATTTCTGACAACCATGTTTGAAAGTTGGTATTTAAATATAATTTTGCTTTTTTAGGCCTGCTGTGGCCCAAAAAGGCCCTGGAGACCAAATGTTGGTCAATATATCTTCTGAAATTAACTAATCTAACTCAAGGATTTAAAGCCTTAATTAGATCAACGACCACACTCAATCCATGATCACAAACTCTGGGTGTAATTCAGAATAATTGTAATAGTGCAACTG
The DNA here is from genome assembly GCA_030412105.1 of Cyclura pinguis. NCBI lineage: Eukaryota > Metazoa > Chordata > Lepidosauria > Squamata > Iguanidae > Cyclura > Cyclura pinguis. The sequence goes on from CM059599.1 coordinate 178,322,224, forward strand.
GCTTGTATAAATAATGTACTGTAACTATAATATTAGAATTAGAAAAAGAAAGCTTCTATATCAACTGAAAACCACATAGAATTACTCCCATACCAAACAATATCACTGGTCTCTTATAAGCAAAAATAAGCTTCTTCACCGACTCAGAATTTATCAAATGGAGAAGTGAGCCCATTAAATAAAAGGCATTTACAAAACGACATAAACAGCACAATCTTATGAACTATACTCAAAATTAACCCATACTAAATGAAGTTTGCCCAACAAAATGTGTGTAGAAGCTCAACCAAAGATGCCTTTCAGTTTCAAACAAATTACTTGTCAATGTCATAGACAGTCATTTTACATTTAAATCAACATTCTGGCCAATTTAAGCTTCAGGCCAGTTCCACCATGAGCCACTTGTCCAGGATGGTATGCTGGGAAGGTGGTGGAACAAAGTATACACCTCCCAACACCTGCTGAAGCCCCTGCCAGTTGCTAGCGTGCCACTAGAACCTGTCTGGATTCGCCTCAGCTGGCAAAACGGCATAGGCAAGCACAGTGATGCAACTAGGACTGGACCTCAGGATGGAGGTGCAGGACCTCAGAGGTAGGGCCCACTACATGATCACCCATAAAGCATCAGTTTATAGGAACAGTGGGGAAATGTCAGTGCCAGTGAGTGGTCTAGCAGGGACATGCAAGGGCCCACTGGCACCTGTTAAGTCCTATTAAGTTCATCAAGAATTACAGATAAGTGTGTACAGGATTGCAGCCTAACAGTGCAATCCCAACGGGGGCCACAGAGGAACAGAGTAATGGCTTTCGCACTGTGTCCCAAGCTATGCTGGCTTGCACATCACCCAAGGGCAGAAGATAAAGGTGTGAGGGACAAATTTTTGCCAGGCTCTTCAGGCTTGTGAACCACTGTATTTTGTATTTCATCCTCTGTATGCAACTGGGGATGGGGAGGGAAACTACCTATGCCAACTCTAGTCTGACTGGCCTGGCCTGGACACAATTCATAAGAACAGATTGCTATGGATGCACTGAATTCAAAGCCAGTTCATTGTACCACCAGAACATCCCATTTTGGGAGCTTTTCACCATCAGTAACATAACTAGTGATAATTTTCTTCCCACCAAGTAGTCACTGGACAGGCAGGAAGCTCTGTAACAGGAAAAACTCCTTGTCAGTGGAGCTCCTTTTCTAATGGTACCATACCTGAACACCTTCCACCAGGTAACAAAAGCATGTTAGGATTACACTGTTGGATACATTATGTCATTAATACTTTTGGTGAAGAACTACTTGTTAGCCAGAGAGTATAAACTGAATTAAGAAGAAAATGAATAACTATCTTAAAGGCAGAGGAGAGGTCATGGAAATGGAACTGTAACGGCTAGACTACAGAAAGGGTTAACTCAGGTGATCTGAGCAAAGGCCATGAGAGAAAAAGTGGATTGGCCCTGACACCCTTTAGCCAATGGGGAGGTGAGGAGAGGGAGAACCAAAGGCTTCTGAGATGAAGAAGGGGGAGAGGCAGAAGCTTGCAGCTTCTTATTCCAGGTTAGAGCAGGGAAATAAATACCAGGAAAGGGCAACTAGGAAACCAGGGACTGTCTGGTCAGATGTGCTAGGTTTTTTGTTCTTTTGAAAGGAATTGCAGGGCTGGGGAAGGCAACCTGGAGTTGGAGTTCTTTTATTTATGCTTGTTCCTATGGGTTCGGTTCTTCCTCTTGTAACCAGATGGGAGGTATACAGAGCACCAGTGTTATAAGCTGGTTGAGCTGCTTGATATAGCTTCTATTAGTTTTTAGTATGCTATTTTCCTACTGTTTTATTATTAAGTGTTGCATTTATAACAAGCCTGCTTGTTCCTTAAGAGAAAGTGGAAAGCTCTGGTCACACAACTCCAAGGCAAGGTCTACAAGGAATATTTTTTCCCTTTATCCCAGAAAGCATAAGGGAAGGGGGTAGAGTGTCAAGCCTGTAAGTTGCTCAGAATCTAGGGAAGAAAAGGGAAACTGGATCTCCAAGAAGAGGCTTCATGGTAGCACTACAATCTCCACTGCACTTGGGAGAGGTAGGCAAGTCTGGGCAAAACTGAGTCATGCACTGGGCCCCTTTTCACCACTGGAACCCTTAGAGTTTTGCAATGAGACAATTTTATTGGCTTTTGTAACGGTGGTCTCAGTAACATGGTGGAGGGGGGAGGAGAAGAATCCAGACTGATGGGGAATCAAGAGCACAACTGAAAGAGTGAAAGTACAGGAGTAGCAGGAGTAAACAGTGTCAGGAGCAAACAATGCCTCCTAGCAAAGCATTCTTTAACACCCTTCACCCATGGCTGTCAGAGCAATGTGGCTTTAGACAGAAAGGGTTTCCTGCATGCCTCTACCCTACACATGCTGTCTCTAAAACTTTCCCCATTTGCTCAGTCACGCACTGGGGAAATGTATCCAAGCAACCACATCATCTGACCAGAGACCTTCCATATATGTTTGGAAGCACATAAAAGACTCCTCCCTCTCTTCCTCTTCAGTCAGGTTGTTGAGTGCAGATGCTGCTGAGCTCTCCTCTTCTTGAAACTTTTCTGTAGTTAGCCGGGGTTTATGTATAAATGTTTGGATGTACCTTTAAATGTGAGTAAAGCTTTTTTTTTTTTAGCTATGAAGCTCACATACTGTGTGTTTGCCTTCTTTTGCAAAAACTAGTCTCAGAGAGACCCAAGAGATCCAGCACTTCCACCTGTGAAGTCTGCTAAAGGAGGCTGAGTCTTAATTGAACCAGCCTTCCTATCTTCCCCAGAAACGGGGCGAATACCCCAGTAATCTACTTCTAATCCAACAAGCAACTCACTCCAGGATTCTGATGGCAAATGGCAGAAAAGAGATGGGAATGAAGGCAGAGAGGAAAGATGGCAAAAGGGATGATCTGTGAGAACTGGAGAAAGAGTGGCACATTTGAACAGGATAGGGAAGGAGGCATCTGTGAGAAAACAATCATTTTGTGGTAGATACTGGCACAGCAGATAGTAACCATGAGCAGGGAGAAGATGGGATCAAAGAGCCATGTGGAAGGATTAGACAAGTACAACAAGGTAATCAACACATCAAGTGAGACAGGTGAGAAACAGCAAAGCAGTTGAGGGAGATATAGGGACAACTGGAAGAGGAGAGAAAGGAGAAGGGGGATAGAGGAGATGGTTTTAAGCACATTAATATGAGTATTTACAGTAAGGCATGTAGAAATTAAATTTTGGTCTACTAGATTGTGTCCCTTCATTTGATAGATGAGCCTCCTTTCTTCTTAATAGAGCATGAAACCTATTATAACAAATTATTATTTCTGTGTCATGGACAAACAAGCTATGAAAAGACCACAGAAGTTCTTGAATGAATATTCTGTCACTTGTGCCTCCTTCCATAACCTTATGATGATTCAACTGATGATTAAATGATCTGTGAAAGGGCAAACATGAACTAATTCAAACACTTTCCTTACACTGTGGGTAGCTAAACAAGTCTGTTTGTAGAAGGGCACATCTAGATGGAGTCTCTGGCAAAAATGTAAGCAATATAAACATTTATGCAGATACCACTTTATTTTTTTTTTAAACAATAATCATGCCTTGTTTCAAAACATAAACTGGTCATCGGATAAGTGCTGGAAAGAATCCTACATATGGTTTCAGTGTATTCCATCCACTATTTTCACCCTGGGCAAAACAATCAGCTTAGTTAATTTTCACTGCAAATTTGCCATTCTTTGCAACCAGTCATAATTTTTTCCCCCTCCTGCTTGTGAGACAAACTTCCAGTAAAGGCAGTAATGTTTTGAGGAGTTGGGAGGTGGCTGGAGAGATACAATGTCAATAGGATTATGGAAGAAACTCAGACACAATAATGGAAAAAGTATAAAGCCTCCAGCACAGTCAAAGTCCACAGTGAACAGTCAAAGCCAATCAATCTTCCCAGTGTATTAGGCTGGAGGATCAGAGAAGGAACCAAGGTGGATAAAAACCGGTCATTGTATATATGACACTATGGAGCACAGGAGGCCGCAGAAAAGCATTGAGAGTACTTCTTGCTGCACAGGTCCAGTTGCTGGAATCTGGGCCTAAAATAAATGTAGGCAGGTTGTTGAGATGTTCACTTGACAGAAAGGTACCAAAGAGTCATGCTTGCATGATGTGATCTCTAAAGGCCAAAGGCCCTTTCATTGTACCTGGAATCCTGCCCCTCCCATCTCACTCATAAGGAAGGGTGGCTTTGGGTGTAGCACTAAGGATAGGACAAAGTAGGTAGGAGAATGTGGCTGTTCTCCTGCCTTGTGCTGTGCACACTCCTACACACCACTTCTAAGAAGTGTGCCAGCAAAAAGTGTTACACAGTATCTTGCACAACATCACACTATAATGCTCCCTAGATCTTGCACAAAAGTTCACAGAACAGCATGACAGCCAGAGCTTTTTTATGCTAATGCATCTCTTGATCCAAAGTTAGCTGCTTAGAACTGCACTTACAAATCCAGCATATAATTGAAATCTATTATTCTAAGGAATAGATTTGGCAAGACCCAGAAATGAGATTAATTTATGCGTCCTGACTTTTTGAAAGAGAAATACTTTGACAGCAGGTATCCTAGGACTATCCTAGAGTCAGAATTATAATTTAGAATGGTTTCTCTTCCTAATGACAGCTTGCGAATCTAAAAGCCTGTAAAGTTAACTATGCCACATAGGAGAAAAAGTCCAGACAAAGTTTGCCTTTATGTATCAAAGGGTATGACAGACACATATCTATAGATAAATGCTAAATATTTAAGTGTGTGAAATACACAATTCAATATAAAGGATATCAATCTTTTCCACAGTGTTTTAAGCTGTCGTTTAGGTTAGCTGGTTTTGTGTTCTCTTTGGACCATATGATGCCCTGACACTAGTCATGTGATATAGGTTGTGACAGGCACAAATCCCTGGGCAGCAACAAAGGAAGAAAGAGTAAAAAGAAAAAGCTTGGCATTTGGAAAAAGGCCAATTGTAGTCTGACTGAGGTCTTTTTTTTTTTTTTTTTGATCACTGAAATGACACATGTGTGCAGTATGAGTTAGGGCTTTCTGGCCATAGACTTGAATTTTTCTACCAACACTACAGTTTTGCACAATTAAACAGATTTTACAACTGAAATTTAAAGTTGCTCATGAAATTATCATATGTGTAATATGAATACAATCTAGCATTTGTTTCCCTTCAGCAACGAAAAAGAGTTCTGTAGTTCTGTGACACAACTTAAACCTTTACTTGTAATTTCTTCTCTAATAAGTTTCTCAGGCAATAGCTTGTTTTGCAGCAACTTTGGAAAGCTAAGCAGAGTTCATTCAGGAGTATATGCATTTTCATTCTGCACCCAGTACAGAAAGCTTGTTAAGATCATTTGGTACAAATGGGTGTAAATAAACGGCTATTAAGAATCACCACTACATATATTATTTAAATGAAGAATGAACCATGTTTGTAAATCATTTAGCATTTGGATGCAAACTCGTTGTCATGGAATAAAATGTGGGGTTTTCTTTTTTGCAACATCACATACACATTAAGCTATTGTTTTTGTTCTTTTTAGAGAAGAGGAAAGACCCCTTTTAAAACTAGTAAGTTGGACCATTACAAATTAATCCTGACTTTAATAACTGGTTAAAGACCCCTTCAGCTCTATAAGTAGAAAAAAATATTAAAAGCCTGTGATCACAGCGAGCTCTCTCATTTCTCCTCTAACCATTTGTTATTTAATCCAATACTAGTAATCCAATTTGTCCATCAGACTTTTAAAGGGCAGAATGCAACTTCCCCAGCTTAGACACTTTTCAAAGTACAATATATTTTTCAAATGAATGCTGGATGTTTCATTTTTTTCCCAACTGTTCCTCGCTCTAATGTATGAAGGGGGAAAAGAACAAGATGAACATTGTTCGTACTGATTAAGTAAGAGCTCATTAAAGAGCTGTCAGTGCCGTACTCTGAATATGCATGAAGCATATAATCAGATCTAGTACCCTCACTAGAAGAGAATACGGTAAGTACAAAGGATTGATTTAATTACTTAGAGTGGGCTGTAGTGGTAGAGCAGTCTTGTTAGTACAAAAAGAAAAGGAGGTTGTATTCTGGCATGGTTAGGGGAAAAAGGCAGTTTTAGCTTCTGCCACAATACCTAATCTCAGGAAAAAGCACTTTGCACTATACAATGTAGCTTAAAATGAAGATTGCCAGTGTTCTGAAAAAAGGCCGGAATGCACCTTATCTTGCTTAACTTCATCTGGTTAACTATCTTGCACAAGGCACTTTCTCACTTTAATCATAATTACAGTTAGGCCATTTCATCATATAGCCACACTGACTATTTTAGAATAGGTCCTAAAAGAAGACTCTTTTGTACTATGAACAATTACACTTGATGTGTCTGAATTTTTTTCCTCATAATACTTAGGCATTTTCAAAATACAGGCTTATTGGTTTTAAATATCATATAACAGCTGGTGTCATAGGAAAAATATGAAACTTTATTATCACTATTGTGACTATAAAAACTCCTTACGTGAACAGCAATGAAGGTTATATTCTTGGAGATGTTGTATGTATTTCTGAGACCATTTATTTTTGATTCTTTTGTTTTTCTCATGATCTATGTTTTCTATAATAAATTTCATGATACACACTCCTGTTTTATACACACACACACACACACACACACTCCTGTTTTACAAATAGAAACAATAGCATATTTATGAAAACTGATGATCTTCACTAAATCTAAACTATCTGAAGAAAGGCTGCACTAAAGAAAATTCCACAATTTAGTTCAGTAATACAAAATACAGTACTGAATTTAACATGCTTTCAAAAAGTGTTGATTTTATGATCTAAGTTATGTTTTCATGTTTTGTTACTTTTAATGAATAAAGAAACCTATTGTTCACTTGAAGACCCAGAGAGCAGGTATATCTGTATTTCAAACTGTGATGAAAACGGAAATATATACATCATTTCTCCTGATGAGCTATAAAAACACAAGGTTTATAAAATATACCTATTAAAAACTACAACTCACTATTTTATTTCATGTGAATTATTTGTAAATTGTTTTAAAAACCACTGGCCTCCAAAGCAGTTAATTTGCATGAGACTATAAACGTTCAAGAAAACCATGATTAGCTAAATATGTGTAAAAAATTAATACACACTCTCTAACCATTAGTTCCAACAAGAGCGGACCCAATGAAGCAATGGAAACTTGGTATTTTCAGTAAGTAAGTTATCTTATTTGAAAGAGTCTACTCTAATTGGAACTAGCACTGAATTTAGGCCAGAGGCCATACATTTTAAATTAGTTATACTTTCTATTAAATAAGGAAAACAAATGCACAATTACATACAAAATATAACCAGACAACATCAACTACTAAATGACTATACTAAGTCTTCATGGCTGTGAGAATTAAAGTGCTCTGGCACATTAAAAATACTCTTTCGAGTAGCAGCATATACATACAGAGACAAGACTGGTTGTTCTATAAACGGATAAACACAGTCACTTCTCTACAGGTTATGTGATCATAAATCTGTCAAGACAAGCCAGGGGAAGAGAATAATATTTTAAGAATATCTTAAATCTATTTACTGTTTTGCTTAAATGAATTACAGCCCTCAGAAGACAACTAATAAAAGATTTCTGTCACCCCCTGCAACATTTTATAAGTACAAAAAAAGAAGTAACAAGTTTATGGAAATTATTTTGTACATAGTCTTAAGAAATGATATTTTAAGATTTTTTCTGGCACTGGGCAGTCAATCTGTAACATTAACAGCCTATTTGAGATACAGATTTGAATGGCTGGGGTACCAGGACAAATGAGACAGGGAACACTTCCTCTGTACAAGTTTTTGCTGATCCTCTGCCCTTCCTTTTGCTGTTTCCTCTGCCAAATGCCATTGACCTTCAGACCTGAAGGACTATTTTGGGAGTTGGGAACATGGAGAATGTAGACGGAAGGAGGATGTGAAAAAAATTCTCTGTTTTCCAAGCAGATGTTATGATCCAAATCATGTTGTATTTTTCATATATTTTTTAGATTTTAAAATATGTTTGCAGCAAAAGAGCAAGCATATGTGAAATAGAATCTTACAGAGAGAGAAAAATATTAATATTTCCAGTGTCACCAGGCAGGCAGGATGTGTGTTAGGGTTGCAAACTTCCTTACTATAAGGGATGTCCCCTTATTAGAGGGCCAGAAAGTTTGTGCCTAATAGGGCTGCCAGGTGTTTCATATTTGAGAACTGAGACACATTCCTCGTTTGAGGGCTGAAAAGGTTTTCTTTTCATACAGACTGAACAAGATGACAAAAACAAAAACAATCCTGTATTTTTGTGTGTAGGCCCTTTATAAAGACAGAGAAATGTGCATCATGCAATTTATGGGAGAGAATAATATTTTAATTTTATTGAGAAATATACTGGTAGCATAACTGAAATCAATACTTTCATTTGGTACTTAAGAAGAACACAAACTGGTTAACAGCCACTTCCTGACTGTCAACCCTGCATGTCATGAATTTTGACTGTCCCTTATTACTACTTTGGAAAACTGGAAACACTGGCTTGTGTGTGCGTAACGGGGGGGGGGGGGAGACGCACGTGTATGCCTTTGTATGTATCTCACACTGTGAGTACTCAATGACATACACAATGTTTTTGGATACGCAAAGCATTTGTTAGGGACTGTCAGTGTGCTCATACGAACGTCAACATTCACCAAATTTTGGATACAATGAATCTAATATATTATTTATAGGAAATTATTATCAGAAACATTTTTAGATAATCACATGACCTTCTAATTACATTCAGTACAAACAAACTAATAAACAAAAATGAATTATTTATAGTGATTTACAGTATGGCCAAAAGGGACTAGCAACTCATTCTATATGAATGTTTCACATCCTGTCGAAGGGCATAAGAAAAGACATGAGAATATATAAAATAATGGATAATGTATAATCTGAAGAAGGAAATTGGGACTCTTTTTATTGAATAATGACTAAACAAATAAAATTTCCATCTATTTTGCTCCATGAAATATGGTAATCGAGATTATATCCTGGGCTAAAGCATTATATGTCAAAATGGAATTGTTAATCCCAACTAGAGTAGACTGATTGAATCAATTGGAATGTGGCAAGTCAATGCTCATGAAGTCACTGTGTTTTGCAAAGAAATATATCTAGATTAGGTCCTAGTAGGATATTTCAGGCTGTTATACTAGTTCTCTCCAGTGGGAAAAAAAAGATGGTCAAATTCTCTATATTTTTGCGTTTACTTAAACATGCCATGAAGCACTGGCTATCCATTTATGCCACAGACAAGATACTGAGCTAGATGACTTATTTTGAAAATGATTGTGAATTGTCCTGTATGGTATTAAATGATGTGGAAACTAGACCATCTCTAGGATCCCATTGAGTCAAACCTCTTGTACCATGGACTGCAGCATGAACAGTTTGACATTTTCAGCACTCATTCAAGAAGGCATCCAGGGCCTTGCTGTGCAAGCAGAAGTTGCATTTTCCAAATGGGGATCGGTGTGTGCACAATGGCAAGCACTGGTGAGCCGTTGTAATTACCCGCAGACTTTTCCATTCAATGTGTTCAGTTGGGTCTTATGCCATAATTCTGTAATGCCAACTATGTTAACTCCCAAATGCATAGTAACACCAGGAGCTTTTGCATTTCTGTTAATGGACGAAATGAAATGACAGAATTTCCAGCTAACTCATTGGTAGGAAAAAGAAGACATTTACATTGCTTTTTGGGAAAATGAACATTAAAATCAATAGCAATTTTATGTATGGGAAACAGACCATAGGGGCAACTTTTCTTACCTAACAGATGATATGGGGACATTTTAATTTGAATAATTTTGTTTTAAAAAAATAAAATGTTTAGTGCATGTGAAGGTAAAGAAACACTGAAAATGTGACTGAAGTTTCACAGGCACATTCTGGATCACATGCTTTCTGATGGCTTGCACTATTAGGGATTTTCACCTCCACAGTTGGTCAGAATGGAACACCAGGATCACCTTGGCAAAGCCATTCTGCTTTGGCAGAGGGAAAGTGAAACCTGCAGACACAGTCTGAGCTAGGCTACAATCTCAGCCATGTTTTCAATGGGGCTTTGAATTGCTGCGTTGATTTTCATAGAATTAGGTTTTTAAAAAGTATGTGTGTAAAAGTTGCAAACACAGAAACACACAGAGGCCATTTCCACGCTAGCCTGTTACAGTGCTATTATTCCAGTTTCAACATCCTATGGAATCCTGGGATTTGCAGTTTAGGGAGGAGCTTCAAAGGCCCCTCCCTAAACTGCAAATCCCAGGATTCCATAGGATGTTGAAACTGGAATAATAGCACTGTAACAGGCTAGTGCGGAAATGGCTGCAGTTGCAGAATTAGTATCATCCCAGGCCCTCAGATTTCAGAGACAAAAAACTGAGACCATGGGATAGCCCCTGGTGATGTCAACAGGGACAAGCCCCAGTGACATTACTAAGCATGAGGCATCAGCCACAATCATGCAGAGTTTGCCATTTGTCTAGAAAAAGCCTAACAAAGGAGAATATATATACGCATTTCAATCAGTGTTCTTCATCCTGACAGTCTTCTTCTTGCCCTGACATGTGAAGAAGATCTGGGCCTTGAAGGAAACTTACACACACGACAATATTATTTGTTTGAAAATGCTTCCCAACTCTTTAACTCCTCATCTGTTTGCTCTCAGATCAATGGGGCACTAGACAGAAAGGGTTTCCTGCGTGCTTCTACCCTATACATGCTGTCTCTAAAACTTTCCTCATTTGCTCAGTCACCCATTGGGGGGATGCATCTAAGCAACCATGTCATGTGATCAGAGAACCTTCATATGTGTTTGGAAGCACATAAAAGACTCCTCCTTCTCTCCCTTCTCACTCAGGTTGTTGAGTGCAGGCTTTGCTGAGCTGCTCCTCTTCTTGAAACTTTCCTGTAGTTACCCAGGGTTTAGGTATATATGTTTGAATGTATCTTTAAATGCAAGTAAAGTTTTTTTAAACTATGAAGCTCACATACTGCATGTTTCACTTTGCTAAAACTAGTCTCAGAGAGCCCCAAGAGATTCAGTGTTTTCCACTTCTGAACTGTGCTAAAGGAGGCTGAGTCTCAATTGAACCACATCTTCATCCTTCCTGGAAAACGAAACACCCCAGGAATCTACTTCCTTCCCGGAAACACCCCAGGAATCTACTTCTAATCCAACATTAGTTAATTTACTCTACATTAAATTGTAAGGAACTAAATGGTAATAGATAAATAACAGAATGATGGATATAATACTCCCTGACTCCTAGAAGTTCTGTCCAATCTCTATTGGGTTTTTGAGCTTCCAGAGACAACACAGGCAATACTGCTACACCCTTTAGAGTTCCACATCTACAGTGTTTGTGATGGAAAAGTCTGTGAAAAATAGTTGGGCAGCTGCTACTCGGTGGTTCAATCAAAGCAGTACAAAATATCAGCCAAGACACCATGAGGAACATCAATAAATGGGCTCTTCATGAAAAATTTTTTTTGGTTTTACTAAAAAATTATCAGAACCTTGGATGGAATGAATCAAGAATAACATGTTCAGATTTGCTTGAGCTGTGTCTATAAAACCATATGAAATCCCCTATTTTCTACCTAACTGTGTAGAGCAGGAAATGAAGCAGGAAGACTTTAACATTAAGAAAGATAATTTTGAAAATGGCTGCACCAAAGGACACTGATTTATTCCATTCTATGGCTAAGAGAGGAGCCACCACACAATTACCTAATAAAGATAACATATTACAGTGGAACCTCTGTATCTGTGGAGTATCAGTAGAGGTTCCATTGCAGGAACCTCCATATAAAAGAAAAAATGTGAATGCTTGTGTGCCATAATGCTAAATTGCTGTGAAGTGAGCATGGATGCTTCAGCACTTTTACATGCCCATTGCTGTCATTTTAGGTATAGGACATGAAGTGGTCACGTTCACTCAAGTTTGCATATCTGAAGACGGCAGGGAAGGAGGGCCCATAGCAATTATTTACTTCAGAGAATAATTCCACAGGAAAAATGGAAGTAAGGGAGTGATAAAATATCATTCTTTAAAGATAAATAAAGAAGTAATGATGAAAACAGCTTGAAACAGAATGTGCTATTTTGAACACTGGTTTACATAGCTTAGGACAGAGCACATTAAACTTGCGAACCGAACGACTTTACAAGCCTCCAATGCAAAGCAAAATGGAATAAATTTCTAGAAATATGCCAGCAGTTCAAAACTCAGTGCAAAGGATGTTTTGTTAAAATAACAAAACTAATGCCTTGAGAATTAGTCTACTTTGTCTGAATTCACTGAAACTCAATTTCCGCATATCTTTTATGTTCAGGATGTAGCTAATGTTGAGAACACGGGTTGACTTCCTCTCTATGATTTATGAATGTCTTCATGGATTCTTTATCAGTCTCTTAAAATATTTCATTAAACAACTACATGACAAATATGTGGGGAAAAAATAACTGTTGTATGCTTTTACAGTCTGATGCATGTATAACCCAACTAAAACCATGCCATTCACACTCATTAGAAACTAGGTCTCATTGAGCAGAATGAGATCATTTTCCGGATCAACATACACAACATCCATCTGTCCCAAGTATCTGGATTTATATCCACTCAATAATAATTTCTTGATTATGCTGACTTGATTCTATTAGTATCTGCAGAACTCAACTACCTTAAATCTCAATTCTTGGGTTTAGTCAGGCAAATCAACTGTATGGAGTCTTATTCTTCTCTTCCATCAGAATAAAACTGAGTCAAAAACTCTAAGAGATAGTGGGCTAAAAACGGGAAATGGCTGCTTTACGATAATCTTTTATACTTTTTGAATAAGGCAGTCTGAAGTTTAATTCAAGAGAGATGATTGTTAAGGAAGGCAAAGATGTTAATTAGCTTGCTTATATGAGACTTAAGAACAGATCTGATCAAGATAAGAGGAATGTAGCCACAGAGACTGGAGAAAATGAGTTTTATTTAGAATCATGTAAAGACAATGAACATGTAATTTGAAAAGTGTATAAATCCCTTTTGAAATTAGAGATAGAAAATGAACCTGTAAAAGAGTGCATGATAAAGTCAGTCCAAAATTTTGGGCATAATGTTCATACGTACAGGAAGATGTGGTCCAAAGATATAAAATTTACTTTGTGTAGTAACTTAAAAGAAAACTTATATAGGATGACACACAGATGGTATTTAATCCCAAATAAGCTGTTGAAAATGTCCCAGAATGTTTCAGACCAATGTTGGAGATGCCAAGATAAGGAGGGCTCCTTTTTTCACATGTGGCAGACTTGTAAGAAGGCAAAAAATTACTGGTCTAAGATCTATATGGTAATTCAGAAAAATTTTAAAGGAGATTTTGTAATGTTAGCACAAATGTTTTTGTTGGGCATTATGGATAAAAACTTTGACAGGAAATATGGATCACTTCTTTGATACATGACAACAGCAGCAAGAATATTGTTTGCTTAAACTTGCAAATGGAATGAAGTAGCGATGGTGGAAGAATGGATTGCTGAGGTCATTGAAGTGACCCCAAATTGCCAAATTAATGTGGGTTCTAAAGGATACACCAACTGAAGACTTTCTGAAAGACTGGAAGTTGTTTATGGACTTTTTGAGCCATGACAAAACTAACAATGTAATAATCTGTGGTTATGGTCATTACTAATTAGTTGGATTATTTATTTGGATCTGTAATGGTAGATTACTTTTTTCTTTTCATGGGGTGGGGGGGGGAGAGACCTCCTGAGTTTTAGTTATATGTCGTCCCTGGTTTTGTTTTTCTCCTTTTCTTCTGTCTAATCTTTTTCTGAATGTAGATTACTTTGTGAATTAAATTGTTAGTATTAAACATAATAAATAGATGAATTTTAAAAACTGAGTCAAAACTTCTAGTATAAACTCCATCATTACTCAGGAGTGGAATCTCTTTGGAAAACGTTTAGAAACCCCTATGGCTAATGAAAGGAGTCTTATATAAATTGCGGTGCTGATCATCTGAACAAGCTGTATTGTTCCCAGTCCATGCAAATTAGACCAAACACTAAACTGCAATAAACTAACACCAGAACCAGCATTAACGTGAAAATTAGATAGAACCAAAAGAGCCTGCACATACAAGTAGTAATTACTGTCCAAGATATTAACCTGCTTTTATAACTTTTAATAACTATTATATCTTTTTGCATTTTTATCTTTTTAGTTAATCTCATTGTGAGCTGCCTTGAGTTCCAGTTTTGAGAGAAAAGCAGAATATAAATCAAATCTATGAACAACACACTCATGACATGTTAGCAGCCACATGAAAAAAACCCAGATAAATTCTCCTGGATGAAGAGGAACCAATTTTCCCAATAAATTTCTGTCGGAAACCTTGGAACACACTGAAACTTTCAAAGATGAATGAGTATGAATGTACTGAAAAACAGAAATCACCAGCTATTACAGTCTAAGATATTCCTCCTACTGTGCAATTTGCTACTGAAAACAGTAAACCGACTATCTATTCATGATGAACTCTGTGGCTGTACAACAAAACTAAACAACATGTAAAAGAATAATCAAGCAATGCATTTGAGATTAAATCCTTCCAATAGCAATAACAAAGGAGATGGTTCATTTGAAAGTCCCATACATTAAAACATGTGAATGTGAAAAGGTAGTAGAAAAATAGAGGATTTTTGCCTAATGTTGTCATGGTACCACTTGATGTGCAGCAAGTCTTCAATATGAAAGACAATTCAAACTTTTTGATGGCTCATCTGCCATTTGAAATGGTATGGTACAGGGAGGACTGTACTTGTACTTTCTTCTGCACAGCTAAATAGTACTGAAGATTATGAACAGATGGTGTTGTGGATTCTGACTGCTGTAAATGCTGTTATATTCACAAGAGAGGTCTCTTCTATCTGCCTGTCCCAGTTTACCCCTTGGAGAACTTATCCTGAGAAGCAGGAGACCTTCTGAAAAGGTGTTGATGGGACTGCGTAGTAGAATGGGTGCATCTGGTAAAAATTAGGCCTCTACAAATGGAAACATCTGCTCATGCAACACCTTCAGATAGAAAGCAAAGGCTTTTTTTTAATCACTTATCTAAATGACATATTTAAGCACATGTATCAGTATTTTCACACATCTCAAAGCTATCAATATTTGGATTGAAGTATATAGCTATTCATCTTTGAAAATCTGATGGAAACTATTGACTCTCTTCACATAAATACCCATATAAACATGTATACATGAAATTTTGCATAGAATTTATTTTACTACATTGGAAATTGATTTTCTTTCACTAGATTAGTCTGGAATGAAAAATAAATACTTGAGAAGACTAAATTTTCACCATAATTACAAGAAAAATTCAGAGGAACAGGAAAGAGATTGAATTTTTTTTTGAGTCAGTTCATGGACTACCTAAGTCAATCATACCTAGGGGTCCATAGACCCTAGGATAAGAACCCTGACATAAAGTCTCTCCAATTTTTTTCTGCTTTCAACTTTTCATATTATTGATTTCTCAGGGCAGATTATGCCAATGAAATACATTTTGAAAAAAATCACATAAAATCTTTTAGAACAAGATTCTATTTGCTTCTATCATGAAATCCCTGTCTGAATAAAAATATAACAGATAGTTTTTGGAAGATATTCAAGTTTAGGCTTTCCAGACACTTGGAGGAATGACGCTCCAAACCTATATGCAGGCAACCAAGAACACTTCTCTGTGTAACCTCCACACCTGTACTTGATGTATGACTGCCAAGAAGTGTCGTTGATGGACTAGAGCTATTAACTACGGCATGTGAAGGACAGGCCTCTGCAAATCAAAGCTAGTGCCCTGAACTGTGCTTGAAAGACAGGTAGTATAAGCACTGGAGCAAAAGTATGATGTGACCCTACCCGTACATTTTCAGCAGAAAGCAGTCTGCCATGGTCTGTTACTGATATCACTGTTCTCCCCACTAGATCCATGCTCTGTTTTAGTGCATGGATGTTAACACATTTAGTCCTGGTAAACCAAACATATTTCATAAGATCACAAGAACCATGCTGGATTACAGCAAAGACCTGTCTAATCTGGGATATTTCCATAGTGGCCAATCAGCTATCGATGGGTCACACCCTCCGGACAGTGTTCTCCAGTACTGGCACTGGAAGACAAACTGTCGTTGATACAGGCAGCAATATATACCCCTGAAGATTAATACTCTATTTATTTTATTTTATTTTATTGATTGATTTATGACCTGTTTTCTCCCAAATGGCACTCATCCTCTGATAGACATATCCTCCATGAATTTGTCTACCCTCTGCATCTCAAATTAGCAAATTCCATGGTTTATGTACTTAAAACCTGGTCGCACAAACAGTACATTCCTAAATGTGAAAGTGAATCAAATATATACACTAGAGTACAGGGGATATAGTTCAAAATTAGCTAGCTATCTGTAAGTTGTTTTTAAAATTATAATTCTATTTTAAAATCAGTTTTAGATTTTTTAGATTGGTTTTAGACTGTGTGGTTCCTTTCAAATTATAAACAAAATTGAAGTGGTTTAGTTAACAATCACATAATGCTTTTAAGGCATGTTGTAGTAAAACCAGCTTTCTGTGAATGTATATAGATGGCATATTTAGGGATTTATTTTTGATAATGAATCTATCCACATACACGTCATCATGGACCTATTCAAAAGTTGGACACTTCAGATCATTAGTACAGCTAGAGAGGGCAGAAAGGAGATCAATGGGGAAAAATTGCCTGGTTAAAATAAAAATGAAAAGGTGTTGCATTAAAAGGCTTTTGCTGTAAATGAAAAACAATAGTGAGAAACCTGTATTTTAGCACTTGTACCCCACAAGCACTCCAAAGTATGCCATGAACAAAACAGAAACCTATCCTTTCTAATAATCTTGTGACAAAAGCTAAAAGACATCATCCTATTAACTAGTGATCTCAACTGCTAATGCAGAGTACTTCCTGGTGCCTTTTATGTAGAATGCTGCTATTAAAAAACCACTAAACATTCACCATGAGCAGCACAGAATCATTCATCTTTTATCAGCATCTCTTGTTAGAAGAGTATGAGTGGGGCTGAAGGTGTCATTGATATTATGGAGTGGAAATTAATCAGAAATTTCTCTCATATTTTCCTCATCACACTAATTTACTTTTGTACAAATTTCCCTTCACTAAAAAGTTCATACCCAACCCCCTGTTGTACTCTTTTAAGTTGAGAATATTCAACGAGCACGTCAGCTGAAAGGCACCAGGTCCTTACACAAAAAGCATTCGAAATTCTCATTTAGTTGTCTTTATTTTGCTAGCGCCATGTGGTCCTTGAAGATGTAGAAAACACGGGAAGCCGAGTAAAGATCAGAGCAAGCTCATTAGCATTCTGACAAAATTGGAGTGGTGGAGATGTATAGTTTGCCTAGTTTGTCATTCTGAAAGCTACCGGTGGTAAGCTTTCTGTTTCATTGTGCTTTTGTCTTTTTGGGGGGTTTTCAACACAGCAGGGTGTTTGTTAGCCTAGGTTTTCACAGTGCATTGTGGGAACCTTTACTGCACATTCAGACTATATAGTATCACTCTAGTTCAAGTCAAAAAGTTTTTTCTTTCTCTATTTGTATAATAATTGCCTAGACTGATATGCAATTCTTCTCTTACCAAGATTCATCTAGTCAAGCATTTGGGTGAAAAAACTCAGTAACCTTAATGTACTAGAAAAGTTATCCATTCAAAACACAGCTTTAAATGTAATACCCTTTTTCACTTTAAATAGATAAACGAAAAGAAATTAATTTTGATACCACTGTTTACGACAAACTAGGAATCCAGCCTTTTAGAATTTAAAAGTTAATTCTTTGCTGAATAAGATCTCAATTCTATCTCAGAGACTTTTGAAGAAAAGATTGGCTTAAACTACAGAACTATGTAAATAATGAATTACCTCTTAGAAGACCTAAAGAAGTTATTACTCTGGTCATTTTTTTTTAAACAGCAGGCTCACTTTGAACAGTTAAAAGGGTTACATTAATGCCGCTATTCGACATGAATGTTTCCCAAGTTGCAGTGAAATGGATAAAGGTCTTTTCGGGTAAATTTATCTGCTAAATCCTTGTGGTTGCCCTCCTATCTCAGATGATGACCCAAAAGAATGTCAACAGCTCATTTCCCAGGAAGCTGTAAAGAGCCACTGTGCAAGTCATAATCTGTACACCATTTCAAACACTACATTTCATAAACTGTTTAAAATTATTCCTCTCTCATCTCAGCTATCCTTACAATATTTTTTGTCATTAGTGCTCCCAAAATAATGGGTTAAACAAATTTAAACATGACTTCAAGATATCTCACACACCTTGCACTCAATCTTTTTTATTTTATATCCATCTTCTTTGCATCATATGCATATTCCCTACAGTTATTTTATATATTATAAAATCATGGTTATAGTGGGCACCAACTAGTTCAAAAGGTGAAAGGCAGTAACCAAACTGTGGTGTGACAATAACATTTCCTGAGAGAGTACAACATTCAAGTAAAGCCATGAAAAATAATTTTCTCACATTCAGTGTCTGAGCAGGATCTCAGTGTGCACAGGAGAGAGAAACAGAAAATTAAAAGTGGTACAAGTCAATATTTATTGTAGTCAATTAAGTGACTTGTTTTGAGAATGTTTCTTTTTTTATATAACTTGATGCTTAACATGAAAAGCTCAAAAAGACAATATGATAAGTGATAAGTGCTTAAATGAAAACCATTAAAATTTACTACAAATTTTAATACAATATAATGGGAACATGCAGTATTATACTGGATTTTTCTAATAAGTTTTGCCTTGCATTATTTTTGTTCTTCTTTCTTTCTGTTTGTTATTGTGCTAGGCTTACTCAGGCCATCCTCTTACACACACTTTTATTGCTGTCTTGAACACAGATAGCAATAAATTCAACACAGACAGGAATACAAAAGTATTATGCATCACTGTCTTGAATACATAGGACAGAAAGGAACTTTCATCTGCCTAGGACAGCATCTCCAAATTTGTCCCATTTTTCTGTCCTGCTCACTGGGTGCAGAGGTTTTCTTGACCCACAAAAATTGCTTTAGCAGAGCTCATGGGGCTGCAGTGGTGTAGGGAACCAGAAAAGTGCCATTGTGTGAGCAGATTCAACTCTCTGCATAAGCCACAAGACATTAGAAATACATCATAATAAATTTTGTTTTATAACTATAGAAACGGCACCCATCTTGGGTAATATTTGTAAGAAAATGCCAACGGGCATGATCATACCTCACATGCAGATGAACATCCCTAGGGCATGACGGCCCCATTTCATCTTCCATTCTTCTTTGTTGCATGTACAGAGGTCCTTAACAGAACAGAATGTTACTAGAAGGCGGTGAGCACCACCTATATCTCCTTAAACTTCTATGCAATTCTCTGTGATGGTTTTGCATGCAAAGTCCATATGCCAGTGCTAAGTGAAGGAGGGCAGACAGAAAAAAGAGTGATGCTAAACCCTACGGAAATCTCTCCATATCCAGGCACTGTAGCCATGCAAGGAAGAATTCTCTCCTACATGTTTAGGACTAAAGCTTTAGAACAGTAATCATAATGATGTTAATTGGTACTTAGAACAGGATTTGATAAAAAGTATGCTGCAATACTGTATTTCTGCATGATAAAAGTAGAACACCCTGAAATCAAAAGCCACACATTTTCTATGGTGTGGTCTAGGATTAACTAAATGTAGTATTCTGCTACTGTCAGGGCTTCACCAACATTACAATCTATTCCAGAACATTCATTTTTTTTTTTGCCACGTTCAAACCTATTACAAATTCAAATTAACTGGAGTCTCTTTCTCTACAGTAAAAGCTACCGAATTACTCCCTATACTTTGCGATGTGCTTATGGCTGCAAAATTATTGATCTCCTTCACTGCATTCTCCTACCAAAGTTTCTGGAATAAGAATTGTCTGGACCTGCCATATCAAATTAGAGGGCAGTCAGGAGTGTCTAAGTCCAGCTTTAAAACAAATATCATAACAATTACTTAGCCATATGGAAAATAGGGTATGTCTTTCCAGAAAGCTTTTATACACTTTTTTTTTTATCTCAAATGTCAACTTCATTAGAAAGTGCTTCTGACTTGCAACTTACCAGATTGCTAAATATCTACCGGTTAACCTACCATGAAAATAGTATTTTAAATGATAGAATTTTCCGTAAAATCCAAATGAATAATAGGCTAATTTCTAGTGTAAATTGAATGAAGGTTTCGTTTCAGAATATTTTCAAACTTTGCAAAACTAACTGCTGACTGAAGTTATGCAACACAAACCCATGTCTGACATACAAAGACACACACAGTATTCTCTATTGCATTAAATGCACATCTTTGGAAAAGACTATATTGTGCTTATATTCGGATTCCTATGACTTAGAGGCCAGATGTTTCACAAATGGCCAACAATTGGAGGTTAGAATAAATTAATGACCGATTTCTGAGCTTTGATGGAATTACGCATACTCCTTTTCTCAACGTGCCATGTGAATGTTCCCCAGTTAAACTTTTTTTTGACAAGTGAGGCCACCCAGCAGAAAACAACTGATGCAAAACCCAGGAATAATCCCCCTGTTTAGTTCAACACTGTGGTTAGCCTTAACACTGCCTCTATTATCCAATGGATTTAGAGAAACCTTCATTTATTTGTTGGCCTCAGTTTTCAACTTTGTTGCCTTCTTTAAAGGGCCCAAGACCTATTCCTATGTAAATACATTTGCATACAGTCACAAAGAGAGTGTTCTGGGACTGTGATTAAACTTACACAACGAGAGATAGCTCCTGTGAACATATTTGCGATCCCACATAAGTACTTTCTCAAATACATACAAGTAAATGAAGCTGAACATCAGGTCTCTTTACAAGAACCTTTGTAGTTCAGAAGAAAATCACTGCAATCTACATGGAGATATACAGCACTAAGTAGATACAACTAGGGAATATAAAATTCTAAGCACTAGAGAATAACAGTTTTTTTTAACAAAATTGCTTTTATTTGTTAATGTACTGTTGGATTCATATGTCCTTTTTCTGGTAAGGTGATAACATAAATATTCACGGACACACAAAATAGCATTTCTGCCACAACTGTACCTTTTGTTTTTGAATTTCTGCTTTTAATAATGTATTTTATATTTGCTTTGTTATGCTTCATTTATATCCATAATGCCTATCATGTCATTTATTATCCTGGCTGCTCCAGCATAGTTTGTACACATATGACTAATTCAAGAATAATAGTGCTGTATACTTAATAACTATGTTCAGAAATAAAAATTTAAAAATTTAAAGTTCAACTACGGCACCCTTTGAAACAAAACAAAATGGTGAAAAAAATCTTAACATAAGTTCCTTTTTTTTAGACAATAATACTCATAAGAACACTGCTTTTTTTTTACATGATGTTGCTTTTTAACATTATAAAGAAAAGGTTAACAGACATTAGAGCTCTCTGCCTGAATATAGGCCTTTGTCCCACAGTGTTAATTAAAAATATTCATAGAATGTAGTTATGTTCAGTGACACCTGGGCACTTTGGACAATTAGATACTACACTCTGCAAATGGCTAATAAAATAAGTGAAACAAAATTTTATTTACTAATTTATCTTCCCACTCCTTAGTACTAAGTGCGTATAACAGAGCATTTCCCCCCAAATACTACAGCCAAGACTTGATTTCTCTTGCTGCACTAAGCATATCAACACCCAAGCAAATGAACTACCGAAGTGCCCTAATTAACAATTTTGCAAGTGAATGCAGACATTAGTGCTACACTACAACCATTAAAGTCTATTCTGTGCCATATCAGTTTCTGTTAACATTTCAATGGGCCAATTAAATGATCTCCCCCTCCCTCAAACTCAATTAAGCTATTTGAACATCAATTGTTAACTTGCCATGTATTTTATGCAAATGGTTCATGCAACAGATTCATTCTTCCTCCTCCCACCCCCCAGGACATTCTGAAGGGAAATAAAATATTGCAAATGTGTACATGCTTAGTGCTTTCCAGAAGCACAGAAGTGTTGGTAGAGGGCGGTCTTTGCCTTACAGATACAATAGCAGAATAGGATCTGTCCTCGTTGGTTAACAAGAGACATATTTAAGAAGCTTCTCTTATATTTTGTTTTAAAATGCACAGAAGAATGTTACCAGCAGGACTCTTCTTAGTCTAGCATACCAGGAAGACTTCAGTGTGGGACTGGGGAGGAGGCGTGTTAGTGCATTCTCCCAAGAATCTCCTTCTCTGCTGTACTGTGTACATATTACTTCTGAACTATACTCACATGAACCACTACTTTTAGCTTCACCAATTAAACACACATTAGTGCTTCCTCTGTTCTCAGAGTGAATTTAAACTCTGCAGCTTCCACACACATAATCAGGTGGTAAAACAAAGCAAAAATGCTAAACATGATGGCCTGCCATGGGGTGAGTTAAGCAGCTGAAAGCCTCTTACCAGCCCAATTGTTTTTTTAGTACTCATAGTACAATCTATGCTGATTGCTACTAACATGATAAAAAACATGCAACTGAGCTGAAACAAGTTTAAATAGTCGTAAAAACAGTGCTATTGGGCAGCAGAAGGACTTACAAAGTGAGGAGTGGGCAGAAGAGCAGGACTGCTTCGATAAAGCATCTACTCTTATCAAGTTTTCCTTTGAAGCGACCTTTGATGGGGCATGCTATAGTGATTCTGTCCATCACTGCAAGATTTACTGCTGCTTTTCTAGAAAGCAAGGCAGAAAGGAACTGTAGGATATGATATGCTGTCACCCCTACACACACTTTGATCTCCCATATGAAGGTGAGGTGAAGAGGTGGAGAAGTAAAGGATATACTGCTCTACATAAAGACTGTCAGGATGGCAGTTGCGTAGGGCCGGGAGGGGTGGAAGAGGTGGTTTGCCCCGGGTGGCAATGTTTTTGGGGTGTCCTGGCCTGTAGTCACACCCCCGCACACCCTGGCCATGCCTCCACACACAGCCCCGCCCCCACGCACAGTGGCCATGCCCCTCATGCTGTAGCCCCGCGCCCTCACGGCTCCCTCCCCACACACCGAGCTCCAACAATGGAGGATGGTAGAAGAACAAGGACCAGTTTACTCAACTCCTAACAGAGAACCAAAGAGTTTTAGTAGTACATGGGCTTCTTTCTTTGCTCATAGTTGGTACAATTCTATCCAACTCAGATGGGTGTCGCAAAATGAAAGGCGCTACCATACAGATGTCTGAAGTATTGGCAGTGTTCCTCCACTGTCTTCAGGAAAGAGGGTCTAGAAGGAAACTGCATGTAGAGAAAGGAACCATTCTGACTGTGGGCTGTGCAACTGTTACTTCATCCTGCTATTAGGTTAAAAATACCTTCTCCGTTTCTCTTGATGCAGGTAGGAATTAATTACTGAACAAGAGACAACACTTTTTTTGAATATGATATCTTCCTGACCCATGAGGAGGCCAGAAATACTTCCAAATTCTTAAAGTGCAATCTAATTCTATTTTAAATTACATAGTGTTAATTGATTTAGAGAGGACTCTGTTTATTTTTTATAGGTATTACCAAGTTATGTACACTGACCTGGAACTGGCTGTAGTTACCAATGAAGGATACAGAATTTTTGGATTAAAAAAAACCCCAAAACATTAAAATCAGACCGCAATAGATACACAAATGCTCAATGAACACCTGAGGAGGGACGGATGTACTGGTAATAATTAAAAGTGATGACCTTTTCATTTACTTATTTTATGATTTTGCATTTATAAGCAATGAAAAAATAAAAATATAGTTTAAGTTGTACTGTAGGGATTTTCTTGATATGTTGGGAATTTACATTTTCTGTAGCCAGCCCCAATTGGATACCTGTTTACAAAAGAGGGATAAGAAACCTTCTCATAACAACTTATATGGGATAAGAGATAAAAATATTTCTTACAAATACTACCTTTTTTTTGTTTAGATTTCAGTATGGAAACTCTAAAACTCTATATTAAGAGGATTTGTTTGAAGATAGGAGAAACTGAAGGAGAGAGCTATTAAGAAATGTTGCTAAAATTTCACATTTAAGTTTTATGGAAAAAGAAGAGGAAGAAGAAGAAGAGGGAAGAGAAGGAGGAAGAAAAAGGAGAAGAAGAAATAATAAATCTAGTGGCACCCTGTGAAAGCCAAAGAAAGACATGGTTTCAGGAGGGGGGGGGGCATTTTTCCTTTCAGAATGTTAATCTAGTATATCACTTCCTAGTACACCCCAGCATGTACTTTTTTTGCTCATATCAACAATTATATGAATACATTCATTAAATAGTCTTATCTCTGAATATGATAGCTTGTAATTCATGCTAACTAGATAAACCAAAGTAAAATTTATTTAAATTTTCATTTATTCGTGGAACTTTGTAGATGGTGCATATCTCATGATTAACGGACAACCGTCTAAAGCGTCCCATCCTCTAATCTTCCTAAAATCCCTTTTCATCCGATTGTTTAAGACGTCTTGAAAGGCTAACACCAAGACTAAGACTACGGTGCATGGAGGAGGGGGAACGAAAAGAGCTTTTGTAGGTTAGCTAATTAAACTGTTTGCCTTCTGAAACATTTAACTGGCTTTAGAGATTATTCTAATTAAGAATGATGTTAGATGTATTTTTTAAATGTAGCTATTAAAATTAATCATAATCCAACAATCTCATGCAATGAACTATGTAAATAGAGATGTGCTCCAAGTCCTGCTCCATTTTTTCTTACCAGTAGAAAGGATTGTTATGGAAGCTATGAAACATGCATTCAGAGTCTAATTGATTTTTAATTAGGAGCTGCTTGCAAACCACCAACTTTTATCCATTTATGCTGCTGTGCAAGGTAAACAAGCATGTTTTCAATAGACCCAGGCACCACAGATGTTTTCTAAGCACCAGAGCCATTCCAGTATAACTCTGTGTTCACACATTATATGTTCTTCTTTCTGTGTTGTCCAGCCTGCCTATTAAAACAAAATCTTACTCATATTGATTTTGCAAAGCTTGCAATCTGGCAGTGAACAAATTTTTGAGTAAAATACTGAGCCCTCAACAAATAACTGCTGACAATGACCTAAAGAAGAAGAAGAAAAAGGAGAAGAAGGAGGAGAAGAGGAGGAGGAGGAGGAGGAAGGCCAAGAGCAGGTCCTCTGCATCAAAAATGTGCTTATTTTCATAGACACATTGGCATTCAAACAAAAAGAATGACAATAGCCAGGAGCCAATACACATATTGTCTGGTTAAAAATAGTAGATTTTCCTCTTAAATTATTTAAGGAAAGGGAATTAAAATAATAAAGAGCAGGAATGAGCTATGATTGCCACACACACGAACACACAAATAGGCAGCCTCTCTATCAGAACTCAGAAGGGTATTATAGTCTAAACACTTTTTCTTCCCTTACTGCTGAAAGATTATACTGGTTATCCCATTAAAGTTGGTAAAATGCCATTCTTGTGTCTTAAAGCTCTAGCTTTGGAGGTCAAGAAGTGTATGCTGCTTCTTACATGGCTAGTGTGGATGTAATCTTCCCGAAGTTACAATAATTAATGTTAAGCTTCTTTAGCAATACGTTTCTGAAAGAACTTGCCTGATAATATACTTAGAGCCTGGCTAGCTGTTTGTGTTTCTAAGCAAGAAATGTACTCAATGCTGCTCACGTACTTCAGCTTAAATCTTTAGTCAAACTAGGGTGATGATGAGCTGTTTAACTTATGAGTAGCAATAATATTTAAATTTAGAAAAGGGAATATTATAGAGTGGGAGCTGGGGAGAAAATGGAGGAGGCGCAAAGTCACAACTTACCTTCATTTACCTTCATTAATCTTTTGGGAGTATACACAGTTCAGTTGCATTTTTCTGTTTTAGATTAGGTAAGTCTTAAGAGAAAGCAGTATGTCCAGGTAAAATAAATATGCAGGAACATACAGGCTCCAACTTGCTTCACATTTATTGAGAATGCCACAATGAACATCAATTCTGACATGCATAATAACTTGTGCCACAGTTTGCTGAGATCCAGTATGGTCTGAGCACTGGACTATGCCCTTGAGATCAGGGTTCGATTCCCTGCTCAGTCATGAAAACACACTGGGCGATCCTGGGCATGTCACACACTCTCAGTCCCAGAAAATCCTGTGATAGGTTCTCCTTAGGGTTTTTGTTAAGTCAGAGATGACCTGAACAATTTTGCTATTTAAAAACATAATTATAATGGAGGATTTAGAAATACTAATACAATTTCTGGCAGCAGTGTTATAAACAGAAAAAAACCCCAAAACTACCATCTGTGACATAATGGTTACTAACTGTTCGGGACATAATGCATATAAACTGATTGATGCTATTATTAGCAGTGAAGGAAAACAGTCAGCAATTTGTT
This sequence comes from Cyclura pinguis, assembly GCA_030412105.1. Lineage (NCBI taxonomy): Eukaryota > Metazoa > Chordata > Lepidosauria > Squamata > Iguanidae > Cyclura > Cyclura pinguis. The sequence continues at coordinate 178,348,873 of CM059599.1, forward strand.
AAGAAATGGAGTATGTGTATGAAGCCCTTGAATGATAACTTTTAACCATTTGCATTATAAAAAGTGCTACAAATAATCTTCATGCTGTTAAATTTTTTTCTACAACATTCAACTGTTGAATTCTGTGATTTTAAATATTAATATTCTAAGTTACACAGGGACAAATTCTAGTGAACTGGCCAAACAATTAATTTATCTCATTTCACTTGATACAAGATTGTACATAATAGTTGTAGAATGGTTAAAGATGATATTTTTCTAAAGTACAATAATTCTGGGGTATCAGTGAAATATATAAAACTCTAACTTGTAATTTTACATCCTTTTGTACAGCTATAAAGTCTGCGCTTCCCAAATATAATTAGAAAGAAAGTCTATTTAGCTCCTGGAAATATCCAAGTAAGCAGATCAGTAAAATTTACAGTACATTTTATTCTTAGCTGTAGACAGACAACATTCCTTAGTCACTCACAAAACTGAACTAAGCACCTTATTTTGTATAGGCAGTAGCCCCTCCGCATTCGCGAGGGCTTGGGGCACAGAACCCTTGCCAAAGTGGAAAAACTGCAAATAACTCCCCTGTGATTCCCCTCTCATTCCCTTCTGGAGCTTCCTCCCTTCTGTTCCTTTGCTCTGGCCCTGGCATTGGGTGAGAGGAGAAAAACACAACCTAAAAGGCTTAGGGGTACTTTCCCCTCAGGCAGAGAAGAGGGGACTTCTAATTACTTCCAAGGACCATCTTCAGAAAGGAGCACCTGACCAATCAGCAGCAAATACACAGCAAAATATGCAATCAAGGAGCAGAGAGGCCACACCTTCAGTAGTGGGAGGGGGTTTTGCTCACCCAAAAGGAAAAAAAAAACATCCATTTTAAAGTCTTGCAAGCCTGGAGTGAGGAATGCAAGGGATGGGAGGAGGAAAATAGGTAGGAGGAGGAAGCATATGCCTCTCAAATAATCAAATTTGTGAAGGTTGGACCCGCGAATGTGGAAGGAGGACTGTATTTTACACACAGGTTATATGCAACCAAGAGTTTGCTTGAGATGAACAGTTCATGGACAGATTGGGCACAACCCCATGATTCTGTAGCCCACCAAATACTGTTCAGCTCTATTGGATTCAGAGACTATGATGTTAATTGCACAGCAATAAGAAATTGCTTTGGTTGAATCACATTTGCTGATTTCAAAGTTAAGCATTTAAAAATCCTATTAATTTAAAAAAAGACAGATTTATACATATGGGAAAAAAGTACTAAAAATTATGTGGCTGGCCTTTAATTAAAATTGCCTCTGCTGTCTGTAATTCTCACATTAACTTCTGTGTTATACATTGATTATTTAGAAAATGAATTTATTTTAAAAATCTGAACATGATACTAAAACTCCTGGAATATTTCCTTTCTTTCTCTCTCTTTCTCTTCACACACATAAATATTTGATAATTATATTCATCTATGCTTGTTTTCCTGGCCTTAAAAACCTGCATGTTATTTGACTGGATGGATTAGAACAGGAAAAGATTGGTGGTATAAAAATTTGACAAGTGCATTCTAGGAGGTTGATTTTGTCTCTTATATAATTAGAAACCTATTAAACTTGCTTTTATTTATGAGACTTCAGGTCTTGGAAAGATGGTGTCTCTAAGCATTCTTAAGGATCTTTCAAAGTCAAGTGTTTTCCACATTATGACCCTCTCTCTCTATTTAGCCACCCAAATATAATATGAAACAAAAGGAAAACCCCGCTTAAAACCTCATCACAGAAAGAAATAATATGAAGCAACTCGTTTGTCATGTCTGAGACACTCTTAGGAATTTCTGGAACTGAGTCAGTTTGTGGTTCATAATAATGATAAATGGCATGCATATTTATCCTCTGACCTGACAACAAAAATATCCTCTCACTTTTCTTTCCTTTTCTTTTTTTGAAAGGGGAGTGAGGGAATACCATATAGAAGAAGAAATCGGCCCCAGAGAATTTACTGGCAATGTGACCCTGAGACCGCTCCAAAAGCAGTTTCACAGCCCTAAGCATGGTTAACAATGGTGTCAGCCAGCCCTGAAGCTGTCTGAAAAGAGAGCCAGATAGTGCTGCTGAACCCAGAAAATTACATTCTGGAGCTGGCTTCTGGATAATATAGCTGTTAGGCATGTTCCCATCACAGCTGTTGGCTAGTGCAAAGATAAGAAAAGAGATACAAGAAAGCAATATTCTTGGCATTCCCAAATCAGTCATCCAATTACCTGATGGCCCAATTCAACTGTACTTTCTGCTACTGTGTTTGCAGCATACTCTAATGCAAAGGTAACAGCAGTTGTTATACATACAGCATTGAAAACTAACAAGCCACATCTGCAGGATTTTTAGAGTGTGGTGAAAACTATTCAAATGGAGATCTACATTACATCTACTGTTGTTTGCAATACCTCTGGGACTTCAACCCTCTATTCACCTAACCACTTCAAAACATAATTGGACAAGTGTGTGGCTGTGCACCTGCATAGTACACAAGCCATGCATTAAAGTCCTGGCATGTACCTGTACAAATGCATGCACTGCATCTGCTACATATCTGTAGCACTCCTAACTAGCCCTCTTTTGACACTTAATTCTTATTTGCAAACTGTAAGTTAAAAATTATACTTATTGTATAAGAGCAGATGACAATAGAGTCCACTAACACCCCCAGCCCAAACCTGCTATGAAATCAAGATTAAAATGAACTAACGGTAGACTAAACAAGTTTGTCCAGTAGCAAAAAATGCTTAAAATAAATTCTGTCACCTTCAGCCAAATGAACATATGAAATACTAAAGGGCTAAATGAATAATAATGACTTTGCCTGGTGGCAGAAACATATGACTTCCAGAGCCTCAGTGCACACACTAAGTTTGCATCTTCACCAAATGTGTCCCTGGTGGTGATGGGATATCTGGAAGAGCTTCCCCTAAAGATCTGAGCAACTGTGTACGGAGAATATAGTCTTTGAATAGCCTGGCCGTAAGCTGTATAATGCTTTTGCGGGGTATGTATAGACTTTTAGGGATCATGAACATTTACACTGGAAATGTCCTACAGGACAACTGCAATGCACTCTACATGGGTCTCTATATGGAAAGTGTTGGAAAACTTCAGCTGCTCCAGAATTCACCAACCAGATTGTTGACAAGGATCTCTTCCCTGTTACAACAGCTTCACTGTCAATCTGTTTCTGGTCACAATTCAAGTGGCTTGTCCTGGTTTGTGAAGCCCTACATAGCTTAGCGCCAGGCTATATGAGGATCATGCTCTCCTATACAAAGCTGCCTAAGTTTCAAGATCTTTGGGGAAGACAACTCTTTGTTGTCCTTTTGCTGCCAAGAAAATTCATTTTTGTTCAGATAGGCTCCTGGCATTTAAACTGTTCTGTTGGTTGAAGAGGCCAGGGTTTATTCTAAGGTTTTGGTTTTTTTCCCTCTATCGCTCAAGAAGACAGAACCCTGGCACCAAGGAGTTCTGCTTGATCCACTGGGTAACATGTGTTATCTAGCATGATCATGCAGCACATCACAGAATGAGATAGAGACAGCTTCATCCAGACACTGACTGAAGATAACAAGGACACTATCCTCGAGGTGTTGATGTTGGCATCACAGTCTTCCTCCACTCTGCTTCACTAACAGTTCAAGACAGGCAATTTTCAAAGTCCAAGCAGGATCTCAGCCCATTCCTATTGTCTTCAATACTAAACATAGTGTATAATTATTTTCTGCCTTCTTGTGTGTAAGGAACTC